>JARPMR010000013.1:19559117-20817450 GCA_029955525.1 Oeneis ivallda | reverse complement strand
CGGCAAATTTTGTCCGTCTCTCTCTCGGAGACTATAAAAGATGGAGGAGCGGTTTCTCGACAAAAGATGATCAAAACCCGGAGGTCTACCTGGTGAGTAGGAAAAAAATTCAAGATGGCGGTTTTTTTTTTCCCCCCATACAAAATGTATGGGGAATATTGAAGGGACTAGAAGTTGGGAACTATGCAAGACATTGATTTTGATAGGTTCATAGGGCTTTTTTATTTTTCTTTTTTTTCATTTTACATTTGCTTTTTTTCTTTTTTTTTCTTTTTCTTTTGTGAATGAGGAGCACGGCCAGGTTATTGCAGATAGGTGGGGTGTGCTCGAACAAATTTTTTGGCAAAAGATGACCAGAATCCGAAGGGCTACTTGATGAGTAAAAAAATCGCGGTCCGCTTTAGCGGGCCGCGCACCCACGCGCCCTACTTGTAGCAATAACACTTCCCGCGAGCTGCTTTAGCAGCTCGCGCACCGAGCGAAATAAATAAAGCCGAACAATCGCGGTCCGCTTTAGCGGGCCGCGCACCCGCGCGCCCTACTTGTAGCAATAACACTTCCCGCGAGCTGCTTTAGCAGCTCGCGCACCGAGCAAATGCTAGTTATAATATATATAGCTCGATTACCACTGACTCACTGATTGACATAATTGTTCTCCTAGAAAGAGACAGAAAACGATAGAATGATGTAGGGGAGATATGTCCGGGTGGGGGATTCGAGTAGGGAAAAATTATGACATTTCGGAAAAACAAGATGGCGGCCGACGTGATTCTTGCAACTCTTTTGTTTTCCAACCGATTTCTTTGAAATTTTGGATTATTGTAGGAATTAGTAAACGATTAACAGAAAAA
Source organism: Oeneis ivallda (assembly GCA_029955525.1). Taxonomy (NCBI): domain Eukaryota; kingdom Metazoa; phylum Arthropoda; class Insecta; order Lepidoptera; family Nymphalidae; genus Oeneis; species Oeneis ivallda. The sequence goes on along the minus strand of JARPMR010000013.1, from coordinate 20,816,599 downwards.
GAGAAAAAAATTAAAAAAACAAGATGGCGGCCGAGCTGTGACGTCCCAAATTTCCGACCCCTCTCCTGTAAAATTTTGTATGAAAAATTTTTTTTCACCCATGGTGTCGTGTAGAGCTCAAAGAATGTGACTCGGAGAAAGGTGGAGAGAGCTGATGAGTGAGGAGTTCGGAGACGGGCGAGGGGCACGGCCAGGGTATAGAAGATAGGTGGAGGGTGCTCGACCAAATGTCATTCGAAACCTCGAGCAGTTGCCAGTGAGTTGAAAAAAAATTCCAAAATGGCGGAAAAAAAATGGCGGCAAATTTTGTCCGTCTCTCTCTCGGAGACTATAAAAGATGGAGGAGCGGTTTCTCGACAAAAGATGATCAAAACCCGGAGGTCTACCTGGTGAGTAGGAAAAAAATTCAAGATGGCGGATTTTTTTTTTCCATACAAAATGTATGGGGAATATTGAAGGGACTAGAAGTTGGGAACTATGCAAGACATTGATTTTGATAGCTTCATAGGTGTCTTAGATCTCGGATAATTAAAAAAGAAAAATATACTGGCCGAATTGAGAACCTCCTCCTTTTTGGAAATGGGTTAAAAAAGGTGAAAGAGTGGTTTTTTTGCCAACTATCCACGCGACCAACTAGGTGTGGTGAGCTCCAACAAAAATTACTCGAAACCACATCCAATTAGCAGGGAGTTGAAAAAAAACTCCAAAATGGCGGATTCAAGATGGCGGCCATAGAAACTTTCTCTGGTGTCTATCTCGGAGAGTATAAAAGATGGAAGAGTAGTTTCTTGGCAACAGATGATCAAGACCCAAAGGTCTACTTGATGATCAGGAAAAAAAACAAGATGGCGGATTTTTCTTCCATGCGAAATATATGGCGAATATTGATTTTTCTTTTTTTTCCTTTTTTTGTTTCTTTTTTCTTTTTTTTCTTTTTCTTCATTTTTCTTTTTTTTCTTTTTTTTCTCTTTTCTTTTTTTCTTTTTCTTTTGCTTTTACTTTTTTCTTTTCTTTTTCGTTTTTCCTTTTTTCTTTTTCTTTTCCTTTTTTCCATTTTCTTTTTTTTTCTTTTTTCTTTTCTTTTTTCCTTTGTTTTATTTTTTTTTATTTTTTTTTTATTTTTCATTTTCTTTTTTTTTCTTTTTTTTTTCATTTTTCATTTATTTGCTTTTTTTCATTTTCTTTTTTTTCTTTTTTCTTTCTTTTTTCCTTTTTTTATTATTTTTCTTTTTTTTCATTTTTCATTTTCTTTTTTCTTTCTTCTTTTTTCTTTTCTTTTTTTTTTTCTTTTTCTTTTGTGAATGAGGAGCACGGCCAGGTTATTGCAGATAGGTGGGGTGTGCTCGAACAAATTTTTTGGCAAAAGATGACCAGAATCCGAAGGTCTAATTGATGAGTAAAAAAATCGCGGTCCGCTTTAGCGGGCCGCGCACCCACGCGCCTTAATTTTAGTAATAACACTTCCCGCGAGCTGCTTTAGCAGCTCGCGCACCGAGCAAACGCTAGTTATTTATAATATATATAGCTCGATTACCACTGACTCACTGACTCACTCATTGACATAATTGTTCTCCTAGAAGGAGACGGAAATCGATATAATGATGTTCGGGAGATATGTTCGGGTGGGGGATTCGAGTGGGGAAAAATTATGAAATTTCGGAAAAACAAGATGGCGGCCGACGTGAATCTTGCAACTCTTTTGTTTTCCAACCGATTTCTTTGAAATTTTGGATTATTGTAGAAATTAATAAACGATTAACAGAAAAAGTGAAAAAATTAAAAAAACAAGATGGCGGCCGAGCTGTGACGTCTCAAATTTCCACCCCTCTCCTGTAAAATTTTGTATGAAAAAAATTTTTTTCACCCATGGTGTCGTATAGAGCTCAAAGAATGTGACTCGGAGAAAGGTGGAGAGAGCTGATGAGTGAGGAGTTCGGAGACGGGCGAGGGGCACGGCCAGGGTATAGAAGATAGGTGGAGGGTGCTCGACCAAATGTCATTCGAAACCTCGAGCAGTTGCCAGTGCGTTGAAAAAAAATTCCAAAATGGCGGAAAAAAAATGGCGGCAAATTTTGTCCGTCTCTCTCTCGGAGACTATAAAAGATGGAGGAGCGCATTCTCGACGAAAGATGATCACAACCCGGAGGTCTACCTGGTGAGTAGGAAAAAAATTCAAGATGGCGGATTTTTTTTTCCCCCCATACAAAATGTATGGGGAATATTGAAGGGACTAGAAGTTGGGAACTATGCAAGACATTGATTTTGATAGGTTCATAGGGCTTTTTTTCTTTTTCTTTTTTTCATTTTACATTTGTTTTTTTTTTTCTTTTTTTTCATTTTTTTTTCTTTTTTTTCTTTTTCTTCTGTGAATGAGGAGCACAGCCAGGTTATTGCAGATAGGTGGGGTGTGCTCGAACAAATTTTTTGGCAAAAGATGACCAGAATCTGAAGGTCTACTTGATGAGTAAAAAAATCGCGGTCCGCTTTAGCGGGCCGCGCACCCACGCGCCCTACTTGTAGTAATAACACTTCCCGCGAGCTGCTTTAGCAGCTCGCGCACCGAGCGAAATAAATAAAGCCGAACAATCGCGGTCCGCTTTAGCGGGCCGCGCACCCACGCGCCCTACTTGTAGCAATAACACTTCCCGCGAGCTGCTTTAGCAGCAAATTTCTAAACAAAGCTTTTTCTAGCAAATTACAAAAAAAATTCAAGATGGCGGATTTTTTTTTTTCATACATTATGTATGGGCCCCATATTGAAAGAAAGAAGAAAGAAAGAAAGAAAGGATTTATTTGCATAATTGTACATAGTGCGAACACTAGTGAAGGGACTAGAAGTTGGGAACTATGCAAGACATTGATTTTGATAGGTTCATAGGGCTTTTTTTCTTTTTCTTTTTTTCATTTTACGCTTTTTTTTCTTTTTTTTTCTTTTTTTTTTCTTTTTCTTTTGTGAATGAGGAGCACGGCCAGGTTATTGCAGATAGGTGGGGTGTGCTCGAACAAATTTTTTGGCAAAAGATGACCAGAATCCGAATGTCTACTTGATGATTAAAAAAATCGCGGTCCGCTTTAGCGGGCCGCGCACCCACGCGCCCTACTTGCAGTAATAACACTTCCCGCGAGCTGCTTTAGCAGCTCGCGCACCGAGCGAAATAAATAAAGCCGAACAATCGCGGTCCGCTTTAGCGGGCCGCGCACCCACGCGCCTTACTTTTAGTAAAACACTTCCCGCGAGCTGCTTTAGCAGCTCGCGCACCGAGCAAACGCTAGTTATTATAATATATATAGCTCGATTACCACTGACTGACTGACTCACTCACTGATTGACATAATTGTTCTCCTAGAAAGAGACAAAAAACGATATAATGATGTACGGGAGATATGTCCGGGTGGGGGATTCGAGTGGGGAAAAATTATGACATTTCGGAAAAACAAGATGGCGGCCGACGTGATTCTTGCAACTCTTTTGTTTTCCAACCGATTTCTTTGAAATTTTCGGATTATTGTAGAAATTAGTAAACGATTAACAGAAAAAGTGAAAAAAATTTAAAAATCAAGATGGCGGCCGAGCTGTGACGTCTCAAATTTCCGACCCTCTCCTGTAAAATTTTGTATGAAAAAATTTTTTTTCACCCATGGTGTCGTATAGAGCTCAAAGAATGTGACTCGGAGAAAGGTGGAGAGAGCTGATGAGTGAGGAGTTCGGAGACGGGCGAGGGGCACGGCCAGGGTATAGAAGATAGGTGGAGGGTGCTCGACCAAATGTCATTCGAAACCTCGAGCAGTTGCCAGTGAGTTGAAAAAAAATTCCAAAATGGCGGAAAAAAAATGGCGGCAAATTTTGTCCGTCTCTCTCTCGGAGACTATAAAAGATGGAGGAGCGGTTTCTCGACAAAAGTTGATCAAAACCCGGAGGTCTACCTGGTGAGTAGGAAAAAAATTCAAGATGGCGGATTTTTTTTCCCCCCATACAAAATGTATGGGGAATATTGAAGGGACTAGAAGTTGGGAACTATGCAAGACATTGATTTTGATAGGTTCATAGGGCTCTTTTTCTTTTTCTTTTTTTTCATTTTACATTTGTTTTTTTTGTTTTTTTTCATTTTTTTTTCTTTTTCTTTTGTGAATGAGGAGCACGGCCAGGTTATTGCAGATAGGTGGGGTGTGCTCGAACAAATTTTTTGGCAAAAGATGACCAGAATCCGAAGGTCTACTTGATGAGTAAAAAAATCGCGGTCCGCTTTAGCGGGCCGCGCACCCACGCGCCCTACTTGTTATAATATATATAGCTCGATTACCACTGACTCACTGACTCACTCACTGATTGACACGATTGTTCTCCTAGAAAGAGACAGAAAACGATACAATGATGTAGGGGAGATATGTCCGGGTGGGGGATTCGAGTGGGGAAAAATTATGACATTTCGGAAAAACAAGATGGCGGCCGACGTGATTCTTGCAACTCTTTTGTTTTCCAACCGATTTCTTTGAAATTTTGGATTATTGCAGAAATTAGTAAACGATTAACAGAAAAAGTAAAAAAAAATAAAAAAACAAGATGGCGGCCGAGCTGTGACGTCTCAAATTTCCGACCCCTCTCCTGTAAAATTTTGTATGAAAAAAATTTTTTTCACCCATGGTGTCGTATAGAGCTCAAAGAATGTGACTCGGAGAAAGGTAGAGAGAGCTGATGAGTGAGGAGTTCGGAGACGGGCGAGGGGCACGGCCAGGGTATAGAAGATAGGTGTAGGGTGCTCGACCAAATGTCATTCGAAACCTCGAGCAGTTGCCAGTGAGTTGAAAAAAAATTCCAAAATGGCGGAAAAAAAATGGCGGCAAATTTTGTCCGTCTCTCTCTCGGAGACTATAAAAGATGGAGGAGCGGTTTCTCGACAAAAGATGATCACAACCCGGAGGTCTACCTGGTGAGTAGGAAAAAAATTCAAGATGGCGGATTTTTTTTTCCCATACGAAATGTATGGGGAATATTGAAGGGACTAGAAGTTGGGAACTATGCAAGACATTGATTTTGATAGGTTCATAGGGCTTTTTTTTTCTTTTTTTTCATTTTACATTTGCTTTTTTTCTTTTTTTCATTTTTTTTTCTTTTTCTTTTGTGAATGAGGAGCACGGCCAGGTTATTGCAGATAGGTGGGGTGTGCTCGAACAAATTTTTTGGCAAAAGATGACCAGAATCCGAAGGGCTACTTGATGAGTAAAAAAATCGCGGTCCGCTTTAGCGGGCCGCGCACCCACGCGCCCTACTTGTAGTAATAACACTTCCCGCGAGCTGCTTTAGCAGCTCGCGCACCGAGCGAAATAAATAAAGCCGAACAATCGCGGTCCGCTTTAGCGGGCCGCGCACCCACGCGCCCTACTTGTAGCAATAACACTTCCCGCGAGCTGCTTTAGCAGCTCGCGCACCGAGCAAATGCTAGTTATAATATATATAGCTCGATTACCACTCACTGACTGATTCACTCACTGACTCATTGACATAATTGTTCTCCTAGAAGGAGACGGAAATCGATATATTGATGTTCGGGAGATATGTTCGGGTGGGGGATTCGAGTGGGGAAAAATTATGACATTTCGGAAAAACAAGATGGCGGCCGACGTGATTCTTGCAACTCTTTTGTTTTCCAACCGATTTCTTTGAAATTTTGGATTATTGTAGAAATTAGTAAACGATTAACAGAAATAGTGAAAAAAATTAAAAAAACAAAATGGCGGCCGAGCTGTGACGTCTCAAATTTCCACCCCTCTCCTGTAAAATTTTGTATGAAAAAAATTTTTTTCACCCATGGTCTCGTATAGAGCTCAAAGAATGTGACTCGGAGAAAGGTGGAGTGAGCTGATGAGTGAGGAGTTCGGAGACGGGCGAGGGGCACGGCCAGGGTATAGATGATAGGTGGAGGGTGCTCGACCAAATGTCATTCGAAACCTCGAGCAATTGCCAGTGAGTTGAAAAAAAATTCCAAAATGGCGGAAAAAAAATGGCGGCAAATTTTGTCCGTCTCTCTCTCGGAGACTATAAAAGATGGAGGAGCGGTTTCTCGACAAAAGATGATCAAAACCCGGAGGTCTACCTGGTGAGTAGGAAAAAAATTCAAGATGGCGGTTTTTTTTTTCCCCCCATACAAAATGTATGGGGAATATTGAAGGGACTAGAAGTTGGGAACTATGCAAGACATTGATTTTGATAGGTTCATAGGGCTTTTTTATTTTTCTTTTTTTTCATTTTACATTTGCTTTTTTTCTTTTTTTTTCTTTTTTTTTCTTTTTCTTTTGTGAATGAGGAGCACGGCCAGGTTATTGCAGATAGGTGGGGTGTGCTCGAACAAATTTTTTGGCAAAAGATGACCAGAATCCGAAGGGCTACTTGATGAGTAAAAAAATCGCGGTCCGCTTTAGCGGGCCGCGCACCCACGCGCCCTACTTGTAGCAATAACACTTCCCGCGAGCTGCTTTAGCAGCTCGCGCACCGAGCGAAATAAATAAAGCCGAACAATCGCGGTCCGCTTTAGCGGGCCGCGCACCCGCGCGCCCTACTTGTAGCAATAACACTTCCCGCGAGCTGCTTTAGCAGCTCGCGCACCGAGCAAATGCTAGTTATAATATATATAGCTCGATTACCACTGACTCACTGATTGACATAATTGTTCTCCTAGAAAGAGACAGAAAACGATAGAATGATGTAGGGGAGATATGTCCGGGTGGGGGATTCGAGTAGGGAAAAATTATGACATTTCGGAAAAACAAGATGGCGGCCGACGTGATTCTTGCAACTCTTTTGTTTTCCAACCGATTTCTTTGAAATTTTGGATTATTGTAGGAATTAGTAAACGATTAACAGAAAAAGAGAAAAAAATTAAAAAAACAAGATGGCGGCCGAGCTGTGACGTCCCAAATTTCCGACCCCTCTCCTGTAAAATTTTGTATGAAAAATTTTTTTTCACCCATGGTGTCGTGTAGAGCTCAAAGAATGTGACTCGGAGAAAGGTGGAGAGAGCTGATGAGTGAGGAGTTCGGAGACGGGCGAGGGGCACGGCCAGGGTATAGAAGATAGGTGGAGGGTGCTCGACCAAATGTCATTCGAAACCTCGAGCAGTTGCCAGTGAGTTGAAAAAAAATTCCAAAATGGCGGAAAAAAAATGGCGGCAAATTTTGTCCGTCTCTCTCTCGGAGACTATAAAAGATGGAGGAGCGGTTTCTCGACAAAAGATGATCAAAACCCGGAGGTCTACCTGGTGAGTAGGAAAAAAATTCAAGATGGCGGATTTTTTTTTTTTCATACAAAATGTATGGGGAATACTGAAGGGACTAGAAGTTGGGAACTATGCAAGACATTGATTTTGTTAGGTTCATAGGGTTTTTTTTCTTTTTCTTTTTTTTCATTTTACATTTGCTTTTTTCTTTTTTTTCTTTTTTTTTTTTCTTTTTTTTTCTTTTTCTTTTGTGAATGAGGAGCACGGCCAGGTTATTGCAGATAGGTGGGGTGTGCTCGAACAAATTTTTTGGCAAAAGATGACCAGAATCCGAAGGTCTACTTGATGAGTAAAAAAATCGCGGTCCGCTTTAGCGGGCCGCGCACCCACGCGCCCTACTTGTAGTAATAACACTTCCCGCGAGCTGCTTTAGCAGCTCGCGCACCGAGCGAAATAAATAAAGCCGAACAATCGCGGTCCGCTTTAGCGGGCCGCGCACCCACGCGCCCTACTTGTAGCAATAACACTTCCCGCGAGCTGCTTTAGCAGCTCGCGCACCGAGCGAAATAAATAAAGCCGAACAATCGCGGTCCGCTTTAGCGGGCCGCGCACCCACGCGCCCTACTTGTAGCAATAACACTTCCCGCGAGCTGCTTTAGCAGCTCGCGCACCGAGCGAAATAAATAAAGCCGAACAATCGCGGTCCGCTTTAGCGGGCCGCGCACCCACGCGCCTTACTTTTAGTAAAACACTTCCCGCGAGCTGCTTTAGCAGCTCGCGCACCGAGAAAATGCTAGTTATAATATATATAGCTCGATTACCACTGACTCACTGACTGACTCACTGATTGACACGATTGTTCTCCTAGAAAGAGACAGAAAACGATACAATGATGTATGGGAGATATGTCCGGGTGGGGGATTCGAGTGGGGAAAAATTATGACATTTCGGAAAAACAAGATGGCGGCCGACGTGATTCTTGCAACTCTTTTGTTTTCCAACCGATTTCTTTGAAATTTTGGATTATTGTAGAAATTAGTAAACGATTAACAGAAAAAGTGAAAAAAATTAAAAAACAAGATGGCGGCCGAGCTGTGACGTCTCAAATTTCCGACCCCTCTCCTGTAAAATTTTGTATGGAAAAAATTTTTTTCACCCATGGTGTCGTATAGAGCTCAAAGAATGTGACTCGGAAAAAGGTGGAGAGAGCTGATGAGTGAGGAATTTGGAGATGGGCGAGGGGCACGGCCAGGGTATAGAAGATAGGTGGAGGGTGCTCGACCAAATGTCATTCGAAACCTCGAGCAGTTGCCAGTGCGTTGAAAAAAAAATCCAAAATGGCGGAAAAAAATGGCGGCAAATTTTGTCCGTCTCTCTCTCCGAGACTATAAGAGATGGGGGAGCGGTTTCTCGACAAAAGATGATCAAAACCCGGAGGTCTACCTGGTGAGTAGGAAAAACATTCAAGATGGCGGATTTTTTTTCCATACAAAATGTATATGGGGAATATTGAAGGGACTAGAAGTTGGGAACTATGCAAGACAATGAGTTTGATAGGTTCATAGGGCTTTTTTCTTTTTTTTCATTTTACATTTGCTTTTTTTCTTTTTTTTTCTTTTTTTTTCTTTTTCATTTGTGAATGAGGAGCACGGCCAGGTTATTGCAGATAGGTGGTGTGTGCTCGAACAAATTTTTTGGCAAAAGATGACCAAAATCCGAAGGTCTACTTGATGAGTAAAAAAATCGCGGTCCGCTTTAGCGGGCCGCGCACCCACGCGCCCTACTTGTTGTAATAACACTTCCCGCGAGCTGCTTTAGCAGCTCGCGCACCGAGCGAAATAAATAAAGCCGAACAATCGCGGTCCGCTTTAGCGGGCCGCGCACCCACGCGCCCTACTTGAAGCAATAACACTTCCCGCGAGCTGCTTTAGCAGCTCGCGCACCGAGCAAATGCTAGTCTATATATATATAGCTCGATTACCACTGACTCACTGACTCATTGACATAATTGTTCTCCTAGAAAGAGACAAAAAACGATACAATGATGTAGGGGAGATATGTTCGGGTGGGGGATTTGAGTGGGGAAAAATTATGACATTTCGGAAAAACAAGATGGCGGCCGACGTGAATCTTGCAACTCTTTTGTTTTCCAACCGATTTCTTTGAAATTTTGGATTATTGTAGAAATTAGTAAACGATTAACAGAAAAAGTAAAAAAAATTAAAAAAACAAGATGGCGGCCGAGCTGTGACGTCTCAAATTTCCGACCCTCTCCTGTAAAATTTTGTATGAATAAAATTTTTTTCACCCATGGTGTCGCATAGAGCTCAAAGAATGTGACTCGGAGAAAGGTGGAGAGAGCTGATGAGTGAGGAGTTCGGAGACGGGCGAGGGGCACGGCCAGGGTATAGAAGATAGGTGGAGGGTGCTCGACCAAATGTCATTCGAAACCTCGAGCAGTTGCCAGTGAGTTGAAAAAAAATTCCAAAATGGCGGAAAAAAAATGGCGGCAAATTTTGTCCGTCTCTCTCTCGGAGACTATAAAAGATGGAGGAGCGGTTTCTCGACAAAAGATGATCAAAACCCGGAGGTCTACCTGGTGAGTAGGAAAAAAATTCAAAATGGCGGATTTTTTTTTTTCATACATTATGTATGGGGAATATTGAAGGGACTAGAAGTTGGGAACTATGCAAGACATTGATTTTGATAGGTTCATAGGGCTTTTTTCTTTTTCTTTTTTTTCATTTTACATTTGCTTTTTTTTTTCTTTTTTTTTTCTTTTTTTTTCTTTTTCAATTGTGAATGAGGAGCACGGCCAGGTTATTGCAGATAGGTGGGGTGTGCTCGAACAAATTTTTTGGCAAAAGATGACCAGAATCCGAAGGTCTACTTGATGAGTAAAAAAATCGCGGTCCGCTTTAGCGGGCCGCGCACCCACGCGCCCGACTTGTAGTAATAACACTTCCCGCGAGCTGCTTTAGCAGCTCGCGCACCGAGCGAATTAAATAAAGCCGAACAATCGCGGTCCGCTTTAGCGGGCCGCGCACCCACGCGCCCTACTTGTAGCAATAACACTTCCCGCGAGCTGCTTTAGCAGCTCGCGCACCGAGCGAAATAAATAAAGCCGAACAATCGCGGTCCGCTTTAGCGGGCCGCGCACCCACGCGCCCTACTTGTAGTAATAACACTTCCCGCGAGCTGCTTTAGCAGCTCGCGCACCGAGCAAACACTAGTTATAATATATATAGCTCGATTACCACTGACTCACTGACTCACTCACTGATTGACACGATTGTTCTCCTAGAAAGAGACAGAAAACGATACAATGATGTAGGGGAGATATGTCCGGGTGGGGGATTCGAGTGGGAAAAAATTATGACATTTCGGAAAAACAAGATGGCGGCCGACGTGATTCTTGCAACTCTTTTGTTTTCCAACCGATTTCTTTGAAATTTTGGATTATTGCAGAAATTAGTAAACGATTAACAGAAAAAGTAAAAAAAAATAAAAAAACAAGATGGCGGCCGAGCTGTGACGTCTCAAATTTCCGACCCCTCTCCTGTAAAATTTTGTATGAAAAAAATTTTTTTCACCCATGGTGTCGTATAGAGCTCAAAGAATGTGACTCGGAGAAAGGTGGAGAGAGCTGATGAGTGAGGAGTTCGGAGACGGGCGAGGGGCACGGCCAGGGTATAGAAGATAGGTGTAGGGTGCTCGACCAAATGTCATTCGAAACCTCGAGCAGTTGCCAGTGAGTTGAAAAAAAATTCCAAAATGGCGGAAAAAAAATGGCGGCAAATTTTGTCCGTCTCTCTCTCGGAGACTATAAAAGATGGAGGAGCGGTTTCTCGACAAAAGATGATCACAACCCGGAGGTCTACCTGGTGAGTAGGAAAAAAATTCAAGATGGCGGATTTTTTTTTCCCATACGAAATGTATGGGGAATATTGAAGGGACTAGAAGTTGGGAACTATGCAAGACATTGATTTTGATAGGTTCATAGGGCTTTTTTTTTCTTTTTTTTCATTTTACATTTGCTTTTTTTCTTTTTTTTCTTTTTTTTTCTTTTTTTTTCTTTTTCTTTTGTGAATGAGGAGCACGGCCAGGTTATTGCAGATAGGTGGGGTGTGCTCGAACAAATTTTTTGGCAAAAGATGACCAGAATCCGAAGGTCTACTTGATGAGTAAAAAAATCGCGGTCCGCTTTAGCGGGCCGCGCACCCACGCGCCCTACTTGTAGTAATAACACTTCCCGCGAGCTGCTTTAGCAGCTCGCGCACCGAGCGAAATAAATAAAGCCGAACAATCGCGGTCCGCTTTAGCGGGCCGCGCACCCACGCGCCTTACTTTTAGTAAAACACTTCCCGCGAGCTGCTTTAGCAGCTCGCGCACCGAGCAAATGCTAGTTATGCTAGTTATAATATATATAGCTCGATTACCACTGATTCACTGACTGTCTCACTCATTGACACGATTGTTCTCCTAGAAAGAGACGGAAAACGATACAATGATGTACGGGAGATATGTTCGGGTGGGGGATTCGAGTGGGGAAAAATTATGACATTTCGGAAAAACAAGATGGCGGCCGACGTGAATCTTGCAACTCTTTTGTTTTCCAACCGATTTCTTTGAAATTTTGGATTATTGTAGAAATTAGTAAACGATTAACAGAAAAAGTGAAAAAAATTAAAAAAACAAGATGGCGGCCGAGCTGTGACGTCTCAAATTTCCACCCCTCTCCTGTAAAATTTTGTATGAAAAAAATTTTTTTCACCCATGGTGTCGTATAGAGATCAAAGAATGTGACTCGGAGAAAGGTGGCGAGAGCTGATGAGTGAGGAGTTCGGAGACGGGCGAGGGGCACGGCCAGGGTATAGTAGATAGGTGGAGGGTGCTCGACCAAATGTCATTCGAAACCTCGAGCAGTTGCCAGTGAGTTGAAAAAAAATTCCAAAATGGCGGAAAAAAAATGGCGGCAAATTTTGTCCGTCTCTCTCTCGGAGACTATAAAAGATGGAGGAGCGGTTTCTCGACAAAAGATGATCACAACCCGGAGGTCTACCTGGTGAGTAGGAAAAAAATTCAAGATGGCGGATTTTTTTTTTCCCCCATACAAAATGTATGGGAAATATTGAAGGGACTAGAAGTTGGGAACTATGCAAGACATTGATTTTGATAGGTTCATAGGGATTTTTTTCTTTTTCTTTTTTTCATTTTACATTTGTTTTTTTTCTTTTTTTTCATTTTTTTTTCTTTTTTTTCTTTTGTGAATGAGGAGCACGGCCAGGTTATTGCAGATAGGTGGGGTGTGCTCGAACAAATTTTTTGGCAAAAGATGACCAGAATCCGAAGGTCTACTTGATGAGTAAAAAAATCGCGGTCCGCTTTAGCGGGCCGCGCACCCACGCGCCCTACTTGTAGCAATAACACTTGCCGCGAGCTGCTTTAGCAGCTCGCGCACCGAGCGACATAAATAAAGCCGAACAATCGCGGTCCGCTTTAGCGGGCCGCGCACCCACGCGCCCTACTTGTAGTAATAACACTTTCCGCGAGCTGCTTTAGCAGCTCGCGCACCGAGCGAAATAAACAAAGCCGAACAATCGCGGTCCGCTTTAGCGGGCCGCGCACCCACGCGCCCTACTTGTAGCAATAACACTTCCCGCGAGCTGCTTTAGCAGCTCGCGCACCGAGCGAAATAAAAAAAGCCGAACAATCGCGGTCCGCTTTAGCGGGCCGCGCACCCACGCGCCTTACTTTTAGTAAAACACTTCCCGCGAGCTGCTTTAGCAGCTCGCGCACCGAGCGAAATACTAGTTATTATTATAATATATATAGCTCGATTACCACTGACTGACTGATTCACTGACTCATTGACAGGGTTGTTCTCCTAGAAGGAGACGGAAATCGATATAATGATGTTCGGGAGATGTGTTTGGGGGGGGGATTCGAGTTGGGGAAAATTATGACATTTCGGAAAAACAAGATGGCGGCCGACGTGAATCTTGCAACTCTTTTGTTTTCCAACCGATTTCTTTGAAATTTTGGATTATCGTAGAAATTAGTAAACGATTAAAAGAAAAAGTAAAAAAAATTAAAAAAACAAGATGGCGGCCGAGCTGTGACGTCTCAAATTTCCGACCCCTCTCCTGTAAAATTTTGTATGAAAAAATTTTTTTCCACCCATGGTGTCGTGTAGAGCTCAAAGAATGTGACTCGGAGAAAGGTGGAGAGAGCTGATGAGTGAGGAGTTCGGAGACGGGCGAGGGGCACGGCCAGGGTATAGAAGATAGGTGGAGGGTGCTCGACCAAATGTCATTCGAAACCTCGAGCAGTTGCCAGTGAGTTGAAAAAAAATTCCAAAATGGCGGAAAAAAAATGGCGGCAAATTTTGTCCGTCTCTCTCTCGGAGACTATGAAAGATGGAGGAGCGGTTTCTCGACAAAAGATGATCAAAACCCGGAGGTCTACCTGGTGAGTAGGAAAAAAATTCAAGATGGCGGATTTTTTTTTTCTCCATACAAAATGTATGGGGAATATTGAAGGGACTAGAAGTTGGGAACTATGCAAGACATTGATTTTGATAGGTTCATAGGGCTTTTTTTCTTTTTCTTTTTTTTCATTTTACATTTGCTTTTTTTCTTTTTTTTTCTTTTTTTTTTTTCTTTTTTTTTCTTTTTCTTTTGTGAATGAGGAGCACGGCCAGGTTATTGCAGATAGGTGGGGTGTGCTCGAACAAATTTTTTGGCAAAAGATGACCAGAATCCGAAGGTCTACTTGATGAGCAAAAAAATCGCGGTCCGCTTTAGCGGGCCGCGCACCCACGCGCCCTACTTGTAGCAATAACACTTCCCGCGAGCTGCTTTAGCAGCTCGCGCACCGAGCGAAATAAATAAAGCCGAACAATCGCGGTCCGCTTTAGCGGGCCGCGCACCCACGCGCCCTACTTGTAGCAATAACACTTCCCGCGAGCTGCTTTAGCAGCTCGCGCACCGAGCGAAATACTAGTTATAATATATATAGCTCGATTACCACTGACTCACTCACTGACTCATTGACATAATTGTTCTCCTAGAAGGAGACGGAAATCGATACAATGATGTTCGAGAGATGTGTTTGGGGGGGGGATTCGAGTTGGGGAAAATTATGACATTTCGGAAAAACAAGATGGCGGCCGACGTGAATCTTGCAACTCTTTTGTTTTCCAACCGATTTCTTTGAAGTTTTGGATTATTGTAGAAATTAGTAAACGATTAACAGAAAAAGTGAAAAAAATTAAAAAAACAAGATGGCGGCCGAGCTGTGACGTCTCAAATTTCCGACCCTCTCCTGTAAAATTTTGTATGAAAAAAATTTTTTTCACCCATGGTGTCGTATAGAGCTCAAAGAATGTGACTCGGAGAAAGGTGGAGAGAGCTGATGAGTGAGGAGTTCGGAGACGGGCGAGGGGCACGGCCAGGGTATAGAAGATAGGTGGAGGGTGCTCGACCAAATGTCATTCGAAACCTCGAGCAGTTGCCAGTGAGTTGAAAAAAAATTCCAAAATGGCGGAAAAAAAATGGCGGCAAATTTTGTCCGTCTCTATCTCGGAGACTACAAAAGATGGAGGAGCGGTTTCTCGACAAAAGATGATCAAAACCCGGAGGTCTACCTGGTGAGTAGGAAAAAAATTCAAGATGGCGGATTTTTTTTTTTCCATACAAAATGTATGGGGACTATTGAAGGGACTAGAAGTTGGGAACTATGCAAGACATTGATTTTGATAGGTTCATAGGGCTTTTTTTTTCTTTTTTTTCATTTTACATTTGCTTTTTTTCTTTTTTTTCTTTTTTTTTCTTTTTTTTTCTTTTTCTTTTGTGAATGAGGAGCACGGCCAGGTTATTGCAGATAGGTGGGGTGTGCTCGAACAAATTTTTTGGCAAAAGATGACCAGAATCCGAAGGTCTACTTGATGAGTAAAAAAATCGCGGTCCGCTTTAGCGGGCCGCGCACCCACGCGCCCTACTTGTAGCAATAACACTTGCCGCGAGCTGCTTTAGCAGCTCGCGGCGGGCGAGGGGCACGGCCAGGGTATAGAAGATAGGTGGAGGGTGCTCGACCAAATGTCATTCGAAACCTCGAGCAGTTGCCAGTGAGTTGAAAAAAAATTCCAAAATTGCGGAAAAAAATGGCGGCAAATTTTGTCCGTCTCTCTCTCGGAGACTATAAGAGATGGAGGAGCGGTTTCTCGACAAAAGATGATCACAACCCGGAGGTCTACCTGGTGAGTAGGAAAAAAATTCAAGATGGCGGATTTTTTTTTCCCCCCATACAAAATGTATGGGGAATATTGAAGGGACTAGAAGTTGGGAACTATGCAAGACATTGATTTTGATAGGTTCATAGGGCTTTTTTTCTTTTTCTTTTTTTCATTTTACATTTGTTTTTTTTTTCTTTTTTTTCATTTTTTTTTCTTTTTTTTTCTTTTTCTTTTGTGAATGAGGAGCACGGCCAGGTTATTGCAGATAGGTGGGGTGTGCTCGAACAAATTTTTTGGCAAAAGATGACCAGAATCCGAAGGGCTACTTGATGAGTAAAAAAATCGCGGTCCGCTTTAGCGGGCCGCGCACCCACGCGCCCTACTTGTAGCAATAACACTTGCCGCGAGCTGCTTTAGCAGCTCGCGCACCGAGCGAAATAAATAAAGCCGAACAATCGCGGTCCGCTTTAGCGGGCCGCGCACCCACGCGCCCTACTTGTTGTAATAACACTTCCCGCGAGCTGCTTTAGCAGCTCGCGCACCGAGCGAAATAAATAAAGCCGAACAATCGCGGTCCGCTTTAGCGGGCCGCGCACCCACGCGCCCTACTTGTAGCAATAACACTTCCCGCGAGCTGCAATAGCAGCTCGCGCACCGAGCGAAATAAATAAAGCCGAACAATCGCGGTCCGCTTTAGCGGGCCGCGCACCCACGCGCCTTACTTTTAGTAAAACACTTCCCGCGAGCTGCTTTAGCAGCTCGCGCACCGAGCGAAATACTAGTTATTATAATATATATAGCTCGATTACCACTGACTCACTCACTGACTCATTGACATAATTGTTCTCCTAGAAGGAGACGGAAATCGATACAAAGATGTTCGAGAGATGTGTTTGGGGGGGGGATTCGAGTTGGGGAAAATTATGACATTTCGGAAAAACAAGATGGCGGCCGACGTGAATCTTGCAACTCTTTTGTTTTCCAACCGATTTCTTTGAAGTTTTGGATTATTGTAGAAATTAGTAAACGATTAACAGAAAAAGTGAAAAAAATTAAAAAAACAAGATGGCGGCCGAGCTGTGACGTCTCAAATTTCCGACCCTCTCCTGTAAAATTTTGTATGAAAAAAATTTTTTTCACCCATGGTGTCGTATAGAGCTCAAAGAATGTGACTCGGAGAAAGGTGGAGAGAGCTGATGAGTGAGGAGTTCGGAGACGGGCGAGGGGCACGGCCAGGGTATAGAAGATAGGTGGAGGGTGCTCGACCAAATGTCATTCGAAACCTCGAGCAGTTGCCAGTGAGTTGAAAAAAAATTCCAAAATGGCGGAAAAAAAATGGCGGCAAATTTTGTCCGTCTCTCTCTCGGAGACTACAAAAGATGGAGGAGCGGTTTCTCGACAAAAGATGATCAAAACCCGGAGGTCTACCTGGTGAGTAGGAAAAAAATTCAAGATGGCGGATTTTTTTTTTCCATACAAAATGTATGGGGAATATTGAAGGGACTAGAAATTGGGAACTATGCAAGACATTGATTTTGATAGGTTCATAGGGCTTTTTTTCTTTTTCTTTTTTTTCATTTTACATTTGATTTTTTCTTTTTTTTTCTTTTTTTTTCTTTTTTCCTTTTTTTTATTCTTTTTCTTTTTTTTCATTTTCTTTTATTCTTTCTTCTTTTTTTATTTCTTTTTTTTCTCTTTTTCTTTTTTTTTCTTTTTCTTTTGTGAATGAGGAGCACGGCCAGGTTATTGCAGATAGGTGGGGTGTGCTCGAACAAATTTTTTGGCAAAAGATGACCAGAATCCGAAGGTCTACTTGATGAGTAAAAAAATCGCGGTCCGCTTTAGCGGGCCGCGCACCCACGCGCCCTACTTGTAGTAATAACACTTCCCGCGAGCTGCTTTAGCAGCTCGCGCACCGAGCAAATGCTAGTTATAATATATATATAGCTGCTGGGGCTGATTCACTGACTGATTCACTGATTCACTGATTCACTCACTCATTGATCACCTCTCCTGTAAAATTTTGTATGAAAAATTTTTTTTTCACCGATGGTTTCGTATAGAGGACAAAAATTCATTCGGAGGAAAAATATGGAGAGAGCTGATGATTGAGGATTTCGGAGACGGGTGAGGAGCACGGCCAGGGTATTGAAGATAGGTGGGGTGTGCTCGAACAAAAGTCACTCGGAACTTCATCCAATTCGCAGAGAGTTGAAAAAAAATTCCAAAATGGCGGATTCAAGATGGCGGCCATACAAATTTCGTCGGTGTCTATCTCGGAGAGTATAAAAGATGCAAGAGTGCTTCTTTGGCAAAAGATGATCAGGGCCCGAAGGTCTACTTGATGAATAGAAAAAAAAAATCAAGATGGCGGAATTTTTTTTCTCCATACAAAATATATGGCGAATATTGAATAGACTAGAAGCTGAGAACTATGCAAGACTTTGATACGGTTCCTTTTCAAAATTTGTTTTTATAAAAGACTGATATAGAAAGACTTCTCATTCTGACAAATGATGAGATATGATGATTGAGGGTTTGGAAGGTGGGTGAGGAGCACGGCCAGGGTATTGAAGATAGGTGGGAGGTGCTCAAACAAAAAATACTCGAAACCTCATCCAATTGGCAATGAGCTGAAAAAAAATTCAAAATGGCGGATTCAAGATGGCGGCCATACCAATTTCATCGGCATCTATCTCGGAGAGTATAAAAGATGGAAGATTGGTTATTTGATAGAAAATGATCAGGACCTGAAAGTCCACTTGACGATAGAAAAACCGCGGTCCGCATGCGGGCCGCGCACCCACGCGCCCTACTAGTTAATATATATATAGCTGCTGGGGCTGATTCACTGATTCACTGATTCACTGATTCACTGATTCACTCACTCATTGATCACCTCTCCTGTAAAATTTTGTATGAAAAAATTTTTTTTCACTGATGGTTTCGTATAGAGGAAAAAAATTCATTCGGAGGAAAAATATGGAGAGAGCTGATGATTGAGGATTTCGGAGACGGGTGAAGAGCACGGCCAGGGTATCGAAGATAGGTGGGGGGTGCTCGAACAAATGTCACTCGAAACCTTATCCAATTCGCAGTGAGCTGAAAAAAAATTCAAAATGGCGGAAAAAAGATGGCCGCCATACAAAATTCTTCGGTGTCTATCTCGGGGAGTATAAAAGATGGAAGAGTGGTTTCTTGGCAAAAGATGATCAGGACCCAAAGGTCTATTTGATGAATAGAAAAAAATCCAAGATGGCGGAATGTTTTTTCTCCATACAAAATATATGGCGAATATTGAATAGACTAGAAGCTGAGAACTATACAAGACTTTGATACGGTTCCTTTTCAAAATTTGTTTTTTTAAAAGAATTCTCATTCTGACAAATGATGAGATATGATGATTGAGGGTTTGGAAGGTGGGTGAGGAGCACGGCCAGGTTATTAAAGATAGGCGGGGGCTGCTAAAAGAAAAAATACTCGGAACCTCATGCAATTGGCAGAGAGCTGAAAAAATACCAAGATGGCGGATTCAAAATGGCGGCTATACAAATTGCATAGGTGTCTATCTCGGAGAGTATACAAGATGGAAGAGTGGTTTTTAGATAGAAAATGATCAGGACCTGAAAGTCTACTTGATGAGTACCAAAACCGCGGTCCGCTTGCGGGCCGCGCACCCACGCGCCCTACTAGTTAATATATATATAGCTGCTGGGGCTGATTGACTGATTGACTGATTCACTGATTCACTGATTCACTCACTGATTGATCACCTCTCCTGTAATATTTTGTATGAAAATTTTTTTTTTTCACCGATGGTTTCGTATAGAGGACAAAAATTCATTCGGAGGAAAAATATGGAGAGAGCTGATGATTGAGGATTTCGGAGACTGGTGAAGAGCACGGCCAGGGTATTGAAGATAGGTGGGGTGTGCTCGAACTAAAAATACTCGAAACCTCATCCAATTGGCAGTGAGCTGAAAAAAAATTCAAAATGGCGGATTCAAGATGGCGGCCATACCAATTTCATCGGCATCTATCTCGGAGAGTATAAAAGATGGAAGAGTGGTTATTTGATAGAAAAAGATCAGGACCTGAAAGTCCACTTGACGATAGAAAAACCGCGGTCCGCTTGCGGGCCGCGCACCCACGCGCCCTACTAACTATATACTTCGAGAAGTCGTGAGTCGTCGTGCTTGATGAAATCCGTGAAATCAACTTACTTGCACGAAACGCACCGTTTCTGAAAGAACTGGGTGTGGAACGTACCTAATATTAAGAAAAAACTGATATTCTACTTTTTAAGTCACTCATGCTAAATACACAACATGGAAACTGGCATTAATGTTCTGTAGTTAACGTTCCTAGATTTAACTGTTTGTTAGCATATATTACAAACCCGAGTGGTTTTCTGATGCTAGCTATAAGTATTTTTTTCTTTAAACTTTTATGTACAAATAAAGAAATAAAATAAATAAACGCACTTCCGGCGTATAAGTTTCTAGCCACGTATAATTTGAGTAACTTCAAGGCAGGAGTGAATAGAAATTTTCTAGGCAAGCGCGCTCTAACGTAAACCTCATCAGTGCTTTCCATCATTGATGTCGTCAACCTCAAAGTCTATCTCGTAAAAAACCTATCTTAAATACCTATCGATGTAAGTACAAAGTTATTATGAAATACCGCGAATTTGTTTTCCCGGTATCCCTGGTTATAGTTTGAACCTTAATTGAGGATAGCTTCTGCGAAATATTGTTATAATAAGAACTCTCTAACGGTTCGCTGAAGATAAAATATGGTTATAGCTCTAACGAGAAAACTTGCAATTCCACAAATAGCAGTGGGCTATGGAAATATGCTGATGGTTTTATAATTTTAATACTTACATAAATAATTAATCCATAGCGAATTGCAGCCCTGGTGAGCTTAGGTATCTAAAAATCTACTCTGAGGTTACCTGTGTATTTCAAAAACCGCATCCAAATCGACCCATAATAGGTACATGATTTTTTGCATGGATATAGTTGACCTGCAGGCCTAGCATGCACGCGCGAGAAAATTTTGTCTACCCTTTTCTCGTCTCGTTTTATCTCTATATCTCTATCGAAACTAATACGGTTGCACACCATGATTCGTCTCGTTACGTCAAAAGTAGAGATAAAATTATTTTCTATATTTTTCTCTACGAACTCAAAATGGCGAGTGGCGACGTCATTTTCTCGAATTATGAAGTTTAAAAGAGTAAACGAGAAATCAGTCTACATCGACAATATCTCTCTCTCTCTTCGCGAGATATCACTTCGTGTATGCTAGGCCTGCTGAAGAGTTACATACGCTATCTTTTATCTCGGAAAAACAAACGGTTCGCTTCCCGTGGGTTTTTTTAAAAACTAACTCCACCCGGATGAAAAGTACGAATATTTCTATCCAACACAGCAAACAATCAATATTCGCGATGACGGTACATTTTTTTTCAAATCGTTGGTGACTCCTAAACCATAATACTTAAATACTTAAATGTATTTTATTGAAGCTCGGACGGAAAACTTAAGGCCTAGCGCATACATACAACTTTTACATCGAATGTGTGATGTTTCACTAGACGATAAGGTATTTTATTCTAAATTCTGTAGTAGGTAGATACTTATAATAATTATGGTACGAACCTATCCATGAAAAATACCTACAATAATTCTTGTATTCCATTCGTGTTCATAATTTTCGTGGAAGACCTCGACCCTTTTGCCTACTACAGGATTCTATGAAAAGTTACCCCTGCAGTGTGGTAACCAGATCGTGAAAATCCTGTCAGACATGAAATGTAATTATTAAAAGAGCTCAGGATAAAATGGTTTAGTTACAATTTCGAGGAGACAGACGCAAAGTTTCGTCGAATCGAGGTTAACCGTTAAAGTCGAATGGATAAGCTCACGCAATGTTGTGATATTTATTTAACTGACGATATTTTAATTAGGAGATATTTTACCTATTACCTACTTACGAGATTTGCAGGAGCCTCTACTTTTATACAACTGTACTGTTATTGATTTAAAAAAAATTAAGTCTGTTGTGGGGAGAAATAAGTAAACTTCGTTATCATAGATTCGATTCGATAACTTCGATATCGTAGATTGGTGAAATCCAGTGGCGGACTAAAAGGGGGTGGAAGGGGCGGCGCCCCGGGCCTCTGGACTTGGGGGCGCCCCAAACGCCTCTATGTTCTTTGGAGTTGAGGACCTCTCGATTCCAAAGATATAGGAGTTACTGTTACTCCATACAGATAAAATACGAATTAATAAATTACTACTACTGCTAATCTTTCTAACTTCTCGTGCGTCGCCCGGCGAATACGCGACAAGCCTTAAGTATGTTCATTTAATTCGAATTATTTCACTTACAAGATTTTACCTATGTTATAACATAAACACCTAAACATACAAATGTGAACTTAATAAAAAGCTTGTAAAATTACATCAACTTCTTACACTAGGGGCCTCATTCACCTTTGCCGCCCCGGTCCTCTGACGGGCTTAGTCCGCCACTGCACTGGTGAAATCCTAAATCTATGTTCGATATCAAGGTAAAGACACAAGATAGGTAAGATACACAAATAATTAAATTGGATTGTTATAAAAATATCTTTACTAACATCTGATATTTAATGGAACAACAAGGAATTTGCTGGAATTTAATATTGCTGCCAAATTCCCCGTTGGAGCACAGCGTCCAGGGAGTTGCATAATATTGGCATAATATTATTGAAACATTTCGCGTAGCTTCGCCGATCTGTTTTGTCGGCTTACTGCGATATTAAATATGTTATACCAATTGAACAATAAATGATTATGAGACGATTATTGCCCGTGTTACTACCAATTCTACTACCAGTGAGTAGTGACTTATTAGCATAGAAATATAGCAAAGAAATACCCACTTCAATGGGCAAATTTTAACAATATCAGGAATCGATGATTTCTTTCCTAGTGAATAAAACTTTGGCCTCCTTTTTAAGAGTTGTCTTCGAATTCCACGCACCTCTAAACTTTCGGAGTTGAGAAGTTTCCGCATGCTCCTGGGTTCTCCTACTGGTAGGAGCACGAGGAATAATAATAATGTCCTTATGCTCCTACCATTACTTTATATAAATAATAACTAGCTGACCCAGCGAACTTCGTACCGCCACTACTTATAAATGAAAAATTAGTTAAATAAACATTTTCCAGTGGACCAAATTGTGAACTTAAACCATCCTCAAATCTCCTTGAACTCACACAAAAAATTTTATCAAAATCGGTCTAGCCGTCTAGGAGGAGTTCAGTGACATACACACGCACACAAGAAATATATATATTAGATTACATTCGAGAAACAATACAAATTGTATTATGAGCTCTCCACAATGTTCTCAAAGGTGTGTGTACTCTGCCAATCCGCACTTGGCAGCGTGGTGGACTATGACGTAAACCCTTCTCATTCTGAGAAGAGACCCGTGTCCAGCAGGCTGTGATCGATTGAGAAGATAATGATAGCTTTCCACATTGTAAAAAAAATAAAAGACAATTATTTCAACCAACTAGCACTTTTTATTCATCACATTAATTTATATTGAAATTCCAAACTAGCAAACTAAACGTCAACGTGTGGGATCAGAGATGGTTGGCTACATGACAGTGCCAGAGTGGCAGTTATAGCACGGTCCAACAGGCGAGCAGCAGCATCCTTGCACGCAGGGCATGCAGCACCTGCCCATAGGCCGGTCGCAGCCCCCCGGACATCTTGCGAACGTGCCCAGGTTGAAATCCCGGTAGCAGCCGTATTGAGTCGGCATTTTCTTGTTACTATACGTAGTTTTTTAGGGTAAATTGCAGCTTGGGCTTATTTATTTTTGTGTTTTATCGCTACAAATTAATAGCTATTGAATTTTTTTTGCGTTGAAATTAATGCTTTTTGATTGGTTTTGGTTTTTCCACAGACCAACACGTCTGGCGTCTGAAAACTGTGATGTGATGTACTTTTTTTAAATTGACAGCTTATATTGACAGGACATTGCAACTTGCAGGTAGGTCCATGCTTGCAGGTTAGGTTGCAGGAGTTTATACTTTATATATATTTATCCAGCTTTTGTCCGCGGCTTCGCTCACGTTAATTGCGATTTTTCAAAGCCCTATTTTACCCCCTTAGGGGTTGAATTTTCAAAAATCCTTTCTTAGCGGATGTCTACGTCATTAATAGCTATCTGTATGCCAAATTTTAACCTAATCCATCCAGCAGTGGTTTGAGCTGTACGTTGATAGATCAGTCAGTCAGTCAGTCAGTCAGGTCACCTTTTCCGCCTTTACCTTTTATTTTGATAATCTCTGCTAAAACCCATAGAATTATTATAATATTTACTACAGTAAGCTAAAACCTTATTAGGATGGCAAAAACATGGCTAAAACCTTTGAGTTTTAGCCATGTTTTAAAAGAGATTTGTACCTTTAATATATTTATACCTATAAGAACTTTTTAAATACAAAACTCTTTTTAAAGTCTTTTTAGTACTGGCTTCGTAGACAGAGAAGACTGGCTTATTTCAAATATTGCATTTACAAAAAATTGACAGAACATTCAGATATTTTTTTTCGTTCGGCTGCAAAATTTTATTCTGATTTTCCCTTCTTCTCCAGGATGCCTGTCTATTACGGAGGGTTCGTCGGGGGTCCCCACGGTGGCGGGTACCTCCTGTACTCCTATCAGCAGTGCAATCCGAGCATAGGGGGCTGTGGACCCTGCGGCCCTCCTCAGGAACCGTGCTGTTCTTTGTCCTGTTAACGTACTATCAGGTAACCCATTATGCTATGTTTGTAGCACGTAATCCGTCGGTCCTCCTGCTCTCTCCGGTATCCGACACGACCGGAGTCCATCCCATCGGACTATGTGTGTGAGGGAACAGAGAGTACACTTGTGTTTGCGCAAACACTTGTGCACTATAATATCTCCCGGTGCGATGGCCAATTTCGGTGGCCGGATTCGGATTTGCGGTCGCTATACATTTGGAGCTTTTACCAGACAAAACAGACTGGAGACAATTCAGAAATTATAAAATCCTAAATTGCCCCCACCGGGAATCAAACCCGAATCCTCTCACTTATAAGACCGCTCACTACTGCGCCAGGGGGGCTGATCTGACTGCATCGTCAGTTTTCCTGGTAACTTATCATTATAAAGCGAGATTGTAGAGAAGCGCCAACTTATTTATACCACGTATAAACAATGCAACATTAAACTCTAAATTACATATCACTGAAAGAGAAAACGAGTTCAAGTCCCTATAACATATGATTTTATCTAAAAGGTTTTTAAAATAATATTATTACAAATCTTTTTCAGTTGCCTCTCTTCAATCAGACCGTAACTTCGGAGAACTCTGTCAATTGAAGATAATATTGTTTCATTTTAAAATAAAACTTTGTGTTTTAATAAAACTTACACTATGAAATCTTTGTGTATTTTTCTTTTGTAAATTAGCTACTTGCTGACTGCAATAACAGCTAATGGGAAAGAAAAAAAATGGTGAAATGAAATCATAAGATACCTATAAGCCGTGTCAATAAAGAAAGGAATCTGAAATGGCGGCTTGTACTTGTAATGACAGGCACAGGTTGGACCGTCAGCAAAAAACGAAGCGAAGCTGGGCTGCTATATGTGTAGCTATACAGACACACATTGTATGTTTATATTATTTATTTAGTATTTGTGTTGATACCTTATTCATTTATGTACCTATATTATGTTATTAAATATACCTATATATTACTATTGATTTATATAGTTAGCACATGTTTAATATCTCTAGGTATTTATTTATTTCTTGTTATCTTTAAGTCCTCTAACTTATCTTGTATGTTTCGCGTCAGGTCGCAACGTATTTTATATTTCTTCTTCAAAATATTTTGTAACATTACATACGATTTCACCCTCATCACTTCGAAGAATCTTTCCTCGTTTCGCGTAAACGCTCATTAAATTAAAGCTCATTTTTTAAACGTAGGATAATTATTGATCAATTAGTACGAGATCCGAACATAACATCGACCTTCACCCATCTGTTTACCGAATGAAACATTTTTTTTATAAAATTCCATACATAGACAAATACGTCTTGTATGTATTGCCTATCAAAATATGTTCATGACTATCATTAATTACAAAAATAATAATTAAATTTTTTTAGCGAGTTTCACCCACTTGTTTACCAATCAAAATATATATCAAAATAAAGATTATTTAAAAACAAACGCGATGATATAGTATTGCCTGCAATAAACCGTTCATGAAACACTATTGCCAGGATTTAAAGTTTAAAAATCAAAGCAAGTAAAGTTGCGCAAGAGAGAAATCCGAGCTTATTTAGTGTAATAAAGAAGGATAGAGCATAGTGGCTGCGAGCGACGCCTTCGTTGAATAGAAGAGAGTACGTATGCTCTTTTTACATATTGTTGAGAGAGACAGCATATATCTGATGTGAATCATTTTGGAGTAACCGACAATACACACAAATTTATTCTAAATAATTATTTTAGATTTCAATGATAAATATATTTATGTATATATTTAAATATAAAAACATTTTCTTTGCAATTTCTTGGCAATACTATATCATCGCGTTTGTTATTAAATAATCTTTATTTTGATATATATTTTGATTGGTAAACAAGTGGGTGAAACTCGCTAAAAAAATTTAATTATTATTTTTTTAATTAATGATAGTCATGAACATATTTTGATAGGCAATACATACAAGAAGTATTTGTCTATGTATGGAATTTTATAAAAAAATGTTTCATTCGGTAAACAGATGGGTGAAGGTCGATGTTATGTTCGGATCTTAGACCAAATAAACAGCATACGAACGACAATAACAACGAAAAAACATAACAGAAAACAAGACAAAGAACAGTAACAAAAACACAGTGTGCAAGCAGATACAGACTGATAATTTTTTTGCGTGCTGTAACGACGTATGCGAGTGAGAGGGAATGATTAGCGACGCCATTTACAATTCCTTTCTTTAATGACACAAGTATTTACATGCCTACTTGCATAGCCGTCTCTATCTCCTTTAGAGGAGATAGAGACGGCTATGCTACTTGCTAAATAGGGCCTGTTGGCTGTTCCACGTCGCAACACACCACTGTCCTTACCAAGGTATTCCCACTGATGGGTAAGAGTGGAGATGTGGACCTTCCGGGCCGTAAGAAATTCAAATATTATATGTATTAGTACTTCCTACTAATATTAATAAAACCGGCCAAGTGCGTGTTGGGCCACGCGCAGTGTAGGGTTCCGTAGTTGAAAGTCTCAAATATTATTGCTGACCTAGGATAGTGCTTTTGTTTTATTTATGAATATTGAATAAATTTTGAGTTCCATGGTTTAAATACTATAATATTCTACAAAATATGCAACTTACACTACGTGTAATACCTAACTTAGAAAAAACAGATATAACTCCTTAAGTAATGAACCCTACTTAGCCGTGATAGTTTTCCTTTAAAATTCATTATATATACTACTGCTGTGAATTTTTTCTTGTATCCTATATGCAACCATTTAGCTGGCAGAGAGGGGGGACACTTGACTCTAATAAAATTTAGCACTTTAAAATATCATATTTCACAAACGGATCCCTGAATTGAAAAATGATGTTCCCACATCCACAATATTTTTGAAAGACCTATTCAACGACACCCGACACTTTGGGATAGACGAGAAAAAAAAATTCATCCCCACCTTACATGTAGGGGAGGTACCCTAAAAAAAATTATTTTTCACAATTTTATTTCACGACTTTGTCGGCGTGATTGATATTTATACCCTTGTCAAATTACAGATTTCTAGTACGAATAGTCTCTGAGCTAAACCGCGGACAGACAGACAGACAGACGGACGGACATGGCGAAACTATAAGGGTTCCTGTTCCTGTCATGTTTACTACGGAACCCTAAAAATGTGAAAGTTTGTGAGGATGGATGTATGGATGGACGGATGGATGGATGGATGGATGGATGGATGGATGTTTGTTACTCTTTGCCGGATGGATGGATGGATGTTACTCTTTCACGCCACAACGAATGAACCGATTTGGCTGAAATTTGGAATGGATATGGAATAGGTCATACCCAGGATTAACACATAGGCTACTTTTTATCGCGGAATTACAGAGTTCCCGTGGGAATTACACCTTAATACATGCGAACGAAGTCGCGGGCATCATCTAGTTTTTACAAGCTTTTATTTAGCTTGACCAGTTTGTTTGTTTGGGTCAAATCTTGCAAGATGAATTAGACCCACTTCCCGGTTTCTGATCGAGCTGAAATTGTGCATGTATGTGTAAATCGGATGACAATGCAATATTATTGTGACATGGAGCTGATCTGATGATGGAGACGGAAGATGGCTATCGGAACTTTGTAATAAAACGACGTAACCCCATCGAATTTGGGCTCGTTTGATTCGTCATAACAAGTACTCTGATCCTAGATAATATCCAGAGTCTAATGATGTAGCTACTAAATTAGCTTGCATTTAAAAATAATTTTTTTAATTTACACTTGTTAAATAAATTAAGGGGTCCGGAAGTAAGTATCTATATCGCTGAAATAACTGCCGAAAGATAAATAATTTCAAACCTTTATCTACTACTACTGGTAGTGGGATTCGTAGCAGCACGGGTTATAAACTTACGGTAGTAAATATAATACGTCTAGGGTTATAAACGATATAATACAACAATACCAATCTAAATATTGAAATTATTAAATAATAATAAAAATAAAACAGGAAATATCCCGTTGTAATATCCATAAGCGGTACAAAGTTTTCAAATCAAATCGGAAACCAAATACACAAATCTGGCTCTTATATTAGAGATGTAAGTGACCAAAATAGCTTGCTCCCATTATGAATTATGGATGGAAATGATGCACATGTCACGTGCAGTTGGAAGGCGGGTAAATTGCGTTGTTTCCGGTGCATTTTCACGGAACCGCCTGCGAGCGCGCGGTCGGCCTGCTACGCATTCACCGTACGAATTCAGACGCGCGTAACCTTTTTTACCCAACTACTGTGAAGCCATAAAAATCCAAATACGTGTCGAACCACGCGCAGTAGCCGGTCACTTATAAAGGACTGCATACAAAGGGAGTAAGTACATACTATGTAATTTTCATCAGAAAATGTATTACATGTTTTACATTTTAAAAGAGCACCACAAATTAAACAAATTAAAATTAAAGGAAAAAAACGTCACTGGAAATGTGTATAGGTATATACATTTTGAAAAGCTGTAACTTTTCATTGAGTTAAAAACTTGAAACTTTCGCAGCATTTAATTCAAAATTCAAAATCATTTATTTCATGTAGGCCAACTTGTGGCTCTTATGTCAAGTCAGGTCTACCACCGGTTCGGAAAGCTGATACTGTCAGCAATAGCCGGCAAGAAACTCAGCAGTTGCTCTTTTAAAACATAAATGTTACAAAATGTTGCTGAACTATCTTTTTTTTTAATCTATATTTTTTTGGGGGCTTAACTATCTTGTGGATAGCTAAAGCAAAGTCGATTAGTATAGAACAGATATTGTGGTGGTAACCGGTGGCACCCGTTCACGAGCATGACGCATGATCCAGCCGAAGAGACCATTGATCTTTGTATTCATTATTAATTTCGTCTTAGTACGTCAAGTCGTTTCTCAGAAAAAGGGCCTTGACACACAGACGGGCAACAAAGTGCTCCTATAAGGGTTCCATTTTTTCGGAGCCCCAAAAAGTTTAAAAATTCTAGCCTTAATATGGAGAATTGAATATAAAATCCGTCATATTGATTTTGTTCATATAAAACGTAGCCTATGTCACCCGGACCATAATGACGAATCGATTGACACCTCATTCATCAAAATTGGCTCAGTTTACGCGCTACGGTGAAACCTTGGTGAACCACACGTTAAAAGACACATAGGTACATACGTACATCATAGACTGTTAAAATAATAATCCTTTCTTTTGTTTTTGCTGTAGTCGGGTAAAAACTTTGACAATTTAACTACGGCAGAAATATCATTCGTCTATGGGTAAAAATAAAAAAAGGTGCGTGACTCCTGCCTTGCGACAGTCACATCCGACGCACCTTCCCACGGCAAATTGTAGGAAGTGCGTTCCAAATGGCCCAATTGTCGACTCTTCTACGAATTTTTACCGCTCTCCTCTGGGGTGCGCGCTCGATCGGAACATTTCCTTTGTAATTTAACTTACGAGAATATAAATATACTAGCTGACTCGGCGAACTTCGTACCGCCAACTTACCTATATAAATAAAACAAATAAACTATCATAATCAAAAAAAAAAACTATCCTATCTTTCAAGTTGGACCAAATTACAGATAGTTACGAAGTTTGATCTAAATCGGTTCAGTAGTTTAGGAGTCCATCGCGGACAAACAACGTGACACGTAATCGACCGAGCGAAGCGAAGGTCTTTGAGTTAACTAGGGCGATTTGCACTTGTCCGTCCGTCCGTCCGTCCGTCCGTCCGTCTGTCAGAGCCTTATAACTTTTGAATTACTGAACGTAATTACTTCAAATTTAGATATAATATGTAAACCGATGGCCTCCAGCCGAAAATGGCTTAAAAAGTTATAAAAATCTTTATTTCAGGGGGGCTCTCATAGAAGCGAATGCGAAGTAAAAAAAAAAAAATCGCGTTACATAAAATTGTTACGTATCATTTTAAAGATAATTTTGAACTGAGTACAAAAATATTTTTTTTTTAATTTTTCCCTTAAAATTGACGAAATGGGGGGCTTTCAAAGTGGCGATTTTATACGCTCGCTTGAAGACGCTCTCTAGAAAAATCCGCTATGGATTTTCAAACTGATTTTATGTTTTTAGGTCACTTATATCCTGTACTTGAACAACAAATACTAAAATTATATGAATATCATAAAGAAACGAGATTATTTAATTTTTAATGGGCGTCAGTAATTCATATAGCATCAACATAGCTTCACAATAATGCTAATAGATGGCGCAGTCAGTAACTATTCCCATGGAACTACGAGTTAAATTCAATGTTTGATAAATAATTCAATGTTTTCACTAACGTTCCCTAACCTTTACGGGCTACCTATAAGTTAGGTGATTGATGTTTTCTGTCAACTTATTTATCACGATCCTGTACGGGACACCTAAAAGGATATTGGGACGGATGTTAGGACTTAGGATTGTATTTAGGAGCTACCTACGTTAAGAGACTCCTACTTAGGGGATGATTTAGGTATGTTTGGTGAAAACGGGCATAATAATAATGTCAGTTTTGGTTATCATGTATCGATTGAATGAATAATCATGGGATACCGTTACCGCGAGGTCTCAGTTCGGGGCGAACCACTAGTTTATATATATTAAGATATATTTAAACAAGCTGATTTCACCGATTTTGTTGGTGTAGTTTAAAAAATCACTATGATTCCGACATATAAAGTAACTATATCCTTCCCTAGAAACTAAACTGTCTAAACTGTATCTACCAAATATTAGCAATACAAGTAAAGCCAATCAGAGCTGATTGCGATTGTCATACTGTAGCAACTATATTTACTACTGTAGCCATCATTTTTAGACAATCCTACAGCTGGGATTTATTTGAGTAGGTAGGTTTAATAAGTTAAGGTGTAAAAGGAATATTATTTTCCTGATGAAATAAAATATAGTTCTCTCAACTCTTGTGTAATTTAATGCTTATAACTCGCTTCTACCATGATAGGTAGTTACACCATTATAATATCAATGTGAATTTAAATACGTAGATACGTCTACCATTTATCTCATCACGATTTCTTTTACCTACCTATTCAATTCTAATAAAGGGAGACAGGCTCATAATATTATACTGATCACGATCACAAACTCTAGTCTAGACAAATTAGTGATCTTCCACTAGGTATTAATATTATATTGCTAAGTAAAAGTACAGTCACCCGAAATAAAAGTAAAAGTACCTAGACGTAATCGTCGCATCTACGATTTACAGGCACACCTACATTTTACAGGCGAGCGTTTATATAGCAGTTTATCGACCGAGCGAAGCGAAGGTCTTTGAGTTAACTAGGGCGATTTGCACTTGTCCGTCCGTCCGTCCGTCCGTCCGTCCGTCTGTCAGAGCCTTATAACTTTTGAATTACTGAACGTAATTACTTCAAATTTAGATATAATATGTAAACCGATGGCCTCCAGCCGAAAATGGCTTAAAAAGTTATAAAAATCTTTATTTCAGGGGGGCTCTCATAGAAGCGAATGCGAAGTAAAAAAAAAAAATCGCGTTACATAAAATTGTTACGTATCATTTTAAAGATAATTTTGAACTGAGTACAAAAATATTTTTTTTTTAATTTTTCCCTTAAAATTGACGAAATGGGGGGCTTTCAAAGTGGCGATTTTATACGCTCGCTTGAAGACGCTCTCTAGAAAAATCCGCTATGGATTTTCAAACTGATTTTATGTTTTTAGGTCACTTATATCCTGTACTTGAACAACAAATACTAAAATTATATGAATATTATAAAGAAACGAGATTATTTAATTTTTAATGGGCGTCAGTAATTCATATAGCATCAACATAGCTTCACAATAATGCTAATAGATGGCGCAGTCAGTAACTATTCCCATGGAACTACGAGTTAAATTCAATGTTTGATAAATAATTCAATGTTTTCACTAACGTTCCCTAACCTTTACGGGCTACCTATAAGTTAGGTGATTGATGTTTTCTGTCAACTTATTTATCACGATCCTGTACGGGACACCTAAAAGGATATTGGGACGGATGTTAGGACTTAGGATTGTATTTAGGAGCTACCTACGTTAAGAGACTCCTACTTAGGGGATGATTTAGGTATGTTTGGTGAAAACGGGCATAATAATAATGTCAGTTTTGGTTATCATGTATCGATTGAATGAATAATCATGGGATACCGTTACCGCGAGGTCTCAGTTCGGGGCGAACCACTAGTATTTACAAATGGTTAGGTACATTTTGCGACCCTAATGTACCAGAATACCGATTACATATCCCTATTATAAGAAAGTGAGGCGAGTTTTTTGAATAGAAAAAAAAAAAATATATCATAGAAAAATTATTATTATTTCTTTTTTTTTATAATCCAAAAAGCTTGCCTCTAAAATGCATCTTTTGTAGATATAAGTTTGCCGTGTGATGAATGATGATATTATGATGTGAATGAATATTTATTTTCTGCCTTTACAATACGTTTTCAATCTATCTTTCTGAAGCCATATTTGCATGCTGTTCCAGTCATATTCGAGCAAATAAAACTATATTCTATCGTTTTAGCTGTAGGATATCACTGATTGAAGAACTCACCCTGGCTCAATTAAATACCTACCTATACCTAGAAAAGGGCCATAGGTTTCTAGGAAAACTTTTATGAAAATGAACGGAAGTCGGAAAGCTACCTTTCGCTAAAGAGTATTCTTTACCACTGTACCTACCTACTCTCGGATGCGAGTGTATTCATATTAGGGCACTTTCAATCCGTGTTAATTATAATTCATATTGTACGCCGATGAATCAGCATAGCGTAGGAATAGTTACGCAAAACGTCGCTAGTAATTGCGTCGCGCGTCGCGGTCGGCGCCGCCGGCGCAACTCGTGATCGAAATAAACGATAATTACATTTCCCAGAAGTGTTATTTGTGTTTGTAAACGTCACACGTATTAGGAAATAGAGTGTTGGGTCATATTTTTGTTTACAATCTATTTTGCCTTAGCGCAGACAAGCTTTAAAGAGAAACGCGTTTAAGTTCTCGCTCAGAAGTTTTTGTTTTCACTTGTCTGACTGACAGTTTCAGTTATATATTGTGGTACGATAGTTCTATGCATTTTTATAGCCATAAGGTGAACTATAGGTCTGCCTGCGAAATTCAAATTTAATTGCGTCAATTGGTTGTAATACGGGTAACGAATGAATAGATAGCTATATACATATCGTCGCTGTAGTTGGGAAATTAAATAACTACACTTTTTGCGAAATCGACTTTATTGCATTTTCAGAAAGTCCAATTAAAGCCGCATCTTTCTATAATTCTAATTTTTGATTATCATCATTAATTAAAAAGTTATATGAAAATGAATCTTGCAAGGCGGCATACTTGGAAAAATAAATATTGAAAAATTTATAAAAAATGTAGCGAAGAAAAACTAGATAACTTAGCAAAAAATAAATAAGTTCTCTCTTGCATCACTTCGAGAGTGAATAAAATGCATAAAGTTAGTTATATAGTTTTCCTTCGACACATATTCTCCTTTACAGGGGAATTCATTTCGGAAAAATTAAACAAAGTCAGTTATTTAATTTATCATCCCATGACTGCAAAGATATAGGTACTATTAAAATAGAATATGTAAATTTTTTCAACTATTCAAAAAAGTTCTGAGAATTTTGATAATTTCAGGACAAGCAGAATTAAATAAGGGATTTTATTTAACTTTATTAAAGCAGCCGAAACATAAATTAGAAGATATTTAGTTTTGAATATTTCTTCTTCTTCTTCTTTATCAACCGATAGACGTCCACTACTGGACAAAGGTCTCTTGCATGGACTTCCACAGGCCTCGGTCTTGCGCCGCCTGAATCCAGCGGCTCCCTGCGACTCGCTTGATGTCATCGTTCCACCTTGTGGAGGGTCTGCCAACACTGCGCTTCCCGGTGCGGGGTCGCCACTCCAGCACCTTGGGACCCCAACGACCATCAGCTCTTGGAACTATGTGCCCCGCCCATTTCCACTTCAGTATCGCAACTCGCTGAGCTATGTTGGTTACTCTGGTTCTCCTACGGATCTCCTCATTTCTGATTCGATCCCGCAGGGACACTCCGAGCATAGCTCTCTCCATCGCCACACGCACTGTTCGAAGATTTTAGTCTTCAGGCACTGAGGAATTTTGGACGAGAAGACATCTCGGAGCTTCCCAAACGCTGCCCAGACGAGTTGGATTCGGCGGTTGATCTATTTCTCGAAATTGGACCTACCTAGCTGGACTGTGTGTCCCAGGTAAATATACTCGTCGACAATTTCGAGTGCAGAGTTCTCAACAATTACTGGGTGGAGCGTTGCATGAGCATTGGACATGATTTTCGTCTTGCTCATGTTCATTTTCAGGCCCACCTGTTGAGAAACCCTGCTGAGATCCGCTACCGATACCACTACGTTAGAAGACGTCTTTAACGTCCTCCAACGCAGCGGTAAAGAGCTTCGGGGAGATAAAGTCTCCCTGTCGCACTCCACGCTGCAAGTGGATTGGCCTCGTAGTCTGGTCATGTATACGTACTGACATTGTGGCGTTTTCATACAAGCACTTCAACACTTGGGTATACCGGTAGTCAATCCGGAATCTCTGCAGCGACCTCAACACAGCCCAAGTTTCCACCGAATCGAAGGCTTTCTCATAGTCCACAAACGCTAAGCATAGTGGCCGGTTATACTCTTCCGTCTTTTGTATAACCTGCCGCAGCGTATGAATGTGATCTATGGTACCAAAGCCTTTTCGGAATCCGGCTTGTTCGGGAGGCTGGGAGTCGTCGAACCTACGAGCGAGACGATTCGTAATGACTCTCGAGAACAACTTATAAACATGACTCAACAACGAGATGGGTTTATAATTCTTCAGCAAGGTATTATCACCCTTTTTGAAGAACAGAACCACCACGCTCCTGTGCCATGCTTCCGGCGTTGTGCCCTCGTGGATGACGGAATTAAACAATCGCTGAAAAATCTTAAGTACCGGTTTTCCACCCGCTTTCAGGAGTTCCGCAGTGATTGCGTCATCACCAGGCGCCTTGCTGTTCTTGATCTGCTTGAGAGTCATACTAATCTCGTATAGGCTGACGTCCGGGATATCTTCGGTATAGTGTCGGGTCAGTTTGGCTCTGGGATCTTTGGCCAAATCTTCAACAGGTTTTTGTGTCGTGGTATATAACTGTCCATAGAACTTCTCAACCTCTCCCAAGACCTCAGGTCGAGAAGAGACGAGACGGCCGTCATCAGTTTTCAGCCGCGTCAACTGGCTCTGTCCGATAGACAGATCTCTCGTGAACACTTATGAGCCTTTGTTCCGCTCGATGGTATCTTTAATACACTTGGTATTAAAGACACGGAGGTCGCGAGTTTGTGCCTTAGAGATCTGCCTATTAATCCGCCGGCAGCCGCGTCTGCCGATCACTGCAGCCTCATCTCTTGTCTCTCCTCCATTAACTTGAGAGTATGGTCAGAGAACTTTTCGGTTCTTTTCCTGCGATGGGTCTTAAAGAATTTAGACCCCACAGTATGGTACACTTTCCACGAACCTGTTGTTTAAGGAGGGCAACGCCCGGTGACATCAACATTGCCCAAGAGGTAATTACGATGGGATACGGACACCCTCTTCCGTTTACGGAAGATAAAAAAAGGACCGTCTGAATCTTTGCAGAAAGAATATTATACCAGATGAACTACACACATAGTACGCTAGTCTTCTTTCGACTAATACAATCATTGAATAGGATTGTCATAGTAAAATAAGTAAATAATGGGTCATTTTAACATCTCAGTAAAGTGGAAAAACTAAATAAAGGTACTTATATCGTCACTTTTTCGTACTTCAACGCAATATTGACGAGGAAGAACTAAACAACTGACATGGAAAAATAAATAAGTGCATCAAATATTCAAAACTTTGGTGAGGGAAAACTAAATAATTGCTTTTAATTTTTTTTCTCACAAACAAATGAATCAAAATGTACGTCAAGTAGATTCAGAAATACATACAGTAACAATATATAACATATCAAAACATGGACACTTAAATTGTTTATGAAAAAAAAGTTATCTCCATTTCTAACGCAAAAAAACACTAAATCACGTTTTACTCGCGATATTGGTTTTGTTAGTTATTTAATTTTCCAACTACAGCGACGATATATTCTATATACATATAAGCAGTGATAGCCTAGTGGTTCGGACTGTGGTCTCCTATTCGGGGGGTCGCAGGTTCGATCCCGGGTACGCACCTCTGACTTTTCGGAGTCAAGTGCGTTTAAGCAATCAAATATCACTTGCTTCAACGGTGAAGGAAAACATCGTGAGGAAACCTGCACATCTGAGAGTTCCTCATAATGTTCTCCATTGGGCCAGCGTGGTGGACTATGGCCTATAACCCTTCTCTGCGAAGAGACCTGCGCTCAGTAGTGAGCCGTTGATGGGTTGTTAATGATGAATGATGATACATAAATTATATTCCATACTTGAACCCTCGTGAACAATTTTAAATTTAATTTACTACTTAATGGAAAACCGATAAATTATGAATCGATACATAGGACTATTTAAATTATATTTTGGACTTGAACTACTCGTAATAATTACAATTTCAATTTTCCCTATTCAAGCGAAACACTCGTACAAATATAGGGTTAGCGCAGATAATAGGTGAGTAAGTGCAACCACATTTTGCAGAAAGTGCTTATTCTGAAATGGGGTGAAATTTCCAATATCGAATAAATAACTAATAGCTATTACCCTATATACGTACCTATCTATATGTATACATATGTATTAAGCTACGTTTACACGCTTGGCAAGTCTCGACAAGTGTCCACAAATACAAGCGTTTGAACGGGGTGTTTGGCTTGGCTTGCGACGGCTTGCGTGAGCTTGTCGCCGATCCGGGCAACACAGATCAAAAGAAGCTTGAGGCAAGCGCTTGCGACGTATTTACAGTTACACGTTGGTGCGTGTTTAGTGTCGCTCATGAGCTCGCGCCGAACGGGTGTTTTTACGCTGCGCTGTACACGACGACGGCGTGTTTATCACTAGCTGATGCCTGCGGCTTCGTCCGCGTGGATTTAGTTTTTAAAATCCCGCGGGAACTCGGGATTTTCCGGGATGCCTATGTCACCCTCCAGGTTCTCAACTATACCTATCCAAAAAATCACGTCAATCCGTAGCTTTGTTGCAGCGTGATTAACGGACAAACCAACAATCAAACACACTATTTATAATATTATGTATTAGTAAGGAAGAATTAATACTACTCGCACGACAGTAAAGGCAATCTAATTAAATTTTAGAACACAAAAGTTACTATTGTGACTTAAATATGATAGCTAGATATATTCCCTTGGGGACTTTTTTGTAGAAAATAATGAGTACTTTAATCATGTAGTACATAATTTTTATGTATCATCAATAGTTTTCTCAGCACACGCCAAATAATGCATTTTATAGGCAAAATTTTGCTACCTTGGGTTGCATTATTGCAATTTTCTTAAGGATCTCTAATTTTTTTGAAAATAAATTAATTATAGCCTATGTTACTTCCTGATAGCTTTCTATTGGTGAAAAAATGGTTAAAATCGGTCCTGTAGTTACAGAGCCTATTCGGTACAAACAAACAAACAAAAAAATCTTTCCTCATTGTAATCTATATATATAAAAGAAAGTGGTGTTAGTTACACTATTTATAACTCAAGAACGGATGAACCGATTTAGCTGAAAATTGGTGGAGAGGTAGCTTAGAACCAGGAGACGGACATAGGATACTTTTTATCCCGTTCGACTGCGTTTCCGTCATGTCTCTATAAAAGGTGGTATAAGAAAAACGCATCTGACATGGAATAACAAAACGCAAATGACAGTGGAATAACAAAACGTATTATGACAGCTAAACGTAATTTTGTCATTGGTATGATAAAAAAATTTGACAATTATAAAAAGTGTTACAATAAAGCATTACTGATATTATAAATGCGAAAGTGTGTTTGTTTGTTGGTTTTTCCTTCAATCACGTCGCAACAGAACAGCGGATTGATGCGATTTTTTGCATGGGTATAGTAATGGATGTAGTAGTGGTTCCTCAGACCGGGAGAGCTACTTTTTATCTCGGATAATGAAAGAGTTCCCGCGGGATTTTTAAAAACTAAATCCATGCGGACGAAGTCGCGGGCATCAGCTAGTATTAGTATAGATCAGTAGTTAGTCAAACGACGAAACTATGGCCTTTCTTGAGGCATAGTGTTCATGCATATGGAATCCAAAGGACGTAAACCACAAAGATAAAAAGAAAGTCTACGTCTACATCTTCCATCACTTCTGTTGTTGTCTGCACAGTTTGCCTGTCCGTAACACACTACACACTCGCAAGCGTGTAAATGGCATCCAAGCGTTTGTAAAGGCTTGGAGCTTGTGGATGTTTGCCAAGCCTTAGCACGCATGTAAACGTAGCATAATGTATACAATATATAGACAGGTACGTATATAGGTATACGTACTTATATATCCGTACTAATATTATAAATGTGAAATTGTGTTTGTTTGTTGGTTTGTCTTTCAACAACGCAGCAACGGAAAACGAATCGACTGATTTTTTGTGTGGATATAGTTGAGGACTTGGAGAGTGATAGTACCTAAGTGACAGGCACGGGTATAGGTAGTACGTACCTATCCCGGGTGACGCGGACAAAAAGTCGCAGTATCCAAATATTTCTGAATGTTTTGTAAATTAATTAATTTATTTTAGAAAATCAAAATCAATCATTCCTACCAACAGCGAAACAAAAAAATACGTGTGGCACTCGGGGACTGCCGCGGTAAAGCTATTACATAGCATTTTCTAGTCGCACGCACACAAACATCGTGCCGAAGTCTGCTGAACTGAACGACGGTGTTAGGTTTATTTTCGTTACGGAATTTCTTGATTCGGTCGCCGCGCTCAAAGCCCGCGATAAAAGCTATGCAATAGCTTAAAATTACACAAAAACAATAGCTAACCTAACCTAACCTTGATGTACCTAAGTACCTACTAGATGGGTAATAGGTAGGTATAATTGCACTGATAACATGTTCCCATACAAAAACTAACCTTTATTATGCATTTAAATTATTATGTTTTTATAAGTGATCATTTAACGTCTTCATCGTATTCGTCTCGCGTAATAAAAACAAATAAGCTCTCTCGTTACTGAGAAGGCAGCGATTCCTGCGAGTCACCGTATTGTGCCATGTTGGGGGAACGCACGGCTTTCTATAAACCATTACTGCGAAATTGCGACGCCATAGCGGCAGCGCTGCGGCGTATATCCGAATGACTTTCCAATTTGCGAATAATTCTTGAAATTACTTCAATAAATAGCGGTTGTTTTAAGCGCTGTAAGCAATGGGTACTTTCTACCATTGCTTTTTATTACCCGACTATATTACCTATATACACGCGGCTTTTTGAAACCCCTATTTTACCCCCTTAGGGGTTGAATTTTCAAAAATCCTTTCTCAGCGGATGCTTACGTCATAATAATCATAATCGCTATCTATATGTCTTTCAGTCCGATCCGTCGTGATTTGAGCTGTGCGTTGATCAGTCAGTCAGTCATTCAGTCAATATTTGGAAAAATACTACGACAAAGTGATTATTTTAGCAGTCTATGTATGAGGGTATGTGACTATTTACGAATATTCCACCTGCAGCGTAGCGATAAAACTATTGGGCCGATTTTGCAGTCACTGCATCGTCACTTACCATCAGGTGAGATCGCAGTCAAGGATTATCTTGTCATCGAATAAAAAAAATGTTGATCTGTTGCTCTTAGATCAACTTCAACAGATCTTTGAGAGGAAAAAAGGTATAAGTAATTAGACAGAAGAGGATGTTTCTCAACTATGATGTTATGCTTATGACATGTTGTTTATGATATTATGCTGAATAACATTAAATTGTATTTCATAAAATTACCATAAATAACGCAACATTTGGGTTCGCACGTCACATACAATAGCTGTTGAATCATTTTAAGGGTCCTCGCGCACTATACCACCCCGACCGCGGCTCGCAGCATCCGGCTGTGGG
This sequence comes from Oeneis ivallda, assembly GCA_029955525.1. Taxonomy (NCBI): domain Eukaryota; kingdom Metazoa; phylum Arthropoda; class Insecta; order Lepidoptera; family Nymphalidae; genus Oeneis; species Oeneis ivallda. The sequence continues at coordinate 20,776,224 of JARPMR010000013.1, read as the reverse complement.
ATAGTCATAGTCACAGTCATAGCTACAGTGTGACGATCGCAATCAGCTATAATTAACTGAATTTGTGGCATCCTTGCTGCATTATAATGCATTTTATTCAATAGTGAGCGAGTACCAGCCAATGAGAAGTCATTGCGATGGTTACGTACAGTAGTAGTATAGTACTAACTTTTAGACATTCTCACAGCAGGTAATGGAATTCACCTAATACGTATCGCGCACATGGATGCAACAACTAAGGCCCAAATTAGACAGTGCATCGTTCATCGTTGCGAAAATTTTTGCGAAAATGAACCGTCTTAATTCGCACTAAGGGTGAATTTTCTACGGTTATTTCGAGATTCTTGATTTCATTTTCGAAGGTAATCGGCAGCCATCCGTCTAAATTCGCCCTTAGGGCAAAGCGCCCTAGGGTCCATTTTCGCAAAAATGAGCGATGAACGAGGCATCGTCTAATTTCAGCCTGACTGACGAGGACGACGCACGGTGAAAGACGTCGCGCATTCGCTATTTCTGACAAGTCGATGGCAAAACTGCACAGTTGTGTACAAAGCATCACGTCTTGGCCGCATATTGGTTGGAGTTCCTGCGATCAAAGTTCAAATAAAAAAATTATTTATTCCAACCTGTGGCTCTTATGATAAGTCAAGACTCTAGCCCCGGTTAGGAATGCAGATGTTGCTGAAAAGAGCCAACAAGAAACTCAGCAGTTACTCTTTTCAAAATAAAATGTACAATGTTACCTACCTACCTATTATTATAGTTATTACAATGTAACAAGTTATTACACATTGTGTGGGCAGCTGGATGCAAAGCCGATTTCTTTTATGCTGTTCTGATGATGATGATGATGATAATTAAAGCGAGTACCTAGGAATTATGTACTCGCGTCGCGGGTTGCTGGCTCCATCGTCTAACAGTAGTCGTGAACGCGTAGTGGGTGAGATCCCTAAGAATAAAACCATTAAGGATAAAATCATTCATAATAAATTAAATTGGATAATTGTTTCCATTAATCCAACATTAAATTAAATTTTCCTTCTAAATCATGCTTAAGTACCATAGACGAATGATATTTACTACCGTGATTAAGTACGTTCAAATTGAAGTTTCCTTTAGTGAGTTTTCCATTGACATAGCTGGCCCGTAATTTTTATTCACAAGATGACATAAGTATCTTCAACTTTATACATTTTGTAAGTCTTTTTATATATTAAAGAGATTACATTCCTTAACACTAGAATAGTGACTTTGAAGGGTGCTAAAGGGACCTTATAACCTACTACCAAGGAACATACTATACTGTATAGTATGTTCCTTATAGTCTATACTCATTACTCTCTAACCGAGAGCCTACTACTAAGCCTCCGCTGTCCGGCCGTCGTCGCTACGTCCGCGTCGTCGTCCTTCCGACTCTCAGTGAGCTGTACCTCGTGAAACATAATTTAGGTAAATGCAGAATGTGTATTTCTATTGCCGCCATAACAACAAATATAATTAAAAAAAGTTTAAAATAAAAGAAAATAATTAATAGTTAAAAATTAAAGAGGGTCTCCAATAATTCTCCATATATTATGCACTTTTGTTTTTGCTCGATCTAATAAAATTATTAGATAAAGTTAAATCTGGTACAATGCATTGTACCAGTCAGTGCGGGTCCGACTCGCACTTGGCCGGTTTTATTCAATATACCTAGTACCTGTGAGAGTAGGTACTCCTTGAAACAAATTCAGTTTAAAATGCCCTGAAAATTGACCTAACCTATTAAGTCATGAATCAGAATAATATTATTATGTAATCATTTTCCCGCATAAGGAAAAAGAACACATGAGGGCCTGGCGTCATCAACTCATCACACTACAGGAATGTTGTCAGTATTTCCATATTCCATACGTTACAAGAAATTGGAATAGTAACGGTTTTTCCTAAGGCAAGAATTTGAAATGAGATACTTTATTATAGTGATATGACCGATTTTTGCTCGGATAGAAAAGGTTCATCGACATTCGACATGTTCTTTCGGTCGAACCTTTTAAGTTATTGCACGTACCCATACATAGGATTGTTCCAAAAATTGTTAACTACAGAATAAATACTCGTACAATCTCTTTTTCTAGAAATTATTTTCAAATTGCCGGCAAATTTCAATACTTGAAATCCTTTGAGTATATTATAACCAAAAATACAAATCTTTGCTGAAAATCATTGGCCACCTATGTGTATAGTTTTTTTTTAAATATTTTTTAAAAAGTAAATCTGTCACTCTTTTATCTAGGGAAGCTTTTCGTGCTATGATTTTTTATAATTATAAAGGAGGGTTATATTCAAGGAATCTCACAAAAATTTACAAGCTGCATTTGGGGAGTTGCAGAGCATTAGCAACTGTCACTTATTGGTTTAGTAAATTTAAACGTGGTAGAAACTGGAGAGAACCTAAACGATGACCACAGACCCGGCCGATCTCCAACTGCAGTAACTCATGAGAATGTCGTCAGGGTAGAGTGGCTATTGCGGGAGAATAGACACATTACACATCAAGAGATTCAGGCTGAACTGAAGATTGGATCACAGGCATTTTCCAACATCCTGCATGAACACCTTAAAGTTAGGAAGCTTACTTCGCGATGGATTCCTCATTCTCTCACCGAAGAGCACAACCCGTCGAGTCGATTAGTGCTTTATGCTAGAAAAGTTTGAAGGAGGTACTTCGCAAAACGTATCCTACTTTATAGATTAAGAGATAGTTTGTACTTTTGGTAACTATCGCTAGGAAAGCTGATTCTAACATCACCTATGACCCATAGAAGCCAAGCAAAAAGAAAGAAAGTAAAAAAAATACGTGATGAGTGTCGAGAAACACTCAGTTGGAACGAAGATCCTTTTAATAATAAATGGATAATACAAATTAATAACATAAAAAATATAAATTATTATCTGAAGTCAGGATTCGAACTCCGGAACCGATAGTTTAACTCCTTTGTTTAACCGCTGCGCCACCAAAGCTTTGAGAGCACGTGTATAATAAACGAAGGCAACAAGGGTCGTGACAGAAAATTCTTACGCCTAGCAACAAGGGTTGTGAAAATTCTTACACATTTTTTCGTCGAATCGTCTGAAAAGAAACTTCGCTCCAAAAAACACTAAGCGAAAACGCAGTAATAGCGCGGGCGGGCAATGCGTTGCGGTGAGTCGGTGGCCGAGGACAGTCACCCGACGAGAACCGAACAAGAGCCGAACAAGAGCCGAACAAGAGCCGAAGACTATTTTTTATTTCGGAAAATCAGAGTCCCCTTGGAATTATCAAAAACTAAATCCAAGTGGACGAAGTCATCCGAAGGGCATCACAAGATGCTTATTGCGTACGGACAGAAAGATATAGTAGCAGAAGTACCTACTTTGTTTCATAATCTGTTGTACTAAAATGAAAACAGAATAGTAAACCCACTGGGAAAACATAATGATGTAACCGGTAACGCACAGTTTAGGAATACCCGATGATCAAGTTCTGCAGACAAGTTACAAAATCTACTTGATAAGGATAACGCAATGATTAATTCAAAATAAAGTTTTTTGTTTTCCCATTTGAAAAAATATTTCCCGGCTATGGGATTGTCCAAAAGTTTTATTATTGCTGCAGGACATGGTGTGACGATCATAATCATCCCTGACTGACTTTTACTCACTCGCTATTGGTTATAAAATTCATTGATGTATCAAGAACAATAAATTCAGCCAATCAGAAGTGATTGGTCATATTGCTGTGCATCATCATCAACCCATCAACGGCTCACTACTGAGCGCAAGTCACCTCTCGGAGAAGAGTTATGGACCATAATCCACCACGCTGGCCCAATGCGAATTGGCGTACTTCACACAACTTCGAGAACATTATGAAGAACTCTCAGGTGTATAGGTTTCTTCACGATGTTTTCCTTCACAGTTAAAGCATTAAGGATGTGATATTTAATTTCTTAAACGCACATAACTTCGAAAAGCCAGAGGTGCCTACGCGGGATCGAACTAGTGCGGCGACTTCCTGATTAAAGACCACAGTCCTAACTACTAGCACAGAATATATAATAGTTGCCACTAGGCTATCACTGCTTCTCATTGCTGTGCATTGCTGCGCATCAATCACCACCGTTTTGCGGATACTTTCTTGCTATTGGCTAAAATGCACTGTTGTAGCAAGAATGCCATAAAATAATCCAATCCTAGTGATTGGATTGATGTAGCTCGATTCCGTTATCGAATTCGCTTCTAAAATGGATAGTTTACATGAAAACAGAATGAAAATTTCATGATGATGAAGCACATTGACAGGTCGTTGTAAAATTGGAAATCGCATTTTCTGAGAATGAAACTGTTACTAATATTGTTTTGCAAACAACTAAAAACACAGGAAAATTGAATCCTGTTTATTTTCTCGTATGAATGTTTCGATGAATGGTATAAAGTTATTCGCTTCCTTGGTGAATTCTTCGAATAATTGGCTTGTAATAAAAAACTACAAATAGCTTTTTCCTCACTCTAAGCTAATCTCCACAGAGACAATCATCTGCGCGGGAGATATTATAGTGCACAAACACAGGTGCATTCTTTTGAGACTCTCAGGTCCCGATACGATGGAAATCCGAATTCCGAAACGACCGGAAACATTGGTGTAGGACCGCTTTCCGAGTGTTCCGGATTTGGGGATGACTACGCCAACTCGAGCTAAGAGAAACTGAAAGATGAAAAAATAAATAAAATTTGCTTACGCCTGGTTGCTTTAACAATTTAAATTATGTTGAAACTCATGCAGTGACTTCGTGCATTGGGATCTAACTCTGTAAATATATATTAAAAAAATATAGTAGATGAGTATTTAGGACTTTTAAATACGGAGAAGTAACGTTTTTTATTTGAGCTATTCTTTTGATTGTCTAAATATCGAGCTAAGAATCTGCACTTTTATGTGAGGTAATAAAAATATTATTTGTTACTGCACAAAATCTTTTCTTTTGCTGAATTTTTTCATACGTTACGTTCATTTTTCTTACGTTAAAAATGCGGCTTCTTGATAATCTGGTATTTTGAAAATCTGGTGTTAATATAATCTGTTAGTAAGCTTTGAATCGAACCCAGGACCTGGTCATGCAATCAAACATGCTAACCACGGGATCAACGAAGGTATACTTAATAACATGACTGTTACCATCAAATAGATCTTAACTTAGAACTGGCTCAGTAATGACAGGATGTGGAACACGTGAAGCCAGGTCAGAGATGGTATCTCGTGAACCCGTCGTTTCGTGAACGAGCGTTGGAGGCATCACGTCAAGATGGAATTTGCTCCATTCACTGTTTTGTAGAACTAGATTTTCCTGTTTTTGTTTTGTCGCGGAGTTGCTCTCCATACGCGTAATAGGTTAGGTATAGGACGTTCGCTTTTTCATTACAAGCTTTTCAAATTTAATAAGTACCTAATAGTAATAAGCGGTTTTGTTTGAACCTATTGTGTAAGTAAGTATGTAATAATTAAGTACGATGTAAGGCGCTCGGTGCTGACGGCACTGAGGCCAAAGCTCTGTGGTTTTCTCAATGCCCTCGAATATTTTTGTGAAAATATAATTGTTTTTTTTTTTCAATCAATCAATCATTTTATTTTGCAAGAATATGGTACATGAAATATAGACATATTTACATAGATGTTAAGTTAACAATTATACAGCTTCAACATATCCTGCAAAGCTTGGCGTGCAAAAAACAATCCTTAATAATTGAAACCATGTCAGTAAAATACGGAAAATCAATTTAACTCTTCAATTAGGTAGTCATTAATCTTATAATACATTTTATCTATAAGCATGTCAAAAAGTGCTTTTCTAAATCGACTTAATGGATAAACTCATATTATCCGGCAAGTGATTAAAAATGCGAATAGCCATACCGTATGCATTTTTTTTGGCTACCGCCAGCTTCTGCATAGGGACGCATAGCCTGTGTTTCTTATGTTGGTTTCTAGCCCTTCTTATTGTACAATCGGTTTTGAATAGGTGTGGGTTTTTTTTTACAAATATACATATTTCATAGATATACAAGCTAGGCAACGGTAGCACTTTCAAAGATTTAAACAGTGGCCTACAGCTACGAAGCATATTTACGCCAGACAGTGCCCTGATACATTTCTTTTGTACTTTAAACGCTCTTTCCCATTCTACTGAATTACCCCATAGTATTATGCCATATCTTAAGATGGAAGACACATATCCATGGTACGCCATAAGTGCGGCTTCGTGGGTTGTTGTTTGCTTAAGACGTTTAAGCACATATACAAATTTATCTAACTTATTACACACTCCTTGGATATGAGCCTTCCAGTCACAAAACTTGTCAATAGTTACACCTAAAAATTTAATTGATTCTACATTATTTATAACATTCTGTTTATATTTAATATTATAGTCAAAACCACTACTGTTGTGCGTTAGGAATTGTATGTAATTAGTTTTATCTAAATTAATTTGCAAATTATTATCATTTAACCAGTTTATTATATTAGTCAGAGCAGTGTTCGTTTCGTTTTCAATGTCACGTTTATTTGCACATTTAATTATCATAGTAGTATCATCGGCAAATAGGATGCATTCATGTTTGGTTACATCTGGCATGTCGTTAATGTATATCAAAAAAAGTAAGGGTCCCAAAACGCTACCTTGTGGTACTCCATACGCATTATGCCTAAAACTACACTAGCGGCACGCTATGATGGCCGGTTTGACGTTTGTCCGCTCATGAAGTTCCGTATTAATTGATAACGACTTTGAAGGAAATAATTGTATTACTTTATTGACGATAGTGATGTGCAGAGATTCATAAATTTTATCGAATGTAGTTTTAGGTTTAGGACTCAAAATTTATTTATTAAATTGATTTCAAAAATGTATACAAGTGTAGAAAAATCAGTTTGCACCATTTAAGGGGTGAATGTACTTGTGAATATGAACAATTTTCACTATGTGGACAAACCTCTGAAATCGCAAAAAAATATCAGCTGTTTCATACAAAAGGTAAAATTTTTATTTTTATATGATATATACCACAACTCGGCATTTGGTTTTCTAAATTGAAAATTTTTAAAAATGGAATCTAATACGATCGTCACATAGGATCGCTGGCTAGCACAACTACTACCTCCGGCAAACTCGCGTCAATGCTCAATGCAAAACAAAGCAGTTTCGAATTGACGTTGCTTCGAAAAGTATAAGCTGTCAGTGCAATGCGATTGTGATATAGTTTTGACCTGGCTTTGGATTTCAAATATTGATACTGCATTACTGTTGACCCTTGCTCGTTAATTTGGACTCTGTTCAAGCCCTTTGTTGTGGATTTCGTCGATATGACCGAACGTACGCAGAGAACTGTTCTAAATAGTCAGACACGTGAGTTCGTAATACGCCTTCGTAACTATTTCGATCGTGAAGCTCAAAATGGAGGGCCAATTTTACCTATAACGTCAGTGGTTGAACGCGTAGCTGATGCGCTTAATATTGGACAACGAACTGTTAGACGGATAACTAAAAAAAAATATGGTGAGACTGGCACAGAAGAAAATAAACTTCACACACCAAAAAAGAGAAAACGAGCAAAACCAGTCGTAGGCATCGATAGCTTTGATGCCGATGCTATCCGAAGACATGTTTACGGCTACTATTTACAGAAGGAGTATCCAACAAGAAAAAAGTTGGTGCATTCACTGAAGGAAGCTGGATTATTCTTCGGTGGGGAAAGTTCTTTAACGAAGATTTTGAAGACCATTGGATTTCGATACAAAAAATGTAACAAACGCAAAATATTGATGGAAAGATTTGATATAGCGATGGCAAGGTATACTTTTTTACGGCAAGTGAAAGAAATCAAAAATTGGCAAAATGTTGTGTTCTTGGATGAAACATGGCTTAATGCTAACCATACTGTAGGCCGTTCTTGGAACGATGACACAGCAGCATCTACTTCCAAAGTTCCTGTAGGAAAAGGATCGCGACTTATAATTTGTCACGCCGGAACCATCAACGGGTTTGTCGAAGGTTCTCTCATGGCTTTTGCGTCAAAAACCACTGGAGACTATCATGAAGACATGAATGGAGAAAAGTTTACTGAATGGTTTACCTCAATGTTGTGTAGCCTCCCTGAACCATCTATTATAATTATGGACAACGCCCCATACCACTCGATGCAAATTGACAAGCCACCTGCCCAATCCCAAAAGAAAGCTGATATCGTCGCATGGCTTCGTAAAAATGGCGTAGATGCAAACATGAATATGTTAAAAGCGGAATTAGTACGTCTTTTAAAAGAAAACAAACCAACCAAGATCCGATACGTCATTGACGAAATAGCATTAGAACATGGGCACAGAGTTATACGGTTACCGCCTTACCATTGTGAGTATAATGCGATTGAGTTGGTGTGGGCTCAAATTAAGGGATATGCTGCAAGACACAATACAGAACCCCCATTTACCACAAAAAAAATGCTAAAATTATTAGAAGGAGCTTGTGAACATGTGACTAAAGGAGACTGGGAAAAGGTTGTGAATAGAACTGTTAAATTAATAAGGGAAGATTATGAAAGAGATGTGAAAATAGATAATATTATAGAAAACGAACATATAATTATTAATGTAGGTGATGATAGCAGTGACGACAGTGAAAATAGTAGTATGGACGAATCTGATTAATTATGGCCTTTTGTGGCACCTTTTTTGGTATCTTTTGTATTCATATGTTTCTTGTGTGCATATAAAGTATGTATATTCATTTTCATTCAAATATTCAGTTCGTTCAAATAAATTAAATAAACATATACATTTTTGTTTTATTAAACCTATTTAATCAGGTACAAAAACAAAACTTAATTGTTTTTTGTTCGAGAATAAATTGACATTCCACATCACTATTGTAATGTGTCAAACCGGCCATCATAACGTGCCGCTAGTTTAGTACTGTGCCTTGTGGTACTCCATAGTTATTAGTTTCATAAGTCGATTTAATATTTACTACACTAGCGGCACGCTATGATGGCCGGTTTGACGTTTGTCCGCTCATGAAGTTCCGTATTAATTGATAACGACTTTGAAGGAAATAATTGTATTACTTTATTGACGATAGTGATGTGCAGAGATTCATAAATTTTATCGAATGTAGTTTTAGGTTTAGGACTCAAAATTTATTTATTAAATTGATTTCTAAAATGTATACAAGTGTAGAAAAATCAGTTTGCACCATTTAAGGGGTGAATGTACTTGTGAATATGAACAATTTTCACTATGTGGACAAACCTCTGAAATCGCAAAAAAATATCAGCTGTTTCATACAAAAGGTAAAATTTTTATTTTTATATGATATATACCACAACTCGGCATTTGGTTTTCTAAATTGAAAATTTTTAAAAATGGAATCTAATACGATCGTCACATAGGATCGCTGGCTAGCACAACTACTACCTCCGGCAAACTCGCGTCAATGCTCAATGCAAAACAAAGCAGTTTCGAATTGACGTTGCTTCGAAAAGTATAAACTGTCAGTGCAATGCGATTGTGATATAGTTTTGACCTGGCTTTGGATTTCAAATATTGATACTGCATTACTGTTGACCCTTGCTCGTTAATTTGGACTCTGTTCAAGCCCTTTGTTGTGGATTTCGTCGATATGACCGAACGTACGCAGAGAACTGTTCTAAATAGTCAGACACGTGAGTTCGTAATACGCCTTCGTAACTATTTCGATCGTGAAGCTCAAAATGGAGGGCCAATTTTACCTATAACGTCAGTGGTTGAACGCGTAGCTGATGCGCTTAATATTGGACAACGAACTGTTAGACGGATAACTAAAAAAAAATATGGCGAGACTGGCACAGAAGAAAATAAACTTCACACACCAAAAAAGAGAAAACGAGCAAAACCAGTCGTAGGCATCGATAGCTTTGATGCCGATGCTATCCGAAGACATGTTTACGGCTACTATTTACAGAAGGAGTATCCAACAAGAAAAAAGTTGGTGCATTCACTGAAGGAAGCTGGATTATTCTTCGGTGGGGAAAGTTCTTTAACGAAGATTTTGAAGACCATTGGATTTCGATACAAAAAATGTAACAAACGCAAAATATTGATGGAAAGATTTGATATAGCGATGGCAAGGTATACTTTTTTACGGCAAGTGAAAGAAATCAAAAATTGGCAAAATGTTGTGTTCTTGGATGAAACATGGCTTAATGCTAACCATACTGTAGGCCGTTCTTGGAACGATGACACAGCAGCATCTACTTCCAAAGTTCCTGTAGGAAAAGGATCGCGACTTATAATTTGTCACGCCGGAACCATCAACGGGTTTGTCGAAGGTTCTCTCATGGCTTTTGCGTCAAAAACCACTGGAGACTATCATGAAGACATGAATGGAGAAAAGTTTACTGAATGGTTTACCTCAATGTTGTGTAGCCTCCCTGAACTATCTATTATAATTATGGACAACGCCCCATACCACTCGATGCAAATTGACAAGCCACCTGCCCAATCCCAAAAGAAAGCTGATATCGTCGCATGGCTTCGTAAAAATGGCGTAGATGCAAACATGAATATGTTAAAAGCGGAATTAGTACGTCTTTTAAAAGAAAACAAACCAACCAAGATCCGATACGTCATTGACGAAATAGCATTAGAACATGGGCACAGAGTTATACGGTTACCGCCTTACCATTGTGAGTATAATGCGATTCGAGTTGGTGTGGGCTCAAATTAAGGGATATGCTGCAAGACACAATACAGAACCCCCATTTACCACAAAAAAAATGCTAAAATTATTAGAAGAAGCTTGTGAACATGTGACTAAAGGAGACTGGGAAAAGGTTGTGAATAGAACTGTTAAATTAATAAGGGAAGATTATGAAAGAGATGTGAAAATAGATAATATTATAGAAAACGAACATATAATTATTAATGTAGGTGATGATAGCAGTGACGACAGTGAAAATAGTAGTATGGACGAATCTGATTAATTATGGCCTTTTGTGGCACCTTTTTTGGTATCTTTTGTATTCATATGTTTCTTGTGTGCATATAAAGTATGTATATTCATTTTCATTCAAATATTCAGTTCGTTCAAATAAATTAAATAAACATATACATTTTTGTTTTATTAAACCTATTTAATCAGGTACAAAAACAAAACTTAATTGTTTTTTGTTCGAGAATAAATTGACATTCCACATCACTATTGTAATGTGTCAAACCGGCCATCATAGCGTGCCGCTAGTTTAGACTGAAATTGTCTCCTTTGACTGCCAACTGTCTTGGTTACTTCCACACATTGCATGCGGTCTATTAGGTAGCTTTGTATCCAATCTAGTGGTTTTCCTCTTATACCATATCTATATAATTTATCTAATAGTAACCTGTGACAGACAAAGTCAAAAGCCTTACTCATGTCCAGGAATACTGCAAGAGGATAAACCTTTTTCTCAAAGCACTCAGTTACCGTTTTTATAAGAGAAAAACATGCTAAAGTAGTGGAACTGCCCTTTCTAAATCCATATTGAGTACTTTTTAATAAATTATACGTGGTAAGGAATTGATAGATTTTATCATTCATCACTTTCTCAAATACTTTAGACATGATAGGTATCAGTGTGATCGGTCTATAGTTACCAAGTACTCGTGTGTCACCTTTTTTATGAACAGGTTTAACAATCGATTTTTTTAATTTAGTTGGAAACTTTCCTTGCTCAAATGATAGATTTACTAAGTAGGTCAATGGTGTAGCTAGAACTAATGCGCATTCTTTTATTACTGCAGTATTTATCCTGTCATAACCTGCTGATTTGGTGGTTTTTTAGTGTTTTCAGTGTTTTTAATATATCCATTTCATTTATTGGTGTCAAATATAAACTAGTGTAATGATTTGGGATTCAAACTTCATAACTCAGTTTATTATTTACGTTTTTATTAGTCAAATTTATAAAATAATTATTAAAATGTTCACATATAATGTCAGGATCTGTATAAGCTATTCCATCTACCGAGATTTCGTCAATTTCACTTTTATTGGTCTCATTGTGAAGTGAATTTCTGACAACTTTCCACGATGCTGCACATACGTTTTTGGATTTTTGTATGAATTTGGTCGCTCCAAGTTTTTGTACATGAAGCAGACATGTTTTTAGAATTTTTGTGTATTTATGATAATTTTTTTTATTTTGAATTTGATTGCTTGACGAATATAAGTATTTAATATACAGTTGTCGTTTTCTTATACATGATTTTTTTAGTCCCTTACTTATGCAATTGCTTTTTAGCTGTTTTCTTTGAATTTTCACTCGAATTTTTGGGAAACATAAATCAAAGAAAAGAGTTAGCAAATCGTGGAAAGTGTTAAATGCAACGTCTAGGTCTTGTTCTGATAATATATCACTAAATGATAGGGCTGACAGGCAATCCTTAAATTTTTTTAAGTTTTCTGCGGAATAATCCCTTCTAGTTTCGAACCAAAATTTAGGAATATTAATAATAATTTAGTTTTGAATCCTTACTAATATTATAAATGCGAAAGTGTGTTTGTTTGTTGGTTTGTTGGTTTGTCCTTCAATCACGCCGCAACAGGGCTACGGATCGACGTGATTTTTGGAGTTTACTCCTTAAGAATCGATTTTAGGCGCCCGGTATGAGAAAAATCCGAGCAGTAAAATCAACTTATCAATGACCTCGTTACGTTTTTCACAACGATGCAAATTTCTACCCTAACGTTGAGTAAATAAGGTTGGTTTTCGCTTGAGTTGTCGAATGCCCGCGTTACGTTTTTCACAACGATGCAAATTTCTACCCTAACGTTGAGTAAATAAGGTTGGTTTTCGTGCGAAAGAGCTTTCGCTTCGGGAAGTCGAGCGCGTACTGATCGGGTCCGAACGGCGCGCTCGAACCCGAGTCGCGCGTAAACTCCAGTCGTGCGTCGGCGCTGACACACACGTCTTTTTTTGTATGGGTATAGTTGACGTCCTGGAGAGTGACGAGTGGAAAATCAAAGAGTTCCCGAGGGATTTTAAAACTAAATCCACGCGGACGAAGTCGCGGGCATCAGCTAGTAGAAAATAAATGAAAAAAAATTGTTATTGTTGACTTAGAACAAGGATAAAAGTTTAAAACTACCCGACTATGGAAAATTGGATGTTACATTCGTCATATTGATTTTGTTCCTATAAGATGACGATGATGAGAAGACCCGGACCATCATGACGAATTGATTGATACCTACCTCATTCTTCAAAATCGGTTATGTTTACAAAAAAGGAGGAGGTTCTCCATTCTCATCCATTTCATTCAGATACTGTTAGGTAAAGCTGTTCGATATATTTCTGCAAACCTGTACCTAGTTTCTTTGGCAATTTAAAAGGTGCCATTTACTGCAATGATCGTTCGTCACTTATCACCAGGTGAGATCGCATTCAAGGACAATTAAATAATTAAGGCAATTAATTAGGCCGCGGTGGATTCGTTAGGTCTGTACAAGCTTTATGTTTACGCAATTTCCTTGTTTCTTCAAAAATACAACAATAGAATAATTTTAAAATAAAATTACCACTGCCTACGTCACTTTACACTTAGCTAAACCGATAAGTCACTACACCCTGAGTCACTTTTGGGACAATTCAGTGAGGTAAATGCTTTGAGAATTACCAGGTTATAAGCTACGCCCTCTATAGATTAGGTACACTACGTCTTCGTATATTTTCTTTAGTCATTTATGGGTCTTCCTTATACCAATTTTAAATCAATTTTTCCGCTTATAATAAGGTAATAGGTAGGTATACTGCCGACCCAATTCGGCTACTATGGGGGCCAATCTACACAGAGATTACAAGCCGATTGACTAACTTCAGACAGTAGACACCTTTGGAAACTAACTCTCAGTCATGCATGTTTCCTCCAGATATTTTCTTTCGGTCAACAGTCCAAGCTAGGATTCAAGGATAGGAAAGGACAGGTGATCCCATAGAAATTTTATCGAAATCGGTCGAGCTGTTTTTAAAAGATCAACAATAAATTATATATATACTTTGTAGGGGCGCGGGCGTTTACACTGATTTTTAAAAATATTTTATTAGAATTTTTTTATAGAAATTCACGAGAAAAAAGCGAGGAGTAAAAACTAATACAATACCTTATAAGTACAGTATGATAAAAAACAATATTATAATAATTCGTATAAATAATTATGTAATTGCAGGTCAAAACAAAACAATTAGCAAGCGTTCCGCGAAGAACAAATTAAATATGTTTTTCATCAAATACCTGATCGAGGTATCTGATAACAGGATGTTAATTAACTTGTTTGCGAACAATTATTATGGCTAAAAATATAATAAACTATATTTATTTCTTCCATTAAATTAGTGACTAGCTTTTCCCACGGCTTTGTTCGCGTAGACCAGAACTTAGTTAGACGATATAGGTATTATGAAGATGCTAATTGCTAACTCGTTGCATAAATCAAATTACGCTAAAAAGTATAAAACAAGTGTAAATTAAAATTTATTTTTAAAGACAAGCTTTTAGTAGCTGGCTACATCGTCAGACCCTATCATCTAGAACCAGACTACTTGTCAAGACTAAAATAAACACATATTAAAAATTCCGAGGCCAGCGGGATTCGAACCCACATCTCTTCGGAATCGCGCCCGAGTGTGTTAGCTTTACACCATAGCTTATTTTAATAGCATATTTTAATATGGGGCTTGAAAAAAGTAGATCAACAACTGTAACGTGTTGCTACTAGATGTCGCTAACAGTTGCTTAAACTGAAAAAAGTAGATACATATCACTAATTTCGATGCTGACGTGTAGTTCGACCGCGGCTATGGTGTAAAGCTAACACACTCGGGCGCGATTCCCAAGAGATGTGGGTTCAAATCCCGCTGGCCTCGGAATTTTTGATATGTGTTTATAAATTTATTCTAATATTTCCTTATGTGTAGGTTAACACTAATAAAAAATAAAAATACTTGTCAAGACGAATCAAACGAGCAAAACTCGATGGAGTTACGTAGTTTTATTACAGAGTTTCCAAAACCACCTTCAGGCTTCATCATGAGACCCTGAGTATCATCTAGGACCAGACTACTTGTCAACACTAATCAAACGAGTCTAAACTCTATGGTATTACGTCATTTTATTACAGAGTTACCAAAACCACCTTCCGGTTTCATCATCAAACCCTGATCAGATCAGACCCTGAGCGGTAATCATCTAAAAACAAAGTACTCGTCAAGAAGAATCAAATGAGCTGAAACTCGATGGGGTTGCGTCGTTTCATTACAGAGTTCCTATGACCACCTTCCAGCTCCATCATTATACCCTGGCTACCATTGAAAGACAAACTACTCGTTAAGATGATTCAAATTATCATATTTGTTAATGTAGTAAATAGTTTAATAAAACATACGGTCTAGAAATAACTCTATTAAAATTCGTAGGTTATTTATTAAATACCAATTATGCGCTCTATCGTTAATTGGTATTCCACAGTTAAATATTTATTCAATGTTTTCCATATTCATAGAATTCAAATTACGTACCTACTCGTATCTATCATATTAATTATAATAATATAATATGCACGTAAATATAGTTAAAGGAGTAGAAATGTGAATCAGCCATTAGCCATTAGGTATTTCAATTATATCATTTTTAGGGTTCCGTAGTAAACAAGGAACCATTATAGTTTCGCCATGTCCGTCCGTCTGTCTGTCTGTCTGTCTGTCCGCAGTTTAGCTCAGAGACTATTGGTACTAGAAATCTGTAATTTGACAAAGGTATAAATATCAATCACGCCGACAAAGTCGTGAAATAAAATTGTGAAAAAGAATTTTTTTAGGGTACCTCCCCTACATGTAAAGTGGGGATGATTTTTTTTTCTCGTCTATCCCATAGTGTGGGGTGTCGTTGAATAGGTCTTTCAAAAATATTGTGGGTGTGGGAACATCATTTATCAATTCAGGGATCCGTTTGTGAAATATGATATTTTAAAGTGCTAAATTTTATTAGAGTCAAGTGTCAATGTCAAGTATATAATGAATTTTAAAGGAAAACTATCACGGCTAAGTAGGGTTCATTAGTTAAGGAGTTATATCTGTTTTTTCTAAGTTAGGTAAAACACGTAGTGCAAGTTGCATATTTTGTAGTATATTATAGTATTTAAACCATGGAACTCATACCATAAGTCGACAATAATATATGAGACTTTCAACTACGGAACCCTACACTGCGCGTGGCCCGACACGCACTTGGCCGTTTTTTGTTATTGTTTTGTTTATTTAGTAAACATTTTTTAGTTAAATCCTTACACTAGTAAAATCCTTACTAACATTAAAAATGTGTGTTTGTTTGTTTGTCCATCAATCAACGGAGCAATGGATCGACGCGACGTGATTTTGCATGGGTTATTTGTATCGTTAATCGATCGAATTAAGAATTGTTAAAGTCATCGATGTAACTTTTTTTTAAGAATATTCTCTTCTCCCCTCCAAATAAACAGAAAGCTTGTGCTATGACAAAATAGGCTTATGGCATTCTAATTGCGCTAAGGGCACTATCATCTTCACAGGTTTATATAAAAATCTTTACTTGAAAGTGTCCAGTTTATGAAATTAAGATCATCGACTAATTGGTGAGTAACTCACGTCCAACTCGATGTTCTGACTAATTTCTTAAACTAAACTTACTCGTAAGTTCAGGTAAAGATTTTTATATACACCTGTGAAGATGATACTGCCATCGTCGCGCGTCGTCGCAATTAGAATGCCATATAGCTACTTTGTCGTATTAGTTTAAAAATTGCGGAAAACCAAATTAAATTTGAATTTCGCGGGCAATATACCCGTATAATCAACCTTGAAAGCAATTTTTACTAATATTTTACTAGGAAAGGGTTTTCGTTTGTTGGTTCGTTGGTTTTGTCCTTCAAATTCGCATCGACAGAACGGGTCAACGTGTATCCTTTAGGGATAACATAAGGGTAACATGCATGCACGAGAAAATGTCGACTAGGTACTCATTTTACTCTAGGTACTCTACTCATTGATATCACGAGAAAACGGGTAGACAAAATTTTCTCGTGGCGCGCTTGTTATCCCTACCTACTGGAGAGTAACATAATTAGGCTACTTTTGTCTAGGAAAAACAAAACCCTCTCTTAACTCAACGCGGACGAAGTCGCGGGCAAAACTAGTGGTATCATACGATGTGAAAGCAGTACTATTATATGTATAATTATTCTGTGGCGAAAGTGTGGCGAAAAGAAGAAAGCGACAAACAAATACTGTTTGTTGGTTTGTCCTTCAATCACGTCGCAACAGGCAGAGCTACGACGGATCGACGTGATTTTTTGCATGGGTATAGTTGAGGACTTGGAGAGTGACATAAAGGTTACTATCCCACTAAAATCAAAGAGTTCAAAACCACATCCACGCGGACGAAGTCGCGGGTATCAGCTAGTAGCTAGCAGCTATATAACTGTAGGCTGTCAACGAACTTGACACATATGCCATTAAAATGACGAATCAGCCGACTTCTCGTCGCAAACGGTCGCAAACGATGCTTGCGCGCCGCCGTCCCGTCTCATCTCTCGATAGTTTGCTTGACGTTTCGTGGAAGGCCTCGGGCGGCCCGCGCTGCTCGAGTGCTCAACTGCTCAAATAATATCGATTCCGATGATAACGAGTTCCGCGAACGAATCAACGAACTCGGCCGGTGACATTCGGAACATCCTTGACTGGAATAGAGATCCGCGAACATGATACTGATCAGCAGGGTTATTCACTAAAATAAAACTCACTTCGAAATTGAACTAATTTTTTTTTTGTGGAAAGGTTCCACATGTAGAAATTGTTTAAAATAAAATTGAAAATGGAAAATTCGGTCTGTCGAGCTGGGATTCGAACTAAGTTAAGCGACTGCCGGAGCCACTAGGCTACGGATACCCAATGTTGTACCGCGAAAATACAGAACACAATGTAATCGAAAGGAACTACGTTCCATCCGGGTGTCCCTTGACCTCTCAAGTTTTTTTTACCTACTCCGTGATACTTGATTTTTCTCCTTACTCCTAATCGAAATTGATAATATATTATTATTGATTTTTATTAGGGTTCCGAAGTAAACAAGGAACCCTTATAGTTTCGCCATGTCCGTCCGTCTGTCCGCCCCGTCCGCGGTTTAACTCAGAGACTTTGGTAACTAATGGAATTGGTAGTAGGAAACTGTTATTTGACAAGGTTATAAATATTAATCACGCCAACAAAGTGGTGAAATAAAATTGTGAAAATTAATTTTTATTAGCTAGTTCATAAATAAAATAAAAGCACTATCTTAGGTCAACAATAATATTTGTGACTTGCAACTACGGAACCCTACACTGCACGTGGCCCGACACGCACTTGGCTTTTTTTCTTAACAAATTTCAATAATCCTTATTCCTTATTAGGTATAATATTGTAAATTCGAAAGTGTGTGTGCTTGTTTGGAGCCGCAATCTTTTAGTAACGCTAGTCCCGCGGATCCCGCGTGGATATAATCCCCCATCACTGATCCAGCAACATTCATACGGGATCCCGCAAAAGCGGGGACCGCAATTGCGGGATTGGATTCCCTATCCTCAACTATGCCCATGTAAAAAACCACGTTGATCCGTGACTCCACTACGGCGTGATTGAAGAACAAACACACTATCGCTTTCCTTACTATAATACTTATCATTTTATAAGTATTATTAGTAAGGAATTAAGCAGTGATAGCCTAGTGGTTAGGACTTAAGCAGTGATAGCCTAGTGGTCTCCTATTCGGGGGGTCGCAGGTTCGATCCCGGGTACGCACCTCTGACTTTTCGGAGTCAAGTGCGTTTAAGCAATTAAATATCACTTGCTTCAACGATGAAGGAAAACATCGTGAGGAAACCTGCACACCTGAGAGTTCTTCATATTGTTCTTGAAGGTGTGTGAAGTCTTGGGCCAGCGTGGTGGACTATGGCCTATAACCCTTCTCTGAGAGGAGACCTGCGCTCAGTAGTGAGCCGTTGATGGGTTGCTGATGATGATGATGATGATGACGATTAAAGATATATCTTCCTAAACCCGCAATTCACTGGTCGCAATCAGCCCGCATTGTGTAGGATTTTCAATAGCACCTCGTATAGTATGTTGTACGAGCCGTAAATAGTTCTTTACAATTTTGATGAGCTATTCAAATCCTCTGGGAGCTTACTGCTATACGGTACGAACTCGTAACGTTCGCGTATTTTTATTGGGTTGTGGAATAGGTTATATTAAATAATACCTATTCCATAACCCTTAATAAGTATATAAAATCGGCCAAGTGCGAGTCGAGCCTCGCTCTTTTAGGGTTCCGTTAAAAAAAATTAAATTAAAATATTTCCATGTACCCATGGAAATATTTTAATTTAATTTTTTTATTTTAATTTAATTTTTATTATTTGTTGTTATAGCGGCAATAGAAATACAAAATATGTGAAAATTTCAACTGTCTATATATTACGGTTTACGAGATACAGGCCGCTGACAGACGGACGGACAGCGGAGGCTTAGTAATAGGGTCCCGTTGTTGGCACCCTTTGGGTACGGAACCCTAATTAATGCAGATGAATACCTACTTTGAATAGAAATTGAAGCACTGAAGGCATTGACCTGAATATGGTTAATGATTGTAGGTTAATGAATAACATTTACTTCTAAGTTTATTAGTATCAGTAAGATTTAAATGGAAGGTTAAATATACTTCTTTAAGGTTAAAATAGTTATTTGTGTTATATGGGGCCAAAGGAATTTTTTGTTCCCCGAGGGCGTTATTTTGAATTCAGAGCGAAGTGAAGGATTCTATAGTAGAATCCCGAGCGCAGCGAGGGATTCTAAAGTAGAATCCTGAGCGTAGCGAGGAATTCAATATACGCCGCCCGAGAACAAAAAATTTTGGCCCCGAATGACACACACTATTTTTCATCATTACCTATGAGAAAAAGCTAGGAGTATCAACCCACTATGTATAGAGTATCCCTGAGAGATCAAATCAGAAATGAAGAGATCCGCAGGAGAACTAAAGTCACCTACATAGCTCAGCGAGTCGCGAAACTGAAGTGGAAATGGGCGGGGCACATATTTCGAAGAGCTGATGGTCGTTGGGGTCCCAAGGTGGCGTGGCGACCCCGCACCGGTAAGCGCAGTGTTGGCAGACCCCCCACTAGGTGGACCGACGAAATCAAACGAGTCGCAGGGAGCCGCTGGATTCAGGCGGCGAAAGACCCAAGCCTGTGGAGTTCCACGGATGAGACCTATGTCCAGCAGTGGACATCTAAAGGTTGATAATGATGATGATGATGTATAGAGTATAGACATTACCAGTACGTATATTGAAAGTTTAATTAAAACACAAATAAATTTTTATGAAATAATTAAACATTAATATTTATGTTGGAAGTATGGGCGTATATGTCTAATCGACAAATTTGATCACGTGACTTATCGTAGACAACAGCTTCTCAAACATTTTTGAATTTCGACACATCTTTGAATTCTCTCTTCTGATTGGTCCGCGTTAGTGCTTTAGTATTCTAAAGCAGTATAACGCGGACCAATCAGAAGAGAGAAATGAAAAGTCCCATGGGGTTAAAATGAAATTTTGCTCCCGCTGTCCTCTGAAGCCAATATTCGTTTTTCGAATAGGTATGATGAAAAACTTTTTTACAGAACCAGTATAAATATTATAAGTTTCGTTAATAAGAGTAATAAATATAATGTCAAACATTATGTCCAGATAACATAATGTGCTCGATAAAGCCTACCTGGAATTTGTATTGAGTATTGTGCGAATTGATAACGTTATCAGAGTAATATATTATTTGAGGTTTTTATAGCATTAATGGGAAATCGTGTTATCGATCTCATTGGTGCTGCAGTAAATTGTCTGGTGAGCCAAAGGTCACGGGATCAATTCCTTGTTGGATGTTGGTGTATTGGCTGGAGTGGCAAGGTAACTAGGTTATATTTTATAATAGGGAATAGAGATTGCACCTGTGTTTGCGCACACACTTGTGCACAATAACATCTCCCGCGCAGATGGCTAATCCCTGAAGAGGTTGGCCTCCGTGACCGGATTCGGTTGGAAGGACTTTATTAGGTAATATTTTCAAATGGATTAGTTAGATTAGAGCCATATTTTCTTAATTAATTTTATTTAACTAGGTAATTAGCTCACTATTTATCTACTGATAGACGTCCACTGCTGTACATGGGTCTCTTGTATGGACTTCCACATGCCTCAGTCTTGTGCCGCCCACATCCAGAGGCTCCCTGCGACTATTCATATATCATTATATCATTATTCTCTAGTTACGTAGGTCGGTACCTATTTGTATCTATACAGTATACAGGGTGATAATTTAAAACGATTTATGAAACAAAAACGTTACCTATATACGTATATAATATATAGACCAGTAGGGCGCGTGGGTGCGCGGCCCGCAAGCGGACCGCGGTTTTTCTACTCGTCACGTAGACTTTCAGGTCCTGATCATTTTCTATCAAAAAACCACTCTTCCATTTTTTAAACTCCCTGAGATAGATACCCATG
Source organism: Oeneis ivallda (assembly GCA_029955525.1). Lineage (NCBI taxonomy): Eukaryota > Metazoa > Arthropoda > Insecta > Lepidoptera > Nymphalidae > Oeneis > Oeneis ivallda. The sequence continues at coordinate 20,754,560 of JARPMR010000013.1, read as the reverse complement.
AAATTCTTATAGCTGCCATCTTGAATCCGCTTGAATTTTGAATTTTTTTCAGCTCACAACCAATTGGATGAGGTTTCGAGTATTTTTTGTTTGAGCACCTCCCACCTATCTTCAATACTCTGGCCGTGCTCCTCACCCACCTTCCAAATCCTCGATCATCATATCTCATCATTTTTCAAAATGGGAATTCTTCTATAAAAATAAATTTTGAAAAGGAACCGTATCAAAGTCTTGCATAGTTCCCAACTTCTAGTCTTCTCAATATTACCTAATATATAAATAAAAAATAATAAAAAAAAACTAGGTAACCAAAGTTTTAGCAAAAACAAATAACAGCCAGGCTACGAACCCACACTTGCTCTCAAAAAAAAATCGAAAGTGATTTTTATTGTATACCTATTTAAATCGATAGAATCTAACTATAAAATATAAACTATATCTCAAAATATTCAATTAATTCAAATAGTATTTATTTCATGTAGGGAAAATTCGTCGTGAATCTACCAATTAATAATTCTTTACCTAACCGAACTCCTTGGCAGAATAAAAGCTCCCAAATCAACACCCTGTTTATCACTGCATAAGTAGGTCAATGACCCACATTGAATTATTATGTACTAAAGCAATGACCCACAGTAATTTCTTTGTAATAGGAAACATTAAATTGTGTCATACCACACGTGATAAGGTCGGCTCGATACTGAGACCAATATAATTTATTTTACATACTAATCGCGCTCGTTCCGAGAATATTTATCTTTAATTCAAAGAACGCCTTAAATATACCACATTGATTGTGCGTAGAGAGTTTCCTTGAAAATGTTATCAATTTGAGCAATGAAAATACGGATTTGTTTTCCTAATTTCCATTTAATCGTGACAATTGTTGAGCTACTTTTGTTGTTGTTTCTACTAGCGTGTTGTATGAATATATTAGGTATACGAGTACTGGAAAAGGAGATTGGCGAATTCCATAGAGTTTCTGACCCAGACGAACTGAACTGAACACTGAACGCCCACGTTCACGAATCAAACTTCTCATACTTGTTCTAGTAAACCAGACTAACAAAAAATTAATCGAAGTCTATCAAATAAAGTTTGGAGAAAAAAGATATTCACTTGTATTGCCATGTAACGGTTATTTATAATGTGTACTTGTGAATAATTATATTTTTGATCCCCATCTTCTAAAAATATGGGGTTTACACAGAAAAATACTCTGAAAAATATTAGGTAATTAAAATTAAATGTTTTCTGAATCTAAAGGGTTTTTGAAAATGCTGGGTCAAAATTCGCCAACCTCCTTTAGTAAATTAATATCTAGGTAGGTAGTCATTTTTGTTCTTCTTCAGAATTAGGCGTGTTTCATTTAGGTTTTTATCCTTATTTCCTAAACGAATGGAGTTGCGAGAAAAGTTACGTCGATAAAAAGATACAATACAAGAACAATCGTTTATCTTCGATACCGTAAAATTGCATTTGGCCCATTATATAAATATCACCAGTATCATGTTTCATGGAATGGTGATTGGTTTGAACATAGAGATCTATATGAATTAAAGAGCGGAATAACAATTTCTTGATGAAACAACTGGGCTAAAATAGTATTTATTACTCGCAGTATTATAAATGCGAAAATGTATGTAGTATTATTATTATTATAAAAAAAAACACTTCGATGCTGTGATTAAATGACAAACCAACAAACAAAGGTTTGTTTAGTGGTCTGTCATTTAATCACAGCAACGGAGCAACGGAGCACCGAAGTGATTTTTTGCATGGGTACAGTTGACCTGGGTAGTGACATATCTTTCAGGTTTCATCCTGCAAAAACATAATTTCGCGAAAATTTTTGTTGATTTTTTGAAAACTTGCTTTTAAATATTTTTTAATATAAAAAAAGAGTATCAACTCTCAGCTGCTCATCAGTTTGAATATTAAAGCAATGCTGAACATGACAATACTCCCATGGTTTCCCCGAAATAAGCGTAAAGCTTGTGTAAGGAGGTGGTTACGAAATACGACAATAGCGCAATGAGTGGGGATTGAAAATGGTTGATCAAAGGGATTTAACCTTTCACTTTCAGCTTTCGCCGTCGAGACTATCGAGGATGTGGTCGTGTCGTATCTGTCACCAATAAGTTTGTTAATATCATCGACATCGAATTACTGGCACTCGGCAATTCATGGTATATTATTATTTTATTGGCGTCCATTGAAAAGTCGCGCGTCATCATCCTCGGAAGGCCTAATTGCTGTCAATTTCCATCATCAGAGATAATGCTACGCCAACATGACTATGTTGTACTGGATACTATAACGTATGTTGTGGGTATTCCGTCACTGCTATAACACCCAAAGTAACATGGCTAAAGCGTGAAGCAAATACAACTACTTATCTAGCTTAGAAAGCTAAAATACGAACGGTGAAATAGTACCTACCTAACAGAGAACTTTTTCTATGATTTATAAAAATTTAGTATACTAATTAGGTAACTTATATCATTAGTCGTGGTGTCAAACATGACAATACTCCCATGGTTTCCCCGAAATAAGCGTAAAGCTTGTGTAAGAAGGTGGTTACGAGTTACGACAATAGCGCAACGAGTGGGGATTGAAAAGTAGACTTAGGTTTTGCGCTGAAAGTTAATTAGGTATTTTTTTTGTAAAGATTTAATTTATTGTTTGCAATCAATTTAAAATAAATATTCCCAGCTCGCCTGTTTTGATATTAATTTTGGTACTATTTCTTTTTTATAGTGTTTCGTTATTTTTTTTTAATTCTTTTTAATTTGTGTGTTTTTTTCTCTGTTGCAATTTTTTTTCCTAGTTCTATGACAAAGTATCATTATTAGCAGCTGTATCCATGATTGTATTGACTTTGTACAGTTGTACAGATGGTATGTTATTACTTATTAGGCACCTATTATTAATTTCTAACGTTTTCTAGAATTCGTTAAATACGTCCACAATTTTAATATAAAATGCCGTATCATTACAAGAATTCCGTGAAACGGTTTCACCGCGTTCGCAGTACCCGCTGCGTCCCCCGTCGCAGCTCGCAGTAATTATAGAGTGATTAAATGTGCATTAACTAAATTATCTCGCGCCCGATATCTAGCCGCGGCTGAGGTAGGCATATAATGACAGGTTATTATGAAAATCGAAGCATACAGAGTCGTCAATGCTATCGCAATTTGTATCTCATCAGCTCCATTAGAAAGCCTCACTATCCATTATTAATATTATAGACACGAAAGTGTATTTGTTAATTGTAATTCAATCACGCTGAAACAGAGCTACGGATTGACCTGATTATTTGCATGGCTGTATTATGCATACAGACTTAACTCCACTCGGACGAATTCGAATTATCTTTAAGGTAACAAATAAAACTAATAATATAGTCCTTTCTTATAAATGCGGAAGTGTGTTTGTTTGTTGGTTTGTCCTTCAATCACGCCGAAACAGAGCTACGGATTGATCTATTATTTGCGTTTAGATATAATTTTCGACCGAGCGAAGCGAAGGTCTCTGAGTTTACTTGAGTGAATTTGCACTTGTCCGCCCGTCCGTCCGTTCGTCTGTCAGAGCCTTATAACATCTGAATTACTGAACGTAATTACTTCAATTTTAGTTATGATATGTAAACCGATGGCCTCCAGCCGAAAATGGCTTAAAAAGTTATAAAAATCTTTATTTCAGGGGGCTCTCATAGAAGCGAATGCGAAGTAAAATATATTTTTTTGCATTTCATAGGGTTGCAGTACCTCATTTTAAAGATAATTCGGAACAGAGTACAAAAGTATTTTATTTTTATTTTTTTTCCTAAAATTGACGAAATGGGGGGGCTTTCAAAGTGGAGATTGTATTCGAGGCTAGATCTCTAAAACCACTTTATTTTAAAACTTGAAACTTACACATAATTTGAGTTACATTCTGTACTTTAACAACAAATACTAAGATTAGATAAATATTATAAAGAAACGAAATTATTAATAATTTCGTTTCTGTTTTTAACAAAACTTCACTATACTGTTAATTGATGGCGCTGTCTTTAATATTGTAAATACAGTTTTGCGTCAGCTATTCTTATTTAGTCTATTAATAATTATGTTATTCAATTAGCAAATTATTATCAATAAAAGTATCACGTTGTTTTTGCAAAAGTAAATCCGTTTCTATTTACAATAATTAGACGTTAGCACCTATTTACTACCGTATGATGGTACTGTGTCTATGAATGTAAAGATGAGCGCGCATCTAGACATGCTCGCCGCAGAAACCGCAAGCGCGCAGTCATGGCAGTTTATAATTTTTTTTATTATGAAATCGTTTACTACGTAACACCCGTTCAGCGAACCAGCTGAATTTTAGTAAAATACTGTAGGCATACGCATCCCATCCACGAAAGCAGATGACGATTGACGTCATCAGATTCGGCGCGTTTTAATTACAATATAATATAGTTAAAACTACCTTATGGGAATTATGGGATACCGCGAGGTCTCAGTTCGGGGCGAACCACTAGTGTACCTAACTTTTAATCCGGAAAAACAAAGGGTCCCTGCGGGATTGTTAAAACCTAACTCCACGCGTATGAAGTAGATGTAATAATATGTTTATGATAATAAATCAAACTGTTAATAAAGTAGTCTTTTTTAAAGCTACAGAAACCAATATTTACTTTGTTTGACCATAAATCTGACCATTCTTGTAAATTATAATATTTAGTAAGTCGCTAAGAAGCCCGAACAAAATAAGGTCAAATCCCCCCTAGTGTATTTTTATTACACGATTACGAACAGCAAAGTGCAAACTATTATACCATATTACATGATTGGATTGTTTTCAAAGTTACACAATAATTGCGATACGCGAAAACGATTAGGTACGATTCAAAGATAATTATATCGTATTCGCGAAACATAAAAGGAAATTAGTAACAGGTATAAAAACGTTGTAAAATGTTGAGCGTCGTTTTTTTTGTGTTACGTACATCATACTTCTGAGTACGCGCGGTAATTATGAGCGTTCGCGGTAAGGCGGCTTGTCTGTGCCGGTAATTACTAATTACAACACTCGAATGTGCTTCGCCGAACCACCTTACAGTTATACAAGCAAAAATTCGCTATTAACTTACATAATATATTAAGATTTAAGAGGAGTGTCTAGTGACGAAACGCGACGCGAGTAGGTATTTTCCAAAATGCTATCTGTTTCACAACGCTTCGCTGCCCGACCCGCATCGTGCGATAGAGAGAGTTGCAAGTCCAGGAGTTATTTGCCTAAATTTTATTCTTGAAATATTGTTTCGGGTCATAACGTTTTTACCCCCCTAAATGTTTACAAAATTAGACAATTTTGGTCTCATTAGATTCAGTACACCTTAATCTAGGCTCGTACGTTTCATTTTTTTAGTATTTCAGTTTAGTTAAATTTAAAAAAAATAAAATTAGTCGAGGTAGTTTTTTAGTCAAAAATATGGATATTTAGTCACTAATAACTTTTAACATAAGCAATATTTCTTTAAAATTAAAACGTACGGGCATAGTTTTTCATTGTATCTGCAACATTTCAAAAAATTATGAACATTGGACAACATTTACGGGTAGCAAAACGTTATCGCTTTTTGAAGCTTTTTGTATGAAAATTTTCAACTAGACAATCCTCTTAAGAGGCTCACAGTAAGCTCGCGTGAACTCGAAGTTCAGTTCGAGTTAGATTTTAGACTTATTTCGTGGTTTAATGAAACGTTTACTGATGTTGTACGTACTCGTAAAATGAATTATAAACTAAATGAATAAACACGTAAAGTACGTAGTTTTGCTTTAATATAGAAACAACACGTATTGATATCAAATATTGAACTGAATAAAATAAGTAGATTTTTTTAAGCTATTTAATTTTTTAATTAAAAACTAAAAATTATTATTAAAATTAAACCCAAATAATAACAATATTATAACTTAAAATAAGCTCTAATCTAGGAGAATATTTAAAAGGCAAAAAACAATATAGTCTTACTTTACTTACTTTTGCTTCGGAACTTCGTTTACTTCTGATTTCAAGGCATTGATGCTGCAGCATCAAGTACTTAGTCTGCGGAATACCCAAGTCCTCAGCAAATTACAGCAGATATAGTGTGTTTGGACTCATTAGAATGGTCTCAATGAGTAGGTGTTAGATAGATGATGATCGAGGATCGAGGAGGAGATCTGATGATGGAGCAGAATATTGGGTACTTAACAGTTTTGTGCTTTTAATTTTCAATTTACACTTGTAGCAAGCTATGTACCTATGTATAATGTATATGTATACGTTTATATATGTATTTACGTATGTAGGCTGTAGCACATCCGTATGACGGAAGTTACATACAAGTACGGAAGCAGTTACAGACTACGGTTACAGTTTTTAAACTTGCTTTCTTTTGTAGTCCGTTAACTTCGGTTCTTCAACGGATCGCCTTATTTGTGATACTATGATCTTTGTTTAAGCAATTAAATATCACTTGCTTCAACGGTGAAGGAAAACATCGTGAGGAAACCTGCACATCTGAGAGTTCTCTAGAATGTTCTCGAAGGTGTGTGAAGTCTGCCAATTCGCATTGGGCCAGCAGCGTGGTGGACTATGGCCTATAACCCTTCTCTGAGAGGAGACCTGCGCTCACTAGTGAGCCGTTGATGGGTTGCTGATGATGATGACGATGATGATGATGATCAGCCCATCTAGCAGTATACATTAGAAGTCTTTGTTTTAAGACCTCGAAATAATTGGAGATTTCTCCAAGATCTTGAATCTCTATACTCTATAACAACATTATATAAACCTGCAAATGCGTATGTTGCATTCAGTACACATGAAGATTAGAGATAAGATAAAATGTTTTTTGTGTTAATTAACGATCTGTTTGTATGCGAGGCGCGACTCGTGCTAAGATATCTAGCTGTTACGTTAATGATAGATAGGTCAAATAGACAATAATGTCAAAGATTTTCTCATTAGAAAAGCATTCGGCAACGGAAATCACGGCGAGATTTCATGCACCATGATCATGAAAGTATTGAAGTGTGCATTTTAAGACTTAATAGTCCAGCGGCTAAGGATCTTACTACTCGTAACGGTTACAGGAACCCTTTACACCATTGTATTTCCCACTTCTATCACAAGCTGTACGTTTATTTGGGAGGGGAGAGGGGAATATTAGTCAAGGTCAACATGGCTATTATTCTTTTTAAAATTTCTTGTTTATTATTTATTATAATTACTTTGCCTAAGCAAAACAATTATTCTGTCAGTTTATTAATGTCAGTTTTATAATTGGGCATGTAATTGACCTCGACATTTGGCAGACGTTTCTCTCTGCTCTGTGAATAAAGTCATTGACACTACGTTACCATCTACGTTACGTTACGTTATCACTTATCACCTACGTTACTTTAGAGAGTTGAGTTAGACAAGATCAGTGGAACTCTAATTAAAAGATTTAAAAAACACCTTTCCTCGCGACATAGTCTGCATAGAATCGAGCAACTTGTGTCAAAATTTCACCCATATCTTTTCAGCAGTTTAGCCGCGAAATGGTAATGAACAAATAGAAATATTATCTATATTTCTATTTGTTCATTACCATTTCGCATTACCGCAATATTCCTAAGGTTCAATTATTGTGCATGTGGATGAAAGTGTTGCAGTTAGCCGCTCTACCCTTCATCCACGAGTGAATATCCTCGAGCTCGTGCAATAAACATAATAGGGCATTTCTGCGAATAATGGAGACAACATTTACGGTGAATAGAGGCAAATCTTGGAAACGTAACAAACAAATTGCACTATGGAGGTTAGTTAGCGTTGCGAGAATACAAACCTATCAAGTTTCAGGGCCAATTTAAACTCGCAGGTTTTCACGTGCCGCTAAGTATATCGACATTATTTTTATCAGACTAGTGACTACGGCAAAGCCAAAAGCATGGGTTATGACTTTAGCAGTCTATGTATGTACTAGTTTTGTATGTTGGTTTTGATGAATAAGGTGTCAATCAATTAAAAGTATGAATAGAATAGAATAGAATAGAATAGAAATGTTTTTTATTCAAATAAACTTTTACAAGTACTTTTAAATCGTCAATGAGTCTACCACTGGTTCGGAATGCCGTTCCTGCCGAGAAGAACCAGCAAGAAACTCGGCAGTTGCTCTTTTCAAAATACTTTTACAATATACTTAACATATATTCTATGTATGCAGAGTTTCCACAATGAGGGAAAGGTCCACAAAAGCATACGTAATTATTTCTAATTATAATTCAACACATGTCAAGACGGGCAGACAGAAAGTAGCCCCATTGCCGCTGGTGGCACCCGTTCACGAGCATGACGCATGACCCAGCCATTGCTTCGCTCAACCATATTTTAGGGAACGCAACAACCCGCATCACACGACACCACCGCAGAAATGTTAAAGAGAGTGTGACATACTTAGGCTACCCATCCTAAGGCATCGAATTGAAACTAATATTCAAATCAAATACTCATTTTAAAATATGACTTGTACACAAATAAAGTGGAAACTCTGAATAGAATAGAATTATTTTGATATACAATTATACAGGTTAATCATTACCTACTGTCTCATGAATCGCTGGAACGAATTACATCCACGCTTTTTTGTCATTTATATAGTCTTCAATCGTATAATATGCTTTTTTCATGAGCGTAGTTTTAATCGATTTCTTAAACTTGTGTAAAGGCAAGTCCAAGATCGACTGTGGAATTTTATTATAGAACGTCACGCCCATTCCCACAAATGTCTTTCGGACCCTCTTGAGGCGCAGTCGAGGGATCACGAGCCTATTTGGATCTCTAACCTGCCTATCTCGTAATTCACCCTTTTTTTTGTAATTCACAATGTTTTGTCTGACAAATATTATATTGTTATAAATATATTGTGAAGCTACTGTAAGAATGCCTATTTCTTTAAATTTTTCTCGAAGCGAATCCCGCGGCTTTAAATTATAGATTGCGCGAATCGCCCTCTTCTGCAATACAAAAATTTTTCCAATATGGAGTAAACTCTACTCGTATATAAAATTCTCGCGCGAACCCTTTGTTTTTCTTGGTCTAAAAGTAGACTAAATTGCATGAGTATAGCTGAACACTTCAAGTCTTCAGCTATATTTATAACGTAACATTCAAATATGGATCTCTTATTTCATTGTTAATACCCCTTGAAGTGTCGACTTTTGAAGAAAATCTGACGCCAAAGTTTAATAAAAGTGGTAGGTAGGTACTATAATGAAACAACAACAATTAATAGAACCTTGACAAACAGTTTGATATAAATAATAATGGGTTCCGTAAAATGTAACCTAGGTAAACCGAGAGGAAATTTTTGCACAAAAATTTTTTGCACAAAAACAAGGAAAAACGCAGAATTTTTGTTATCAATATTAAATTCATGGAATATTTGAAACTATTTTCGTTTATAAGCATGAATATAGAAATTATTCCTACGTCGCTGGCATATAATTAGAACTTTTCCTGGAGTGGACAAATCCATAGAAGATTTTTCTCAGAATATGAACAATGCACAATAAGCTTAGGGATTTTAGCTACTATATGTTGGTTTAATTGAGCAAGCCGAAAAAGCTCGTGGACATTTTCATCTGTTTTCCATCCAAGCTGTTTGCAAGAGATGGTTTTTTAGGGTTCCGTACCCAAAGGGTGCCAACGGGACCCTATTACAAAGCCTCCGCTGTCCGTCCGTCGGTCAACGGCCTGTATCTCGTAAACCGTAATAGATAGACAGTTGAAATTTTCACATATTTTGTATTTCTTAATAGAAATTATTTGTTGTTATAGCGGTAATCCGCTATAACAACAAATAATAAAAATTAAATTAAATTAAAAAAATTCAATTAAAATATTTCCATGGGTAGGTATGGTTTTAACGGAACCCTAAAACAGCGAGGCCCAACTCGCACTTGGCCGATTTTCATAGATGCGGCAATTAATTTAAGTACTACTAATACTACTAGTACTAATACTAGGCATGCTGAACTTGACATTAACATATTCTCCTCTCCCCTCCAATTAAAAAGGAAAGCTTTTGTTAGAACTTAGAAGTGACTCTACACTAGCGGCACGCTATGATGGCCGGTTTGACACATTACAATAGTGATGTGGAATGTCAATTTATTCTCGAACAAAAAACAATTAAGTTTTGTTTTTGTACCTGATTAAATAGGTTTAATAAAACAAAAATGTATATGTTTATTTAATTTATTTGAACGAACTGAATATTTGAATGAAAATGAATATACATACTTTATATGCACACAAGAAACATATGAATACAAAAGATACCAAAAAAGGTGCCACAAAAGGCCATAATTAATCAGATTCGTCCATACTACTATTTTCACTGTCGTCACTGCTATCATCACCTACATTAATAATTATATGTTCGTTTTCTATAATATTATCTATTTTCACATCTCTTTCATAATCTTCCCTTATTAATTTAACAGTTCTATTCACAACCTTTTCCCAGTCTCCTTTAGTCACATGTTCACAAGCTTCTTGTAATAATTTTAGCATTTTTTTTGTGGTAAATGGGGGTTCTGTATTGTGTCTTGCAGCATATCCCTTAATTTGAGGCCACACCAACTCAATCGCATTATACTCACAATGGTAAGGCGGTAACCGTATAACTCTGTGCCCATGTTCTAATGCTATTTCGTCAATGACGTATCGGATCTTGGTTGGTTTGTTTTCTTTTAAAAGACGTACTAATTCCGCTTTTAACATATTCATGTTTGCATCTACGCCATTTTTAACGTATTTCACGCCATAACCAAATGCCGAGTTGTGGTATATATCATATAAAAATAAAAATTTTACCTTTTGTATGAAACAGCTGATATTTTTTTGCGATTTCAGAGGTTTGTCCACATAGTGAAAATTGTTCATATTCACAAGTACATTCACCCCTTAAATGGTGCAAACTGATTTTTCTACACTTGTATACATTTTAGAAATCAATTTAATAAATAAATTTTGAGTCCTAAACCTAAAACTACATTCGATAAAATTTATGAATCTCTGCACATCACTATCGTCAATAAAGTAATACAATTATTTCCTTCAAAGTCGTTATCAATTAATACGGAACTTCATGAGCGGACAAACGTCAAACCGGCCTTCATAGCGTGCCGCTAGTTTAGTACGTCCTCAGAGTAAATATTAATTTACTCTGAGAGTACGTCAATAGTGCAACGGGTGGGGAGTTGGGGCCGATCACACAATATTTTTTTTTAAATTTCATGCAGGCCAACCTGTGGCAGTTTCAGATGATTCAGATGGCCTGGGTGACTTTGGATCTCAATAATATAACCTGGGTCTACGTTAAAGAATAATATAATTTATAGAATTGTTATATTATAAAGTTTAGTTTAAAAATTATATTCCTCAAACTACAACCGAAATAGCAACAAAGTACTCGTATTAGAATCCGAATCAGACCGTCATGTGAAAGTCCTGCGTCAATTGTTGACGAAATTAGATTTTTCCACGAATTGGCCTATTCAAGGAACTCGGGGATTATTCGGGAATTACGCACAGCGCTGATACGTGTGGTGTGGCCGTAATTGGTGTTGGAACTTGGAAGGCGTCCAGGTAATTTGGGTCACGGTCAAGACCACTACTTATAACAGATTAGGGATTCCGAATTTCCGAGTGAAGGAAGCAACAGGCTCTATAAAAATGTAGGAGTGTTAGGGTTGTAACTTGTAACGGATGTTGTTTTATGGATGAGGCTGAGGGTAGGTACGGATTCAATTCAATTCAATATTATCTATTAATTTTTCGATGTACATAGGCTTATGATTTGATAAATAGTAAGTAATTTAAACATATTGTATAATAGATTTTAAATGAACCCATTATAAACCCATTTTTCCAACTCAGATGATGCGGATGCGAATGTCTATCCATATTAATATAAATAGTGTGTTTGTTTGTTGGTTTGTCCTTCAATTACGAAACAACGGCGCAACAATTATATGTAGCTTGGGATTGGGCCTTCGGTGAGTTGGATTTACTCATGTGAAGTAACGTTTGAATTCTCCATTCCGAAATTTTCCAAAGCTCGTATAAGTAGGTATTGATATTAAAAGGTAGGTAAAGCAAATAATGTCACAGGTCAATATTTGCATCTCCGATTTGCATACAAATGAATAATTTTCCATAACTAATATTATATGCCAATTTTACTTTGAAGTCCAAATAATTTTATACTAGTTTATTTCTAGACTTAGGTAGGTATATTAAAAATGATTGAATTCCTTTTCCCAATTTCACTAACCATACCTAAATCATACCCTAAGTTGGAGTCGCTTTACGTAGTTAGCCTCTAAATATACAATCCCTTACCCAATGTCATTGTCACCTCTAGGTGTTCCGTATAGGTTTGTGAAAACGAAATAGATAGAAAGCGTCACCTAACTTAGCTTACTTAGGGTGGAGTTCACCGACTTTTTAAACGACTGATTATCAGATAAACAGCTGATTAAATCTTTTTTAGTGTTCACCAGAACCTAACCATTGGTTACAACGCTTGAACGGCTGTTTAACGTAACCGAGCTCGGAAGGGTCGTTTAACCGTCGTTTACCTCATTTTGACATTTGTATTTTTGTTTTGCGTCAGTGCAATTTTAGCCTTTTTGCTTGTGTTTTTAAATAAAAACACCTGCTTATACTTTGAAAAACACATTATTTGTACTATTTGTTCTTCTCGTGTTGTGTTGTTACGTCGTAGCGTCAGTGCGCTTTTGCGTTTTCTACAACAGTTTGGTATTTTAATACCAATTCTGAAATAATGCGCTTCTCGTCGCTTGTGAAATTAGGAGTACGCTTCTTTTGGCCTTCCATATTCACAAAATTTTAACGAACTGGGTACACTTCACTGATGAAACTGCGTCTCAACTCTCACTGCGTCTTGCGTCTGTACTCTGTATCGCAATTCAAAACACCACATCTGGTATAACACAATACAAAACATCTACAATACATCCTACTTTAACATCTGGGTGTATGAAAAACTTAAAACAATAGCGTAAGCGGCCATGACACACTATTATCTGCCTAAATTTAAAACTACGGCGTAGTCAATCCTTCCTTATCGTGTCGATGTACTTTTCAAGTTGATAGCATTTTATTTTATGCTACTAAATACGAACTTCACAGTGCGTCAGGGTGAATAGTTAAGACAATGTGACTACGCAAATGTGTTGGGTTGTATCATTCGTTCAGTTCAGGTCTATTTGCTGTGAACGGTTGGTTATCGCCCGATTTGTTGAACGTCGTTCAAAATAACGTCGTGAACAGTAAATATTTAATCGGTTGTTTAAACGATGTTTAGGAATTAACCAGCTGATTACCTAAACAACGTTTAAGTAATACTTGGCGAACTCCACCCTTAGCCAGGGAACGTTGATGAAAAAGTAGGGAACGTTGATGAAAAAGTGCACTTAGTTTTTTGACATAGAAACAGCTCGCATCCTGGAAATGGATATAGGACACGTTTAGGTACACTCTTTTCGAAAGTATTTTCTAAAAGTATTGTACTTCGCTCCGCTTTCGCTTCGTATTCACTCCCACTTCTGGCTCCTTTCCGTTTCCGTCTCCGCTCCCTTTTCTACTTCGCTTCCACGTCCGTTTCTGCATCCATAAGTGGCATTAACTTCCGCTTCTGCCTACGCTCCCGCCTCCCACGGTCCTCTCCGTTCCCGCATCCGTCATCCGTTCTCTGCTTCCGTCCCCGTGACGTGAAAGACTGCCTAACGATTTAGATGGCCTATACAAACCGATTAGGGGTACTCGTATATAAAAAACTGCACTTAAAAACTACATCGAATAGAAAACACTATCCATATTCCATAGGTATATTATAAATTATATGCAATAAACTTCTGATTCTAAGAAAGGAAATCAATCAACAGACTTTTTATTGTAGATTTATTTAAAATATTATGTCATTATATTGCAGGTATCCATATTAAAATATGTATGTACTATGTTGGTAGGTAGTAATGATTATTGGTTTGGTTTGGTCAGATATGTATTTTAATATGTAGTTTTCCACGAATACTTAATCAGGTTTCTAATAAGAATTAATTTAACCAGTATAAAATTTAAATCGCAATACATAATTATTATAATATTAAATTCGTTACACAATGACACTAAATAAATTTAATTTTTCCGGTAATCGTCTCTGAATACCATTATGTTTTAATTTTATACTAAGTTTTGCTCGTGATTTCGTTTGTATGATGTATTTTTAATCGACTTCAAAAAAAGAGGAGGTTCTCAATTCGCCGGAATCCTTTTTTTGGAACGAAGTTCCTTATGGGGCGTTGCGGAGGGGTCTAGCCGGCAAAAAACGTCCGTAACGTTAAAAAAACCGGCCAAGTGAGAGTCGGACTCGCGCACCCAGGGTTCCATACTCCAAAAGTAAAAGTAAAACGATAATATTATATTAATCTTGATTTTTATTGGATCCTTAAGAAAATTTCATATATTATACAATACTATATTAAACCTAAATTTAATTCTAAAATTAGAACTAAAATAAAAACTAATTAAAATCTAAAACCCCATCCAAGCCACCGCAGTGTGGCATAGTACCCAAGATGCTGGCAGCATTACCTCTTTGGATAGCTAAGCTAATCCTTTGGCCAAGGTAGCTGCCAGCTCTTGGATCCCCGGTAGACTCGATCACTTTTTTTGATATCTCTAAAAAAAGTGCGCGAGCCTCCGGGCCCCACGGCCCCAGGGTCTCTACACCAAAAGGCGCAAATATGAAACCACTGTCAAGTTTTTTATATTAATATAATTTAATTATATTATATTAATTTGCTTATTTATATTTATTAACATAAATCGAAGAAGCCTGAACCGATTTCGAAAATTCTTTTTTTGTTAGGGTTCCGTACCCAAAGGGTACCAACGGGACCCTATTACTAAGCTTACGCTGTCCGTCCGTCCGTCCGTCCGTCCGTCCGTCCGTCTGTCAGAGGGCTGTATCTCGTAAACCATAATAGATAGACAGATGAAATTTTCACATATTATGTATTTCTATTGCCGCTATAACAAAAAATAATAAAAATTAAATTAAATTAAAAAAATTAAATTAAAATATTTCCATGGGTACATGGAAATATTTTAATTTAATTTTTTTTTAACGGAACCCTAAAAGAGCGAGGCCCGACTCGCACTTGGCCGATTTTTTGAAAGGGTATACTTCCCAGGTATAATATAGGATAAATTTTATCGAAAACGGACGAGCGGTTTTAAAAAAATCAACAATACATTACATAAATATACTAATTTGTATTGGCGCGGGCGTTTGAAGTCGGTTTTTTAAAAAGAATTTTTTATATTAAATTATTAGAATCCTGTAAGTAGGTAATCTTCTTGGTGGATCAAGCAAGAGAACTTTGTTCAGCGACGGACGTCTATAACGTTAGCAAGAAAAGGTTTGAATTATTTTGCTATAATCCGCCAACAGAAAAAATCTGTATAATTTTTACACTACTCTCGACGCACGTTTCGCCCCGACACCGGAGCATCCTCAGGAGATGTTGACTCTACAACGATGCATTGTCTAGTGACGCTCGTGTCAATTGCGCGGTATTATATACCGTATTCCTACCCCCACTACTGTTGCCCCGCCCACTACCCCCCCCTTCAAACAAACGAAGCAGTGGTGAACTTGAGACGTTCACTTGTTCATTAAGTAATTTAAACTGAGTATTATTGTTATGTTTTATTATTTCTAATTGTTCCAACATGCTCAGTCGAAGCCCTTTATCACAGGTGTGTAAGATTTTGTATGAATGATCGGATGATAATTTGTGTCCACTATCAAGGAGATGTTTCGCAAAGTGAGACTTTTGGGGTTGGTTGTTCCGAACCGCGGCCATATATTCTTTGTAGCGTGTTTCAAATTTACGACCCGTTTGACCAATATAAGTGGCTTTACAGTCTGAACATTCGAGTTTATAGATGCCCGATTTTTGTTTGTTGTTTAATTTATCTTTACCGTTGCAAATATTTTTAAGTGTATTATTTGTCCTAAATGCAACATGTATATCATGTGCTTTAAGTCTCTTCGCGATACGCTCCGACACTGTTCCAAAATAAGTTAAACTGGATTTGTATTTATTTATTTTCTCAGGTGATGATGAATATAAATCCTTTTTTATCCGCATCAATTGTTGCTTTTTTATTATATTATTAACAATATTATTGTTGTAACCATTTGCCTGTGCCATGTGGTAAATTACTTTTAATTCTTTTAAGTAGTTTTCTTTTGTGAGTGGAATAGACAGCAACCTATGCACGTAACTGTGGAACGCTGCGAGTTTATGCTGCCACGGATGACAGGATGAAGCGGGTATGGTTGTGTCTGTGTATGTGGGTTTCCGGAAAATTCCAAACTGATGTTTATTATTAGCACGAGTTATAGTTAGATCGAGGAAGCTTATAGAGTTATCTTGTTCTAATTCTGATTTGAATTTAATTTTCGGGTGTATATTGTTTAGATTTTTGACAAATGTGTCAAGTTGTCTGTCTGTCCCAGTCCAACATATAATTATATCATCTACATATCTATAGTAATACAGAATTTTGTTATTTTTGACAATATGTTTATTTTCAAAATCATCCATGAAGATATCAGCCATTAGGGGACTTAGTGGTGAGCCCATAGCTAATCCCTCTTTTTGTTGATAAAATTGGTCATTGAATTTGAAGTAGTTCTGTTTCATGCATATTTTGGTTAATTCTATTAATTCTGTTATTTCGTTGACATTTGTATGATTATTTTCCAACAATTTGGTTAGGATGTTTAGGGTTTCGTTAACTGGGACATTGGTGAACAGACTGTCCACATCTAATGATATTAATTTACAATGGTCCGGTAATGTCAAATCTTTAATTTTATTGACTAGTTGGATACTATTTTTTAATGAATAAGACTGATTGAAGGATGTTTTTGATTTAATAACTTTGTTTAGCTCTTTTGCTAATAGATATGCAGGTGCGCCAATATATGAGACCACGGGACGGATTGGAATATTATTTTTGTGGATTTTTGGTAAGCCGTATAATGTAGGAGCATTAGTGTTCATTTGAATGACGTTGTGTTTTGATGTATTTTTTGGAAAAATGTGTTTTGATTTATTAACGGCTAGCCTAACTTCTGCTGCGTATTTATTAGTTGGGTCAGAGGATAACTTAGAGAATTCTTCTCCGGAGATAACCTCATTGACCTTATTTTGGTAGTCGATCCTCTTTAGGATAACAATCGCATTACCCTTATCGGCTTTTGAAATAATAAGATCATTATCTTTTAACGTTTTTTGTAAAGATTTATATATTTTGTTGTTATTGTTTACGTGGTTGTTATTGTTTGTGTTGTTGCTATTGTTATTATTATTACTTTTTGAATTGGAATTTAGAAGTGCAGCATTTGTTTTGATTTCATGAGCGATAATATTTTTTACAATATTATTTTTTACAATATTTTTTACAATAATATTGTTAATAATATAATAAAAAAGCAACAATTGATGCGGATAAAAAAGGATTTATATTCATCATCACCTGAGAAAATAAATAAATACAAATCCAGTTTAACTTATTTTGGAACAGTGTCGGAGCGTATCGCGAAGAGACTTAAAGCACATGATATACATGTTGCATTTAGGACAAATAATACACTTAAAAATATTTGCAACGGTAAAGATAAATTAAACAACAAACAAAAATCGGGCATCTATAAACTCGAATGTTCAGACTGTAAAGCCACTTATATTGGTCAAACGGGTCGTAAATTTGAAACACGCTACAAAGAACATATGGCCGCGGTTCGGAACAACCAACCCCAAAAGTCTCACTTTGCGAAACATCTCCTTGATAGTGGACACAAATTATCATCCGATCATTCATACAAAATCTTACACACCTGTGATAAAGGGCTTCGACTGAGCATGTTGGAACAATTAGAAATAATAAAACATAACAATAATACTCAGTTTAAATTACTTAATGAACAAGTGAACGTCTCAAGTTCACCACTGCTTCGTTTGTTTGAAGGGGGGGGGTAGTGGGCGGGGCAACAGTAGTGGGGGTAGGAATACGGTATATAATACCGCGCAATTGACACGAGCGTCACTAGACAATGCATCGTTGTAGAGTCAACATCTCCTGAGGATGCTCCGGTGTCGGGGCGAAACGTGCGTCGAGAGTAGTGTAAAAATTATACAGATTTTTTCTGTTGGCGGATTATAGCAAAATAATTCTAACCTTTTCTTGCTAATCATGGACTTCCGCAAAGTAACGCCTGCTTCTATCCAATGTCTATAACGTTGATAAAGAAGAAGTAGTAGGTAGGTAATCCTAGTAGTAGTACCTGTAACCTAGTTGTAACTTGTAGTATTCATTTTCACGATGTAGGTAAGCTTTTCACGGTGTAGCGAAAGGCGTCAGATCATAGACTTATCTATATATATAAAAGAAAGTGGTGTTAGTTACACTATTTATAACTCAAGAACGGATGAACCGATTTGGCTGAAAATTGGTGGAGAGGTAGCTTAGAACCAGGAGACGGACATAGGATACTTTTTATCCCGTTCGACCGCGTTTCCGTCAAGTCACTATAAAACGTGGTATAACAAAAACGCATCTGACATGGAATAACAAAACGCAAATAACAGGTGGAATAACAAAACGTAAATGACAGCTAAACGTAATTTTGTCTTTGGTTAAGTATGGTAAAAAATTTGACAATTATAAAAATGATAGCTAAACGTAATTGATAATATCATCAGTAATATGTTTTCTCTTTGAATCATCATTAACAATGCCACGAGCAAGACGATCAAATGTTTCCTGCTACAAAGCTACGGATTGACGTGATTTATTGGATAGGTATACTCGTAGTTGAGAACCTGGAGGGTGACAAAGATTTCCCGCGGGATGTTATGAACTAAATCCACGCAAACGAAGTCGCGGGCATCAGCTAGTATTTACTAAGACTGACACACTTTCGTATTTTTAGCCCCCAACAAAAAAATAAGGGTTTTTTCAATTTAGTTGTAATATTTGTGTGGAGTAGAAATTACAGAAGTAATAGCTACTTATTAATATTGTATAAGATGATAAATAGAAATTTAGCTTATGTATGTATGTTATATACTAGGCATGGTTAAAAGTCTACACATACTCTGATCGCGAGTATTTTCCTCTCATTCATTGAGGAGTTCCGTCCTCCATCTCCGAAGATATTCATCAAATCTTCACCAAATTTAAATGGGACCTACCTGCAGATACGCCCTTTCAAATAAAAAAAAAATATTGAAATCGGTTAAGGGCAGGATCTCCGGGCGCAGTAGGCATTTAGAGCAATCTCAGTCCCCGCGCGGTGAGGTGCGCGTAGGCGCTTTTCAAATGAACTCACCCCAAATTTTACATCATAGATTACATAACTTTATTGTACCTAACAGTACAGGGACACTTGTAAGTTTTAGAAACATTTATTTTATTTTTTATTCATACATTTATATTATATAAGTGTGATTGTTATTTTGCATATTACGTACATAGGTACATTTACCTACTTATTTTTTTTTGTTTTTTTTTTGTTATTTCTTTCGAACTCGATATCTGGGGTTCCCTGTACTTATAAAATACGTAACCGTTGCCAAAATGTCGGCCATTTTCTCTTTTTTTGTTATTGGGCCGATTTCTTTCAAAATCCATTTCTGGGGATCCTTGTACTAATAAAAGCGGTAACCATCGTCAAAATTAGAAAAAGTGGTGGCCATATTCTTTTTTCTTGTTATAGGACCGATTTCTTTCAAAATCGATATCTGAGGATCCCCGTGCTCATAGCAGTGGTAACCAATGTCAAAATTAGAAAAATGGAAAAGTTTTTCCCTAACCTATTTGGGACGAAGTTCCTTAGACATTTTTTTGTTATTGGACCGATTTCTTTCAAACTCGATATCTGGGGTTCCCTGTACTTATAAAATAGATAACCGTTGCCAAAATGTCGGCCATTTTCTTTTTTTGTCATTGGACCGATTTCTTTCAAAATTGATATCTGGCTTGGTTCCCAGTGCTAATAAAAAAGGTAACCATCGTCAAAATAAGAAAAAGTGGTGGCCATTTTTTTTCTTGTTATGGGACCGATTTCTTTCAAAATTGATATCTGAGGATCTCCGTGCTCATAGTACTGGTAACCGATGTCAAAATAAGAAAAATGGAAATTTTTTTCCCCAGCCTATTTTGGACAAAGTTCCTTAGCCATTTTTTTTGTTATTGGACCGATTTCTTTCAAACTCGATATCTGGGGTTCCCTGTACTCATAAAATAGTTAACCGTTGCCAAAATGTCGGCCATTTTCTCTTTTTTTGTTATCGGACCGATTTCTTTCAAAATCCATATCTGGGGATCCTTGTACTCATAAAAGCGGTAACCATCGTCAAAATTTGAAAAAGTGGTGGCCATATTCTTTTTCTTGTTATGGGACTAATTTCATTCAAAATCGATATCTGAGGATCCCTGTGCTCATAGCAGTGGTAACCGATGTCAAAATTGGTAAAATGGAAAAGTTTTTCCCCAACCTATTTGGAACGAAGTTCCTTAGCCATTTTTTTGTTATTGGACCGATTTATTTCTACCTCTATATCTGGGGTTCCCTGTGCTTATTAAATAGTTAACCATCGTCAAAATAATAAAATGTGGTGGCCATTTTTTTTCTTGTTATGGGACCGATTTCTTTCAAAATTGATATCTGAGGATCCCCGTGCTCATAGCAGTGGTAACCGATGTCAAAATTAGAAAAATAGAATAGTTTTTCCTTAATCTGTTTGGGACGAAGTTCCTTGGCCATTTTTTTTGTTATTGGACCGATTTTTTTCAAACTCGATATCTGGGGTTCCCTGTGCTTATAAAATAGTAACCGTTGCCAAAATGTCAGCCATTTTCTTTTTTTTTGTTATTGGACCGATTTCTTTCAAAATCCGTATCTGGGGATCCTTGTTCTCATAAAAGCGGTAACAATTGTCCAAGAAAAAGTGGCGGCCATTTTTGTTCTTAATATGGGGCCGATTTCTTTCTAAATCGATATCTGAGGATCTCTGTGCTCATAACAGTGGTAACCATTGTCAAAACTAGAAAAAGTGGCGGCCATTTTATTTTTTCTTGTTATGGGACTGATTTCTTTCAAAATCAATATCTGAAGATCCCTGGGCAAGTTTTGGCAACATTTACCTGTTATGACACAGTGGTAACCGTTGCCCGAACAAAAAAATGGAAAAGTTTTTCCCCCAACCTATTTGGGATGAAATTCCTTATCGGAATAGCAAAGAATAATAAAAACACCTATTTAATATTTGACAAATGTTTATAGTATAAAAAAAATTGCCGACACTTTTTCTAATTTTGACGACGGCGACCTCTTTCATGAGTATGATGAATCTCTGATATTGATTTTGAAAGAAATCGGTCCAATAACAAAAATAAATAAAATGGCCGCCACTTTTTCTTATTTTGACGATGGATACCTATTTTATTAGCACTGGGAACGAACCCCGAATATCAATTTTGAAAGAAATCGGTACTATAACAAAGAAGAAGAAAATGGCCGCCTTTTTTCTTATTTTGACGATGGTTACCTCTTTTAATAGCACTGGGAACCCCAGATATCAATTTTGAAAGAAATTGGTCCAATAACAAAGAAAAAGAAAATGTCCGCCTTTTTTTTATTTTGATGATGGTTACCTCTTTTATTAGTACTGGGAACCCCAGATATCAATTCTGAAAGAAATTGTTCCAATAACAAAAAAAAAATTAACCGCCACTTTTTCTTATTTTGACAATGGATACCTCTTTTATTAGCACTGGGAACCCCAGATATCAATTTTGAAAGAAATCGGTCTAATAACAAAGAAAAAGAAAATGGCCGCTTTTTTTTCTTATTTTGATGATGGTTACCTCTTTTATTAGTACTGGGAACCCCAGATATCAATTCTGAATGAAATTGGTCCAATAACAAAAATAAAAATGGCCGCCACTTTTTCTTATTTTGACGATGGATACCTCTTTTATTAGCACTGGGAACCCCAGATATCAATTTTGAAAGAAATCGGTCCAATAACAAAAATAAAAATGGCCGCCACTTTTTCTTAATTTGACGATGGATACCTCTTTTATTAGCGCTGGGAATCAATTTTGAAAGAAATCGATCCAATAACAAAGAAAAAGAAAATGGCCGCCTTTTTTTCTTATTTTGATGATGGTTTCCTCTTTTATTAGCACTGGGAACCCCAGATATCAATTTTGAAAGAAATCGGTCCAATAACAAAAATAAAAATGGCCGCCACTTTTTCTTATTTTGACGATGGATACCTCTTTTATTAGCACTGGGAACCCCAGATATCAATTCTGAATGAAATTGGTCCAATAACAAAAATAAAAATGGCCGCCACTTTTTCTTATTTTGACGATGGATACCTCTTTTATTAGCACTGGGAACCCCAGATATCAATTCTGAATGAAATTGGTCCAATAACAAAAATAAAAATGGCCGCCACTTTTTCTTAATTTGACGATGGATACCTCTTTTATTAGCGCTGGTAATCCCAGATATCAATTTTGAAAGAAATCGTTCCAATAACAAAGAAAAAGAAAATGGCCGCCTTTTTTTCTTATTTTGATGATGGTTTCCTCTTTTATTAGCACTGGGAACCCCAGATATCAATTTTGAAAGAAATCGGTCCAATAACAAAAAAAAAGAAAATGGCCGCATTTTTTTCTTATTTAGACGATGGTTACCTCTTTTATTAGCACTGGAACCCCAGATATCAATTTCGAAAGTTTTCGTAATTTAAATCAAGATATTTTGTTCTTTCTTCCATTTTTATTCCCCATATTTACTTTATTATATTATTCTTATATTATAGTTTAACACTATCTATACAATAAGACTCTAAACCTAAAACCATACTAATATTTACAGATTTATTAATAAATACTAAAAATTACAACAATAATAACCCTCTGATTTGATTTAATCAAAATGAATACGGAATTTAGATAAATGAATACGGAATGAAAATAATAGGTATCTATGCAATAGATCGCTTGATCAGGGGGGGATCGCAGCGAGCCAGCGAAAGCGATACGTCCTACCTCGATGATACTTTGCGGGCTACTGAAGTGAAGCGCACGAGCCACTTTGTTATATAACTAGTGGTTCGCCCCGAACTGAGACCTCGCGGTAACGGTATCCCATGATTATTCATTCAATCGATACATGATAACCAAAACTGACATTATTATTATGCCCGTTTTCACCAAACATACCTAAATCATCCCCTAAGTAGGAGTCTCTTAACGTAGGTAGCTCCTAAATACAATCCTAAGTCCTAACATCCGTCCCAATATCCTTTTAGGTGTCCCGTACAGGATCGTGATAAATAAGTTGACAGAAAACATCAATCACCTAACTTATAGGTAGCCCGTAAAGGTTAGGGAACGTTAGTGAAAACATTGAATTATTATGTAGGTACTAACGAGTGAAACCGGGTTACGGGCATCTGTGCAAATCGTCATCTATCGACGCGAATAGAAAATATACAATATTTAACTAAAATTTAACTAAAAAATAATTTTAATTGAATAATATGGTACAAAAAAAATTACAATACAATTATTGTATTATAATAAGTAACTAAATAATAATGGTCGACGCAAAACTGTTTTTGGGATAGGTCGTAGTCGTAACTCGTAGTTCCATGGGAATAGTTACTGACTGCGCCATCTATTAGCATTATTGTGAAGCTATGTTGATGCTATATGAATTACTGATGCCCATTAAAAATTAAATAATCTCGTTTCTTTATAATATTCATATAATTTTAGTATTTGTTGTTCAAGTACAGGATATAAATGACCTAAAAACATAAAATCAGTTTGAAAATCCATAGCGGATTTTCCTAGAGAGCGTCTTCAAGCGAGCGTATAAAATCGCCACTTTGAAAGCCCCCCATTTCGTCAATTTTAAGGGAAAAATTAAAAAAAAAATATTTTTGTACTCAGTTCAAAATTATCTTTAAAATGATACGTAACAATTTTATGTAACGCGATATTTTTTTTTTTACTTCGCATTCGCTTCTATGAGAGCCCCCCTGAAATAAAGATTTTTATAACTTTTTAAGCCATTTTCGGCTGGAGGCCATCGGTTTACATATTATATCTAAATTTGAAGTAATTACGTTCAGTAATTCAAAAGTTATAAGGCTCTGACAGACGGACGGACGGACGGACGGACAAGTGCAAATCGCTCTAGTTAACTCAGAGACCTCGCTTCGCTCGGTCAAAAAGTAAAAACGTCGTGATTAAAAAAATACAAATTTTTTAGAGAAAAAGTAATCACAAAAGAATCTTCTAAAAGTGTTTGCCTATTTTATGAAATTTGTTTTTTTAGTCTAACTTTAATATTCTATGAACACGACCTGAAAAACGATAAAAATTACACTGTTTTCGAAATTATTTTTGATCGGGTGAAGTTGTAAATATAGAGTTTTGAATCACAAAAGAATTAAGAACATAGATTAAACTACAACATATATTTTTAACCGATCAAAACAAAGAATATTTCATTGTTTACGATTCAATCAAAAATAGGTCGATGTCGAAGATCCCGCCGTTAAGATTTGAGGGAGATATTATGGAGTAACATCGACAAAAAAATAATACGCGTCGAATTGAGAACATCGTCTTTTTGTATTTTTTGAAGTCGGTTAAAAATGTTTATTTTGAAAAAAGCATCTGCTGAGTTTCTTGCCAGCTCTTTTCAGCAGAATCCGCTTTCCGAACCGGTCGTAGAGTCATGACGTGTCATAAGAGCCACGGGTTGGCCTGCGTGTAATAAATAATTTTGAATTTCGAATATTTTTTTTTGAAGTATTAAAATTACTTCGTCAATATTTTTCCGCTTTAGATAACACACGTAGTTACGAGTATCCAAAGCGGAAAAACAACGACGCGACGTTGTAAAATTGTTTTTAGAACGTTTCCACTTACTTCATAATACATTTTCCTGTTTTCGTTAATAATTTTCAAATATATTAAAGGTATTTTTTCTATTTGTATTTCCTCAATTAAAGAAATCGATATCTTCACTAAACGAGAAAGAAAATGATGTGAAAGAACCGCAAAGTACACAGAGGTATATGAATTATAATATAATTCGTGAAAGAAGGGATAATTATTGTTATGAGCAAGGTCATTTGACTTCTTTCTTAACTATCGAGAAATAAAAACGACAGTATTAATTTTTATTCCATTTTCTTATTATATCAGTCATGAGCAGCCGGTACGACAGATAAGAAAATAAAATAATGTAGATATATAGTATGGAATATACTAGCATATAAGGTCGCGAGAAAACTCGCACGAAATATCAAGGAAAATGACCATATTATTTTGGCTTCTTTTTCCTTTACGTACCTATCATATATTACCTTACAATACATAGTAATTTAATTTATTAAACCAATTGGCATGCGTACCATCGTCTCATACTAAGGCATTTTGACCATACGAGTACGACTAATGACAAAATAGAAAGCAAAATACGCACAGTTTTACAGGCTCTATAAAGCTTAGAACCAGAGACAGTTCATAAGGTTTTACTGTGCAATCTGTAAAAATTGCCAAGGAAATATTTGTAATAAAAACCGGCCAAGTGCGTGTCGGGCCACGCGCAGTGTAGAGTTCCGTAGTTGAAAGTCTCAACATACATTTTGGTTTCCATGGTTTAAATACTATAATATACTACAAAATTTGCAACTTACACTACGTGTAATATCTGACTTAGAAAAACCTATAAGTATAACTCCTTCACTAATGAACCCTACTTAGCCATGATAGTTTTCCTTTAAAATTCATTATATATACTACTGCTGTGAATTTTTTCTTGTATCCGTTATACAACCATTTAGCTGGCAGAGGGGGGGACACTTGACTCTAATAAAATTTAGCACTTTAAAATATCATATTTCACAAACGGATCCCTGAATTGAAAAATAGTGTTCCCACACCCACAACGTTTTTTAAAGACCTATTCAACGACACCCCACAATATGGGATAGATGAGAAAAAAAATTCATCCCCACTTTACATGTAGGGGAGGTACCCTAAAAAAAAATATTTTTCACAATTTTATTTCACCACTTTGTCGATGTGATTGATATTTATACCCTTGTCAAATTACAGATTTCTAGTACCAATAGTCTCTGAGCTAAACCGCGGACAGACAGACAGACAAACAGACAGACGGACGGACATGGCGAAACTATAAGGGTTCCTTGTTTACTACGGAACGCTAAAAAGGACTAAGCAAATAATTGTATGGGCACTGTCCCCACCCAGCAACAAAAGTGGCACTAATTTCAATATTATTGTGATGCCCCATAAAAAGACTCATAACCATTTTCAATCCAGAAATGATTGGGGTTTTTTAAACAAAATACAAAAGAATGTACGCACGCTAAAGTACGCGCGCGCATGCATCGGCGACGAAAGGGCGGGAGGTGGTCAGAGGGAGCGCGGGCAGCGCGCGGCGCGGTTTTTTCTCTGCGTCTCAGAAACTCATCTGTGTCTCACTATAGCTTTTATGTTCGTTTTATAAATGTAAACTACTAAACTGGTATCCAAAACAATTGACTAAAAAATAAATAATTCTAACTAGATTTTCATGAAAACCCCAAACCGTCGTCATAGTAAAAAATCATCAGGCTGCTATGTTATTGTATTAGGTAACTGAGATAGGTTTGAAATCTGTTGGTGGGGACTGGGGACGCTTTGCATGGTCATTTGTGTTACTTTTGGCAGCTATTGATTGAAAAAAACGTGCTCCTCCTTAGCTAAACATGGCCATATTCTTTTTCTGTCATCATCATCATTTCTACTGAGCGCAGGTCTCCTCTAAGAGCTGAGTCTCCTCTTAATGCAAATTGGCGGACACACCTCACACACCTTCGAGAACATTATAAAGAACTCTCAGATGTGCAGGTTTCCTCACAATGTTTTCCTTCACCATTGAAGCAAGTGATATTTAATTGCTTAAACGCACTTGACTCCGAAAAGTCAGAAGTGCGTACCGGGGATCGCACCTGCGACCCCCTGAATAGGAGACCACAGTCCTAACCACTAGGCTATCACTGCTTCTTTCTTTTTCTGTACTAAGTTCCATTTCATGTTATGAAAATTCTACAAGCATACACTTCAGTCGCTCTACAGCTTAGGATCAGTGAATATCTTTGTATGCTAACAAAAAGTGGGATAGTCTTGCAGAATTCAAGGAGAAAATACTATTAGCTGTCTAATCCATTACCCGCGCTAGAAGCGGGACGGGGTCAAGATAATTTATTATAACTGTACGCAATTCGGCGAAGCGGTCGTCCATTGCACGTCAGAAAGTCATCAACTATATCGAGTGCGTAACTATATCTTCTATATCAGCTGAGGCACGTGTACTGCTAGGCAAAGGTGTCTGAACTCCACAGGTCTCGGACTTGCGTGCCTGTATCCAGCAGCTCCCAGCGGCTTGTCTTCCGTCCACCTATCTAGAAGGGGTCTGCCAACAACAACTGCCAAAAAAGAATTGTGTTTAAGTATTTAATTCATTTAATGTTTTTTTGCACACTGTTAGATAGATACTGTTTGTAAAAATAGTACTGAACGGATCAAAACAGTCAAATTAGTAATTACCTCTACGTAATAATAATTATGTCTAAACGGGTACTTACCACTTTGAGTAGTTGGTTTAATACTCTTGTGAACGGAACTGCCATGCCCGCCGGGACAGTCCCGTCGTGACTACGGTGTCCATGCAACTGGATCAAATATCAAAGTATCGAAATTACTTTGATTTTATAGATAAATACTACCCATTTAGCTGATAATAATATGTAATTACTAGCCTTAATGAATGCCCACGAATGGCTCACGACTTTATGTGCGTGGATTTAGTTTTTGAAATCCCGCAGGAACTCTGAATAAAAATCGGAATAAAAAGTAACCTCATAGATTAAGCTAATCCTAAACTACTCATAGGTAGCCTATATGTCACTGTCCAGCAGGCCTAGCATGCACGCGCGAGAAAACTTTATCTACCCCTTTTCTCTTTTTATTTTTATATCTCTATTGAAACTAGCTAGGTACTTACGTCAAAAGTAGAGATAAAATTATTTTCTCTATTTTTTTCTACGAACTCTAACGTTGTTGCGAGTGGCGATGTCATTTTCTTGAATTTTGAAGTTAAAAAGAGTACACGAGAAATCAGTCTACATCGTCAATATCTCTCTCTTTGTCTTCGTGAGATATCACTTCGACGTGCATGCTAGGCCTGCAGGTCCTCAGCTTTACCTACACATGAAAAAAAAACATCGATACGCGTTGTTGCTCTGTTGCGGCGTGATTGAAAACAAACCAACTCTCATTTATAGTTTTAGCAAGGATGTCATTGAACTTCAAATTAAGCCATAGTTTTACAACCAACATGATGACCGATTTTGAAAAACTGTTTGTTTTTTTGATTTTGAAAAATGTTTGGAAGTATCTATTACTTCGATAAAATATCTTTTTCCAGCAAAAAAAAAAGGTCACCTAAGTATAAAAAAAGATTGCCATTTCAATTTTAAGCTTGTCATGGCGTCGTACGTGACGTATAGCACTGATTGGTGTTCAATCCAATATGGCGGATTGCTGTATTTTATAGTTTTATTTTATCAAAATAAATATCAATCTCGATCATAGTAGAAGAATAAATACGTTTTTTATTATCCGTGAATTCTATTTCATTATTTAATTTCATAATTTCATTGTATCTTGGTTAATGTCATCATACCTATTGATAGTCCACAGATTATGTTATTGTTGCCACAAGAGCAAAATATAAATATAAGTGGAGTCTTTTTTTTACCACAATAACTATTATATTATTATTGCACAATAGAAGATTTCTGGGAGGCGGTAACAATGGATCTGTCGATCTCGCCAGGGGAGAGGAGAGAGGACGACAATACAACAATCAATAAGAGATAATCGAGCTTCCACGAACGGCGATGCGTGTGACATGCGCCACGCTTCCTCGAATAAGTATTTCTTCATACACAGAGTGGGTACAGTTGTGGGGACAAGTGTTATCTCATTCAAAAGTAGTAAATGTCAATACCTTCATAGCTCAACTGTTAAAGATGTGGACTGAAAGCTGAAAGCTTAGATCATATAATTCATATACATGACAGGTCGGCGGTTCAATCACCGCCCCTTGCACTATTGTCGTGCCCACTCCAAACACAAGCTCTCCGCTTATTAACCGACTTCAAAAAAGACCGACTTCTTTTTTTGTTTGAAAGGGTTGTACCTATATACTTCCCACGTGGTCCCATTTAAATTTTATCGAAATCGGTTGAGCGGTTTTTAAAAAAATCAACAATAAATTATATATAACTTTGTAGAGTTTGTAGTGGCGCGGGCGCGGGCGTTTATTATTAATTATTTCGAGGGAACAGGACAATATTCGTCAAGTTCACCATGGATAAAATTCTTTTAAATAAAAATAAAATAATGAGAAATTCTTGCTGTGGCATTAGTGTGTGTGTATGTGTGTGTGTGAGTCACAGGTCTGAGTGGCACAAACCGACATCACAGCATACAACCACAGAATATTTATAATAGTATACAACGCATTATGAACATAGACAAATGGTTATTTTATAGACTAACCAATTTTAATTTCAACCCATCGCTTGTGCGACAGTGCAGTACAGTGCGACAAGTATAACTTGGCGCGGCTGTGCGCCACTGTGCTCAACATCCTCAACATTGCCATTGCCAACTATTGCCATTGTATAGAACATGAGACTAAAACATTTTGGGAAAAAAACATTTTTAATTAACACAATAAACGCAACAGCATACAACGAAATCCAATAGTGAATTTTCAAGATGCCCATGGAATATAAAAATTGGATGACCGAATTAGTTACTCAATACGCCACAGCCAACTTACACTTATGGCACTGTATGTGCAAAGCTTCGACCATAGTCTACACTCTACCACGCTGGCTAAGTGCAGATTGCGGAATTCATACACTATGAGATTATTATGGAGAAGTCTAAAGCGTGCAGAGTTCCAAACGATGTTTTCCATTATAAGTATTTAATTGCTTAAACAAACATAACATACTTAAAACTCCGAAAAATCAGATGTTTGCCTAAGGTCGAACTCCGGATCATAAGTATGGGTTTATTTAGAAAGCCATCGCGTTCGTTACGTTAACTGAATGTGGAAGATGTTTTGTTTTATAAATTCTTCATGTTTGAATGATCATCATCATTATCGGCAATCCATCAATCAATTACTACTGAGCTCAGTAGGGCTACCACGCGTGCCACGAGAAAATTTTGTCTACTCATTTACTCGTGAATTTCTAAGGGATATATCACGAGAAAACGAATAGACAAAATTTTCTCGTGGCGTGCATGTTAGCCCTACAGGTTTTCTCTCAGTGAAGGGGTATAGGCCATAACCATAGTGCTCTGCCACAATGCGAATAATTGATGTCATGTTTGAATATTGCACACTTTTTGTAACATTTCCTAGGTATAATATTCAGTGTAATAATATTTTTCAGCATGACACAATACTTCCGTTCGAAGAATTGATTTTGCTTTTAGTTACTATAGTTAGGGTACTGCATGAACATTCTACCTAATGATTTCTAGGAAATAGTTTCATTGTTAGTGTAATAATAATTTTTTAAATTAAATTCAGACTATTCATGCCATTCATCATATTATAATTTTGATTTTGAATGATGTGTAAGTTTTGTACAAGATTTGATAGTTAACTATAAATAGTAAACGATGACATTACCATCAAAGTAAAATAAACCATAACAGTATTGAGTTAGAGCTCAATTTCGTGTATGTATTCTTGTACGTTTACAAATTAAAATCGTCTGTATTGAATTTTTGACTTTAAATCGATACCGTTATGGTTCATTTTACTTTGATGCTAATGTCATCGTTCACTACTACGATCAAACGAATTAAAACTCCTAACCTCGTTGGTGTGGTGAATTTTAGCACTATACAATAACTGAATATTAGGTAGGTATATTACTAGTCTTAACTATTATATCCGCCCCGCGACGTCACCGTTTAGGTACATGTTTTTTGTTCATAATAATATTAGGTAGGTACCTATTAAAGGAATACTAAGTAAAATCATCGTACCTATAATCAAACTTTCTTTAGCTGTCTTTAGGTCGATTTCGCCAACGTAAAATAAGTCTTATCCGAGCGTAAATTTAATATTTTAACAGTATTTTCAATATAAAAACTGTCAAAACGCCCAATTTATTCCTCGGTAAAACGTCACTCGTTTTTGCATGGTGAAACCTAGGAATAAATTGGGCGATCTGACAGTTTTTGTATTGAAAATCTGCCAAAACGCCGCACTCGGATTACGACTTATTTTACGTTGGTGAAATCGGTTTGGGGCCCGTGGCATTTTACCTAAATGCATTCTTAATGTCCTAGGCTCTTGTGTCTTTTTAAATGACTTGTTTACCTTTTATAGTAGCTAACTAAAAATGTTGTTTATATTTATGTTGCGGTTGCCACTTTTATGCTCGACAGTACACAGGGACAGATGGTGTACACATGTGTGCAACGCCATATTTCGACAATAATGGATCCTATAATAAAGTAGAGAGTGTTTCGGCTGTTGCTCAACTAACGGCCGTTGTTTGGCGCCTGGTTGCATAATTGCCGCCGGCCCCTTTCACTTTAAAACAATAAACAGTGCTTTATAAATTACACAACTACGTACCTGAATTCCCTCATGGTCGACATAGCTCAGCGAGTCGCGAGACTGAAGTGGAAATGGTGTTTGGATCACTAGGCTAACCTAACACTAGGCTATCACTGCTTTAATACTGAAATGATATTACTTGTAATGATAGGCTCCTAGGTAGGCCCTAGAACGTGGTGGAGTTACAGCAGCCCAACATTTATATCAGTGCAGCAGCCCCTTTTTCTTTCGCACACAATTTACGAAGCCCTTGGCAAATCAAAGTTACAACAAAGTTATAGCGTTATAGTTTACTCTACGACCCCTACACTTTCCACTACACTTACTTCGGAGCCATTTACTTAATTGATGATCATCTCTTTTCTCGTTGAATAATTTTGCTTATTATCTGAGTGGAATTGGAAAATTACAATACAATTGTATACAACACAATTCTAGGTACGATCGCGATTGCTTTACTAGAAAATGTGATAAACACACGTGACACGACATTAGTAATTCCATGAAAAAATATTTTTTTTAATTAACTTGATATTTTCCATACCTCTATGTTTGCATTCGTTGTCAAAACAATTTTAAGTATTAAATTTAAAAAAAATACCATAGTGTACTTGACTAATATTCTCCTCTCCCCTCAAATTAAGCGAAAAGCTTGTTTTAGGCATGGGTACGATTACCGGATCGAACTGTCGACATTTCAGCTTTCAGTATGATTAGTCCGAGTTTTAATTCGTTTGATCGTAATAGTAAACTATGACATTAGCATCAAAGTAAAAGGAACCATAATAGTATCGATTTAAAGTCACAAATTCAATACAGATGTTTTTAATTTGGAGCGTTTTCGTTACGTAAACGTATAAGAATACATACACGAAATTGAGCTCTAACTCAATACTTTTATGGTTTATTTTACTTTGATGGTAATGCCATAGTTTATTATTCATAGTTAACTATCAAATCTTGTACTAAGCGCACAGTCCGCACCTTTAACCGTTATATAGTACTATTATCTATCTATATAAATAAAAATGAATGTTGGTAAGCGCATAACTCAAGAATGGATGGACCAATTATTTTTTTGTTGTATAATTTATTTTTTTGTATGTTCCTTAAGGTCCACGGAAGGTTTTAATACTTAATAAAAAAAAAAAAACAAAAAAAAAGTTGGCGGTACGAAGTTCGCCGTGTCAGCTAGTAATTAATAATTATACTGTGCCTTTAAGGCTATTGAGGCTTATATACGCTTGTTGGCACGTCTTTGACTATCGAGTCGAGTCTCGACATCTCGGCAGCTGGGGTATTAACTTCGGAAGAGCAATTGATATGCCAAAATTGCTGCCAAAAAGCTAGGCATCCTCAATAAGCTCAAGCGGTATTTCACGCCACAACAATAGTTTATACTATATCAAGCCCAGGTCAGGTCGTGCAAGGAGTACTGCAGTCACCTCTTCGTTGGCTCCGCTAAGTACCAACCCGCGGCACTAGATGTTGTAGAATCTACAGTTTAGTAGATCGTCGAGCTAGAAAATTCATGGGTAAGGACTCATCACTCTTAGCCACACAACTACGGTCTCGATCACCACCGAAAAGTTGCCTGTTTTGTTGGATATATTTCGCTGAGTGTGTTCAGGAGCTCTTCGACCTTGTCCCCCCTTCACCTTTTTACCACCGCACTGCAAAAATCGGGAGGGCTTCCATCCCTACATCTTTAATATACCATCCACGCGCACGAAGCGGTTCACTCGAACGGCCAGGGTCTGGAACGCTTTTCCGAGATCTGTATTTCCTAACACACAGAATTTGGGTACCATTCATTAAAGCAAGAGTGAACAGAGCTCTTCTAGGCAAACTCGTTCCACCTTAGACCACATCATCACTTTCCATCAGGTGCGATAGTGGTCAAGGGTGTGCCTATAATGTATTAAACTAGTGGTTCGCCCCGAACTGAGACCTCGCGGTAACGGTATCCCATGATTATTCATTCAATCGATACATGATAACCAAAACTGACATTATTATTATGCCCGTTTTCACCAAACATACCTAAATCATCCCCTAAGTAGGAGTCTCTTAACGTAGGTAGCTCCTAAATACAATCCTAAGTCCTAACATCCGTCCCAATATCCTTTTAGGTGTCCCGTACAGGATCGTGATAAATAAGTTGACAGAAAACATCAATCACCTAACTTATAGGTAGCCCGTAAAGGTTAGGGAACGTTAGTGAAAACATTGAATTATTTATCAAACATTGAATTTAACTCGTAGTTCCATGGGAATAGTTACTGACTGCGCCATCTATTAGCATTATTGTGAAGCTATGTTGATGCTATATGAATTACTGACGCCCATTAAAAATTAAATAATCTCGTTTCTTTATAATATTCATATAATTTTAGTATTTGTTGTTCAAGTACAGGATATAAGTGACCTAAAAACATAAAATCAGTTTGAAAATCCATAGCGGATTTTTCTAGAGAGCGTCAATTTTAAGGGAAAAATTAAAAAAAAAATATTTTTGTACTCAGTTCAAAATTATCTTTAAAATGATACGTAACAATTTTATGTAACGCGATTTTTTTTTTTTACTTCGCATTCGCTTCTATGAGAGCCCCCCTGAAATAAAGATTTTTATAACTTTTTAAGCCATTTTCGGCTGGAGGCCATCGGTTTACATATTATATCTAAATTTGAAGTAATTACGTTCAGTAATTCAAAAGTTATAAGGCTCTGACAGACGGACGGACGGACGGACGGACAAGTGCAAATCGCCCTAGTTAACTCAAAGACCTTCGCTTCGCTCGGTCGAAAAAAGGTTGGTTAAAGCCTGCCAGACCAGACTAGAGATTTAGAGAATCCAGAAATTATAGAAAATAGCAATTCAGTATTTCTTTGTCATACAATGTTGATGCTGTAAATAAGTTCTTTTGTAAAAAATAAATGAGTAATAACATCTATTTTTACATTTCGATGTTTCGTGGGCAGTTCCAAGCTCAGTCGAAATCTAAAGATAAAACGGATTCTTCGGCGAAAAGTTTCACTTGTTTACGCGTTCCCGAGCCGATTCATCTATAATATAATAAAACTGTAACAGGTCCAATTCTGTACATTGAAGATATTTTGAAAATTTTTGTTTGAGGGCACTCTATAATCGATACTGAAGCCAAAACAATTTTTTTTTAATTTTTTGTCTGTCTGTCTGTCTGTCTGTCTGTCTGTCTGTCTGTCTGTCTGTCTGTATCTTGGCCGCGCATCACGCCGAAACTACTGGACGGATTTAAATGAAACTTGGCACGATTTAAGTTAATACTACGAGGTATAATATAGGATCATTTTTATCCCGAAATTCAGCACGGTTCCCTTGGGAGAGGGGATGAAAGTCAAAAGTTGTATTTCGCTGTAATTCATTAAGGCGTATTCCGATTTAATCCATTCTTTTTTTGTTAGAAAGCAGGTTCTTTAGAGATTGTCCTGTAATTATTTCAAGGTCGTCAATTTCGTAGTTCAGAAATTATAGACATCACGATCTTCAGTATAAGGTCCAAATAACTTGAACCCCGGAATCTACAAGATACTTTGAATGAACGGCTCATCTTAAGCTGGCAAGCTTACTTTATCGTATATAGCCATCGTGGATAGCCCTATTTTGTCAGTCAAACTACTCCAAAGGCGTCAGATTTTGCCAAACGATCATTAAACCTACATACTACATAGTAGGTATGGATGTAATACATCGTATAGACTTAATGCTACAGTGTTTTCCTATGCAATTTAATATTCTAATCATACTAATATTATAAATGCGAAAGTGTGTTTGTTTGTTGGTTTGTCCTTCAATCACGCTACAACAGAGCCACGGATCGACGTGATTTTTTGCATGGGTACTATAGTTGAAGACATAGGCTACTTTTTATCCCGGAAAATCAAAGTGTTCACGAGGGATTTTAAAAACTAAATCCACGCGGACGAAGTCGCGGGCATCAGCTAGTATATAATACGAATAAACTTTTAAATTCTCGTGGGCTATTCGGACTAATTGCAGTTAAAAGTTTAACTTTTTGATTTAGTTACCTATAAGTTTAGCTTATTATTTTTACCAGTCTGCAGTAGGGTAGTCTGTATGTGTGTTTGTTTATCGATTCCCAATTTTAATTTCCCAAAAAGTTTTTGATATTTTGTAAACTAGGTAGAGGTATCACTAATATTTAGTAGGGAATTCTTTGATCTTTTGTCTTTTATCACAAAATAAAATATCAACGCATTGTAGGTGTCGCATTCCTATAGATTAACAGCTCTGTATTTGGTACAGCCTACTCGTACACTATTTTTAATTATATTTTGGCATGAAATAAAGTTTACTATATACCTAATTGCAATTATTGTAATGTAAAAAAATAACTATTCTACAAAAAAATGTTAAAATGTGGCTAATTATTGAGCCCGTATAAAACAGGTTTAATACTCAAAGACTCAAAGGTACAAATAAAGTACATAATATGCGGATCTACTATAGGGGTAGGCAAGCACCCCGCTACCCGTATACTTGTTTTTAGGGTTCCGTAGTAAACAAGGAACCCTTATAGTTCCGCCATGTCCGTCCGTCTGTCCGTCCGTCCGTCCGCGGTTTAGCTCAGAGACTATTGGTACTAGAAATCTGTAATTTGGCAAGGGTATAAATATCAATCACGCCGACAAAGTGGTGAAATAAAATTGTGAAAAATATTTTTTTTAGGGTACCTTCTCTACATGTAAAGTGGGGATGAATTTTTTTTTTCTCGTCTATCCCATAGTGTGGGGTGTCGTTGAATAGGTCTTTCAAAAATATTGTGGGTGTGGTAACATCATTTTTAAATTCAGGGATCCGTTTGTGAAATATAATATTTTAAAGTGCTATATTAGAGTCAAGTGTCCCCCCCCCCTCTGCCAGCTAAATGTTTGTATAAAGAATACAAGAAAAAAATCACAGCAGTAGTATATATACCTATAATGAATTTTAAAGGAAAACTATCACGGCTAAGTAGGGTTCATTAGTTAAAGAGTTATATCTGTTTTTCCTAAGTTAGGTATTACACGTAGTGTACGAGTAAGTTGCATATTTTGTAATCGACCGAGCGAAGCGAAGGTCTCTGAGTTTACTAGAGCGATTTGCACTTGTCCGTCCGTCCGTCTGTCACAGCCTTATAACTTCTGAATTACTGAACGTAATTACTTCAATTTTAGATATGATATGTAAACCGATGGCCTCCAGCCGAAAATGGCTTAAAAAGTTATAAAAATCTTTATTTCAGGGGGGCTCCCATACGAAATGGGGGGCTTTCAAAGTGGAGATTGTATTCGAGGCTAGATTTCTAAAACCACTTTGTTTTAAAAATTGAAACTTACACATAATTTGAGTTATATTCTGTACTTGAACAACAAATACTAAGATTAGATAAATATTATAAAGAAACGAAATTATTTGAGTTTTAATGGGTATCAATGTTTTAACAAAACTTCACTATACTGTTACTAGATGGCGCTGTCTTTAATATTGTAAATATGCATCCCATCCACGAAAGCAGATGACGATTGACGTCATCAGATTCGGCGCGTTTTAATTACAATATAATATAGTTAAAACTACCTTATGGGAATTATGGGATACCGCGAGGTCTCAGTTCGGGGCGAACCACTAGTATATTATAGTATTTAAAACATGGAACTCAAAATGTATTAAATATTCATGAATAAAATAAAAGCACTATCCTAGGTCAGCCTATATATTTGAGACTATATTAATTTTTAGTGTAGGGTTCCGTAATTGAAAGCAACTACGGAACCCTACACTGCGCGTGGCCCGACACGCACTTGGCCGGTCTTTTTACTAGTTAGCAGCATAGTATCCTTAGCACACATCGCCTTAACCGGTAAGGTTACCCAGAAACAATATTTTAATTTGTAAGTGAGCAAGGGATACACCCCAAGGGTGCAAGCTGAGGGTGCAAGCAAACCTTTCGTCAGACGGTCAGAGTATTTCGTTTCGTCCTGTCCCTTTCGTCCTGTCTAGTGTCTAGACCAAGGACTTCCCAAAGTGGTCGATATCGAGGGGTCGACATAAATGAAAACAGGTTCTGGGGGTCGACGAAGTCTAAAAATCTACCCCTATTAATTAACACAAGTTCTTATTTGTAACTTTCAGGATACTGTATATAAATTGTGTTACGTGTACCAACTAGTCATAGGAATTAATATTTTAGTAGGAAGTAATTAAGTACTTACCTTGTTTATTTATTTTGTAAAATTTTGATGAGAAAATCATGTCAAGCTCACTCACTTAACCAACTACAACATTTTTAAATTGGTATTTTGTATCACTCAACTAGATCAACAAACTAAACTAAACTAGCGGCACGCTATGAAGGCCGGTTTGACGTTTGTCCGCTCATGAAGTTCCGTATTAATTGATAACGACTTTGAAGGAAATAATTGTATTACTTTATTGACGATAGTGATGTGCAGAGATTCATAAATTTTATCGAATGTAGTTTTAGGTTTAGGACTCAAAATTTATTTATTAAATTGATTTCTAAAATGTATACAAGTGTAGAAAAATCAGTTTGCACCATTTAAGGGGTGAATGTACTTGTGAATATGAACAATTTTCACTATGTGGACAAACCTCTGAAATCGCAAAAAAATATCAGCTGTTTCATACAAAAGGTAAAATTTTTATTTTTATATGATATATACCACAACTCGGCATTTGGTTATGGCGTGAAATACGTTAAAAATGGCGTAGATGCAAACATGAATATGTTAAAAGCGGAATTAGTACGTCTTTTAAAAGAAAACAAACCAACCAAGATCCGATACGTCATTGACGAAATAGCATTAGAACATGGGCACAGAGTTATACGGTTACCGCCTTACCATTGTGAGTATAATGCGATTGAGTTGGTGTGGGCTCATATTAAGGGATATGCTGCAAGACACAATACAGAACCCCCATTTACCACAAAAAAAATGCTAAAATTATTAGAAGAAGCTTGTGAACATGTGACTAAAGGAGACTGGGAAAAGGTTGTGAATAGAACTGTTAAATTAATAAGGGAAGATTATGAAAGAGATGTGAAAATAGATAATATTATAGAAAACGAACATATAATTATTAATGTAGGTGATGATAGCAGTGACGACAGTGAAAATAGTAGTATGGACGAATCTGATTAATTATGGCCTTTTGTGGCACCTTTTTTGGTATCTTTTGTATTCATATGTTTCTTGTGTGCATATAAAGTATGTATATTCATTTTCATTCAAATATTCAGTTCGTTCAAATAAATTAAATAAACATATACATTTTTGTTTTATTAAACCTATTTAATCAGGTACAAAAACAAAACTTAATTGTTTTTTGTTCGAGAATAAATTGACATTCCACATCACTATTGTAATGTGTCAAACCGGCCATCATAGCGTGCCGCTAGTGTAGCGGCACGTTATGATGGCCGGTTTGACACATTACAATAGTGATGTGGAATGTCAATTTATTCTCGAACAAAAAACAATTAAGTTTTGTTGTTGTACCTGATTAAATAGGTTTAATAAAACAAAAATGTATATGTTTATTTAATTTATTTGAACGAACTGAATATTTGAATGATAAATAGTTACGAAGGCGTATTACGAACTCACGTGTCTGACTATTTAGAACAGTTCTCTGCGTACGTTCGGTCATATCGACGAAATCCACAACAAAGGGCTTGAACAGAGTCCAAATTAACGAGCAAGGGTCAACAGTAATGCAGTATCAATATTTGAAATCCAAAGCCAGGTCAAAACTATATCACAATCGCATTGCACTGACAGTTTATACTTTTCGAAGCAACGTCAATTCGAAACTGCTTTGTTTTGCATTGAGCATTGACGCGAGTTTGCCGGAGGTAGTAGTTGTGCTAGCCAGCGATCCTATGTGACGATCGTATTAGATTCCATTTTTAAAAATTTTCAATTTAGAAAACCAAATGCCGAGTTGTGGTATATATCATATAAAAATAAAAATTTTACCTTTTGTATGAAACAGCTGATATTTTTTTGCGATTTCAGAGGTTTGTCCACATAGTGAAAATTGTTCATATTCACAAGTACATTCACCCCTTAAATGGTGCAAACTGATTTTTCTACACTTGTATACATTTTAGAAATCAATTTAATAAATAAATTTTGAGTCCTAAACCTAAAACTACATTCGATAAAATTTATGAATCTCTGCACATCACTATCGTCAATAAAGTAATACAATTATTTCCTTCAAAGTCGTTATCAATTAATACGGAACTTCATGAGCGGACAAACGTCAAACCGGCCATCATAGCGTGCCGCTAGTTTAGAGATCGGATTTTTAAAATAAGTAATTTGGCTATGGGGTCTGAGGTATCAGTTCATTTTGGAAAAGGGGTCTTTTGCCCAAAATTTTACAATAGTGACACACTGGCGTTTTCATACAAGATTCAAAAAATTCAAAATTATTTATTTGATATTTCACGTAGGCCAACCTGTGGCTCTTATGACACTTCATGACTTTACCGGTTCGGAAAGCGGATTCTGCTGAGAGCAAACACTTCAACACTTGGATATACCGGCACTCAATCCGGCATCTCTGCAGCGACCTCAATACAGCCCAAGTTTCCACCGAATCGAAGGCTTTCTCATAGTCCACAAATGCTAAGCAAAGTAGCCGGTTATACTCTTCCGTCTTCTGTTTAGCCTGCCACTGGCCGCAGCGTATGAATGTGATCTATAGTGCCAAAGCCTTTTCGGAATCCAGCTTGTTCGGGAGGCTGGAAGTCGTCGAACCTACGAGCGAGACTATTCGTAATGACTCTCGAGAACAAATTATAAACATGAATCAGCAGCGAGATGGGTCTATAATTCTTCAGCAAGGTATTTTTGAAGAACAGAACCACCACGCTCCTGTGCCATGCTTCCGGCGTTATATCCTCATGAATGACTTCTCTTCTCGACCTGAGATCTTGGGAGAGGTTGAGAAGTTCTATGGACAGTTTTATACCACGACACAAAAACCTGTAAAAAATTTGGCCAAAGATCCCAGAGCCAAATTGACCCGACACTATACCGAAGATATCCCGGACGTCAGCCTATACGAGATTAATATGGCTCCCAAGCAGCTAAAGAACAACAAGGCGCCTGGTGATGAAGGAATCACTGCGGAACTCATGAAAGCGGGTGGAAAACCGGTACTTAAGATCTTTCAGCGATTGTTCAATTCCATCATTCACGAGGGTATAACGCCGGACGGATACCTCTACACAAGTTGAAAGCGCACCTGTGTTGTTTCATTTAATTACCCACAGCAAGAGGAGTTTTGTGGGACTAACATGCGCATCACGAGAAAATTTTGTGTACTCATTTACTCGTGAACCTTTAAGGGATATCACGAGAAAAATAATAGACACAATTTTCTCGTGGCGCGCACGTTAGCCCTACTGGATTCCCAACCTCAACGTCCAAGTCAGCCCTTAGCTGTAACGTTTCGTGGAACTCTCCTCCCTCAAAGCCCATACACATACCCTTACTCTATGCCCGTACCCTTGATTGGCGTGCGGACAATCGGTGAAGACCTCGCTCTCGCTAGGAGAATCAATCCTAATACTCCTACTTAGAAGATCACAGTGCTCACCATTGCGCCGAGGAGGTCGTTTCGTATGTTCCAGACCGAGGTAGCCGCATTCAAAATAGCCGCAGTGAATGAACTTGCGGCGTTTATAGCTTCCACTGCGCAGCACGGCTGATCGGAAGACGCGCTCTATGATTGATGGGGCAATTAATGCCAGATACAGACAATCTTTCAAACCGACCGCTATCAAAGGTTTGTCGTAACCATGTCGGAACCGCGCGGTCGTTTGTTTTTCTTTTTTCGACTCCTATGTACATATTCGTACTTGAATGTTCATACAGAAACCATTTCTTTTCATAATTTTTTGTTTGTTTTTGACTTTCTAAGATTGAATAAAATTAACACAATATATGGGCCTACGCAGTGACTTTGGACTCCATGGATTTGGGATAAAGTTAAAAAAAAATCAGCGAAGTGCGACTCGGGCCTCACTCTTTTAGGGTTCCGTACATATGATCAAATCATTTTTTTAAAACTAGATACATATTTAGATATTTCAGTTCTTAGAAAGTAGGTAAGTACTAAATTAAGTGTTTTCAGTATTTGTTGTTTAAATAGGTACACTATAAAGTACATATACAGAAATTTCAAATTCCTAAGTAGTTTAGTTTTTGAGATAGACCCCATAACTAAAATGGTCTAAAACCTTAAAATTTCTTCATTTAAATTTTATTTCGACTCCTTTTCCATGTATTTCCCCCTTTATTTTTTAATTTAATTTTTTTATTTTTATTATTTGTTGTTATAGGGGCAATAGAAAACTCTCGGTGGAAAGGAGAACGCCAGATCGTGCGTGACCCAGCAATTTACAGCAAAAGTAAATTAAGTAATTAAAAATATCCTATTAATTTAAGATAGTTTTAAAATAAATCATTTCTATCGTAAAACTAGAGGATAAAAACCCGTCAATATTTAATAAAATATTTATTTTACTAAAAACCACTCACGATACTTTAAAACAGTATCATAATTATAACCTGTAAGTCCAACTTTGAGTTTGAATTAATCAAAAACCGCAAGTTCTAGAAGTTTTAAACTTATGTTAATTCATTAGTAAACAATTAGCAATAAAATGATGCATATAATTCATTCTTGTAAACGACTTTTCGTATTGTGGGTCAAAGTTCCAAACATTTTTGGCACTGTCCTTTCAACTGTCTACCTATAACAGCCTACGAGATACAGCCCGCGTACAGAAGGACGGACGGACAGACGGACAGCGGAGGCTTAGGAATAGGGTCCCGTTGGCACTCTTTGGGTACGGAACCCTAAAAACGTGAACATACGATTTTTTAATTTTAAGCTATATCTAATTATCTAGGTAATATCAGTTTTAAGCATTAGTAAATCAATGATTTTAAGCAATAAATTGTTTTTCATTACTCATACACGGAAAGTAGGTCTGAAGTTGCCTGAGAAGCGGGTTGA
Source organism: Oeneis ivallda (assembly GCA_029955525.1). Lineage (NCBI taxonomy): Eukaryota > Metazoa > Arthropoda > Insecta > Lepidoptera > Nymphalidae > Oeneis > Oeneis ivallda. Next base: position 20,711,496 of record JARPMR010000013.1, on the reverse strand, counting down.
AAGTAATACTTTTCAGCCCTAGGGAGAATCGTTTTCAACTGACAGCTGTCAAATAATTAAAAAAACTAGTTGTCACATTTTTATTGGAGTTCAAATGAAACACGACATACCCGAGTGCATCCATAGACAAGAAGAAAGATAGACTTTATTCATAAAGTAAAGACAACTGATTCATAGACATTCATAGACAATCATAGACAATACTTGACTATTAAAAAGCTAAATGCATAGCCCGCCGGCTAGGCCAAAGAAAAGAAAAAGGCGGGAAAGTGGCAAGCGGCAATCCGATCTTCATTTGTTTTTCGAGTTGTAGAGTTTTGTTTAGGCTTCTGTTTAGCAGTGATTTTTATTGACACAATGAGTTCATCTGATTCAGATATGGATTTAACGCCTGATTTTGTGAGAGAAGAGGCTCAAGCAGTAGTGGAAAACCTTTTACCGCCTAAATCAAAACAAAGATACCTAAAATCATACGACGATTTTATGAAATGGCGCGCTGAGAAAAAAGTGAAATCGTTATCAGAAAACGTTTTGCTAATATATTTCAACGAATTATCAAAGACTTATAAACCTTCAACATTATGGAGCGTGTATTCTATGTTAAAGACAACATTAAGTACTAAACACAACGTCCATTTAAAGGATTTTGAGAGACTCACATCATTTCTCAAAAGACAGTCTGATGGGTTTAAATCGAAAAAATCCAAAGTTTTCACTTCTCAAGAGGTAGAAACCTTCTTAAACAAAGCGCCTGATGAAATATACCTAGTAATGAAGGTAAGTTAATCTTTTTATTGTTTACGCACATAAGTAATTTGTATCAAATTGTAACTTTCTATACATATTTTATTTATCTCGTCTCAACCCCTTTTTATGTCCCACAGCTGGGCACGGGTCGACTCCTCTCAGAATGAGAGGGATTTGGCCATAACCCACCACGCTGGCCAAGTGCGGGTTGGTGGGCTTCGCACACCCTTAAGAACACTTATGTGAACTCTCAGGCATGCAGGTTTCCTCACGATGTTTTCCTTCACCGCTAAGCAAGTAATATTTGAGTTTTCGAAAACGCACATAACTTCGAAAAGTCAGAGGTGCGTGCCCGGGATTCGAACCCGTGACCTCCTGATGAGAGGCAGAGGACTGAACCACTAGGCTATCACTGCTCTCATATATTTATACATCTATTAGAGAAATATTTTTTTTTGCAGGTAGTGTTAATATTGGCAATAAGTGGCGCTTGCAGAAGTATCGAGCTAGTAAATATGAAGGTTGATGACATTGAAAAACAAGGTGATATAATATTGGTGAATTTACGTGGCACTAAAACCAAAGTTGACCGAACCTTCGTCATTAAAAAAGAATTTGTAAATATAATAGAAAAATACCAAAAGTTACGACCAAGTGGTATAGAAACGAACCGTTTTTTCATAAACTATCATAAAGGGAAGTGTCTTCGGCAAGTAATTGGCAAAAACAAGATGTCGAGTATTCCTAAATAGATAGCCACATACCTTAATTTGCCAAACTCACATCTATATTCGGGTCACTGTTTTCGCAGAACATCGGCAACTTTGCTAGCCGATTCTGGTGCCGATTTAACTGTCATTAAAAGACATGGAGGTTGGAAGTCGAGTAAAGTAGCTGAAGGCTACATAGAAGAGTCAGTGGAAAATAAAACTAAGATATCACACATAGTAACAAAAATGATAAATCTGCACTCCACTGATACCCCACAGCCGAGCACTTCAAAAGATTATCAGGTGGAATCCAACAATATAACTGTAACAGCTGAAGAAAAGACACCAATACCAATGTCGCCAACATTCACCCAAGAATCCCTGGATACTGTAGAAACTCAATTTTCCCAGAAAATATCAAATATCAATATACCCGGCAAAAACCTTTCACTAACTATTACTAATTGTTCTAATTTTAACATAAACTTTAAATAAATATCTCACCAAAGTTGTTGATTTAGGTATGTAAAATAAAGTTCACTCAATTTTCTTTAGCTAATTTCTATTTTTATTTTGACTTTCCTTATATTCGTAATGAAAAGCACAGTGTTTACCTCGGGATAAAGACTTATTTAGTCCCTCGAACTATAGGCCCCCTCGCTACGCTCGGGCGCCAAACCCCGTCTCGGGACTAAATAAGTTACTTTCATCCCTAAGGTAACAATGTACTATTAACGGTGAAGTGGGGAAACCCTACGCCTGAGAGTTTACCATAAAGTTCTCAAAGGGGTGTGAAGTCTGCTTATTTCGGACCAGCGCTGCGCAGCGTGGTGGACTATGGCCTAGACCAGAACAGGCCTACTGGCCTAAACCCTTTTCATTCGAGAGGAGATCTATGCCCAGTAGTACGGCGATGGGTTGAGAATTGAGACAAATGAATGAATACGGACACAAGATTTATCGCGTCACCGTCTCCTCGCATTCGCCTCACCTGTACGGCCCAGACCTAAGGTATACCCTGTTGTACCCGCGTTATCTACCTATTTCGTAATATTACACTAGCTAATGCCCGTGCTAATGCCAGCTGCACGGCTCGCGCAATGTATGTATTTTATTGTATAGTATAAATTAATGACAATGCCTTGAGTTGGTTCTGAGAAGCGCCAAGGTTGGTGGTTCTGGGAAGAGCGGGCGCGGCGCGCGACGCGGGCGCGCGTGGCCGTGTGTTTACCTCGCGCGAACGGCGTGCATTGCGCGCTGGTCGATGCTATGGTCCAGGGGTGTCTACCTTGTGAAAAATGACAAGGAATTTTCAGGGCTGTAAACTTTTTGACGTGATAACGTCTTATAAATCGATGAACACCGGCTGCACGCACGAAAAAGTGTCACGTTCCGTCTGAGCCTGTGCGTGCAAGCTAGATCGCAGAACAAGCGATAGAGAGGCACGATCGGCCCAAGCGTTGGCTTGTGACTAGAGAAAATTGTAATTTTCAATTAACTCTTTCTTTTTATTATACAAAATAATGATAAATAATTCAGTGATAATATAATTCAATTCAAATCATAAAAGTAGGTATGCAATTTTTTATCAATGTTTCTTTATGACGATAACACGTAAAACTATTGTCCGTAAACCGACTTTACAGACAACCAATTTTTTTTAGAAAGCTCAGGGTCACGTTGTTCAGCTGGCGATGGAGAGAGCTATGCTTGAAGATCAAATCAGTAATGAGAAGATCCGTAGAAGAACTAGTAGGGCTTTTCTCTCTCGGTCAAATCTTAGTGGCTATCGAAGGTTGCGACCTAAGAACTGTCAAATCCGCATTTTGCGTATGATGGAATACGGGTTTTATACTTAGTTCTTAGTGAGTGACAATTTAAAGTAGGACGTGCCTTAAAGCAGATTTAGTACTAAATAAATTCTGCCACATTTACTAATTCACTACTTCTCCATGAGCGCACACTAACTCAAAAGCTGTCACACTTACAGAAAATGAGCACACAAGCAAATAATTACACGTACGTCGTACATGTACTTCGGCAGAGGGGAATGCGTGCGCTTGGCAAGTCCTTCTCTCTCTCGTCCAAGTTTTCCATAGCCACTGGAAATGTCAAAAATAGAGAATACGGCAGCTGGTGGGAGGTTTTGGCCGTGAGTCGTGACTAACTACCGTCTACCACCCTACCGTCAGAGACGTGTCCTACCTAATATTTATTGATCCGATTTTGATGATGAGGTGTCAATCGATATATTACCTATGTTTCGTTATTGTTCGAAATCAAATTTTCCCTAGTCGGGTTACGGTTTTTTAACTTTTTCTTGATCTTCAATGATGTGATGAAATACAAGTATGCTAAAATTCGCTAAAAACCGCCAAATGCCTGCGGAAATACGCTGGCTGGGAAAGTGGCAATAATTTCAGCTATTTGTAGATCTCTCAACAATATTCTTTCTGCTTCATATTGCCAACCCTAATCCGAACCGCCAACAGTTCGCAGGCCCAACGCTATCTCCGCACCTAATGCGAGGTGCCTACGGAGTCCGCCGGCGGCGGCACCGGCAGTCGACTATCGTGCATGACAGGGGAGCTACGCCGCGTCGGCTTGCAACGCCGAACTTTCTCCTCGACATACGTGTACGAGTGGCGAGTCCGAAGCTTATGTGATACGCGAACCGAGGGCCGGCCAGTGAAATTGAATGTGCGCGTTCTCGGAAGAGGTTTTCTGCCACGGTCGCCGGCGAAGTCGATTTCTGCAAATTAATTTCTTCGCTTCCACGAAAACCGGCCGTAAAGAGTTTACGGAGAAGCGATAAAGTGGTTTTGAGGAAATATCGGCAATTATAAGTGTACTGTGTTTCCGTGTTGTGGCGCGAGTGCAGGCGTTTACATTGGATCCCAATACCCCGAACGCACCTTCAATGGTGGTCAAACTGCCAGGTGAGGACCTCACTTTATAATAAGTTACAGATGACCAGGGGAGCTGTCGATATTCCTGTGGGAACGCCAGGGAATTATGAATACTAAGAACGTTGTCAGGGTACTGTCAATTCTAGGAACATTGACAATTCCCCGGGTGTTGCAGATCCACTCAACATCAGAGGGGATTCCATATTTCAGCGGCAATGGAAAACATTGGAAAGTTGCTAAGAACTGTCAAACCCGCATTTCGTCATACAAAACAGTTTGACAGTTCTTAGCAACTTTCGATAGCCTCTGAGATAGAGAATAACCCTACAGATCACATGCCTACTAAAATGCTTTCTCTACTCAATAGGTAGGTACGAATAAATAAAATTGAAGTAATTAACTACGTGATTTCAAAATCATATTAATCATAGGTACTTCATACTATTATAGGTACTAAATATTATAAATGCGGTGTGTTTGTTTGTTGGTTTGTCCTTCAATCACGCCTCTACAGAGATACGGATCGACGTGATTTTTTGCATGGGTATAGTTGAGGACTGGAGAGTGACATAGACTACTACTTTTTATCCCGGAAAATCAAAGAGTTCCCGAGGGATTAAACTAAATCCACGCATACGAAGTCGCGGGCATCAGCTTGTAGGTACCTATCTAATAAAATCAAGCTCATGTGAAAAAGTTAACGACAGCATTACATATTAAACTTACATATTTTTCTATGTAGGCAGATAAAAGTTTTCTGCTTGTCAAGGCGGCAGGCTTATCATCGGAACGGCTAAACTGATTTTGGCTGAACTTTTACAAGCAGGTAGCCATAGAAGGAGCAGTCTAAGCTACTTTTTATTCCGGAAATATTTTCGGCTCCTGGTTCAAAATATTTGTAGCTACTTACTTACCTATAAGGGTAAGGTAACTTTTATATTAGGAGCAATATAAAATTTGACATCCCGACAGCTGAAGTGATTTCAATGAAGAACATGGGCTCCAGGCAATATACTTAATCCCGAAGAAGAATATTAGCATTTTTATCCTGGGAAATGAAGGGTTATAAACTTATAAAATTGTATGCTGTTTAGGTACAACGAGTGCCTACCTACCTAATACCTAAATAATGTAGCTACATCTTACGATGCAAACATTTGAGTCAGTTTAATGTCATCGTATCGTAATAAAATTGTTTGGTGTCAGATGAAAGTCATTGTGGTCTAAATGAGAACACAATCTCGAATGAATCGCTGCAGGCGGCGCCAAACGATATCGCTAAGGTCTTGGGGTCATCTGCATTATATGCATCGTTATCCCCACAAACTGTTGTACCATTGACCTCACGATAGGCGAAAGCTCACGTTCCACTACAGTTTTTGCAATTCAGGAAGGCGAGTGAGCTTTACTTGTGGTTACTTCGTGTACATGCACAATGCACATTGCATAAATGTGCGTGCCTGTCAAAGCCTAGGTGGGAGCGGGCAGGCGCGAGCATTGCGCTCGCTCACACTTAATACAGATACGACACACACACAACCATAAGTCAGTCGCCCTCGTGAATTGCAAGAATTATACTTAGCTTTTACCCACAACTTCGCTCTTAAAGGAGCTTTTCCTTAGGACTTATTTGCCGACAACTTTTTACCATCGGGTCTTCGGTATATTTGAGGACTAGTAGATTGACATAGGCTACTTTTTATCCCTTAAAATCACAGAGTTCCCGCAGGATTTTTGAAAACCTAACACTATAATGCCAGTCTTCACCAACCATATCTAAATCATCCCAAGGGCGTTTGTGCACTCATTCGTATTCGATTCATAATCGTATTCGTAAAAATACGATTCGAAGTGGTCTACCTACATACAAAACATACAATAATACGTGCGCTTGGTGCACTCATTCGATTCGTATTTTTACGGATCCGTATGATGGCTATTTCGAATCGTTTTAACGAATACGATTACGAATCGAATACGAACAAGTGCACAAACGCCCTTAGGACTCTCTACGTAGATAGCCCTAAATACAATCCCCTACCTAACCAATGTCATTTTGACCTTTAGACTTTCCCTAAAGGTTCATGAAATTGAAATTGACAGAAAGCGTCACCTAACTTATAAATTGTTAGGGAACGTTAAGGATGATTATACGGGTCTGCCCGTGAAATTCAAATTTAATTCGGTTTTTCGCAATTTGTAAACTAATACGACTAATTTGTGAATAACTCACGTCCAACTCGGTATTTTGATTAATTTCTTAAACTGGTCACTTTCAAGTAAAGATTTTTATGTAAACCTGTGACGATGATAATTCTACTGGCGCAATTAGAATGCCATAAGCCTACTTTGTCGTATTAGTTTACAAAATGGGAAAAACAAAATTAAATTTGAATTTCGCGGGCAGACTCGTATAATCCCCCTTAAATCTAAATATATTTTATTAATAGGTATCCTATTAAATTACATACTTCTAAAATTAAAACTAGATAAATCTAAAACCTCATCAATGTCACCGCAGCACGACATCTGTAATCCATCGTTTGAGATGATGATGATGATGTCTCGTTTACATGATGACATACATTGCTGTTGGGTAACAATTTCCTCGGCTTCCAATTTCCTTCATGTTTTCAAACATCCACAGCCATCAAGCAACACGCTTGCTTGTGTAGTTGAGACGTTTCTTCAATACAAACATCAAACGGATACAAGAGACAAAATAATGTCTGCGAGCCCAGTAGGTGTGAATATTACATAATGCACGATTTAAATGGAACTCGTGTTAACGTTTATCACTTTGTAACAGACTTTGTAACAGATTGCAGCACGCATAGTTGAAAACATTTTCATAAAACTTCAAAGGCTTGCCTTTGAAAATTTACGCAATTAGGTATGTTTTTTTCCCGGAACTTCGTCCGCTTGGAATTAGTTTTTAAAAAAATCCAACGGGAAACCTTTTTTCCCTTGTTAAGCAGTAGCCTATTACCTATTACATCACTCACAAAACACATACACATACAAATATTATAAAAATAAGATATACCTACTATAACATTATAAGAAAATTTTAGTAAGACCGTCTGTTAAAATGATATTCAGTGACTATAGAGGGTAAGCTATCAACTGCAGTCACAAGCTATTAGTGTTGTTGAATAAATTAATTAGTGACCTGTAAAACTTATATTACGTACCTGTATAATAATAAGCCTTGTTTGTTGTTGAAATAAATTATATTTTCGTACCACTTGCTCAAAAAAGTGACATTCTGTGCCACAAAAAGCGAACATAACAATAGTCATTTTTAATCTGTTAAAAACAGGGAAAGAAAATTGTACTGAATTTCATTCATCCTCTAGGGGGAGAATGTGATTTAAATTTGGAATACTTACCGAAATTTATATTGAACTACATCTGTGTTTACACCATTGAGTTTGTATAAAGCATTATACATCTTTTTGAAAAAGGAATACGCATTTATTATGCAGTTATGATTATTACATAAAATTACGAAAACCGACGAGGCCGTATGAGCTTGATGCCTTTGCTTTTCCGACAAAAAAATATTAGTCTAGGAATTTGCCGCGTTTTTGTTTTCTTCAAATACATAAACGTTAAGTTTATTTTAATTTATTTTTATAAATAAGTTAATGTTCTAAAAATACGTTACGATGTTAAATCAAAGCGACAGTGACAGTGAATAGGGTATTTGACTATATTAAAAATATCGTTTCATTTGGTGTCATCCTAAAAGATTATTATCTAAAAACATTATTCCATACGACAAAACTAAAAAATAAAGTTTTATTTAATTAGAAAACATTAAATAAAATTGCTATATTTCCGGCCATGGTCACGTGATCGAAAACGTTCCGTGATCTCAAATGACGTCACAGTCCACACCACCTATGGGCTGTGGAATTGTCATTGTTTGAAATGTGAACTGTGACGTCATGAGAGCAAATGGAACGTTTCGGCGGCAATTTATTTTTTTGAATTTATTTCTCGATTTTTATGAAAAATACTGAAAGTTATGCCGAAATATACGTTTTGTTAGCTTCAGCATAGCAATAACAACAATTTAAGATGATTTTCTAAAAGTAGTCAAATACCCTATTGTCGGATTCCATCAGTGCAAATGCTCAGACGCAAGAACAGAGAAATACTCAAATCAACTCATCAACAATAAATGTACCAAACAAAAATGTAACTCTCTCTATCAATAATTGGACCAATGTTTCGAATGTTAACTTTTACTTTTAATTGTCATTATTTTTAATAAATGCTTATCTCATATTATTATTGTGTTAATTTTTTCGCGAATGGTACGAAAAGTAGAGTATTTTCCTCGGCGATAAAGCTGTCTTAGTCTTGGGTGAACTTAAATCCCTCACTACACTCAGGACTCGTCTTAAATCCCTCGCTTCGCTCGTGATTTAAGTTTTTAACACCCTCGCTACGCTCGGGAGTAAACCTCGAGTCCTTCGTTACGCTCGCGATTTAAATCGTCACCCGCGACAGAAGACACTGCTTTATCCCCTTGGTTAATAATCTACTATTTCATTTTAGATTTTTTTTTCTAGGCCCTCAACTATAGGTACCTATGCTGCAAATCACGTCGATCCGTTGCTCCGTTGCTGCGTGATTGAAAGACAAACCAACAAATACACACCTTTCCGCTTTTACTCGTATAAAATTACTAGCTGTGGAATTTCGTTCTTTGAAAATCCCGTGGGAACTGCTGGGATAAAAATAACCTGTAACACTTTCTGCAACCATACTCATCACTTGAAAAAATTATGGACTTTCATACGTTTATTCAGTTCAGCTCCCTATTTAATCCCTTTGGGGGTAGAGTTTTCAAAAACTATGACTTCTTTGTTTTTAATCAATCAAGGTAAAATACCAAGTTTCTCACACATAACTTGAAAAATAATTCGAATAATAAAGGACCGTCATAAAAACTTTCACCACTATTTTGTGCCTTTGGAGGTAGAAATTTCAAAAACTGTGAAACACGTACCTTATTTTTTTTAATTAAAAGCCAAAATACTAAGTTTAAAATAACTTCAAAAATGGCGGACAATTATTGAACCGTAGCAATTCGTAACGCTTACCGATACAGGCTACAATGTAAGTATAATCACATTAAAATTCCTCAGATTGCCATGTTAATGAGATTGGAAAGAATTATTATAGCGTGATACCTTTACGGCATAAAGTGTTCGCGGTAATTCATCCTCTCATTGTATTTATTATTTATTATTCATAGAGCCACGCGTTGAAGAATAGTCTCCTATGGATGCGCGAGAAATACTTTCGGGATGCAACCGATACCGATACCGATTCCGATATATCCGCGATATCGCGAGTTTTTCGATATAGCGGAATCGGCGCTAATAAAGTCGATACACCGATACTTTTTGAACCTCGCGCTATAGACAACCCATGTGAATGTAGTGTTTCCCGAATAAAAATCTAATAAATGTGAATTTTAATTATTAAGTTTTGTCTTCCTCTTCAGTTATTATCATTTATATGCCCCGATTTCACCAACGTCGCGTGACGTTTATCCTGGGAATAAATTGGGCGTTCTGACAGTTTTTGTATAGAAAATACTGTCAAAATATCAAATTTACGCTCGGATAGGACTTATTTTACGTTGGTGAAATCGGGGCTAAATATATTATTATTAAAAGGTATGAGTAAATTTATCTGTTTCTAAAGCCACAGCTGCCACAGCTTTTTATAACTTTCTTTCCATCTAACTGTCCGTATCGATATCGGTATCGGCGATACATTTTTATAAATATCTGAATCGGTATCGTATCGGCTCCGGCTGAAGTGCGTATTGATTCATCCCTATTAAGAGGTCCCGTCCCCCTCCGTACGCACTGTTAAGGGCATTAAGAACGCGTGTAACCCCAAAAAAAAATCAGATTTCGCGATGAGATAAAACATAGCCACATCCTCATGTGAGGCGCGACAAAAGATAGCGTTTTGCGCGGAATAGGAGTGTAGTAAGCGCCAAAATACTTTGTAACTCGTAAAATATTCATTTTCTTTTCAATTCGCTAGGCTACTTTGTATTTCGAATTTAATGTAAAAATTTTGGCTCTGTAATATGCAACACATTGAAAATAAATGAATATTGGTTAAAAATTAGACCTAACTTCGCGATTTTTTATTATCGAACAAATTTCATCATTTTATGTTTTTGCCCAGACACGTCCCTTGGCAGTATGATGTCATTCTTGCGTGTTTTTTTTCGGATAATTGAAACTTGATCTACTACTGTAAAAATCAAATCTGTTTACTGTTAACGAGCGCACACCCTCACGAAATAAGTATGCGAAAAACGTTTAAACGTATACATACATATATATGTACACTGCTTTGGGATTGTTTAAAAATGATTGCATCAGTGTGACGATCGCAATCAATTCCGATTGGTTGGTGCTTTCGCGTTATTGGTTAAAATGCATTGATGCAGCTTTCAACGCCATGAATTCAGCCAATCAGAGGTCGTTGCGATCGTCACACTGATGCAATCATTTTTAGACAATTCCACTGCTGATCGAAATTTTAGTGTCACTACGAGTGTATGACAGAATACCTACATGCCTAAATAATTTTACGCACGCTTCGCTCGCATTTGATTGATCAGTGCATTGATCAGTGTACGAGCTTAAGCGTCAAAACCAATCCGGGTTTAAATACGTACCCAAAGTTTTGGTCTTAAAGGTGCCTTCTGTAAATTGACTTTAGCTGATGCGAATTCGTCCGCGTGGATTAAGTTTTTAAAAATCCCACGCGAACTTTTTGATCTTCCGGGAAAAAAGTAGCCTTAGATGTCAGGTCCTCAACTATACTTACCTACAGATGCAAAAGAACACGTTGATCCTCTACTCCGTTGCTGCGTGATTGAAGGACAAACCAACAAACAAACACTGTTTCGCATTTAGGAATATTAGTAAGGACATCGTGAACTAAATCGCACCATGAAATCTGAAAATTGCTAGCTTATTGTTAGCACTTAGCCTAACAAATTACTACATAAATATTATAATAATAAAAAAGCTATGAATACTTATATGTCTAGAAGGAGCATCGCGCTACTAAAGAACGAAAAAAAACAGGCCAATGAAAATATGCTAGTGTGCGTGACGTGAGTGCCGCGCATGCGCGGCGTGGATTACTGAGCGTGCGTAATGATACCAGGTACGCAGGTGATTCCAATAAAATGGGGAGAATTATGTCATTAAAATTTTTAAAATTTAAAAATAAAAATAATATCTACTTTTTTTTTAATTTTTATCATAAAACAATAATTTTATTAATACCTTTAACTATAGTGAGTTATTATATTTAGTATTTTGTATTAGATAAATGGTTTCCAAAATTTTAAAAGTCAGCTCCATACTGAAATTCTTTGTTATTGCACCGATGTCGTTCAAAATCGATATTTAGGGTTCCCTGGGGTCAAGAAAGACGAATTGGTGGCCAAAATTTTAAAAAGTCAGCGCCATATTGAAATTCTTTGTTATTGTACCGATGTCTTTCAAAATCGATATTTAGGGTTCCCTGGGGTCAAGAAAGACGAATTGGTGGCCAAAATTTTAAAAAGTCAGCGCCATATTGAAATTCTTTGTTATTGCACCGATGTCGTTCAAAATCGATATTTAGGGTTCCCTGGGGTCAAAAAAGACGAATTGGTTGTCAAAATTTTAAAAAGTCAGCGCAATACTGATAATCTATATTTAGGGTCCCCCAGCGTCAATAACAAAGAATTTCAATATGGCGCTGACTTTTTAAAATTTTGGCAACCATTTCCTATTTTTGATCCAAGGTAACCCTAAACCCTATTTCCAACTCGATCGGTGAATCACTAATTCGCTCAAGTCATAAAAACTCTCTCCCGGTAAAATATTCGTTTAAAAAAATAAAAAAAATTTAAGATGAATATAAATAAAAGAAAATCAGAAACAAAAAAGTAAAAAAAAAATAAGAGGGGAATTCTTGAGTTCGATTATCGATGGAGACAATTTCGAAATTTATAATTTCTGAAATATTTCAGATCTGGTCTGGTGGGAGGCTTCGGCCGTGGCTAGTTACCATTCTACCATCAAAGACGTATCGCTAAGCTATTTAGCGTTCCGGCTCGATAGCGTGTAAAAATTTAATAAATCCTAGCTTATCCCCTTCCAAGTTAGCCCGTTACCATCTAAACTGCACCGTCACTTACCATCAGGTGAGATCGTAGAACAAGGACTGTCTTGGAAAGAAAATTAAAAAATGACATTATCTGCAATCGCTTTTCGAATATTATCGGTATCTACATTCTAAGGTTTCATTATTTATTAGGGAAATTTTGGGTTCGTAAACTGGCAACACACATTAAATGGCGAACTCTAATTTAATTATTTTCTACAAATTTCAATTTCTTATTTTGCAGGAACTGATGTGCTTGAATGTTATTTACTGATGGTAGGTGATGTTATTGGTTATTTTAGATCGTCCTGTTAAGTTTTTTTCACATTTTATTTACCAAAAACCGCCATTTAAAAAAACAAAATATTGGCTCGCGAGCTCCATATCTGGTGATGACCTAATTCAAACTGAGCGCGGGAAAAGGGCGTGAACCACATGTGGCAGCACAAATTTTCGACGCGTTCACAGCCTTTAGACTCCATCTTGTATATCTTTGTAAAAAAGGTTATAGTAGGTACATAACTCGAAGATTATAGACATAGGTATTGAATTAAAAAGGTCATCGTAATTACAATAAGGATTGAAACAATACCAACTGATTTACATACAAACAAAAGGTTACAACATTCCTTTAATGATACGTTGAAACAGTTAGCCAAGTTTGTATTTTAACTTTGAAATAAATAATGGATACGGCTGTACAAACAGAAATAATATGAACCACCTGTAAATTTTCATTTCGATGAAAATTCATTATTTTTGTCCTTAATATTAATACGAGCATTTGCCCGTGACTTCGTCCGCGAGGAGTTGATTTTTATTTTAAATCCCGCGGCAAATCTTTGTATGTCCGGGAAAGCCTATGGCATTTACCAGATCCATAAATATACCAACAAACCAAAAAACCCACATACCAGTCAACACACCAACAAACAAACAGTTTCGCATTTAAACATTTGATTTATTATTACCCCGTGGAAAAACTTTTGTTTTTCGTGATAAAAAGGAGCCTGTTACACTCTCCAGGTCCTCAAGTATACCCATGCGAAAAATCACGTCGATCCGTAGCTCTGTTGCAGCGTGTTTGAAGGACTAACCAAGAAACCAAATAACGAACACACTTTCGGGTTTTAATAATATTAGTAAGGATATTTTACATATAAATAAAGTAAGTAAATCGCCGTATTTTTCGCATAAAAGTTATTTTGATCCCAATAAAGTCACACGACCTCCACACTCGCGACCCCTCCCTCCCTCCTCCCGACCCCCCACCCCGACCCTTTTTCACAGGAATTCTATCCCGAGCGTTGCTCTCGGCTATGCGAGACATTATAGTCCATAGGTACAAGGCTATTACCGCAAGCCTTCGCACAAAAAATAATGTCAGCGCGTTATCCCGTATTTGTAGAAAAAAAGGGATTCTTAGGGCCGATTTTACCAGAACTAGAATAAGTCTTATCGGAGCGTAAATTAGATATTTTGGCAGATTGTCAATAGGTACAAAAACTGTCAGAACGCACAACTTAGGTATTTCTCGGTTAAAAGTTACTTGACGTTGATGACATGCGCACTCCGCGGGCGCAAACCGCGCTGTGAAAATTGCTACTTCATTTTCCATACAAATCTGCATCCTACGGAGGCCGAGGGCCCGCAACCGCTGCGGGCGCGGGTGAAAACCGCTCCGTGGGTACGGGGGCTTAAGGTTTTAAACATTCCGTGGTTTTATTTTGATAATATGAGATACGACTAACCTAGACGACAATCATGCCTGACGAAAATAAATATTGGTTCTAGGCATGTACATAATAATTCAATGGTTCTAGGTATGTTGGAACGTAGGTACTTGCCTCTTCTTCTTTTCACGTCGCGTTACTCGTTTCCACAGCTTTGAGGATCGTAGCTCCTTCGAGATAAAACTTCCTTCACGATGTATTACCATTTCTGTCTGTTGGTCGCCGTAGAGGAGGCACTGCAGAAGGGTGTGTCGACCGCTTTTCTTATCTGGTTAGAACAGACCAACGTCTAGGGCTTCGTCTGGGGGAAACCGCGAAGGAAGGTTGGAGCGCAGAAGATACCTTTTCAATCTTGCCTTGAATGTACCTACTCAAGTTATACATGCCAGGATAGGTACGGACACTGGAAGAGCGTTCTGCAGTTTGTCACAGACAGGTTGAAATAAAACGTTTCGTGCGAGTAGAATGGATTTCACCCACATAAGGAATTTCATTCATCAGCGGCGCTACAGCCCCTTGTGGGCCCGGGCCTGCTCCAGAAGCTTCCTCCATCCGTCTCTGTCATTCGCGCTCGTCCTCCAACTTCTCACACCAAGACGCTTTGCATCTTGATTAACCCCATCTAGCCAACGAAGTTTTGGCCGACCAATATTTCTGCGTAGGGGCAGCTGCCCCCCCCCCCCCCCTAGACATTTGAAAAATATAGTACTAGTAGATACTTCATTATTGAAATCCAGATACCGCTGCCAAATCTTCAATCAATAATATCAACTTGCCCCCCCCCCCCCCCCCCCTAGCCATCGGCGTGGCGGGGGTGACGTGACGCAACCCCGCAGTCCCGTCGTGACCAAGGTCCATGAAACTGGATCAAAATAACATATAAGTTCCTATTAAAACATAATACTAAATTGTGGCACAAATCCTTTTGGAACAATATTAAGAGATTATTGCACGGGCATTGTAGATTGAATTTTATTCCCGGAAGAAGGACATTTTATATTTCAAACAGCAACCTTCCTCGCTGTTTTCCATATTATATTGATCCGTCTGGTATTCACATACCGGAGTGCAGTGTGCCCGTAGTGAGTACACTATACACTAACACTAACACTATAGTAATAGTCTAGAACTGCAACCAAAATATATCAAGGAAGAGCTTATATCACCACTGTTCTACTAAGGATTATTGCCTGCCTATTTCTAGACTAAACGAGCCTTCACCGTTGTTTGTTCGTTGAAAATAACATTACCTCTCTTGAGAAACCTACTTTGAGATATTTTAAGCTATTTTCCTTAGGAATAGTGTATTCACGAGTTCTTATTTTATTCGAAAACTTTTGCACTAATATTGAAAATTGTTGGCACGCCTGCCCCGTTCACTTTTCTGTTCCGACTCAATCCTCAGTGATATATTATATTTTTGATTTGAGGGGAGATAAGAATACCGTTTAGTCAAACTTCAGCTTAGCAATATTCTTTTATATATAAAAATCTCGTGTCACGATGTATGGGATAAATAAACTCTGAAACTACTGAACCGATTTAGATCAAACTTCGAACTGCATCTGTCCATTTGGTCCAACTTGAAAGTTAGGATATTTTTTTTTTGATTAGGATAGTTTAATTTGTTTTATTTATATAACATGTCTGTCGTCAGACACTCGTAACAAAACGCTAATAATAGCGTTACAAAAAACAACATTCCGAGAATGTTTAAGGGAACCAATTATCGTGACAGTAAAATAATTCTTAAATGCCATTCCACTAAAAGAATCGAATTCTTAAGATGAATATCGGCAATCGGTATAATTATATTGATCAAAAGGTGAACCTTAAATAAACCATTACTATTTTTTAAATTTTTAGAAGCAGTGATAGCCTAGTGGTTAGGACTGTGGTCTCCTATTCGGGGGGTCGCAGGTTCGATCCCGACCTCTGACTTGTCGGAGTCAAGTGCGATAGCAATTAACTGTCACTTGCTTCAACGGTGAAGGAAAACATCGTGAGGAAACCTGCACATCTGAGAGTTCTTCATAATGTTCTCGAAGATGTGTGAAGTCCACCAATTCGCATTGGGCCAGCCAGCGTGGTGGACTATGGGCTTTAACCCTTCTCTGAGAGGCGAACTGTGCTCAGTAGTGAGCCGTTGATGGGTTGCTAATGATGATAATGATGATTTTTTAATTGATGACAAGATACTGCGATCGCACCTGATGGTAGGTGACGAAGCAGTCATGGTAGCTGGCTAACTTGGAACGGGTCTGACGATGTTCATTCAACCCAATAATCTATGGAGTGGTAACTAGGGATTACCTATCGATTGCGGGAGCGAAGCCGCGGATAGAAGCTAGTCAATAAAGAATTCCCGAGATGTTATTCAAATTGGGCTACCACTTACCACTTAGAACACCTACGTTCTGCTCGATTGGCTGCAGGTTAGGCCTCACTGTGAACAGTGCATTGTTCCGTTTACCGGGAACAGAGGCGGACCTACTACCGGGAACCATTTGTTTCACTGCAAGAGACAATAGAATTTTTTCACCAGCTATTTTTAAGCTTCTAAGAGCCTCTCGACTCATTCTATTGTTAGCCATTATTGTTTCTATGTCTTGTAATTTTTGTTTCTAAGAACACATGATTTTCTCAGTGTGCCAAGCAAATTGGTTTTGAAAGTTTAATTGTGGTTGATTAGTTTTTCTTTTTAAATTGTTACCGAGCACACGTCTAGGGCATTTAAATTTTTCTTATTATTCGACGTCTTTTTGTTAGCAATAATTATAATTACGTTCATTGTAATAGCAACTCTGATAAATAGTTTCCTAAGAATTTATTGACATTCAGTTCGGTATTTCTTTTCACTATAAAGGCCAATAATAGGTTTAATTATAATCTCTTTACTGTGGAGCTATAATTAAATCCTAGACAAATAATTGTAAAAAATAAAACGAAGTGCGTATGCCATAATTTGAGTTATCATTAAAAATATCTGGTTGATTGTATGCTCCATTTTGAGCAATCAAATGATTAAGAACATAAATTATTATGATATGAATGTGCTCAATTATGAGATCGAAGAAAATAAAGGATCTTTATTTCGAACTCTAAAATGAACAATCACATGGTATATAATATACTATGGTACTCGGTAGTACTAGTAGATGTATAGTCGACGTCAAAAGTCCATACATAGCTTAAAGGCTAAAACCGTGCGCAAGCAATGCTGTGTTTTCACTCGCATGCTCACTCACACAAATAAATATTATCTATCAATAATCAACCTTTATTCAGGAACATAAGGTTCAAACGATTACAGTTCAATACTATAGTAAGTGTGTGAGTGACAGACTGCATGCAAGGCAACTTGTTTGCTTTTTCTATATGGACTTTTGCAGCCGACTGTACATTCGTTTTTGGAAACCGCGTTGTAATTTTAGACACAGAATATATAATAGTACTACTTTAGACCACACCCTGATAATTGTTTTCAATCTAAATCTATAATTCTGAACCTGAATACGATAAATGCATATGTACACTAATGTCTTTTTCATACCACTTGCTCAAAAAAGTGACATTCTGTGCCACAAAAAGCGAACATAACAATAGTCATTTTTAATCTGTTAAAAACAGGGAAAGAAAATTGTACTGAATTTCATTCATCCTCTAGGGGGAGAATGTGATTTAAATTTGGAATACTTACCGTATACTGAACTACATCTGTGTTAACACCATTGAGTTTGTATATAAAGCATTATACATCTTTTTGAAAAAGGAATACGCATTTATTATGCAGTTATGATTATTAAATAAAATTACGAAAACCGACGAGGCCGTATGAGTTTGATGCCTTTGCTTTTCCGACAAAAAAATATTAGTCTAGGAATTTGCCGCGTTTTTGTTTTCTTCAATTACATAAGGTAAGGCGCATACATACAACTTTTACATCGACTAAACTGTTTAGTCGAGTTGTGTACTTTTCGTGAATTCCATACAATCAAAAGCAAATCGTAAGGCTTTTTGATTTTTTTGTCGAGCAACTATCGTGTTGATAGTTTGCGCACATTCAATGATCGCAGTACATTTCCATAAACTTATGAAACACAACTAAATAGTTGTTCAACTAAAAGCGCTAGGCCTAAACGTTAAGTTTATTTTAATTTATTTTTATAAATAAGTTAATGTTCTAAAAATACGTTACGATGTTAAATCAAAGCGACAGTGACAGTGAATTGTCGGATTCCATCAGTGCAAATGGTCAGACGCAAGAACAGAGAAATACTCAAATCAACTCATCAACAATAAATGTACCAAACAAAAATGTAACTCTCTCTATCAATAATTGGACCAATGTTTCGAATGTTAACTTTTACTTTTAATTGTCATTATTTTTAATAAATGCTTATCTCATATTATTATTGTGTTAATTTTTTCGCAAATGGTACGAAAAGTAGAGTATTTTCCTCGGCGATAAAGCTGTCTTAGTCTTGGGTGAACTTAAATCCCTCACTACACTCAGGACTCGTCTTAAATCCCTCGCTTCGCTCGTGATTTAAGTTTTTAACACCCTCGCTACGCTCGGGAGTAAACCTCGAGTCCTTCGTTACGCTCGCGATTTAAATCGTCACCCGCGACAGAAGACACTGCTTTATCCCCTTGGTTAATAATCTACTATTATCTGACTTCAAGATTTTTAAACCCTAAACTTTGCATTGACATTTTTCAATTTGGCGTGAACCTTTCTCTACCTTGCATCCAGGAGACGGACATAAAATACTTTTTTTGTAAACATAAGATAATTCCCACAGAATCTTTATGATAAAAGTCATTAGAATTATATTACAACCATAATGCGCTATAATACTACTGTATTTTTTCGAGCATTCTGAGGTTTTCTCGCATAATATATACTTACTCGTAAAACTTTTCAACTCAAAGCAACTTCAAAGGAAGGAGTTTGCGGTGCCTCAAAGGAAAAATAAAGACACCTAAAACTATAAGCTTTGTTACAAACTAACATTATGGTTGGTAATTCTAATAAAGCGTCGCGTATTCGTCATAACTTCACAGCCCACTCCATCACGCTTTAAAGGCTTGGGCACACATAACAAGTATATCGTTCGAGGGTAGTTCACTTCTTCCTCTTAATCACTCGCTACTAAATACATCTGTGGAATAGGCTATTTGACTACTTTTAGAAAATCATCTTAAATTGTTAATAATGCTATGCTGAAGCTAACAAAACATATATTTCGGCATAATTTTCATTATTTTTCATAAAAATCGAGAAATAAATTCAAAAAAATAAATTGCCACCGAAACGTTCCATTTGCTCTCATGACGTAACAGTTCACATTTCAAACAATGACAATTTTATAATATGTGTTTAGGCCGCGTGTCGCATACTATTTGGTATTTAATAAAATAGTAACGATGAAAAACAGACGAAATTAGCCTATTACGCCGCACAAACACGTCGAAATGTATTGACAAAATGAGAATTCCATAGGTAGTGTGGACTGTGACGTCATTCGAGATCACGGAACGTTTTCGATCACGTGACCATGGCCAGAATTATAGCAATTTTAATTAATGTTTTCTAATTAAATAAAGCTTTATTTTTTAGTTTTGTCGTATGGAATAATGTTTTTAGATAATAATCTTTTAGGATGACACCAGTTGAAACGATGTTTTTATTATAGTCAAATACCCTATTGTCTAATAATGATTGCATCAGTGTGAGGATCGCAGCCTCCGATTTACTGAATATACGGTGGTCGCGTTCGTGCTGCATCTTTGCGTTTAACCACTAGCAAGAGAGTACCATGCAATTTTTTTGAATATTTTTTGCGAAAATGAACCCTAAGGCCCTTTGCCCTAAGGGCGAATTTAGACAGATGACTTACCAAACCTTCGAAAATGAAAGCAAAAATCACGAAAAATTCACCGTAGAAAATTCACCCTTAGGGCGAATTAAGACGGTTCATTTTCGCAAAAATTTTCGCAACGATGAACGATGAACGCGGCACTGTCTAATTTGGGCCTTAGATATGATTGCGATCGTTGCACTAATGCAATCATTTTTATACCACTCACAGATTTATACCCTATCACCCTTGTTAAGTGATTTTAAATTTCGCACACCTTTGAGAACAATACGCTTAAAGAGCGTCGGAGCTCCTCTACCATCAGATTCAAAATCAAAATTCATTTATTTTATGTAGGCCAACTTGTGGCTCTTATGACAAGTCATCAAATGAATCTACCACTGTGCACTGGTTCGGGATAGTACTTAAAATTCAATAGATGTTAAGATGGGCAGACAGCCCAATTCCCGCCGGTGGCACCAGTTCACGAGCACGACGCATCATTTAGCCGTTGTTTCGCTCAACCATATTTGAGGGAACGTAAAAACGCAAGAATAGAGTGAACAGAGCAAGTGATATTTAGTCGCTTAAAACGCATATATTTTATCTCCGAAAAGTCAGAGAAGCGTGTCTAGTATCGAACCCTGGATGGAATAGGAGGTCAAAGGCTATCACCACTACAATACAATCTTCCACAATGAATACCTAATTAATCACTCAACCTAGAGTCTACGCACATTTCACTCTGACACTGCAGCATCCTCAGAAGATGTGGGCTCTAAGCAGAATCGCTGTCAGCTGTACGCATATGTGTCCACTGTCCAGTGTGACGCGGACATCCGGCCGTGCAGTTTCCGTGTCGCCTTATAAGGGACCAAGCCTTTACTCCATACCGCCATGCCTTTATGGCACCCGCGCTTGCATAATGTAGCCTGTGCTTCCTAGAAATGTTATCGACGTGGACTCTCTATGAATGCTTCTGTGGGTTTATCTCATAGCTTAGTTCGATCGAACGGGCGCATTTTCATCGAGTCCGACCATCGAGTAGCGTACTGAGAGGCGAAAACGTATTTGCAGTTTTGATTGCTTCGACTGTCTCGTTTCGTTTCCTTGGTCTAGTGGTTAGCGTGTTCGACTACGGTTGACAAGGTCCCGGGTTCTATTCCCGGGTTGGGCCAAAAAATGTGTTGGTGTTTTCTGTCAAGACATTTTCGGTCGGTCCTGCGCTTGATCTCCCCCGGTCGTGACGGATTTCCGTCCCATCGGAGTATGAGAGTGAGGGAATAGAGTTTTCAGATTACACTTGTGAACTAAAATAACTCCCGCTATATAGCTAATCACTGTGGAGATTGGCCGAGGTATAGCCGGATTCGGTCGGGACTCGGGAGTCGTGAGTTTGATTATCTCATAGTTTAGTTTAGTTAAGCAATCGAACTGGTGGATAGGTTTTACTGATCCGTGGATAATGCACTGAGTCAGTCGAGTAGCAAACTTTTAGGGGTAGTAGGTGCCTATATTATTTGTCGTGAGTTGGAGGTTATGATGAGAGAGAAAACCTGTGTCCTGTGACCAGTGGTAGGCTGGCGTCGGGCTAAGATACGTAGGTATGAATGGAAAATGAAAAGCGGGTGCCAATTTACCAAGAGCACTGGTGAACTTGCACACAAGTCAGCTCCCCGATTGTCCAAAAGTGCCGATCAAAATCGTATTAATTTGATGACATTAATAGCGTCAAAGTAAAAAAATCGGCCAAGTGCGAGTCGGGCCTCGCTCTTTTAGGGTTCCGTTAAAAAAAATTAAATAAAAATATTTCCATGGGTACATGGAAATATTTTTATTTAATTTTTTAATTTAATTTAATTTTTATTATTTGTTGTTATAGCGGCAATAGAAATACATAATATGTGAAAATTTTATCTGTCTATCTATTACGGGTTATGAGATACAGCCCGCTGACAGACGGACGGACGGACGGACGGACGGACAGCGTAGGCTTAGTAATAGGGTCCCGTTGGTACCCTTTGGGTACGGAACCCTAAAAACCATAACAGCATTGAATTAGAGCAATTTCGTGTATGCATTCCTATACGTTTAGGTATGTACGATACGCTCCATAACGCTCCATGTTAAAATCGGTTGTACTGAATTTGTGACTTTAAATCAATACAGTCAAGGAATATTTTACTTTGACGCTAATGCCATCAAATGAATACGATTTTGATCGGCAACTTTTAGACTATCGGCCTGGTTGATTCAATTTTGTGGGACATTTTTGCGTCTAGTTACATGACAACTCTCTGGGCTCTGGCATTTACCTAAGCAAATCCCATGCACGATCGAAGTGCAAATTCCAGGATTCACCTGCACTCTACATAAATAGTTACCTGATTATGCCGATACGTTAGTGAAATCTGTATACTTCAGTATCGCTATTATAGGTGCATGTGCTTGCAAGTAGGTAGTGTGTAAGTACCTACTATGGGTATAATGTAACCATAATATACCTACATTTCCTAAAATGCTATGGTATCCGTACCGTAAGACCATAGTCAGTACCTTTTCACAGTCTAACAAGTAACAACAAACTTCTTTCTTCACGGTCAGGTTTCCTCACGATGATTTTTCTTCACCGTTGATATTTAAGTACATAATTAGATTTGGCTGAAATTTGGAATGAAGATAGCTCATACACAGGGTTAGCATAATATAACACATACTTTTTATCCCGGAAAATTACAGAGTTCCCGCGGGAATTAAAAACTTTAATCCAACGTATAAAGTCGCGGGCATCGTTCAGTGATATTATATGGGTTTAAATTATCACATACGAAAATTAGTAGGTACACTTATGCAAAACAACCAAAATAGTTGAAATACAATTATTAATGAACAATTTTCATACAATGTTCAGAGCAAACCATCCATTTCCGAATGAAAATTGCATAAACGTACAATCTCATAACATTATTGTTTGTGAAATCATTTTCGCTGATTGGATCCGGTCGGCCGTGCCATTCTACAGAAATGACCAAACGACCTGAATGTACCTGAATCCAAACAATCATAATTATGTGCATTTTCCGCCTCCTGACTACATTTGAGAATTTATTATTCAAAACTAGCGAAACTCCCCGGTTTTAGATACACGATATGGTCAGGATTCTACAGTTGTTAATCGATTTAAGGTGGAAGATATGGGTCTGCCCGCGAAATTCAAATTTAATTTGGTTTTTCGCAATTTGTAAACTAATACGACAAAGTAGGCTTATGGCATTCTAACTGCGCCAGTGGAATTATCATCTTCACAGGTTTACATAAAAATCTTTACTTGAAAGTGACCAGTTTAAGAAATTAATCAAAATATCGACTAATTTGTGAGTAACTCACGTCCAACTCAGTATTTTATAACTCTTAATTACTGTGTAAACATTAAAACAATAAGTACGTATTTTAATTAAGACACATCTTTTATTTAAACAAAATCAACTATCGAAGTGTTCACGTACTTACTAGTATCTCTACCTACCCACATTTTATAAGATTTAATACATGAGCAAGTTTCAAAGGCCATGTAAATGTGGAAAACGTTCCAAGGCGGTCTTCTAAGTTATATAAGCTCTGAGCAAGCCCTCCGGCAACCTTTGAGGCGAAGTTCTAGAGAACTGGTAATAAGCGCATTGAGGTATTAAACTATAGGTACGTCGTATAATACCTCTGTGTATAAGAGTAGAGCACATAAAGAGATAATATTATATAAGTACCCAAGAAGATTTGTGAAAATTATAATTATGTATAATACCTATTACTTATTGTACTACTCCTCACACTTCGTAAGATGGGCTGAAGAAAGTACCTACCTATAAGATTTTTCTTAAGTTATTATTTTGAAATGCTTCTTGTATATTATTATTTTAGGTTTTTTTAAGAATATGCCAAGCTGAACTTTATACATATAATACGTATAGGTATTCTTGTATGACAGAGTAGTGCAACGGATAGGGATCAAACCTTCGACCTTTCAGTTTTCAGTCCGTACCTTTAACCGTTGGGCTATTGACGCTATCACACTATCACATCACACTAATATCACAATAATAAAGGTGAAAGTGTGTGTGTATGTTTGTTACTCTTTCACGCAAAAACTACTGGATGGATTTAGCTGACATTTAGAATTGAGATAGACTATAACTAGGAGGATTAACACATAGGCTAAATTTTTTCCCGGAAAATTAAAGAATTCCCGTGGCAATCAAAACCTTAATGTGTGTGTTAATCAAAACCTTAAAAGTGAAAACCACGCGGACGAAGTCGCGGGTATCATCTAGTATGTAATAGATGTAATACGAATTTTGTCAATAATACGAGATATTATTCAAAATAACCATTACCTACCTATTGTCTGTAAGTTGTAACCGTCTTGGTGGTTCTTATTTATTCAAACTTAATATTATTATTTAATTAGAGGAAAAGTAGATTCAAGCCTACTTTTCCTCTAAGTTATTATTGATTCAAAAATCAAAGAAACTAAAAAGGTAGGAACTTCTTAATTCCATAGAATGAAGGTCTTTTCTCAAAAGCCTAACGTGTGAATTAAAAAAAAACAGTACCATCATTCCAAAGACAAAAAAACAAAATCATAGCAAAGAATACGAAAAGACATTCACTAGAAGTGCAACCACTAGGAAAATGTGCGTTGGACCGAAACGGAGTTCTGTAGGCTTACCATATTGCATGAAATTTGAAAATGGGATTTTATATTTATAATTTAATATAAAAATTCTTTTTTAAAAAACCTATTTCAAATGCCCACACCATTACAAAGTATATAATTTATTGTAGATTTTTTAAAATCCGCTCAACCGATTTCCATAAAATTTCAATGGGACCACCTTCCGCCTTCTATAGGCGTCTTCGAGTAATCGGGGAACATACATAAAAAAAATCCGACGAATTGATAACCTCCTCCTTTTTTTAAGTCGGTTAAAAATATTCTCTTTTTTTATCTTTCACCAAATTAAAATTAACTATTCACCAAAATTAAATCTAAATATTTTTCACAATCTTAATATATATAAATTACGTGTCACGTTGTTTGTCCGCGATGGACTCCTAAACTACTTAACCGATTTTGATCAAACTTCGTAACTATCTGTAATTTGGTCCAACTTGAAAGATAGGATAGTTTTAGTAGTTATTTGTTTTATTTATATAGGTAAGTTGGCGGTACGAAGTTCGCCGAGTCAGCTAGTCTATATATCTATATCTATATATATATACTAGTAGGGCGCGTGGGTGCGCGGCCCGCAAGCGGACCGCGGTTTTTCTACTCGTCTAGTAGACTTTCAGCTCCTGATCATTTTCTATCACAAAACCACTCTTCCATCTTTTATACTCTCCGAGATAGACACCGTTGAAGTTTGTATGGCCGCCATCTTGAATCCGCCATTTTGGATTTTTTTCAGCTCACTGCCAATTGGATGAGATTTCGAGTGACTTTTGTTCGAGCACCCCCACCTATCTACATTACCATGGCCGTGCTCCTCACCCACCTTCCAAACCCTCGATCATCATATGTCATCATTTGTCATAATGAAAATTCTTCAATAAAAAAAAATCTTGAAAAGGAATTGTATCAAAGTCGTGCATGATTCCCGGCTTCTAGTCTCTTCAATATTCGCCATATATTTTTGTATGAAGAAAAAAAAAATTCCGCCATCTTGAATTTTTTTTCTGTTCGTCAAGTAGACCTTAGGGTCTTGATCAGCTTTTGCCAGGAAACCACTCTTCTATCTTTTATACTCTCCGAGATAGACACCGACGAAATTTGTATGGCCGCCATCTTTTTTCCGCCATTTTGAATTTTTTTTCAGCTCACTGCGAATTGGATGAGGTTTCGAGTGACATTTGTTCGAGCACCCCCCACCTATCTTCAATACCCTGGCCGTGCTCCTCATCCGTCTCCGAAATCCTCAATCATCAGCTCTCTCCATAATTTTCCTCCGAATGAATTTTTGTCCTCTATACGAAACCATCGGTGGAAAAAAAATTTTTCATACAAAATTTTACAGGAGAGGTGATCAATCAGTCAGTGAATCAGTGAATCAGCACGAGCAGCTATATATATATTAATATATATATATATATATATATATATATATATATATATATATATATATATATATATAAAAGAAAGTGGTGTTAGTTACACTACTTATAACTCAAGAACGGATGAACCGTTTTGGCTGAAAATTGGTGGAGAGGTAGCTTAGAACCAGGAGACGGACATAGGATACTTTTTATCCCGTTCGACCGCGTTTCCGTCAAGTCAATATAAAACGTGGTATAACAAAAACGCATCTGACATGGAATAACAAAACGCAAATGACAGTGGAATAACAAAACGTAAATGACAGCTAATAGTTATTTGTGTTATATGGGGCCAAAGGAATTTTTTGTTCCCCGAGGGCGTTATTTTGAAAACAGAGCGAAGTGAAGGATTCTATAGTAGACTCCCGAGCGCAGCGAGGGATTCTAAAGTAGAATCCTGAGCGTAGCGAGGAATTCAATATACGCCGCCCGAGAACAAAAAATTTTGGCCCCGAATGACACACACTATTTTTCATCATTACCTATGAGAAAAAGCTAGGAGTATCAACCTACTATTTATAGATTTATAGAGTATAGACATTACCAATACGTATATTGAAAGTTTAAATAAAACACAAATAAATTTTTATGAAATAATTAAACATTAATATTTATGTTGGAAGTATGGGCGTATATGTCTAATCGACAAATTTGATCACGTGACTTATCGTAGACAACAGCTTCTCAAACATTTTTGAATTTCGACACATTTTTGAATTCTCTCTTCTGATTGGTCCGCGTTTGTGCTTTAGTATGCTACAGCACTATAACGCGGACCAATCAGAAGAGAGAAATGAAAAGTCCCATGGGGTTAAAATGAAATTTTGCTCCCGCTGTCCTCTGAAGCCAATATTCGTTTTTCGAATAGGTATGATGAAAACGTTATTTTGTCCTTGGTTAGGTATGGTAAAAAAATTTGACAATTTTAAAAAGTGTTATAATAAAGCATTACTGATATTATAAATGCGAAAGTGTGTTTGTTTGTTGGTTAGTCTTTCAATCACGTCGCAACAGAACAGCGGATTGATTCGATTTTTTGCATGGGTATAGTAATGGATGTAGTAGTGGTTCCTCAGACCGGGAGAGCTACTTTTTATCTCGGATAATGAAAGAGTTTTGTGTGGGGGATGGAGTGAGGGATTTTTAAAAACTAAATCCATGCGGACGAAGTCGCGTAGTAAAAAATAAATGGATTAATTGTAATCGCTTAAATAACGAGTATACACTCTACATAAATTCTCGGACGTCTGATCTTTATAAAGATGTATGTAAAAGTAAAACCATGTTAGTAAGTAAGGATATTGCTTATTTATTGAAACGAATAATACCTAGTTTTATAGTTGATAGTAAAGTACAGCTATCAAGACTACAAAGCTATAATAAAAAGACAAAAATGCTCGCGCGCAAATAATGACCAGATTTTTTTTATTTGATGGCAAAATAGCCCTTGACTGTGATCTTATCTGATATGGTAAGTGACGATGCAGAAGATGGTTGCGGGCTAACTTAAAAAAGGGCATGGCAATGTACATTTAATCCATACTCCGGTTTCTACATGCCATCGTATCTAGCCACCTAGGTTGGTAAATAGCCACGGCCAAAACCTCCCATGTGCAAAATGAATGACGCTGAAATCGGGAAATTCCTGCCAAAATCAGAAAGCATGGTGGGCGAAGAGAGGTGGGATGGCTGCGCGGGCGCAGGTACGTGTGTTCTCGGAACACACCGTTCGTTTTTGCTTCTTTTTCGATTCGAGTTTACCGAGAATCGAGTGGCCCGGTGGCGGGGCTACTCGGAACGCGTAATTAATCCTTGGAAACCTTTAGAGGGTTGTTGTAAGAAATCAGATTTTTTATCCTGTCCGGGACAAAAGAATTGAATTGTAACGCTCGCCTTTGACCTTTTGTATTCGTTTGTTAAACATGTCCCGAGCAATTCGGAGATAAGATAACGAGAAATCTGTTTCAAGATTTTTTCTTGTTAGATATAAAATTGACCTTCTCGTCGTATCGGATCGTTCATGGAATATGCGCGAATTGTTCGTTTGAAACCTTTTTTTACAGTTTTGTTTGAGGAAATTAGGATCATTAATTCAATGGGAATGACTATGTAGTATGTAGTTACTTTTTTGTCGATGACAAATTAACCATGATAATACTGATGATAAAATAGTGCTGTTCAAGTGGAAGATTCTTCTTAGAAGAAAGAAACTTTCCGAAGTAACAGACCCAATTTAGTGTCGTTGACGATCTGTTAATGTTGTAGAGCTAACTAATAACTTGAATAATATTTGGAACTTATATAAGCTTTTTGGTACTAAGGCTCAGAGTTACACATTGGGCGATGGAGAGAGCTATGTTCTGATTATTCCTGCGAGATCAAATCAGAAAAGAGGACATCCGTAGGAGAACCAAAGTCACCGCCATAGCTCAGCGAATCGCGAAACTGAAATGGAAATGGGTGAGGTACATAGTTCGAATATAGAGCTGATGGTCGTTGAAGTCCCAAGGTGCTGCTGGAGTGGCGACCCGGCACCGGGAAGCGCAGTGTTGGCAGACTCCCTACTAGGTGGACCGACGACATCAAACAAGTCGCAGAGAGACGCTGAATTCAGGCGGCGCAAGACCGAGCCCTGTGGAAGTCCATGCAAGAGACCTTTGTCCAGCCGTGGATGTCTATCGGATGGTGAAGAGAAAAGCGCTTTTTGTCGCGACTTCGTCTGCGTGGCGACTGGCGACTGGCGTAAAAACCCGCGGGAACCTTTTATTTTCCCGGAATAAAAATCCCATGTCTGATGTCAGTCTATAATATAGTGTTTACTATGTCAAAAAAAACTTAGAACCAGACCTACCTACCAACAAAAAAACACACTATACTTATAGTATAAGTACAATGTAATGTATTTACCTATATTTTAACAAAATTTCATTGGAAAGTGTGCCTTCACACTTTCCAATGAAATTTTCCCAATTTAATTATTATTTGATGGGCAAACTTAGCCATAACGTTTTCGTTTAAGCGGCCTGTTATGGAACCCACTCTAGTTAAAAGTTAGGTACATAATAGGAACTATAAAATTACTATATAGTTATGACTCGTTACCTTTGACCTACCTTGCTTACTTATGCAACTCTATTGAGAAATCATCGCTCCATGAAGGCTTGCGAGAATATCGCATTAAGGCTTATGGATCTGTAATTGCTTACGGCTTGTTATACTGGGAAGTAGCTGTTATAACTTGTGTTATGTTCTACGGTATAATATGTACCTAATAAAAAAATTAATTCGACCTTCTGGGATCGTAATTCAGAATGTTAGTTACAAAAACATAAACTCAAACCTGTTTGTTAGTAAATATGACGAGACCGATTTGTCAGCACTTTGGACCGAAATAGGATCAAGTACTGACAAATGACATATCGAAACTACTGACAGGTTTTCAATACACTTGCTTATTCTGCCTTAATATATTATGTATAGCAAACTAAAATCACCATAAGGTTGTCTATCGGAATTATTATTCCGGTATTATTCTAACTTATTACCTACATGTACAAAGTTAAAAATTCAATTTTAATTGTAGTGGGTTTAATTTTCACTATCATTAAAATTAATTACTTTTACGTCCCGTAACATTACATAGAACTACAAACGGATTCGATAATAACCGGTTAACGATCAGATAGGTAAAATTAATGTAATTAAAAACCAGTAGCTAAAGATGATACCATTGATACCTATTGTTTTAACAGTCGTCGGGTAAAAACAGGTAGGTATGACTGATTTTATTTATCATTAATGACAGACATACCTAAATAATAAACAACATCTAAAGTAATTAAACGATAAGTTGATAGCCAAAATAAGTTGTGGCTTAGTAGGTACTTAGTACTATAAAGAAGTTTTTAAGTATGTAAGTTATTATGTTAAGTAAGTTTGAAAAAAATCACGCATTTGCTGCAACAATATTTTATCTCGAACAATAATTAGAATGTAATATCACTAGGTAGGTACATAGTTTATTCATTGACATGGATTAAAGAAAGTAAAAGTATACATGAACTTACATAAAAAGGTACAACTAGGTAACACTAGTGTCTGCTGTCATGCCAATGCTCCGGTCCTAGCTTAGCTAATGCTGCTGTGGATCCATAAACACAGCGCTGGTATTCAGCTTTTAACTACATAGTAGCTAGTATAAAAATCGCAATTTTCATTGAAACCTTTAGGTAGACCCATTTTTGATTTGGGATTTTTGAGATAAACCAGTGTTATTTTGTTATTTGTTCGTCTGGTATTTATACATATAGAGAAGGTTAATAACTATGACTAATTTACTTATTAATTGACTTAACTTATTGGCATGCCGTATAAATGCCGTAGTAAATAAACAAACATATACTTATGTACTTATGTCATAGTGTTTTTTATTGTCATGTTTTATGTAAGTAGGTATTTTTAAATAATTCTGAATCTGAAAAGTGCCATAATCTGTTTCGCTGTAGTCTTATGCCATAATTGGTGTTCAAGGAAACTACTCAATCATAGCCAGAGAAGTTTTATACCTACCGTCTCAGGCTAACCAAATAAGGATTTTAACTAATTGGCGCCTGGTAACGAAATAGCGTTAATATTTTATCAATTAATTTGTGTTTATAGCGGAAACGTCACGGGAAATCGCTAGTATTTCGTAACAACGTTGCCTTAATTGAGTTTTCTTTATATCGCTACCGAGAAGCGGGTTTAATTAAATTGCTTGACATGCCCAAGGCTTGGTTACATGTGACGCGAAGCGGCACTTTGTCTTGACAAAAAAAAACAAAATTCATAATTATTTATTTCATGTAGGCCAACCTGTGGCTCCTATCTCGTCGAGGCTCTACCACTGCACAGTTTCGGAATGCAGATTGTTCTGAGAATGTTCAATTCAATTCCTTTTTCTGCCTCTTCTGCTTGCAGTGCCATCTACCGGAGCTTGATAAACTTTATGGCTTTCTGCACTTTGGACGCTATGATGCACGGAATATGGATAAGGTACTTTTCCGTAACCACCATTGGTGCAGAATTTAAGCCAAGTTGTTCTTCAATAATTTCGTATTTTACCAGGTATTTTTCTCAGGATTATGAACTGCAGGAGGTGAATATGAACTGAGGGTCGTATTTGATAAACGCTCCTCCTTCCTGGTGGCCAAAGTACTCCAACTTGCAAAAGTTCATCGGCGGCGCTTTTTCTCGGTATTCAGTTGTATATAAATGAAATTTCTGTGCCTAAGTGAAAACTGTGTGTCGATTGTGTTAAAGCTGCATCAACTGCTACAGTCTCAATTGTGGTGATTGGCTGAATTTATCACGTTCTTTCTGCAACAATGCATTTGAACCAATAGCGGGAGAGTACCAGCCAGGTCTTTGGGATCGTTACACTGATGCAATGAATATTAGAGAAACTACAGGACAAGGGAGTTACCGCTACGCTTTCTGTCTGTCGAAGCCTTGGAATTTCGCCACGCAAAGTTGTGGGTTGTACCGATGGATGGGATCGTGATGAGTTTTGAGAATTATACTTGCCAATTAACCCTATTTCACTGATACAGGCAGGATACAGGATGCTATTATCGAATACTTGTAACTGGTAGGGCGTAACTGTTACAGCGTTTCCTCATCGATATGCAATATGTATATTATTACTTAATAATATATAAAGCTGAAGAGTTTGTTTGTTTGTTTGCTTGCTTGAACGCGCTAATCTCAGGAACTACTGGTCCGATTTGAAAAATTCTTTCTGTGTTAGATAGCCCATTTATCGAGGAAGGCTATAAGGCTATATATCATCACGCTAAGACCAATAGGAGCGGAGCACCAATGAAGAATGTTTTTTGAGAGAGAGAGTGAGAGCCTTTTGAGAGCTTCCGCTGCGTGCGCTGCGTAACCGGTTAAAGTTTCGCAAAAATCATGTATGACAGAAGTGTTTCCCTTTAAAAGTTCTAAAAAAAAGTCCGCGACATCTTTTAAGGTTGGCTCACTCTTTGTTATGCTAACCAAAGTTCTTGCATTATTTGCGAAGGTCCACGCGGACGAAGTCGCTAGTCTAACTATAACTATTATATCGAAGTCATAAACGTAATATTCTTTACTACCGTAAGATCGCAGTCAATTCTGATACATCTGGGAAATCGAACTGAAAAAAATTTCGCATTGAAGAATAGTGGTCATTTTGTAGACCTACAGTTTTTTCGCGGTGCGGTGGAAAATTCGTAAATAAAAACATTCATACATAGACCGCTAAAATCATAATCGTTCTGTTTGGCTTTGCAGTAAAAATAGAGCAAAACCACGTGCAGGCTGGCGTCTCAATAAGCCTTCAGTAATTACTAAAATGACTACCGTTTAAGTAATTTTCCGAGAAACATTCTTTCAAAATTGAGGTAAAAACATCTCTCGGATAAGATGTTTCATTTCATTTGTTGCATGCAATTTATGCGCATCCTGTTTTTTAAAGGTCGTTTTAAGAATATGGAATTATTACCTATAAATATTTTGTCTGGTGGCTTTGGCCGTGACCTTAAGGTGGATTATACGAGTCTGCCCGCGAAATTCAAATTTAATTTGGTTTTTTCCATTTTGTAAACTAATACGACAAAGTAGGCTTATGGCATTCTAATTGCGCTAGTAGAATTATCATCTTCACAGTTTTATATAAAAATCTTTACTTGAAAGTGATCAGTTTAAGAAATTAATCAAAATACCGAGTTGGACGTGAGTTACTCACAAATTAGTCAGTATTTTGATTAATTTCTTAAACTGTTCACTTTCAAGTAAAGATTTTTACGTAAACCTGTGAAGATGATAATTTTACTGGCGCAATTAGTATGCCATTAGCCTCGTTTGTCGTATTAGTTTACAAATTGCGAAAAACCAAACTAAATTTGAATTTCGCGGGCAGACCCGTATAATCATCCTTAAGTCTACCCTACCGTCAGAAGTGACGCCATGCGATTTAGCGTTCCGGTACGATGGACAATGGACATACACTCTTGATTCAAGTTAGCTCCATCTTTAGACTGCATTGTCACTTAATATCAAAGAAACTGTTGCATTAAACCATCCTATTCTATCATGCATTTAGTATGGGTCTTGTACATTATTCATATTGTATTCACGGAAGGGCTAGTCTTTTAATCAATGATTTGATTTGACTACCTTTGATTTTTGTAAAGTGTTAAGCAGTGTTAGCCAAGTGGTTAGGACTATGGTCTCCTATTAGGGAGGTTGTAGGTTCGGTCCCGGGCACGCACCTCTAACTTGAGTATACATGCTTCGACGGTGAAGGAAAATATCGTGAGGAAATCTGCACACCTGAGAGTTCTCTATAATATTCTCAAAGGTGTGTGAAGTCTGCCAATTCGCATTCGGCTAACTTGGTGGATTATGGCCTATGATCCTTCTCTGAGAGGAGACTCTCACTCAGTAGTGAGCCGTTGATGGGTTGCTGATAATGATGATGATTTTTGTAATTTTCTCCGCCGCAGCCTGCTCTATGGCTACCTAGCCATGGCCCTGAGGTAACTTTGTACTGCATTGTTTTAGTATCGGTAATAAATGGCCGCGGCAGGGTCGTGAGTCGTGACCTGAATCCTGCAACTATCGGATAAGCGAACTGGCAATATAAAGTCATAGCATGTATATATAATTTATAAAGAGCTGCACAGTACGGAGACGGTACCTAATAAAGGCGCTATACTGTAGGTGTTATATCTATGATGATTGAGGATGGAGGAGGAGGATCTAATGATGGAGCAGAAAACTGGGTAACCAGATATTGGTATAGCATACATCGTCCGGCTATAGATTCTTATGTTGGGGGTGTTTTAAATTTTTAACTTGTAGTTGGTTTAAGTTCTTATTCTTTTGCCGACTAGAGCCCTGAGCCAGAGTTACAGCCGGTCAATTAGACGCTGTCATTAACAACCCATCAACGGCTCACTACTGAGCGCAGGTCTCCTTTCAGAGAAGGGTCATAGTCCACCACGCTGGCCCAATGCAAATTGGCGGACTTCACACATCTTCGAGAACATTATGAAGAACTCTCAGATGTGCAGGTTTCCTCACGATGTTTTCCTTCACCGTTGAAGCAAGTGATATTTAATTGCTTAAACGCACTTGACTCAGGAAAGTCAGAGGTGCGTACCCGTGATCGAACCTGCGACCCCCCGAATAGGAGACCACAGTCCTAACCACTAGGCTATCACTGCTTCGTTAGACGCTGTACGTACTCGTAATCTGTAAAAGAGTGACTATTTTTATCCGGCGCCGCTTCCGAGTGAAAGGGGTTCCCTACTGGGGACTCGTTCGACTGGTTATTGCATTACAAATTTGCCTCCATTCAGGGTTTTTATTTCACTTTCAGCCGGATCTAGAAGATGTACCGCATTTTTTCAACCTTTACCCTCCTTCTAAACGTTAATTTTGCGATTTACTTACCTACCTCATTTATCGAGAAAGGCACAGTCCACATACTCCCTGCTAAGAATTAAAAGTCAATTAAGTACTCTTTCGTTTTCAACGGCTACCAAAATTATGGCCTAGTTCAAAAGTCCATAAAATCCTGGGCCATTATGGACTCAGTTACTTCTTCAACAAGGCCATTATGGACTCAGGGACTTCTTGAAATGGGCCATTCTAAAAATAATATGTTTATTTGGATTCTCAATGATATTTATTGTGTCTCCATTTGGCTTTTAGACTGACATTTAAATAACTACCTACCTATTATCACAGAATATAATATTATAATTGTACTACTATTATACAGGGTGGCCGGTCAATTGACGTCACAAAAAAAAATTTAGGTCCGGTATGTTGTGGGGTATCCGAATCACCCCCATGTATGTTCTGCGATTGTTTATAGTTTTGGAGTTATGATTTTTTTTTCGATTTTTTGAGGACTTTCGACATGACCATATTAAAAAAATCCTAAAAAAAAATCAAAAGACTTTTTAGAGATTTTTTTTTTGCAACTGAATTTTCATGAGTTGTACTTTTATGCATAAAATAATCAGCTTCATAACTTTGATGAAAGTTATGAAAATGTTGGTCTAAAATTAAAAAATTATGTTCCGTGAATTATGACTAAAATTTTCAACTTTAAATTAAAAATCTAAACATGTGACCTTATGATTTCTTAGTTAGTCTTAAAAGTGCGCCAGACTATCAGCTTTCATAATAATAATAATAACGTGGTACTTAATGGGGAGAATTTGGCTAAAATCGGTCTTCAAAACAGCAAGGTGGCAAATTCTTAAAATTAACCTACTGATTTTTTTATCATTGCTAAGGCTAATTAATGATTTGAGAATGCTGGAAACCTATCGTGTTGGTTGGATGACGAAAGTTTTAAGTAAGAAGTAGATCATAATGTAAATCCTTGAATGATTCCTGGTCAACGCGGCAATCGTGAGGGAATCTTTAGAGCAGACCCGGATCGCACAGAAGTGGTGGTGGAAGCGGTTCAGCGAAATTCGTCTACGAGTACGAGAGCTATGGCTCGTGCTTTAGACATCCCAAGGACTTCTAAATTAGCCAACTGATTAAAAAAAAATTATCATTCCTATGGCTAATTTAATGATTAGAGAATGCTGGAAACCTATCGTGTTGGTTGGATGACAAAAGTTTTAAGTAAGAAGTAGATCATAATGTAAATCCTTGAATGATTCCTGGTCAATATAGTTGATGGTAGGTATCCGTGAATCGCGAGGGGCATTGACCATTTTCCAATTGCTTAGTTATGATTTAGTTATGAACACGGCATGTGGCGAGCCGTTAGCAACGTAGCTGTACTACATTTATATCAGTGTTAGCAACTGATAACAATAGCTATATACCTACACTGTCTACGTTATGACGTCACTCCCAGTCAATACAGGACAGACGGATTGACCAGGTGATCTAATACTTATCACGTAATCGCCTTATGATATTTTAAATTACGTGCACTTAGGTATAAACCTCAGTACCTACCTACACTTTATTTATATCATACTAGATTTTACCCGCGACTTGGTCTGATCGATATTCGCCCTTGCTATCCTAAAATGTTTGTTGTTGGTTTGTCCTTCAATCACTCGGCAACGGAGCAAGCCGAGGAACGGATCAATGGGATGTTTGGAAGATATTTGAGGACCGGAGAGTGAAACTGGCAACTTGTTATCCAAATGCTCATGTGGAACATGGAAATTACCTAACTATACGCGGACGAAGTCGTGAGCAAAAGCTAGTTTACTTAGTAGTTTTTGTACAATAACGAACTTGTACATTTTGTACATGTTTACAACGCTGTTTGCTTTCGTAATCGATGATACAGTGACCTTTCATAAGGTTAGCGGCAGGCGTGACTTTGTGATAAAAATAACATTCATAGAATAGAATTATTTACTTACTTAGCTAGAATTTTATTACTTTATCTACCGAAACTCACAACTAAAAACTAACAACTAAACTTACAACTCACACTAAAAAAAATACCTACATTGTGGATTATCATCATCATCATCATCATCCTGAGCGCAGATCTCATCTCAGAGAAGGGTTATAAACTTATAAGTCATAGTCCACCACGCTGGCCCAATGCGAAATGGCAGACTTCACCCACCGTTGAGATCATTATGGAGAACTCCCAGGCGTGCAGGTTTCCTCACGATGTTTTCCTTCCCCGTTGAAGCTAATGATAGGTATTTAAGTGCCTAAACGCACATAGCTCCGAAAGTCAGAGGTGCCCGGGATTGAACCGGCGACCCCTCGAATAGGAGACCGTAGTTCTAACCACTAGGCTATCAGTTATCACTGCTCTCTATTTTTCTTTTGTTCAGGCGTCTTCGTAAGATTCCGATGAATTGAGAACCTCCTCCTTTTTTGAAGTCGGATAAAAATTTACATCATCGAGTATGAAACGTTAATTTTTTTATCTTGAAATTTTTTCAGTATAGGTAGGTACCATCTCTAAACTCTACCTAAAAGACCTTGCGAAACATTCATTAATTAGTGCAAAAAGTAAAGGAAGACCTAACAGTTCTTTGTTTCTTAGTAAGAAGTTCTCCGGATTCTACCTCCATTTAAAACTTTGAAACGAGTTTCGGGAGGAAAATCGGCGGACTGTAAAAGTTCGTTCCAAACAATGACCAGCGGTGGAGGGAATAAGGATTAGTTTCGCAAAATATCCAGATCAAAGCAGTATTTCAATCAGCTCGTTAGGCTTAAAACGTTGGCCGAGTTCGCAGTACTCCACCATTGAAATTTAAACTAGACCGGTTTCTGGGAACCGGCGTATCTTTTTGCCCTCATTCGTTTCCCCGTCCTAGCCCAATGTATTTGTTGCGCTTATTAAACGAGGCCGACTCGATATTATCGGAAATAATCAGGAAGTGTAGACTCTTAGAGTTAATCGAGAGAGCGCTACATACAAACTAATATTAATATCTTCTCTTCAAAATAATTATATAAAAGGAATGGTAACTGACTTACTGACGCACTGCTCAAACCACTGGCGCGGGATCGAGATTCGAGCTGTTTGGAAGAAGCTAGTCCTACAGTCTACACTATTATATATTCTGTGGTCCTACGCTCACACCCGTCTTGGTCACGCCAACGTAGACCCCCGTTGAGTCTCCCGTAGACTCCTGGGGATCCACCTGGAACACTTTTGGAATCACTGGTTTAGATGGATGGATACTTATCATTTGCCCCCTGCTCCGATCCTGATTCCTGACGGACACAGATGTAGCTCGCATCCCGAAGATTTTGACCCTATTTTCTTACTCGGAACAAGCTAGATAACGGCTAATGGGGTAAACATAATCAGATTCCAAGTTTATCCCATACAATGTAATGTAATGAACATGGTTATACTTACGCAGGAGATGCGGGAGCAGTAGCGCGGATTCCGGGAAGCTTCTGCCGCTATTTATATTTTGACGTCGGAGTTATTTTCATTTCGTTCTAAGGTGATAGGTATGTCAAGCTCGTCTGCGATTATGCCTACAAGATTACCGTTGTATTAGTCATTCATTACTTTTTTCCGAGAGGGAAATCCTGTATTTTTCTCGTACGGATGTAGCCCATATAATCAATTTGATTTTTTTTGTAAAGGATATGAGGGGGTAAAAGCAGCGGGAAATGTTTCGTGTAAAAAATTCTTTTTAAAAACCGACTTCAAACGGCCCGCGCCACTACAAAGTATATTCTAAACTTTATTGTTGATATTTTAAAACCGCTCGACCAATTTCTCTAAAATGTCAATGGCACCACCTGGGAAGTATGGACCTTGGAAACAAAAAAAGAATTTTCCAAATCGGTTCAGGCGTCTTCGAGTAATCGTTGAACATAGGTACTTACATAAAAAAAAAAAAGATTCCGACGAATTGTGAACCTCTTCCTTTTTTGAAGTTGGTTAAAGATTTAAATACACACTGCATGCGCCATAGGTCTTAGCGCTGCCGCGCTCCTCGATCAGCTTTACTTATGTTCTCCCTAGGCTATTTTTTCATCCCGGGAATTCAAAAAGCTGTCGTAGGATTTTTTTAAACTTAATCCAAACGGACGAAGTCGCGAACATCAAGACGTGTAAATAATTATTTATTAGTTAAACTTAGCCAGAGATAAAAGCCGTTGAAATGGACGCCGGCCGCCGTTTCTCTTGCATTTCCGCCGCGATGCTCTTTGTGTTGTACTACTTGTACTGCGGATGTTGAAGTGAAAAACGATCTATTTTCCGTCGGGAAATGTTGCTTTTGCTGCTTTGTATTGTACTGCAATGTTATTTTTAACCGACTTCAAATAAGGAGGAGGTTATCAATTCGTCGTTATCTCTTTTTTTTGACGTGATAACGTCTTATAAATCGATGAACACCGGCTGCACGCACGAGAAAGTGTCACGTTCCGCCTGAGCCTGGGCGTGCAAGCAAGAGTGCGGAACAAGCGATAGAGAGGCACGATCGGCCCAAGCGTTGGCTTGTGACTAGAGAAAATTGTAATTTTCAATTAACTCCATCTTTGTTTATACAAAATAATGATAATTCAGTGATAATAATTCAATTCAATTCATAAAATTATGCAATTTTTCATCAATGTGTCTTTATGACGTTATCACGTAAAACTATCGTCCGTAAACCGCCCTTTTTTAATGTATGTTCACCGATTACTCGAAGACGCCTGAACCGATTTGGAAAATTCTTTTTTTTGTTTTAAAGCGTATACTTTCCAAGTGGTCCCATATCAATTTTATCTAAATCGGTCGGGCGGTTTTTAAAATAACAACAATAATGTTTATACTTTGTAGTGACTAGAGTTCGAATTTGGTTTTTTAAAAAGAATTTTAAACACAATTCATTCTGCCTTCCAATTACTAATTGATCAAAATCGGCTCAGTAGTTTATTTGCTACGGTGGAACATTCGTAAATAGTCACATACATACATAATTACATAATACATATACACTAACATACATACACATAACTATGTTGAAATCATAACCCTTCCTTTGGCTTTTCCGTAATCGGGTAAAAAAGATGTAAAACTTGAATTAAATATTCTCCTCTCTCCTTCAAAAAAGCGGAAAGATTGTGTTAGGAGTGGATACTACAAACCTACTTGAACCTGCGACCTTTTAGTTTTCAATCCGTTACTTTAACCGTTGGGCTATTGAGGCTACTATTAATTAATAGTGTTGTAAATAATTATGAGCGTTTAATATGGTTTAATCGTGTTTGAGTGTTTTTGATTAAGTTAACCGTATTTAAAATTATTATTAGCAATCTGAATGGGTAGGTACTTAATAGTTTCAAAATTAAATCTAGATAACGTTTGTACGGAAACTCTAGCTGTGACTCTAGCTTACGGTTACGACTAGGGCTTGCAAATATTCGAAGATTTTGGTATTCGAATATTCGACTATTTTTCGGGTATTATTCGAATAATTCGAATAATATTCGAATAATCGACCGAGCGAAGCGAAGGTCTTTGAGTCTACTTGAGTGAATTTGCACTTGTCCGTCCGTCCGTCCGTCCGTCCGTCCGTCCGTCTGTCAGAGCCTTATAACTTCTGAATTACTGAACGAAATTACTTCAATTTTAGATATAATATGTAAACCGATGGCCTCCAGCCGAAAATGGCTTAAAAAGTTATAAAAATCTTTATTTCAGGGGGGCTCTCATAGAAGCGAATGCGAAGAAAAAAAAAAATTTTGCGTTTCATAGGTTTACAGTACCTCATTTTAAAGATAATTTGGAACAGAGTACAAAAGTATTTTTTTTTAAATTTTTTTCCTAAAATTGACGAAATGGGGGGCTTTCAAAGTGGAGATTATATTTGACCTCAGAACGGAATAACCATTGAAAGCTGGGGCTTGAAAGTTTTACAATTTTAGCGTAATATCATGTACTTGAACAACAAATACTAAAATTAGATAAATGTAATAAGGAAACTAAATTATTTAACTTTTAATGAGCAGCAACAACAGAACTTCACAATGATGTCAATAGATGGCGCTCTCATCTCATATAGCAAATGCAGCTTTATGTAACATACCTATTATTCAATTAAGATTATTATTTAGTCATTTAGCAAACATCAATAAAACTTCACGTTGCAGTTTGTTTTTACATATTTCTGATCGTGTCAATAGTTGACGCTGTGTACAAGTAATTTAATTTGAATGTTCCAAAAAACTATACCTAAGTTTGATTGAGGCCTTGAGGATTTCACTATAACAGTTCCCTAACCTTTACGGGCTACCTATGTTAAGTTAGTTGACACTTTCTGTCAACTTTGTTATTACGAACCTCTACGGGACAACTAAAGGTGAAAATGACATTGGGATGTTAGAATTGTATTTAGGGGCTACCTATGTAAAGAGACTTCTACAAATGGGATGATTTAGGTATGGTTGGTGAAAACGGGCATAATAATAATGTCAATTTTGATCGTCAATTATGGGAAACCGTTACCGCGAGGTCTCAGTTCGGGGCGAACCACTAGTTAAAAAAAAAACAAAAGATGTTATAATTATCACGTTTTTAACTGCCAATCTCTTACTTTGAGTCTAATATCTCTAAATCAAAACAAAATCTTACTTAAAAGTTAAAGAACTGTTTGGAATTTGACTGTTATGGCACTAATTCAGTCCTCCAAAAATATCAAAAGTTGGTGCTTAACAAGACAACCACAACATAACTAGTCTTATAAACCGAGATATGAGTGTGAGTATTTTAATAATATTTATATTATCAATAAAATCAAATAATCAATTACAAAAACGACAACTTGCTTAAATTTTTTTATCATGTAACTAGAAATAAAGTACTAAATTCTAAACATTATTTTTGGTTCTTCGTACTATTTACTTCGTATTACTTACTTACAAATCTTAAAAGATTTAAAAGAAAGATTTTCAACGTTGATAGAATACAAATAGGTAATAATTGAGTATTAGAAATTATGAATTTGGACTTACCTAGCTGGACTGTGTGTCCCAGGTATATTATTTACTCGTGCACAATGTCAAGTGCAATATTTTTAACGAGGGTGGAGTGGAGCATGAGCATTGGACATGATTTTCATCTTGCTCATGTTCATCTTTAGGCCCAACGCTGAGAAACCGTGCTGAGATCGTTGAGCACTGTATTGAGGTTGCTCAGTCTCTGCCATAACGACTATGTCATTGGCACATCGCGAGTGAGTGATTTACTCACCGTTTATATTGATGCCAAGTCCGTTCCAATCCAGAAGGTTAAAGACGTCCTCCAATGCAGCGGTAAATAGCTTTGGGGAGATCGTCTCCCTGTCACACTCCACGCTGCAAGTGAATTGGCCTCGTAGTCTGGTCCTGTATACGTACTGACATAGTGGTGTTTTCATACAAGCACTTCAAAACTTGGATATACCGGTAGTCAATCCGGCATCTCTGCAGCGACATCAATAAGGCCCAAGTTTCCATCAAATTCCAGGCTTTCTCATAGTCCTCAGACGCTAAGTAAAGTGGCTGTTAATGCTCTTCCATCTTTTGTATAACCTGCCGCAGCGTATGAATGTGATCTATGGTGCCACAGCCTTTTCGGAATCCGGCTTGTTCGGGAGGCTGGACCTACGAGCGAGACGATTCGTAATGACTCTCGAGAACAACTTATAAACATGACTCAGCAGCTAGATGGGTCTATAATAATTCTTCAACAAGGTATTATCACCCTTTTGGAAGAACAGAACCACCACGCTCCTGTGTCATGCTTGCGGCGGATGCAGCGGCGTGATGACGGAATTGAACAATCACTGAAAGACCTAAGTACCGGTTTTCCACCCGCTTTCAGGAGTTCTGCAGTGACTCCATCATCACCAGGCGCCTTGTTGTTCTTGAGCTGCTTGAGCCATACTAATCTCGTAAAGGTTGACGTCCGGGATATCTTCGGTATAGTGTCGGGTCAGTTTGGCTCTGGGATCAAATCCTCAACAGGTTTTTGAGAAAGAGATCAACAGCCGAATCCAACTCAGCTGGGCAGCATTTTTGAATCTCCGAGATGTCTTCTCGTCCAAAATCCCTCAGCGCCTGAAGACGAAAGTCTTCTAAGTTACTAAAAGAACAGTGCGTGTTGCCAGTGTTGACTTACGGATCCGAGAATTAGTCGCTAACTGTAGGCTTCATAAGAAGGCTCAGGGTCACTCAGTAGGCTATGGAGAGAGCTATGCTCGAAGTATCCCTGCGAGATCAAATTAGAAATGAGGAGATCCGTAGGAGAACCAAAGTCACCGACATAGCTCAGCGAGTCGTGAAACTGAAGTGGAAATGGCCGCGGCACATAGTTCGAAGAGCTGATGGTCGCTGGGGTCCCAAGGTGCTGGAGTGGCGACTCCGGACCGGGAAGCGGAGTGTTGGCAGACGGCCCACTGGGTGGACTGACGACATCAAACGAGTTGCAG
Source organism: Oeneis ivallda (assembly GCA_029955525.1). Classification (NCBI taxonomy): domain Eukaryota; kingdom Metazoa; phylum Arthropoda; class Insecta; order Lepidoptera; family Nymphalidae; genus Oeneis; species Oeneis ivallda. The sequence goes on along the minus strand of JARPMR010000013.1, from coordinate 20,668,217 downwards.
GGAGCCGCTGGATTCATGCGGCGCAAGACCGAGATCTGTGGAGGTCGTCTATCGGATGAAGAAGAAGAAATTATGAGATCAGAATGTTACATTGCACAAAAATAAAATGCGTTTTAATCTTATCATCTAACTTTGGCTTATTCTTACACTTACACGTACAACTTAAGAACCTTCAAGGCAAGAGTGAATAGGTATCTTCTAGGCAAGCGCGTTCCAACCTAGACCTCATCACTGCTTTCTTCTAAGCATAATTATTGTCTTCTACTGCTAAGCATAATGTTGCGCGCGGAGTTTAAAAGTAATATTTTGTGCATGTCGCAGGCATATTGTGTGATTCCGCCGTTTACATACGGCGTCGTCAGTTTAGAAACGCTCGCTGTTATGTAATAAGCCGAAGGCAAAATGACAACTCGTTCAATTGTTTTAATTTCACTGTAGTTTTAGATGTAGTTATTGCGAATCTACGCAATTCCCAAGCACCAGGGCCACGAATTTGCCTCTAAAGTTAGCTTAGGTTGGGGTTCGACATGAACAGTCAGGTGGTAGGTTCCATTTGGCCAATATACCTAAGTGTTCACCAGACTCTTCATACACACCTGAACTGACTGTTCACACTACCACCCGACTGTTCATGTATAACCCTAACCTAACTTTAGATTTTGGCGAACATAGTACTTGCTAGGCATAAGAAACAGAACTAAATACTTCAATTTGCCGCGGCATTACACAACAGCGAGCGTTTCTAAACTGACGACGCGCGACGCCGTATGTAAACGGTGGAATCACATAAAATGCCTGCGACTGTCGCAGGCATTTTGTGTGATTCCACCGTCGCAGTGCGACATGCACATCAATATTCCGAGTTTGGCTTTCGGAAAATTGGTCGAATATTCGAATATAGCAGATTTAATATTCGAATATTCGGACAAGAAATATTATTCGAATAATTCGAATATTCGAATATTCGAATGCAAGCCCTAGTTACGACGACTCATACCGCGCGCGCAGTTTTTGTATCGTATCGACCTGGCTATAAAGAACTTGTATCAAATTCATTCCTTACCTATCAAACTCGCTAACTAAAAACGAATTCCCTAACTAGAGTACTAAGAAGTTACCTTGTAGGTAAATAAGTTATACTAGTGGTTCGCCCCGAACTGAGACCTCGCGGTAACGGTATCCCATGATTATTCATTCAATCGATACATGATAACCAAAACTGACATTATTATTATGCCCGTTTTCACCAAACATACCTAAATCATCCCCTAAGTAGGAGTCTCTTAACGTAGGTAGCTCCTAAATACAATCCTAAGTCCTAACATCCGTCCCAATATCCTTTTAGGTGTCCCGTACAGGATCGTGATAAATAAGTTGACAGAAAACATCAATCACCTAACTTATAGGTAGCCCGTAAAGGTTAGGGAACGTTAGTGAAAACATTGAATTATTTATCAAACATTGAATTTAACTCGTAGTTCCATGGGAATAGTTACTGACTGCGCCATCTATTAGCATTATTGTGAAGCTATGTTGATGCTATATGAATTACTGACGCCCATTAAAAATTAAATAATCTCGTTTCTTTATAATATTCATATAATTTTAGTATTTGTTGTTCAAGTACAGGATATAAGTGACCTAAAAACATAAAATCAGTTTGAAAATCCATAGCGGATTTTTCTAGAGAGCGTCTTCAAGCGAGCGTATAAAATCGCCACTTTGAAAGCCCCCCATTTCGTCAATTTTAAGGGAAAAATTAAAAAAAAAATATTTTTGTACTCAGTTCAAAATTATCTTTAAAATGATACGTAACAATTTTATGTAACGCGATATTTTTTTTTTTACTTCGCATTCGCTTCTATGAGAGCCCCCCTGAAATAAAGATTTTTATAACTTTTTAAGCCATTTTCGGCTGGAGGCCATCGGTTTACATATTATATCTAAATTTGAAGTAATTACGTTCAGTAATTCAAAAGTTATAAGGCTCTGACAGACGGACGGACGGACGGACGGACGGACGGACAAGTGCAAATCGCCCTAGTTAACTCAAAGACCTTCGCTTCGCTCGGTCGAAAACACTTTATGATGATTTTAATAAGGTTGAAATTAAAAAAAATACGTTAACACACAAACACACGGGTGAAGTGACTGCAAATATTTGAGAAAGTTATTTATTTCTATTTAGTGTTCAGCATTGATGACCTAGAAAGATGAAACGTTTATGTTATTTAAATGTATATCACGTTATTTCCGTAACTAGCTTCCTTATAGGTAATACGCTTCAGAAATACATTTTCTCCTGCAGTGTTTATGGAATTAATAAAAGGTATATATAATATACCTACCCATAAGAAGCAGCGATAGCCTAGAGGCTAGAGGGGTTTCGATCCAGGGTACGCACCTCTGACTTTTCGGAGTCAAGTGCGTTTAAGCAATTAAATATCACTTGCTTCAACGGTGAAGGAAAACATCGTGAGGAAACCTGCACACCTGAGAGTTCTTCATAATGTTCTCGAAGGTGTGTGAAGTGAAGTCTGCCAATTTGCATTGGGCCCGCGTGGTGGACTAAAAGCCCTAAAGCGTCTCATCGCAAAGCCCGTCTCGACAGTAATATCGCCGATGAGCTTAACTTGGCTAAAGAATACCGAATTTACAACCGTCGTTGCACGCCTAGTCGATCTGTAAGATGTTACATCGAAGAACACATTGATGTTAACAACGTCAATGCGTACTTTAAAGAATCGTATAGCTGGTGGGAGGCTTTCGCCGTAGCTAGTTATCACCTTACCTTCAATGGAACTTAATTTATCGTACCGGAGTCTGGAACGTGTGAAAACTCGCATCAACGCCCCACGCACTTTATTTTGAAAAGAGCAACTGCTTGAATTTCTTGCCGGCTCTTCGCAGCACAATCTGTCATCTCTTGTTATAAGACCCTCAAGTTGGTCTACATGAAATACTCAAATAATTTTGAATTTCATTGAAGGAGACTCACTCCTCCAAGTTTTCCTCTCAAGCCTGCTGTCTTCTCTATTTTTGAAATTTCAGTGGCTATGCAAAACAATGGAAAGTTGCTAACAAAGAACTATTAAAGCCGCATTTCATAATACAAAATGTGGGTTGGACAGTTCTTAGCAACGTTCGGTAGCCACTGAGTTGGAGAATAGACCTACTATTGATGTCGTCCGTCTTTCGTCCGCCCATCGAGATCGGTATGTCGATTCTCTGGAAATGATTGCATCATGTAACGATGGCAATGACCTCTGATTGGCTGAATTTATGGCGTTGTATTTTAACCAATAGCCTGTGACTGCCAGCAATCATTTTTAGAGAATCGACACACTGTTCATCATCGCGACGTCTTTCAAAGTTACCTTTTCCACTCCGTGGCTATCTCATACGAGCAGCAGTCGAGTGCATCGATCGATATTTATCCAATTAGTCTCGAGTAATATAAAAATAATTGCAACATCGAATTTTATGAATCCGATCGATTCCGACAACTAATTACGTTTTATTGAAAGCCGCTCAAATTTTTATTAGGCGTCCTTCCACGAAACCTTGCTGCGATCGCGTATAAAAACGCCTTTCTATACACGATTTAGGGTTGCCAAAAACTTTTTGTTCATTACATAAATAAGTAAACGTCGAAGAAGGTAGAGAAACAAAAACAAAACAAAAGAATCTGTTCAAGTCAGTTGACATGGGTAAATTGAGGAATAGGTTGTAGCAACATTGTGAAAGAGTCATGTTGATGAATCAAACAGTTTGATAATTTACATAAAAATAAATCTTGTTATTTTAATAAAAAATAAACTATACCTACACGCATTAATGTGGAAAGATGGAATAAATGAAGAAAAGTAACCCATGTAGGTAAGTAAATTGATTTAGTGAACTTCTTTCCGGAAATATAAATATAGTCTATATTTATATTTCCGGAAAGAAGTGCTTTTTCTGCTCTTTTCCGTCACTTGAAGCAAGTTTCAAGCACCATGAAGGATCATAATATTATTCCTTAATACTTTTTTAACATACAGGTTCTATAGGTATAACAGCTTTTGGTTGTTTGAATTTATGGTATTCTTATACCGGCCGGCGCCAGAAATGAGTTCAAAGAAGTAATCAAATAGAATAAGTGTTCACATGTGAGGCACGGGCATTGGATACTATTGTCACATATTTGATCACTTAAGTGCGCTTTGCCGGTCCGTGTCGTTTTTTTAGCGCACATCAAAGGGATCAGTCCAAATGTTTGTGTGCCTGCCACACTGCGCGAAGCCCAGTTGCAAAACATTTCACACATCCATTCACGTCTTCGTTTTGGCTGTTTTTGTTTATTTATTTGCACGTTTTAGAAATAATTACACGCACATCCTCACGAATACTATAAATGCGAAAGTGTGTTTGTTTGTTGGTTTGTCCACCAATCACGCCGCAACAGGGCTACGGATCAACGTGATTTATTGCATGGGTATATTTGAGGACCTGGAGAGTGAAATAGGCTACTTTTTATCCCGGAAAATGAAAGAGTTCCCGAGGGAAGAGATTTTAAAAACTAAATCCACGTGGACGAAGTCACGGGCATCAGCTAGTAAATAACATAAGCAAACTGTGTCGACCAAATCGTCGTCCATGATTTGTGAAGTCTATTTGAAAACTGTGAGCTCAAAAGTGTGAACAAATCTTTGAACACATATCTGGCAAATACAACAATATGTCACCAAATATGTGAGCAAAGTATCCAAAGAACTTATGTCTGGCGCCGGTATCAGTGCATTTACCCAATAGCGATTATATTGCACTAGCTAGTCAATCAGAGGTTTATATTATGATTATATTATTATTATGATTATAGCTGTTACACTGCTGAAGTGCTGATTAAACACAACACATTATTAGATAATCCCACAGCTGCACAGTGAACTCTACACTTCACGTGTGCCACGAGGAGCGTGGGAGACACGTCTTTATTTTTGCTGACGAGGCCGTTTATTACTGCTTATTTACATCCATCCATCCATCAGTGTCCATAATATACCTATGTAGTATGTACCCATCTTTTTATAATACCCACCTCGTTACTGGGGTACCTAAGAGAAAAAGAAACTGTAAAGTCTAACTGTAAAATCTATAGAGTGTGCTATGTCTTAGCTCAGACTGAAGACAGCGCGTAAAACGAGACACAAATACCTATGTCCTAACATAAAACTATCTCGTTTTAACTTTGTGTTGAGTCTGAGCAGAGTGAGAGTGCGATCTATAGATTTCACCCTAAGACTTTATATTTTCTTTTTCTTACCACTCACAGGTGCAGTGATAATAAAAACAGTATCTATTTTAATACTCTGAATTTGGTAAACATTATATTAGAGACAAATAAAGTTCAATACTTTTTTTAACATTATGGTTGGCAGCCCTAGAGCGGTCGCGGGATGGGCGATGGCTTCAACGCGATTGTTCGCGGAACATCTGAATTTGCTTCTGCGAATAATCAATGTTATTATAATATTCTCGTTTCGAAACTCGACTACATCAGAAATAGCGAGTCGATTATAAATTTTAACCCAGCTAAGTAGATTTTGATGTATGTGACCGCGACACGTATGTATGAACGAACGAACGAAATGTATGAACTTTAAAAAATAAATTAAGTAGACTTAAGTTAGTAAGTAATTTATTCTATCTGTTTACCTGTTTTGTAATTTTAGCCTAGTGTTGCGCTGTAGTTACTCATTCATGCCGCGTCCATATTTAGAAGATTGCTAAAAAAGCTTTTCGAAAGCTGAATGACGCGTTCGAACGCAAAAACACCGATCGTCAGCCCGGGCCGTCGCGTAACCCATAAGCGACCGTGACGCGCGACATAAATATCGCGCAATTGCAATAGTCAGCATTTTTTTGAAAGAGTGTATATTCTATAAAAAAAAGATTGCAGCGTTTCTGAAAACCCTAGAACTCGAAGTAATCAGGAGCAAAGTCTTCCGAACGGCTTCCTATACATTTACATAGTTCATAGTACAGACGCGGCGTTACTGACGCTCTCGCACTGACGCGGACGACTGACGCTGACGCGAGGAAGTCCTGTGAGGCTCAGACCTCGGCTAAAGTCTGCTTGACGTTGAGACGTGTGGGATGGTTCACTAGATCAGTCTGTACAGTGTACACCCCGAATATGTGATAGGGATCCACGGATTACGTACCATCTTAGCTGTAGAATTTATAATATAATAGACGACGCTGCGCAGATGTAGTTGCCTGTTGCGGCAATCGGCAACTCGCAACTAGCTGTTTTTACGATTTTCATACTAATTTTGAAAAACTGCTCAGACGTAGCAAGTCTAATATTGCTAATTTCAACAATCACAACTATTATATTATGTAGAAACTTTTATAAAGTTGACAGTTTCGGCAATTGAAGTTGCTCCGTGTGTGCAGCGCCTTGTCGCTTACTGGAGACTAGCAATCTCTGTAGTCTGTGAGGCAACCTTAGGATTAAGAAATTTTAGAAGATTTCTTGATTATAATAAATATTATGATGGGTTCGTATACAAACTTTCACTCCTTTTATTTATAAATAAATTATTATCAGACATCGAAACGAGTTCATGATAAGTAACCCAGGATACTATAAATAACTTTGATCGTGGACCAACCTTCAACAAAGGACGTCTCGTGTGGCAAAGAAAGAAATATAAATGATATATTATCATTCTTTGTAAAGCGAAAGCTTTCTCTTTATATGAGCCACTATTATTTTGTTACACGACTGAACCCTAAAAATAAACGCCTGTAGCCTAAAATGGGTTCATAGATTTTAATGATGTGTTCCTAGATGGTGGATGACGTCACAAAAAAACGGACCTAGTGGCGGAAGTTAGCTCTGAAGAAAAATATCTCGTGAATGAGCAGCGATGAATATGGTTGAATGGCTTTTTTTAAATGTATGAGGTTACTTTTGGCAGTTTTTCGAAAATATTTACGGTTTGCGAAAGAATTAAATAAATAGGTTATTAAAAACAGCTCATCATGAAATCTTCGAACCTCTACAGAAACCACCAAAACTTATTTAAATACCAGCGGATCACTTAAAGTGAACTTTGGTAATTAAACAAGTTGTAAAGTATACCTATTACCTAAGGTATTTTCAAATGAATCCTAGATTCTCGTGGGATCTATTTGATTCCTCGGAATAAAAATTGTCCTATGTCCGTCCGTCATTGGAATGTACCTATCTAAGCTATGTAGCATGGTGCGGGTGACAGGTCAACAGAACAAACAGGTGTGAACCTTAAGGTTATTGCTGACGGTTCAAAATAGATTTTCTGAAAAGAAAGTCTCAATAGGTTGATATATAATAGATTATAGTGCGAACTTAACGATGACAAAAATTGTAATTGTACAAAATAAGTTACGTTCTATTGACAGCCGCACCAGAAACGAGAAAACTGAAACGGCATGGTGAAACCACAGAGTAACGAAGGTAAGGATCTCCTCCTTATACTGTGGTGAAACGGCGTTCACATTAGGCGATTTTTGTTGAATGTCACTATAGTAGTACTATCTATCTTCTGTAATATACAGGAGATAGAGACGGCGCGGCTATAGTACCTATGAAGACTTGAGAAAGAAACTGCCCACTAGATGGTGTAAATTACATTGAAATAGCTTTAAACATATATATTATTGTAACTTTTTTAAAAGGGCAACTGCAGAGTTTCACGGCTCTTCTCTGCAGAATCTGCTTTTCGAATCGACGGTGGTTGAATCTTGATCTGTCATAAGAGCCAGATGTTGGCCTACATAAAAATATATATTTCTTTTTGAAAAGAAGTTCGTGTAGGAAGCCCTTGTAAGTTGTAAGGCTGGCTGAATAAAAATAAAACAAAGGCTAAGGTTGCCTTCGCATAACAGTGAGTCAGGTTTAAGTATAAAATGGGAGGAATGGTGCTTCACGAGAAACGTTGATAACTGTCCGTGTGTCACGATCGGCCCTTCCTAGTATCGTCATAGCACAATTAATACAATCAGTGATATAGCTTCTAACCACGCTCTTCAAATTAATGTGGAGTGAAATTGCATTTAAATGGATTGCATTCCTTAGGCACATCCACCACTTCTCTATACGTACAGTACCTAACTACCTTTTTCTTACCTATTCGCTGATTATTCTGCATCTAATAGGACCTACTACACGAAATGTCAATTGAAGCCATGAGAACCATAGAGTAGCCTATCTTAGTTAAAAAAAAACCCGGCCAAGTGCGTGTCGGGCCACGCGCAGTGTATGGTTCCGTAGTTGCAAGTCACAAATATTATTGCTGACCTAGGATAGTGCTTTTCCTTTTATTCAAGTGAAAACTTCTTTAGGCACGTTGACCACTTTTTTGATCGTTACCGTCACCATCGTCACCTGGAGATTTCAGTAAGCGTTCAACATTTTAGAGATTCTCAAGCAACCTTGTACAGCGTGGTCGGCCAGCAGCCGCCTTCCATACCGGGACATGTATGATGTCGTAGGTTCGAATCTCACTCACGAAACGTGACAGTGCGCTTTTTTTTATTTATTTTTATATTTATTTTACTTTATTTTTATTTATTTTCATTGAAAAATTCTCATGTCGCGGTGTATGTTACCAAACTCCTCCGAAACGGCTGGACCGATTTTTTGAAATTTTGTGTGCATATCGGGTAGGTCTGAGAATCGGCCAACATCTATTTTTCATACCCCTAAATGATAAGGGTGACCAACCACTAAATATTTTTGTTGGCGGTACGAAGTTCGCTGGGTCAGCTAGTAATTTATAGAATCCTATTCCTATGCCTACATACTTCCTACCTACTAATATTATAAATGCGAAAGTTTGTAAGAATGGATGTATGGATGTATGGATGGATGGATGGATGTTCGTTACTCTTTAACACCACAACGAATGAACCGATTTGGCTGTTTGGAACTGAGATACATAGCTCGTACCCAGGATTAACAAACTCATAGGCATATCACATTCGCACATCCCGGAAAATTAAAGAGTTTCCGCGGGTATCATAAAACCTTAACCCACGCGGTCGAGTGACATAGGCACCATTACTACCATATCCCAGAAAAATAGATGGGTTCTGTGTGGTTCCTGAGGGATTTTTAAAACCTTAAAGTAAGCTATTAAAAATATGTTCCAAACAACAATGGCACGGAATAATGAGCCACTTCTATTTAAAAATCCCCAATCATGATGTAACGAGGCCCACAATTACACTATTTGTATTTGAATACCGCTGATCGTTCAAGCGGAATATTAATTACGATTAGGCGGTACGTTGCATATTAATTCGTTGCGAATTATTATTATAATTAGCATAATATTAATCATTGCGAATGTTTATTAAATATTAACACGATCCCTTGAGCAAATCTCTGAAATAGCGCTTGTATACTCTATTTTAGATTTAGATTAGATATTCAGTGGCCTAAATAAAATCTGTTTGACTCATTTTGTTTTAATCTGTGAACTAATCTAAATCTAGTGATATCCTTTTACGTAGGGAGCATTCTGAAAGGGATAGCATAGCACGAGATTTAGACCTGTCAATTCAGTTTACTTTAGAGATTGTGTATGTCAACAGAATAGCACCACTGCTATTCTCTAAAAATGATTTCTACAGTGTAACGATTGCAATCGCTTCTGACTTTCCGATACTTACTCGCAATTGGCTAAAATGCGTTGTTGTAGAAGAAGAGACTGAAATAATGATTGATGCAGCTTTTACAGAATCGGCATGCCGAATTAACCGCATTTTTTACATCAAGACATGCGGATTGCGGAAGCGTGTCAAGTTCAATAATAATAATATAGGGGACGGTGCGGTGCGGAGCGAGCCGCAACCGCGCTCAGAAGCGCGAGCGCCCCCATGCTTCTAGGTTGTCTCTCGAAACCGTACCTGTAAGGTACGTTCGTGCACCCGCGGGGCGTTGCGCAGCGCCCGCCGTGTCGCCCGCCGCGTTCAACGCAAACGCTTCTGCATGAACGCTCTCATACTTGGCCATAATATGTTTCCTAGATTTTACCAGCAAACCAAATTTTTAAAAAAGTAAAATATGTTGACCTTACAATAAAAAACAGTAACTTGCGTATAACATAAAGATGATAAGTTGACTGGCCCTATAAAAAATAGCTTGTATGTAAAAACTAGCCAAGTCAAATATGGAGCTTCAATTTATCCTAAGTATTTTGTATTTCCTGCATTTTGTAAATAATTCTACTGTTCAAATTTAAGAAATTATATTTTTAAATAGCAAACATTCTAGCAGAAAAAACAAGAAATTGTGTTTTGAATTTATATTTTTAGAATGTTGTTTGTTCTTATTTTTCAGGATTATCTACAGAATTTGGCACCTATTATATCTCAATTTTTTTTCGAGGAAGTCGACAACCACCTATATTCTTCATATTGAACTTGGCTCTCATTTTTACATTTATGTTTTTGATGGGATTATTATTATATATAATATATTGTTAAAAAATCAATTGCTGTTCTTTAGTCTGGCTAAAACTCTAAAAGGCTAGATATATTTGATTTTTTTTTTGTTTTGTTCACCCTAATACAGCGGTGGTTTGAATATATAAAAAAATAGGGAATCCTCAAAAGAACAGCTGCAAAATCGAAAATCACCACTTTGATGTGCTTTTAATAGATGGCGGGAACGAAGCCGCGGGTAAAAGCTAGTATTTTTTATTTTGTACCATTCACGTTTTACAAACATGTAGGTAGTAGGTACCTTGTACATGTAGGCACACTTTTCCAAAAAATAAAAGCAACCAGTCGCTGTCGGGATTATTCCTGTTAACGAACGGTGGCAATTCAAAGGCAGAAAAATCGATAGGTACCTACGTACTCAGTTTGGAATTAAAACCCGACACTTTTCCAGTGACCTATTTACTTTACACTTATTGAGGGCTGAAGTTACAAAAGGAGATTGATTAAAATGGGGAGATTAAATAACTTGTCGTTTGTAATAGCTTTTGCAGTAAATAAATAAATACATAAGTTGCTCAAATAGTTAGTTTTTACATCTGTTCAATCTTTATTGAAAGGTAACCCAATGTACAAAATACAAATGTAAATAAATAATAATATGCCGGTACCTATTAAAAAAAAATAGATCATGAACCAATAGGCATAAAATAATAATAACTCGTCCACAACAATGGTGCTGCTATCAATCACTACATAAATATTATAAAACAAAGTCCCCCGCCGCGTCTGTTTGTCTGTCTGTCTGTTCGCGATAAACTCAAAAACTACTGAACGGATTTTCATGCGGTTTTCACCAATAGATAGGGTAATTCATGAGGAAGGTTTAAGTGTATAATTTGTTAAGATTTTGTGTAAATTGGTTCAAATATGCCGATAATTGTTGACGATGTCGGAAAAATTCAAGCCGCCCGCGTCATAAGGCTAAAAAAATTGTACCTACGTCATCAAACGTCTATTGTTAGAAAACTCTCTATAATTAGCTTAGGTAATAGGTAGGTACTACCTACGCTATGAAAATTAATTCGTAGAACTTGCAAGCACGAGGTTTGTTACTAGTAACTAAACAGAGCCGTTTGTCGATTCTCGGGACAATCGCCATTTGTCATAGCGATCCGACAAAATGTATTAATCATTTTTCCCCGTAGTCAAAGGCGTAAAATTAACACCTCTACTTTACCATATTTCGTCCCGACTGCGGTTATGAAAGCAAATACCAACAAAGGTATTCTTGGAAAGATATCGTCACTCCGCAGCAACGAGAAAACATCATAGCGACGACAAAAGAAGTTTCGTTGTATTGGTAACAATGTGGGTGTGTCCTTTGTATGAGATAGGGTCTAGACACGGTAATATTATCTGTATACAGTATTGTAACTTCATACAAACGGACGAAGCGCGAGCTATGCCTACGCGCCTCGATCTCGGTAAGCGCTCGGTACGCAGACAGTCGCGACTGTGCCGCAGTGACGAACGGACGGTGTTATGTTTTTTAACAATAACTGCGCAATTTTTTTACTAAAAATAAGTTCAAGTACATATTTAATATGACGAGGAGGATATATTGTGCTGTTTTTGGTTGCATGAATTCGTCAATAACGCATCCAGAGGTAACTTTTTTTAAATTACCTGGAAACTCTGAAAGGTAAGACTCTAAAATAATTTTACTTACTAGTAGGTAGGTACAAAATGTGTGTATTTTTAATGGATAAGGTATTTCCTTTTATCTCCCGAAAAAAAGATGTCTGGATTAGTAAATAAAGTGAATAGAGTAAAGGAAAGTGATTGACACGAGTGAAATAGGTAGTTATAGGCGGTTCATGAATCACGATACGGTACGTACGCTTGTGTTAAAACCTCGGGGCATGTGTGTTTTGTTTTGTTAGTTTGTATAATTCAATGTAAAGACGTGGTATTTTATTATTAATAATACAGCCGACTCTCGTTGATTCGAAACTCGAGGGACTATTACGAAATATAATAAGGGAAATATTACGAATTATCGAGTGTTTGAAATATCAAATGGTTCGAAATTTTTAAGAGAAAATAAATAAAATTTCGAATTATTAAGTGTTGATGTTTTTGATGCTTAGAGTAGACGCGAACTCTTTTGCTTTTTCCTTTTTCTTTTTCCTTTTATTGAACACTTCCTATTTAATTCACAAAGTATTTTATTTGTTTATATAAAAAAAAGTATATTTACAATCACAAAACTAAATGGAAACACAAAGTAGGCAAATGTAATTAAAATGCTGGAGGCGGGCAGCCCTATCGCATGTTTACGTACCGCGCGGCTGTAGGCATTTATGTCAAAGATACGGCCGAGTTACAATACTGTATACAGATAATATTACCGTGGTCTAGAGTTCTAGGCTTTTCGGTCAATATTTGGTGTTACTGAAACCTTAAAAAATTCTTAAAGTATCTTTTAAACAAACATCCTTTACTTTCCGATAAAAAAAATCGAAAGCTCGATGATTCAAACCCCACCCGTATTTGCACTAGGTACTGTCGTCCCTAATCCTATTTATTACAAGCTTGCGCTTAATATTCAGAAGAGTTATATTCTTTACCGCGTTTCATCAGGCCGATTATGTAAAAGCTGCATCAATATCATTATGTTTAAACAAAAATAACGAACTTATTGACCGAGCGAAGCGAAGGTCTCTGAGTCTACTTGAGTGAATTTGCACTTGTCCGTCCGTCCGTTCGTCTGTCAGAGCCTTATAACTTCTGAATTACTGAACGTAATTACTTCAAATTTAAACATAATATTTAAACCGATGGCCTTCAGCCAAATATTGCTTAAAAATTTATAAAATCTTTATTTGAGGGGGGCTCAGATATAAAGAGCATTCGCATTCGCTTCTATAAGCGAATGCGAAGTAAAACATTTTTATAGCGTTACATAAGGTTGCGGTATATTATTTTATAGATAATTTGTAACAGAGTACAAAAATTTATAAGCCCCAAATTGCCCAATGGTTAAAGGTGACTGAAAACTTAAAGGTCGCAGGTTCGAATCCCACCCGTTGCACTATTGTCGTACCCACTCCTGGCACAAGCTTTCCGGTTATTTGGAGGGGAGAGGAGCCATTATTATTAGCCAAGTGCAACTTGGTTGATATTCTTTAAAAAAAAAATTTTTTTTAAACATTTTCCCTTAAAATTGACGAAATGGGGGGGCTTTTAAAGTGGAGATTTAATACGCTCGCTTGAAGACGCTCTCGTGCAAAATCGGCTATGTATTTTGAAGTTGAAACTATTTTTTTCGTAAAGAGACTCTCATATCAGGGGATGATTTAGGTATGTTTGGTGAAAACGGGCATAATAATAATGTCAGTTTTGGTCGTCATGTATCGATTGAATCAATAATTATGGATACCGTAACCGCGAGGTCTCAGTTCGGGGCGAACCACTAGTTAAAATGAGAGGTAATTTGTCGATAAAATTGATCGCACAGATAATTATAGTAGAGCTACCCAGCGTCTGATCGTTATGCATTAGTATGCATATTAAGGCTCAGGCGACTGCAGTATACATAATATAACTAAACGTCTACAGCAATTACACAATTATTAATATCGGCCAGTCGCCGCAAAAGGTGTATCGTGTTTATTTGTATTTACCGACCGGCAACCGGTTCAAGCACCTCTACGCTAGTGTCATGTCTTCCCAGAACAACTCATTATGGCACGAAAACATCGCATACGGACTATAGAATATAAAGGCTTGTATTGAATTCATGGCTCGTGAAATTGCTTTAGGATTCCGTAGTAAAGCATGGGAAGTGGGAACACCTGTCTGTATGTCCGTCGTTGTAGTGTAGATAATTCCATTCCGAAACTATTAAGAAAAGCTGCAAAGTTGTAAGGCGGAAACTCTGTAGATACCGATACGAAGGTGTGTTTTCAAATTTCGAAAAAAAAAGGAAATCCGTATAATATGTAGGACAAAAGAAAATTTTGCGATGCCCTGCTCGTAAAAGTTGGTATTTTACCGTAATATGGGCAAAAATACCCTACACCCCATCAGATTGTAGATTGAAAAAAGATTTAAAAATATATTATATTTTTTAAATCTTTTTTTAGAGATTGAAAAAAGATTTAAAAAATATATTATATTTTTTAAATCTTTTTTCAATCTCAGGCCACAGCCTTCGTAAATTCGTTAGAACAAAAGCGAGTATACCTACTGCACCCACTTAGATCCGCCTCGACTCTCGATGCGGACTTAGAAACCATTATCGGAATGGCTTCTAAGAATGTGCAGTGTATACTCATCGTCAACTCTCTCGGTTAAATAAAGAGGCAACTACCAAGAACAACGGTAGGTACCCAATGCTCATTGCTCTCATACTCTGAGAAGTTGAAATCGGAGTGTGTCGAGTTCTCTGAACGGTTGTGACCTCCTAAATGTAGACACAATGTTTGTGCAGCATACAGCCGTTGCGTTGCATTGGTGAAATTCGCGTGAATACTTTCGACTTGTGAAAGCAGTATTGTTGTATTGTATTGTAGATATTCCTAGTAGTCCGCATCTCGTAAACGACGATCATTTCATTGAATTTATAATTCAATTAATCCATATTTAATTTAGAGACAGAATGCAGCTTGTTACCTACTTATGAGTTGGTACTTTACCTGCCCCATAGACGAATTATATTTAGAGGTTGAATTGTCAAAGCCTGCCCCATACCTCCTGCCTGCTAATTGCATCAGTGTAACGATAGCTATGACCTCTGATTGGCTAAATCAATGACGTTCTTGCTGCATCAATGCATTTGAACCAATACCTCTGATTGGCTTGTACTCTCCAGCCAAATCAGAGGTATTGGTTAAAATGCATCATTGCGATTGATTGCATCAGTGTAACAATTGCAATCAAGTTCATTGCGATTGTTACACTGATGCAATCAATTTTAGAGAATAATAGCTACCTAACTATCTATGAACATTAATCTAAAATAAGTACCTACTTAAATTATTAATTATTTTAAATTAATGGCCAGGATACCTATATTAGGTAAAAGCAGGCTTCAGCGAAGCAGCTACTTATATTAGTACCATGGAACTAAGAAAACGACTGTCTTCCTACTTCCATGCGTAGTACTAATAATTATAATATTCTGTGCAACAGCCTACAGAGTTGCCAAAATTCAACCCATCTCCCCAATGATGACCCCTGCTAAAATAAAAACTATGTTCAAATAGTGATGTGCAATTATTTGCTATTGCAATCTATACAAGTCTATGTCAATCGAACATTTTTAGTTTAGGTAAACTCTATGGATCTATACAACTACACAGTTCTTTACCTACCTCTTAATAATTCAAATGTTAGTTAATAGTTAATACTAATACGATAAATAAAAATGACCAAAACGTTTTTTCTTAAAATCAAAAGTTTTGTTTTGTTAATTTGAGATTTTCTATTGAAAAATGCCTAACTGAATTGCGACAGCAGCTGCTGGTAACGAATGTAGTTTAAAAATGATGAAAGACAATATTATATTGTTGGCATGTGAATAGAATGTGTAGAGCTGCTGTTCCATTTGGAGCCGAGAGGTTGTAATAATAATATTTAAATCTTTGTAAAGATTGAGCAGCTGCGTATCAAATGTGTGCAACTGCGCAAGCGACAGATGGCCCATGGCTGTGAAAGCAACGCAGGTAGGGGATTCCGAGAACGCCAAATATAATCGCGCTACGAGGAACTCGCTCTCTATGGCACGTTTGAATTTCGAATGCGAATTGTACACCTGCCTATTTGCCCTGTGTTGGAACGAAACATTTTTGGAAAACCATTTTATGAATATTTATAATAATTATTTTATTTATATAAAATTATTTATTGATAATAATAATAGCACGTATACAATTAAGTAAGTTTGTGTGTCTATCTGTAAATATGACTATTTAAAATTTTTGTTAGCTTGTCTGTTTGGTGCTGTTTTTAACCATAATGTTGGTTAAATCTAGTTATCTTTATAAGGTGTGATCTGAGAAATTTTTTATCCCGAAAAACAAATAAGTTTTGCGAGATTTTTTTAAAACATGAAACTTCGTACATTAAGTTATGGGCAAAAACTTGTATTATATTATGTATTAATGTTCTCTGGTAGTGGTAGGTACTAAAATGTATGTTAATTACTATAATAAAGCTGGAATATAGATATGTTAAATAAAACAAAGTTGCCTGTTAAGGTCTATCTTTTATTATTATATGTAAAATGACTATTAACATAGAAATCATAAAATTTATAGCGCTTCATAGAAATAGAACTATTCGTGACTAAAGTTCGGCCGTTCAGAGAATGCGTTCCTGACACGTCGCGATTGAACTGACGACGTAACTTTGTAATGGCGTTGCAGTTACGATAAAAATATTATTGCTGGTTGTTTACCGTTTTAACAATTGATGAGCATTAAAACAACATTATTTTATCAATAATCAATTAATGTTATAATTTTGTGCCAAACTGAGTGTCAAATAACTTGGTAAACAATATTTTTCTGATAGGTGTCAGGAACGCATTCTCTGAACGGCCGATCTATTTATATTATTTTTTTTTATACTAGGTGAGGTGCACGCACCAGTCACCACGGTCACATGAAGTGGTCTGAACTTACTAACCAGGTCACGCATTATTTAACGTTTTTCGGTTGGAGCGGCTCTTTTTTTGTAGACTATGGTTTTGATTACATAGGTGATCATTTTTATTGTCTCACAAAATTTTGTTTATTGCATTAAGAAGAAAAACTTAATTATTACAAAAAATGCATAGCTGAGGCATATTATTCGACTGATATAAGTTCAATGATCCAGCGTGTAAAATTCCATTACCTAGTATACACATTAAAGATAATGGTTTCTGTTGATCAGTTCAAACTATTAATTTTCTCCTTCTTGCTATTGCTTTTATTCATTATTAACTAGAATGAATTGAGTAGAATAGACATGAATGTAAGATTACGCAGAATCGTGCGCTACGTACAAATAGTACAATGCAATGAAGATAGCTAAACAAACGACTAGATAACTGGATAATAATTATTGTTCTTAGTTGGTGAATGAATTCTCAGAAGTAGTGAACGTTCGAGTTTCGTATCACTCGGTTGTACTTGTTGCTCGGCAAGTCAGCAACGGCCTCCACTGAATATCCCCACTTTTCATTCTCGACTCAGTGTGTAGTATTCATCAAATCGTCACAGCGCGTCGGTGCGATTGGTGGTCGATAAAGGTGTTAAATTTACATTATTCATTTGCTTCGATTTAGTTTACAGTACAGTAATGCAGTTAAAATAATTTTTAATATTAGTTCTTTATTTAACTAAAACTATTTTATCTTTGGTATTGTGAAAGTGTCGCAACACTACCTGTCAAAAAAGAAAAAGTTTGAATGGCTGCCAATGGACGCGTTTGGATTTTTTACTTTTATTACTCTGGTTTAATTTGTGCTGTGGGTGTGCACTAAAAGAATTGGTGAATTAACTAGGAAAACTATTTTGGATTATCACAGAGTGAATAATATAGTCATTTTGTGGATTTGCTTTATGGAATTTGTGTGATAAAAAGTGTATAAACTACAATGTTGGATGTTCGTCATTGAGTTGGAATTTGCGTTGCTGTTTCGTGAAGTAATCAAACCGTGGCCTCCGGAGACGAGGCGGGTGGCACACGTAATAGTCCACCGAAAAGTGATCGCCAAATGTGCTTGATTGAGCGACGGGAAACGAAGCTATCCCCTCTAAATATGACTATAGCAACGAGGTTACCTTTGCCACCAAGTGAGTTATTGCAAATAAATAAATTCTTTATGTATATAAAAATATATCTTTGCATTATAATATTATTAGTGAGACACTATGTAACGTCTTGTTATCGATAGTTCAATTTAAATTTACAAATGCCTATTAAACTTATAGTGAATTTTTATAGGTTATGTTAATGTTTTTTTTTATAATAATTTATGGCATATCAATTTCCATAACAATTATTTATTATGTTTTTAATTATTATCTTTCGCTGCACTTGTAAATTTTTACATCAAAATTTTTGAGTTTCAAGGAAATAATAAATTATAATATGAACTTAATATTGTTTTTATCACATTCAATAATATTAAAGGTATGGTAACTGGATTTTATTAAAGAAAGAACATGATTTTATAAAGTTGATTTTCCTTTCATCTAATTTTCTCCATAGTTAATAATTTGACTATATTATTCTTGTTCTTCTACAGAAACGAAACAAGTTGCAACAACAATAATAGGTTTAGCTCTACAGAATTTATTGAATCATATTTTGCAGATTTATTTTAGTGTTGATGTCACCTGCATCAAAAATTGAATTGTTTATTGCTTACAGAAAATAAATATGTTTTACTGTTCTTTAAAAGTACTTATTTATGTATGTATTGTGTGAAAAATTCATTTTTATCCCATTTTAAGAACCTACTTACAAAGGTTGCTTAAATAACTGTTAATTGGGATTTTAATCATTTGAACTTTGTAGTTCCCAATTGAATTTAAGAAAAATCCTATCTATAAAGATACAGGTCTGAGTCACCTTTAAAATAGGCCAAAAATACCTACAGCATTTCAGAGTTGGATTTTATAGTATATATCCTATAATCAGATTTATTTAATGATGTTATCTTTTTTCTGCAAAAAAACTAATAATTTTGCCAAGTAGAAACATACAAAAGCTATTGGCAATAGGGCTTCCAATACCGGGATCCCGGTATTGGCTAATACCGGGATCCCGGACTTTTTCAATACCGGTATTGAGGGCTTCCAATACCGGGATACAGGTATTGGCTAATACCAGGATCCTAGGCCTTTTTCTTATTTTTATCAATATCTGCAGACATGCCTGCAGCCCAATAATGAGTTGATTTGAACTGATAACAACTGGAAGCAGAAATGGAGGCTAAAACTAAAAAAAATATATATATCTAAACCCTAAGCTTCCTCTAGCATTGATAATGAATCTATTGTAAGAGTTGAAAAAGGGAATTAATTATAAGCGTTATAAGCGCAGAGGCGGAAGGAGCGTTTTCATCGGTCAACATATTTATGGAATTGATTAATTCAATTCAATTCAATTCTTTATTAGCATAATGTATATCGACAAGATGGTAAATATAATTATAAAATTCCAAAATCATGTCAAAAGTTAATAGATTGTTACGGCAATTAAAATTTTTCGGCATTTTCACAAATTTTGATATCTCCAAAACGTACATGGATGGAAGTGGCAAGACCTTGAGCTTTTTGAAAGACGTCCTACACGAATCATATGGTGCCATGCGAAGGATAGCTCTAAGGCATTTTTTAACTATAAAAACCTTATTAGCCGTTGTTGATTTACTCCACGTTTTCTCACGACTTCGTCCGCGTGTAGTAAGTTTTCTAAAAATCCTGCGGCACCCATTTTTTTCGGAATAAAAGTAACCTATGTCACTGTTCAGGTACACAAAATATCAGATGTTTAGTATTCATAAAACTTTTATCCAACATTCCAACCCTCACTTTACCCCTTTTGAGGGGGATTTCGTAAAATCTTTTCTAAGCTGATCCCTAGAAAGAAACCTACCGCCCAAACAAGTAAATAATATCTATCGTGTGATGCGGGTTGTTACGTTCCCTCAAATATGGTTGAGCGAAGCAATGGCTGGGTCATGCGTCATGCTCGTGAACGGGTGCCACCGGCGGGAATGGGGCTACTTTATGTCTGCCCATCTTAAGATAGAAGTTAGTCTGTATGCATTTTTGGAACTTTCCTCATTGTGGAAACACTGCATATATAGCATAGTATTTACTGTATTGTAAATCTGTTTTGAAAAGAGCAACCGCCGAGTTTCTTGCTGGTTCTTCTCGGCAGGAAAGGCATTCCGAACCAGTGGTAGATTCATTGACTATTCAAAAGCACTTGTAAAAGTTTATTTGAATAAAAAATATTTCTATTCTATTCTATAATATCAAATTATTCCCATACAGATTTTCACCCCTTATTGTACTACTCTGAAAGGGTGATTTTCTGGAATAGCTTATACAGGTTTTTAATACCTAAAATTAATAACTTAAATGCCGATTTCTCATGTCTCTTACTTCAAAAGATAGGCCTTTCATATAACCCCAATTAAATCCCATTTCAATACCGTATTAAAAAATTATAGGTATTGAAAAACATATTTCCGGTATTAATACCGGTATTGAAAAAATCCGGTATTCGAAAGCCCTAATTGGCAATGTGCTTGGGTGGTGCATGTATTGTCTTAGCACTTTGTCTTAAGGCTAGTTAGTTAGTATTTTAGTCTAGTAGCAAGTAATTTAGTAACTAATCCAAAAATTTTGTAGAGTAGATTAGTATGTGACAAAATTTTTAGTGCATCCCTACACATTTAGTTACTAAATTAATCGCTACTCAACTAAAATACTAGTGCAGTCCAAACTAGTGTTTATTGACATCATAAACTAAATAGTGAATAATGTAATTATAACAAAAAACTTTTAAGTTTAACACATTATTTTCAAAGACCTCATCCTACATTCAATCTATCTGTAATCTATTGTTAAGTAACCTAGCAACCACTATATAATGTAAACAAAGTTTATATAATCTATATATATAAAAGAAAGTGGTGTTAGTTACACTATTTATAACTCAAGAACGGATGAACCGATTTGGCTGAATATTGGTGGAGAGGTAGCTTAGAACCAGGAGACGGACATAGGATACTTTTTATCCCGTTCGACCTCGTTTCCGTCAAGTCACTATAAAACGTGGTATAACAAAAACGCATCTGACATGGAATAACAAAACGCAAATGACAGTGGAATAACAAAACGTAAATGACAGCTAAACGTAATTTTGTCTTTGGTTAAGTATGGTAAAAAATTTGACAATTATAAAAAGTGTTATAATAAAGCATTACTGATATTATAAATGCGAAAGTGTGATTGTTTGTTGGTTTGTCCTTCAATCACGTCGCAACAGAACAGCGGATTGGTGCAATTTTTTGCATGGGTATAGTAATGGATGTAGTAGTGGTTCCTCAGACCGGGAGAGCTACTTTTTATCTCGGATAATGAAAGAGTTCCCGCGGGATTTTTAAAAACTAAATCCATGCGGACGAAGTCGCGGGCATCAGCTAGTTTTTGATATATTATAAGATATCTAAGACTAACTAAATTGACTGATTAATATAGATTGGATATAGGAACTGGGTGTTTGATAACAATATAACTGAAGTTGCTTAGTTATTATTAATCACCTTTAATGACTTCTATTAACAAATAATAACTAGGTATTGAATATTCTACAAGTAATCCTTGACAAGTATGATAATTAATTGATAGATTTATTGACAAACAAATTAGCATGCCACCTATTTTGTATACACAATACATAATAATGGCATTCCAAACCAGTGATTAGATTCACTTGATGATAAAAAACACTAGTTAAAAATTTATCTAAAATATATTCTATTATTTCATGCCAGATGATGCCCGCAACTTCATCAGCATGGATTAAGAGTTTACTGGCTATCTCCATTCCAAGCACAAACATTCGTCCATCCTCACAGACTTTCGCATTTATAATTTTGGTAGGAAGTAGGATGTAGTAGGAAAACATAATAGGAGCGAAGCAACGGCTGGATCATGCGTCATGCTCGTGAACGGGTGCCGCCGGCGGGAATGGGGCTACTTTGTGTCTGCCAGTCTTAACATGAATTGAATTGTAGTTTTTTTTTTTGGAACTTCCCCTCACTGTGGAAATGTTATATTTTATTCTAACAATGTTGCATAGGTTAAATCGGCTTGGCATCTAGCTGCCCACAAGATAGTATAAAAAACTTATTACAATGTAATAGCTTCATAATAATATTGTAAAATGATTATTTTGAAAAGGGCATCTGCTGAGTTTCTTGCCGGCTCTTCTCAGCAGAATCCGCTTTCCGAACCGGTGGTAGAGTCATGACTTGTCATAAGAGCCACAGGTTGGCCTACGTAAAATAAATAATTTTGAATTTGAATTTAATATAGGACTATTGAGTCTAATATACTGTTTCCTTCTTTACAGATGCATGTTTGGAAGTGGGTGCACCCCTCAACAGCTGGTCCTCAGGCGTTGCTTGCTGCCCCAACTGCAGGCATGAGCTCAGAGTGTCGCTCGCCTGCGCCAAGGCACATACACAGTCTATGACACCAGCGACACCCCCCTTCGCCCTTCAGCCGACATACTTGCCTCATTCGCCGTACGCATCACCTTCTTCACCTTTAATACCATCACCTTATAATGATGAACTGAGGAGGTTAGCGGATACACTCAGAGCGTTGAGGCTATCAGGGTGGTACTATGGGAACTTGGATTGGCAGGTTTGTGAACTTTTTGTGAATATTTCAGTTTTGTTCATTCTCAACCTTATCTCACCGCCCACTTTGCTAAAATTATTTTTCTGGAGCCCCCCATTTTTTTTATTTACCATGTGTCGCAAATCTGTATTCAGCGATTGCCCCGAGTATATGTTACTAGATGATGCCCGCGACTTCGTCCGCGCTTTTTTTGATTCCCGCGGGAACTCCTTAATTATCCAAGATAAAATGTAGCCTATGTTTTAATTATGGATATTCCAAATTTCAGCCAAATTGGTTCATTCATTGTGGCGTGAAAGAGTAACAAACATCCATCCATCCATACATCCATCCTCGCAAACTTTCGCATTTATAATATTAGTAGGAATTAGTAGGATGCAAATCTAAAATTAAAATTTTTCATATCCAATTTAATGTCGATCTGAGTGTAATAGAATCTTTCAGTTTGATTTTCATCCACTTCCTGAACTACCGACATATGTATCTGTGTAAAGCACACATGATAAAAATGATTACAATACATACAATAACCAAAATCAACTGACATTAAATTTACTTTACCTTAGTATGTTATTAGCATGTTTTTTTCTTTTTAGACTATATTTTTTTAATAGGTTCTTCTACAGCTCCCCCCCACTCTGTACAGCTATGTTGATAGTATGTTGCCACCCTTATCTTATTTGTATGATCTTTCTCTTACAGGGTGCTCGAAGTTTACTTAAGGACGCCAGTGTGGGAGCCTTCGTGATCAGAGATTCTGGGGACAGGAACTTCATCTTCTCCCTCTCCGTGCAGACTGAGAAAGGCCCCACGTCTGTCAGATTGCATTACGAGCAGGGCTTCTTTAGGTGAGCAATAAGCACTAGCTACATACAATACACACTATCTAAGTTGGCCGGCCTGAAATTAGTAACCCATTCTGGGTTGAATTTTGTAAGCATTTTACAACTTCATCTCAAAACAGCTCCAATACCTTAATAGTTAAAGATGCTGAAATCTGAAAGATCAACAGTTTTGATCCCCAGCTTCTATCCAATATCACCAATCAGTCATATTTTATATATCAGGTGTTTCGATTAAGGAAAATATTTAGCATACTAATTATATGAATTTTGTTGAATACATTCATAATTATTTATATATCGTTAATTCATTATTTTATGTATGTAAACCACAAACATTCTGAGGTTTAATTAAGGCTCAAGGTACATATTGTAAAAGTGGCGACGAGGTGCAGGTTATATCCACGAGTATATAATTAGTAATTATACAGACATAGCAAAATTTACTGTACCTGTATGTTATATCTATCAAGTATATGTACTCTTATACCAAGTAACCAAGTGATACCAGTTTTATAGGAGTACAAGATTTTGCCCGCGACTTCATCCTCTTGGAAGATTATTAAAATCCCATGGGAACCCTTTGTTTTTCCAGGATAAAAAACAGCTTGTGTCACTCTCCAGACCTTAAACTGTAGCCCAAAAATCACGTCGAGCAGTGCTGAGTGATTGAAGGACAAATCAAAAAACAAACGCTTTCGCATTTATAATATTACATACTAGGAATTTATCTACATAATCTAGTCTTGAGATATTGATCGTCATATTATTTATTATCTATGGACATGTGTGTAGCACATATTATGTGCTTCGGTACGATAATAATTCTTCATTAATAAATCAGTGATTTTACTCATTCAGTACTCAGAATTTCCGATTAGTCAGTTCTGTGAAATTGTAGTTAAATCAAGATAGTAATAATTTAATCAATACCACCAAATAATTAAAAATTGTTAAATTTTGGTTTGGCTATTTAGCCATTCATCATCCTCTAAATATTTGAGCATTCACTTTAACAGATTTATCTTTAAACTAGCGGCACGCTATGAAGGCCGGTTTGACGTTTGTCCGCTCATGAAGTTCCGTATTAATTGATAACGACTTTGAAGGAAATAATTGTATTACTTTATTGACGATAGTGATGTGCAGAGATTCATAAATTTTATCGAATGTAGTTTTAGGTTTAGGACTCAAAATTTATTTATTAAATTGATTTCTAAAATGTATACAAGTGTAGAAAAATCAGTTTGCACCATTTAAGGGGTGAATGTACTTGTGAATATGAACAATTTTCACTATGTGGACAAACCTCTGAAATCGCAAAAAAATATCAGCTGTTTCATACAAAAGGTAAAATTTTTATTTTTATATGATATATACCACAACTCGGCATTTGGTTATGGCGTGAAATACGTTAAAAATGGCGTAGATGCAAACATGAATATGTTAAAAGCGGAATTAGTACGTCTTTTAAAAGAAAACAAACCAACCAAGATCCGATACGTCATTGACGAAATAGCATTAGAACATGGGCACAGAGTTATACGGTTACCGCCTTACCATTGTGAGTATAATGCGATTGAGTTGGTGTGGGCTCAAATTAAGGGATATGCTGCAAGACACAATACAGAACCCCCATTTACCACAAAAAAAATGCTAAAATTATTAGAAGAAGCTTGTGAACATGTGACTAAAGGAGACTGGGAAAAGGTTGTGAATAGAACTGTTAAATTAATAAGGGAAGATTATGAAAGAGATGTGAAAATAGATAATATTATAGAAAACGAACATATAATTATTAATGTAGGTGATGATAGCAGTGACGACAGTGAAAATAGTAGTATGGACGAATCTGATTAATTATGGCCTTTTGTGGCACCTTTTTTGGTATCTTTTGTATTCATATGTTTCTTGTGTGCATATAAAGTATGTATATTCATTTTCATTCAAATATTCAGTTCGTTCAAATAAATTAAATAAACATATACATTTTTGTTTTATTAAACCTATTTAATCAGGTACAAAAACAAAACTTAATTGTTTTTTGTTCGAGAATAAATTGACATTCCACATCACTATTGTAATGTGTCAAACCGGCCATCATAGCGTGCCGCTAGTGTAAAGGGTTCTATAAATTAGAATATTATGTTTTTTTTTTATTGTCTTAGATTATTTCGCATAGTAGGTAATCTTTATAATGATTTATAATTTAACTAGCTGATGCCCGCGACTTCGTCCGCGTGGATTTTGTTTTTAAAATCCCTCGGGAACTCTTCGATTTTCCTGGATAAAAAGTAGCCTATGTTACTCTCCAGGTCCTCAACTATACCCATGCAAAAAATCACGGCGATCCGTAGCTCTGTTGCGGCGTTATTGAAGGACAGACCAGCAAACCAACAAACAACACACTTTCGCATTTAATTTATAACAATAAACAAATATTAGTATGATAAATAATTCTTTTTAAAAAACCGACTTCAAACGCCCGCGCCACTACAAACCATATAATTTATTGTTGATATTTTAAAAACCGCTCGACCGATTTCGATAAAATTTCAATGGGACCACCTGGGAAATTATACCCTTTGAAACAAAAAAACAGTTTTCCAAATTATGTTTTCCCATTAATATTTATAAACGACACACTATCACGAGCTATCAAAAAGCCAATGTACTTAATCGGTTAAGTTTTGTACCCTGCGCAATCATTAAGAATGGCAAATTAAAAATTGCAAAAATCACGTCTATTACAAGCTTTTATTTAGTTTCACCTGTCCCGATTTTTGTTATTGAATCTTGCAAATTAAATTTCATCCACTTCCCGGATACCGATCGAGCTGAAATTTTGCATGCATGTACACATGCATGACAACAGTCGCATGATAATGCAATATTATGATGACATGTTGCTGATCTAATGATGGAGCTAGAAGGTGGCAATAGGAACTTCGCAATGAAGTGACACAACCCCATCAAGTTTGAGCTTGTTTGATTCGTCTTGAAAAGTAGTCTGGTTCTAAATAGCCAGGGTCTGACGATGTAGCCAGCTACTAAAAGCTTGTTTTTTAAAAATAAAATTTTTAATTTACACTTGTTACACTGAAAAATCATGATGTTGCATTCCTAGAACTGTGCATCTTTGAATTGTATTTATCTATTTATATACATATAATTGGGTACATCGTTTTTATCATCGGTTAATCTGTTGTTCAATGTTATTTTGTTATCTTATCAGTAAAATTGAGCAATGATAAACAATCTTAGCGCCCTCCAAATTCGCTACTACTATTACAGCGAAAAGAAAATCCACTTTCTTTTTCCAGTTTTGACTTTAGTTATATTACTATATATAATATAGTATAAAGTTTTTGAAAACTACTATACTCGGCGCGGCGAAACTTGATCCCTATGACACTGACAGCTAATGTCACCATATAACATTGTAGTGGCGTCACCATTAAATTGGGATCATATTGGGGGCGTCTAAAAATGCCATTTATAAATTTTACGTAGCTTTATACCATTAGTAATGATATTCCGTTGATATTTTTAACAATTCTTAACATTTACAAGAAGTTATCTCAATCTGAATTTATGTTTACGTCCTGCAAAACTTACGTCGTGTGACGTTTATCGACTAGGGCGGCAAGTAAAAATGTCGGTAATGGAAACGAGTGCACAATTTTTTTTCATACTCACATTTTAGTTCATATATTATGGAATGGAACAGAATATTACGATCATACCATTCATACATACACACATGATTATATTATACCCAAGAAAATTAAAAAATAACAGCTATAGGAAAAAATGAAATGAAACAAAATCTGTTTAACAATTATTTATTTACATACACAGGGTCAAGGGTGTAACAAAAGTAAGTCATAATACTTTAGGGTTTGCATGTGTTCCTTATATAGTTTACAGTGAAAGTACTCAGCGCTGAAAGCGAAAATTTTTTTTTTGTGATTTGTATGGGCAAGCGCCACATGAGCTTCCCCATGCAAATCACAAAAAAAAATTTTTGCTTTTAGCGCTGCTACTTTGCCAGTGAACTCTATATAGGGGACACTACACACCCTAAAGTATTATCACTTACTTTTGTTACACTCTGTATTTTATTCTGAATCTGATAATGACATGAGTGTTTGCGTCTCAGACTCGGAATCTGAACTGCAACTGCTGTCACCTACATTTATCAATAACGGTTGATCTTCAAGAGTGTCGTATCGCACATCTCGATCCCAATCATCGTAGCAAAGTTTTTTGGTCTTTTCTACAACTTTCCTCCAATTATCCGGAGTCACTTCACTATAAGCTTTTTCTAATAATGTCA
Organism: Oeneis ivallda; assembly: GCA_029955525.1. Lineage (NCBI taxonomy): Eukaryota > Metazoa > Arthropoda > Insecta > Lepidoptera > Nymphalidae > Oeneis > Oeneis ivallda. Next base: position 20,640,114 of record JARPMR010000013.1, on the reverse strand, counting down.
GCATTTTATTGGCTGTAAATGGCGGAGTGGTGTTAAGCCTGGCTGCACAACCTGAAACAATATTTATTTTGAGTATGATGCAAAGTAAAAGAGTGAGATTGAAGTAAAAGTATATATATAAATATACTTATAATATATAAATATATATATAAATATACTTATATAGCAAAAACGTGTTTACCGGGTTAAACATTATTAGAAAATAACAAGGTTGGAAACTTTCGTTTTACTTACCTACTTAATCTATGCCAAAAATCTTAAATTAATACAACAACAACATAATGGACATTAAAAATGCACATTATAATATTTTTTAAAACATGTTTACCAACGTGGCTGAATGCAAGCCACGCCTTTGTCTAAAAAAGAAAAATTATCGACACGACCAAAGACACGACCCATCACTAACACGAACTGTCATAGGGATCAAGTTTCGCCGCGCCGAGTATACTAGTATATTAAATATTAATTTAATATACTAGTAGTAATTTAAAGATAACATGCATAAATAATTCATTAATTTAATATAAATAACAAGCATTATAAAAATAATATTAATAATTATTAATAAATACTAAAAATAATTATTAATTGTATTAAAAATTTGCATAGGTAATTTGGGTATAATTGAGGACCTAGAAAGTAACATAGGCTACTTTTTATCCCAGAAAATAAAAGAGTTTCCGAGGGATTTTAAAAACGCGGTCGAAGTTGCGGGCATCACCTTTAAATCAAATGACTCAGTGACAGCTAATGAAATCAGGCAAGGCGAGTTAGCATTGTATGTACGTTAATAACTAAATACTGTGGATTCCAAGTATTTGTTGTTTATGGAATAAAGTTACATATTATTGTCTTGAGTAATGCCGAGTTCTTTTTATGCACTTAAAATTAAATAAAAGCAACAGAGGGAGGTGTGTCACTGTTGTTCCTGGTAGTGTGGTTTTTCTGCATTGATTTAGTTATTAGCAATAAATTATACGCTGCAATATAACTACAATGCTGACATGTTACGTTATACTGTGTTATCACTTTTAATGCCTAACCTTTTTTTTATATGGAACTAGTTTTTCCGGAAAAAAGTAGCCTACGTCACTATCCAAGTTCTCTACTATACCCATGCAAAAAGTATCGTTGATCAGTTGCTCCATTGTAGCGTGATTGAAGGACAAACCAACAAACAAACACACTTTCGCGTTTATAATATTAGTGGTAATGTTATTTGTGATTTTTATCAACATTGAATAGGTAGGTATATTATTATGAAAAAAATATCTTCTCTATCAATCGATTTGATAAAGGTCTCTTGTCTTCTAAGAATATCCTCATTTGTGATTTGATCTCGCAGCGATATTCCGAAAATAGGTCTCTCCATCGCCTGCTGAGTGACCCTGAGCCTAGTGAGGTCCATATAGTTAGCAACTATGGGACAATTTGTATAGATTGACCTAAGTCTAACAGTGTATTCTCTATCTTTACAGGTTAGACTGTGACCGGCCGCTCGCGAGGTACATGCCGCGTTTTAGGTGCGTAGTAGAGTTGGTGCAACATTACACCCGGGTGGGTGAACGCGGCCCGGCGGGTACAGTGTGGGTCGACCGGGAGGGTTGCCCGCACTCACCCGTGCTCCTCAAGACTCCGCTGAGGAAATCACCGCCGAGCCTCCTCCACTCAGCGCGCCTTGCGGTCCATAAAGCCCTGGACTCGAATCCTCTGACGCCCAAACTGTGGTGCGCTCCAAAACACAGGTTACTGCCTCTACCCTCAACGCTTATAGACTATCTCGGGGAGTACCCGTACTCGATCTAACATAGGGATCTGTATTTTAGTTGCTAATGTAGCCCAATTGTGTCTTAGGGGAGATCTATAGATGGCACTCTCACTCGGCTCAGACTCAAGACAGACTTATGTCAGGATATTTTTGTGTCTCATTTTAACTCTATCTTGAGTCTTGAGCAGGGGCAGAGTACGATCTATAGATATCAGTCTTAGAGCCTGTCTTGCGTAGGCATGTTAGCGAGGTAGAGTAATTAACAAGACAGTTGTATTAAAGTTTCGTGTAATAGTTACAGGGATTATATTATTTCGCGTAAAAACTTGTTGTCAGTCTATACATATTAAACAGGACCGTGTGATTGATAAACACTGACATATAACACTCGTAAAAACGAAAATTGAAAAGAAAATGAAAACATCTGTCCTTTTCATAACAAAATAAAAAAAGGGATGAACTAAGATTTCAGTTTTAGTACTGCCATATTGACATTATTGGATACCATGTTTAACATTGATATTTCTGATGACTGAACACTGACTGATGAGCTGTTTTTGACCGTTCTGTTAAATTGCTCTGTCACTTAGACTACGGCGTGAAACAGGCGTAAAAGGCGCATAGTGAAGATATTAGGGTATTAGATAAAATATTTTAGCCTTCTATGTAATCATTGTATGGAGTTTAGGAATTGCATCCGCAAATACAAAGCGTTAGGCTGGGCGTGGAGACTACTCAAGAAGGGTGCGTTCACACATTTCCGCGTCGCGCAATGGTTAAGGTTTCCCGGCTGGGTTAATTTGGGAAACTTCATATTCTTTCGGTTCAATGGGGTTTTTATCGCAGTTAGTTACCACTATAAAGGCAAAAGTGGCGCGATTTTACGTTCCAGTTTAATGCCTAAAGAATATAGGTTTATTAGGATCTACTCACATTGACTCGAAGCGACAATCCCATAGCTGCTGGGGCTGATTATATTACTACACACTGTAAGAGAACCGCAACACAGGTATAGCAAATTTAAAAAAATGAATGAAAGAATGGGCGCGTCATTATTTGCTCAATTGATTTATACATAACGTTGTTGCGATAGGGCTCAATATGTTGTTTGTATCAGATTGTCGCTTATATGCGCTTCGACTCTCAATGTGAATCGACCCTTATAATCATATCCCATTAGACTCAGAGCGTTTTTCCAACTTTGCTCATTCGTGCTTACTTTTAGGTGAAATAGTCTTGCGTTAACTTATTATTGAAAAAATGAAAAAAAAAAATCATTAGGCTCAGAAGGGGAAGTTGTAAAGCCAAGTCAGTTAATAAAAATCGCCTTTGAATTGTTGCTGGGCATACCTATCCCGAAAATGTGTGAAGGCACCCTTATGTGTAATTGTAAAAATATATTATGTACTTTATATTATTTAATGCTAAATAAACTAGTACCGGATGCTAGGTATATAAAGGGCAGGCTCCTTTATTTTAACTGATAAGTTACTAACAAGCATCTACTTTGTAATAGTTAAATTATAACCTCTGTATTATTTATAAGTATTGAATATGGGACTCAACTATATTATGATATTTAGTTAAGGTCTTTAGCACATCACCACTGCAGAATCGTAACAGCTGAATGAAAGGGATAGATGCATAATGTGGCGCTTTATAAATTTTTTGAGTGTAATAAAAGAAAAAACCTTGTGAGAATGTTATTATATATAATATATAAATTGTTAGCTTACTTACAAAATTTACTAGGAGAGAGAGAGAGTATATGTCAAGTTCAGCTTGGCTAATATTCTTTAAAAAAATGTCTTTTCCCTTTGGCCCATTTCGCTTCTATTGTTTCGCAGAGGAGATGTCCTAAGAGGTCAGAATGATTTTTTGTTTGATTAATAAAATTTAACGGCACTGTCTGTATATAATTGAAAAGGGATGCATTAGAAATGTAATGCACGACTGAATTCCTTAAAGAGTATAATATAATGCACCTAAACACCAGGATCACAAAATATAAAAAATTTCATGTTAAGTGCATGAAGAGAATACAGTCATGTTTTACTTAAATAAAATATTGCCCCTCAAAAGTGTGGCCAGATTATGTAACATGTTATAAAAATGCATATTGTTATATAACTCTTGTTCACTCCACCAAAACATGTTACGTTATAATTTAATTATAGTCTAAAAATATCATTGCATACTCTTGTATATATTCATAGCACCAGTTCAGTTATGTGAAACATGAAATGTTTCATAGTATGGAATCACATTAATACAATTTAATAATGGTTCTTATTCCAAGAGTGTGTCTATCTTGAGGTGTAATATTTTTGTTTATGAGTAAAATAACTTAAGGTTTATATGTATATCAGTTGGGACATTAATTGTATTGTATCTTATTTTATAACTGCAATCTATGACTACGTTTTTGACAGTTTTTGTATGAAGATGTCACCACAAAATACATTTCGCGCTTAGTTACGTTTTCAGTGTCTAGGGCCCGGCTCGTTATAAGATGCCTAATCTTGTCCATTATTATATTATTAAGAAAATCATCACACTATTTTTTGTATAGAGTTATATTTTATTTATTTCTCATCTAATATAAATAAATAGGCTTAGCATACTTACACAATATTTTTATTTTGTTCCTATCTAAAAAATAATATTATTACTACAACAGAAGATTAATCGTAATAAATGTATATTGTTATAAAATAACTAGGTATTTGACCCGACAAATAAATCTTCAATAAATCTAAATTCTAAATTAAACATTAATTTAAAATAAATAACGTTCGGTAGTTAAAAAGTTAAAACCATGTTTGAATAAAATGCATAAAAAAATCTACAAGTAACGAAGTTGGTTTAGAAAAAAACTAGCCTGGTTGTTCACTAATACCAAACTAGATTAATGATTTGTTTGGTCATGTTGACAATCTAGATTTTCTAAAAATACGCGATTATTTGAGAAATTTCATTTATGAAATTGGAGAGTAAATCCATATGTACTTAGTATAAATTCATCTGCAAGTGCCATCTCCACTTATCAAGACTTGAAAACTTAACGATTTCTGTACAGCCGCATTAGTAGGAGAATGCTTTCACGAAAATGTGCATAAAGAAATTATTTATTTTTATTGAAGAATCAAACCCATATTTGGATATAATTAATATCAAAATGTGCCATTTATACACAAGTTTTTACTGTCCAATTTAATTTAGCCAGACTAGCCTTAACTCGGATTGGATTGTAGACAAGAACGTGTCTATGATCCCTAACACAACATTCTGTGCATCCTAACATGTTATAAAACCATGTAACACCTCATGTTATATAGTCCGGACGCACCGTAATAAAATTAAAGTATTTTTGAGGCTGAGTATGTACATAGTTCATTTTCGTTTTACCTATTTATTTCTAATTGTAATTTAGTGTAGAAAAAATCTTGATTTTGCAAGTAAAAGGTACCATCTAATGGTTGTCTTTTATTGTAGTCTAGGGGTTTGGCTAGTGATGTTCACTAATATAGGATTAATAATAATGTACCTTGAATAATCTCAATTATATTTATTGTAAGCTTCACTAGTACTTTTTTGTTTGCGAGATATATACTTAAATTGTAGTTTAACATTTGGGAAAGTACTATTCGACCAAGTTTGCCTGATTGTAGGATTGAAAATATGTCAGCCTGAAATTGTTATGTACGCATTTGTTTTATTTTTATATATAACTTATTATAAAATTATTATTTAAATTTATGGAGTGAAACACTAATAGGTAACTAAGATTGACATAATAGAGAAAATGTTTGTTTGTAGACTTAATATGTATGAAAAGAACTGCAAGTAATTTATATAAAAAAATATACAATTTCGGTCTAATTCGTTGTTTCATTCATTCTAACTAGCGGCACGCTATGATGGCCGGTTTGACACATTACAATAGTGATGTGGAATGTCAATTTATTCTCGAACAAAAAACAATTAAGTTTTGTTTTTGTACCTGATTAAATAGGTTTAATAAAACAAAAATGTATATGTTTATTTAATTTATTTGAACGAACTGAATATTTGAATGAAAATGAATATACATACTTTATATGCACACAAGAAACATATGAATACAAAAGATACCAAAAAAGGTGCCACAAAAGGCCATAATTAATCAGATTCGTCCATACTACTATTTTCACTGTCGTCACTGCTATCATCACCTACATTAATAATTATATGTTCGTTTTCTATAATATTATCTATTTTCACATCTCTTTCATAATCTTCCCTTATTAATTAAACAGTTCTATTCACAACCTTTTCCCAGTCTCCTTTAGTCACATGTTCACAAGCTTCTTCTAATAATTTTAGCATTTTTTTGTGGTAAATGGGGGTTCTGTATTGTGTCTTGCAGCATATCCCTTAATTTGAGCCCACACCAACTCAATCGCATTATACTCACAATGGTAAGGCGGTAACCGTATAACTCTGTGCCCATGTTCTAATGCTATTTCGTCAATGACGTATCGGATCTTGGTTGGTTTGTTTTCTTTTAAAAGACGTACTAATTCCGCTTTTAACATATTCATGTTTGCATCTACGCCATTTTTACGAAACCATGCGACGATATCAGCTTTCTTTTGGGATTGGGCAGGTGGCTTGTCAATTTGCATCGAGTGGTATGGGGCGTTGTCCATAATTATAATAGATGGTTCAGGGAGGCTACACAACATTGAGGTAAACCATTCAGTAAACTTTTCTCCATTCATGTCTTCATGATAGTCTCCAGTGGTTTTTGACGCAAAAGCCATGAGAGAACCTTCGACAAACCCGTTGATGGTTCCGGCGTGACAAATTATAAGTCGCGATCCTTTTCCTACAGGAACTTTGGAAGTAGATGCTGCTGTGTCATCGTTCCAAGAACGGCCTACAGTATGGTTAGCATTAAGCCATGTTTCATCCAAGAACACAACATTTTGCCAATTTTTGATTTCTTTCACTTGCCGTAAAAAAGTATACCTTGCCATCGCTATATCAAATCTTTCCATCAATATTTTGCGTTTGTTACATTTTTTGTATCGAAATCCAATGGTCTTCAAAATCTTCGTTAAAGAACTTTCCCCACCGAAGAATAATCCAGCTTCCTTCAGTGAATGCACCAACTTTTTTCTTGTTGGATACTCCTTCTGTAAATAGTAGCCGTAAACATGTCTTCGGATAGCATCGGCATCAAAGCTATCGATGCCTACGACTGGTTTTGCTCGTTTTCTCTTTTTTGGTGTGTGAAGTTTATTTTCTTCTGTGCCAGTCTCGCCATATTTTTTTTTAGTTATCCGTCTAACAGTTCGTTGTCCAATATTAAGCGCATCAGCTACGCGTTCAACCACTGACGTTATAGGTAAAATTGGCCCTCCATTTTGAGCTTCACGATCGAAATAGTTACGAAGGCGTATTACGAACTCACGTGTCTGACTATTTAGAACAGTTCTCTGCGTACGTTCGGTCATATCGACGAAATCCACAACAAAGGGCTTGAACAGAGTCCAAATTAACGAGCAAGGGTCAACAGTAATGCAGTATCAATATTTGAAATCCAAAGCCAGGTCAAAACTATATCACAATCGCATTGCACTGACAGTTTATACTTTTCGAAGCAACGTCAATTCGAAACTGCTTTGTTTTGCATTGAGCATTGACGCGAGTTTGCCGGAGGTAGTAGTTGTGCTAGCCAGCGATCCTATGTGACGATCGTATTAGATTCCATTTTTAAAAATTTTCAATTTAGAAAACCAAATGCCGAGTTGTGGTATATATCATATAAAAATAAAAATTTTACCTTTTGTATGAAACAGCTGATATTTTTTTGCGATTTCAGAGGTTTTTCCACATAGTGAAAATTGTTCATATTCACAAGTACATTCACCCCTTAAATGGTGCAAACTGATTTTTCTACACTTGTATACATTTTAGAAATCAATTTAACTAGTGGTTCGCCCCGAACTGAGACCTCGCGGTAACGGTTTCCCATAATTACTTATTCATTCAATAGATACATGACGATCAAAATTGACATTATTATTTTGCCCGTTTTCACCAACCATACCTAAATCATCCCCTTTGTAGAAGTCTCTTTACGTAGGTAGCCCCTAAATACAATCCTAACATCCCAATGTCATTTTCACCTTTAGTTGTCCCGTAGAGGTTCGTAATAACAAAGTTGACAGAAAGTGTCAACTAACTTAACATAGGTAGCCCGTAAAGGTTAGAGAACTGTTATAGTGAAATCCTCAAGGCCTCAAACAAACTTAGGTATAGTTTTTTCGAACATTCAAATTAAATTACTTGTACACAGCGTCGACTATCGACAAGATCAGAAAACATGTAAAAACAAACTGCAACGTGAAGTTTTATTGATGTTTGCTAAATGACTAAATAATAATTTTAATTGAATAATATGTTACATATAGCTGCATTTGCTATATGAGATGAGAGCGCCATCTATTGACATCATTGTGAAGTTCTGTTGTTGCTGCTCATTAAAAGTTAAATAATTTAGTTTCCTTATTACATTTATCTAATTTTAGTATTTGTTGTTCAAGTACATGATATTACGCTAAAATTATAAAACTTTCAAGCCCCAGCTTTCAATGGTTATTCCGTTGTGAGGTCAAATATAATCTCCACTTTGAAAGCCCCTCATTTCGTCAATTTTAGGAAAAAAATTAAAACAAAAATTCTTTTGTACTCTGTTCCAAATTATCTTTAAAATGAGGTACTGTAACCCTATGAAATCCAAAAAATTTTTTTTTTCTTCGCATTCGCTTCTATGAGAGCCCCCCTGAAATAAAGATTTTTATAACTTTTTAAGCCATTTTCAGCTGGAGGCCATCGGTTTACATATTATATCTAAAATTGAAGTAATTACGTTCAGTAATTCAGAAGTTATAAGGCTCTGACAGACGGACGGACGGACGGACGGACGGACGGACGGACAAGTGCAAATTCACTCAAGTAGACTCAAAGACCTTCGCTTCGCTCGGTCGATAAATAAATTTTGAGTCCTAAACCTAAAACTACATTCGATAAAATTTATGAATCTCTGCACATCACTATCGTCAATAAAGTAATACAATTATTTCCTTCAAAGTCGTTATCAATTAATACGGAACTTCATGAGCGGACAAACGTCAAACCGGCCATCATAGCGTGCCGCTAGTTTAAGTATTGATCGGGAATACCTATAGGTAGCCTATAGGTATGGATTCGAATTATGTCTTATAACTTATTGTAATCGTCGCAAGTAAAAATCGTCATCGCAGGGCTTACTGTTAAAAATGTAAAAGTTAACAAATCCACAATAGCTGTACCAGTCATTTATTTGCGATATAAATTATAAACGATCACTACTTATGAAGTGCCATTATATATCTTATAAAAAGTGCTGAGTTTCTTGTCCGCTCTTGTCAACAGACTCTGTTTTCCGAATCGGCGGTAGTCTTGACTTGTCAACTCATGACTTATTTATGAGGCCACAAGCCGGCTTATATGAAAATAATTTTGAAAATTACAGTAGTTAACGATAAAATTTAAAAAGTTAACAGATTTTTATCAGTTAATATACATAATACCGATAACTTGAAAATAATAAATACCGTTATTTTTGGCAACTTTGTATATTATTATGTCCTCTCGTAAACAAAAAGTCCCCTGGAACTAGGAATTACGACTACGTCTGAGCCGTGAAGTTTAAAGAAGAATTTTTCTCCTAAAGAATTATATTATTTCAACTAAAATTCCATTATTTTCCGTCGATTCCCGCCTTCACTGAATATTCTAAAAAGTAAAAAATATTCTCTGCACATCTTAGGCTACTGCAATGTGCTACCTATGGTGCTTGTAGCAGTAGCTTGGCAGTAGCAGTAGCACATTCATAGGGTAACACTGACACTTCTAATGTTAGGTAGTTATTGTAATACGTACATAGAGTAAAGTAATACATCTGGAAAAATACGTATAAACTTAAACGTATTATATTATTTATTACCGTAAGCAAGACATATGCACATATTATAGGCCTTCGTATTCGAAGAACTAAAAAACTGTCCATTGCAATAATAGGGTATTTGACTACTTTTAGAAAATCATCTTAAATTGTTAATAATGCTATGCTGAAGCTAACAAAACGTATATTTCGGCATAATTTTCATTATTTTTCATAAAAATCGAGAAATAAATTCAAAAAAATAAATTGCCGCCGAAACGTTCCATTTGCTCTCATGACGTAACAGTTCACATTTCAAACAATGACAATTTTATAATATGTGTTTAGGCCGCGTGTCGCATACTATTTGGTATTTAATAAAATAGTAACGATGAAAAACAGACGAAATTAGCCTATTACGCCGCACAAACACGTCGAAATGTATTGACAAAATGAGAATTCCATAGGTGGTGTGGACTGTGACGTCATTCGAGATCACGGAACGTTTTCGATCACGTGACCATGGCCGGAATTATAGCAATTCTATTTAATGTTTTCCAATTAAATAAAGCTTTATTTTTTAGTTTTGTCGTATGGAATAATGTTTTTAGATAATAATCTTTTAGGATGACACCAAATGAAACGATATTTTTAATATAGTCAAATACCGTATTGCGGTAAGGAGATTTGCATGTATTTAATTACTCTATGTAAAACGTAGTTGTTTAGATCATAGTTAGGTAGGTTGTAAACATGAAGGTAGCAAATGTAAAATATTCTCTTTGACTCTATGGTTTAGTTTTGTTATAGTGATGTGAACCGATTACAAATTTGATAACCGGTTTTTACTGATTACTTTGTAAAAAACCGGTTTTTATAGGTATTCTTAGGTTTTTTTCTTATTTTTCTTAAAGAAAGAACAAAACATCGAAAATTTTTAAGTAATTTTTTTTTATCTATGACAAGATAGTCCTTGATTGCGATCTCACCTGATGGTTAGTAACGATGCAGTCTAAGATGGTAGCGGACTAACTTATAAGTATCTTTATTATAATCAAAATAGTAGGTTGAGGAAAAAGTTCAAATTGGACTTACCTTTGCTGAGGAATGCTGCGGCTTCCTCCCACGGAAATGAAACCAGGTGGACACGTTTAATTTATTTTTATTTTTATTTAGAAACTTATCACTAATTACTTATCTTATCGCTAATTTTTTTTTTTGGATCCTGTATTTCGGAGTGACCGAGATTCAATGTGGGATTTGTGAAGGGCGAGGGATAATTCTTAGGTTCAACATCAGTTCTCGACTGATCTTTGGGCTACTTGAACGAAACTTCAGGATAATTTGGAACAACAATTTATTACATAGAACTGAGAACTGATTTGATCAATAAATAGCCACAATAGCCATGGTCCAGAAACGGGAATTATTACTGAAAACACTAATCAGGCTTTAACGCTGAAACCCTACCTAAAGCCGTCTCCAACCACCCCTATAACGGCCCCTGACCTCACATCTAATCATTTTAACCACAACACGACAGACAAACTACCATCTGAACGTGAGGGTAGTCATCAAAATGCACAAATTAATTGACAATTATCATGACTTAGGCGTGTCAAAATATTTGTAGCGATAGTCAATTATCGCTACTCACTATTTACTTATCTTATCGCAAGTCAATAATTACTTATCTTATCGTTTTTCACTAATTTCTTATCTTATCGCTAATTAGTTATCTTATCGCTTATCGCTAATCACATCTTATCGCTAATCACATCTTATCGCTTATTACTAATAACTTATCTTATCGCTTATCATTAGTTACTTATTATATAGCTTATCACTAATTACTTATCTTATCGCTTATCAGTAGTTACTTATCTTATAGCTTATCGCTAATTACTAATGACTAACTACATATCTTATCACTTATTACTTATCTTATCGTTTATCACTAATTTCTTATCTTATCGCTTATCACTAATTACTTATGTTATCGCTAATTACTAATAACATATCTTATCACGAATTACTTATCTTATCGCTTATTACTAATAACATATCTTATCACTAATTTTTTATCTTATCGCTTATCACTAATTACTTATCTTATCGCTTATCACTAATTATTTTACTAATCGCTAATTCATCATCAGCCTGTATTCGTCCACTGCTGGACATAGGCCTTTCCGAGAGCGCACCACCAAACACGGTCCTCCGCCTTCCTCATCCAACCGCTTCCCGCCACCTTCTTAAGGTCATCGGTCCAACGAGTTGGAGGTCGTCCTACACTGCGCTTGCCGGTACGCGGTCTCCACTCCAGAACACGTCTGCCCCATCGGCCATCGGTTCTGCGGCAGATATGACCTGCCCACTGCCACTTCAGCTTGCTAATCCTCAGAGCTATGTCGGTCACTTTTGTTCTTCTACGAATTTCCTCGTTCCGGATTTTATCCCTGAGAGAGATTCCCAACATAGCTCGCTCCATAGCGCGCTGAGCGACTTTTAATTTGTGAATGATGCCCACCGTCATTGTCTTCAGGCTTTGCGGTATTGACGAATCGAAGACCTGACGCAGCTTTGAAAATGCTGCCCAGCCCAACTGAATTCTTCTGTCAGCCTCCTTGTCGAAGTTGTTTCTACCGAGTTGTATAATCTGGCCAAGGTAGTTGTATTCCTGAACAACTTCGATGCTGACATTTCCGACGTTAACCGGTCTTGAGATAACGTGCTCGTTAAACATGACTTTTGTTTTGTCTATGTTCATCTCAAGACCCACTTGTCTGGAAGAACAGCTAAGCTGGGCCAGCATTTTTTCAAGATCTTGCAGCGATTCCGACAGTATAAATATATCGTCTGCAAAACGCATCTCGCTAATTGCGCAATCGCTAATTACTCTTAAGATATCACTAATTACTTATCTTATCGCTTATCACTAATTACTTATCCTATCGTTTATCACTAATTACTTACCGCTTATTACTTGTCTTATCGCTTATCACTTATCTTATCGTTTATCACTAATTACTTATCTAATCGTTTATGACTAATTACTTATCGCTTATCACTAATAACATCTTATCGCTAATTACTAATTACATATCTTATCACAAATTACTTGTACATAGTTTATCACTAATTTCTAATCTTATCGCTAATCAGTAATAACTTATCTTATCCCTTATCACTAATTACTATCACTAATTTTTTATCTTAATCGTTTATCACTAAATTCTTATCTTATCGCTTATCACTAATTACTTATCGCTTATCACTAATTTCTTTACTAATCGCAAAGTATTACATATTATCGCTAATAATTACATATCTTATCGCTTACCACTAATTACTTATTTTATCGCTAATCAATAATTACTTACCTTATTGCATGCATATCAATAATTACTTATCTTATCGCTAATTACTTAAAACATATCTTATTACAAATCACTAACGAGACCAGACGAGACCAGATGAGACCAGACGAGACCAGACGAGACCAGAAGAGACAAGACGAGACCAGAAGAGACCAGGTCAGACTAGACGAGACGCAGACGAGAACAGACAAGACCAGACGAGACAAGACCAGATGAGACCATACGAGTCCATACGAGACCATACGAGACCAGACGAGATCAGACAAGACCAGACAAGACCAGACAAGACCAGACAAGACCAGGCAAGACCAGACAAGACGGGACCAGACCAGACAAGACCAGACAAGACGGGACCAGACCAGACAAGACCAGACGAGACGAAACTAGACCAGAGAGACGAAACTAGACCAGACGAAACCAGAGGAAGCAGACGAGACCAGACGACACCAGACCTGCCGAGGCCCGAAACGACGCAGCAGACAGGTGACACCGCAGACAGGTGACACGCAGTGGCACCGTGCCTGGCGCTGCGTCAGGAAGTGACGTGCTCGCCAGCGCACCGACAGGTGGCGCACAGTGGCACCGTAGCTGGCACTGCAAGGCAGGTGAGGCGCAGATACACCGTGGCCTGAGCTGTACCGACGCGCTCGGCAGCGCACCGGCTGGTGAGGCGCAGACGCGCCGTGTCCAGCGCTGCGACGCGCTCGGCAGCACACCAGCAGGTTTGGCGCAGACGCACCGTGGCCGGCGCTGCGACACGCCCCTGCGAGCTCAGTAGCGCACCAGCAGGTGAGGCGCAGACACGTCGTAGCACTGCGACGCGCTCGACAGCGCACAGGCAGGTGAAGCGCAGACGCGTTGTGGCTGGCACACACGCCTCTACGTGCTTTGCTGCGCACCAGCAGGTGAGGCGCAGACGCGCTGGCCGGCTCTGCGACACGCCTCTGCGTGTTCAGTAGCGCACCAACAGGTAAGGCGCAGACACGCCGTGGCCAGCGCTGCGACAAGCGCCTGCGTGCTCAGCAGTGCAACGGCAGATGAGACGCAGACGTGCCGTGGCTAACGTAGCGACTTGCATGGCAGCGCACCAGCAGGTGAGGCGCAGACGCGCAGTGGCCTGCGCTGCGACAGGCTCCGACGTGCGCGGCATAGCAGCGGCAGCCGAGCCGTGCTGAGCCGACCTCCGAACGGTCCAACGTCTCGAGCGAGAATGACACGCAAGGCATCAGCCACCCGTATTTATACCAAAGCATGCTTGTAATCAATGCAACGTAATATAACAACAAGACAAGTTAAGACAAGACGAGACGAGACGAGCCGAGCCGAGCCGAGCCTAGCCGTGCCTAGCCGTGCCGAGCCGAGCTTCGAACGGTCCGACGTCTCGAGCGAGAATGAAACGCAAGGCATGCTACCCGTATTTATACCGAAGCATGCTTGTAATCAATGCAACACAATACAACAACAAGACAAGTTAAGACGAGACGAGACGAGTCGTGCCGAGCCTAGCCGAGTAGAGCTGAGCCGAGCCGAGCTGACCGAGCCGAGCCGAGCCGAGTCGTGCCGAGTCGAGCCGAGCTGAACCGTGCCGAGCCGAGCCTAGTCGAGCCAAGCCGAAATACAAAACACTATTTGGTATTTTGCATTTGAAATAGGTCGATCAAAAAGTATTTGCATTTTGTATTTTAGTACATTTCTTAAACTATTTTGTACAACTCTGCAAGCTAGGTAGGTTCAATTTCTAAAAAGAGATCAACCTTCGAATCCCACTCAGCTGGGCAGCGTTCGGGAAGCTCCGAGATGTCTTCTCGTCCAAAATCCGTCTTCGAATGCGAGCATCCCCGCGAGATCAAAGTAGAGAGAAAAATATTCAGTTTCAGTAAACGAAAACCGGTTTATCGGTTTTTACGAAAACCTGTATTTTTTAGGTTTTTTTAAAACCGGTTTACATCACTAGTTTGTCATTTTTTGTTTTGTCAAGCGGCGGTTGGAAAAACGTAGTGGTCAGTAGTGGTTACATCACAGAACAACATATACTCAGGGGAGAAGAATTACAAGTCCATACAAAGAAACGGGGAACAAAAATTAATACCGCCATCTATTGGCTCCCCAAGATAAAAACTTTGTGCGCCAAGTTTAAATAGCTTGAGAGGGATATTCGAATTTTCAATGGCGGCAATTTCAAATTATGAGCGGGAAATTCTGAATGTTTATTTTTCTGCTACTTATATCCACCTACTTTATACCTTTATTTACTTATCCTTCTGGATTCTTCAGGTTTCTTTCAGTATTTGTACCTACAGTTACAATAATAATAGGTAACATACACAGACAAACAAAGAAACCTGAAGAGGAGGATAAGTAAGTAAAGGCACATGCATAGGCAGACAGAAAATAATTGAAAATAAAACGGTTTACTTATTACGATTGAAATAAAACAAATTCTTGGGTACCTTTTATACTTGAAATTTATTTAAATATGTTTTAATAAATCAATTTTTTTCTTAAGAGCTATTTTTGAAGCCTCTTCTTGTAAAAGCCAATTTTTTAAAACACAAAATCTATTGACACATATATGAAATACACTATTTAGCAAATAGTTTTTGTTTTTTCTATAATGCAGAGGACAAATTCTTAAAAACTCATCGTTTATTATTATTACAGTTGCCAATACATTTGATTTTATATAGCCTTCGTGGCCTTTATCATGTAAAATTTTATTTACCTCCTTACTGCAACACTCAATATATTTGATTAATTCTTTTGTGCAGTAACTTAACCTACTTTTTAATTCATTATACTCTTTACATTGGCTAAATAAATGTACTTGTGATTTTTCACTTGCTATGAAAATAGTTTTACATTTTTCGCAAGCATCATTATTTAAATTCTTAATTAAAAACCCACAAACATATGCGCATGCCTGCATCTCTCCACTGTCCTCATTGTGAATTACTGTATCGCAAAATGTTTCAAATTCATCAAGCATATCTGAGGAATTTATAACATTTTGTGATGAAGTTGAAGCTTCAGTGCATATATTTGTGGGTGTTTTCCTCAATAACATTTTAAAATTATCAATAATGCTATCATTATTGTCAGATTCACAATTTCCTGTTGTAATGTGCTCTAAATTGGTCAAAATAGTAGTTTTTAGGGCTGCTACGAATTGCCCAGCAGTGGGATTAACATTAGCACCACAGTGACCCCGAATGCAGCCAAACAGATTTTCGAGAGGGTCTTGTTGTAGCCTGCGGGTAGCAAGACTTTTAACATCTGAATGTTTACTAGTAATCTTTTCCCACAGTAATTCGATTGCATTCAGGGTCCAAATCCAGCCTTCTTTAGAAGGTGGTGCTCGGTTGCACCCTATAAATTCTATTGACTTGAAGAAAGTCCTCATCTCTCGGAAGAACTGTAAATGTGGGCTGGAGTTTTTTATATTTGTTGCAAATATTTTCCCTCTTCTCAAGTCCGATGAGTCACTGTTCAGCGAATCAAAAAGTTTATCTATGTTTTCTATAACATGCAGAGTTGTTACAGCATCTGTAGTTAGTTCACCTGCAACATATCAAATAAAAGGTTTTGTTATTTATGACATCTTAAGTAAGTTTATTCGAAGCATATTCAATACATATTATAAACTATTAATTTAACATTAAACATTTAACTAATATATTATTATGAAATTGGGACTTCTGATGAAATCACACTGGTAGCATAAGTATAATATCAACATTCATATTATGACAGGATTTTTTCCAAAATTCTCATCAATTATGATTATAGTTACACAAACATATTATAATACTAGATGATGCCAGCAACTTCGTCTGCATGGATTAAGGTTTTTGGTTTCCCACAGGAACCCTTTAATTTTCCAGGATAAAATGTAGCCTATGTTTTAATCCAGGGTATAATCTATCTCCATTCCAAATTTCAGCCAAATCCGTTCAGTAGTTTTTGTGTTAAAGAGTAACATACACACACACAACACACACACTCAAACTTCACAACTATTCACAAATATTATAGTGTGATTATAGTTACATATTACAATACTACTTGTCACACTATAATTATTTTTTGTTGAATATGTTGGAATCACAGGCACGGCTGAGTAATCGGAGAATATTCAGTAATAAATATGACAAAAAAATAACAATGATGCCTCTGTACCTAAACCCAAATAAATAATATTATTTACCTTGTGATATTTTAGCCATCATTCCAGCTGCAACAGTATGACTGAAAACTTGAGCAGCTAATTTAACTCTCATTTTTTGTTTAGTGTTCGGATTCAAGTGTTCCTGTTTCAGTGCAGGTGCAAATACGAAATTAGGGTTGCTGCTGTCCAGTTCATAAAATGTGATGATATGGCTCCATTTGGCAACTCCTGAAAGGGTGAATAAATCATAAATTCAAATTCAAAAGCTATTTATTTCATGTAGGCCAACCTGTAGCTCTTATTATAAGTCTAGATTCTACCATTGGTTTGGAATGCAGATTTCGCTGAGAAGAGCTGGCAACAAACTCATCAGTTGTTCTTTTACTAGTCATTTTATTTTCATGAACCAAAATTAAGGATCAACCACTCTAGTGAACACAGTTGACTATGTTAAGTTTTTAATAAATATTGGCAACTGTTGGCTAAGAAGCCAATGCTCCCTAAAACACAACGTATGTGTATCATATTTTTCTAGAAATAAGTCTACTTCTAGTTCTTTGCTTTCTTTGTTTAATATACAGAGCTTCTCCGTTGTCTTGTACAAACAACTTATTAGGCTTGCTATCACTTTAGCCAATGAAAGAAATATGGGTATGATATATTGGTATGGCTATGGTAGTATTAATCTTACCTATTCCACGGTTATTGCTTGACTTTATATCAGTGTTACATTTCATGTCGTATTTCATTAGTAAATTTCTAAAACATTTTAGAAGATGAGGAGGATCAAAGATACTAACAATATCTTTGTCATCCAAATTGATACATGGCCTGTCTACAGTGGCACCCAAGATGCCTAACGCTCTGCGGTTAACACCATCCATGTCACAAACTGTTGCTGCTATATTGAGACCAGCTCTGTAGCATTCCCGTAATACCTAAAAATAATACATGAAGTAGATTAATACTTTCATTTTAAATTCAGGCAGTTGAATTAAAGGAAGAAGGAAAGACTGAAAGGCCATAAAAGGTAATAGAAGTACTATGACTAGAATTAAAACAATTTGGCATAATTTTTGATACTTCAATAGAATGGGCACATGCTAAAAGGGAATCTGTCACAAAAAATGGCAAATTGAGTTAAGCATGAAAATCACATCTTTGATCTTCTGCATAGCTTCCATGCTAAAAGGAATTCAGTCCCATGCCTGGTATACCTAAATATTGGCTTGTGAACACAGTGGATTGGTTAAAAAAAAATTTGTGTTGCCTAGAAACCGATTTTTTGTTTTTCTCAAAACTATGTGCTCTGAACTAATGCCCTTTTAGCATGTGCCGATTCAATTTATAAATAAGGTTGGTTAATATGTGAAATCATAAAATTTAATCGAATTTGATTAAGTGTGTACCTCTTTTATCAATGCTGCTAATCTATCTGCTGTCACATAGCCACTAAACTAGCGGCACGCAATGATGGCCGGTTTGACACATTACAATAGTGATGTGGAATGTCAATTTATTCTCGAACAAAAAACAATTAAGTTTTGTTTTTGTACCTGATTAAATAGGTTTAATAAAACAAAAATGTATATGTTTATTTAATTTATTTGAACGAACTGAATATTTGAATGAAAATGAATATACATACTTTATATGCACACAAGAAACATATGAATACAAAAGATACCAAAAAAGGTGCCACAAAAGGCCATAATTAATCAGATTCGTCCATACTACTATTTTCACTGTCGTCACTGCTATCATCACCTACATTAATAATTATATGTTCGTTTTCTATAATATTATCTATTTTCACATCTCTTTCATAATCTTCCCTTATTAATTTAACAGTTCTATTCACAACCTTTTCCCAGTCTCCTTTAGTCACATGTTCACAAGCTTCTTCTAATAATTTTAGCATTTTTTTGTGGTAAATGGGGGTTCTGTATTGTGTCTTGCAGCATATCCCTTAATTTGAGCCCACACCAACTCAATCGCATTATACTCACAATGGTAAGGCGGTAACCGTATAACTCTGTGCCCATGTTCTAATGCTATTTCGTCAATGACGTATCGGTGTTTTGTTCATATTCACAAGTACATTCACCCCTTAAATGGTGCAAACTGATTTTTCTACACTTGTATACATTTAAGAAATCAATTTAATAAATAAATTTTGAGTCCTAAACCTAAAACTACATTCGATAAAATTTATGAATCTCTGCACATCACTATCGTCAATAAAGTAATACAATTATTTCCTTCAAAGTCGTTATCAATTAATACGGAACTTCATGAGCGGACAAACGTCAAACCGGCCATCATAGCGTGCCGCTAGTTTAGACAGGTAAAAAGCAAGAGGTTGCTTCACTTTTTTTCTTATCCCTGCCACCATGAACACTAGAGCATTTGATGCTATATGTGGAGATCTGCCTTGATGCCCATGGTCTTGAAATCCTTCAATAATGTCACTTTTTCTATTGTATCGTAAGTTTTTTTTATAGACATTTCATCAAAAAGGAGAATATACTCATTGTGAGAGGGTTTCTGGAGTTTAGAAAATTTTGCTAAAATGCTGAAAATATTCTTATTTATTCCAACATTCATTTCAAATTGACCTAATAAGGTTCTCAGACTGGATTGAGCTGGTAAACACACAAGCCTCCTCATTAGTCTGTAGCATGTTGGTGATTGTTTATAAAGCCTTAAGGCAATGATTTTTTCTTCTGGTGTCCACCGTCTTCCTTTAGATTTCCTACAATAATTTTTTATTTGAGCTTGGAGCAACAAAGCAAATGTTGGTGTCAGTTTTTTCATCAACTCTTGCACTGAATCATTGTTTGAAATTTCTCTTAAATATTCCTTCTTTTTTAATTTATTTATTCTATTGCGCAGTTGGCATATTCTTTTCATGTGCTTTCGGCATTTATTGTAGAGATACCTTTCTCCTGCAGTTTTCTTAGAACTCATTGGAATTTGGACATTTTCATCTAAAGGCTGTTTGGCTTCAGGACACTTTCCTTCTACTAAGCTTCTGCTGTTGCTAGGCTGATTTAGCAAACACAGCTTAATTTCATTTTCTTCTGTAGGCTGCATTATTTTGGTTGGATTATCCACACCAGTAAACACATTTGTTTTGTCTTGTAAAGGCACAACATTCAAAGGTTTTGGTTGAGGAACAAATATTGTCATCTGAAATTATTAACAATAATAGTATGCTTAGTGTGTTAATCTACAATTAATCAGCTATTATTTATTGAAATATATGCAAGCAACATCTTTGATGGTATTCCCTATTTTTTATGAATTCATTGATCCCAGTTTTTTTTGTTAAGCTTTCAAAACTAAGTATTATTTCGATTTGTCTCGTCATTATCTAGGTTTATTGATATGTAAAATTTTGAAGAAATTTATGATTTTAAAGTTACGAGCCTTGAAAGATTCCTATAGAAATGCTCGTAACTTTAAGATTAATATTTTTTCGATATTATAAACATCAATAAACCTAGATAATGATGAGACAAATCGAACTAATACTTAGTTTTGAAAGCACAATATGCAATAATGTGTGCAATAATAAATCACTAGTAAGAGCGTACATATGGACTGAGGCCCCTTAAGGCAGAAATTCAATTTATAGTTTACTAAAGCTAAGGCTCAAATTTGAAGTCAGGAGTTTAGCAGATGTGACTTTGTTATTGGGGGCCGTCCTATTAATTTAACCTTTCACACATTTTATTATTAATATTATGTAAAGTACACATTACCTCTTCATCTGGAACAGCAAATCTATGTAGCTTCTTTGTACTATGGGGATAATCACTGAATGAAGTCCTTTTAAAATGTCTGTGGCACAACATTCTATGTTCCCTGTGCAGTTTTTGTTGGAATTCTTGTGAAGACCATTCTCCATCGGGGAAACAGTATTTGGCCCATAATTCACACCTAAAATAACAATTTATGTCATTAGCATTACAAAGGAATGATACTCTGAATGCTCCTACAGACCAAATATGTAAAAGGTACTTCTTACAAGTAGTTTGTTTATAATAATTATGTGATCAAATACCTTCTTGTTCAATCACTATTAGAAAAAATGACACAATAATATGGCTTTTCTACAAATTATTTACCATGTCTTAATCCTTGGATAATGGATAAAATTTGGATTATTGGCATTCAGATGTTTCAAATTCATACTAATATTATAAATGCGAAAGTGTCTGTTAGGCTTTGACGACCCCTCTTTTCAGCCGATTTTGATGAAATTTGGCATATATGGATAGGTTGCCCGGCGAAGGACACTAGTCTACTTTTTATCCCGGAAAACTAAGGAGTTCCCGCAGCAATAAAAATAATCAACGCGGACATCATCTAGTGATTTTAATAAAATAAATTAGTACTGTACCTGAGAATGTTGGTTTTGCCAGGCTTAGGATAGCGGAATAGTTTAATGTCGGGGTCTACACCCGGTGAATGGCCACACTTTAAACACTTCCTGCTATTTTCTGCCATTTTAAAACCACTATTTCACTTATTATTGTCCAGATAAGTTTTAATTGAACGAGCACCTCACACTATATTTCTACGGTTACGGAGGAGCAGAAGCTCGACTCGAAGTAAAACGTTTAAACAGCAACGCAGGCAAAGTAAACATTTTCAGAAAAGCAAACTCTGAAATCTGAAATGTACTTTTTTGTGTTTGAAAATTACTATTTTTGTAGAAATTTTAACCTCAAAAAGTACGTTTTCTTGTTCTGAAGAAAATTCAAGAATTCAAACAAAGTTGCCATAAACAAAATAATTTTTGTACCAGGAGTGATTTTTACGACCCGATAATTGAGATCTATGCCACCGCTATCTTTTAATTAAATATTCTTGATAATGTTAAGATAAATTTAAACAAAGATAATATATTTTTATTAACTATTTTTTTTATATTTTCTCTATATGCTATGTATGAGTTGCGTGTACGGGTCACTAGACATAGAAAAAAATGATAACAATTATTATTGTAGGTAATGTTTGCTTTGTTGGATTTATTATTCTGTACGCGTTGTTTATTGTGTAAAACTTAACTACCAAAACAGGAGTTTAAGCTAGTTATGGTTACACCTCGCCCATCTGCATTAGACTAGTTCTTAGAATGTAAGGCAGCCCGCACACAGTCAATATTATTGTCAATATTTACGAATATTGACAATATTATTGACTGTGTGCGGGGTTTCATCAATATTATTGTCGAAGTCCGGAAATTTCGTCAATATCGGGGGGAGGCAGGGATATTGACAATAATATTGACAGTGTGCGGGCGCGCGTCAATATTTTAGTTGAAAAAAGATTTCAAGGCAGGAGGACGTGCGCTCGCAACCAAAAATGGAGGACATCTCCAGTATCTTGTTTTTTGAAGAAAGGGGTTACTAAAGATAGTAATTTTTGAAAGCTACCTTTTATGCTCATGTAATTTTTAAAATCATCTTTTTCTGTATTTCGAAGTTCATTTAATAGATTTGAATGATTTAATTCCACTTTTTTTGTCATCCAGTATTTAAGCCATCGTTTCTTTCTTTTTTAGGGTTCCGTACCAAAATGGTAAAAATGGAACCTTATGGTGAGACTTTCTCTGTCCGTCCGTCCGTCCGTCCGTCCGTCTGTCACAGTCGATTATTTCAGTAACTAATAAAAATTTACTTGTGCATTCTAAAACGGTTTTTTATTTATTTCTATATATAATAGTTTTTATCTATGAAAAATCTGAAATAATTACGGTCAATAGAGGTTTATGTATATTTTACAGGAAAAATAAAAGCAACGCGTAAATTATTTTAGTTTAATTAAAAAATCGGCCAAGTGCGATCCGGGCCTCGCTCTTTTAGGGTTCCGTTAAAAAAATTAAAAGATTTCCATGTACCCATGGAAATATTTTAATTTAATTTTTTTAATTTAATTTAATTTTTATTATTTGTTATTATAGCGGCAATAGAAATACATAATATGTGAAAATTTCATGTGTCTATCTATTACGGTTTACGAGATACAGCCCGCTGACAGACGGACGGACGGACGGACGGACGGACGGACCGGCGTAGGCTTAGTAAAAGGGTCCCGTTGGTACCCTTTGGGTACGGAACCCTAAAAAGGGGGAAAATCGGGGGTTTGAAATTTCAAAGTAAGATAACTATACTGAGTGGGGTATCATATGAAAGGCCTTTACTTGTGCGTTCTAAAACAGTTTTTTATTTATTTCTATATATAGTAGTTTTTGAGTAATCGGCCAAAATGTCGAAAAAAATACCGCCCCCCCCCCCCCTTATCTACGAAGTTTACCAATCGAAAAATCTGAAATAATTATGGTCAATAGAGGTTTATGTATATTTTACAGGAAAAATAAAATCAATGCGAAAATTATTTTAGTTTAATTAAAAAAGGGGGAAATTCAGGGGTTTGAAATTTCAAAGTAAGATAATTATACCGAGTGCGGTATCATATGAAAGGCCTTTTACTTGTGCATTCTAAAACAGTTTTTTATTTATTTCTACATATATAGGTTTTTGATTAATCGGCCAAATGTCGAAAAAAAATCCCCCCCTCTTATCTCCGAAGTTAACTAATCGAAAAATCTGAAATGATTATGGTCAATAGAGTTTTTTTCTTTGTATTCATTTTAGCACGTGCACGCGAATCAAGCTTCTACGCCGTACTGAATCACTTTTTGTTAGAAATATTGACAATATTATTGTGTAGTGTGCGGGGTCTAAATATTGACGAAAATATTGTCAATATTTTCGTCAATATTTTCGTCAATATTATTGACTGTGTGCGGGCTGCCTAAGTAAAAGCTCAGCGGAATGTTCACCGGATGAGCACTGTGCGTCTCATGGGACGATTCATTAAACATCCAGCCTTCAAATCGGCTGCACAAAAAAGTATTTTCTTTTTACGCTCCCAAAATCAAAAGTGGCGCAGCCTTGGGGATGATTTAAAAAAAAAAAAACATCCTAGAACCAAAAACAAAAAAATAACTTTTGTGAGAGTGTAAAAAAAAACCGAGTATGGTGGTAGCGGTTCGGTGAGTAAATCTTTTCGCCATTCCTTTGTTCCCCCATCCTCATGTACTTTATATTAATTATTATAAAATAATATGTGTGTTATAAATGAGATCAAACTTCGCTCTTTATAACTTTATTTAAGCGGATATCTCCATATAAAATTTTATGGTCTTATCTCTATTCTTAGAAAAGTATAACATAGAGTAGTTTCGAACATAGAGACTTATTTTAATCGAACTTTAAATTTTTAATTTTTGTGAAATAAATTCTTTTAATCTATAAATCGATTAAATAATTATTTTATTATACATATAACGATTAATTTTCGTTTTACAAAAAAAAAAAATATTTTAAAGTACTCATACATTATTTTACAACTTTTAATTGCAAATTTTCTTTTCATTTTACATTTTGACTTTATAAATTACATTGTGCTTTATTGTGTGTCTTTGTGTTATATGTGTGCTATTTTTAAGTGTTTTATATAAAGCCAGTTGCATCCTCTGTACACTTCATTACTCTATCATCATGGCTACCACAACCGTTGAATCGATACCTAAAGAAATTATACAATTAATTCCGCTTTATGGTGGTGATAAAAGACAGTTGAATCTTTATTTGAGAAAATGTCAGTACGTAATTGATCGATTTAAGGGTAGTGAAGAACAAAATCTTTACGTATTTAATGTTTTAACAAGTCGATTAAGAGATGATGCAGCTGCGCTCTTGTCTGAACGAGAAGACATTGTTACTTGGTCTACATTAAAAGAATTGTTAATCCAACATTTTGGAGACCCTCGCAGTGAAGAGTGCATTAATATCGAATTAGAATCGTTAAAAATTCATCCTGGTGAAAGTTTCCTTGATTTTTGTAATAGGATCCAAGGTGTTCGTTCATTATTAATGTCGAAAGTAAATTCAATTGACAATCCGGAATTAAAACTTGCGAAGTCGGTTATTTATAATAATACAGCTCTGAATGTGTTTTTGTACAATCTTCCCGAAAATATGGTGCGTATCGTTAGGCTTAAATCGCCCGCAACTTTAGAAGCAGCTTTAAGTATCGTACTCGAAGAAGTAAATTTCTTAGACCAATATAATATGCGAAATCGTGTACATGGTAATAGTCAAATTATGGGTTCAGGTTCAAGGTCATCAATGAACCAGCCGTTTGGGTACAAACCAAACTTACCAACTATTCATCCTAAATTCAATTTTAATAATTCACAAATTAGGATGCCTCAAATTCAGGGTCAAGGTCAACCACCGAAGCCAGTGCTCGGGTACCGACCTCAATTCGGTTTTCAACCACAACAGTTTAGCAATAAGCCATTCCAACAGCAAGGCATTAATCTGCAACAATTCGGGTACAGGCCCCCGCAACCATTCGGGTACAGGTCCCCGCAACCATTCGGTTACAGGCATCCGCAACAATTCGGGTACAGGCCCCCGCAACAATTCGGGTACAGGCCCCCACAACCATTCGGGTACAGGCCCCCGCAAC
This sequence comes from Oeneis ivallda, assembly GCA_029955525.1. Classification (NCBI taxonomy): domain Eukaryota; kingdom Metazoa; phylum Arthropoda; class Insecta; order Lepidoptera; family Nymphalidae; genus Oeneis; species Oeneis ivallda. The sequence goes on along the minus strand of JARPMR010000013.1, from coordinate 20,614,270 downwards.
AATTCGGGTACAGGGCCCCACAACCATTTGGGTATAAGCCACCACAGGTTGGACTTAATCCAACTCAAAGACCCCAACAACATACTGATGTGTCCATGAGGACAGCACAGCCTAATATGCAACAAGGTTTTAAGTTAAACGAACTGACTATGACCGATTATGAAGACAATACCCCCTGTGACGAATATTACTATGATGACAATGACTACTCAAATGACATTAACTACTGTTATGACGCTGACGCTGACATGGAAAACCCTAACGTACCCTGTGACGAATTGGAACCAACGAATGATAGTCAAAACCCACTTTCGGATTTTCAGGAAAAAGCCTCGAGAGTAGACAAGAAATCTTAGAAATAAATTGCGATCCTAATCTAAAACTGCCTTACATTTATTTAGAAGAAATAGACGCAAAAATGGTGATTGATACAGGCAGTATGCGATCATTCCTTAGTCCTCGAAAATCTTATGAGTATTTCAGAGACTCTATTAGGAAAGAGCAATTTCAGGTAGTCAGCACACATGCTTCTAGTATACACGATGAGGTGATAGAGATTCCCCTCTTACCCACTTTTGTTAGCGAAAATTGGCATAAATTCTATTTATATGACGTGGACGCCCGTTACGACGGACTTATCGGTAATGACCTGTTACAACAATTAGGTGCAGTTATAGATTTAAAAGAACGATTATTAAAAACAAGCACCACTTGTATCCCAATTATTAATAATAACCTAAATTATACAATTGACATACCTGGTAGATCAGAACAACGAGTTAGGTTACCCATCGATCAATATTCAGGAGATGCTATACTAGACTTTCAAGAATTTGAGACTGGATTGCGTATGCCTAGCGCTATCGTAAATTGCGTAAATGGTTATGCATATACAGTAGTCCAGAATAGCACAGATAGTCCAAAACGACTCACTATCAGACACCCATTTACAGTGACTAAGTACGAAAATACAGAATGCGATATAAATCTTACGAAAAATGATAGTGACATAGAGACTGATAAACTACTTGAAGAAAATTTAAATAAACTCAGACTTGACCATACTAATGACGAAGAGCGAGAAAAAATTTACAGACTTTGCCATGAATATAAAGACATATTTTACTGTGACCAAATACCTTTGACGTTTACTAATTTGGTCAAACATCAGATCAGGACTAAAAATGAGGACCCAATATATGTTAAACCTTATAGACAATCGCCATTTGTTCAAAACGAAATTAATAGACAAGTTGACAAATTAATGAAAGAAAATGTTATACAAGAATCCCATTCTCCTTGGTGTGCACCCGTACACCTCGTGCCCAAAAAGATGGATGCATCAGGAGAGGTTAAATACAGAATGGTCATTGACTACAGAAAACTTAATGATATTACTTTGGATGATAAGTACCCCCTACCAAACATAAATGATCTTTTTGATAAGTTAGGGAAGAGCGCTTACTTCACTACGCTTGATTTAGCAAGCGGATACCATCAAATAGAAGTAGACGAGAAAGACAGACAGAAGACAGCCTTCTCCACGCAAAATGGACATTTCGAATTCCTCAGAATGCCGTTTGGGCTTAAAACCGCCCCAGCCACATTCCAAAGGACAATGGATAACGTTTTACGTGGATTACAAGGATTACACTGCATGGTATACTTAGACGATATCATAATTTACGGAAATAGCCTTGACAATATGATACATAACTTACGAACTGTGTTTGACAGAATTAGGGCAAGTAACATGAAAATTCAATTAGACAAATCAGAATTTTTGAGAAAAGAAGTGCTCTACCTTGGACATACCATTACAAAAGACGGTCTCAAACCTAATGATGACAAAATTACAGCTATACTTAATTACCCACTACCAAAAACAACGACTGAGATTAAAAGTTTCCTAGGACTCATCGGTTACTACCGACGATTTATCAAAGACTTTGCAAAAATTACCCAACCGTTGACAAATTGTTTAAAAAAGCGTAACCGAATTATAATAGATCAGAAATACATTGACGCGTTTAACCAGTGTAAGGAACTCTTGACACACGCCCCTCTTTTACAATACCCTGACTATGACAAACCTTTTATACTTACGACTGATGCTTCAAACGTAGCTTTAGGCGCAGTACTATCGCAAGGACAGATTGGAAGTGACAAACCTATCGCTTATGCTAGCCGTACACTCAGCGATACGGAATCACGTTACAGCACAATTGAACGAGAATTGCTCGCCATCATCTGGGCTGTAAAGCACTTTAGGCCGTACTTGTATGGTCGCAAGTTTTACATATACACTGACCATCGTCCCTTACTTTGGCTCCAATCACTGAAAGACCCTAGCAGCAAGCTTACTCGTTGGAGATTACGACTACAAGACTTTGACTTCGAAATAATTTACAAAAATGGCAAACAGAATACCAATGCTGACGCTCTATCCCGAATTAAAATTAACGCTTTAGACTCTGATGAAGAAAATCCGTCAGCATCACTTATAGTTAACATTGATGAAAACGAAGGTAATCGTAGGAAAAATCTAAATAGTAAAGTTATCGATACAGAAAAGATAGGAACTAATAGGAGATTAACTCGTAGTGACTCATCGACTATAACTATATCAGATTCGAGTCGAACCGCAACTGCTAGTCCTATAGAGTTCACCGATGAAAACATTAATGATTACCCTATACCATCGGAATCTAGTAAAACGGATACAATACACTCAGCTCTAAATCCAGAGTCGACTGGAATACCAATCTTGAATGAGGCCATAGACACAAAGCCTAATCAAATTTTAGTTTTCTCATGGTTCAAAAACGAAATACAAGTAAGAGATCTCTCGCGTGATAAACAGAAAGTTTTAGAAGTGTTCTTACCAATAGACAATCCTGAATTCATAAAAGAATTTTTAAAACAGCACATAAAACCAAAAATTAAGTATTTCATTTATTTTGAAGAGCAGGAACATCGCAGATTATTCAGTAATATAATAATTCAGCTTTTTAAGGAAGGCGTGGTTAATTTTTATGAATGCACAGAACGAGTAGTATATGTAGAAGATGAAGGAGAACAAAAAGCTCTAATAAAGAAACATCATGCAGGAAAGACATGCCATCGTGGTATCAAAGAGACATTAGTTAGGATTCGTAGAAATTATTATTGGGATAGGATGCAAGAAACAGTCACAGCAGTTATAAACAGTTGCGAAGCATGCCAACAAATGAAATATGATAGAAAACCCATCAAACCTATCTTACAGTTAACACAAACCCAAAATGCTCCGTTTCAGGAAATATTTATTGATCTTTTTAGCATTGAAGGGAAAACTTATTTAACTCTTATTGATGCGTTTAGCAAACTAGGTCAGGCTATCGAAATTCAAAACAAGTCAACCCCTGAGGTAGTCCGTGCCTTGATGAAATACTTCTCATATTACGGCATACCTAAAAAAATAAGCGCTGACTCAGGTACTGAGTTTAACAACGAATTGATTAAAGAATTTCTAAGTTTACATAAAGTTGAACTTCACATTGGCACCCCCAATAACCCTAATTCAATGGGTTTAATAGAACGTTTTCACTCTACAATAGTCGAAATATACAGATTGGCCAAATATGAACAGCGATGTACCGATGCGGCATCTGTGATGACCTATTCGGTTATGGCATACAACCATTCCATTCACTCTGTTACTGAACTTACTCCATTTGAAGTTGTTTTTGGACACACGGACACAAGTAGCCCATATAGTGTAGAGTTAGAAAAACAATATTTTCAAAAAATGGTTAAGGATCATGCAAAACGAGTTGGAGTATTATACAAACATTTGACTGATAAGATGGTAGCGATGAAAGAAAAGATTAGGAAAAAGAAAGGCGGTGAAGCTGATATTAGGTTTCAAGAAGGAAAAGTTATTTTTGCAAAAGATGTTAACAAGCGTAAAAGTAAAGATAAACCAAGATATGTCAAAGCAAGAGTCATAGGCCGACCTGAAAGAAATATTTTACCCATACAAGTAGGAGAGAGAAACACCAAAACCCCTATTAAAAACGTAAAACGCCCTCCGCAGGTTGTGATGCGTCCTGCTAGTAGCGATGCAGTCGCAGGCCCTTCATCTGCAAAAACTTGAAGAAAACCCAGGTATCTTTCCGGTAAAAGAAGGTCATGCATACATTCAAACCGATCATTGGACTATAATTAAGGTCATAAGTTTGGAACAAATTTACAATGATATTAATTACGTACTCACGACATACCAGCAGATGTGTAGAATGATCGATTGGAATGCGTCATACTCTCAAGAATTAATAAGTACTAAAATGCATACAGAGTTTATACGTGATATAACTTTAGAAAAATATAGTCAGTTAGTTCCACAGAAACGTTCTAAGAGAGGTCTTATAAATCCATTGGGTTCAGTTATAAAAATTATAACCGGTAACTTGGATCATAACGATGCGGTTAAGTACGATAAACTTATTTCTAACTTAGATCATAATCAAGTTATTATTACAAAGAAATTGACGATTGTCTCTAAAATGTTTGATAGCTTTATTAATTTAACTGAAACGATGAATCAGAACTCTGTTCATTTTCACAATCGTCTAACAAAGGTTGAAATATTACTGAAAGATTTAGCTTCCAAGCAAAATAATTGGATTTTCTTAACTTATCTTACGGGATTGTTTAGTGTATTTACAAGCACTTTTCGTACCATCTTTGTTAGATTGAGTGAAATCGAAACAGCATTAGCCTTAAGTAGAGTCTCTATATTACATCAGTCAATTGTAAACTCTACAGAATTGTAATATCATTTAGAATTAATTTCTAAATCTGAAAGCCTGGTGTATCCACCAACAGGAACAAATTTATTAAAAATAGAAGAGACCATTTGTGTAAAATCATTTATTAAAAATTATCAGATAACATTTGTAATGGAAATACCACTTACTGACAATTCAACATATAACTATTTTAAGATATATTCATTGCCAATTTTCCATGAACCTGAAAATAAAACCTTCGCCATTATCCCTAAATATCCTTACCTTCTGGCGAAAGGAACAAAGTACTTACCGCTCGTAAAACCATGTCGTTCAATCTCTACCGGCGATAAGTTCCTGTGCACTGCAGATAATCAAGCCTTATATTATGAACTTACATGTATAGAGCAGCTTATGAAATTCGAGGATGATCTTACTCCTTGTAAGCAGCATGAAGTCCAGATTGAAAACGTCAAGGCCCAGCAAGTTAACGCAGATAGCTGGCTCCTCTACAGTAGACTGAGGTCCACACTGACGAAACGCTGCGGTCACGAGGTCAGTAAGCAACTTGTATTTGGTACTTACCTGATGACGATCGACGAACCTTGTGAACTCCAAATTCACGGAATTCGCCTCAACCATCGTAGCCTTATGGAAGCAGATGACATAGAGAGAATTCCAGTTATTACACTACCCCAGTTAAACGCAAATACGATTCCCGGTGCAAGTGTAGTCAATTTGAAAGGAATTAGTTTAGATGAAGTGAAATACATGGCCTTTTCCTTAAAACATAGTGCGATAGTTGAAAGTGTTTTAAATGATAAGAAAGACTATAACTTCAGTGAAATTTTAGGATACGTAACATTAGGATTAATAATTTTGTGTATTTTTATTTTCTTATTTTATGTAATCTGGCTAAAATCGCCAAAATGTTTAAAATTTAAGCAAAATTATCGGAACACATCTCAAAACGATCCTTCCGATAATTTTCCTCTTAGGGTTGGAGGAGTTATGGTTACACCTCGCCCATCTGCATTAGACTAGTTCTTAGAATGTAAGTAAAAGCTCAGCGAAATGTTCACCGGATGAGCGCTGTGCGTCTCATGGGACGATTCATTAAACATCCAGCCTCCAAATCGGCTGCACAAAAAAGTATTTTCTTTTTACGCTCCCAAAATCAAAAGTAGCTAGTTGCTAGTAACCCTCAATTATTTCGAAATTCGGAACAGTATTACTAGTATGAAAAATAAAAAAGTTGTTTACACTTGGCAACATATTGATTTGCCCAAGTAGGTATGTCGCAATGACGTAGAACAAAGTTGACTAGGCCTGGGTTACATTCTCTTTGGCGGTTGGATTATTGATTTCTATGAATTGATCTATCTATTTTTATTTTAACTCCAAAATCCAAATCGAATTAGAAGAAATGTAAGGTATAAAAATCATATAATATAACCCAAGTCATGTCAGCTAATGGTAACGGCGGTAACTATGCACCACTTAAGCAAATACTAACAGACTCTGAATCTGAGGATGATCACAAACTAGAAAATGCGCTTCACGTCAAGGGTTCGGACAGTTGTAACAATTTGGATTACAACAGCGGTCTGCAGTCGCCGAAGAATTACAGCATGAGTGACATGGATGACTTAAATACCAACGAGAAAACCGTAGAAAGCACAATGGACAACGTAAGTTTTTTACAGTCCGATGTGTCTACTAAGATGTCTTTTTCGCGACGATGCGCCTTCTCAGCGTCGATGTTTGTGTGTCTCTTTACTGTAATCGTATTTCTCTGGGGCATACCCTGTTCGGACGTCAGTGGCTGCGCCAGCAAGAACGATTGGCAAGAGAAAACTCCCAACTGGGAGGTCCCTTACAATGAAATCGAATTGTCCGGAGCTGTTCAAATAGTAGATGGCGCGATAGCTAACACAAAAAACCTTATTTTCATATATCGTGGCAACCACATGAAAGAAGAGAAAAATAGCAACGATAATGTCAATGGAGTACTCTTGATTGTGGGAAATACTGGTAAAGTTGGTTGGTACACAAGGGAGACTAGGATTCCAACAGAAATCAACTGTCACCTCATCGATGTAAATAGGGATAAGCAGAAAGATTGCATAGTATCAGGCTCTGAAGGTCTGCTGGCTGCCCTGAATCCCTTATCGGGTACATATTATTGGTACATTCATAAACAGGGGAAGATATTTAGTAACATTGCTGCTATAGACTTTCCTATAGTAATGAAAGACATGGATAAAGATAAAGTGAATGATCTCCTCACTGTGGCGACTGTTTACCCAAATAATAATCATAACTCCTTGCTGATCATATCTGGAGCTACGGGGAATATCATTGGTGACCCGATGACTTTAGACTGCAGCTCTGTCAAATTGTTAACTACAGAATCTGACGAGATCCCATATATTTGTAAGAATGGCACTTCGGAGGCTGTGCGGCAGATATCCTACAATGACCTTTATAGGAAACTGTTGAAATTAGATCCTTCGGCGAACCACTCGGCCCCTGTGTCAACTGTATCAAAGAGAATGAATTTGAGTTTGAAAAAGAACATCGGTAACACAAGGGAAATATTCACGAATGGGCCAGGAAAACTCATTGTAGAAAATTTCGGAGAATGTCCAAACTCTTGCAGAGTTAATCTAAAATTGTTACTCGAGAGAAATGGAACGACTAATGTAAGCTGGGAGTATTCAGCAGACTATGTATATGCTATGAGCCCAAGCTCTTTCGCCTTTGCAAATTCCATAAGAGGTTTTGTTTTGAAATTATGACAGTGGAACAGTGCACACCTGGCAAAGGGTGCACTGAAAATTGACGAAGTGAGATACAATGTACAGAATCAGAGCCCGAAAAATATGTACGACGTCTTTTACTATCAGCCGAAAATAAATATCGCATCTATTTCATCATTCATCAAGTATCCGAATTTCACTGCTCATGATATATCTGAGAGGATAGTTCTCGTGTCATTTGATAATATTCAAACATATGTCCATGTTAATGTGAGTCAAACAGATATAGTTCAGATATGTGTGAGAGGGACAGATGAATCAGTAACACCGTTACCGACATGTCAGCCTGATTTGAACTATCAAGAAAGGTCTTTGGAGATAGCAGATTTGGACGGAGACCAATCGCATGAATTGATATCTTATTACAGCACCTTTCTTCCACCAGAACCTGTTTCACCAAAGAAGTCAAATCCATATGATAATTGGCATTTGACCTCCATTGTGAGAGTTATTAGACTTGAATCGGAATTGCCAAAGTTATTTGTCACTGATAATTAAATTGTGTTATTCAAGTTAATTTATGCCAAAATGTTGCTATGCTTGCTGTATGTAGCTTATCAGTATAGCTATTAGTTAGGGAGCCTTGCTAAGCTGTGGGTGTTTCAGTGATCACTTATCTCTTACAACCAGTTCCTACATTCAATCTATCTGTAATGTGTAAAGTTTGATTAGCAATGTTGTTCTTTGTAAAAAAATGTAGGTATGTAATTTTTTGTCCATGTTTATCAATAGCCATAATAAAGATAGATTTAATATAGGGATTGGGTATTAGAAATAACATGTGGCAACACCAAAATATACCTTAGGTAAGGCACATACATACAACTTTTACATCGACTAAACTGTTTAGTTGAGTTGTGTACTTTTTGTGAATTCCACACAGCTAAACTATAATCAAAAGCAAATTGATACTGCTTTTTGATTTTTTTGTCGAGCAACTATTGTGTTGATAGTTTGCACACATTCTATGATCGCAGTACATTCCTATAAACTTATGAAACACAACTAAATAGTTGTTCAACTAAAAGTTGTATGTTTGCGCTAGGCCTAAGTGTCATTGATAAGTTAACCACCTAAGGGCCTTATATGTACTGGTGTTTTGCATGTTTCCAGTGAGACTTTGAGATCGTGTTAATTGGTGCAAAGCAACATCTAGGATCCTTTAGAATTTTAGATTCATCAAACAGATTTGTACCCCCTGGTTCATAACAAATGTTTCTTTGATGTTATAAAGTTTCAATACCATACTGAGAGTCTATCAACAATGTCTAATGTAATAAATCTTACTAGCCCTACTGTGGCTTATAATTATGAATCTCATACTAGGCCTTCTGCTGCTACTAATTAAATTATAACCCTACTGTTGCAAGTTTGAGTCTCATAGTAACCCTACAGTTGCTCAGTGACAGTTGGATTAGGCTAACTTTGGTTACACTCAGCAGTGAGCATTTCTAGTCATCTTTGTCTATTAAAGCATTACAATGCACAATAAGTGTACATAAGCTATTTTGTACCCATATCCATTACCTACATCATTCACGTTAAGTGTGTAACATTTAGTATATCTAATAAATGTACGGAAACCATTTTAAAAACCTAACTTGTCTGTTAAATAATACTAGTACTACTAGATAGTTTCATTCTATGTGTTCAATGTTGATATCATGTAATCTAAGACTATAAAAAAATTTCTAAGACCATAAAATGTACCTAATAGGGTATTTGACTACTTTTAGAAAATAATATTAAATTGTTAATAATGCTATGCTGAAGCCAACAAAACATATATTTCGGCATAATTTTCAGAATTTTCATAAAAAACGAGAAATAAATTTAAAAAAAAAATTGCCGCGGAAACGTTCTATTTGTCACACTTTGACAATTCCAAAGCCCAAAGGTGGCGTGAACTGTGACGTCATTCGAGATTCAAGAACGTTTCCGATCTCGTGAACATGGCCAGAATTATAGCAATTTTATTAATGTTTTCTAATTAAATAAAGATCAGAGAGAAGAGAATAATGTTTTTAGATAATAATCTTTTAGGATGACACCAGATAAAACGATATTTTTAATATAGTCAAATACGCTATTGTAACATGACATGAAGTCCGCTGTTATGAGCGATAGCTTGAATCTCTTGTATTTCTAACTATTTCAAATCTAACAGTAAATCATTTGTTACAATTGTTTTTATACAATGAGAAATTACAATTTTTTGCGCTAAACTACTTAACGTAACTTTTCAAGTTTAGAATATCTGTAATCATTTAGTATGGACGTAAAAGAGTTGGGAAATTTCTCTGTCCCTTTCTTATCCATATCCAAAGGCGTACACATTACAGGCTACAGCTGTGTGGTGACTGGTGAGTAAGACCTACAGAGATTGAAATTTAAATTATTATAATATGTAAATGAATTATGTGTTGTATTAATGATTTTACTATTTATTTAAAAAATATACCTATTTACTTAAGAAATTTGAAGGTACTGAAATCGATTGCTGATAGAATTTTTAAACAATTATCCTTAATTCAAATAAAATTACAATAAATATATTTATTTTAATACTAGCTGATGCCCGCGACTTCGTCCGCGTGAATTTAGTTTTTTGTTTTTTTTTTTGTATTAAAACCTTCCGTGGAACTTAAGGAACATACAAAAAAGAAATTAACCGAATTGGTCCATCCATTCTTGAGTTATGCGCTTACCAACATTCATTTTTATTTATATAGATAGATAAGTAAGTAGTGACATATTTTAACTCGATTTCTTTAAAAAAATGTAGGTATTTATTTATTTACTAGCTGACCCGGCGAACTTCGTACCGCCACCTTATCTATATAAATAAAAGAAATAAACTATCCTAATCCAAAAAATCTATCCTATCTTTCAAGTTGGACCAAATTACAGATAGTTACGAAGTTTGATCAAAATCGGTTAAGTAGTTTAGGAGTCCATCGCGGACGAACAACGTGACACGTAATTTATATATATTAAGATTGGCCAATGTATTGCTTAAAATAAATCCGATGAGGTTAGATGTGCCTTAAGAGGGGCAAAGTGTTTATTCTTTAAGACATTTAAAAATCAAATGTATCCATTTATATATCAAATAAAACTATACTTAATTGAAAAAAATAATGTTATTTATTTCTTAACATATTACATAAAATACACAATACTCATAAACAGACTTTATTGGTACGCTTACAGTCAATCTCGAAAAGCGCCCGGTAGTTATAATAAAGATCCACCAACTTATAATCTGTTAAGCTCACGGGGTCGCTAGTGGAGGGTTTAGTATTACTACTTATTAAGTATTTTTTTTAAACCCCATCGATTTTTGGATTGAAAATGATGAGTCGTTTTATGGGATGAAATTATATAAAATTATATAAAAAGAAATTAGTGCCACGTCTATTGCTGGTTGGGAACAGTTCCCATAAAAAATTTTGCATAGTCCTTTAGAAAGAACTTAGTATGTACCCACTGACTGCATTTTCATAACATTGTACGACACTCGCACTGGAAAGAACTGGCAGCAGCAAAGACCATGAACACTTGGACAGCGGAATGATATATTTTAAATATTTATCGGCCATAGTTCAAATGTCCATGAAGCACTGACCTCTATAATAATTAATCTATGATTAACACTGGGCTGACTACACCATAATATACAAATGACAGGTTAAGTTTATGGATCAATTTGAAGCGCCGCATTTGACATACGAGTCTGGAACTAAATAATATAGGGATGCAGGAAGTAGATATCAAAAAGTAACTACTATCAGTTGTCAATTAGTGCCTTTACTAATTTTAGTTCCTTGGACACTCGTAACTCTACAGCGCCAAAATGGCGTCAATCAAAAAAAGGATGACAGCGGTCTGTCCAGTCATAGTCATAGAGGTCAGTCACATTAACAGATAAGTTGGTGACACTGTACCATGTCAAAATCATGTTCATTTGACATCTTAAAACAAGAGTTGACAAAAAATTATAACCATAAGTTTTAAATTGTCAAATGAATGCGATTTTTTTATAAACACACAGGGCTGAGAAAAAAAAATTGATGATGACCCTTTGCTATGAGTGTATGAAAAAGGATAAAAATGGAAAACACTTAGGTATTTAAATGAGGCAAGACTCAAAATATGGTAAAAGCAGCTGTTTGCCAAAACAAAGTATTTCTATTTATATTAGTAAAAAATATATACCTATTAATTAAGTTTACATAAAATATGTATTTAAAATTAGATACTTAAACTTATCTTTATTTTTTCAATCAAAGAATCAACAAGTAGGTATACTAACTTTGCCCATAGGCCACCGAATCAAATCAGTCAGTTTGCCATACCTTTCTATAGAAAGGTATAATGGCGCACCTACCTAAGCAAAATTAAAGTGTTTATTGACTTCAGAATAACTACCTCTTATTAAACTTACAATTAATACCCTCAATAGCTCAACGGTTTAGGGTGCAGGCTGTAAACTGAAAGGTCGACGGTTCAATCCACTCCCAACAAAAGCTTCATGCTTATTTTGGAGGGGAGAGGGGAATATTAGTCAAATTCATTATGGCTAATATTCTTAAAAAAATACTTCTAAATTTTTCCAAGAACAGCCAGTAACAAATTAGAGGCATAATACTGTGTTTCGACTCTGCGATCTAGAGGAACGACGATAGACTTATCGTTATTAATTAATTTATAATAAAATGCACTTAAGGTAGACTTTGACATTCACGACTTCCATCTATACTATTAAATTAAGGACACAGAAAAGAAGAAGTAAAAGTTATGAACTCTATACGCTAGTTATTTGCCGCTCAACGCTGACGCTTCTACTGCGAAGCGAATTCGATACTCGCGTCATTTTCCATACATACTTATAAATCAATTTTTAGGTAAATAAATCGTAGAAAACGTTTCGAAATAACGCGTAACCGACGTTCATTCAGGCATAGCTCAAGGCAAAGCATATAATCAAGAGATAAATTAATTTTGTATGAAAAAATCGGATAAATAGCTAAACCGTAATACGTAATGGGTAAACATAGCTTTAAACGTAGAATTTTGTGGACCTGGTTTCGCTCACGACAAAATAATAATATAGCCTCCATCATTTACATACAAAGAAATTTGGAAGCGTCTTGGAACTTCAAAGCCTACTTTAAGCCTAAAAATTATTTGTTTCACATAATCTAGACCTAAAATACGTTAAGGCTTGGACAGACATACAGCGAGACACGATCGTAGAAAGTACCGGTACTAGAATTTGACATACAATTATGTACTGAAAATAGTATACACAGGTAAAGAGATTTGACTATAGTGGAGGTTTATTTGCGAATAGGTATTGTACTTGAGGTGGAGATATTGTACTATAGATATTGTACTTGAGGTGGAGTGGCGACCCCACACCATAAAGTGCAGTGTTGGTAGAACCCCCACTAGGTGGACCGATGACATCAGGCGAGTCGAAGGAATCCGCCGGATACAGGTTGCGCAAGACCAAGATCTGTGAAGTCCAGGCACGTGACCTTTGTACAGCAGTGGACGTCCATTTGTTGTTTGAGGGTTGACACTTGACATACAAATCACTTCATTCGTACCACAACTTAATACACCTGGTTCAAGGTTTTAGGAATTGTATACGCATTGAGTGATGTAATGATGTCTCCGCGCTTTATGTGTCCAGGCCTTTAATCATTACAAATCAACTTAAAAAACTAATTTGATCATCTTTTGATTTTGATTTGATATCTGTTGATATTTTTAAAAAGAAATGCCTACTTTATCTTTAAAGCTCGATATTTCTTTTTATTAAAGTAAAACTATGAACTTTAACTATATTATTTTCAGAGATGATTATATATTTTTTTAATGATAATAATCAACTAACTTCCTAAATAGTACCAAACGTACCTCTGATACAGCACCTTCAAGTAAATAACGATCGATCGAATAAAGTTGACGTTTTGATAGGTTTTGTATCTGTCAAAATCTCGAATTTATTTGATGGACAAAAGTTACTTGAAGGTGGTGAAACTGGCCCTTAATGAAATTGAGCGTATTTTACTTATTTACTGGAAATTGAGATCAGTTTTTTACTTAAACATATATCTGATACCTTTTAATTAGATCTTTTTATAATCGCCTTAATGGGTGATTTTTATTAAATCAAATCACATTGGTTTAAATTAATTTAGTACCATTCGGTTCAATCTTGTTGGTTATGAAGTTAGAGCCAAATGACGCGTGTTGCGGCGAAACGTTTATAGTATTGTACCACATACTTAGAATGACAAAGTTGAAACGTATAGCTTGCTATATATTTTAGGCGAAAAATCAGCTAAGAATTTATTAATAGATTACGCAAGTGTTAGTCTTAAAGCTAGTTTCGGAGCGAGCGAGCGGACTCCGTACTGACTGCATAATGAGTCAAATTAGATACACGCACTTCCAATAACAAAGAGTGTAGAAAAAAGGACTGAGCGAGCAAGAATACTTCGATATAAGTTCACTCGGAAGTGGTGTTAACTTTCAAAACTCTTTGTTGGTGGAAGTGAAAACTTATTTTGTTTTCGGAGTCCGTTCTTCTTATCCATTACCCGCTCATTAGGGTCTTGCATCCATTGACAGCAAGGCAGGGGATTTTCATGCGAGGAACAGAAATACACTTTAATAGTACGACAGTAAAACTGAAATTTCAATGGTGACCATCGTACGAGAAAACCTACGATGCCCATCGTTGCAATTTCAATTGTTTTATCATACTGTTATGGTTGATTATACGGGTCTGCCCGCGAAATTCAAATTTAATTTGGTTTTTTGCAATTTGTAAACTAATACGACAAAGTAGGCTTATGGCATTCTAATTGCGACAGTGGCAGTATCATCTTCACAGGTTTATATAAAAATATTTACTTGAAAGTGTCCAGTTTAAGAAATTAGTCAGAATATTTTGACTACTTTGCGAGTAATTCACGTCCAACTCGACACTTTCAAGTAAAGATTTTTATGTAAACGTGTGAAGATGATACTGCCATCGTCGCAATTAGCATGTCATAAGCCTTCTTTGTAGTATTAGTTTACAAATTGCGAAAAACCAAATTAAATTCGAATTTCGTGGGCAGACCCGTATAATCAACCATAACAGTATGATAATACAATTGAAATTGCAACGATGGGCATCGTAGGTTTTCTCGTACGATGGTCATCATTGAAATTTCAATTTTACTGTCGTACTATTAAGGTGTATTTCTGTTCGTCGCATGGAAACCCCCTGCCGCGCGGCGCCGTCAGTGGGCGCAGGCGGTGACCCGTTTGCGTTGGAAACCGAGCTTTATTCCCATGTGCCCTAAGGCTAATTTCACACGGAATTGTAGTGCACGTTTTTTTTGCAGGATTCGGTTGTTATGGCACATGTATGCGCCACTATGTTTTCGGTACAGTTTATCCTGTAAAAAACGTGCGGTGTGTTGCCGTGTGAACCTAGCATAAGGGTCAGTGTTATGGCACCACTACTCTCTGCGTGACGTGGGTGTCGTCCGCGACCTCGTAGGGCACCAGCAGGACGTGCTCGGAGGCCGCGAGCTGCTCGGCGACGCTGAAGCCGTGCTCGTCCAGCAGCTCCACCGTCATCGAGTCGTAGTCGCGCGATCTGCGGGCAACACTGCCGATGTACATCTACAAATTACGTGTTAATAGACATGTGAAGCGCGCTCCATTTTAGGCCGCATCTTCGCTTACCATGAGGTTTGATCAGTCAAGCGCTAGTCTATATATATATATATATATATATATACAAAAAAATAGTGTGCTTAAGACCGCACGGCAGAAGTGAAAACTTCCTTGGCAATCGCAATCAATTTATATACTCTAATTAATCTAATCGATTTATATATGACAGCTCAGTCTCACTCACTCTCACTATGTGAGACAACAGAGGAGCAGCTGACTGTAAATGTGTGTGCGGTGTGTCAAAAGAAGTTTTCACTTAATTTGTGAATCCTGCAGAAATACTTTGTTTTTCTGTGGTAAAAGTAGCATATGCTTATCATCGGCCGTGGGATGAGGAATCACATCAGGCAAGTCGCAGAGAGCCCCTGGATACAGACGGCGGCGTAAGACCGAGACCGAACGCCTCGACCCACTGGCGCGAGTCGTCAGTCTTAGCCGTGACGCCGGCGAGCGCACACCTCACAGCTGCTAATACTCACATGACGCGCGCTTGCAGCAGATGCTCGTAAATCATCTAGCTGAGCACCTCTTTTGCCTCGACCCACTGGCGCGAGTCGTCAGTCTTAGCCGTGACGCCGGCGAGCGCACAGCTCACAGCTGCTAGTACTCACATGACGCGCGCTTGCAGCAGATGCTCGTAAATCATCTTGCTGAGCGCCTCTTTTGCCTCGACCCACTGGCGCGAGTCGTCAGTCTTAGCCGTGACGCCGGCGAGCGCACACCTCACAGCTGCTAATACTCACATGACGCGCGCTTGCAGCAGATGCTCGTAAATCATCTTGCTGAGCGCCTCTTTTGCCTCGACCCACTGGCGCGAGTCGTCAGTCTTGGCCGTGACGCCGGCGAGCGCTCCGCTCACATCTGCTAGTACTCACATGACGCGCGCTTGCAGCAGATGCTCGTGGATCATCTTGTTGAGCGCCTCTCTCGTCTCGATCTACTGGCGCTAGTCGTCAGTCTCGGCCGTGACGCCGGCGAACGCACACCTCACAGCTGCTAATACTCACATGACGCGCGCTTGCAGCAGATGCTCGTGGATCATCTTGCTGAGCGCCTCTTTTACCTCGACCCACTGGTGCGAGTCGTCAGTCTTGGCCGCGACGCCGGCGAGCGCACACCTCACAGCTGCTAATACTCACATGACGCGCGCTTGCAGCAGATGCTCGTAAATCATCTTGCTGAGCACCTCTTTTGCCTCGACCCACTGGCGCGAGTCGTCAGTCTTGGCCGTGACGCCGGCGAGCGCTCCGCTCACATCTGCTAGTACTCACATGACGCGCGCTTGCAGCAGATGCTCGTGGATCATCTTGTTGAGCGCCTCTCTCGTCTCGATCTACTGGCGCTAGTCGTCAGTCTCGGCCGTGACGCCGGCGAACGCACACCTCACAGCTGCTAATACTCACATGACGCGCGCTTGCAGCAGATGCTCGTGGATCATCTTGCTGAGCGCCTCTTTTACCTCGACCCACTGGTGCGAGTCGTCAGTCTTGGCCGCGACGCCGGCGAGCGCACACCTCACAGCTGCTAATACTCACATGACGCGCGCTTGCAGCAGTTGCTCGTAAATCATCTTGCTGAGTGCCTCTTTTGCCTCGACCCACTGGTGCGAGTCGTCAGTCTTGGCCGCGACGCCGGCGAGCGTGCAACTCACAGCCTGCGCCGGAAGCGACAAGTAGCGTGACTCGAGCTCGCGTATTTCATCATCTTTAATCCACATCCTAGTACCATAGTCTATGAACATGACCTTGAACAAATGGAGCATTCGTGAGGAGCATGCAAAGGAGCATTAATGAAAGTTTATTTTTGAAGTAAAAAGTCGTTGATGACGACACTCATAAGTTGTCAAGTGTCACTAGTAGCTTTAACTCGCGGCAAAAGCCTTCTTAAGCAAAATTGATGATTTTGATTAGAAAAGATGATTTTTACCTGTTTTTTCAGTTTCCATTAACAAGCAAACAAATAAAAAAAATTCAAATCAGTCAATCCTTTTTTTAGTTTCAGCGACACGAACGAGCAGCATATAGACATATATAAGACTAACTTTTGCCCGCGGCTTCGCTCACGTTAAGTTCGATTTTGTAACCCCTATTTTACTTCCCGAGGGTTTGAATGTTCAAAAATCCTTTCTTAGTGGATGCCTGTCATAATAGCTATCTATACAGACAGACAGCCAAACAGTCCGATCCGTCCAGTGTTTTGAGCTGTGAATTGATAGATCAGTCAGTCAGTCAGACATCTTTTCCTTTTATATCCTTACTAATATTATAAATGCGAAAGTGTGTTTGTTTGTTGGTTTGTCCTTCAATCACGCCGCAACAGAACTACCTATCAACGTGATTTTTTGCATGGGTATATTTGAGGAGCTGGAGAGTGACATAGGCTACTTTTTATCCCGTAAAATCAAAGAGTTTCCGAGGGATTTTAATAACTAAATCCACGCGGACGAAGTCGCGGGCATCAGCTAGTATTTAGTGTAAGATGTAAGACAAGATTACCTCAACTTTGTGATAGATAGGCGCGACGGTCAGTACTTTGGCGCGGTACCACTGGTTGTCCAGCGGATAAAGGGCTGCCACCAGCTCGCATTCCGCGGGGGTCAACTGAAATTCAAATTCAAATTCAAAATTATTTATTTCATGTAGGCCAACCTGTGGCTCTTATGACACGTCAAGATTCTACCACCGGTTCGGAAAGCGGATTCTGCTGAGAAGAGCCGGCAAGAAACTCAGCAGTTGCTCTTTTCAAAATAATCATTTTACAATATTAATAAGTAGCTATTACATTGTAATAAGTTTTTATACTATCTTGTGGGCAGCTGGATGCCAAGCTGATTTAACCCGTGCATCTTTGTAAGAATAGAATATGACATTTCCCCAAAACGTACTACAATTCAATTCATGTCAAAGACGGGCAGACAGAAAGTAGCCCCATTCCCGCCGGCGGCACCCGTTCACGAGCATGACGCATGATCCAGCCATTGCTTCGCTCGACCATATTTGAGGGAACGTAACAACCCGCACCACACGACACCACCACAGATATGTTTAAAGAGAGCGTGACATACTTAGTCTATCCGTATTAAAGCAAAAGAAAAAGCCATTTATTTCCGTATGCACTAGTATCAGGGGCATTTTATTTGCTTTCATATTTAATAATTAATTAGCTAGCCGTTTGTATGTGTTAGTACTTGTTAAAAGTATTACCTTGAGCCATTTGTATGTATTAATTAATACTTGTAATAGTACATTATTCTACGAGGGGTGAAAGTGACCGATTATTTACGAGGGTGTCGTTTATCCACACGAGTTAGGAATCGCACTTTCTCCCGAGTGATACATAGTGCTTTATACTACAACTAAGAGGAAAATAACAGGCACATTTTTTAATTATTGAAGTTTACTTTAGTTAGAGGTAAGCCGTCTACTTTAGAAGTAAGCCGTCTACCTTAGAGGTACGCAGGCAACTTTGGTGGTATGCAGGCTACTTTGGTGGTAAGCAGGCTACTTTGGTGGTAAGCAGGCTACTTTTAAGGTACGCGAGCTACTTTAGAGGTACGCCGGCTACTTTAGAGGTACGCCGCGCCGGCTACTTTAGAGGAACGCCGTCTACTTTAGAGGTACGCAGGCTACTTTAGAAGTACGCCGTCTACTTTAGAGGTACGCAGGCTACTTTGGTGGTAAGCAGGCTACTTTGGTGGTAAGCAGGCTACTTTGGTGGTACGCAGGCTACTTTTAAGCTACGCCAGCTACTTCAGAGGTACGCCGGCTACTTTAGAGGTACGCCGTCTACTTTAGAGGTACGACGGCTACTTTTGAAGTACCTACGCCGTCTACTTAAGAGGTACGCCGGCTACTTTAGAGGTACGCAGGTAGCCTGCGTAACACCAAAGTAGCCTGCGTACCTCTAAAGTAGCTGGCGTACCTTAAAAGTAGCATGCCTACCACCAAAGTAGCCTGCGTACCACCAAAGTAGCCTGCGTACCTCTAAAGTAGCTGGCGTACCTTAAAAGTAGCCTGCCTTCCACCAAAGTAGCCTGCGTACCACCAAAGTAGCCTGCGTACCTCTTAAGTAGCCGGCGTACCTCGTAAGATTTTGTCAAAAATTAAAAAAAAAAACACGTACTTATTTATGTAATGGATTTTCATACGACTTCTCAGCCCGCTAAAGCACGTAAGTAATTAAATTTCATACATTTTTTCAGCCCGCAGATTTGTTTCCACGTAAAGACGTATTTTCTTTCTCAGTCTTTTTCTATATGACAAATCAGAAGGTACTTTCCGAGGAGGTGTAGTATAAAAAGTATTACATTGAGCCGTTTGTATGTATAAGTACTTGTAAAAACTTAAAAAGTATTACCTTGAGCCGTTTGTATGTGTTAGTACTTGTAAAAACTTAAAAAGTATTACCTGGAGCCGTTTGTATGTCTTCCGAGACGCTGGGCTGTTCATGTCACGCTCGAGCGCTTTCAACGTGGTCGGTGGTAGGCCCAAATCGGCAGCTGGTTCTTTTTCTATAACAAATGTGTTTGCGTTAATAAGGTATGTATTAGTAATGTATAGATAAGAAGTATAGATTGCTAATAGGAATAAGCGAGACAGGAGTTCATTTATCCACCACTGATTCTTGGTTTCATCGAAAACGCTGCCTAATCCCTTTCAGATATAACAAAACAATTTATGGTGGTGGTATGGTAACTTGATGGTGAGTTTGGATTGGTTTGGATCGTTTCTCGATGACATTGCTCGCCCGGAAATTCAAGAGTTTGTCTATATAGAGAGTTCTATAGACTACTAACACATCCCAATGTCAAATTAGAACTTAAAATAACATGGAAGTAGGAATTACGACTACGTCTTTATACCTATCTACATATTTTTATAACTTCAAAATACATATAAAGTTGTTACTAAATATTTTTTTTTGTGAGTTCCTCAAACGAAAAATCTCAGTGATTATGTTTTAGTAATGGAACCTCTACGGTTTTAACAATTTTTCATGTATAGACACTTTGAATTGATTTCAGGTAAACTGAAGTATAGACCCTTGCCTTTGTTCTTTATTTTATATTTTTGATTATTGATTAATTATTATTGTTTAAAATAATATTGTTCATTGTGATGTTGATCTGAAATATACAAAATATTAATATTAATAGAAATTGTTTCCTTGTGACAACCCTAGCCTAATTACCGATGCCTAGACGTTGGCTGCATTTACCACGAGATCAAAGGCGTCAAACTACTGTATTTCCTCCTTATACTGTGGTACCACTGAGCTATGATTAACACTGGAGGCTGCCATCATATTTTATGGATTACTTGATTGACGTCATTTTGGACTGGATTGACGCCATTTTGGCGCTGTAAGCATAATTATTACGAGAGGCTCTAGAAGTACTAATATTGAAAATGGCATACAGACATCTATAATTATTTTATGATTTCATAGATTAATTATTGAGACCTCTATAATTAATCTATGACTTCATATAATTAATCTATGATATCACAGATTAATTACTATTATAGCTAGGTATGTCATATGTCAAATGAGGTGCTTATAATCAAAATTATTTATTTATTTATTTACAAGCTTTGAATACCCAGTTTGGGTGTAGCAACAATCGTGTAATTTATTGTGGTAGGGAGACCGATTTTACATATTATGCTTATCCGTATCATTAAAAAAATCATTAATTGCGTAGTAACACTTTTCAATTAGGTACGTTTTTAATGTTTTTATAAACTTTATTTCCTTTTCAATGTTTCTGATGTTGTTAGGTAGATTATTGTATATTTTTATTGACATTATGTAGGGGCTCGAACTGTGCAGTGCTAATTTTGATAGTGGGAGAATTAATTTGTTTGTATGTCTCTCGGGGAATCGGCGAGTTTTGTCTTCTTTTTTAGTATAAAATTGTATGTTTTTCCTTACGAATTTACACATTTCGAATATATAAATAGAAGTTAAGGTCAAGATTTTCAGTTCCTTGAAGTGAGGTAGGCACGTGTCTGTAGGTTTTATATTTACTAAAATGCGGATGCACTTTTTTTGTAATACAAAGAGATCGTGGACATTTGTACTGTTTCCCCAGAGTATAATACCGTATCGCAAAAATGCGTGCCCATAAGCGTAATACGCGGCTAATGCGGTTTTTAAGTTAGTAGTCCTTTTTAATTATTTTTAATTTGTATTTAATTGTGTTAGTGGTAAATTCACATAGTGTTACTGGACAATGTCCGTTCTAATTAAGGCTGGAATCACATCTGTACGCATCGATTCGCATTTTGTCCACTGTCATTTTGTATGCAGTCGTGTACGCATCAATTTGGCTTTGCGATGCGTACATGGCTCCATACAAAATGCGAATTGACACAAATGTGATTCCAACCAGCACGCCTAGCATGCACGCGCGAGCAAATTTTGTCGACGCCTTTTCTCGTATTATTGAAGTGAAAACTTCTTTTGGCGCACCGCACACACATTTTTACCTAGGTAGTTAGGCTGATCCGTCACGCTCTGAGGTGAAAGGTTCGATCGGGTGAACTCGGGAGCGAGATACAATCAGCTGCTCTTCTTTGTCTCACTCACTCTCACATATTGAGTGTGAGTGAGACAGTATAATATTGTCTCACTCACTCTCACTATGTGAGAGTGAGTGAGACTGATTTGTCATATATAAATTGATTAGAGTATATTGATTAGATTAAATAAGTATATAAATTGATTGCGATTGCCAATGAAGTTTTCACTTCTGCAGTGCGGTCTTAAGCACACAATTTTTCTCTAACTCTATCGAAACTAACATGGTTGCACACATGGATTCGCCGTACAATAAATTAGTCTACATCGACAATATCCCTCTCTTTCTTCGCGCGAGATATCACTTCGACGTGCATGCTAGGCGGGCTGAATTAAGGTTGAAGACAAGGGTCTGCCCGTTTTTTATTTAATTTGGTTTAGTTTTTCGCAATTTTTAAACTAATACGACAAAGTAGGCTTATGGCATTCTAATTGCGACAATGGCAATATCATCTTCACAGGTTTACATAAAAATGACTACACTAGCGGCACGCTATGATGGCCGGTTTGACGTTTGTCCGCTCATGAAGTTCCGTATTAATTGATAACGACTTTGAAGGAAATAATTGTATTACTTTATTGACGATAGTGATGTGCAGAGATTCATAAATTTTATCGAATGTAGTTTTAGGTTTAGGACTCAAAATTTATTTATTAAATTGATTTCTAAAATGTATACAAGTGTAGAAAAATCAGTTTGTACCATTTAAGGGGTGAATGTACTTGTGAATATGAACAATTTTCACTATGTGGACAAACCTCTGAAATCGCAAAAAAATATCAGCTGTTTCATACAAAAGGTAAAATTTTTATTTTTATATGATATATACCACAACTCGGCATTTGGTTTTCTAAATTGAAAATTTTTAAAAATGGAATCTAATACGATCGTCACATAGGATCGCTGGCTAGCACAACTACTACCTCCGGCAAACTCGCGTCAATGCTCAATGCAAAACAAAGCAGTTTCGAATTGACGTTGCTTCGAAAAGTATAAACTGTCAGTGCAATGCGATTGTGATATAGTTTTGACCTGGCTTTGGATTTCAAATATTGATACTGCATTACTGTTGACCCTTGCTCGTTAATTTGGACTCTGTTCAAGCCCTTTGTTGTGGATTTCGTCGATATGACCGAACGTACGCAGAGAACTGTTCTAAATAGTCAGACACGTGAGTTCGTAATACGCCTTCGTAACTATTTCGATCGTGAAGCTCAAAATGGAGGGCCAATTTTACCTATAACGTCAGTGGTTGAACGCGTAGCTGATGCGCTTAATATTGGACAACGAACTGTTAGACGGATAACTAAAAAAAAATATGGCGAGACTGGCACAGAAGAAAATAAACTTCACACACCAAAAAAGAGAAAACGAGCAAAACCAGTCGTAGGCATCGATAGCTTTGATGCCGATGCTATCCGAAGACATGTTTACGGCTACTATTTACAGAAGGAGTATCCAACAAGAAAAAAGTTGGTGCATTCACTGAAGGAAGCTGGATTATTCTTCGGTGGGGAAAGTTCTTTAACGAAGATTTTGAAGACCATTGGATTTCGATACAAAAAATGTAACAAACGCAAAATATTGATGGAAAGATTTGATATAGCGATGGCAAGGTATACTTTTTTACGGCAAGTGAAAGAAATCAAAAATTGGCAAAATGTTGTGTTCTTGGATGAAACATGGCTTAATGCTAACCATACTGTAGGCCGTTCTTGGAACGATGACACAGCAGCATCTACTTCCAAAGTTCCTGTAGGAAAAGGATCGCGACTTATAATTTGTCACGCCGGAACCATCAACGGGTTTGTCGAAGGTTCTCTCATGGCTTTTGCGTCAAAAACCACTGGAGACTATCATGAAGACATGAATGGAGAAAAGTTTACTGAATGGTTTACCTCAATGTTGTGTAGCCTCCCTGAACCATCTATTATAATTATGGACAACGCCCCATACCACTCGATGCAAATTGACAAGCCACCTGCCCAATCCCAAAAGAAAGCTGATATCGTCGCATGGCTTCGTAAAAATGGCGTAGATGCAAACATGAATATGTTAAAAGCGGAATTAGTACGTCTTTTAAAAGAAAACAAACCAACCAAGATCCGATACGTCATTGACGAAATAGCATTAGAACATGGGCACAGAGTTATACGGTTACCGCCTTACCATTGTGAGTATAATGCGATTGAGTTGGTGTGGGCTCAAATTAAGGGATATGCTGCAAGACACAATACAGAACCCCCATTTACCACAAAAAAAATGCTAAAATTATTAGAAGAAGCTTGTGAACATGTGACTAAAGGAGACTGGGAAAAGGTTGTGAATAGAACTGTTAAATTAATAAGGGAAGATTATGAAAGAGATGTGAAAATAGATAATATTATAGAAAACGAACATATAATTATTAATGTAGGTGATGATAGCAGTGACGACAGTGAAAATAGTAGTATGGACGAATCTGATTAATTATGGCCTTTTGTGGCACCTTTTTTGGTATCTTTTGTATTCATATGTTTCTTGTGTGCATATAAAGTATGTATATTCATTTTCATTCAAATATTCAGTTCGTTCAAATAAATTAAATAAACATATACATTTTTGTTTTATTAAACCTATTTAATCAGGTACAAAAACAAAACTTAATTGTTTTTTGTTCGAGAATAAATTGACATTCCACATCACTATTGTAATGTGTCAAACCGGCCATCATAGCGTGCCGCTAGTTTAGTTTAAGAAATTAATCAAAATATCGACTAATTTGTGAGTAACTCACGTCCAACTTAGTTAGTATTTTGATTAATTTCTTAAACTGGACACTTTTAAGTAAAGATTTTTATATGAACCTGTGAAGATGATACTGCCATCGTCGCAATTAGAATGCCATAAGCCTACTTTGTCATATTAGTTTACAAATTGCGAAAAACCAAATTAAATTTGAATTTCGCGGGCAGACCCTTGTCTTCAACCTTAAAATAAATAAATAGCACTCACCGCGAGTATTGTCTATGAGGTGCACGTGGAAGCTGTCGAAGTGCACGACGTTTGTGACGTACACGTCGTGCGACGAGCCGGGCGGCGGCAGCAGCAGCTGGGGGGCCTTAGCCGGCACAGGCACTTTGTCTGTCGTCCAGCCCTCTGGAAAACCAAGATTTTTAAGCTATTGCATAGCTTTTATCGCGGGCTTTGAACTAGGACAAACGTTTGCGGAGTACCTGCATAGGTTCAAACGCAAGGACCACCCGGGTTGCGTGTGCGACGACAGTGTATCAGAATCGATTATACATCTTCTGATGGACTGTCCTCAACACGAAGCGGCCCGGGAAGACCTACAGCAAGAATTGCGGATGAAACTGAGCAGAGACTCCGTGCCCACCATACTGGGCGAGGCCTCTGGCAGAGATGCGTTCCTGGAGTACGCAAGCAAAATAGCGAGAGTAGCTATTGCCAGGAACAGAGCGACCGATAGAGATGCATAGTGCCTCTTATATCGTGAGCATATATAGATGGCACTTGCATATAAATCGCGTCGCTCTGCTCCTGGCAAAAGCCGGAATGATTCTCCTATTTTGCGCACTCCGGGCTCCGAGCTTTGAAGCATGACCACACCTTTCTTAGATTAAGTAGTACGGATTTAAAAATTTTAAAAAGAATTTTAAAAATGATTATAATAGGAATAGCTAAAAAGGACCCTTTCTATGAAAGGGGACACCCTGTATATTAAAAAAAAAAAAAAAAAAAAAAAAAAAACTAGGACAAACAGTTTGAGCGCGGCGACCGAATCAAGAAATTCCGTAACGAAAAAAAACCTAACAACGTCGTTCAGTATTTATTTGGCGCAGTGGGCGAGCGGCCGCTTTCTTTACCGTATGGTGTATTATGTCGCAGGTTCGAATCTCACTCGCGAAGTAGTGACAGTTCGCTTTTCTTGTTTGTTTGTTATTTAATATTTTTTTGCATAATTTTAACTAAGCAAAAAAAATATTGCATATTATAATTGCATAAGTTGATAAAAAATGCTATGCAATAGCTTTACCGCGGCAGTCCCCGAGTGCCACTTAATTTTTTTTAAATAATATATGTTACATAAATCCCTGTTGTTCTTTGTAGGTACGGATACATAATGTACGTAATAAAGAATACCATTAAGAGAACTATTACATTACGCATCCCTCTGTTTCGCACATTCTAATATTTTCAATGATTGTGAAAACTTTTGACACAATGTGGTCAATTATTATCTTCGATAGTTAAGTTACGGATATTTTAGACATAATTTTATTATCATACTAGACCAGGCGAACTTCGTACCGCCAACTTATCTATATAAATAAAACAAACAACTACTAAAACTATCCTATCTTTCAAGTTGGACCAAATTACAGATGATTACGAATTTTAATCAAAATCGGTTCAGTAATTTCAGAGTTAATCCCGAACATACATCGTGACACGAGATTTTTATATAATATACTAGCTGACCCAGCCACGAGTTGCTGTGACCCAGTAGGTATAATAGATTAAATTAATATTAAGATAAAAACTATCCTATCTTTCAAGTTGGACCAAATTACAGATAGTTACGAAGTTTGATCAAAATCGGTTAAGTAGTTTAGGAGTCCATCGCGGACAAACAACGTGACACGTAATTTATATATATTAAGATAAGATAAGATATGTACTTACCTAGTTTTTGATAGAGAATAAGAGCGATAAAAGTAAAAAATAGTAGTTTTCGCCCTTTTTCTCTATCAAAATCTAAATAAATCATAATAAAACTAGTACATCGTTCGCTCGGCTCTGAACGAGCGGAAACAAGGAACCATAGACAATTATAGTACATTGTTCCTTGTGAACCTATTTAGTCTGTGATTCTGTCGCTTGGCTCCGAACTATTGTACTAGAATTCTGAACTAGTACATTCTTTGGAATGTACTAGTACGGAGCGCTCCTATTATAGTGACCGAGCAAGAACAAGTATAAGCTGCAGCAAAAGTGCACGTATAGTTACACCAGACATTCTCACCTGGATGTAGTCTAATGTGTTTTTTAGTGCAGCGTCTGCCTTTGAAGCAAGTCTTCTCGGGGCCTCCCTTGTAATGTTTGCATATATCCTTTTCATCCCGGTTGTGGTAGCCCTGAGTTAAAAATACATATATTTTAAGGAAATATTATATTAAAAATATTAGTATACTAGCTGATTGCCCGCGACTTCGTCCGTGTTGTAGTTTTTACAATCCCGCGGGAACTCTTTGATTTTCCGGGACAAAAACAAACACACTTTCGCATTTTTAATATTAGTAGGTATTATTGATAGTGAAAATGTCTTTCTGACCGAATCCGGTCACAATGCCAATTTCATAAGAGATTATAGATAAATATTAGTGATGTGCCGGATCGTTAAAATATGTATCCGCGGATACGGATCCGAATACGGATATTTGGTGTCAAGATCCGAGGATACGGATCATAACTTTCTTACTCAATCGGTGTCGATGCGTGTGAACTTGAAACGATAGTTGATGCCACTTGAGTCTTGACGCTTTGCTTGACAGGACATGTTTCGACATGCATTGCGCGGTTTTTATTTTTTTTATAGTTTACACTCCGTAGCATAGATAACGACTGTGTTTAGTAGACGAGTTGAAAAATGTCTACAAAGAAGTTTAGTAGTGTAATTTGAAATTACGAATTATTTTGTGATAACAAATGATGAATGTGCGAGGTGTAAAAGTGACGGAAAATATTCCCCTAAGGGTAAAGGCACAACTTCTTAATATTATATAGAATTTAATCTATGTATTTAAAATTAATAAGGTAAAAAGATCTGTAAAAGATCCGCCAAAAAAGTAACGGATACGGATATGGATCTTTCTTCTCCCTCACACATCACTTATAGATATATATTTTTCATCATACCTATTCGAAAAACGAATATTGGCTTCAGAGGATAGCGGGAGCAAAATTTAATTTTAACCCCATGGGACTTTTTATTTCTCTCTTATGATTGGTCCGCATTCGTGCCTTAGTATGTGTTTATTACTACTGCGTTCGTTGCAGAAACCTGTCAATCGCTCATTCCGTTCGAAATTCAAAAATATTTGAGAAGCTGTTGTCTTCGATAAGTCACGTGATCAATTTGTCGTATAATAAATCTTCTTCTTTTCTTCTTTATAAACCGATAGATGTCCACTGCTGGACAAAGGTCTCTTGCATGGATTTCCACAGGTCTCGGTCTTGCGCCGCCTGAATCCAGCGACTCCATTAATTGATGTCGTCGTTGGTGGGGGGGTCTGCCAACACTGCGCTTCCCGGTGCGGGGTCGCAGCACCTTGGGACCCCAACGACCATCAGCTCTTCGAACTATGTGCCCCGCCCATTTCCAACATAAATATTAATGTTTAAATTATTTAATAAAAATTTATTTTTGTTTTATTTAAACTTTCAATATACGTATAGGTATTAATAGGTTGATACATAGTAGTAGGTTGATCCTAGTCCTAGCTTTTTCTCATAGGTAATGATGAAAAATAGTGTGTGTCATTCGGGGCCAAAATATTTTGTTCTTGGGCTATATTGAATTCCTCGCTTCGCTCAGGATTCTACTTTAGAATCCTTCACTTCGCTCTGAATTCAAAATAACGCCCTCAGGGAACAAAAAAACTCTTTGGCCCCATATTACACAAATAACTATTCTACACAGAGATTATTTTCACCGTGACAGCAAGAAGGGGGTCCTCGTACTCAGGACAGTTAGTTATGTCTAAGCTGGCGTCTTCTTCTTCGGTGAGGCCTCTCACAGGCGGCGATGTGTCTATCGCAATCTTTAATGGTCGATCTACTGAAAAATAAATAAAATCCCACTTCAAATCCTTGAAATTAAATAAACGAGATCTATCCCCTAACAGATTCTCCCCACAGGCTCAATCATTTCCAGTTGTCCAGGATGAGCCCAATGGGCATCGCTTATCATCATCATCAATAACTACATAATCAAAACTTAAGAAAGAAGGTCGGTCGGCCTCATACAAGCTATGACCTGACTGTAAAGTATCACGTCCATACACGACCTATGGTTTGATCGGTTGTTCGTAATACGATGTACCATAATATTCAATTAATTTTTTTTTAAAGCCGGAGATGCCGGTATAGCTTGGATTTGTCTAAAGGTTAATATTGCTTATGACACTGGCGCTATTTTAAAAAAAAAACAACAAGACCTCTGCAGTCATTCGCTTAGCATGACAAGCTGTCACTTGCTTAACGTCGGCGATCCGTTTAATTTCATTTTAACTTTATTTATTTGCCAGAAAACGACCATACCGGCAAAAGACTTATTCATATACATTTTACACATAACAATGTAAAAAAACAGTATAAAAGGTAATAATAATTAAAAAGGTAAAATAAAAATCGGCCAAGTGCGAGTCGGGCCTCGCTCTTTTAGGGTTCCGTTAAAAAAAATCCATGTACCCATGGAAATATTTTAATTTAATTTTTAATATTTGTTGTTATAGCGGCAATATAAATATAAAATATGTGAAAATTTCATCTGTCTATCTATTACGGTTTACGAGATACAGCCCGCTGACAGACGGACAGCGTAGGCTTAGTAATAGGGTCCCGTTGGTACCCTTTGGGTACGGAACCCTAAAAATGATAATGCTTGTGGTGAAACGAAACGTATTTGTTAAATATGATGCGTTCCGTAATACGATTAGATACAAACAGCATTTAGCAACTAAATGAATTTATTATTTATTCCGGCTAGAATAAAAAAAAGTACTAGTTGTCATTAAATACTCATTTAATCAACCATATTTTAACATAGTATTTAGCCATGGACATTTTTATTTTTGGTCCGGTCCAATTTGGCAATCCTTCTTTAAAACGTACCTAACAAAGGTTTGAAAAAACACGCTACTGACAATCTGGAGCGGTACCAGATAGCAATCTGTGCTAAGTGGGTCTGACTTGAGGTGCGATGCGGGGAAGCGCGACGGGAGGTATAGTTCTTGAAATTCACGAGGGCGACTGACTTATGGTTGTGTGTATGTCGTATCTGTGTATCTGTATAAGTGCGAGCGAGCGCAATGCTCGCGCCTGCCCGCTCCCACCTAGGCTTTGACAGTGATGTGTGACCGTGTGACCCACCCACACTGATGCAATGTGCATGTACACGAAGTAACCACAAGTAAAGCTCACTCGCCTTCGTGAATTGCAAAAACTGTAGCAGCCAACTCGAATCGGAAGTGTAGTACCTACATCTGTAAGTCTTGTTTAGAGTATGAAAGGAGGTTATACTTACTTCTACGCGCCAGGCCCTGTTGTACCAGTAAATCGTTAAGGGTTTCCCCCGATAGGAGCATCACGTACACCCCAAGAGATTCTGATGAACTGAAATAATGTTTTGAATCAAAGCAAGTTCCTGAGCGGACCAACTTGCCTGCGGTTAGAATAAGCAGTGATAGCCTAGTGGTTAGTTCTGCGGTCTCCTATACACGGGGGTCACAGGTTCGATGCCGGGCTTTTCGGAGTTATGTGTTTAAGCAATTAAATATCACATACTTTAACGGTGAAGGACCTTACGCCTGCATGCCTGAGAGTTCTCTATAATGTTTAGGACTGTGGTCTCCTATTCGGGGGGTCGCAGGTTCGCTCCCGGGTACGCACCTCTGACTTTTCGGAGTCAAGTGCGTTTAAGCAATTAAACATCACTTGCTTCAACGGTGAAGGAAAACATAGTGAGGAAACCTGCAAACCTGAGAGTTCTTCATGATGTTCTCGAAGGTGTGTGAAGTCCGCCAATTCGCATTGGGCCAGCGTGGTGGACTATGGCCTATAACCCTTCTCTGAGAGGAGACCTGCGCTCAGTAGTGAGTAGGGCTTCCAATACCGGGATCCCGGTTTTGGCTAATACCAGGATCCCGGACTTTTTCAATACCGGTATTGAGGGCTTCCAATACCGGGATACCGGTATTGGCTAATACCAGGATCCTAGGCTTTTTCACATTTTTATCAATATCTGCAGACATGCCTGCAGCCCAATATTGAGTTAATTTGAACTGAAAAACAACTCGAAGCAGAAATGGAGGCTAAAACTAAAAAATCTCTCTCTATAATCTAATCTAAACCCCAAGCTTCTTCTAGCATTGATAATGAATCTGTTGTGAGAGTTGAAAAGGGAATTAATTATAAGCGTTTTAAGTCGTAGAGGCGGAAAGAGCGTTTTCCTTGGTCAACATATTTATGGAATTCCATCAATCAATCAATTTAATCAATTAGTTAATTCAATTCATTTCTTTATTTGCATAATGTGTGTCGACAAGATGGTAAATATAATTATTTTGCAGTCCAGCACATTAGCCGTCGTAGTGTATAAATATTATAGGAGTCTATATTATATAAAATGATATAAAATGCTATAAAGTTTAACTATGTTATAAAGGATGATAACTATGTTAAAATGTATAACTGTGTTATAAACGAACATTTTATATCAATATTTTTACAAAGTAACACAATTTAAACTATTTCAAATTGCATTGCACAAAATAAAATAAAAAATACAAGCGGAATAATAATATATTAATTAAACATCAAAAAGTCTAATGAATACTTTAATTGCCATAGCATAACCATTTTTATTAAAAGAAGCTGTTTGTGGTGCTATGGTAAACATAAGTTTATCGGGATCTCTCAGAGATCGCGTATTCTATAAAATCCTTATCTATATGGTAGACTCATCGACGATTCAAAAGCACTTGTAAAAAAGTTTATTTGAATAAAGAACATTTCTATTCTATTCTATTCTATCAGCCGTTGTTGAATTACCCCCAAATTACAAGGCCATAACGGAGTACTGCAGAGAAATTATAACATGGTACGCAGCCGTGCGAGTACTTGTTCTGGTAAGTCTACGCAGAACAAAGACAAATCTATTAAGTCTATTACAGACATTGTGTGTGAATAAAATCACTCTCAGAAAAATCATAACTTTAGGAAGAAAAAGCCCTGAAGCAACAGCAGATATCAATAAGTGATTTAAGAATTAAAAAAAATTCCTATCGTTGATTAGTTTTATTAAGAAATTAACGGTTTTCTAAAAATCCTGTGGCACCCATTTTTTTTGGAATAAAAGAAGCCTATGTCACTGTTCAGGTCCTCAACTATCAGATGTATGTGTATTAGTATTCATAAGACTTTCATCCAACATTCCAACCCTCACTTTACCCCTTTTGAGGGGGATTTTCGTAAAATCTTTTCTGAGCTGATCCCTAGAAATACCCTACTGTCCAAACAAGTAAATAATATCTATAAAATCAAAATATTCTCTTACAAATTTTCACCCCCTATTGTACTACTCTGAAAGGGTGATTTTCTGAAATAGCTTATACAGGTTTTTAATACCTAAAATTAATAACTTAAATGCTAATTTTTCATGTCTCTTACTTCAAAAGATAGGACTGTCATATAATTTTTTTCAATAAAAAAAAAATATTTCCGGTATTAATACCGGTATTGAAAAAATCCGGTATTCGAAACGAAAGCCCTAGTAGTGAGCCGTTGATAGGTTGCTAATGATGATGATGATGATATATTATATATACATAATCTGAATCTCGGAAACGGTTCCTAAGATTTTCATGCAATTAAGTATAATAATAAATAATAATAATAATAATAAGTATGTAGGGGGTTTCGATCCAGCTAGGTTTCATTTGTAGAAAACGTCGTTTTATCCGTGTTTTCAGGCAATGAAAAACCCCTACAATATCATATAAAAAATACGAAGGTAAATTTTTGAATAGCTCAGATGGGAACGGGCGGACCCGAAACCTAGACGACCCCGGTTCGAGTCCACATGAATATTTGTTTCCTTTTTTTTTAATCCCTTCTTTTGTGAGAAAAACTATTATTGGGGACCCTTTATCAACGCATCTAATTCATGACCAAGCTTTAAACAAAAAGAATACGGTAGTAATTACATTAGTAAAGTAACCGACATTGTGCAAAATTTTTATCCTATTGGCAAACTGTTTTACCGACACAGCAACAATAAAGCTACTTGATAATAGATGGCGTTGATAAGCAACAATATTATTTCTCACAAACATATTATAAAGGGAAGTTATTTCCAAAAAACACGATTTAGAAAATAATTAAAACCGAGCTAAGCTCCGTAACCCAGGTACTACACACTCTCTACTACTATCGTCTACTTTGACATACTTAGGCCTTAAACGCAAACATACAACTTTTAGTTGAACAACTATTTAGTTGTGTTTCATAAGTTTATAGGAATGTACTGCGATCATAGAATGTGCGCAAACTATCAACACGATAGTTGCTCGACAAAAAAATCAAAAAGCCGTACGATTTGCTTTTGATTATAGTTTATTTGTGTGGAATTCACGAAAAGTACACAACTCGACTAAACAGTTTAGTCGATGTAAAAGTTGTATGTATGCGCCTTACTACTTATACTATAGTCTACTTTGACAAACCTACCGTCTGTTTGACATACTTATCGTCTATTTTGATACAGCACTGGTGGTGTACATATTCTTTGAGAAACAACTCCTGTTTCTTGCTCGAATAGTCCTGCAGATCTACCTGTAAACAAAAAAAACAATGTGTAACCCATGTCAAGCCATAAAAAATGTATCATAGCTGTCATTTATAGAACTCCATTGAAATCTTGCCGTGCCGTGGCAGCTCTGGTAAGGCGAATGCGACGCGACGGCGGTTTCGTTGAAACAAACTCCTATAAACAAATGAAGGCGGCCGCATCAGACAGACAATTTATTTGTTTAGTATAATAGTACCAATGAATGTGTCCGTATGTTCAGTCATTACCTTATTACATTATCGCCACTGCAATGCGGACACACGGCTTATCGCGTCGCGTCGCCAGTCGCTTTACCAGTTCGGCCGCGGCCTTAGGGCATACAAGAGGATTATCCCCCTACAACAAAGGTATTAGGGAGAGGGCAGACTGGGTACTTTTAGCGACAGCGATTGCGCGTTTTTAAAGCCTTTTGCGTGCATCGCGTTTCACGCGATTTCGCGATCGAAAGCCATAAAAACGCGAACGCGTGCGAGTCGCGAATTTCGCGCGCTGCGGCTAAATGAGGGCAGTCTGCCCTCTCCCTTACACGCTTATTCTATGATGTAACATACCCCAGCGAGATGGCACCATCGGGCAAAGGGCGGATTAATCCGAAACTTCAGCGGCAATGGCAGTATATTCTCTGTAGATGTGAGCAATGTTTCTCCGGTGTCCAGTAGAAACAACTGTGCAACGCTCATGTCCTCCTGCTAACAAGGTTATACAATACTAGCTGATGCTCATGATGCATGCTAGCATGATGATGATCTATTGTAATACATAATTGTATTAGTAACATAGTTTTTAATTATTTAAATTAATCTGACAATTGTCAAGTTTTATAGTTAGTACTAGCGGTCGCCCGCGACTTCGTCCGCGTAGAATTTCTTATTTTCTATGAGATTATAATAAGATAAATTTTCCCGCTACAAGAAGCCTGTCGAAAAAAGTCCTACCGCAAGTAAAAACCGCGACTTCGCACCCACGGAGATCCAATTTCAATGTATTTTTTATTTTTGAAAATTTCGTCCTCTCTTTTACCATACTAGTACTCGAGAGATGATTTTCTAAAATAACTTAAGGATTATTTTATTATTAATATACTAACCAAAACATTCCGAAAGTCCATGAAAACCGTTTTTCATGTCTGACTTCAAAAATATAGGATTTTCATATCCCCCATTTCAACCCTTTTAGGATAGATTTTCTCAAAACCTTTTCTTTGCTGATGCCTAGACCCTAGAAAGAACCCACCTACCAAATTTTAAATTAAAATAACAATCATTAAAACTTTCCCATCCAAACTTTCTCCAATTTTACCACCCATATTTTTTTTTTTCAAAATAACATACAGGTTTTCATTATTTAAAGCTTGTTACCTAAATCCCGATTTTCAAAACTCGAACTTTAACAAGTGTAAATTAAATTTTTTTTAATTTTTTTTAAAAATTATTTTTAAATACAAGCTTTTAGTAGCTACATTATTAGACTTATCATCTAGGATCAGAGTTCGTCATCACGAATCAAACGAGCTCAAACTCGATGGGGTTACATCGTTTTATTACAGAGTTCCGATAGCCATTTTCCGTCTCCATCATCAGATCAGCTCCATGTCACAATAATATTGCTTTGTCATCCGATTTACACATACATGCACAGCTCAATCGGAAACCGGGTAGTAACAACAAGAAGTACATATGTTTAAATATGAAGGCACTTTCATATGGACACGACCTTCAGCAATGAAGTGAGCGACCAAGAAGAAAGTATATATGTATGGTGGAACATTTTCCACCATAGTGAATAAACTTCTGAGACGAATTTCAAGAAAGAGGTGTCAATTGATTTGTTATGATCGTCCAGGTTACATATTATATGAACAGAATATATAAATATGGCGGCAATATAAAATCAATATCTATTCACAGCCAAAACTTTTATTTTTGACTCTTAGCGCTCAACCCAGGTGCGGGCGAGTGCGGGCAATGGAGCGGGTAGCGGGCGCGTCCAACAGAGGTGTCCCAATTGGACAGCGAAGCGGGCTGTTCAATTAGGCTTGATCTTGCACGGTCACTCAAATAATAATATAATGAAGGAGAGACAAGAGATGAGGCTGCAGTCATCGGTAGACGCGGCTGCCTACCGGCGGATTAATAGGCAGATCTCTAAGGCACAAACTCGCGACCTCCGTGTCTTTAATACCAAGTGTATTAAAGATACCATTGAGCGGAACAAAGGCTCAAAAGTGTTCGCGAGAGATCTGTCTATCGGACAGAGCCAGCTGACGCGGCTGAAAACTGATGACGGCCGTCTCGTCTCTTCTCGACCTGAGGTCTTGGGAGAGGTTGAGGAGTTCTATGGACAGCTATATACCACGACACAAAAACCTGTTGAAGATTTCGCGAAAGATCCCAGAGCCAAACTGACCCGACACTATACCGAAGATATCCCGGACGTCAGCCTATACGAGATTAGAATGGCTCTCAAACAGCTCAAGGACAACAAGGCGCCAGGTGATGACGGAATCACTGCGGAACTCCTGAAAGCGGGTGGAAAACCGGTACTTAAGATCTTTCAGCGATTGTTCAATTCCGTCATCCACGAGGGCACAACGCCGGAAGCATGGCACAGGAGCGTGGTGGTTCTGTTCTTCAAAAAGGGTGATAATACCTTGTTGAAGAATTATAGACCCATCTCGTTGTTGAGTCATGTTTATAATATTGGATAGAAGCAGGCGTTACTTTGCGGAAGTTCATGATTAGCAAGAAAAGGTTAGAATTATTTTGCTATAATCCGCCAACAGAAAAAATCTGTATGGTCAAACATGCAATTAAAAGCTAAGCACCACTCACCTACCCAGCCAAGCAAAAAAGCCAAGTTCCCAAGCAAGCAATGCCACCACCACTCACATGCTCCACCACACAAGACTTTTACACTACTCTCGACGCACGTTTCGCCCCGACACCGGATCCTCCGGATCCGGATTCCTGAGGATGCTCCGGTGTCGGGGCGAAACGTGCGTCGAGAGTAGTGTAAAAGTCTTGTGTGGTGGTGCATGTGAGTGGTGGTGGCATTGCTTGCTTGGGAACTTGGCTTTTTGCTTGGTTGGGTAGGTGAGTGGTGCTTAGCTTTTAATTGCATGTTTGACCATACAGATTTTTTCTGTTGGCGGATTATAGCAAAATAATTCTAACCTTTACTTGCTAATCATGTTTATAAGTTGTTCTCGAGAGTCATTACGAATCGTCTCGCTCGTAGGTTCGACGACTTCCAGCCTCCCGAACAAGCCGGATTCCGAAAAGGCTTTGCAAAAGGCAGGTTATACAAAAGACGGAAGAGTATAACCGGCCACTTTGCTTAGCGTTTGTGGACTATGAGAAAGCCTTCGATTCGGTGGAAACTTGGGCTGTGTTGAGGTTGCTGCAGAGATGCCGGATTGACTACCGGTATATCCAAGTGTTGAAGTGCTTGTATGAAAACGCCACAATGTCAGTACGTATACAGGATCAGACTACGAGGCCAATCCACTTGCAGCGTGGAGTGCGACAGGGAGACGTTATCTCTCCGAAGCTCTTTACCGCTGCGTTGGAGGACGTCTTTAAGCTTCTGGATTGGAACGGGCTTGGCATCAACATAAACGGCGAGTACATCACTCACCTGCGATTTTCCGATGACATAGTAGTCATGGCAGAGACTCTGAGAGACCTCAATACAATGCTCAACGATCTCAGCAGGGTTTCTCAACAGGTGGGCCTGAAAATGAACATGAGCAAGACGAAAATCATGTCCAATGCTCATGCACCGCTCCACCCAGTAATTGTTGAGAACTCTGCACTCGAAATTGTCGACGAGTATATTTACCTGGGACACACAGTCCAGCTAGGTAGGTCCAATTTTGAGAAAGAGATCAACCGCCGAATCCAACTCGGCTGGGCAGCGTTCGGGAAGCTCCGAGATGTCTTCTCGTTCAAAATTCCTCAGTGCCTGAAGACTAAAGTCTCCGAACAGTGCGTGTTGCCAGTGATGACTTACGGATCCGAGACATGGTCGCTAACTAAGGGCCTCATAAGTAGGCTCAGGACCGCTCAGCGGGCGATGGAGAGCTATGCTCGGAGTGTCCCTGCGGGATCGAATCAGAAATGAGGAGATCCGTAGGAGAACCAGTCACCGACATAGCTAAGCGAGTCGCGATACTGAAGTGGAAATGGACGGGGCACAC
Source organism: Oeneis ivallda (assembly GCA_029955525.1). Taxonomy (NCBI): domain Eukaryota; kingdom Metazoa; phylum Arthropoda; class Insecta; order Lepidoptera; family Nymphalidae; genus Oeneis; species Oeneis ivallda. The sequence continues at coordinate 20,576,517 of JARPMR010000013.1, read as the reverse complement.
AGTTCGAAGAGCTGATGGTCGTTGGGGTCCCAAGGTGCTGGAGTGGCGACCCCGCACCGGGAAGCGCAGTGTTGGCAGACCCCCCACCAGGTGGACCGACGACATCAAACGAGTCGCAGGGAGCCGCTTTATTCAGGCGGCGCAAGACCGAGGCCTGTGGAAGTCCATGCAAGAGACCTTTGTCCAGCAGTGGACGTCTATCGGTTGATAAAGAAGAAGAAGAAGGTCTTTACCTATGAAATTGCCGTTTTGTATGCAATAAGTGAAAGTACTTATTTTTTCAAACTTTTTTATTTCTGTTATTCGAAGTAATCACCCATGCAATCGACGCATCTTTGCCAACGATGGCGGATGAGGGAGAGCTTCCAACCCCAGCTCTTGCAGCTTGGAGACTGTCTGTTGCGCAGTATGGGGTCGCGCGTTGTCGTGAAGGAGCAGTGGGGACGACCGATTGACCAAAGCTGGTTGCAGATGTGCAAGCTTCTCCATCATTCTCTCCAGTTCTTCACAGTACATATCTGCATTAATGCTCATGCCGTTTTGTAAAAAGCTGTGGTGAATCACACCCGCACTAGACCACCAAACAGTGACCATCACCTTTTCAGGGGCCATTTTTGGTTTAGGGCATTGCTTTGGTGCTGAACCAGGGTCTAACCAACTTGCTGAGCGCTTTCGATTGTCGAACAGAATCCATTTTTCGTCGCACGTAACAATTCGTTTCAAAATTCCTTCATTTCTTTGCTCTGTTGAGCAGCGCAAGGCAGGTCTCGACGCGTACGTTGTGCTGGCGATCGTTAAGGTCGTGGGGCACCCATCTATCAAGCTTTTTTACCTTGCCAATTTGTCGCAAATGGATCAATATTGTTTTGATGCTTACATCAAAAGCTGCTGCTAGCTCAGCTGTAGATTGAGTTTCGTCAGCTTCCACAATCGCCTTTAATTCATTATTGTTAACCAAAGTCTCCGGACGACCACGAGCTTCATTTTGGAAGTCAAAATTTCCAGAACGGAACCGGGAAAACCAATAACGGGTTGTGCGATCGTTTGTACAGTTCTCTCCGTAAACGTTTTTAAGGTTCCGTACCCAAAGGGTGCCAACGGGACCCTATTACTAAGCCTCCGCTGTCCGTCCGTCCGTCTGTCAGCGGGCTGTATCTCAGTAACCGTAATAGGTAGACAGTTGAAGTTTTCACAGATTGTGTATTTCTATTGCTGCTACAACAACAAATAATAAAAATTAAATTAAATTAAAAAATAAAGGTGGCTCCCATAGATGAAAAAGGAGTCGAAATAAAATTCTATTTTTTCACCCTGGCATCTGGGGTGTCATTGTCTAGAGCTCATTAAGTGGAGTTCAAATATATTTTTTATTATTTTTTAGCTTCAAAAATGAAGAAATGGGGGGCCACCAAAGTTGTCGCTTTTAGACCAATTTTGTTACGGGGTCTACCTCAAAAACTAAACTAGTCAGGAATTTGAAATTTCGGTATATTATGCATTATATAGTGTATTTAAATAACAAATACTAAAAACACCGATTTATAATGCGGTTTGTAAGTTGTGACCAAAACAAACGAGCATTTTTTCCCCATATTATGCTGATTTAGTACTATGTAGGAACTAAGATATCTAAATATCTAGTTTAAAAAAAGTGATTTGGTCATATGTACGGAACCCTAAAAGAGCGAGGCCCGACTCGCACTTGGCCGATGTTTTTGATGTCACGGGCCGTTTGTGTCGCGTTGGTGCCACGACGGAACTCATATTCCATAATTACACGAATTTTTAAAGTATCCATTATGACGAAAAATGTTCAAATGTAATGAAAATACAACGCTAATCAAAAAACAAAAGACTGAGTTTGTAAATAGAATGTCATGGTTTTAAAACAAAATTAATTTGAATTTAGAATACAGAGCCATTACAAACTTTTTTTTTATTTGAAATGACCAGTACTGAAGAAAGGCAATTTCATAGGTAAAGACCTAATATAAAAATTGTTTTAAAAAAACCGACTTCAAACGCCACTGAAAAGTATAAAATAATTTTTAGTTTGCACACGTATGTTGAAGTCGGGCGGGCCAAAATAGAAACGATGTACGTACAAAAGACTGTACTAGTTCGGACTTCTAGTACTATCAGTACAGTAGTCCGAGCCATTAGCCAAGCAGATTCAAGCAGAATCACAGTTTAAATAAGTCGACAAGGAATGGTGTTACTAAAGAGCTATAATTAGGCAAGATTACGCAAAGTGCAAAAATCCTTTGTGGGGTTGGGCGTACGCTTATATAATATGATTCCGAAGGAATTGCTAGATTTGCCACTGCACAAATTTAAACAATGCGTAAAAACTCACTGAGTCGCGGTTATTACAAAGTTAATGACTTTCTTAATGACAAAGTTGAATGGGATCTTAAAATGAGTATTTGAATAATATTCAATTTGATGCCTTAACATGGGTAGCATAAGTATGTCACTCTCTCTTTAAACATATCTGTGGTGGTGTCGTGTGGTGCGGGTTGTTACGTTCCCTCAAATATGGTCGAGCGAAGCAACGGCTGGATCATGCGTCATGCCCGTGAACGGGTGGCACCGGGGCTACTTTCTGTCTGCCCGTCTTAACATGAATTGAATTGTAGTACCCACGCTTTTTTTTTCGGCTTCACCTCATTGTGGAAATATTATATTCTTATATATTCTAACAAAGTTGCACGAGTTAAATCGGCATGGCATCCGGCTGCCCACAAGATAGAATAAAAACTTATTACAATGTAATAGCTGTATAATAATATTGTAAAATGATTATTTTGAAAAGAGCAACTACTGAGTTTCTTGCCGGCTCTTCTCAGGAGAATCCGCATTCTTTTTTTTTTTTTTTAATTGTGGGATAGGCTTGCGCTTGACGACAATCAATGCTGGACAGCACTGATGAGGTCTAGGTTGGAGCGCGCTTGCCTAGAAAATGCCTATTCACTCTTGCCTTGAAGGTACTGAGGTTATACGTGGCCGGAAACACAGATGTTGGAAGTGCGTTCCACACCTTAGCGCTTCGATTCAGAAACGTTGAACTGAAGCGTTTCGTGCGAGCAGGTTGGATTTCAACCACGTAAGGATGCCAACGTTCACGATTTCTCGAAGTTCTGTGGTAAAACGGTGAAGGGGGCACAAGGTTGTGAAGTACTTGAGCGCACTCTCCAAAGTATATCCGATAGAAGTCCGATAGACAGGCAACATTGCGACGGTGCTGCAGACTGAGCATTTTTGCCTGCGTTAGTGACTGATCACCTATAATTCGGCGGGCACGGCGATCTACCGAGTCTAATGCATCGAGTTGGTATTTGGCAGAGCCGTCCCAGAGGTGGCAGCAGTACTCCATGGCCGAGCGCACCTGAGCCTGATAGAGAGTCAGGCGCTGCTCAGGCGTGAAGCACCGCTTCACCTTGTTCAGGATACCAAGTTTTTTGGCTGCTGTTTTTGCCTTTGACTCGATGCATTTCCCGAAATTGAGGTTGGGCGAGATGTCTATGCCCAGGAGCTCAATATGGTCACTAATCGGTATGGACACACTTTGGAAAGTTGGAGTCAAGGTAAACGGACTCCTTTTGGCAGTGAATAAACACGCTTGAGTTTTGGTGGCATTAAACTTAACTAAATTGGCGTCGCCCCAATCGGACACCTCCTTCAGAGTTAAGTTAATGCGATTCACCATTGCCTCTCTATGCTCATGGATCTCAGTAGCACTGGCTCGAGAGCTGGACATGTATCTGTCCGTAACAGTGCTGTCATCAGCGTACCCAAAGATACCGGGCTTTAGAAGATTGTTGATGTGCAGCAGTAAAAGTGTTGCGGACAGAACAGATCCCTGAGGAACACCGGCGTTGACAGCCATTAGGTCAGATGAGCAGCCGTTAACGACAACTCTAAATGACCTCTCACTCAGGAAATCAGATATCCAGCTACATAATCCAGTGGGTAACCCGTATGACGGAAGCTTACTGAGAAGACTGTCATGCCAAACCCGGTCAAAAGCCTTTGATATATTCCGAACCGGTGGTAGATTCATGACGTGTCATAAGAGCCATAGGTTGGCCTACGTGAAATAAATAATTTTGAATTTATGAATTAAACATAATAATCACGCCGACAGTTGTATAATAAAATGTTGGAAAAAAAAAATACTATTATTTTGGGTACCTGCCCTACATTTTCAAGGAACTCCATACTGAAGTAAGACATGTCCTTTACGAACTTCACTTATTGAGCGTGTATTTCAAAATGGCCGCTACCCGCATCCCACCCGCTCTTCATGCCGCTCGGCACCCGCCTTCGATTGGGACACGTCTGTGCGTTTTTCTTCCAATCTTTCTTAATATATATAAATTACGTGTCACGTTGTTTGTCCGCGATGGACTCCTAAACTACTGAACCGATTTAGATCAAACTTCGTAACTATCTGTAATTTGCTCCAACTTAAAAGATAGGATATTTTTTTTTTGGATTGGGATAGTTTATTTGTTTTATTTATATAGATAAGTTGGCGGTACGAAGTTCGCTGGGTCAGCTAGTTTCATATAAGTCTTAAGCGTTTGTTCTACACGCCGACCGCTCCGCTGCCCGCACCCACACCCACCTGAGCGGCTCGCATCTAGTCCGCAGACTTGGAGTACCTATAGATCTCACTTGTCTAGGTTTTGGACTACATACCTCAGTCGGACCGATGAACAGAGCTCTGAAATAGCAATTATCATCCTTGTAAGTACAGTAAGTCAAAGACTTCACTGCTTTAAGACTAAGCTCCAAATTTCTGTCTTTGTAATAGTCCTTCATCTCCAACATCTGTCTGAAAAGTGAGTTTTTTTATTTTAATTACAGATTAGTTCTTACACAATCTCTTAAAAACACAATCTCTAAACTATACACAAAATCTCTAAACAAACAAATAAATTTCTAAACAACACACAAAATATCTCTAAACTAAACTGAAAGGTCGAAATATTGTGCTACCCTTTTCATATGCTCCCCGCAGAAAAAGATAGCACTAGATTAAATCTAAATTGACAGTTCTAAATCTACACTAGCGGCACGCTATGATGGCCGGTTTGACACATTACAATAGTGATGTGGAATGTCAATTTATTCTCGAACAAAAAACAATTAAGTTTTGTTTTTGTACCTGATTAAATAGGTTTAATAAAACAAAAATGTATATGTTTATTTAATTTATTTGAACGAACTGAATATTTGAATGAAAATGAATATACATACTTTATATGCACACAAGAAACATATGAATACAAAAGATACCAAAAAAGGTTTTTAAAAATTTTCAATTTAGAAAACCAAATGCCGAGTTGTGGTATATATCATATAAAAATAAAAATTTTACCTTTTGTATGAAACAGCTGATATTTTTTTTGCGATTTCAGAGGTTTGTCCACATAGTGAAAATTGTTCATATTCACAAGTACATTCACCCCTTAAATGGTGCAAACTGATTTTTCTACACTTGTATACATTTTAGAAATCAATTTAATAAATAAATTTTGAGTCCTAAACCTAAAACTACATTCGATAAAATTTATGAATCTCTGCACATCACTATCGTCAATAAAGTAATACAATTATTTCCTTCAAAGTCGTTATCAATTAATACGGAACTTCATGAGCGGACAAACGTCAAACCGGCCATCATAGCGTGCCGCTAGTGTAGTAGATTTATCTAAATCGGAGGATCAAACAATGAGTTTTTTTATTTTAATTACAGATTAGTTCTTACACAATCTCTTAAAAACACAAACAATCTCTAAACTATACACAAAATCTAAACAAACAAATAAATTTCTAAACAACACACAAAATATCTCTAAACTAAACTGAAAGGTCGAAATATTGTGCTACTCTTTTCATATGCTCCCCGCAGAAAAAGATAGCACTAGATTAAATCTAAATTGACAGTTCTAAATCTAGTAGATTTATCTAAATCGGAGGATCAAGCAAGTTCAATAAACTTACTTGTCATCATCATCATCAGAAACCCATCAATGCCCGGATGTAGGCCCAGAATATTATGGAGAACTCATGAGATGTGCAGGTTTCCTCATGATGTTTTCCTTCACCCTTGAAGGATGTGATATTGATATTTAATTGCTTAAACACTTACTTTTTTTTTATTAAAGTTTTAACCTACACTTAAGGTTGAAGACTAGGGCTTGCCCGCGAAATTCAAATTTAATTTGGTTTTTCGCAATTTGTAAACTAATACGACAAAGTAGGCTTATGGCATTCTAATTGCGACGATGGCAGTATCATCTTCACAGGTTTATATAAAAATTTTTACTTGAAAGTGTCCAGTTTAAGAAATTAATCAAAATATCTACTAATTTGTGAGTAACTCACGTCCAACTCAGTATTTTGATTAATTTCTTAAACGGGTCACTTTCAATTAAAGATTTTTATGTAAACCTGTGAAGATGATAATTCCACTGGCGCAATTAGAAGGCCATAAGCCTACTTTGTCGTATTAGTTTACAAATTGCGAAAAACCAAATTAAATTTGAATTTCGCGGGCAGACCCTTGTCTTCAACCTTAAGGAAATATGCGAACAAATTAAATAGGTACATATCAAAAATTCCGAGGCCGGCGGGGTTCTAACCCACATCTCTTGGGAATCGCGCCCGAGTGTGTTGTTGACTTTACACAGCAGCCACGAACGAACTACACGTCTACAACGAAATTAGTATATGTATCGACTTTTTTCAATCAGTTGCTTAAAAACTTACTCTATTGCCCTACCAAAGTCCTCAGCTATGACGTAGAAGGTGAGCCCATCTACATGGGTAATGGTCGCTCGATACACGTGGTCACTCTTCAGGAGCTCTTGCGCTGGCAGATCTGGCAGACGGCCAACTTCGATTGACGTCATCGATATCTTAGAGCCACTAGCTGGCAAGTTCACCTCAGCTGCTTTTGATGATGTAGAGATATCAGCAGGCAAGGTCCGCCTAGCCTCGTTTTCTATCAAGAAAAATTAGTCAGTTTTTAGGGTTCCGTACCTAAATGGTAAAAATGGAACCCTTATGGTGAGACTTTCTGCGTCCGTCCGTTGGAAAAATTCTTTTTTCATCATACCTACTCGAAAAACGAATATTGGCTTCAGAGGATAGCGGGAGCAAAATTTAATTTTAACCCCATGGGACTTTTCATTTCTCTCTTCTGATTGGTCCGCGTTCGTGCTTTATCATACTAAAGCACTAACGCGGACCAAACAGAAGAGAGAATTCAATAATGTGTCGAAATTCAAAATTGTTGAGAAGCTGTCTTCGATAAGTCACGTGATCAAATTTGTCGATTAGATATATACGCCCATACTTTCAACATAAATATTAATGTTTAATTATTTCATAAAAATTTATTTGTGTTATTTAAACTTTCAATATACGTATTGGTAATGTCTATACTCTATACATAGTAGGTTGATACTCCTAGCTTTTTCTCATAGGTAATGATGAAAAATAATGTGTGTCATTCGGGGCCAAAATTTTTTGTTCTCGGGCGGCGTATTTTGAATTCCTCGCTACGCTCAGGATTCTACTTTAGAATCCCTCGCTGCGCTCGGGAGTCTACTATAGAATGCTTCACTTCGCTCTGAATTCAAAATAACGCCCTCGGGGAACAAAAAAATTCTTTGGCCCCATATAACACAAATAACTATTTTGTTCCAAACAAAAAAAGAATTTTCCAAATCGATTCAGCCATCTTTGAGTAATCGGTGCCCGGTGGACATACATAAAAAAAAGATTCAGACAAATTGATAACCTCCTTCTTTTTTGAAGTCGGTTAAAAATAAACAAAGTTTTACTTAAAATTTTCTATTACAATTTGATTGAAACTGGATTCTGTAGTCTAAATCAACACATCAGGTCAGTCACTAATATTTTTCAACAAGCTGATGCCCGCGACGTATGCATGAATTTAGTTTCCTTCATTCTTTGATTTTCAAGAATAAAAAGTACTTAGCCAGGTATTCAATTCTATATTTGAAAAATCATGTCAATTAATAGCTCTGTTGTAGTGTGCTTGAAGGACAAACCAACAAACCACGAAACAAACTTTCGCAATTATAATATTAGTAAGGATTTTTTTTACCTTCCAAAGTCAATTGCTTCACACCATTCATCATAATCGACTGTACTTCGCTCCCACATTTGGAATTTGGATCACTCTCTGACGATGAGCTAGAGATAGAAATCAAACGTTCTTCTTTTGGCAACTTCTTTTTGGTGTGTTCTCCTGGGGGGCCGTAGTTCGAGTAAGCCTTAGACGTTGAAGGTACTGGGTCACTTAAAGCATCAATTAAGTTCATACCAGGTACTGGATGTAAGGGTGATTGTAATTTATGGTTTGGACCATCGTGGACGGGAATATAGTTTGTACTACCATTTTCTGCACAATCTGAAAAAAAATATTGACAATCCTAAAAAGGAGATTGGCATGTTCACGAATAAAACTTCTCATGCTTGTTTTAGTAAACCAGTCTAACAAAAAAGTTCATCAAAGTCTATCAAATAAAGTTGGGAGAAAAAAGATATTCACTTGTATTGCCATGTAGGTTATTTAGAATGTGTACTTGTGAATATTTATATTTTTGATCCTGTTCTTCTAAAAATATCGGGTTTACACAGAAAAATATTCTGGTTTTTAAAAATGCTGTGTCAAAATTCGCCAACCTCGTTTAATGCACAAGAAAAAATAATTCTTTTGCAATAATCCGCCAAACCAGAAAAAATCAATTGCAATCTTTTTTATTTTATAAGCCGCGCGCAAGTTTGCCGATGGCTGCCCCTCCCGCCTAGCCCGGCCGCGACCCACGATCGCCTATAACCAGGAGAGCGCGGTTCGCGTCTGGCGTAGGCGGGAGGAGCAGCCATCGGCAACCTTCTGCGCGCGAGCTATATATTATATTGAATATACTGATGTAAATGTGGACCATTTACACTTATAATATTCAATATAATAATACTTAACTTGCTTATGCTTGCCAAATATGATACATTTGGCAAGTAACTTCTTAAAAGTATAAACCCAAAAGTTTGTTACATCTATCTAATATATAAATTTCTCATGTCGCGGTGTTTGTTACCAAACTCCTCCGAAACGCCTGGACCGATTTTTATGAAATTTTGTGTGCATATCGGGTAGGTCTGAGAATCGGCCAACATCTATTTTTCATACCCCAAAATGATAAGGGTGACACCCCAAAATATTTTTGTTGGCGGTACGAAGTTCGCTGGGTCAGCTAGTTTATATATATATAAAAGGCAAAGGTGACTAACTGACTGATCTATGAACGCACAGCTCTAACCACTAATGACTAGACGGATCGGGCTGAAATTTTGCACACAGATAGCTATTATGACGTAGGCATCCGCTAAGAAAGGATTTTTGAAAATTCTTACCCCAAAAGGGTTAAATGAGAGTTGAGAGTTTGTATAAAAGTCCGTCGTTTATAAAGTTATACCCATGAAACTTTTTGAGCGTTCGATAAAAAATAAAGAAATACGTGTTTATAGGAAGCTTTATACAAAATCTGTTAAAGTAGCAGCTAACTCTGGGTTAAAAGCATAACCTAACATAACCTAACCGACGTTTCAGCAAGCGGGCCTAATACAAGTAATAGCAAACTAAAAAGGGGACAATGTACACAATGATTCTGAAATCCTACCTACTGGCTCAGTATACAAACAGAAGTGGGGAGTCTGCCAACACTGTGCTATTCCTGTACCTTGAGACCCCAAGGACCATCAGCTCTACGAACTATGTGCCCTGTCCCTCTAGCCAAATTACGCTTTGTTGTGTCTATTCTCTTTCTACGATCATTGTCACTCGAAGTTAAACATAACGTATACACTAGGGCTAGACTAGATGGCGCTGCAGCTGATCAAAGACAGAAGTGTATTGGTAATATTTCGCGGCATTTTGTATTGTTTTTTAGCATTTAAAACATTTATATTACATAATGCCGCGAAATATTATCAATACACTTCTTCCTTTGATCAGCTGCAGCACCATCTAGTCTAGCCCTAGCCAAAACTTCAAGTGACAACGATAGTAGAACTTAGAGAATAGACATAACAAAGTGTAACTTGGCTAGAGGGGCTGACCATTTCCACTTTAGCTTCACAGTCACAGGCATCATCTAGGAATAAATAAAATAAAAGTACTAACCAAGATTATCCAATGCTAGGTTAAAATCTGTTATGAGGTAGTTATATTCATCCAGCTGCTTCATACAGCTTAGGAACTTGTCTTTCAACTCTGCAGGGTCACCACTCAACAAATTTGGAAAGCTTTGTGCCTGGAAAAATAAAGAGAAGACAAGAAGAAAAGAACAATGGCAACTTTCCTAATACGGTTGGAATAGTAAAATAAAATTAAATGTCTTTCGATGAAACAATGCATTCAATATATTTTTAAAAGTAGGGAGAATCAAGTAAATATGTAAAATGTTTTCGAGGTTATGTAGTATCTTGTAAATCTGTAACAATTTGGGTAAGCGGATCTCACTTTAAATCACTTAGTTTGTGCTTTGAGATTGTGTAATAATATAATAGTAAACTTTAATACCTACTTTATAATAGTAAACTTTAATAATTTAGTGTAATATGTATTAGTAAGTATTTTATAAGGTAAGTGTTTACTATTATAAGGTGTAACTATTAGAACTAGGGTTGAGGCAGCCATCGGCAAACCTTCAATAACTATTTTCTCCATGTGTCGATTTATTTGCGAGAACAGTTAGTGTTACAATATAAATTATTGAATAAATAATGCAGTTCTCATCAATCGACGCCACTTGCACCAAAGTATATCGCTCGTTCTCCTTTATGAAATTTTCTAGTCCAAAGTTGCCATTGTTCTTTTTGTAGTATAAAAATACAGAAATATCTAATCAGTAGAGGTATTCTCTAAAAATGATTGCATCAGTGTAACAGTTGCATTGACCTCCGATTGGCTGAATTTATGGTGTTGTTGCTGCATCAATGCATTTGAACGAATAGCGGGAGAGTACTAGCTAATCGAGGCATGACCTCTGATTGGCTGGTACTGGCGATTGTTACACTGATGCAATAAATTTTTAACAACTGATGCAAAAAGAGGGGTGTTATAAGTTTAACGTGTATCTGTGTATGAATCTCTGTTCCCTCTCAACAGCCTCCCCAATGGACTGATTTGGATGCGGTTTTTTTTGGTTTGAAGCTAATGTAATCAAAGTGGATCTTAGCTATAATTCATGAAGATCTGCTCAGGCGTTTGAAGATCATCAGCTCATTTCCTACATTATTAAAGCGTCCTAAAGCTTTCACTGGTGAGATTGATTGGAAATTTGGTGTACTGTTACTTCAGATTATTTCCAAGGCATGATGCAGCAGCATCAAGTAGTCTACGGGATACCCAACCCAACTCTTCAACAACTTACAGCAGATATAGTGTGTTTGGGCTTATTAGAATGGTCTCAATGAGTAGGTGTTAGATAGATGATGATCAAGGATCGAGGAGGATATAATGATGGAGCAGCAAACTGGGTAATATAGTGTTAGGTATAAAATTTCCGACCGGCTATAGATTCACATGTCGAGGGTGTTTTAAATTTTCAATTTACAGCTTGTCTTTTCCTTGTCCCATCACTACCACAAATAACTGTTTAGTGCAGTATAGTTTGGCAATAAAGAGTAGAAACTGAACAAATTTTTTTTCTTTCCTAGCATCACACAGTATGGCGCCATTCGCTGTTTTGGAAAAGTTTGGAATTCTTAATTCTGTGATAAATTGTACAAAATACTTGAAAATGAATCAATTTATATAAATTAAACTATTCATAGTCAATTCAAGAGGTGATCTTTAAAGTTTATAGTTGGTTTATAGGCGTTGTTCTTTTGTGAAATATGAAGCCGGAAATATTTTGTCAGAACCTGACAATATTTTCCGAAAAACCGCTGACATCACGGGTATGTCTATTAATTCAGTGAAATTAAGGTTAATATTATCTAATTAAGTTGTTATAAAGCAAGTTTTGCAATATTTCATCATGTAAACATAAATATAAATATTTAGAGATTATGTTGTAGTTTGATTATTTTTCATAATGCTTATAGGTAGCATACCCAGACGAATATGATACTTGAACCACATATGGCAAACTAATTTAAAATTCTAAAAATAAAATTCTCACTTTCTGTTTGGAGAATCTAGGGGTGAAGCCAATGTACATATAAGACGTGATTCATGAGGATATTAATAGTATTAAAAAATATGTTATATACAATATGCATTCGCAAAAATAATAGACCATTAATACCATCTAGTGGTTCCATACATCTAAGAAACATCTCACAGATTCAATTTTGGACTGCCATTGCACCTGTTGAAAGTCACTGTTTTTTTTACACAGTGAACGTGTTAATGTACACTTGTAGAGAATACAGGATTCTTAGGGTGAGATCTATAGATGGCACTCTCACTCAGCTCAGACTCAAGACTGAGTTAAAACAAGACAGATTTATGTCAGGACATATTTGTGTCTCATTTTAACTCTATCTTGAGTCTTGAGCAGAGCTAGAGTGGGTTCTATATATCTCAGATTTAATGAGTAGGTACTCAAAGTGACTGCACTTGTCCAATCCTTTTTAATCCAAAATAGCATTCTTTTGCCGGTAAAAGTATGATTAAGAATAAACCATAATAGACATGCATAACTAACTTGTATTTTTAATTTTATAATATTTCCAACTGCACGATCACATTTTTCCACAAACACCTTGAGGCGATCCTGTATTTCTTGCTGACGGTGCGTCGCCAAAGTGGCAAGGTTGAGGCAACTCCTGAAACAACAAGAACTTCCTTTAAATAATTTCCTTTTAACCGAAACCTGCAATATCTTGATTTCACTGTTCTTCTCAAGAGGGCTTCTGGAAATCTCTTCCTCGGAGAAAAGCTGTCCTTGTGCATGTCATAAAATTGTTTAATAACAATAATAAAATAAAAATATTTTGTTTTTTTGAATCAGATATTTTCCGTACTTACATGGTTATTTTGCACTGCACGAACCACGAGGTATAAAACTTAAAAAACTATGGGGCTATGGGGTACCTACATCACAGAACTATTTACTCCAATACACAGAACACTATTACTCCTAGCGGTCCAAGATTACTCCTACCCAAGGAACATAATATATTACTTGATATTACTGAAGCTCCTACCGGAGGGGTACCTCCGTTCATATATATATATCCTTCTCTATGGTGCAAAACATAGACCACGAACACTAGGAATAGGTACCTACATGAGTAAACCCTGTCTATCTGCGGGGCGACCGCGGCGACCGGCTAAGAAATATATCAATCATTAAAGGAGAGCATCAATGTCAAAACATGGTTTTGGCTCCACGTATCATTGATACAGTCCTTAAAGGATCGTTGAGGACAAAAAAATGTTTTGACATTGATGCAGTACACTATCGATACAATTTTTGTATGAACATTGCTGAAAATTGGTTCCACGTAAGACTTTTGAAGTAAGATGTCGTTAAGGACTACGACAAAAGTTACGTCAAACTAGGCTTTCATTGATACAAGCCGTGAGGTGTTCTTATCGGTGACATAAGGTGTCCACTAATCGTTTTACTACTCATATTTTCTGTTAAAGTGTTTTAAAAAGCTTTATTAAATAATTGGTCAAATTAGCAAAGCAATTAGTAGTATTTTAAGAAGTACCTATGTTTAATGTTAAAATCATTGAAGAATAATTTTTAGTTATAAAGGTTACTTTTTGACACTTTCGTATGTTGGATAGTTTAAAGAGCATGGAACTAGGAAGTACGACTAGTCTAATTAAAGAGTAATCTCTGGTTTGCCGTCTGAAAGTTTGTTACGAATTATAAAGTTTAAAAATCTGAAATCTTATAAATAGTTTGGTGTTTGGGTGGCATCAAACTCGCAGTTGTTATCATTGTTGGATTAATTAACGTAGTTGTAATTCCTAGTTCCATGAACTAGCCGCATAGGTTAGGTAAAGTATTAAGTATGATTTATGTATATACTTATATAGATAATATTCAATAATAATTTGCGCCTGGGGAAATTCTGTCTTTGATGCGGGAATGAGTTTTAGTTTTCGAAATAGAAATAGAAATGTTTTTTATTCAAATAAACTTTTTTACAAGTGCTTTTGAATTGTCAATGAGTCTACCAAGTTTTATATGTGTTTATGTGTAAGAAATACCATCCTATTTAAATACTTAAATATTGCATAAATTATTTTCAGATATTAAATATTTAATTCAAAAGCAATTATTATTAACTATGGCAGTTATTATGTAATTATTTCAATAAAAAAAATAAAACTTGACTATGGCTCAAACGCTCGACGCGCGGAGCCACTAAACAAAAGAAGAAGAAGAATTATTTCAATTGGTATAACGCAGTAAAATTTGGAAGACTGCTATGGCCGTATAGATTGCTAGATTATTATAGATATTCAAATTAGTCGGATTATACGTATGACCCACCACTAAAATATCGATAGTCACCTGATTGCGACTTATTGCTACACTCCTGAAAAAGCTTACGCGGTACCGGTTATAAGGACTGTAACGATAACGATCCTTAAGGATATTTTTGGATGTGAGATATGAGAGTTGAGACAATAGTTACGTGGTCGACCTGCGGGGCGACCGGCTAAGAAATATATCAATCATTAAAGGACAGCATCAATGTCAAAACATGGTTTTGGCTCCACGTATCATTGATACAGTCCTTAAAGGATCGTTGAGGACAAAAAAATGTTTTGACATTGATGCAGTACACTATCGATACAATTTTTGTGTGAACATTGCTGAAAATTGGTTCCACGTAAGACTTTTGAAGTAAGATGTCCTTTAGGACTACGACAAAAGTTACGTCAAACTAGGCTTTCATTGATACAAGCCGTGAGGTGTTCTTATCGGTGACATAAGGTGTCCACTAATCGTTTTACTACTCATATTTTCTGTTAAAGTGTTTCAAAAAGCTTTATTAAATAATTGGTCAAATTAGCAAAGCAATTAGTAGTATTTTAAGAAGTATGTTTAATGTTAAAATCATTGAAGGATAATTTTTAGATTTAAAGTTTACTTTTTGACACTTTCTTATGTTTAGGGATAGTTTAAAGAGCATGGAACTAGGAATTACGATTTACGACTACATCTAATTAAAGAGTAATCTCTGGTTTGCCGTCTGAAAGTTTGTTACGAAGTATAAAGTTTAAAAATCTGAAATCTTATAAATAGTTTGGTGTTTGGGTGGCATCAAACTCGGAGTTGTTATCATTGTTGGATTAATAATGAACGTAGTCGTAATTCCTAGTTCCATGAACTAGCCGCATAGGTTAGGTACATAAGTATTACATATGATCTATGTATATACCTACATAATATTCAATAATAATTTGCGCCTGGGTAAATTCTGTCTGTGATGCGGGAATAAGTTTTAGTTTTAATAGAAATAGAAATGTCTTTTATTCAAATAAACTTTTTTACAAGTGCTTTTGAATTGTCAATGAGTCTACCAAGTTTTATATGTGTTTATGTGTAAGAAGTACCATCCTATTTAAATACTTAAATATTGCATAAATTATTTGCAGATATTAAATATTTAATTCAAAAGCAATTATTATTAACTATGGCAGTTATGTTATAACGCAGTAAAATTTGGAAGACTGCTATGGCCGTATAGATTGCTAGATTATCATAGATGTTCAAATTAGTCGGATTATACGTATGACCCACCACTAAAATATCGATAGTCACGTGATAGTCACCTGATTGCGACCTATTGCTACACTCCTGAAAGAGCTTACGCGGTACCGGTTATAAGGACTGTAACGATAACGATCCATAAGGATATTTTTGGATGTGAGATGTGATACAATAGTTACGTGGTCGACCTGCTGCTGTTTATTTTCTCTTTGACAGCTCAGTCTCACAGTACAGTGAGAGAACTATACTATCCTTACTCTGTGGTGAGACTGAGCTGCTTAGCTGTTAAAAAGAAAACAAACGGTTGGACAGGGTATAAATAAATCTTTGGTTTTTGTAATTATTATTCGCCGTTAGATGTCACTGTCAACTAAGTAGGTAGTGGTAGGTAGTCTACTCGGTAAGAGATGGCGCTACTTATGTTGTTTTGTACATAAATTGATAATGGTTTTATTAATTATATTATATTATAGATTTTTAGAAATCTAACTTCTCGCAGATGTCGTGGGCAAAAGCTTCTTCTTCTTCTTTATCAACCTATAGACGTCCACTGCTGGACAAAGGTCTCCTGCATGGACTTCCACAGGCTTCGGTCTTGCGCCGCTTGAATCCAGCGGCTCCCTGCGACTCGTTTGATGTCGTCGGTCCACCTGGTGGGGGGTCTGCCAACACTGCGTTTCCCGGTGCGGGGTCGCCATTCCAACACCTTGGGACCCCAACGACCATCAGTTCTTCGAACTATGTGCCCCGCCCATTTCCACTTCAGTTTCGCGACACGCTGAGCTATGTCGGTGACTTTGGTTCTCCTACGAATCTCCTCATTCCTGATTTGATCTCGCAGAGAGATACCGAGCATTGCTCTCTCCATCGCTCGCTGGGTGACCCTGAGCCTTCTTATGAGGCCCATAGTTAGCGACCATGTCTCGGATCCGTAAGTCATCACTGGCAACACGCACTGTTCGAAGACTTGAGTCTTCAGGCACTGAGGGATTTTGGACGAGAAGACATCTCGGAGCTTCCCGAACGCTGCCCAGCCGAGTTGGATTCGGCGGTTAATCTCTTTCTCGAAATTGGATCTACCTAGCTGGACTGTATGTCCCAGGTATATACCTATACTCGTCTACAATTTCGAGCGCAGAGTTCTCAACGATTACTGGGCAAAAGCTACTTAAAAATAATTTAATGAAATAGTAAGTACCTACCTATCTCTTTTAATTGTATTTCAATTATTGCAAATTAGTTAGGTATTTTTGCATATTATTACTTACCTAATTCTGCGATTTAAAAGCGGCGAGAGCCGAGTGGTAATAACTTCTGCCCCCATTTTTGGGGGTCCGGTTGAGGTCCGGGGTTTTATACCCGCATCTCTGACTTCGCAGTTTTATGCGTTTTAAGCAATTAAATATCACTCGCTTTAAAGATAAAGGAACACATCATGAATTAACCTGCATGCCTAAGAGTTCTCCATAATGTACGGCAAAGGACGTGTCCGAAGTCTGCCAATCCATAGGTAGGGTCAGTAAGCCGGTTCGCCGGCCGCCTTCGGTTTGCGGCCTTTACGCGTACACCATGCCGTAAAATTGAGAGAATATCGCTTAGAAATACTATTTCCAAATGAAATCTTTATTCAGTCATTTGAAAATGTTTGCTTTGTATATGACAATATTTTTGTTCAGATAACATCTTCGAGTAATTTTAGTGAATTTGTTCAAATCGGCGGCGGCCGTCGGAGGTACCGCAACCTGCGGAAATTATAAAAAAAAATAGTGCCACGCGTTTTACTCCAAGGTAATCGTTGGGTTGTTTTTCTAAATAAATATTATAAAATAGGCAAGTAATACACTTCAAAAATAACTTTTTAACTATGAATACTTATATGTCTAGAAGGAGTTCTACTAAAGAACGAAAAAAAAACAGGCCAATGAAAATATGCTAGTGTGCGTGACGTGAGTGCCGCGCATGCGCGGCGTGGATTACTGAGCGTGCGTAATGATACGAGGTACGCAGGTGATTCCAATAAAATGGGGAGAATTATGTCATTAAAATTTAATTATTTTCTACAAATTTCAATTTCTTATTTTGCAGGAACTGATGTGCTTGAATGTTATTTACTGATGGTAGGTGATGTTATTGGTTATTTTAGATCGTCCTGTTAAGTTTTTTTCACATTTTATTTACCAAAAACCGCCATTTAAAAAAACAAAATATTGGCTCGCGAGCTCCATATCTGGTGATGACCTAATTCAAACTGAGCGCGGGAAAAGGGCGTGAACCACATGTGGCAGCACAAATTTTCGACGCGTTCACAGCCTTTAGACTC
Organism: Oeneis ivallda; assembly: GCA_029955525.1. Taxonomy (NCBI): domain Eukaryota; kingdom Metazoa; phylum Arthropoda; class Insecta; order Lepidoptera; family Nymphalidae; genus Oeneis; species Oeneis ivallda. Next base: position 20,558,403 of record JARPMR010000013.1, on the reverse strand, counting down.
CATCTTGTATATCTTTGCTTTTTAACATGCTCCTAATATGATTTCTGGAATATTTTATACGGAACAACAATAAATATGGGGGCCGCGATCTAACATTAAATTTTTTCCAAAACTTTGTTTTTCGGCCTAGGGGCCGATATGTGGTATATCAAGTCTTCCAGACTTTCATCTCTTTTATTAAAATGGTGAAATAATATATCCCATGACTCTTTCTTTTATTATTGTACCTGACGCAAAGATCCTCGCCATTAATGTGGTAATCATTAAGAATATGGATTAATAGTGAAGATCATTTTGGGGGTGGCCGTAAACCAAAACATAGATGCACCTCAGTTTTCGGCATGGCGTAAATGTATGGAAAGCTTGTGGCCGAAAATTTAAACATATCGCTGGGATATGGGATATTTCAATTTTCGGCCATTAGGTAAACTGCAAAGTTTAAATTAGTAAATTTAATTTTAATTTTATTTATTCAAAAAATAATAAATTTTAACATAAAAAAGAACGCATTAGATAGTTTAAATAAAGGTGTTGTAGTTAATGAGTGACAAAATTTTCTTAGTTTTTTATTTATTTACCTAATTTTCTTGAATTATGTTGATTACGATTTTTAATACCATTGGAATATATGAAAAAATAATGATTAACTTACAAAAAAAGGTTTTTAATGTAAATTTAAACTATTAAATTCATTTTAAATCCATCACAATACAGTGGCCGATAATAGAATATCCCACGGCCGAAAACTGAAATTTGAGGCCATAACTGAAATTTTAGCGTTTTTCCGGATTAAATAAAAAATAAAAATAAGTAATAGCTTCAAGCGCAAAACAGTTTATAAGACAGACACTTCATTATATGGGCTTTCATCTAACATAGTGAGCATAGGTAACTAACTAAAGTTGTAACATTTTTTTCTGATGTCCTAAACTTGATAGGAGCACTAAGAGGCCGCTATCCGGCACATCGACCCTACAAGGTGAGATGACGTTGGTAGGTATACATAAGCTGACATCTATAGATGGCCTCTGATGGCCTACTTGGCCTAGCGTGGTGGACTCAATCTAGAAGAGACTTGTGCATTGTGCCCAGTAGGTATCTAGTGGGCCGGCGATGGTTGAAACGAATGAATGGATGTGATAAAGCGAGCTTGTGCAAAATATTTCGAACCTACTCATTAGCCCGACAGATAAGTTACACACAACGTTTCAATTAAAACGGCCAGCAAACTAAACATGAGCTGCATAATAAATTCAGGGAGGCCCGTTTCGCGCGTTTCTAATTGGATTCGGAGGCCAGAGCAACCAATTAGTGAGGGACTGATAATAATATTTTGTTGCTGTAAGCGAGCCTTAAATTGCAACGCACATTCTATTTTGTTTATTACGAAGACAAACCTATTACCTACCCAGGGAGAAATCACAATAAAGCCTTTTACTTATAGACTTCTACAATATTTTCGGGAAAATATTGTAAAATTAGGGAGCAGTCTATATCGTCGCGTTAGTAGGTAGGTACGACGAGCTTGCAAAACAACAACATGAATCGTAAAAGATTTAAGAAGAATTAAAATTAATAATTTACTTACTTATTTTTTTATGAATGACAATTCCGAACGCAGACAAAAAAGGAATAAAATATGGCGGGAAAACAAAAGAAAAATTGTCTATTATCCTATTAATTAAGTACCTACCTACTTTTAAGATAATTGTTATAAAAGTTTTAAAGTAACAAAATGAGTCATTCTAGGGATAATTCAACACCAGTGTAACGCTGAATTAAAGTTTCTTCCGGAAAAGTTGCGTGAAAAATATTTGAAAGCCTATGAATTATTTAACGATTGCAGACTTGCTGAAGGTGTGAAGAACTGCTCAGAATCAGAAACTATGGTTTTATCCTATTTAAATATTATACATGAATGTAAAAATTCCTTAGTGTTTCAATAAATAGTTCAATAATTTTTTGTTGTTATAATGTTTTTAGTTTCTACAATTAGTTTCAGTTTTCTTACATCTTGTACCTATTTTTCGCTATTGAGGTGAAAAATTGTATATATCACACGATAGCAAAGTTTTTTGTGTCTTGTGCCTTTGAATCCCTCACTACACTCAGGATTCTAAATAAGAATCACTCTCTACGCTCGTGATTCTAAATTAGAATCCTTCGCTTGCTCGGGATTCAAACTAGGCACTCGAAAAAAAAACTTTGCTATCTTGTTGAATAAATAACTATTTTTGTTTCAAAGGGACTTCCCAGGTGGTCCCATTGAAATTTTATCGAAATCGTTCGAGGGGTTTTTAAAATATCATCAATAAAGTAGATATTATATATACTTTGTAGTGGCGCAGGTCGTTTGACGTCGGTTTTTTAAAAAGATTTTTTTATATTAAAATATTTATCCTTCTGTGACAAACGGACAACCCTACCAAAATTGGGTAGGTATATATCTCAAACGGTCCACGTTCTCTCTGTTCGGTGTTCGGTCAGTTTATGTGTATTATCTATTGGTCAGTTACTCGCGTGCTCTCGCTCTAACAAGGTTAGTATTAATGGCGCCCTCACACGAGACACGATAAACGTACCACCGCGAGTTAAATTTCATGCAAAAATATATCATTACGCATGACTTCTCTACGGTAAATGGCTATGAATTATCAGATAACTCAAAACGGTAACAACCGGCAATTTGATGATCCCACGAGCGCGTGAAATAGAGATATTAAAGCAATTTACGAGCCCTAACTACTACAGCTAGTAAACTACAACTAGCCTATATCAATAAAAGCTATTAGCATCGATCAACTTGAAGTATATGTCCGAGGAATTATCTCAAATTGTGTTAAACGCGGCTACGGTAATGATAGCAGGAGGACGCCGCGAGCGTGAAACACGGGAATGATAAAAATGGCCGCTCAGTTGCACTGAACTGAGACATGATCACCGATATGAATATTTTATTAGCTCGCAAAATGTTGGCTTCTTATTTTTTTGGTTATCAAAGATCATCATCAATATGTGGGTGATTTTTTTTTTGGTAAATCGTGTTTTTTGGAAATTATATATTAAAATAATAATAATAAAATTCATAGGGGAAAATATAATCGTTGCCTTCGTTGGACTCGAACCGAGGTCTTCTGGTTTCGGGACCGCCCGACTTACCGTCGAGCTATCGGAAATTCATAGATGATGGCGAAATTTACCTTCGTGTTCTAATGATATTGTAAGGGGTTTTCCATTGCCTGAAAACACGGATAAAAGGACCTTTTCTAAAAATGAATCCTAGCTAGCTCGATTTATCGCCCCCGAAACCCCCTGCATACTAAATTTCACGAAAATCGTTGGAGCCGTTTCCGAGATTCAGTCTATATATATAGGTATAAATATATATACAAGAATTGCTCGTTTAAAGCTATTAGATTATCATTTTAACCGATAGATTAATTGGGTATTTGACTGTTGTTAAAAATGTTGATAACATTCATTAATTAAAATCGAAATGTAACACGCACTGATATAAATATAGGTAACATGTAAGAAAAATAAAGAAAATAAATCGGTCAAAAACAAAATGTTAAAAAATTCTTTTCAAAAAACCGACTTCTAACGCCACTACAAAGTATAAAAATAATTTTAGTTTGTCCACGTTTGTTGAAGTCGGGCGGGCCTATATACAAACTATGAAACCGATGCGCGACGCTACAGAATATGATAGACTCGTTTGTAGAAGTCGAGCGAGCATCGCGAGTCGGTTTCATAGTTTGTATTTTAGGCCCGCCCGACTTCAACAAACGTGGACAAACTAAAATTATTTTTATACTTTGTAGTGGCGTTAGAAGTCGGTTTTTTGAAAAGAATTTTTATTTTAAGCTTTTAAGTGTAGTATCCTATGATTGAGGAGCTAGGACCTGGAACTCCATGATGTAGTCCATACTTGTTACCTACAATATCAATTCGTAATCGAAATTTCCTAAATCGCCATAGTTTTAGCCTGCAGCATCAGGCTTGAGGAGTTGAAGGTTAAAATTTTTATGGGACCATTTCGCAAACATCCTCTGTCGATTAAAAAAAAAATCACGCGAATCGGTCCAGTAATCCCGGAGAAATGGTGGACATACATAGAAAAAAAAAAAAAAAAAGAAAAAAAAAAGATACCGGCCAAATTGAGAACCTCCTCCTTTTTGGAAGTCGGTTAAAAAGCTGTTTTACTGCGACTGTATCTGTCTCTTTCTAAAACGAAATTTTCCATGAAGAGTGTATGGAGCTACTGGCTTGTGACATCACACTTCAGTAGTGCTCTCTTTGTCTAACAGGAAAATTTAGGCTCTATATTTCCGAGATTATTTAAAAGAAAGAATAATTATAGTATTAAAAAAAAAATGGAATTGATTTAAGTTTTTATTATTTAAAAACTTTATTTAAAGATAATACAATGTTATGTATATAAAAAAATATCAGTCAAATACCCTATTGTATATAGACAATTTTACAGACAACCAATTTTTTTATACATAGATAAATTTTCATATAAGTTTGGTAGTTACATACTTACTAGCCTAGTTGTCATAACTGATGCAGTTTGCGTATTAGGTAGGTACTATTTAATAAGTAGGTCACAAGATCATTACAAGAAAACTAATTCATAGACTATTTATAATTACTGTAATAAAGGTTAAAAATCACACAGAGGCGTCAATCCGCCTTTATGCAGCGTTTGCATTAGTAAGTGTGCTTGCCTTATTTTTAAACACCTACCTACTGCAAAACCACAGCGGAGATAGCCAAGTGGATTTATAATGGGCCCTGTTGCATAACCTTAAAACATATTATCTAGAACCTGAAGTAGTATATACGTAGGTACTTTATAATCGACCGAGCGAAGCGAAGGTCTCTGAGTTTACTAGAGCGATTTGCACTTGTCCGTCCGTCCGTCTGTCACAGCCTTATAACTTCTGAATTACTGAACGTAATTACTTCAATTTTAGATATGATATGTAAACCGATGGCCTCCAGCCGAAAATGGCTTAAAAAGTTATAAAAATCTTTATTTCAGGGGGGGCTCCCATACGAAATGGGGGGCTTTCAAAGTGGAGATTGTATTCGAGGCTAGATTTCTAAAACCACTTTGTTTTAAAACTTGAAACTTACACATAATTTGAGTTATATTCTGTACTTGAACAACAAATACTAAGATTAGATAAATATTATAAAGAAACGAAATTATTTGAGTTTTAATGGGCATCAATGTTTTTAACAAAACTTCACTATACTGTTACTAGATGGCGCTGTCTTTAATATTGTAAATATGCATCCCATCCACGAAAGCAGATGACGATTGACGTCATCAGATTCGGCGCGTTTTAATTACAATATAATATAGTTAAAACTGCCTTATGGGAATTATGGGATACCGCGAGGTCTCAGTTCGGGGCGAACCACTAGTAAAAAAATATTGACATTAGCCTCGGCATCGACTTTTATGAGCTCTTACTTTATTGGCATAACTAGCTGCTGTCCGCGACTTTGTCCGCGTGGATTTATTTTTAAAATCCCGCGAGAACTCTTTGATTTACCGGGATAAAAAGTAGCCCATGTCACTCTCCAGGTCCTCAAGCGTGAGGTGTAGCCCATGTCACTGATTGACGTGATTTTTTGCATGGGTATACCCCATGCAAAAAATCACGTCAATCAGTTGCTCCGTTGCTGCGTGATTGAAGGACAAACAAACAATCCAAAAAACAACAAACAAACAAACACACTTTTGCATTTATAATAATATATTAGAAAGAAAAGGATATTAAGAATGTTCATCAACTGCTACAAACTCAGACTAAATTAATTTATTTCTTGTAATATGCCTACTTTACGGGCACTAAGGGTAAGTTATCATCATGAGATCGGCTCCTCCTTATCCAGTCAATTTCTGCCATATCGTCGGTTCATCGTACTGAGGCAGATCTCCACTCTAGAACTTCTCGAGGTCTAGCGGTCATAGACGACAAGCATGCATGACAAGAAACTCCTAACATAGCCCTCATAACGACACATGGATTAGGCTGCTTGTTAAGTAAGCTGTGTGGGGTCTGGTAGTCCAGCGCATTAATGCTCAAAGGAACCCCCTATCGAGTACTCCAAGAAACCGCTTACAATGCTTTGACGATCATTCATAAGTGGAATAAGGCTCAGAAAGTTATGATAGGTCAATTCTCTAGTCTCTACCACTATACTTCTGAAAGCAGAATCTACTAAGAATTACAAGTAAGTTAAACGCAGCACCGTCGGTTTTAAACAGTAATTACTGACCACAATCACCTGGTTTGCCCGTGGCTTATAATTAAAACATAGTTAGACCTCGGACGCCTTGGATTGATGTCTTAATAGAAATGCACCACTCGATTACGTTAATGAAGAGATGCTTTTTTGATTAAAACTTTAATCTTGTTTAAAAGAAGTAGAGAAAACAATTAGTATTTTTTTAATGTGCGAAAGAACGAGCAACTCTTATCTACCTACTATGTTACTAAGGCAGGCAATTAGAGGAATGCGAAAAATGCATTGGGTATGGCAATTATGTATTCCTGTGTTCTCTACAGGCTTGTTTTGTTTAAAACACTGGTCCAAACTACTTTAAGGCTACGGCCACACCTGCGCGTCAATTAAGCGGGACGCGGGACGCGATGTGGGAGCGTCCATGATGCGAATCTATACGTGCACAATCTATATGGTCGAAGAATCGCGTTGTAGTCGCGTAGGTGTGTACGGCGTCATGCGACCGCCGCGCGGCTGACGTTCCCGCTTCGCAGTCGCTTTGGTCGCGCAGGTTTGATCGATGCTTAAAACTTTCAATCTATCAAATATAAAACAACATTCCTAACCATAATCATGGCATAACTTACTATGTACTATAAAACATAACATGGTGTACCTAATAATAGTTACCCCATAATATTTTGTTATCCCGTTAATATTGACATTTCTGGTTTATTTTATCAGTCATGCAAAAAACCTGTCCTCTACAGTAACTCGATCCAGTGACTCGACCCAGGAAATGATAAAGCCTGCATAATAGTTCTACTCATTTATACATGAGTATTAAGATGTATTAGAGCCTCCTCCTAGCTACTTGTGCGAGTGGTGTAAGGGCAGCACGGGCCGGGCCGGAGCCTGTAATTATGTCCACACTCAGCTGTCCGCTGTGGGGCTGTAATTAAAACATAGTTAGAGCGCGGGCCGAGAATAATGTCTTAATAGAAATGTAACATTTGATTGCATTAATAAAGAACATCGCATTATCGCGTTTTTAAACTACTCGCTTGATGGATAGCGTCGTTTGCTTCTAGGGTGACAACTCTATCTTGTACAGTCTGATATTTTATGAAGTCTTGATATTTGTTTTAGTTTGTATTCATTTAACGATCGAGCGAAGTCAGGTTTCTTGCACTTGTCTGTCTGTCTATTAGTCTTTTACAAACCAGATTCTTCAAATTCACAATTTTTGGCCCAAAGCCAAACATAATAAATAATATGTACCTAATATGAAAATTTATAAAAAGCTTCATTCGAGGGGGAGCTTTATAGGAGTGCTTTAGTATAGGAGTGAATGGGGGGGGTGGGGGGGTGGGGGGTGGGTAAACAAAAAAACGATTTAAAGTGGCTTGTGAGGAGTTGGAGGAATTGTTGATAAACCTTTTTAAACAGAGTACGAAATTGTTTAATTTGTTTCAAATATTGACGATTTGGTGGGCTATTCAATTATTACTAGAATATTGACTATTGAGTAAATAAAATACCGCTCTTTTAACGAAAAAAATCTAAGACTCACAATGAACCGGACGTGCACAAAGGACAACTTATCTCCGCTTGGTAGATTTCGTCCAGAAGAACAAAATCCTATTTTAGACCTACTAATTGACCGAGCGAAGCGAGGTCTCTGAGTTAACTAGAGCGATTTGCACTTGTCCGTCCGTCCGTCCGTCCGTCCGTCCGTCCGTCCGTCCGTCCGTCTGTCAGAGCCTTATAACTTTTGAATTACTGAACGTAATTACTTCAAATTTAGATATAATATGTAAACCGATGGCCTCCAGCCGAAAATGGCTTAAAAAGTTATAAAAATCTTTATTTCAGGGGGGCTCTCATAGAAGCGAATGCGAAGTAAAAAAAAAAAATATCGCGTTACATAAAATTGTTACGTATCATTTTAAAGATAATTTTGAACTGAGTACAAAAATATTTTTTTTTTAATTTTTCCCTTAAAATTGACGAAATGGGGGGCTTTCAAAGTGGCGATTTTATACGCTCGCTTGAAGACGCTCTCTAGGAAAATCCGCTATGGATTTTCAAACTGATTTTATGTTTTTAGGTCACTTATATCCTGTACTTGAACAACAAATACTAAAATTATATGAATATTATAAAGAAACGAGATTATTTAATTTTTAATGGGCATCAGTAATTCATATAGCATCAACATAGCTTCACAATAATGCTAATAGATGGCGCAGTCAGTAACTATTCCCATGGAACTACGAGTTACGACTACGACCTATCCCAAAAACAGTTTTGCGTCGACCATTATTATTTAGTTACTTATTATAATACAATAATTGTATTGTAATTTTTTTTGTACCATATTATTCAATTAAAATTATTTTTTAGTTAAATTTTAGTTAAATATTGTATATTTTCTATTCGCGTCGATAGATGACGATTTGTACAGATGCCCGTAACCCGGTTTCACTCGTTAGTACCTACATAATAAATAAATAATTCAATGTTTAATAAATAATTCAATGTTTTCACTAACGTTCCCTAACCTTTACGGGCTACCTATAAGTTAGGTGATTGATGTTTTCTGTCAACTTATTTATCACGATCCTGTACGGGACACCTAAAAGGATATTGGGACGGATGTTAGGACTTAGGATTGTATTTAGGAGCTACCTACGTTAAGAGACTCCTACTTAGGGGATGGTTTAGGTATGTTTGGTGAAAACGGGCATAATAATAATGTCAGTTTTGGTTATCATGTATCGATTGAATGAATAATCATGGGATACCGTTACCGCGAGGTCTCAGTTCGGGGCGAACCACTAGTTTAGTTTAGATTTGTGTAGAACGGAATTATCTTAAAGTGCAAAGTTTTCATGCCTTTCAGGCTATTTAGAAGTGTGGATCACAGAGTTCTTTTCTATTTAGAACATAATGCTAGAAAAGCGATTTCGCAACAATAAGTTCAAAGAATATCCTTAACAAGCGATAAAGGTATAGTCACACTATTTGTGAGAGAATATTTTGATTGCTCGGCCGGTATTCAATGGTGCATTGTATAACGGTTTGAAATTAATCGTAATCTTGTAATCAATCAGAATTGTGTTAGAAAATGTTTAAAGATGATTATTTTATTAGACGGGCATATGTCCGTGACTCCGTGCGTAGATATATATAGCTAAAAACATCGAGAGATGCGTGAATATAGTCTTGTGTAGTAGATACATGAACTAAATACCACTAAATACTATTAGGAATGAATTCCCGACACTGAACGAGAACGAACTAGACCGTATGCTAATAATCCATCGTTCTCTTAGTACATCGTTAGCTCGGTTCTGCACGAGCGGAAACAAGAAACCATAGACAACTACTAGTACATCGTTCATTCAGTACTTCGTTCCTTGCCCTATTTAGTCTGTGATTCTGTCGCTTGGCTCCGAACTACTGTACTAATAGTACTAGAAGTACTCTGTCACTATGTGAGAGTGAGTAAGACTGAGCTGTCAAAAAGAAAATAAACGGTTGGACAGGGTATAGTAGTACTAATAGAACTACATAGTATGTACATTCTTTGGAATGTACTAGAACGGAGCGCTCCTTTTAGTGACCGAGCAAGAACAAGTCTATCCGTGAAGTCGAGATTTTTTTAATTCCCAGATCTGCTTGAATAATATGAAAGTATCAAAAAAGGTTTTCATTCATAGTCAAACACAATTGAAGTTCTTTCCCATCTTGTCAAGTTGCTTGTTGTCAAGTCGATCAATCTTTTTGCATGACTGGGGATCTGTAAAGTGACATACTGCCCATTTTTCATGGTGCATTGGTGCATGAACACTGTCGAGGAAAGAAAAGCTTTTCTTAAGATATGAAGGGGTATGATTGAAAACAATTTCATAGAGAAGAATATTAAGGCTGTGCAAGTGCATGTCACGACGCTGCCGTATCGGAAGCCAATCAAGCAGGGCACGGTAGCAAGATACATGATCGAACTTGCGCAGGCCAAAGATGAACCTGATGTAGAGTTTTTGTAACTGGTAAGTACCTACGTAGATGGTCTACACAAAGTTAGTATACTGTCATAAACTATTGACTCCATGGACGTGTGTAAGGATATTGCTTCATAAACTTTCGGAAGATTTCCATACTAACCATAGACTTAGTAGATATATATTGGCGTAGAAGTCTATCACGTAATAAACTTTATCCAGTGTTGGTAGAGGCTGTGTAGAGTCCATCGCAACACCCTTTTCGAAGCGAAGCATAAATAAAGCTATCTGTAACTCATCCGTAATGTAATCATAGACAACAAGTGCGAAGAGGCGCAGAACAAAAGCGGCAACCAAGAACTCCTTTGTTAGATGTTTGTTAGCCCGGAACCGGTCCACCCGTGTCATGTTTATGCTCGCCAATGACATGTTAATAAACGCTGTGAACACCACGCCCCGTCTACTCTGCTGTTTGCGGTTTCATATTGACGCGTCATTGGGACGTACAAAACTGTCTATGGAACGTATGGAACATAAAGTTTTGGGAGACACTCATATTGTCAAAAGCTCAAAGGGAATTGATGAACGCTCTTGTGTTTTTATCTATTTACAAGCTACACTTAGAACTAGTTGATTAAGTATAGAGGGAGATTATAGCGAATAACAATTTTTTTAGAAGTTACGTAAGAAAGCAAACCTCACATGGGAAAACTAAATTAAATTCTAAACGTAAGAAACAAGAGTAAAAAAATATAAATAATACCTACTTATGACAATTTGACTTTATACAGTATACTACATTAAACCTAAAACTCTAAAATTAAAACTACCTACTACATTAAAATTAAATTTATTCTAAAATTAAAACTAAAATAAAAATTAAATAAAATCTAAAACCCCATCGAAGTCTCTGCAGTGTGGCATGGTACCCAAGATGCTGGCAGCATTACCCCTTTGGATGGCCAAGCTAATCCTTTGGGCAAGGTAGCTGCCAGCTCTTGGATCCCCGATGATGACTCACTTCGCCTCCTAGGAGCACCTGTTCTAGAGGCCTCAGTTCCTCAATTTTTTACTGACTTAATTTCTAAATTCAAAAACACTTCCCATCACCTTTTCGATATTAATCCTCATATGGCAATGACCATCATTCGATTCTGCTTATTTGTTCCAAAATTTACTTATTTCCTAAGATGTTCACCCGTTTGGAAATTTAATAATTTATTGGAAAATTTGGATAATTTTATACAAAATATTCTATCTGACATCTTAAATTGTCCGATAGATGATCAAGTATGGGCCCAGGCTTCTCTTCCGATCAGGTATGGAGGTCTGGGAATCCGCAAAATTTCTGGTGTCTCACTGCCAGCATTTCTTTCCTCTGTTTATAGTACACACACTCTCTTTGAAAAAATTATATCCCAGTCTTTGGGATCAATTGAGGTGTCGTACTTGGCAGAGGCAAGAAATGAATGGTCAGCGATTAGCCCAAATCAATTGCCGGTTTCTCTTCCTTCCCAGAGACAGTGGGATGACATTATTTGTAAAAAAACTTTTGACGCAATGTTAATAGAAGCAAATTCTAAAGACCGTGCTCGTCTTCTCGCTGTCTCTGCGAAAGAATCCGGCCACTGGCTCCATGCTCTCCCTTCTGCTAATCTAGGCACTCTTTTAAACCACGCCACTCTTGCAGTGGTAGTTGGCCTTAGGCTCGGCGCCAAAATAACCCAGCCTCACCGTTGCCACTGCGGTGACCACGTCGACGCTTACGGTCATCACGGACTCTCCTGTTCGAAGAGCGCTGGTCGTTTCTCCCGCCACAATGCCCTCAACGACATCATCCGCAGGTCTCTTGCTACTGCTCACGTGCCAGCTGTATTAGAACCTATTGGTTTGGCACGTAGTGATGGCGGGAGACCTGATGGTATGACGCTTGTTCCTTGGAGGACAGGGAGGTCGCTTGTGTGGGATGCCACCTGTGTAGATACTCTAGCTGCATCCCACATCCATGCGACCTCCTCTGTGGCGGGTGCAGCGGCTACTAGCGCCGAACAGGCTAAGAGGCGCAAATATGAAAAACTTGACAGTGGTTTCATATTTGTGCCTTTTGGTGTAGAGACCCTGGGGCCGTGGGGCCCGGAGGCTCGAGCGCTTTTTGTAGAGCTAACTAAAAAGGTGATCGAGTATACCTACTTATTCTATAATAATACCTACGTATAGAAAAACTTCATAAATACCTTTAATAAATGAATAAAACTGAAAACTAGCCAACTAATCACTTCAATGAAATGAATAAAACAAATAAACTAAAAAAACGCTACATCTAAGCGCTACACACAAAACGCTTAAACTGAGGTATAGGTACATAGGTAAGTGGTAAAGATTATTCGTTGACCAAAGTTCTACGCGTAGTGTGCAATCTAGCAATCTAAGAAGTTTGACAGTTACTGGAAAGATTTTGCATTCATACATAAATTTATTTTAACTAAAGATTTTAAAGGTTAAATTACAAAGCTTGATTAGTAGATACAGAGAACTACAGATTTTACAGACAGCTCATCGTAATGGAGTTGTAGAACGGCTGTAAAGCTCAATTTCGGCATCTATTGTCGAGTAACAAACAAATTGTCGGACCATTACAGACTGCCAGTGAGACTCGAAATTAATATGGGAACTTGGAACCGATTGACATTTAGACATTCAGAAGAATAAGTGTAGGGGGACCATTTAATTTATTCAATTTCAACTATAGGTTCTTCAACTTTTTTGTTTTTAACCACTTCTAATTGACTGAGGGTAGCGAGGAGTCTACTTGAGTGAATTTGCATTTGTCCGTTTGTCTGTTTGTCATAGCCCTATAACTCCTAGTGAATGAATAGAATTTTTGGATTATAGAAAAGAATTACATTAAATTCACTACAACTTAATTAAGTATTGGTGGATTAAGTGGATTAAGGTTTTTTAAACCCGCGTGAACTCCTTAATTTTCCGGGATAAAATTTAGATCACTGTTTGGCCGATTCTCTATCAAATTAGGCACCTATGGGCTAAAATTGTAATGACGTTCTCGCTGCATCAATGAATTTTAACCAATAGCGAGGGAGTACCGGCCAGTCAAAGGCCATTGCAATCGTCAAACTGATATAACCATTTTTAAATAATCCCACAGCTGCTTTTCGAACTGGTGATAGAGTCTTGACTTGTCATAATATAAGCCACGAGACCTAGGCCAGCTCGTATGAAATAAATATACTAAAATTACGCAATCACATTTTAACTAGGTAATTTGTAAATAGATAGGTAGGTACCTACCAACTTACTAAGTATTTATCAACTGTTGCTGTTATCTAAACCGTGCAAAATGCGGTTTCAGTTTTTTAAATTAAATTACAGCGATTAATTAGTTGTTAAGTCAGTATGTACCTACTATTGTTATCTATTCTGTGGTTAAGTGTTTAAACCTACTTGTTAATAGAAAACAAAAACACGAATATAATATAATCAACACGCTAACTCGATGCAAATATGTAAATTGCTACTGTACGTATGTATATTAGCACTAAACGATATTTATAGGTCATTCCTCGGCTTGGACCACTTATGTGCAAATTGCTGCAATAAATTAACACTCATTACGTCGTCAACCGAAAACAGGTAAAGCCATTAATAACAACCCTAAATAAAGACGAATTTTTGCTTTTGCACACCCTAGTATAAAGACGGATGCCCTATAGAATCTGAGTGGAGCTCTTCGTATTACAGGCTTTCTTCATCCGGTATGATATCGCATGCGATACGAAGTTGGTAGCAACTGTAGAGTCATCGGGACACATAGTTTGAAGAACCGATGGATGTTGGAGTTTCAACTTCATAAGGTGCTTGAATGGCAACACCACGCCAGCACAGCATTGGATTCTCAAGCGAGTCTCAAACGTCTCTGGAAACAAATTAGGTACAAGAAGAAAGTATTTTTAAAAATGAAGTCCACAAGGAATGAGCGTCAGTAATAAATAAATGTTACCATAGACGATAATGCGTCCAAACCGATAGTTCCAATTGACGCATACCTTTATCGGTAGTGAGTGAACGAAAGACCAAGTGGATGTTCTCACGAACTCACCTTTAATGAGTCGCTCGCGTGAATGAAATTGATTTGACGTCTGTTTTGACTCTCCAGGTATAAATGAGTCTATATAAGAGATGCTGATGACACCTCATTTTATTTATGCTTATTGCTTTATTAGCATCATTAGGTCACAGATTAAAGCAAATCATGGATGGAACTGGAAGGCAGATGTAAGTATATGGCATACTATTAAAATTGCCTTCTTTAGAGTTAAAAAATGGGTCACCAAGAATCAGGTAAGTACCTACCTATATCTGGAGAATGCGATTACATATAGTATACAGAAATATATTAAACTAGCTGACTCGGCGAACTTCGTACCGCCAACTTATCTATATAAATAAATAAACAAATCAAAAACAAATAAACTATCCTATCTTTCAAGTTGGATCAAACCGCACACGGTGTGCAAATTTGATTAAAATCGGTTAAGTAGTTTAGGAGTCTATCGCGGACAAACAACGTGACACGTAATTTATATATATTAAAATTAAAATACCTATTCGGACAACCATGATTGAGCAATGACTTAAATAAGTCATTTAGTTCGTCCTAGTAGGTACTTTTAACTTAAACAGTTTATTCATTCGATAAAGTCGTTATTTTTTCTATTGACTGACACTTTCAGATTCACTAGTACAGTTTTAACAAAAGGTCATAGTTACTGCAACAAAAAATCTATATAAGTGCTAAGCACCGATATGAAGCAAAATATTGTTTTTGTATAAATTGCGGTAACTATTTGCAAAACGTTACATTTTCATTTACGTTGCCTCGGATGCGAGACATGGTGAGTACTGCGTTTTCGAATTATTATTTATTTTTGTGTATGAGGAACTAAAATCGAGAACGTCATGTTGTCCTGGTATTAACCATTTCTACTAGTTTATTTAGAATCATGGCGTACCTAGTCGTTACATAATTAGGTGCCTAGGTACACTACTTCTACTGAGATGAGAACACGTATTCTTGTTAATATTTCCTTCTATCTTATCTCTTAGTCTATGCATTAGGAATCAAGTTGTGAAATCTCAGAATGTAATGAGAATTGAGATCTAATGAACATTTTGTTTCGTTTTATATGAGATGTCACCGTTAAATTAATGAATATTTTCGTAAGAAATCATTTCATGAACTAATGGATATGCACAATCACTAAATTAGAGTCTTAAAATAGATAAGGACTTACTCTATAATCTGAATGTAGGGTAATCAACGTATCTGTGTTGTTACACGAAAGAAAAAATATAAGTAGATTCCTAATGGGTTATGCTGCATAGTGCATACCCCATTGCAGTGCCTTTTTGCTTGTATGCCCCTTCCTATTAATAAAATTATTTTTTATCACCAAGTCACTAAGATTATTTGATGATGTCGCTGGAAGACATGTGGAAGACATTGTATATACCTATAGACCTGAGCATAAAAGACAAAGTCCTAATTGGTTACTGAAAGTTGTAAATTGTAAGCTTTGTGAATGTCAACAACTACACAACAAAAGTGTCTATATCTACCTACCTTCTCTTTTTCGTGTAAAAATCTATTAACATTGAAACCATTCAACTGAATTCCTAACAATTGGATAATAAAATTAGAATAAAGCCATTGATTCGAATGCTTGGTTTAAATTTTCAAAATTGGAACGGGCGCGGCCATCTTCCAAATGGCCGCCATAAACGCGATAATTGGATAATCTCATTGGCCGGTAGCTAACTGAAACCAATTTCACTTGTCACTTATGTATTGTTTTGTTTTTATCGGGACATTTTATTAGCTTAAAGTTGCTTTGTTTTAAAAAATATTACTAAAACATTCTTTAAGAATAGACCAGTCTTACGCAGTGGAAACCATGTGGAAACTTACGCGCATCCATGACCTACGATCGTCAATTTATTGAAGTTGTTTATGTAATTCACCGTAGTGGGTCATAGTTTTTCTATCAAATAGATACCTATATAGTACATCCCGTTTTTAAGCAAAGAATATGGGTGGCGGGGTTCTCAAAATTTTGCAATTTTGAAAATATTCCTCGAGCATAAGTACGTCTAGTGTCAAAAGGCTACTCTTATAAGTAGTAGGTACATACCTACCTGCTTTAAGATTATAAAATTATGCAAGTAATAGAAAATGTATTTTATATTAAATTTCTACCGAATGCATTCGCCATTTGGACCAATAAAACAAAATATAAGATATAATTATTGTTTTTAAGTACCGTGGAATGGGGAGACATTGATCAATTTCAAAATTCAATTGCGTGTATTTTATTTCAACAACATCATAAAGTAAAATAAAAAAAATTGGAGCATCAACTTTTACATTTCTTTCGATATCCTTAGTTACATTAAAAAAAAATAATAAAATGCATGAGAAAAAAAAAATAGTGACAATCAAAGTTAAACTGCATATTATTACTACTACTTTGATACCCCCTCATTTTTGTACGGAAATCAAAAGTAACCCCTAATAGAAGCATTATTCACAAAGAATAAAAAATATCGGTCAATAGAATCAAAAGATGTAGTGATTTTATTGTTTTGGGGTAACATTGACGGAATAAAAATCACAACTTTTATATTATAAACTTTATTTCTAAACGTTTTAATTATGTATGTAGCTAACTGCCTTAGAGTATTTAAAGAAATAATAAAATGTCAACAAACATAATTTCTTATTTATAATCGGAATTATAATTCGATTCCACGTTTGACATTAGCTACTGTCATTTTGTAAAATAATGATACCACATATATTAGTGTAGTGATGAACACAAAAATCGATAAACAATCGCGATTTATGTTTATGTAATCATAATATTGGTGTGCCAATTAAAGACTAAATTATTGATTTTTATTTAAATAAATACATAATAATTACTCATAATAATTATTTATTAATTAGTAACCGCTGCTTTATTTTATAAAAAGTTAATATTTTTGTTTTTTATATTAAAAACAAAACTTATAATAAAAGAACCTAGATAGTTTTCTGTATTGGCAACCCGTGCGCGCTCGTGCAGCTATCGCTATTTTGTTTATCTTGTCATTCGGCTTCATTCTCCCAGTCTGACTGCACGAATATCTTGTTTCATTGCGAATCGATATTTTGTTATTTTGTTGGGTTTTTGTTAAAGTTTTGTTACGTTGTGTTTGTTGTTACGTTTATAGTTTTTTTGTGAACTTTGAGTGAATCTATTTGTTTTGGTTTTCCATCAAAATGGATCCTCAGCCAAGTACATCACAAAAAGACGTGGATGTTTTCTTGTCCCCAAGAAAAAAACGTCCACGAAAAGCTTTCACTGTTACTGAAAAAGTCGCAATGCCTACAAGTACGTGAAAAATGAAACTTCTGCGCAATTGGAGGCCTTTGAAGTAGTGGAAGAAAATGAATGTATGAGCAAAGTTGCTGACATATTGGGAATAACCTCACGCTCTGTTTGTAACGTTTTGAAGGAAGTAAATAAAGGTGCGGCGCCAACTCCTCCTAAAAAAACTGGACCAAAGCGAAGTTTCAAAGACAAAATTGATGAATTTACATTCTCCGCAATACGAAGACTTGTTCATCAGTTCTTTTACCGAAATGAACCTCCAACGATTGCAAAGGTTAGTCAATCAGTCAGACAGTATTATTTTATACCTACATCTTTTATACATATAAGTAATGATTCCAAACTATGATAAAATTTACTATTTTAGATTTTACAAGTGATGAACGATGATCCAGAAATGTCCAAGGTTTCCAAAGACACCCTCAGAAAAATTTTGAAGCATCTTAATTTTAAATTTGTTGCACGGTCACGCAAGAGCACACTTATTGATCGAAATGATATAATAACATGGCGCCAGCGTTACTTGCGATCTATATGTCAGTTTCGACGAGAAGGGAGACATATATATTATCAAGATGAAACTTGGGGTTAACGCAGGTAAGGCTAACATTTTGAATTTATATACATTTTACATTAAATTTAATAGTAATATTGAATGTTAATGTACTATATTTATTTTTAGGTCATACTGTAAAAAAAACTTGGGTGGACAAGAAAGTCACATCATCTCGGCAAGCGTTTTTGGAGGGACTGACCAGTGGATTAAAAAATCCATCTGGAAAAGGCAAACGTCTCATAATTAGCCATATAGGTAGTGAAGAAGGCTTCCTGGAAAAGGGGCTCATGATTTTTGAAGCAAAGAAAAATTGTGAAGATTACCATGATGAGATGAACGCAGTTTGTTTTGAGCAGTGGTTCGCTGGAGTCTTACCAAAATTAAGACCAAACTCAATTGTGGTGATGGATAATGCACCTTACCACTCCCGAAAATTTGAAACGGCACCAAAAATGAGCTGGAAAAAAGCTGCCATTCAAGACTCGCTTTTAAATAAAAATATTCATTACGAACCAGATATGGTTAAAGCTACGCTTTTAGAACTGATTCCACATAACGAGTCTTTTAATGAGTACGCTGTAGACGAAATGGCAGCACAACATGGGATCACGGTTTTAAGACTGCCCCCTTACCATTGCGAGCTGAACCCTATCGAATTGATATGGGCGCAGGTAAAGGGGCATGTAGCTCAAAATAATAAAACCTTCAAATTGACAGACGTGAGAAATTTATTTGAGGAAGGCATTCAAAAAATTACGGCTACCGAATGGTCTAAATGCGTATCCCATGTTTTCAAAGAAGAGGAAAAAATGAGTAGGCTAGATATTTTAATTGAAAATATCACAGACACATTTATAATACATGTTACAGAAAGTGACAGCGATAGCGATAGCGAAGACGGCGACGATTTATAAAATAAAATATTACCATAATACATCTATTTGTTTTATTTCTCATGTTCCTTCATGATCACATTTTTTTATTTATTTCACACACAATTATTAAAGAAAACTCTCAGATCCTTAATAAAATTAATCGTCATAACTAAATTATCCGTTCAGAAATATTTAATTTCCTGATATACTTAGTTTCTATTAAAGTAGTAGTTGTTTAGATATACTACTATAAACGAGAGGAATCGATTCGGAAATATTCCATTTCCGTATCGAATAATTTCGTAACGTCACTATTTAGTACTTGTCATAACGTTGCAACACTGAAATTGTCAAATCTGGAATCGAATTAAAATTCCGACTATAGGTATCTAGATTGGTACAAAAATCACAGAAAGAGATCAAACGTTACATTAGGAAAAAGCTAAAGAAAAATATTATTTAAACATAATCAACTAAGTAGAAAATTCAATTACTTATATTTCTGAGATATTTATATCAAATGGAAATAAAACAATCATTTTCCTCGACAGGTTTGGGCAAGAAAGACACGATGTCAATATAATCGATTTCAGAAATGTCATCCTTAATTCTTGCAAATTTAGTCTTACTTCCTGCTGATTTAAAGCCTTCGACAAGTAAAGGGTCTCGCTCAACTATTTGACAAACGTATTTGTATGTTTTTTTACCCCGTTTTGTATAAAATTTCACCAACACAAACCGACCAACAGTACATTCCAAATTCTCGTCTTCCTCTTCTTCATAATTATCATCTGAGCTAACTACATTGTTCTGTGCTTCTAGTCCAGTTACATTCACATTTGCTCTTCGCTGACTAGGTTCCGTTGGATCCGTCTCCTTAGTAGCCATATGGTCTAGCTCTACAGGATCTAAAATTGAAGGAATTGGGTTTTCAGGTTCCTGGTTCTCTTGATCTTCACGTGCAGCAACACTCTTACCAGGTACAACATCCAAGCGTTTCTTCTTTCTAGCAGGCTGATTAGAGGTATTCCCATATCTGGATTCTCTTAAAAAATCAGTTAAAGTAGACTCAATTTCTTGTTAGTAATATCCTCATGTGGAAAACGTTCTAAGACCTTTTGCATGTCAAATGGATGTATTCCCCTTCCCTCCGGATATCTGAGGAGTTCAGACGTGCCAAGACAAACAGCGATATTTGATTTATTTGTTTATAAATAATATTTTAATAGTTTTAATACGAAATAAATAATAGGAGTGCATAAACCACTAGCCAATTCGACGCATCGTTTCATAGCCGTCAGCCACACACTGAGTGAGTCATACCACATTATGCATACAATTGCAACTTATATGTGCTAGCTGTGTGTATCATTGTATTATTACACGCCGATTCTGATTGGAGAAAGCAGGACGACACTATTTCTCATTACTACGCCCTGCAACCGGTTTCTTCAAGTGGTACTTAGCTCATCGCATCGCGTCGTGCGTAACTACTCCTAACCTCTTCTGTCAGCCTGGTACTTTTGCCATCTAACTATGCCGCTAAGTAGAAGCCCTCCTCGAGGGAATGCATCTCGTCGCTCACCTGAGATCGCTTCGGCCTATGAAAGAACCCCAAGTTTTCGCATTAAACGCAAGCGTCCGGAGGACCTAAGCGCTGAATTACATAGTTTCATGACAGAAATGAGAAATTTATTGTCAGAATTTAAGACGGAACAAGATACGAAATTTAATAAAATGTACACAAAAATGGAGGAAGTATTAAAACAAAATTCCGAACTGCGAACCTCAGTGGACTTTTTATCAACTACCTGCGACAGTCTTAAAACGCATATTGACGCACTAGAATCTGAAAGAAAAAACTCCCTCCAACAACTTCAGTCTATGTCAAACAAAATTGAATCTTATGAACGGCAAATAAGGTCTACGTGTTTGGAAATTAGAAACATACCTCAGACTAACTCCGAAACTAAGGAGAATTTAATCAACATTGTGATGAGCATCAGCAGAAAAATTAACGTTGACATGCAACCACACGAAATAAGAGACATTTTTCGTTTGAATTCTCGAGACCCTAACCGGAAAACAATAATTGTTGATTTAACAAGTGTCCTCCTTAAAGAAAAAATTATTAAAATGTATAGAGCCCACCACAAGCGACAATCATTTGACACCGAGTTTCTAAAATTAGGGGGCACTGTGAAACCAATTTTTATCGTCAATTTAACGTCAAATATGAAAAAAGTTTTCTTTTTGGCCCGTGACTTTGCAAACACAAATGATTATCGTTATTGCTGGATTTCGAACGGTAAAGTGTTCCTACGTAGGAGAGAGGGAGAGAGGTACATTCGTATAACTGACGAATCTGGACTTTTGAAACTTAAAGAAACGGCGTGACTATCGAACTCTAAATTATATAACTCAATGGCTGGGTTTAGTGTAATCAAGCCTGTTAATTGTTTTTTCTTGGCAGTATTTTATAATTTTGTTTTAATCTTAGAAAATTGTAATAATTTTTCAGCTATGTATATAAATCGTACTATTCCAAATAATTTAACACTACAGTACACATACATTCACTCACAATACTCAAACTACCCACAAACCACACAAATATGGAAACAATTTTGCGATGTTTTCTGTGTTTTACAGATTAACGATCGTTGTCTTAACTTTATACCTGTCGTAATTTATTTTATAATTATTCGTTTGAGTTCAATGACTTCTTACAATGTATCTCATAATAAATGGAAATTGGTTGTTATTACTAAACTATTTGAGGGTGATTTGTTGAGATTTGGACATGATTTTTACGCTCATGTGTTATATACTTTATTATTTAATGGATGATATCAGCCTTATTATGAAGGATATAGAACAAGTACTTCGAGATCCCTAGTGTGCTCCCCCGAAGACACTGTACTGCACATAAATAAGCCGAACGAATTTTTCAAAGTTATGCATGTCAATATACGTAGTATAAACTGCAACTTTAATAGCCTTTTAGTCTTGTTACATAGAATTAAACACCGGCTAGATTTAATAGTGTTATCAGAATGTTGGCTTAGTAAGTCCCCATTTATTCCTCCTTTGGAAGGATTTATTGCCCACGCTTCATCGTATAACAACCAAAATGAAGGTATTGTTGTTTACATACGGTCTGAGATTAATTACACAATAGAATCTACTGATGTCACCGATGCTAACAGTTTAGTTGTAAAATTATCAAACTCTCTTGTTGTAATGGCAATTTACCGCTCTCCATCTCATAAAAACACTAAACCTTTTATTAATAGCCTGGACTCTATGATGAAGCTTTATAGTTCCTACAAAAATGCAATAATCGTTGGGGATTTAAATATCAACATTGCAACTGGTAATTGTGATTCATCTACTGATGACTACCTTAGTATGCTTGCTGCGCATGGAATGCTTCCCGCCCATAATTTACCCACTAGGCTCAACAACTGTCTAGACCATATAATGTTCAGATCCACAAATCCTGTGACCACTTTGGTCTTAGACTCCTACATTACTGATCATGCACCTATTATTTTTTATTGTGATACCAAAATTAGAGCTCAAATTTCTATTCGCAAATCTCTGAAATTAGATATCCTAGGTGTGGTTAACTACTTGGAAAAATCAGATTTTTCCCCGATTCATAGTTCTTCTGATCCTAACAAAGCAACTGATTTGCTTGTCACTACACTTATGGAAGCTATAAAAGTCAATAGTCACTTTGTGGTCATTCCCAATAAAAATAGAATTATTAAACCGTGGATTACACCTGGCCTCCTCAGGTGCATTCGACATAGAGACAATTTGTACAGAAAGTCAAAAAAACAACAGGATAATTTAGTTCTTAAAGCTATTTTCATTCGCTACCGCAACTATTGTAATAATCTCCTTAAGAAAGTGAAACAAGAGTATGAGCGTTGTGAGTTTCAGAAGGCCAAAAATAATCCAAGAAAAACTTGGGACTTATAAAGAAAGTCGCTAATCTCAAACAGAAAGAGTCTAGCTCTTCTGAGTTGCTAAATCTGTGCAGTCATCCAATTGATTCTGTTGATACAGTAAACAGCTTTTTCTCCAGTATAGGAAAAAATCTTGCACAGAGTATCATTGTACCACCTGAAGACTCACTAAATGATTTCTGTCTTCCCACTCGCAGTGGCTTGAATGCAATGTCTTTACTTACGGTTGAACCTATTGAAATTGAAGATGCAATCCGTAATCTTAAAGACAATTGTGCCGTTGGCTGGGACGGTATCCCCACTTCAGTTGTTAAAGCCGGTGCACACGTTATTATACCTATATTGCAACATATATTCAATTTATGCATTTCCCTAGGAATTTTTCCTCGTGCCTTTAAAAAGGCTGTTGTGCACCCTATTTATAAGAGTGGAGACAGAGGCAGTGTCACAAACTATAGACCGATTTCCGTACTCACAACTCTGTCAAAAATATTTGAAAAGATTCTTAACAAGAGACTTTTAAGTTACATCAATCATAACGATATATTATCAGAAAACCAATTTGGATTCCGCAGTGAAAAATCAACGGAAGATGCAGTATTAAAACTTTCACAAATCATTCTAAAAAATATTGATAATAAATTAAAATCTGTTGCCATTTATCTTGACCTTTCTAAAGCATTTGACACTGTCTCTGTTCCCAAGTTGCTCAATAAGCTCGAGAAGATAGGTGTTAGAGGTTTGGCTTTTAATATTTTTGAAAGCTATTTAACTGATCGTACCCAGTGCGTAAACGCAAAGAGCAAAGCCAAAGCAAAGAGCCCCCAATTAATTACGGTGTCCCACAGGGTAGTGTCCTTGGGCCTACCCTTTTTCTCATTTACATAAACGAGTTGTGTACCATAAACCTACCTAACTGTAAGATTATCATGTATGCGGATGATACAGTACTCCTTACCCATGGGAAAAACTGGCAAGAAGCGCAACATCGCTCTGAATCTTCTTTAAGATCCGTGCTGATATGGCTAAAACTGAATTTGCTAACTCTTAACGTTGCAAAAACAAAATTTATTACTTTTGCATCTTCTTCACCCTCACAAGCTCCACCCTCTTTTATCATACGAGCCCACTGTTGTCTCAATATCGATGCTTGTAACTGTCCACTCTTGGAGCGCTCACTAAGCACCAAATACCTAGGTGTAACTATGGACGGTGCTATGACGTGGAACCAACATATAGATTCATTGGTGTCTCGACTGAGGAAACTTATCTTTGTCTTTAAGCGACTGAGGAATGTGGTTGACTTGGCTTGCTTAAAGACAGTTTACTACTCCTTGGCTCAATCGATTCTGTCGTACTGCATTGCCTGTTGGGGTGGCTCAGGAAAAACGGCAATGTTGAGAATTGAAAGGGCGCAGAGATCAGTATTAAAGGTCATGTGCAATAAACCCATATTTTTTCCTACTGTCGATCTTTATGCATACACTAAGGTCTTAACAGTGAGACAATTGTTTATTTTGTGCACAATTCTACGTAAACACCTTGAGCTACCCTATGACCCAAAAATTTGCTCCAAACGCAGATCCTACATGGTATGTGCAATGGAATCGATTCGAACGGCAATCTCAAGGCGCCATTACCCGTTTTTAAGCTGTTTACTGTACAACAGAATCAATAAATTATTAAATATCTACCATTTAACAAGTAATTTATGTAAATCTAAATGTTTCAAATGGCTAAAATCACTCTCCTATGAAGAGACCGTAAGACTTTTATACACACTCAGATAGTACAATAATACTCAAACGCATTCACTCACTCACACACACATACACACACGAACGCACCAACACACACGCGCGCACACACACACACACACACACACACACACACTCACACATACACACACACACACACACTCACTCACACTTCCCTCATGCTGTAAATTTAATTTAATATTATATAAATGGATAAATTGAATCGTGTTAATATTTCCGTATATAAATAATAAGTCTCGGAGGTGGGCGTGACGGCTGGAACGCAGTTTAAACTTTTCCAGTCGTAAACGTTCATAGATTTTAAGCACCTATGTAATCAAAGAAAGGAAATAAATAGGAAAAAAAAAAATTTCAATTCCAGTTGCACGGAATCCGCTCATCAAATTGCGTTTGACTCCTGAATTGATGTCAGGGTAAACGGATTTTGGTTTTGGTGCTGCTTTATCCATTTTGTCCAGTGTAGTTCTCAAAAGAGAGGGAAATGTATCCTTTGGCACTGTTGCGGCTTTGCGATGTTGCTGTTTCCAATTCATCAATGTTTGACGCCATGCCGTTTTCATGGGTCGGAAAAAGGCGACATCTAGCGGCTGGGTCAAATGCGTAGAATTCGGAACGAGGCAGACAAAATCAATTTCATTTTCAGCGCAGAGTCGCAAAACTTCTTCATCCAAATGAGATGAAAGATTGTCGCCAATCAAAACCTTGCGACCAGGCAGCCTTCTTGCGTGAGGCAAAAAACTAGTAAGGAACCAGTCCCTGAAAGTCGGGCCATCAATCCAGCCACTCAATGTCCTATTAAACCGTGAACCCTATGAGCAACACGGCTTGTCGCAACATGGTAATCCACAAGGTGCTTGTTCTTTCCACGTGTCATACAAATGCAGACTCTTATAGATGATGTACGGCGGCAAGAGTACACCATCCGCCGATCCGCAAACCATTACGGTTGTTGAGCTTTTGGAAAAATTTATGCTCTTTTCCGGATATTTAACTCCTCTGCTATATGTTCCTATCTTTTTACCAGGATCATCGCTCATGTTACTTTCGTCGTAGTTAAATATATTTCCAGGGGGCACGTCTTTGACGACTTTTTCTAAATTTATAAAATAATCTTTAATGCTTTCAGGAGTCACGGCTGCTCTTGCCCGCTTTATATTGGCTGCTATACGTTCAGAATAGTCATGTTTGTGTCGTTTCAGTAAAGAATAGGCCCAGTCGACACCAGGAAGGTTGTTAGAAAACTTTTTTACTAATCTGCCGTGACGGTCTAATAAATATTTGGCAAACATACGTAGGTCCATCGTAGTAAGTGGAAATCCCCATTCGGCACATTTAGCTACTGATTTCAAAATGGACAACTCTTCGCTTTCGGAAAAAACTGGTTGAGCTCCTGGTTTTTTTATATTTCTGCCATGATACTTATTAAAAATCGTACCATAAGGGATCTTGTAACGTTCAGAAGCTGCACGAAGTGTCAGGCGACCGTCAATAACTGCTGATATCGCTTGCTCCAGAACTTCTTGACTGTAATTTCTGTAAGCTCGTGAGCCTAAACGCTTCTGATATGTTCTGGGCATGATCCTGTAAACAAAAAATAATTTAATTATTATAAAGTACAACACACTATTGAAATGTCCTAAAACTAAGAATATTAATATAATATCATGGGGTGAAATTGATCAATGATCAATGTTACCCAGTCGATCGATCAAAGACACCCCATTTAAAAAAAATAAAACAATAAAATAAGTGTTTGAGGTTATGCCGTAAAACAAATCCTAATTTTCGACTAAAATAGATTTCTAACAAGGTTATTCATCGTGAGAATATGACGGTGTGATACCTGACTTAATACCTTTAAAGTTATTCATGCATAAATAATAGTTAAAAGCTATTACTTACCTATTTTTATTTATTTTCACCACTACTGCACGCTCGATCTTGTTGCGTTTGAGTAATGGCCGAGACCAACGATCAGTCTTGCCAACACAAAAAAAAATAGCCGATGGTCGCGTTCAGAAACGTTGTAATTTCAATTTAAAAAAATAACGAAGTTTTTATCAATGTAACCCCAAGATTCAAAGTAACCCCATTCCACGGTATCAAAATCGGATGATTAGTCTGGCAACGATGAGGGAACCAATTTACCTAACCAACCTACCCACAAATAAAATATACCTACATATTACACACATTCTATCTACCTACTGCTGAAATCCATTTGAAACCATTCATCCGCGATTTTTTTTTATTACTAAAACCTCAAGGCTTGACGCATAAACAAATCTATTCTGTCACAGTAATAAATTATAAACACTGGCAACACAGCTCATTTCAATCTGTGTATAAAAGGCGAAG
The DNA here is from genome assembly GCA_029955525.1 of Oeneis ivallda. Taxonomy (NCBI): domain Eukaryota; kingdom Metazoa; phylum Arthropoda; class Insecta; order Lepidoptera; family Nymphalidae; genus Oeneis; species Oeneis ivallda. The sequence goes on along the minus strand of JARPMR010000013.1, from coordinate 20,531,155 downwards.
GTTCGAAAAAAATGAAGCGTTCGAAATTTAATTTATTCAAAATTGAAACGTCACGGCGAACAAAGGCGCGGGTCACAATGGCGGCCGCTCGGCGAGTGTTAACACGAAAATTAAATGCTGATATCACAATTAATCAAGGGCCCATATTAATAATTGGCTATTCAGTACGCTGCGAGGTGTCAAATTATATAGCTCAATTAACCGCCCGTGGAATAGAACGATGCGTGCTGTGTATAATAGTCTGTACGAAAATAAAACCTTTTCCTAACTTTGGTAGCGCTTTTATTTCATAGACTGCATTAAAGCACAAGATAGATTTGAAAATAGTATTTTTCGAGTTTCTTGGAGAGGAGAGCCGACGCTCTCCTCAGTAGAATCTGCTTTCCGAAGCGGTGCAGTGGTAGAGTCTTGTAAGAGCCACAAGTTGGCCTAGGTACATGATAGTAAATAATTTTATACCTACTTACTGCTGTCCCATTTCTTCTCGTAAAGTGACAATAATTGGTCTTTGAGTTATAAACATAAACTCGACTACTCAAAAGGTGATCTTTTTCTATTAAATAATAATTATGTAGTATATTCTAATAAAAAAGTACAGTGATTATAAGTATTACATACACGGCTAACTAAACCATTGTTTTAATTTATCAACAATTAAATACGGTTAACTTAAACACTTTTAAATCAAAAGCAAATTAGGTACTTATTTTATTTTACAAAGACTATAAATACTGTATAAAGCAGCCATAATTTCGATAAACTGCTAAAGTGAGCCTAAACAATTTTACAATACTTAGGTATCCAATAGATTTAAAACTAAAACTCAAAATAACACCATAGAATTTAGTCGAAACATTTCATCACATTTGTAGTAAGTATTAAAATAAATTGAAAAGGGCTCTACAAACCGGAATTCAACACTAATAGAGACATAAAACCGTTTAACTTTGAAGAAGTACGAGAAAGTGTTCGCTTCGACACGAAAAAAAAAAACAAAAATTTTAATAACAACTTATACATTATTAACTATACGTATTTTAATCTACACAAATGTCTTTAATTCAGTCGATGTTCTCGGCTCTATCTTGGATGGTGATGTACTACATTTTAATAATAATAATCGATGACTCGATAACTTCAAAAAACTCGATTCTTCAATTTACTATGGCACGTTCCGGCACGATAGCGTGTATAGAGATCGATTAGTGTTATGGGCTTAATAAAAACTACATAATAGGCAAGGGTAATTTATTATAGAATCAAAAAAAAAATTGATATTGTATATCAAATATATTGAGACTAAAATGTATCACTTATAAGCGATACCCATTTAAGTACCTATAAAATATAATAGCTATTTATGCAACTGCATCGTAATGAGGGTCATTTTAATTCGAGTGCTGTTTTTTGATACGAGGCTTGCCGAGTATCAAAATAGGATAGTACGAGAATTAAAATGACTAATTACGTTCAGTTGCATACAAGATTTTATCTACGACAAGGAAAATAAAATCAGTAACAAAATACGCCGTAGGCTCAATAAAGTAACAAAAAGTAACTCCGTAAGCCGCCACCAGCTACCTGTGGCGCCTCTGTCAACAAAAAGTAACTCCGTAAGCCGCCAACAGCCGCCTGTGGCGCCTCTGTCATATGAACGGTACAAAAGTGCCAGAACTCAGAGCCTTAGCTTTAGGTATCCTATTTTAAGAAGATAACCATTTCGATTCAGCTCCCATACAACGAGCTGCATCGAAATGAGAAGCAAAACCGAAAGAGGGTTCATTTCGATTCAGCTGTCAAATTCGAAATTGGAACTTTTCGATGCTGGAGTAGATAAACAATATTATTGTATAATAATTATAATGTCCTAAACGGCCATACTATATGTAGTACCTACTACGACAAATGTTTTAGTCAGAAGTGTAGGTACATGCAAAATAGAAAAAATTACTTGCTTTCAATTTAAACCTGTGTATTTAATGAAAAAATAAATAATCATAGCACATATTTTGTATCTGCCAACATGCCAACATAGCTCTCAGTGCACGTATGATATCGATGAATTATCGAGCATCGATTATTTTATCGATATATTAATTCCGATTGCTATGCCATCACTATATCACTCGCTACGTTTGGACAGACGGTAATACAAGTGATTATTTATGGACGATATATTTTTAGGATTAGTGAGAAAATTATTTCACTTCGGGAACGTTTTATAAGGCAAGGTGAGTTGGGCTGACAGTATATTAATTTAATACCTTCTTTTAACAATAAAAGCTACTGTTCGTGTTATCCTGGTTCCTGATATTAAGGTCCTAAATGTTGGACGATGCAGACGGTTGTAGTAAAATTTGGCGTTAATTGTTTTTTAAGTGTTAGTTATTACTAGCCAATGGCCGCGATTTCGTTTGAGTGGATTTACGTTTCATTAAAAATCCGGTGAGATAACTTTGATTTTCCTGGTAAAAGTATGTCTTAAAATGAATGATTTAACATAGCTCTTGAGCTTTACAAAATATAGTTTTTTTTAAAAAACTAGATTTTGCCCGCAACTTCATCCGCGTGGATTTAGTTTTTAAAATCCCGCGGGAACTGTTTGGTCTTCCGAGATAAAAAGTAGCCTATGTCACTCTCCAGGTCCTCATCTACTTATACCTACCCATGTCAAAAATCACGTCGATCCATAGCTCTGTTCTGGAGTGATTGAAGGACAAACCAACAAAAACACACTTTCGTATTTGTATTAGGTACTAGCTGATGTCCGCGACTTTGTCCGCGTGGATTTAGTTTTAATAAATCCTGCGGGAACTGGTTGATTTTCCGGGATACAATTTTCCATTCAAAAAACACGTCCTTCCCTTACCTGCTCTTTTGCAACATGACAGGACAAACCAACAAATAAAAACACTTTCACATTTATAATATTTAGTAAGGATATAGTATTTTATTAAGGATATTTGTAAGGATTAGCAAGGATAAGGATATAATAATATTATAGTAAGGAAGTAAGGAAGGATTTTAGAAAAGTAGAACACGTTTGATATTTCCCCTCCAACTAAGAATCAAGTTTGAGTTTAGAAGTGGACATAGATCATAGATATGGGTTTGAACCATCGAACTTTCGGTTTTTCATTCCGGTAAACCATTGCGCTATTGAGGATTTGAGAAATAAATAAATAAAATCGAGACCGCAGCAAGTAGCTAGTAGCAGTTTTATTAAACAAAAAAATACCTGGTTTCAATATAATTAAATATTTATCGATTAACATTTTAAATACACATAAATTTGATTCTTGAATTATTTTCGTGACACCTTTGCGTGCTAGGCTGTAGTTTACGAGTATTTTTGTTATGAATATTAACTTTTTGGCGTAGATTGTGAGGCCAGAGATTATCAATAAATTGATAGCGTAATAGGTTTTTGGTTTAAGGGTAAGGTGTTATTTTCTTTTTAATAGGCGTAGTTGCTTCCTCTAGGTAGGCAATAGCCTGATATTATCGTACAGTATCGATCGATTGTACTTTGATTGACCCAATCTTCTATATTATCTTACTTCTTATTAAATATAAATATTATAAATGCGAAAGTATTTATTTGTTGGTTTGTCCTTCAATCACGCTGCAACAGAGCTACAGATCTACGCGGTTTTTTTGCATGGGTACAGTTGAGGACCTGGACACATTGGCTACTTTTTATCCCAGAAAATCAAAGTTACCGCTGGATTTAAAAAACTTAATCCACGCGCATTAAATCACAGGCATCAGTTATTATTGATTAAATATTATATTATACATATAAATCAATTGCTGTTTGTTAATTTGTCTATAACTCTAAAACGGCTTAACCGCTTTGGACACTTTTTTTCGCCTTGATACAGGGGTGGATTAAAAACAAAAAAAACTCAAAAAATAAAACAGCTTAAAAATAAAAAAATAAAAAATGGTTAGGAATCCCCCCTTCTAATTCTTTGGCCATGGTAGCTGCCAGCTCTTGGATCCTCTGTAGACTCGATGACCTTTTCTGAAAGCTTTTTAAAAAGAGCTCAAAAAATATTTTAATAGCCCAATAATTCGTTATTATTTAGGAATGAAGTCGTAGCTATTATTTTTTGTTCACAGACCTTCAACTGGCTTTTTGATAGCAAAGTTAAAAATGATAAATGAAACTGACATACCTAATATCAAAATGATTGAAATTGGCATTGAGAATAGACAAACAAATATAACTTAATTCTCAATGCCAATCTGACTCCTTATTTTGATTTGTTCCTTTTTTCACCTTTTCTGTGTTTCCATTTTTCTGATTTTTGTATTTTTTGTATTTTTGATTAGTGTAACCTTATAGAGAGGCATATTCGCTAAGCGAATAATCTCTTAAGTAAAGATTAAAAAAAAATGATTGAGATTTTACTAAAATTAATAAAATAATAAATCATAACACACTTAGAATTTTTTTTATGTTACAAAAAAAACTTATAGCTAAATTAATCTAATTACTATACAAATCATGCCCGCGTGGAATAGTGCTAAGAATACTGGCTGCATTTCCGCGCTGGACAGCAAATCTAACTAAAGGAAAGTAGAAAGAAGGATAGACAAAAGATTGGAGACTAAAAATTACCTAGTGATTACGTACTTACTCGTTTTTTTTCAATCCAATAAAGGTTTTTTTAGATCGTAAACTTCAAGACTTCTCCTTAAAAGGTGGTCGTTATTTGATATTAAGTATTTAAATTTTTCAATTAAGTCATAGAATTTTAATTGATTTGTTATAGAATATACTATGTGTGTGAGAACAAGCTTTAATGTACGGTCGAGATTTATGTTAAGATCTTGTATAATGGCCGGCGGTCGGATGAAACAAGAGTACCTACCTAGTTAGATATTGTAGCTCTTAATTAAAATATCCTTTAAAGCTAAGCTGTTTGTTAACAATCTCTACTAATATTATGAACGCGAAAGTGTGTTTGTTTGTTGGATCATAATTTTTAGGGTTCCGTACCTCAAAAGGTAAAAAAGGAACCCTTATATAAGGTCACTCTCTTGTCCATCTGTCCGTCTGTCTGTCCGTGTATCACCACCGATTTTCTCAGGAACGGGTGGACCTAGCAAGTTGAAATTTATATCAGATACTGAGGTCTATAGTCCCTATTAGGTGTATAAAAATCAAGGTCCTGAGTCAACACGATAAAAAGGTATGGGCAAATTTAGATTTACGCGAAAACTTAAGTACATACCATCTAAGTACCTTAATTTTCAACTCTTTTTATTTTTCGGAATTTTCCCTTTACTTGTGCTGTAAGACCTTGCTTTTAACCAAAATTGACAATTCTAGGTTTATATGGGTGGGATTTTATGCACAGATTTGTATGAAAATTGACGATTGTAATATTTGAATTAAGCTTAAGGTTTACATAAAGGCTTTTTGCTTTAATAACAAATATTTTTTCATCACACACGCCTTGGATGATTGGTTTAGTTAATGCACATTTAAGTCGACGTTTACAAATGACACTATTTTTTTTACTTGAATATTACAAAATCACACATAAAATAAACGTTAAAGGATTTTAATTTTCTAAGCGGTCACTAACGAAGACATATCGATGCTCGTTGAATCTCATTATCGATGTTAAAATATTCGTAATAGGATTAGTTAGGTATATCGAAATATCGATTAATTTATATCTAACTTTGTTGACAGGCCATTTTATTTTTTTGGGGTGCGTACTCATTTGGTTGCAACTATCTGATGTCGTTTATTGGTTATTCTTTAGCTAACAAATTAATCAAATAAAATTAATCAAAAACTCATGGAACTAGGAGTTACGACTACGTTCGATTGCAGTACTAGCACAGGTACTAGATTATATATTCTGTGGTACTAGGTACCTACTAGGTACCTATCCCATGGACTTATGAAACAAACAGGACCGAGTACTCGCAGCTGAAAAGCGAGCCGAGCGAGATAGCTAGTACAGAGGCCGTGTGTCCCTTTCTAACAGGGTGACAATAAGATTTTCGATATATGTGAGACAAATTCAATCTTGCAATCTTCCTACTAATTATAAGTTTATTATAAACACAATTATTGAAGCTTTTCATTAGCAATGGAAAATTTCTTAGGGATTAGGGATTGATTACGAAATAAATAATACAAATACCGCCGCACGATTGGTATATTTACCAAAATCTTAGGTTAGGTAAGGCTTGTACAGAAATTCTGTTCTATTGGTATAAAATGAAACATTAAAATAATGAAAATTGTAATAATAATAATAATAATTTTCTATTTTTGTTTTATAATGAAATATTTAAAAATGTAAAGAATATGAGTAAAAGTAAATAAAAATGATAATAATACAAAAGTAAGGAGTAAGGGACCATCGTAATCGGCATCTGCATCGTACGTATTCGACCCATCACACAATACAAGAATTTAAAAATTCATGGTCAACATAGTTGTAGATTTAGCCTTCACGTTTTAACGGGTTGCCGCTCGAAAAAAATAGACTAGATAAAAATTTATATTTTCTTTTTTGTTAAGAAATATATCTATCGAAATTAATGCAATTAAATACGGTGACTTAAAAATGTTAAAATAAAATTAAAACATAAGTGTCTCAACTGATTTTTTAGCCAAAATCTTTGATCAAAATCATTTTTTTAGGCTGGCATGAATGAAAGAACGAGACACACGGCCTCCGTTGTTACTATCTCTCTCGGCTCGGGTTAGCCTCTGTGTAATGCGCAACAGGAAATATACTTTATCTACTTATTATAAGGTTCATTTTCGTAAATACAAATTTTCCAAGTGATCAGTTCTGTTTGTATATTAACGGCCGTTTTCAATAACCAACCAAAGTTTACGGATAGATAGCTATCCCCGATAATGAGTAAGAGCGTATCTATCGATAGTTTGCGTTTCACATACACGGACAAGTGTTATCTACCTTCAACCATCAGTAGATAGCTTTTTCCCTCTCATCTATCCAAGTCCATTGAATTTTTGTTTTACGATAACCTTTTTTTTTGTTTTATTGTTCTACCTGCTCACTTCAAGTCAGACCCGCTTAGTACAGATAGCAACTTTCCGCTCGTTTTTGTCAGTACCGTGTTTTTGATTTTGTAAATGTTAGGTATTAATTTTTTTTGTTAAGTTTTAATTAGTTGTTTATTGTTGTTTGATTACTATTTCTATATTCTATTACTACTACTACCATACTATTTATATATTCAATACTGTTCGCGTGTAGTTTTCTGCGATGTGTACAAAGGGAAAAGTTTTGCATTGCGCAGACTATATATATTTATTACCTTAATTAATGACTTTCTTTGAAGAGGAGAATAATAACACACATGTGGTTATACCTATTACCTTCCGGTATCAAAGTGTCAGACAGGGACTGGACTGTCCCCATCACAATCTATTAAGTATCCAAATTATTCCATATCACTATCATGACTGCTAAAATGTTCATTATGAATAGAAACTACAGTGAAATATTTATTTTCAAAAGGCAAAGTTACGTTACCGAGTGCCCACTGGCCGATTTCGACGGATAAGTAAATGACGTTACTAGCGATAGCTCCGTTTACTGGAGAGTAACTTAAAACTTATATTGAAACGCAAGTAAGCATGATTTGTATGAGCGTTCTTATCTCTAGTAGGCTACCCGCCCTCCCGATGACAGATAGCTAGATTCGGTAGGAAACGCTATCTGTAGATAGGTTATTGAAAAGGAAGTAAGGACAAAAGGATAGTTTTGTCTACCATTTGTAACTGAAATGGCGGATAGATAGGTTATTGAAAACGGCCGTAAGTTCATGACCTATCCTTACTCTGCGGTACTAGATACGTGTGTAATGAGGTGTCATGTCAAAAGAACCTTATAGTGTTTGTGGTCTATGAACCACACAGGTTGGCCTACATGAAGTAAAAATTTTTGCATTTTTTTTAGTTTTTATGAAAAATCGTATAAGTTGCATGGCAGACTAAAGTTTTTCAAATTAAACATAAGAAGAGACTGGATTCTTAGCAAACGAGATAAATAAAGGATTTTATTTTATAAAGTTGATAATATGGTTTGATTGCCCGGTAGCTTATTATTTTGTTTAATAGTTTTATGATTTCCGCTATAACGTAGGTAGGTAAGTAGGTAGGTACCTACAAAGTTTAGTCTAAGTTTTTTAATGTTGATTTAACATGGCGGTTTCCTCATTTTAATAAATGGGTATCTATAATTGAAAAGAATCAAAAAACACTAGCTTTTGCATTTGGTTTCACCGTGTTGAATTCGGGTAACAGTACTTAATTTATTAAACCTGTTTTGATTATAAAGTTAGAACAGACTTTAGTCTCACTACAGGAATGGTCTTTAATCTGACTGCAGCAAGAGAAATTATCTGACCGAAGACCATCTGGTCGGAAAAGAATATCTTGCCTTAAAAACTTGCGCCAATGGTATCGGGAAAGTAAATTTTCCGTGCAGCAGGGTCCAATGTATAGATACTTAAACCATAATGGTGGCCAGCCCCCGAAAGGAGGCGGCACTACAAAAATAAGAAAACTGACTGACTACATCGTTGGTCTAGTGCAGGGATGGCGAACCTTTACGTATCAACGTGCCATTTTTCTGAAGAAATGTTTAATGAGGTTATAGACGTGCCATCAAGTAATTTTGATTTTGTGATTATTGGGAAAATAATAATAATAATAAATACTATCAACTCAAAACTCTTTATTTACTACAAAAAAGTAGGAACATTTTGCAATGTTTCGATTATACGCGTAATTTAAATTAAAGTAAAATTAGTGGCAGATTAGATAACATCAGAAGTGAAGTAGGTATTATACCTACTTCACACTTTTTTCGTAGTACATCATAATGAATTTTGTGATCAGTGACGTGCCCAAAATATTGTGTCGCGTGCCATTAATGGCACGCGTGCCATTGGTTCGCCATCCCTGGTCTAGTGCAATCAGCGGTACCTAATCTAAAACTATCCGTTCCACTGACCTCTATTAATCTATGACGCCATTTTAGCCCTGTAAACAGTTACGAGTGTTCAAGGAACTAAAATATAGTGAGGAGTTGAGGGCACTAGTTGACAACTGACAGTTGATACTTGACTTTTTGGTACTTCCTGCATCCCTATAATTATATTAGTTCCAGAGACACTCGTATGTCAAATGTGGCGCTTTAAATTGATCCATAATTTAAGCTGTCATTTGTACAGGGACAGCCAGTCCAGTTTCCAGTAATCAATAATCATAGATTAATAAATTATAGGGGTCAGTGATCCGTTCACATATCCTCACCTCTCTATACCTACGTACCTACTTACTCGTGAACATTATTTACATGCAAATACAAAAAAATTTTACTGTGTGGTAGAATTCTATAAATTACAAAGCAAGTCAATAAAATATGATATGAAGGCACGGATGGACTTGAATAATTATTGATTCAATCCATGTCGATTATTCGATCGACCAGTAGGCATATAAGTAATCATCTCGAGTTGTCCTATACCTATCTATGCTCATTATTGGAAGAAGATTTGCATACATAAAAATGTTTATTTAATATTTAAATTCCAACTCAAAACTTGTTAGATATACCTAACAGAAATAAAATTGATTATCCATAAAGAAAAATCACATTTCGATTGAAAATATTACCTTTTGACATGCGACAATTTGTAGCCGATTTTTTCTAATAGACTACCATTGAATTAATATTAAAAGTTATAACTATAATTACTAAGGATTGACAAGTACCTTGAACTTCAGTATACATAATTCATTCTATCATCTCAATCCATCGCTATTCGCAGCCCTTCTTCAACTTTTGGGCACGCATCTCCTCTCAGATTTTCAAGTCCGACTTACGTTCCCTCAAATATGGTTGAGCGAAGCAATAGCTGGATCATGCGTCATGCTCGTGAACGGGTTCCACCGGCGAGAATGGGGATACTTTCTGTCTGCCCGTCTTAACATGTGTTGAATTATAATTAGGTATGCTTTTGTGGAACTCATTGTGGAAACACTGCATACATAGCATACCTAGTATCAAATTCAAATTAATTATTTATTTGCCAGATTGGGTACATATAATACGTTCGCTTCAATCCGCCACAGAGTAGCATGCAAATATGTAATTAGTTACATAGTTAATAGTTGTCCTTATAAATAAGTAATATTATTATTTTAAATTACTGAAAAGGTTGCAAGAAATCGTTTATTGTATAAAAATTTTTTTCTTGCAACCATTTCTTAAGTTTATGATTAAATTTTTTCTGTGGGAGCATCCTAATTTCTGCGGGTAGTTTATTAAAAATCTTTATGCACATAGCGTAACAATTTTTCCGACACAGTGCCGTTTTTGAAATTCTGTCAAAAATTAATCTATTCAGATTTCTCATAGTTCTCTTTTCAACATTATCATGGCTAAATTTAAATATATGGGGGTTTTCTCTATTGAATTGTAAACTTGTTTTGAAAAGAGCAAGGTCCGCCGAGTTTCTTGCTGGATCTTCTCGGCAGGAAGGGCATTCCGAACCGTAACAACCGAACAGTGGTAGGTAGTGGTAGACTCATCGACGATTCAAAAGCACTTGTAAAAAAGTTTATTAGAATAAAAAACATTTCTATTCTATTCTAATAAATTCTACACAAGTTTGAGAACATTTTTCATCTCAATCCGTCACACTTGTCGGAGTGGTCGTGACTCGTGGCCGCTGGGATGCTGTGACATTAGTCGTCACTCGACGTCAGTCGTCGGCTTGGCTTTGGATCGCACCGCCTCCCGCGAGAATCGAGATGCTCCTCCACTTGTGAAGGTTGGCAGCGTTGCATTCCACCACAGTTGTCTGAGTCACCACTTTGACTAAATCTGTCCATCGATTGGATAAGCGTCCTGTCGATCTTCTCCCCTCTAACTGACCTGCGCCACCTTGACCTTTAATTTCTGGAAAGTGGCCGAAGAAAGAAACTATTGGCTCAAGTTTTTTTTTTTAAAGAATATTAGTCAAATTGAAGTTGACTAATATCCTTCCTATCCCCTCCAACTAAGCGGAAAGCTTGTGCTAGGAGTGGGTACGACAATAGTGCAACGGGTGGGATTCGAACCTGCGACCTTTCAGTTTTCAGTCCGCACCTTTAACTGTTGGGCTATTGAGGCTCTATTATTGATCTCCGTTATGGAGATTATCTTTTTGGCTAACTAGGTAAATACTTTGCTTTCATGTCATCCGATGTGAATTGTCTTTCAGCGAAAAGGTCATCCTGATGGGATGAGATCCCGTTGTTTTTACTGCCTGGGAAAACATTTAGACGTCTTAAAGAACTAAGACAGAAATTACCTAGTAAATAATGTAGTGAAGACTTGTACAGCAACATTTAAAACGTGCTCTTCTGAGACGCTAAAAGCAACGCGGTCGTTCATAACGGAGAGTAGCCGCAATAAAAAAATACTTCTAAGGTGCCTACGTAAACTGCTACGTAAATGTTGAGTATTTCAATATATACGACATTAAAACAACCGCATTTATGTTAATTTCATTCTGAAACCGAACGTTTCCGAGATGTGTTTCATACCAAGCTTTTTGAATAGTCTTCCAGTTGAGAGTGCGTCCTCTTCTAAGCGTGTTGCTCGAAGCCTTGGAAGTTATTTCCAAGTCATATTTTTTAGTCTGTGTGTCTGTACGAGTAATAAAAGTGCGAATAGATCTCGACTCTTGAGAATGAAATGTTCCGTACATTGTAAAGCAAATTGTTTTCCCGACGACACGTCTAACACCCATCGACGTTCGCCATTGATTGAGCCATCACTTGCCATCCTTTCTGCTGCTTTTACGCGCCATACCAACAAAGATTTACCGCCATAAATAAATACATAGACTCTTATAAACAAATTAATAGGGGCGGTATTAGAATAACCGTAGGTTTTTTTGTAGATATTGTTAAGTTGGCATCCTTTAAAACATGTTGTCGTAACTCAGCCTACAGTCGGAAACTATCATTTGTTGTGGTTGGAACACAATGTATTGTAAGTTAAAAGCTTTCAGTTTTTATGGAAATGTAAGTTCGGGAATTATTGGAGTAACGAAATTGGTTTTATTGTGACGGTGAGCATTAAACTTTCAGGCATAAATAAAGAGATTGAATATTTGTTTATATTATGATAAATTTACTAATTTTACTTAGGTAATCGTCGTGGTTATTGCATTCCTTCTATTTCGTATTACTGCTGCGCGATTGTCTAAAAATGATTGCATCAGTGTTACGATCGTATTCAGTATTCACCTCTGATTGGCTGAATTTATGCCGTTCTTGCTGCATCAATGCATTAAACCAATCATATAGAGACCAAGCCAATCAGAGATGATTACGAACTTCAAACTGATGCAATCATTTTTAGACAATACCACAAAATTAAAATGATGACGCACAGCGTAAGCCAGTGCACCTTGGAAATTTAGAGGAAAATATAGCTTGACTTCACTGGAAGGAGGAAGAAGGGAAAAGGATTTGTCTAAAAAAATATATTTAAAAAAATCTTTGCACATGAAGTCGTGGGCATCAGTTAGTAGCCAATAAACATAGACAATCTATTGAAAAAGCAGACGAGATACTACCCAATAAGTTACCTCTAGAAGGAGTTAAACCTTTATAAATCCTCTCGTCAAATTAAGGCTAAAGCATTTTCCGTAATCGCCCATCTATACAGCGAAGTAATTTTCTTCAATAAATCGATTGTAAAGTAAAACAACATGATGAAGACATCAAAATTGAAAATCATCAAGTTACCGGGCTCAGTAAAGGCCTGGACAGACACAAAGCGGGACGGCTAAGTGCTACACGGCAACTAAAAGTAAAGTAAAGTAAAGTAAAGTCGTCCATACTGTTCTTCTAATAGTTTAAATTAATTAAGAAAATATTCAAATTACTATTTTCGCCATTACTAAACTATGGAAACCGATAAATACAGTAATTTTATCAAAATAAATTATTTTGCACCTATTTAGAAAGATTGTTGGCGTTTATGTTGCCTGTACCAGGGTCCGCGCAATCTTCAAAGTAATAGTCAAAGAATCTTTGCGGTTTTTTTTTTCATAATAATATTGAGATTTATTGATTGAGATTTTATCAGGGAATCAGGGAAGGGTATAAGACTGAGATATATAGATCCTACTCTATAGATAGATTGAGTTTAAATGAGAAATAAATATGTCCTGCTCCTGACATAAATCTGTCTCATTTTAACCCAGTCTTGAGTCTGTACTAAGTGAGAGTGCCATCGGTAGATCTCATCATAAGACGGTAGGACTGAATAACACATCTGGCAACGCGTCGCACCGCGCCGCGCGTTGATTTATAAAGTCGTGTGATAATATAACTTTCGATTGCATCGTGCGTAGCGACGATTTCATAGACAATCGGTATTTTTTATGCTTATCAAAGGGAATATAAGTATTTTTTGAAAAACGTAATGGTTCTGGCTTTCTCGCTGGAATTTAACAACGAAAATACTGGCTAGACATGGCTGGTGAATCACTGCGTAAAGACTTGCGGAAGCCAGTTCATAAGTGTATCTAAATGGACGCATGGACATTGGACAACCTAGACTACGGGCACACTGGTTCGTGCAGTCCGTACAAGGCTCTGCTACGCCGTCACACATTTTGTATGTCCAGGCCTTAATAACTTGGGCTTTTATTACTTTGATATATTGCCTGTACAAATCGTGATTACGCTAGTGAAAATGTCGTTTCAACAAAACACTGTATTAAAAAAATGAATAATGACTTCTTTGCCGACAACGTCATTATAACGCGCGGTCACCGGCTCGCTGCGAGAGATTCATATCTTACTCCGCTTGCAACAACGCACAGCATTCTAAACCTTATGCATATTGACATAAAACCTATTTTTTATATACTTTCTACATGCAACTGCCAATAAAATTTCAACTTTAAACCTCTGACTTTAAATTTTAATTTAGCCTGTACGGATAAGCTAATAAAGGTGGACTATTCAGAATTTCCTCGTGATTGTTGTGTGGCGAATCGGATTGACAGGTAAGAAGGTTATTATTATCACATTTTACTTAGAGTATGTGCATTTACATAAAATAACGCGTAATTTCTGAAAGGAAATTATTGGTAGCTGTATTAGAAAGGTCGGATTAGATACCTATTTTAATTTGAATGCCAAGAGCCACTCCATGAAATTAAATGAAGATACCCAGTCCTAGTGTAATGGTAATTAGATACCTAAGCATTTTTTATTCCATATAGATGTACTTACTGCGTGGAGTAAAAAAATTATATTTTGTGGATATAAATAAAATATAACTCGAAAACAAATGAAATAATAATAAAAAGATAACTACCGGCCAAATTGAGAACCTCCTATTTTTAAAAATAATTAAAAATAAGTACAAAGTTACAGACAATTAAGTTTTTTTATTTGTTAAAGTTAAAATATAAACAAAATAAACTATAACTTGGGTTTTAAGTCAAGAGTGAATAGGCATTTTCTAGGCAAGCGGGCTCCATCTTTGACTGCGTCTAAAAAGCAATAGTCTCAATAATGCTCAGCCGTTGCACTATTGTCGTAACTCGTACCCACTCCTAACACAAGCTTTCCGTTTATTGAGAGAGGAGAGGAGAACATAAGTCAAGTAATCTATCTATCTATAATATAATAAAACTGTAACAGGTCCAATTCTGTACATTGAAGATATTTTGAAAATTTTTGTTTGAGGGCACTCTATAATCGACACTGAAGCCAAAACAATTTTTTTTTAATTTTTTGTCTGTCTGTCTGTCTGTCTGTCTGTCTGTCTGTCTGTCTGTCTGTCTGTATCTTGGCCGCGCATCACGCCGAAACTACTGGACGGATTTAAATGAAACTTGGCACGATTTAAGTTAATACTACGAGGTATAATATAGGATACTTTTTATCCCGAAATTCAGCACCGATCCGTTGGGAGAGGGGATGAAAGTCAAAATGTGTATTTCGCTGTAATTCATTAAGGCGTATTCCGATTTAATCCATTCTTTTTTTGTTAGAAAGCAGGTTCTTTAGAGATTGTCCTGTAATTATTTCAAGGTCGTCAATTTCGTAGTTCAGAAATTATAGACATCACAATCTTCAGTAAAGGTCCAAATAACTTGAACCCCGGAATCTACAGGATACTTTGAATGAACGGCTCATCTTAAGCTGGCATGCGTAATTTATCGTATATAGCCATCGTGGATACTATTTTGTCAAAGTCAAACTACTCCAAAGGCGTCAGATTTTGCCAAACGATCATTATACCTACATACTACATAGTAGGTATGGATGTAATACATCGTATGGACGTAATATTACAGTGTTTTCCTATGTAATTTAATATCCTAATCATAATTACTAATATTATAAATGCGAAAGTGTGTTTGTTGGTTTGTCCTTCAATCACGCCGCAACAGAGCCACGGATCTACGTGATTTTTTTACATGGGTATAATTGAGGACCTGGAGAGTGACATAGGCTACTTTTATCCCGGAAAATCAAAGTGTTCCCGAGGGAGTTTAAAAACTAAATCCACGCGGACGAAGTCGCGGGCATCAGCTAGTATAATATAAGTCAGCATTAGTCCAGGACAGATAATTTTTGAAAACAAAAAAAATTATAGTAGGATGAAACCCATTGGAAAAGGAAGAGAATGTAACAAAAATGAAAGGAAAAATAATTTACGGGCGATCTGAGGTCAGGACTCAGGAAGTGGGGGGAGGGGGGGTTAAAAGGTAAAAAAACGGTTTACCTATTTCGATTTTCCGGCAAAACTACAAGTCCTATGGAAAAAAGTTAAATGGCAAAGATTATTTTTAGATTTTTCATCATATTGTTTAAACGTATCTGCACTGGTCTACATGGTTAATATTCTTTTTTAAAGTCCATAATGAAAAAAAGGTTGCATGCTCTTCCTCTTAATATTATATCACCCTATCCTTTATAAGTCATAATGAAGCAGCTGTTAATGTCACGGAGTCGTCACTGTGCACGTTTAAGGCGCGATGACCAACTTTCGTCGCCTCTTTGACGAGTGCAAAAAGTGCGTTAATGAACTTAAATTTATTATGCGAAACCATGATATGTACTCGTACGTACGAGGTAATTTTCAAAACTTAATAAGATGCTTGCGTTATATTAATTTTGAGTTTACGAGAAATGAAATTAAGTACGTTTTTTCCCTAAAGAAAAACTGTGTTATCAGAAATTATGTGGAAATAAACTTAAACGTGGCTCTTTAAAAAAAACTTTACTAAGTAATAATCCCTTTTCTCCGAATAAGCGTAAGCAAGGCGTAAGCTTGCGTTTGGTAAGTACTCGTAGGTACTCTTATAACCAAAGAGTGGGAACTTGTACCTAAGGGATTAAACCGTCAATTTTTGAGTTTTCAGTCACGTCAATCTTTTAGTTTTCAGTTACGTCAATCTTTTCTTCTTCTTCGTTTGTTTAGTGGCTCGTCAATCTTTTAGTTATCAGTTACTTCAATCTTTTTGTTTTACTGTGTAAGTTTTCAGTGACTGAACTGCTTAAATATTAACACCTTCCTCTTGATTCAAATTTCGAGGCTTAAATAAGGAAGCGTGAGAACTGAGAAAGAATGCGAATCTCAATCATATTTCAACTCGAAAAATTGGAATCGACGGTAGTTCAACAAACGAACGGATTGTCCGAAGACAAACCAGCCATCGCGCATTGTTCGTTAAGCCTCGGCTACACACTTATGCCCCACGTATAATTAAGGTGGTGAACTCGGCCGCTCAACTAAAACACATAAATCATAATAATTTAATGCGCGTCGGCCCTCTCGCGCCGCGCCGGTTCGAGGCCGGTAACGATTTTTTCACGAGTTACGATCGACGGAGCATCTGCGCTGCTCTCCACTTTAACCCGAAACGGTGGACTTACTCTTGAAGGCGATTTCGAAGTTCAAAATTCGTAAGATTCACTACTATAGCAGCATAGACGATATCGATTTAGGATAACAATCCTAAAAACATGCTAAAACAAATTCTTAGTAGGAGTTACACGAGTCAAGCATGCTAGCATTGATGTAGTTTGCACAAAAATATTATAGTTCCGACTGGTTCTGTTAACCAATTCATTAAGAATTTTCTTAACACATTTTTTGCGGCTTCCTTCTCTGCAGAAATTGTATCATACCTAAGAGAGTCATGAATCATGATTCTACTGTCAGTAGGTACTTACTAATTATATCTATTCTGTGATTCTACTTGTACTACAAAGGTAGTTATAGTTCAAAACCGCTCGTAACAGCGTTTATATCTACGACTAAGAGTGCTAAAATTAAAAACCTCTGCCCCACTAGGGGGACATAGGACTAAAACACTGTCGGTTCTCTTTAGAATCACACTCTTTGTAGTGCATTCCAAAACTGTGAAGTTTAAAGAAGAAAATCAATCGAAAATAATAAGATGGCCTACTTTATAATAAAGATATGTGAGTTTTCATTGGACACCCGATGGAAGCGATGTTTTTATATCACATGACTAGCTGTTGCCCTCGCGACTTCGTCCGCGTGGAATTAGGTTCTTTAAAAATCCCGTGGGAACTGCTGGTTTTATCGGGATAAAAGTAACCTGTAACACTGCAGGTCTGCAACTCATCAAAGAATCACATAGATCCGTTGCTCGATATGACTAACTTGAAAAATTATGGATTTTCATACGTTTATTCAACCCCCAATTTTATTTAACAACCAAGTTTTATAGATATCACTTGAAAAATGACGCACTTTCATACAAAAACATTCAACCTTTATTTAAACATTTTAGGGGTAGAATTTTCAAAAATTGTGAAATGCGTACATCTTTGTTTTTAATCAACAGCTAAAATACCAAGTTTCGTGGATATAACTTGAAAAATGAAGGACTATCTTACAAACATTCAACCCCTATTTTACCCTTTTGGGGATAAAATTTTCAAAAAATGTAAAATATGTACTTCTTTATTTTGAATCAAGAGCCAAAATACCAAGTTTCATAAACATAACTTGCAAAATAACTTGAAAAATGAAGGATTATGATACAAATATTCAACCACAACTTAACCCCTTTGGGGGTAGAATTTTCAAAAAGTGTGAAACACGTTATTCTTTATTTTTAATTGAAAGCCCAAATACCGAATTTAATGGGTATAACTTTAAAAATGACGGACTTTCATACAAACTACGAACCCCTATTTTACCCCTTCGGGGGTAGAGTTTTCAAAAAATATAAAATACGTCCTTCATTATTTTTAATTGAGAGCCAAAATACTAAGTTTCATAAACATAACTTGAAAATTAACTTGAAAAATGAAGGACGATCATACAAATATTAAACCCCTATTTAACCCCTTTGGGGGTAGAATTTTCAAAAAGTGTGAAACACGTGATTCTTTATTTTAAATTTAAAGTCCAAATACTGAGTTTCATGGGTATAACTTGAAAAATGACGGACTTTCATACAAACTTTAAACCCCCATTTAACCCCCTTGGGGGTGGAATTTCAAAAAATCCTTTCTTAGTGCTCACCTACGTCATAAAAGGAACCTACTGTCAAAATTTCAAGTTTCTAGCTTCAGTAGTTTAGGCTGTGTGTTGATAGATCAGTCAGTCTGTCAGTCAGTCAGTCAGGACAAGTCTTTTTATAAGTATAGATATAGACTATAGAATACAGATAGATATAAAATCTTTCTCTTTCTCGCTCACTCATACTGGCAAAAATACGCGCTGCCCAAGCAAGAGGTATAATCACTGACCTCTCTAATTATTATTCTATGATTATATTACCTAACACTGGACAGGTAGCTGCCATATTTTTTGGACCCACTTGATTGTCGCCATTTTGGCGCTATAAACAGTTACGAGTGTCCAAGGTACTAAAATTAGTGAGGGCACTAGTTGATAACTGATAGTCGATACGGCACTTTCTGCATCCCTATATTATTATTATTAGTTCCAGAGACACTCGTAGGCATGTCAAATGTGGCGCTTCAAATTGAGCCAGTCCAGTCTTAATCATAGATTAAATATGGATGTCAGTGGATGTAATGATTCATTCGTTTTGGCCCAAATTAGACGGAGCGTCGTTCATCGTTGCGAAAATTTTTACGAAAATGAACCGTCTTAATTCGCCCTAAGGGTGAATTTTCTACGGTTAATTTTTCGAGATTTTTGCTTTCATTTTCGAAGGACATCGGTGAGCCATCCGTCTAAATTCGCCCTTAGGGCAAAAACCCTAGGGCTCATTTTCGCAAAAAATATTCGCAAAAATGAACGATGAACGAGGCACCGTCTAATTTCAGCCTAGCTTCGCTTCGAAAATAAAGTCAGAACAAGATCGTCAATTTCTACAATCCTTTTCAAGAGTAAGCATGCTTGGAAATTGACAGCTTTATAAATAACAAACGAGTAAAGAAGGGCCCAATGCGATTTGTGGATAACGGCTGTAAATAAGAGTGAGCCCGCAAAGAGGCCGCACTGTTTCAATTTCATAAACGTCCAAGTCCATTATATTATATTATTAACGTAAAGCAATTACAAATAAGGACTTCATGTCAGCCATATAATATATCGTGGTTCTATGAAAGTCTATGGTATTTATATTTAACTGTCATAATTTCCTCCTGACTTCATAATAATATTATAATTAAACCTACCTACCCTCTTAATTTAGAATCAAGATACTTACTTCGAAATAGTTTAAAATATTATTATTAATAATTTTTCTTTGAGTATTAAAATTTTTTACTTGGACGGCGTGTATTTTTTGTAAATATAGATAATTAGTAGTAGTTTTTAATTTATGTTTTCCATTAATTATTAGGTAATTGTTTATTACGTAAATTAGCTAACTACCTAGTACATT
The DNA here is from genome assembly GCA_029955525.1 of Oeneis ivallda. Lineage (NCBI taxonomy): Eukaryota > Metazoa > Arthropoda > Insecta > Lepidoptera > Nymphalidae > Oeneis > Oeneis ivallda. Next base: position 20,511,214 of record JARPMR010000013.1, on the reverse strand, counting down.
CTAAACTAAACAAATAAATATTATTCCCATAAAAAATAAACAGCGAGCAAGTATAGAGCGATATTAAATTAAGGATTGATTGCTCTCAAAAATAAAACTTTTTGTTTTTGAGCCCCGAATGTTTGCTGTAGCCTTACTAATATTAAAAATGCGAAAGTGTCTTTGCTCGTTGGTCTGTTTGTCCTTCAATCACGCCGCAACAGAGTTAGGGACCGACGTGGATACTTTTTATCCCGGTAAATCAAGGAGTTAGTTACTACTACGGGATTTTTAAAAAATAATTCCACGCGAATGTAGTCACTGGCGATAGCTTAAAGCTTATCTTTCTCCTGGCGTTTATTATAGAACACTACAATTTGATGCGAGTGAAGCGTCAATAACTATCATTATTGTTTCATCATAGAAATAAGAAACGTGCTTTTAATAATCGTCAAACGATTTTTAAAATAACTAGAACTAAAATTTTACAGTTTCTGCGTAAATTGAGTCGCGGCTATTACAGTATTATAAATCAGTCGGTTTCGAAACAAGTGTTAGTTCCCTCGTGATCGAATGATTACAGTTAATGGTAACCGGCGTCGGAGATGTCTTACTCCCAGCAGGGTAAATGTACCGGTTATCGTACTTACCAGTTTATCTTGAAATAATGAAAATTTAAATTATACGCATAAAAATTTTTAAGAATAAGTTTTTAAGTCCGCATAGATTAAAGTTTATTAATTCCCTAAATGGAGCCTATGTGTTTATCTTGGGTATGAGCTATCTCGATTACAAATTTCATTCAGGTTCATTCGTTGTAGCGTGAGGGAGTAACAAACATCCATCCATCCATCCTCAAAAACTTTCGCATAAATAATATTAGTAGAATTATGTGGCATGAATGTAAAAAAACTAAAGACTACTGAAGTTAAAAAACTAATGAGACCAAACTCTCTGTCCTACACAATCCAATGCCGACATTCCATCTTCCTTGTCGAGGTTGACTTAACAGGGAATAAAAAATATTACAAATACATGAAATATCCTATTCTGCTAATCTTACTCTTACTAATATATAAATGCGAAATAGCAATGTATTTAAAAATCTGATTATTTAATCACTCTACAATTTAGTTGAACTTGGACTCTTACTTTATCAAACTATCAAAACTACTAAAAGTCCAAACTTCATGTTCAACAGCAGCGTGATTTAAGTACAAACCACAAAACAACACATCCGCATTATAATATTAGTAAGGATAAAATAATCCTGAGGGTCGGTGTTGGGTATCCATTACCCTGAAATTCTTAACTCAGCGGGGTGCGCGCGCGCAGCGGGATGCCTCGTTATTAGCACCTCGCGGTTCAAAGCTCGCCGCGCCCCCCTCCCCGCCGCGCCGCGCACCCCGCGCAATCTGTCAGTCTGTCAAGTCGAATTAGGTAAGTGAAATAATTTTAATTACGATAAAGGAATCGCTCTCACGAATCCGAATTGAGATGTTGCATTTGGTTTTTAATTGATATCAGATTTGGCAATTCACTGAGGGTTTTTAATCTTAGTTTGATTAATCATTCATTTCATTTATATCAACCTATCGCCGATCCACTATCGGGTATCCACCTGAGAAGTCCTATAGGTAGTCATAGTCAACGCTCGCGCTGGCCAAGTTCATTGGCAGACTTCTCACAACTTAGATAAAATTATAGAGAACGCTTCGAGCGTTCGAGTTACCAAAGTTCATTATCATTATCACACCTCCTATCCTTTCCGAAGGGAGGCGTGATTTAAAAAACTTTAGGAACCTCTGCTGTAAAGCGTTAACGATCATAGAAAGAGAATAGATACAACAAAGTGTAATTTGGCTAGGAGGGCAGGTTTCTTCAAGTTATTTTCCTTCAACGTAAACAAGTGACACGAGTGCTAATGATTTAATACTAGTAGGTACAAGTGTAATATAATTTTATAAACATCTATAAACATCCTTAGGATCCATGTCAAAGTACATAATCATCACAATAACGATTGTTACGCCATATCATCAGACGTCGGAACCATTGCTATTCTGATTAGGCTTTTATTGACCCCTTACCATGGGTTCTGATTGGTCGATAACTCCGCCCCTCGCACGGGGCGTAAGCGCATCGACATTCAAAACAATGATCCGACATTTTAATTAATAAATAGGTAGGATTGTTATGTTATATTCATCAGAACGGGAGATTATTATATTACTAGCTGATGCCCGCGACTTCGTCTGCGTGGATTTAGTTCATAACATCCCGCGGGAAATCTTAGAGCTCCATGATGTAGTTTATGCTTAGTGGCTCGGTCCCTATCCGAAATATCGCTGGTATTTTCTAATAGGTCTAGGTACGAGGAATCAAAATATTGCCTTTGGGCGGCACCATTAGGACCACCCGTATATACTTGCATCTGGAAATCCTTACTGCTGGCTGGGTTGACCACTTTTATAACCACCCAGAAATGCTTTTACCCGGAAATCCTTACTGATGGTTAGGTTCATCACAGCTTTCGTTGTTATTTTTTTTACGGCAATGTAGGAATACTTGCACCCAAAAATCCTTACTGTTGGTGAGGTTAAAGGTGGCTGGAGAAAGGAGTGGGGTGGGGTTTAGAGGGGTTGCCAGACTGTTTCTCGTTTGTTTTATCACTTTTACCAAAGAGAAAATTGAATTATTAATAATAACCGATAAAAGTGATGAATTTCATAGTATTTATCAAATTTACCAAATGGTGAGGTAATTATTAATAATTACCGAAAACTATTAATAATTATCACATTTATCACATTTACCGCAACATATACATAGGGAACTTGTACCTAAGCGATTGAAGCGTCAATTTTTGAGTTTTCAGTCACGTCAATCTTTTAGTTTTCAGTTACGTCAATCTTTTAGTTTTCAGTTACTTCAATCTTTTTGTTTTACTGTGTAAGTTTTCAGTGACTGAACTGCTTAAATATTAACACCTTCCTCTTGATTCAATTTCGAGGCTTAAATAAGGAAGCGTGAGAACTGAGAAAGAATATGTATCTCAATCATATTACAAGTCGAAAAATTGGAATCGACGGTAGTTCAACAAATGAACGGATTGTCCGAAGACAAACCAGCCATCGCGCATTGTTCCTTAGGTCGCGGCTACACACTTATGCCCCAAGTATAATTAAGGTGGTGAACTCGGCCGCTCAACTAAAACACATAAATCATAATAATTTAATGCGCGTCGGCCCTCTCGCGCCGGTTCGAGGCCGGTAACGATTTTTTCACGAGTTACGATCGACGGAGCATCTGCGCTCCTCTCCACAGTCCACTTTAACCCGAAACGGTGGACTTACTCTTGAAGGCGATTTCGAAGTCCACAATTCGTAAGATTAACTACTATAGCAGCTTACATCAGCATAGACGATCTAGGATTTCTTCGATCTAGAGATTAAGGATAACAATCCTAAAAAACACGCTAAAAAACGAGTCAAGCATGCTAGCATTGACGTAGTTGGCACAAAAATAGTAGTGGTTTTTATATTTATAATATTTTGAAGAAAATAAATCGAAAAAAGTAAAACTATAGAATACAGATAGATCTAAAATCTTGTTCTCTTTCTCGCTCACTCACACTGGCAGAAATACGCGCTGCCCAACCAAGAGGTAAAATCACTGACCTCTCTAATTATTATTCTATGATTATATTATTACCTAACACTGGACAGGTTGCTGTCATATTTTTTGGACCTACTTGATTGACGCCATTTTGGCGCTGTAAACAGTTACGAGTGTCCAAGGAACTAAAATTAGTGAGGGCACTAGTTGATAACTTATAGTTGATAAGGCACTTTCTACATCCCTATATTATTATTAGTTCCAGAGACATTCATAGAGATCCATAAAATGCTGTCATTTGTCAACAGCCAGTCCAGTCTTAATCATAGATTAATTAATATGGAGGTCAGTGGGTGTAATGATACATTCGTTTTACTTAGCTAGCTTCGCTTCAAACGAGATCGTCAATTTCTAAAATCCTTTTCAAGAGTAAGCATGCTTGGAAATTGACAGCTTTATAAATAACAAACGAGTAAGAAGGGCCCAGTGCGATTTGTGGAAACGGCTGTAAATAAGAATGAGCCCGCAAAGAGGCCGCACTGTTTCAATTTCATAAAAGTCCAAGTCCATTATATTATATTATTAACGTAAAGCAATTACAAATAAGGACTTCATGTCAGCCATATATATTATCGTGTTCGTGGTTCTATGAAAGTCTATGGTATTTATATTTAACCGTCATAATGTCATAATTTCCTCCTGATGTCATAATAATAAAAAAAGCCGGCCAAGTGCGAGTTGGACTCGCGCACCGAGGGTTCCGTACTCCAAAAGTAAAAGTAAAACGATAATATTATATTAATTTGCTTATTTATCGTTAACTTTGTTTGTAGAGGTTTATTGTTAATATAAAAAAAACTATGCTAGTTAGAGCGTTGGTTTTATTTTTCCTGTAAAATATACATAAACCTCTATTGACTATAATTATTTCAGATTTTTCGATTGGTAAACTTCGGAAATAAGGGGGGGGGGAACGGTATTTTTTTCGACATTTTGGCCGATTACTCAAAAATTATAATATATAGAAATAAATAAAAAACTGTTTTAGAATGCACAAGTAAAGGCCTTTCATATGATACCCCACTCGGTATAGTTATCTTACTTTAAAATTTCAAACCCCCGATTTTCCCCCTTTTTTAATCAAACTAAAATAATTTTCGCGTTGCTTTTATTTTTCCTGTAAAATATACATAAACTTTTATTGACCATAATTATTTCAGATTTTTCGATTGGTAAACTTCGGAGATAAGGGGGGGGGGGGGGGAACGGTATTTTTTTCGACATTTTGGCCGATTACTCAAAAACTATTATATATATAGAAATAAATAAAAAACTGTTTTAGAATGCACAAGTAAAGGCCTTTCATATGATACCCCACTCGGTATAGTTATCTTACTTTGAAATTTCAAACCCCCGATTTTCCCCATTTTTTAATAAAACTAAAAATAATTTTCGATTTTTCTTTATTCCAGTGATGTTGGGCCACTATTATACACAACTATGTCAAATTCCATGTCGATAGCTTTAATAGTTACTGAAATAATCGACTGTGACAGACGGACGGACGGACGGACGGACGGAGAAAGTCTCACCATAAGGGTTCCATTTTTACCATTTTGGTACGGAACCCTAATTATTATACTTAATTAATTACCCTCTTAATTCAGAATCAAGATACTTAGGTACTTCAAATTAGTTTAAAATATTATTATTAATAATTTTTTCTTTGAGTAATAAAATTTTTTACTTGGACGGCGTGTATTATTTGTAAATATAGGTAATTAGTAGTAGTTTTTAATTTATGTTTTCTATTAATCATTAGGTAATTGTTTATTAGGTACGTAAATTAGCCAACTACCTAGTAATTAATTAAATAAATATTATTCCCATAAAAAATAAACAGCGAGCAAGTATAAAGCGATATTAGATTAAGAATTGATTGCTTTCAAAAATAAAACTTTTTGTTTTTGAGCCCCGAATGTTTGCTGTAGCCTTATAAATATTAAAAATGCGAAAGTGTCTTTGCTCGTTGGTCTGTTTGTCCTTCAATCACGCCGCAACAGAGTTAGGGACAACGTGGCTACTTTTTATCCCGGTAAATCAAGGAGTTACCATGTGATTTTTTAAAAACTAATTCCACGCGAATGTAGTTACTGGCATCAGCTAGCAGGAGCATTAGCTTATCTTTCTCCTGGCGTTTATTAGAGAACACTACTTACTGACACCGACAATTTGATGATAACTATCAGCCACCAGAACGACTTACTGTTTCATCATAGAAATAAGAAACGTGCTTTTAATAATAATCGTCAAACGATTTTAAAAATAACTAGAACTAAAATTTTACAGTTTCTGCGTAAATTGAGTCGCGGCTATTACAGTATTTTAAATCAGTCGGTTTCGAAACAAGTGTTAGTTCCCTCGTGATCGAATGATTACAGTTAATGGTAACCGGCGTCGGAGATGTCTTACTCGCAGCAGGGTAAATGTACTAGTTATCGTACTTACCAGTTTGTTATCTTGAAATAATGAAAATTAAAATTAAACGCATAAAAAGTTTTTAAGAATAAGTTTTTAAGTCCGCGTAGATTAAAGGTTTTTTAATTCCCGCAGGAACTGTAACTGCCCGGGATGAAATGGAGCCTATGTGTTTATCCTGGGTATGAGTTATCTCGATTACAAATTTCAGTCGTAGGTATCGGTTCATTCGTTGTGGCGTGAGGGAGTAACATCCATCCATCCATCCTCAAAAACTTTCGCATAAATAATATTAGTAGAATTATGTGGCATGAATGTAAAAAAACTAAAGACTACTGAAGTTAAAAAACTAATGAGACCTAACTCTCTGTCCTACACAATCCAATGCCGACATTCCATCTTCCTTATCGAGGTTGACTTAACAGGGAATAAAAAATATTACAAATACATGAAATATCCTATTCTGCTAATCTTACTCTTACTAATATATAAATGCGAAATTGCAATGTATTTAAAAATTAGATTATTTAATCACTCTACAATTTAGTTGAACTTGAACTCTTACTTTATCAAACTATCAAAACTAATAAAAGTGCAAACTTCATGTTCAACAGCAGCGTGATTTAAGTACAAACCACAAAACAACACTTTCGCATTATAATATTAGTACGGATAACAAAATAATCCTGAGGGTCGGTGTTGGGTATCCATTACCCTGAAATTCTTAACCCAGCGGGGTGCGCGCGCGCAGCGGGATGCCTCGTTATTAGCACCTCGCGGTTCAAAGCTCGCCGCGCCCCCCTCCCCGCCGCGCCGCGCACCCCGCGCAATCTGTCAGTCTGTCAAGTCGAATTAGGTAAGTGAAATAATTTTAATTACGATAAAGGAATCGCTCTCACGAATCCGAATTGAGATGTTGCATTTGGTTTTTAATTGATATCAGATTTGGCAATTCACTGAGGGTTTTTAATCTTAGTTTGATTAATCATTCATTTCATTTATATCAACCTATCGCCGATCCACTATCGGGTATCCACCTGAGAAGTCCTATAGGTAGTCATAGTCAACGCTCGCGCTGGCCAAGTTCATTGGCAGACTTCTCACAACTTAGATAAAATTATAGAGAACGCTTCGAGCGTTCGAGTTACCAAAGTTCATTATCATTATCACACCTCCTATCCTTTCCGAAGGGAGGCGTGATTTAAAAAACTTTAGGAACCTCTGCTGTAAAGCGTTAACGATCATAGAAAGAGAATAGATACAACAAAGTGTAATTTGGCTAGGAGGGCAGGTTTCTTCAAGTTATTTTCCTTCAACGTAAACAAGTGACACGAGTGCTAATGATTTAATACTAGTAGGTACAAGTGTAATATAATTTTATAAACATCTATAAACATCCTTAGGATCCATGTCAAAGTACATAATCATCACAATAACGATTGTTACGCCATATCATCAGACGTCGGAACCATTGCTATTCTGATTAGGCTTTTATTGACCCCTTACCATGGGTTCTGATTGGTCGATAGCTCCGCCCCTCGCACGGGGCGTAAGCGCATCGACATTCAAAACAATGATCCGACATTTTAATTAATAAATAGGTAGGATTGTTATGTTATATTCATCAGAACGGGAGATTATTATATTACTAGCTGATGCCCGCGACTTCGTCTGCGTGGATTTAGTTCATAACATCCCGCGGGAAATCTTTGTCACCCTCCAGGTTCTCAACTATACCTATCCAATAAATCACGTCAATCCGTAGCTTTGTAGCAGGAAACATTTGATCGTCTTGCTCGCGGCATTGTTAATGATGAATTGATGATTCAAAGAGAAAACATATTACTGATGATATTATCAATTACGTTAAACTAAAATTTTTATAATTGTTTTTACCATAATTAACCAAATACAAAATTACGTTTAGCTGTCATTTACGTTTTGTTCTTCCACTGTCATTTTCGTTTTTTTATTCCATGTCAGATGCATTTTTGTTATACCAGGTTTTATATTGACTTGACGGAAACGCAGTCGAACGGGATAAAAAGTAATATATGTCCGTCTCCTGGTTCTAAGCTACCTTTCCACCAATTTTGAGCCAAATCGGTTCATCCGTTCTTGAGTTATAAATAGTGTAACTAACACCACTTTCTTTTATATATATATAGATTTAGCTTGCTAATAATGGAGTCATCTCTCCGTCACAGTTTCATATCACGGTCGTCGACAAAGAGTCACAAAGCGCTTGTATAACTGATAAATGCATTCATCTCTGCATATTAATTAAATTAATATACATATTTTGGAAGACAAGAGTTACACAAGAGCTCGACTCTTTGATCACTATAGCCTGCTAATAATGGACTCATTCAGTCCATAATTCTGGACGTTCGATCAGTTACAAGTTCTGTTCGATACATTAATACAGTAGATTTGAAAATAGTATATGAACTGAATGTTATTATTTAGCGAGCTAATGTAAACGTTGTATTTCATACATGCTTATAACAAAACCATCACTACATCATAGTTTCACACCTCAGTCGTTGACCTCCGAGTGGTCCTACAGCTTCTTGTGTTTCATCAATTAATGGAGAGAAAAGGATGTTTGTGTTAAAGTTTCTAATAATGAAGTTATCTGTCATCACTCCGGAACTGATTCACACCTTGGTGTTCGATGCGGAATCTTTACCTACTCCTTGTTTTGTATATTAATGCAGTAGAGATTAATACAAGAGAACGTTTTTATTTAGCCGGCTTATAATGGAGTCATCACTCCGTGACAGTTTCACACCTTCGCCTCGGCGCGGTGTTATTACTTGTTGTTTTCAAACAGCAAAGCCATAGAGATGAATAAAATAATGGAGTCATCACGCCGTGACACTTCACAACTTGTTTTTCGAAGCGTAGTAAGTACTAACTCCTTGTGTTTCATACATAAATACAGCAGAGATGAATACTTCACAACAGGATGTTATTATTTAGCCGGCTAATAATGGAGTCATCACTCCGTGACAGTTTCACACTTCGCCTTCGACGCGTATTTTTATTTTCAACTCAGGTTTTACGATCCACCTTTGTGTCGGCCGATGGGCGCGTTTTAAAGTCAATGCGCTTTTTCAAAAAGTAAATTCTTTTTTAAGCAAGTGCAACGTGTACATAGAGCAATAAAAGCAATGTATTATATTTGTTTCTGCTCTAATGATCCATTAAATAATTCAATACTTTTTAAATTTATTTGGATAATATAGGTATGATAAGAGATAGACATTACAGACAAATCTAGATAGGATTTGCCCCCGATCTCTTCAATGTTTATTCTGTTAGAACTTCTGCGCTGTCACAACACAAACCAAAATAAAGATTCTGTTTTCGTTGTGAGATTTCGTAATGAAGCAATAAGGTGTCGACCAAAGAACGCCGTGAGTTAATTATTAAAATTACGTTCGGCTTGAAATACCAATTTCCAAAGTTTTGCCCACGGCTTGCTCCGAGTAGAGTTAAGGTTTTAAAATCCCGCGGCAAGCCTTTTCGAGGATAAAATTAGCCTATGTCACTTTTCAAGATATCAACTATACCTACGCATTGCAAAAAATCACGTCGATCCGTTACTCCGTCGTCGCGTGTTGTTTGTTGCATGAAAAACGACAAACTAACAAACAAAAACACTTTCATAATATTAGTAAGGATGTACTTCAAAATTAATTTCGCTGGAAAAGTCCCCACGGAGGCCGCGCACCGCCGTTCGGTACAAATTCGTGAGGCGTTAAGCAGACCTCCACAGATAATGTAAACTCTTCGCATTTAATAAATTGAACCTGAATGTAATTAAGATATTATCGCCTCACAGAAATTATACGTGAACCACCCCGACACCATGGTTCGTACTTCGTACCATCATCGGTGTTATCGTACCGCGTCATTTTGAATTCAATTGGCCAAATAATTTTAGAACGTTTCCTTACACAAATACAGAGGTTGTATCTATTGTATTCTTAATGAAAATAAAGAAATTATTAATTTCATTTATATACCACACCACGGCCGGCCCATACTGAGTATATAGGTCTCCTCTCGAATGAAATAGTTAAGGTCATAGTCCACCACCCTGGCAGGCAGCTGACTCTCTTAAAATTTTTATCCTGGAATGACAAAGGGTTCCCACGGGATATTTAAAATCTAACTCCAAACGGAATCCTCTAAAAACTAGTCCTCCATAAAAATAACACCTAAAAGAGCAATAATACTAATAAAATTAGAACTCAATTTTACCCTGAGAGGACCTTAACATTTGACACACCAAACTTGCAATTGCCCAATCCCAATTACAATATAAATAAATATAAACGACCAAATCTATAGCCGATGTCATATTGATTAAATCTTCGATATTTCACAACAAAGATCCTTTCCAAAGAGCGTTCCGAGAACTAATCGATACTGTTGTTGTAATCAATAAGCGTCAATAAGGCATCGATAACCTTCGATAACGGATAAACTCACGAATGACGAGCGATTATTTCAAAACGATTGTATATCGATTCGTCGATACGTCAGCTTTGTCGAATGATTGTGGATTTAATATGATTTGATACAATTGTTGTTGTATTTAATACGTAATTCAATGGCTCTGAGAAAGATGAACTTATAAAACTATATTAACATGCGAGTGCTCTTCCATTTCTCGTACCTAGCAAGAACGCGTTGAAGTCTTTTATACAGCTGTTTGAAATTACATTGAAATTACAGGTTAAAATGTTTTGTTGGATAGAAAAATATAAGTAGGTACCTACTATGCATTCGTAATAAGCTATTTTACTATCACAAGCTCGATTTTTAATTATTTTTGTTTTTATGTTATTGTTAAATGGAGCATAGCATAGGTAAAACACAGAAATATTTTGCAAATCGATTCATGACTTGAAATTAGTGAAGCAACAAATAAGTTGCTTTACTCATCTCAAGATAGCAATCCTAAATCTATGCCTATGTCACTCTTTAAATTTATACGCAAAAGTCGATACTTCTGTATGTTACAGCGTGATCGAAGGATAAACCTTTCGTATCATCATACTTCTTACTAATATTATAAATGCGAAAGTATGTTTTTTTGGTTTGTCCTTCAATCACGCTGCAACAGAGCTACAGATCGACGTGATTTTTTGCATGGGTATATTTGAGGACCTGGAGAGTGACACAGGCTACTTTTTATCCCGGAAAATCAAAGAGTTCCCGAGGGACTTTAAAAACTAATACCACGCGGTCGAAGTCGCGGGTAAATACTTAATATTATAAATGCGAAAGTGTGTTTGTTTGTTGGTTTGTCCTTCAATCACACCGCAACAGAGCTACGGATCGACGTGTTTTGCATCGGTATAGCCAAAGACCTGGAGAGTGACATAGGCAAAAAAATCCCGAGGTATTTTAAAAACTAAGCACGCGGACAAATTCGCGGGCATCAGCTAGTTTATTTATAATATTAGTAAGGATAGTAAGGTAAAGATGCCAAGAATAGAATAACATCAATCAAGTCGGTAATTTTTAAGCTATTGCATAGCTTTTATCGCGGGCTTTGAACTAGGACAAACAGTTTGAGTGCGGCGACCGAATCAAGAAATTCCGTAACGAAAAAAAAACCTAGCACCGTCGTTCAGTAAGCGTTCAACATTTTAGAGGTTCTCAAATAGCTCTATTTGGCGCAGTGGGCGAGCGACCACTTTCTTTACCGTATGGTGTATGACGTCGCAGGTTCGAATGTCACTCGCGAAGTAGTTACAGTTCGCTTTTCTTGTTTGTTTGTTTTTTTTTGCATAATTTTTATTATGCAAAAAAAAATATTGCATAAATATTATAATTGCATAAGTTGATAAAAAAATGCTATGCAATAGCTTTAGCGCGGCAGTCCCCGAGTGCCACTTAAGTTTTTTTTTTTAAATAAACCTACTAAGCGTACCCAGATGACAATCGAAACGAAACAAATTATCCTAAAGTGCCAAAATTACTTACTGTTGTAGACGTCTTAGAGCATATCACATTGGCATAACAAAACTTGCACAAAATGTACCTTCTTAACACAACTTGTAATCTGTAATCTAATTTACAATTATTATGTAAGGGTAGGCGTTACCAACTGAGCTGACCTGCATCACATTATAAATGATTAACTTCTACTGAGTAATTTTGTATTAGGTAATTAATTCCACTTGTAACTAGTTATGTACTTAAGCCAAGATAATGCCTATTTCTTCAGTCAATTATCTTCAACTGACCGCTCACATATGACTGGACTCAATTGAAACTTCATGAATAAAATAACACTCCACGCAATCCCATCATACCCATAAAGTAGTAAAAAGGCGCGCCGAATACTAATTACAATTCATATCTCACGCCCAGACGCGTTTAAACGAATTAAGAAATATTTTACCTTAAATGATTTAACAATTACAGGGCTGCGATCTGCTTCGTGACCGGACGAATGAGTAAGGTAATATCACCACTTTCCGTTACATTCAAATTCAAAATTCAAAATTCAAAATTATTTATTTCATTAACCTGTGGCTCTTATGACACGTCAAGATTCTACCACCGGTTCGGAAAGCGGATTTTGCTGAGAAGAGCCGGCAAGAAACTCAGCAGTTGCTCTTTTCAAAATAATCATTTTACAATATTAATAAGTAGCTATTACATTGTAATAAGTTTTTATACTATCTTGTGGGCAGCTGGATGCCAAGCTGATTTAACCCGTGCATCTTTGTTAGAATAGAATATGACTTTTCCACAAAACGTACTACAATTCAATTCATTCATTTCATTAATTCCCACAAAAACCCGAATATTAGTCAAATAGAAGTATCAAGTTGAATTCTGACTGATGTGTTGTGTGTTGAATGCTGGGACAGAAGTAATTTAGAGGCTCTGGTCTGTTATTTTACTCTTTTAAAGATGAGGTTTTAAATGTGCGCTAAATTTATAATTTAGTATCGATGCAAATTTATGATTGTGGTGAATTAACGTCATAATTTATAACTCCAGCAATATTGGGACGTCATGGGAATAAGTTTTAACGTAAACTAATTTAATATTGAAGTCGAACGATTTGACAACTCGGTTGTAGCCTAATGGTCAAGACTTTGGTCTCCTTCTCAAGAGGTCAGATTTTTGAATGGCAGTATGGTGCACTACGGACTAAACTAAAAGGGCCTGTGATCGGTTGAGATGAAGTTCAGATTAATGGAACTGCTTAAAACACCCTAAAGTGGAATATGATATGGATAAGTGGACACGAGTGCACCACTCAGCCAATTCGCTCTAGCCTAATGGATCAACAATCGACGACAAACGAATGAATGGATTTCGAAGTTAAGGTCACAGATCCATTCGAAATTTCTAAGATATGATCGTTAAAAGCCTTCATCGAAATATTAGTTCAATATATTATTCAGGTTAACCAGTAGGTACGCACATTAAGAATAAAACGATGTGAGGGTTTTTTACCCTACATTCGTAATGTAGCCAGATTGCCATCTCGACCTTTTACAAGTTACAATACTTCACGTTTAACACTTTGGGTATGCTTTACTCCATTGAGTACTAAACCACCGCTTTACTCTAAAGATTTGTACTTTCGATTTCAATTTAAATTTTAAGTACACTCATTTAACGAAAAATAAGCGGCTGGCACTCGCCAAAAGTATTGGGCCAGTTTTTTTTAAATAGAAAGCAATATTTTAAAAACAGAATAATTAAAATTAACACAAAATATTGTCATTGCTCCATGTTTTAAAATTGTTAAACATTAATTAAAATTATATCATTTTTTTAAACATTACTATCCAAACTGAACTTGACTAATATTGTCCTCTCCTCTCCAAACAAGCTTCTCTAATAAAGTTACCTATCTATCTTTATTGGAAAAGTTGTCAAATCCATTGTTTGTAAGCAAACAATGTCTAAACAAATAACCAAATTTTAATCACACGCGAATATAACATTGCTTTCACAATTGTTAAATAAATTCCCAACACGTAGTTATAATAAAGGAGTTACCATCTAATAGGCATCGATTCCACTGCCAGAGTTCTGCATTCACTGATCTCTGATATACTATAGCTCTCTCACAATGTCATATTACCGACAGCTTATATTCCTGTGCAATTTTAAAGAGCCTTTTTGTATTTCCGAACGCAAGTGCAATGAGATTTTTTTTTAAATACCTACTCAAAGTTAATAGCACGTGGCCAAAGTAGGAAGCATAGAAATAGGAAGACGTAGTCGTAATTCCTAGTTCCATAGTAGGAAGTAGTAATTAACGCACAATACCTACGTTGTTTTTGAAGTTTATATTTTGCTGTTAGCACAAACACGCCCCCCTGCCTGCCTTTGTTATCCGAGTGGCAAGGATCCTTGTTGAACTATAGATGTGTTCCTATATACACTGCGAGCACTGGTCAGTGCTCTCACTGGTGAAAAATTCGTTCCTTATAGACTGCCAGCCCACTGCCGCAGTGAAATATAGGGAAATATATGACGTCATAATTCACCGCCATTTTTGTACTTTCGAGGTAAGGTGCTCTCAATACTTTGATCACGTGATCAAAAAATAGAACAGCGAGATACTGTCATTGAGATTTGAAAAAATCTTAATGACAGTATACTGAACTGCGTTCGGTTTAAAAGAGTAACCAGTATATAGCAAACTACAAAGGAACGGCTTCACAGTATTGACGTCACTTCTTACAGTAGTTCAGTGTATATCGGAACACACCCTATATATTTTAAGCTGTCAAATGAATTTTTGAAAAGAGCAACTGCTGAGTTTCTTGCAGGCTCTGCTCAGTAGAATCTGTAGAATATAAATTATCTGCTTGCCGAACCGGTGTTAGTCTTGAGTCTTGACTTGATAAGACCGAGCATCAAGTTGGTAAATCATTTTTCATTTTTCATTTATATTTTCTTGATACGATTTTCTTAAGCACTGTAGAACTCTTGACCTCTGGCACTAGGATCAAAGCTGTCGATATAAAGACGTTACCATCTTAATTTGTACTAACTAAAGTGTCCAGTCACTGATTGGTATCACTATTCTGTTTTTATAAGCCGCTTATACAACTTCATTGTTACGAAACGGTACTTCCTATCCGAGGTGAAAAAAGATGGCCATGTCTGAGTAAGACGTGTATCCTGAGGGTTCCGTATTTTTTTAACACAGCATTTCAAATTTCAGAGATGACAGCTTTTTCTCAGAAATGGTAGTCTTTCGTTTATTTTTGCTGTACTACTGTAAGTGCAATATGTTTTTAGAAAACTCAAATACAGGAAAATCTAATTTTTTAGTGCGTGTAATGTAAAATTTGCATATTGTGATATTATAATACTTATCCTGATTTTTACTATGACGTCTTACCTATACGGGAAGCCGTTTGTGAGAAAGACGCTGTAAATTGTTCATAATTAATAAGATAATCATATAAAATATAGGTATGAAATTTTTTTCCAGAAACGTTATGCAGAAATTGTTAGACGGAAAAATATATTATGTCAATAATTAAAAACTTACAGTAAAACTTAACAGTACTAATACTGGCTACCTTTTTGTTATGTCCTAACAACAATCGAGTTTTTTAATCTATCGTGAGTATTAAGAATTTTTGATTGAGAAAAAAATTTGATAGTTCAGTATGATAGCCATTTCTTCAACATGAAATGACGCTAAAGCACATTATACTACGGCCGTTCAGAGAATGCGTTCCTGACACGTCGCGATTGAACGGACGACGTAACTTTCTAATGGCGTTGCAGTTACGATAAAAATATTATTGCTGGTTGTTTACCGTTTTAACAATTGATGAGCATTAAAACAACATTATTATATCAATAATCAATTAATGTTATAATTTTGTGACAGTTGTCGTGACTAACTGACAGGTGTCAGGAACGCATTCTCTGAACGGCCGAATTTTAAGTCCGTTTTTACGGAGTACGCACGTGACTCTAAAAAGGCTTATGAACAGTTGGAACAATCGGTCCGTTTATCAAAATAATAAGGCGTTAAGATGAGACCTTTAATAGTTTGTTAAGTGCCGTAACGTTTCTGTAATAAGCGCGCTGGCCGTAATAACAATAACAATGAAAAATAATAACCCGAGCGATAGGGTCGCGCGGACCGCGTACGCTTTTCTTGTACATTTATATATACGCGTTGTGTTTAAGTTTAATCCGATAATGGCTGTAATTGTGCTTAAATGTTAAGGGTTCACGTGAACGTAAATAAGAGGGCTCCAGAGTGTGCAGATTGTACAGCAAAAATTTTCGTATAATATTATAGGCATTTTCTAGGCAAGCGCACTCCCACCTTAGTATCATCAGATGCTTCTCGTCAGACGTTTGAAGCTTATCAGCTTATTTTCTACTTGATTACTTCGGATTATCATTTCCAAGGTATGGTAATCTTGAGCTGATGCTGCAGCATCAAGTAGTCTGCGGGATACCCAACTCCTCAGCAACTAACAGCCGATATAGTGTGTTTGGGCTCATTAGAATGGTCACAATGAGTAGGTGTATGATGATCGAGAATCGAGGAGGAGGATCTGATGAATGATGATGGAGTAGAAAACTGGGTAACAGGATGTCAGTTATATGATAATAATTATCGTACATTCATATGTTGGGGGTGTTTTATAAATTTTCAATTTGCTCTTTTATTTTATTTACAAGTTTGATAATTCTGTCTCTCCTCAACTAAGGATTAAATATGGACTATATAATATAAGAAACTATTATGGACAATAGTTATAAGCATAGTCAAAATTCGCATTTGCCTGTGTATTTTTTGTTTCACTTTTATCTATATCTATATGTCGGTTATGGGAATCGACACACGAGGGCCTGATTAGCAGGTCCTCAAGAAATGTAGGTCTGAAGAAATGAAACTGCTTCTTACAGTGTAGACCAGCGGAGTACTCGTTATATTTCGAATTTACATAGGTAACTTCTTGACAGTGACAACTTGACTTATGACGTATGGTTAAAATTTGGTATTGGCACTGTCATTACATTAAAAATAGCAGGTTAAGTAAAACGGAGTGGTTTGGCGCAGACATAAATTCCCCCCTTCTGAAACGCTAAGCGTTTAAGAATCAGGCGAAAACAATGGACAAATGCGTGTCAATGATCTTCGTACTACTCCTCTAACAGTACGGATATCCGCAACGCGGGAAATTCCATCAGAGCCTGGGTGAAGCATAGTGACTCTGCCTAGGCGCCAGTTGAGGGGAGCGACGTTGTCTTCTTGAATTAGCACGAGATCGCCCACACGCAGCTTCTCGTAGCTTGTGCGCCACTTGGTGCGCTGTTGCAGCTCACTGATGTAGTCGCGTTGCCATCGGCGCCAGAACTGCTGGCGCACCTTCTCCAGACGCTTGTAGCGGTCGAGGCTGCTGGAATTGAAGTTCTCGAAGCTCGGTGATGGCAGCGCAGTCAGAGGCCGACCAATCAGGAAGTGCCCTGGGGATAGAGGGAGAAAGTCGTCAGGAGAGGATGACATTGGGTACAAGGGACGACTATTCAGTATAGCCTCCACTTGCGTGAAAAGTGTACTCAATTCTTCGAACGTGAAATTTTTGTTTCCTAGATATCTTTTAATATGATGCTTGGCGGATTTAATTCCGGCTTCCCATAGCCCGCCGAAGTGAGGAGCGTAGGCAGGTATAAATGAAAATTTAATTTGCTCGTCAGCTGCAAAGTCTGATATGACGGGGTTGTCTTTTAGAAACTGCGTTATTTCCTTGGCCGCGGCAACCAGATTCCGGCCATTATCGGAAAAAATTTCCGATGGCTTTCCGCGCCTTGAAATCATTCTACGGATCGAGAGGATCAGGGCATCCTTTGACAGATCACTAACTGCCTCCAAGTGCACACATTTATAACGAAAACAAATGAACAAACATAGGTAGCACTTGGTAGTTTTTGCGCCTCGACCCTTTCGATTCAATATCGAGAATGGACCCGCGAAGTCAATTCCAACTGTCTGAAAGGGATAGGCAGGCATCACACGTTGCGCAGGTAAATTTCCCATTACGGGGGTCATAGTTTGCCCTTTATGACGCCTACATGTTATGCAATCTCGAACTGTTCGTCTTGCTAAAGTCCTTCCCCCCAGTGGCCACACAGTCTGTCTAATAGAATATAATAACGCTTGCGGCCCCGCATGCAACAGACGCGTGTGCTCGAAACGAAATAACAACTTCGTTAATTGATGTGCACCGTCAAGTATGATCCGATGCTTCTTTTCGTACTCGTACGCGGATGAGTCGAGCCTCCCGCCTACACGCATGACTTTACGCTCATCTAGGAAAGGGCTAAGAGATGATAGCTTACTTCTTGAGCTAATGGGCAATCCCTTCAATAGATTATTGTATTCGTCTTGAAAAGAGCCTTGCTGACTTAAGATGACGAGTTTCAAAAAACGATTCATCAAATTCTGTTAGCGTTAAGTTACCCGTGCGTTTTGTGTTAGAATTTGCACAATTGTATAGAAATCTTATTTCGTACGCGAAGCTGCGTTTTAATCTAATGAAACTTGAAAAATTTTCGAATTTGATCAAATCCGGCTCAATTGTGGCTGAGTGTGTTTTTAATTCGGGCAGCTCCTCGACTACTTTAGAATTGATTTTAATAGGCCAATGATTCTCATCCAGGAGTAGAAAATTAGGACCGTTCCACCATAGTTCAGAATTTTTTAATTGAACTGCATCGACACCCCTAGATATCATGTCCGTAGGGTTCAAATTCGTAGGTACATGACGCCAAGATGTACTTCGCGTGTTCTCGCAAATCTCTGCGACTATGTTTGCTACAAACATTTTTAATTTATTAAGACTAGTGTTGATCCATCCGAGTACGACGCTCGAGTCACACCAATGCACGCAGTTCGATATAGGTATGCGAAGTGAGTCTAGGCACGCCACGCAAAGCCTGGCGCCGAGCAGCGCCGCGGACAAATATAGTCGCGGAATCGTAAGGGGACTTCAGACCGGAGCTACTCTCAACTTCGAACACAAAAGATCACTCGACCTACCGAACGCGTCAATCGCCTTCAAATATATGCACGCGCCATACGCGCTCATTGAAGCATCGTAAAACGAATGAAATTCGACCTTAACGTGATTGTCACAGAGTACATATCTCGGGATTTCGATTGTAATAGTAGATTATTAACCAAGGGGATAAAGCAGTGTCTTCTGTCGCGGGTGACGATTTAAATCGCGAGCGTAACGAAGGACTCGAGGTTTACTCCCGAGCGTAGCGAGGGTGCTAAAAACTTAAATCACGAGCGAAGCGAGGGATTTAAGACGAGTCCTGAGTGTAGCGAGGGATTTAAGTACACCCAAGACTAAGACAGCTTTATCACCGAGGAAAATACTCTACTTTTCGTACCATTTGCGAAAAAATTAACACAATAATAATATGAGATAAGTATTTATTAAAAATAATGACAGTTAAAAGTAAAAGTTAACATTCGAAACATTGGTCCAATTATTGATAGAGAGAGTTACATTTTTGTTTGGTACATTTATATTGTTGATGAGTTGATTTGAGTATTTCTCTGTTCTTGCGTCTGAGCATTTTGCACTGATGGAATCGGACAATTCACTGTCACTGTCGCTTTGATTTAACATCGTAACGTATTTTTAGAACATTAACTTATTTATAAAAATAAATTAAAATAAACTTAACGTTTATGTATTTGAAGAAAACAAAAACGCGGCAAATTCCTAGACTAATATTTTTTTGTCGGAATAGCAAAGGCATCAAGCTCATACGGCCTCGTCGGTTTTCGTAATTTTATTTACAATAATCATAACTGCATAATAAATGCGTATTCCTTTTTCAAAAAGATGTTTATTGCTTTATATACAAACTCAATGGTGTAAACACAGATTTAGTTCGGTATAAATTTCGGTAAGTATTCCAAATTTAAATCACATTCTCCCCCTAGAGGATGAATGAAATTCAGTACAATTTTCTTTCCCTGTTTTTAACAGATTAAAAATGACTATTATTATGTTCGCTTTTTGTGGCACAGAATGTCACTTTTTTGAGCAAGTGGTACGAAAACAAAATTTTTGTATTAGCTTGCATGCGCTCCGAAAATTTAGATATTTGATTATTTATGTGATCGTCGCGAGGCTCGCTAGATGCAAATTTGCAATTAGTTTGTTTCGATTCATAATTTAATGTGATAGGACCGGAGATAACCCAACCAAATTGTGACCTACACAGATATGGTTTTCCTTCACCTAGGGGTTTAATGGTGTTACCTATCACGTCCCAGAATAAGTCTGCCCCTATTAGCGCGTCTACAGGTGCAGGGCTGTAAAACTTGGGGTCAGCAAGTTGAATGTTTTCTGGAAGACTAAAATGTTTATAGTCTACATAAGATTTTGGAATGTTTCCTGTTAATTCTGGCATAATAAGACAAGATAAATTAGCGCAAAAGTCGCTATGTAATGACTTGAGACTAACTAGACATCTCTCTGTAATAGAATTATTTGAATTATTGCCTATACCGACTACGGTAAGGCTCGTGGGTATCGCCTTTAACCCCAAACTTTCTTTGATACGCTTAGTTAAAAAGCTAGACTGGCTTCCGCAGTCTAGAAGCGCTCAAATGACTTCGGTTTTATTGTCGAGCGGGTTCTGAACTTCTATCATTACCGTGGACAGCATAACGTGTGAAACGGACTGCCTAGATAGGTTTACACTAAGGTTTTCAACGGGAACATGAACAGAAGTTGAACTATCCTGGGCCGTTGGCGCAGGATCCTCTGATGCAGCTCTGTGGAGCAGTGTGCTGTGCCGTCTGTTACACACACGGCACCTACCTCCGAAGCACTGCCTGGTCCGGTGGTTATTTTTTAAGCAGTTCATACAAAGCTTAAGCTTCTGAGCCTCAGCTATTCTGAGTTCAGGAGTTTTAGCTAAAAACGTAGGGCAAGTGTAGATTTTATGATCACCACTACAAACCACACAACGAGCGCGATGCCTATCTGAATTGTTGAAACCTGATGAAGTAGCGTATGAAAATGATTTATTCTGTTTTGAATTTTTATTGTTGGTATTGCTAACGCTCGCGATTGGCGCGGCGCTAGATGAAACTCGCTTATTTTGAATTTTATTTTTATTATACGACTCTAAAACGTCAGCACGATCCTTAAGAAACTTATGGAATTGATCTAAAGTTGGCATATCACTTAAAGAGTTGCGATACTCCTCCCATTTCATACTAGTCTGGCTGTCTAATTTAGAACTGACCATGTGAACGATAAGCGTATCCCACTGGTCGGTAGGCTGGCCTAGACTCGCTAAAGCACGTAAATTTTTGTTCACATTATCAATTAACGCACGCAATGACTGTTCCGATTCGCGGGACAGTAACTCGATGTTAAATAAAGCGTTAAGGTGATTACTAATCAACTGCCTTTTGTTGTCGTATCGCTCACATAATAAACTCCAAGCCTTGTCGTAGTTCAAAGCACAAACTTCGAGATTGCTAATAACACGCGCGGCATCTCCCTCTAAATACGAGCTTAAATAATGAAATTTATAAATCGGTAATATGTGCTCGTTATCGTGAATAAGTGACCTGAAAGTATCTCGAAATTCAAGCCAACGGAAAACCGTTCCGTCAAATTTCGCGATTTGAATTAAAGGTAATTTAAACCCAATCGCGTGTGAGCCGCCTTGACTTTGATGACAATTCAAATTACTTTGCGCGTCCTCAAAGCACGGAACCTTAGAACTATTACGCGACAAAAGGTCTTGAGCTAATGACGTTGCACTATCGATTTCATTTTCGATCTCCTCGCGAATATCCAATTCGTCATCCAACGTGTCACCGCTCAAAGACTCGATCCGACCTTGAATGTCACTGAACTCGCTAGCTAAACACTCGAATTTACTTAATTTAAGTCTTAATTCGCCTAATTGCAATGAGTCTAACACTGAAAATTTATTAATCTTAGAAATATAGTTTTTAAATTTGGTAACACGTCCCTTGACGCTGCTACGTTTTAAAATTAATTCCTTCAGAGACATACTGAAGCGCAATAACTCAGCTGTAAGCGAACGTCAAACTTGTTTCTTATCAGTTTTACCGTTAGAATAGGTATGCAATTACCTACGCTCCTTACTTCAACGTATGACAATTGCGTTTGAGTGAACCGGTTTTCAGTCGCCCGCGCAGTCGATGCAAATGCGCGCGCTGCTGAAATGAATAATTTCAAACTACTGGCTAACGGATGGATTTGAAAATGACGTGCAAATTTTGAATTTATGATTTGAAATGTGAACTAGTGGATGACTATATGAACAGTGCGTGATATATGGATGATTATGGATCGAAGGATGTGGGATTTATTGATCGTGAGATGGATTTACGGATGATTGGATGAATGTGATGTGTTTGTAATTGGGAAAGGACACTTATCTGAATTAGTCCGGCCTCGACTACGGTGCCGGCGATGAGTGCTTCCTCTGCCTGAGCCCGATGCTGCGGTCGATTAGCGTCCCGGCGTTGGCTTCAGACTTCTTTTTGAGTTGTGCCGAATGCTGCGGTCCGATTGTCGTCCCGGCGATGGCTACAACGATCTTCTCGGCTTTATTTTGTTGGGTGCGGTCAGATTTTCTTTCCCGCGATCTTAGAATGCGACCCTCGCTGGCTAGCAAGCTTCTTTCTTCGTCCTGTCACGGTCGCCACTTATGTCGGTTATGGGAATCGACACACGAGGGCCTGATTAGCAGGTCCTCAAGAAATGTAGGTCTGAAGAAATGAAACTGCTTCTTACAGTGTAGACCAGCGGAGTACTCGTTATATTTCGAATTTACATAGGTAACTTCTTGACAGTGACAACTTGACTTATGACGTATGGTTAAAATTTGGTATTGGCACTGTCATTACATTAAAAATAGCAGGTTAAGTAAAACGGAGTGGTTTGGCGCAGACACTATATTAATAAAATAAGTACGACTGAGGTGTCATTTGGTTTTTAAAATTGTATTTAGTCTATAGTTGGTATAGGTTGTATTAGGTAAGTCAATCTAGACAAAGCCAGAGCGAGTTAACCTTCTATCCAATTGGAATAACTGTACTCAGGCATGATTACTAGATCACTAGGTACTCACGCTTAATCTATTCGAACATTTACAGCCGTTAACTTGAGGTGAATAACATTAACATGCAAGATTAATATTACAAAATGAGCAACAAAATCATTTAACCGCGAATGTCAGATCGGTACAGTACAAAGCTAATATAAATGGCAGGGCGGGCGCGGCGCGCGGCGTGCAGCGATGCCCGATATCGGGTGCGAGACGCTGCGAGTGTTGGGCGAGCCTAAAGCCTTGATCGCAGAAACATGCTATAGACTTTTTGTTTTACCTTCATGTCTTGTAAGCATCAACAGCCCAACGGTTAATAAGGTAGGCTTTCACTTGACGACAATGATGTCTATAATGTTCTCATAAATAATAATATTGCTTTGTTGGTTGAAGCGCGCTTACTTAGAAAGTTAGAAGTTGCCTTTAATATTAGGTATATATAAAAAACCTTTGGTGGTACAGTCTGCTTGAAAACGTCCTCTTTATTTATGTTTACGTGAACCCTTAAAATTTACGCACAATTGCACCCAACATCGAATTAAACTTAAACACGACTGGAAGATCGACGGGTGTCGGGTTCGATCCTCATAAGCTCTCCGCTTAATTGGAGAGGAAAAGAGAATATTAGTCAAGATCTGCTTGGCTATTATTCTTTTTAATTAAAAAAAAGTGTGACAGCCAAAATATTTAAAAAGAGACAATTCCCGTGCAGAGCCTGCATGGAGGCGGATGGAACACCAACGCACGTGCTCTTGGAGTGACTTCGGGACCACCCGAGGTCCCCGCCCTAGGCCAGCGTGGTGGAGAGTAAACCCATCTTTCGGGGGGAGACCTGTGTCCAGTAGTAGGCCGGTGATGGAATAAGACAAATAAATGATTAGTATAACGTTAGTTATATATTTTTTATACAAATGGATACAACTTTTTGTCGAACGACATGTCGATAGTGTGGTTTCAAGTTAATCGTTGTACATTATTCGTATGATTAATAATTTTATATACTTCTTGTTGGAAGATATATTTTAATGCCACTATATACTTATTTATGTCGGGCAATTTTATTGGAATTGACGGTAAGTATAAATTTTATTGGTACCTTTATTCTAATCTTTTGTTATTATAAATAATTTTTTCCTATTCTTCTAATAAATATAACAAATGCGAAAGTGTGTGTGCGAAGCCTGTAAAGGTCCAAGCAGGAGACCTATGTCCAGCAGTGGACATCTAAAGGTTGATAAAGAAGAAGAAGAAGAAAGTGTGTTTGTTTGTTGCTTTATTGGTTTGTCCTTCAATCATACTGCAACAGAGCTACGGATCGACGTGATTTTTGCATGGAGTGTGAGTGACATCTACTTTTTATCCTGGAAAAACAAAGTGTTCCCACAGGATTTTTAAAAAACCTAATTCCACGCAGACAAAATCGCGGATAGAAGCTATATAATATGAGAAATATTGTAAATTCCTTGATATTTAATGAAAAATTTATATGTAGGTATACCTTTCATCCTTTGCTATAATCCGCCAAATAAAATAAATCTTTCAACTTTAAAAAAAAATTGAAGAACCCAGAACCAGAACTGTATAAAACAAATATATTCTTAGTTACCTATTCAATAATGATAATATACTTACTAGTAGATCTAAATTATAGTAGTACAAAGTATCTTAGTAGTATCTAAAATAATTATATTTTGCATGTCAATTGACGAAACATACTATGTTCACATTGAATATTATGTTAACATACTATGTTAACATTGAATATTATGTTAACATCTATATAAATAGATGTTAACATAATATTAATACAATGTTTCTTGCAAATAAATAAACTTCATTTCAAATACATTTCATTTCACTCGACGTACGTTTCGCTCCGATACCAGAGCATCATCAGGATGTGTTAACTCCACAATGCACAATTGCAAAGAAAGAAAGTGTTAAAAGATTTATTCTGTTTGGCGGATTATAGCAAAGGAATATTAATTTTTCTTTAAATATGTATAATGGAATCCGCAGAGTATAGCGCCTCATTCTATCCAATATATTCCTTGATATAAAACCTGGTTATTCAGTTAACATACCCTGGAAATTGAAAAGGACTCTTATAGGACTGGTTTACATACTATACAGTTTTACTTGTAAATCAAAAGGTCTTATAACTATCTCTATCAGTGCTAATATTATGTAATATGTAGTTTGTTTTTCTTTTCACACTTCAGTACCATTTTGTTTATGTTATTAATGTATAAGTGTAACTAATTATAATACTAGTGGTTCGCCCCGAACTGAGACCTCGCGGTAACGGTATCCCATGATTATTCATTCAATCGATACATGATAACCAAAACTGACATTATTATTATGCCCGTTTTCACCAAACATACCTAAATCATCCCCTAAGTAGGAGTCTCTTAACGTAGGTAGCTCCTAAATACAATCCTAAGTCCTAACATCCGTCCCAATATCCTTTTAGGTGTCCCGTACAGGATCGTGATAAATAAGTTGACAGAAAACATCAATCACCTAACTTATAGGTAGCCCGTAAAGGTTAGGGAACGTTAGTGAAAACATTGAATTATT
Organism: Oeneis ivallda; assembly: GCA_029955525.1. Lineage (NCBI taxonomy): Eukaryota > Metazoa > Arthropoda > Insecta > Lepidoptera > Nymphalidae > Oeneis > Oeneis ivallda. The sequence continues at coordinate 20,485,396 of JARPMR010000013.1, read as the reverse complement.
TATCAAACATTGAATTTAACTCGTAGTTCCATGGGAATAGTTACTGACTGCGCCATCTATTAGCATTATTGTGAAGCTATGTTGATGCTATATGAATTACTGACGCCCATTAAAAATTAAATAATCTCGTTTCTTTATAATATTCATATAATTTTAGTATTTGTTGTTCAAGTACAGGATATAAGTGACCTAAAAACATAAAATCAGTTTGAAAATCCATAGCGGATTTTTCTAGAGAGCGTCTTCAAGCGAGCGTATAAAATCGCCACTTTGAAAGCCCCCCATTTCGTCAATTTTAAGGGAAAAATTAAAAAAAAAATATTTTTGTACTCAGTTCAAAATTATCTTTAAAATGATACGTAACAATTTTATGTAACGCGATTTTTTTTTTTACTTCGCATTCGCTTCTATGAGAGCCCCCCTGAAATAAAGATTTTTATAACTTTTTAAGCCATTTTCGGCTGGAGGCCATCGGTTTACATATTATATCTAAATTTGAAGTAATTACGTTCAGTAATTCAAAAGTTATAAGGCTCTGACAGACGGACGGACGGACGGACGGACGGACGGACAAGTGCAAATCGCCCTAGTTAACTCAAAGACCTTCGCTTCGCTCGGTCGATTATAGATAATATTTATGTGAAAATTTTGAGGTATGTTAATCCTTTACGCCGCCGCGGCTGTAAACTGAAACCGATTTGGCTGAAAGGAATGAAAATAGCTTATACCGCGGATTAACTATTGCAAAGCTCTGAGTAAACAAATTTAACTAAATAAAGGTGATTATGAGGAAATGAGTTGAAATTAAATTAATTCTTCATATAAAACTAGGCAGTAGTCACCCTTGAAGTTAAATATAATAACAACAATCTTCTTGCTCAATAGATAAATGATATAAAGTTAACCTTGATAGTGATTGCGCAGATAGAATAAGTATGATTGATGATTATGTTATTGATATTTATAATTAACAATTTAGGTATATTTATAATCAAGGTAATAATCAAGGTATATAAGAGTTAAAATATATTTTATAGAAATGTGACTCATAAGAGACCCGTGCTATAATTCACCAACCACAAATCATTCCCTAAATAGGAGTCTCTTTACGTAGATAGCCCCTAAATACAATCACTTACCCAATGTCATTTCTGCCTTTTGCTCCCCAAGAGTTCGTGAAAACGAAATTTACAGAAATCGTCTCCTAACTTAGCTTAGGTAGAAACGTTGGTGAAGATGAGTACCAGAGTTCTAAGTTATACCGGCATAGCTCATCCAGTTGCGAAGCTGAAGTGGCAATGAACGGGCTATAGTTAAAGAAAGCCTCAAAAAAGCCTCAATAGCCCAACGGTTAAAGGTGCGGACTGAAACTGAAAGGTCGCAGGTTCGAATCCAACCCGTTGCAGTATTGTCGTACCCACTCCTGGCACAAGCTTTCCGCTTATTTGGAGGGGAGAGGAGAATATTAGTCAAGTTCAACTTAGATGATATTCTTTTTTTTTTTTTTTTTTAAAAGGAAATGCAAAAAGGAGAATTGTCAATGGTCTGGAATGTGACATAGGAAGGAATTGGCCTGTGGATAACCCCTACATGGATTTGGAGGCTTTGGCCGTGGATATAGTTACTACCCTATCGTCAAAGACGTACTTCCGAGCGATTAAACGTATACCGGTTCGATGGCGTAACGTAACAATTAGGGCGTATGAGTTTAATTTACACTGCCATACCCCTTCCAAGTTAGCCCGCTACTATCTTACGCTGCGTCATTTAGATCACAGATGTAACTACACTGGTGCACTTTCATGCATTTCAACTTGCGTTAAATGCATGCAATAAGAACCTACCCAGATTATAATATGCCTGTTGTGTAGATTCACTGGCAATTTAGTCCAATATGTTGGCGGCATACGTCAGCGCATGGGTAGCCGCATGCGTAGTGCATGCATTGCTTCTACACATACCTCTACGCAAGTTGAAAGTGCACTAGTGGAGTTAGATCTGATATTCAGATGAGATCGTAGTCAATGGCTATCTTGCATCGAATAAAAAAATAGCGTGATATGACACAAGTGACTGTAGAGAAATACGCATCAAACGTGGCTTAATATGTGTATAAATGATGGCGTAGGTATCTTAATACATCGTACAGGGCCTCGGGGTGCTGGGCCCAGTGCTCGCGTAATTTATTATGAGCAATAACAATGTGTACACCTATCTGAAGAGTAATTTCTCAAATACACACCTTCGAGCGCTATCGGAATTAAGCAGAGTGCGCTACTGTAAGGGCGAACATTGTAAGGAGCATTTTTTTCAAAAATACCTAATCTTAACTAATTTTTATTTTAGAAAAGAAGATTAGCTTTCCTGAAAATAATATTTTTTTTTTCGGTGCGACAGTTATATATTTTAACACTAGCTCTTAAAGTTCAACATTCAGTTATTAACTCCAATGATTATAATACCCTACATATTATTTCCTTTTTTACTTTCCCCTTTCCTTCAATGAACTGTGCTCGTGACAACGATCTATGCCAGAATAATTAGGTCATATTATAGAGAAGTTAAAATAATTATCGCATTACAATCGCAAATTAATTTACAATTATTTATCGACCTAAAGTATTTCAATTTAAAATTATCACATAACTCTACAGTATCAGTCCCTAGGTATTCCCTGAAGTAACATGACATTGTGTAAAATCTGTTGACCAGTGGGATATCAGTTATAATATAATTTTATGAAATCGATCACAGCAAACACACTATCGCATTTATGAATGAATAAATATACTTTTATTATATATCACATAATGTGTACAAAGAACAGCACAAACAGCATTGCAATGGATACAATTAATTGGTGTTTACAAATATTTATAACATTAGTATGATAAAAGAACAAAATCGATGCTTTTTGCAAAACCACTGAACACAATATTACTATCTTCTTGTATGACCGTAAGAGTTTATTAGATGAAGTTTCAACTATACTTGAAAATGGATTTATGACAAAAGTTACGGTAATTTTTTTTACTATCTTATTTCCACTGTCACTTACTGTGTTTTTCAATTCGACAGCTGAGTTGGTAGGCCCGGATCCCTTATTAAATGATAGCGAAACGAGGCTGTATTGTCCGGTAAATGTATGTAAAGCACTCGTTAAACTGACGAGTTTTATACCTCAGTATCAAGATATTACTATGGGAAGTTTTGTTGTGAAATAAACACTTACAGCGCGCTGCAGAGCGTCCACGCGAACTTAAGACTTGCGGTCTTTAAACTGGGATGCTGATTGCGATAGGCGCTTATAGCAAAATTGTTTATAGGGTAACTTGTTGTTATTATTTTTCTCATAACCGTTTTTGTTTAATCTAGATCTATAATAATGGTGAGGCTGACGGAATGAAGCGTACACCGTACAGCCCTAGTGAAAAACCCTTTACAGGATGTCCACATGTGCAATATTTTTTAACAAGTTGCTATAATATTAGCCCCTCCAACTAAATATAAAGCTTGTGTGACGAGTAGGTACTACAATAGTACTGTTGTGGTGCTTATAGATAGCCCACAACTTGCGGGATTAAAAGTTGTTATTCAGGATAATAGGCATTATGTTAGCACTGCTTTAAATGCGCATGCATAAAATATGTCCCCACTGGACAGCGGGTCGGGTTTGGACCTCGATCTTTCGGTTTTTAATCCGCGCCCTGACCATTACGTTATTGAGGCTTTCTCTACTATTTAGGTAAATTTATATACCATCATAATAATCTAGTGTTATTCAAACCACAAGTTAAAGTACCTAGTACATACCTACATTACATCTGTACATTTTCAGATCTTAAAACCCACTTCAAAAAAGGAGGAGGTTCTCAATTCGTCGGATTTTTTTTCATATTGTATGTTCACCAATTACTCGAAGACGCCTGAACCGATTTGGAAAATTCTTTTTTGTTTGAAAGGTTATACTCCCCAGGTGGTGCCATATAAATTTTATCGAAATCGGTCGAGGAGTTTTTAAAATATCAACAATAAATTATATACTTTGTATAGTGGCGCCGGAGTTTGAAGTAGTTTTTTAAAAAGAAGTTTTTATATTAAATTATGATAATAATTTTCAATAAGTAAATAATTATACTTCTAAACCTACCTACTTATAAAAACTTGTGAGTAACATAAGTATCTGTTATCTACAAGTTGAAAGTTTTTGCGCTATTCTATATTTAATAGGTAACACACATAAACTTACAGGATCCATTAAAAAGTAACATCTTTATTATCCATATAATATTATGGGAATATTAAAGCGTAAAATGATCGTTTAATTTGACCATCTGCTGCGGCCTAAGGGGAGCTAAAACGTAAAAATTAGATAATATCCCGTCACTCAAGTGTCGGGAGGAACACTTGGATGGTGGTGCCAGGCCGATTTCATGTTTTTCATGTCTTGCAGTGTAATTTTGATAATATTGCTACTTGTGAACCTGTTTCAAAGAAAGAAATATCACAACAACATTGAATCGGTTTTTAAACGAACAAGAATTTTCAAAGGATTTTCCTTGTGATAGCCATGAAATAGAAATAGGAATATTTTTTATTCAAATAAACTTTTATACAAGGGCTTTTGAATCGTCGATGAGTCTACCACTGGTTCGGAATATCCTTCCTGCCGAGGAGAACCAGCAAGAAACTCGGCGGTTTCTCTTTTCAAAACAAGTTTACAATACAATAGATACTTACCATGATATGTATGCAGTGTTTCCACAATGTCGGGAACTTCCACAAAAGCATACCTAATTATAATTCAATAAATGTTAAGACAGAAAGTAGCCCCATTCCCGCCGGTGCCACCCGTTCACGGGCATGACGCATGACCCAGCCGTTGCTTCGCTCAACCATACTTGAGGGAACGTAACAACCCGCATCACACGACATGAACCAGAGTTACCGACATAGCTCATCAAATTGCGAAGCTCAAGTGGCAATGGGCGGGACCCTTACAAAGTTTGAAGAACTAAAGGTCGTTGGGGTCTTAAGGTGCTAGAGTGATGACCTCGTACTGGAAAGCGCAGTGTTGGTAGCCGCTGGATACAAATGGTGCAAGACCGATCCATGTAGAAGTCTGTGCAAGAGACCTATCGGTTTATAAAGAATATTTTCCCGTAATTCTGGGCGAAATTAAAGGTGCACTTAAATATAGGCTTTGTAAACAATGGGTCGTAGCAAAATGAATGTCAAATGTCTCCTTAAACATTTTAATTTACATAATATTCCAGCCTAGCCTGTATTAAAATTGTAACCATAGCGGCCGCTGCGTACTTAATCCCTTAAATAATGTTTATTAACAAAACAACAAGTGGCAATATTATTAATTTAATGTCAACCTTTCGCAAATTACTTCTCAAACGCCGCCGAAACGGACGTCGGACATATTAATTTAATTATAATCCAACTTTGCGGCCTCTTAACAGAAATTTAATTAAGAAGTAGAAAACAAATGTCAGAAAACGGCACTAAGAAAAAAGGCAGACCATTTAAAAAAACTTGGATACCTGGCTAAACCCCAGCACCTTGTGGCAAATTGAAAAGGACGCGCTTCTCTCCAAGCTAATAATAAATTCTCAAATAATAATAATTCATAAATAATAATCGTGGAACAACCAAAATAAAATAACATATACACGTCGGAATAATAAAGGATTCGGACAGGGCACGGTTCACATGAGCCGCTTTTTGTGCGAAGGATTAAGATGTTTTGTGGGTGAGCTCTTAAATTATAATATTAGTGTCACGAAATCAGTTTTTCTGTTCATGTCTATAAATTAATATTTCTATTGGATGTAAAACTTAAGCTTTAAAGGAGCAAACTTATAACTCTATTACTCTTCTACTCTTCTATTAAAATACCTAAGTAAACCTTTTGAATATCATTTATTTTGTGTAATACTTTTTTGTTTGCTGATTAAGTATTTATCTTCTCTTTCAAACTAATATTAAAGATATGCTGCTTTCATCAAAATGTCTTTGTTTAATTCGATGACAAGAGCACTTAAATGACGATTGTAGCGGGCTAACTTGGAAGGGGTATGGTAGTGTAAGCTAAACCCATACCCCTAATCGGTGGAGAAGCTCAATAAAATCTGGAAGGATAGAAGGATCACCAAAACCACTAAGGTTCGACTTATGAGGTGCCTCGTCTTCCCAATATTCCTCTACGGAGCTGAAACCTGGTCCCTTAGACTGCAGTACCGCCGTAAAATTGATGCCTTGGAGATGTGGTGCTGGAGGCGCCTTTTGAAGATCCCTTGGACGGCCTTCAGAACAAACAACTCCATCTTGAAAGAACTAAAGATAACAGAAAGGCTTTCGTCGACTGTGCAGTTGCGAATTCTGAAGTTCTTCGGTCACATCTCTAGAAATGAAGGGTCAATTGAACGGTTGGTGGTGCAGAGTCAGGTGGAAGGGAAAAGAACGAGAGGACGCTCACCCAAGCGCTGGACGGACTTGATCAAAGCGGTGACACGGACAACTGTGGTGGAGTGCTCCCGCAACGCAACTGACCGTCGCAGGTGGAGGAGCATCGCACGGGAGGTGCGATCTAAAAACAATCAAGGAGACTGACGACTATCAACTAATGTCACATCATCCCAGCAGCCACGACCACTCTGACAAGAGCGGCCGATTGAGAAGAAGAATCGGTTTAGTCTACAATGTCAATACAAGTCTACACGACTTCGTAACGGAACGCTAAATCTGGTAGGTATGTCTCGACGATGGAGTGGTAACTAGCCCGGCTTAGCCCACCAGACCAGACCAGAGATCACTGAGAAATTTTAAATTACCTTACCTGTTGTAAAACGCAAACTACAAGAACAATATCTGAAAACAAAAATGCAAAAACAATTAATTTAGCAAATCGTTAACAAAAAGAGCCTCGTGTGGAGCGAACGTGGCTACATAAAATTGTTTTTTCGAACAACAGCTATAATTAGACGATACGTTACGTTTTTGTTTGGCCCACATTTCCCGATCCTCTAATTTTTCTGTTTTTTGCCGCTCCTTTTGTAGTCGTTAATATGATTACACCGTTGGGATGATGGCTTCATACGTGTTTTAGGTTATAACTTAATTTGCTCGGGTTACTTTTATACCTTATTTGTTTTTTTATTGTTGTCCGACTTCCTGAGAGCGTCTGTCGAGCGTGGTCCACTTTTTTTCTGCTTTTCCTCTTTGCAGCATCTACAGACATGCCAACTTACTTCTATTCTTCGAGGCGATTCTTGTTCCGCTTTGATGCTCTATGTAAATAGAGAGAGAGAAAGAGAGAGAGAGAGAGAGACTTAATTGTGGTAGACTCCATGATTTTCATAGTATTGCTATGAATTCTTTATCTTTTGAGGATGCTCCGTGCAAGCGAAATGATGTAGACTCTATACATTGTAGACAGTTGTGCACCTTTGAGATTTTGCTAAGTTTTGAAAGATTGGTGCCTGTTTGTTCTAAATGTATCTTAACAATTGTATAATAATTGTATAATTAAGGTATCCTGCTTATCAAAGCAAAGTATAATCTATTTATCTCTTCTTTTTAAGGCGTCTTAGCTATGTCCTAACTTTTTAAGTGTGTGTGTGTTTTCCTAAGTATTGTAAGGCTGCTTGCTAAGTCAGCCCGACTAACTTCTTGACTATCATAATTTGCTGATCTGTCGGCTCACGATTTGTCTGCACGTCTGTGGAGGCTAACATGCAGTCGTTAGGCAGAGATGATTGAATGTGATGGTGGGCAAATTGTCAGGTTGCGGTGTTTGGTCCGCGCGATTCAATAACGTCACGTATTGGGTTTGATTTCGAGTGTTGACTCAGTGTTTGGGACCGTAAATTGGATTGTAATCGCCTGTTTTTGTGCTCGTCTGCGATCGATAACGACGTTAACGTTTTGATGTACCTACCTTATTAAATAGTAAAACGAGTCTCATGTACAACGACTAACAGTATAGGAACGGTTGCAACTAAACTTCGTGCTGATTGAGCGTTCAGAATGTTCTTCCTTCCATTTTGATTTATCACTTTCAAGACTCCGGTCATCGTTTCAGGGGTTTCCCGCCCCGGCATCTTTATGGCCCAACCCGGGAATCGAACCCAGGATCTCGTAATCCACTATCGAGAATGCAAACCGCTAGACCAACGGAACAGTCAGTCAGGTGAAAACATAAACTTACTAGTAGGTCGGTAAGCATGCGACATGCAAATAACTAATTTTTGGACTGAACGGAAAATCGAACCTAGGACCTCATAATCCGCAGTTAAACATGAAAACAACTAACCCAACGAGTCAGTAAGGTGAAAATATAAATTAACTAGTAAATTAATTTCCACCGGGCGGTGTCTGAGTCTGGCTAAGGGCCGACGGTCTTAATAGCGCGCGGGCTGGCTTGACAAGCAAATTGTGCGAGGTGCGACGTGCAAATTGCGATAACACCCCGCGAGAGCACGCGAGCCGTCGGCCCGACGCCTTTCTTATTGTCGCATTAACGATAATATATTGAGTCGGAGGAATAAAAAAATTGTGATTATGTTACACACATACGCTGGTAAAAACAGCAATCGAAGTAATATCAGAGCGTGTTCTAAAGGTGTTATCATAGAACTACTTAACTAGGTAGTTCTATTTTATTTTTATTTTATTTGGGGCCTATTTCACTAACTGCGAGTAGCGTATGACCCAGGAATAAAGATTTAAAAATCTCGCAATACGTCTTTCGTTGGATACAGTTTACTTGACGAATGACGATGTTGAAAATGGAAAACTTATAGCTACCTACAAAAAGTAAATATACTTAGGTATATATGTAGGTAACTTAAAAAAAATACCTCACAATTTGTACACCATTGTACGGTAGAACATGTATGGAAAATACTATTTACTTACTATAAGATCTATATTATGTACCCATGTTCCAACAAATAAATATTATTATTATTATTAGGTGTGGGTAGTTACAAGTTTACGTAGATAGAAAATAAGAAAACTCATGGGAAAAATAAACTGTATAATTAAAAACTGAAATGCAAAATCTATATCTATACTTATAAGAAAACTGTAACTGAACGATTTCTGTACATTTAATCTATTTTGAAAATTTTAACCGGGGGATGCTTTATTATCAATACTGATCCCAAAACAGATTTTTATTTAATTTTTGTCTGTCTGTCTGTCTGTCTGTCTGTCCGGGCATCACGAAAAAACTACTGAACGGAATTGTTTGAAATTTGGTATAGTAGTAGGTGATACTCCGAATCAACATATAGGATAGTTTTTATCCTGATAAACAATAAGCTTCCTCCAGGATAGGGGATGAAAGTTTATATCTAATTTTGATGAAGATCTGATAAATATTATAGGAGATAGAGGACATAATGCTTCACGGGTAGTCATTCATTTAATAATTTTAAAAAATTAATTACCAGGTTGAAACAGTTTTTAACAGTTTGCCAGGAAAAGTCACTCACTTATAGGACAACGATCGAATACATATAGGCATTCCATATTTATATGAGGGTTTTAGCCATAGACATAGACAACCTCTATGCCCTAGATGATTATACCATTGTTTTTGTTTTGTAGCCTACCCGTGCGAAGCCGGGGCGGGTCCACTAGTATAATATGTAAAAAATAAGTAGTAATATGAAAAATAAATAAAAAAATGCTCATATTATATGGTAAATAACATTTTATAAGTGCTAATGACCATTTGAATAAAACTTACAGACGTAAGTTCAGCAACTCACTTGCACCGTATAAAAACCCACAGCAAGTTGATTTCTGCAAGCTTGCTAATCAGTTTTGACTTCTGAAAGAAAATGAAGTTAACTGTCTCTTACCAATAGACACTCAGCTTCACAATTATCCCTAAGGTCCGCTTGCAGAGACGCCGGGTTAGGTTTAACCCAAGAATAAATTTGTAATTTTGGCAGAAGCTTTATACGAAATCTGTCAAAGCAGCAGCTAACTCTGGGTTAATAGGATAACATGGCGTTTCTGCCAGCGGTCCTAACTCATAAAATAGAAGACACACTTTAATTTATCGGTTCATCGTAAACTGGTTAGGCATTCAAATTGGTATGATAATAATTCAACCGATGAAAAATTGATTTCGGCTGAATACGCCTGTAATTATATGGTTGCTTGTCGTTAGATACAATTACGGGGTACACCTACTGTATACAGTAATTGGACTGTCCCATTATGGTTTTACGAAATCTTGCCCACGTAACTAATAGATATGTAAATCAGGGTTGAGGTAATGTAAGTAATAGCCTAGTGGTTAAAACTACGTACTCTTTTCGGGGGTCAGGGTTACGACAAAGACCTTTAAATCATTCGCTTTAACGTTTAATCCTCAAATAGGTAGCTCAACGGTTATAGGTGTGGACAGATAATTGAAAGGGCGTAAGTTCGATGCCCATCCGTTGCACTATTGTTGTTGTGTTGCACTTTAGAGCCTCAATAGCCCAACGGTTAAAGGTGCGGACTGAAAACTGAAAGGTCGCAGGTTCGAATCCCACCCGTTGCACTATTGTCGTACCCACTCCTAGCACAAGCTTTCCGCTTAGTTGGAGGGGATAGGAAGGATATTAGTCAACTTCAATTTGACTAATATTCTTTTTTAATAAAAAAAAACAAAACAAAAACATTGTGTTATCGAATCCTACCACATAAGCTTTGCTTTTATTTGGAGGGTAGAAGAGAATATAAGTCAAGTATCTAGTTCAGCTTGCCTATTCTTTTAATAAAAGAGAAGCCAGCTTGTCTGTGAACCCCTCGTAATGTTCTCCTGCCAAATGCCAATCTATATTTGACCATTGTGGTGAAATGTGGCCTAAAATCTAAATCTATCATTCTTAGAGAAGATCCGTGCCAAATAGTAGGCCAGTGATGGCCGATGGATTAAAATGAATGGATGACGAATGATTAAATGAAATGAATGATAAATTAATCATCTATTTTCTTAATTGTTCTCACATCTAGGTCATCTAGAAGAAATCCACATTTTGTAGCGATAAGATGTCCTTGTACACGTCCTTTCTATACTTAAGTTTAGTTTTTAAGTTTTATGTACAGAATAAATAAATAAATGAATAAATGATTTGATGAAATCAAAAACTGGCGACGGAGACAGCAATGCTCGGTATTTTCATGGCGGTAGTATTAACTGTAACTACCTTAAATAACTTAAGGTAGACTAAAGACCCACAGAAAATGGTGAAACATTACAACCTCGTTATATAAAGCCGACGACGTTGTCGTGTTGAGAGTAATTTCCTCAAAGCAATAATTTTCTACGTTAGACTTAGACCCGTTTAATTTCAATTCAAGTCCTGTATTTTAAAACTATTTTAAAGCAGTGCCTACGCCTGCTATTGAAGTTTTTCGAACCCATTCAAACGAAATTATTAAGAGCCATGCAAAATTACAAAACTTCAATAATTTCGTTTTAAATTCTGAAATTCACAGAAAAACTACTTCATCTGGGTTTTCCAATAATTTTATTTATTTGAAAATAAAAGAAGATAAGTACTTAATATGGAAAAGGGAGGAGGTAGTTGGAGATGACGCTTTTTAAGATAGGCAGGCATCTATAGTAAGTGCAAGTTCGAATATAGAGCAGAGTTAGTAAGGTTACCTATACCTATTATGTATGTCAAGACTCATGATATATTTGTATTACAATGAACAGATTGGTCTAGATGAGAAGAAGTTACGGACTTCCTGAACGGATGGAGAGTCTCTGATAAGCACATTAATGTAGTAGCTAAATTAATTACTCGTAAATATTATAACTGATACTTTTTAATTTCCTGCGACCTATGTGAGTTATGTTTTATTGTTTATTGTACGGAAAATTAGATATAGCAACAATCAACATGCGTCATATTGATTTTGTTCGTATAAAAAAATGTATAAAAAAATTATTTTTCAAAAAATCGACTTCAAACGCCCGCGCGCACCCCGCACTACAAAGTATACAATTTACTGTTGATTTTAAAAAACAGCTCGACCGATTTCCATAAAATTGAAATGGGACCACCTGAGAAGTTCCTATATTATCCTTTAAAACAAAAGAAGAATTTTCTAAAATGGGTTCAGGTGTCTTCGAGTAATCTGTGAACATACGTAAAAAAAATTGGCAGTCATAGGGGCTGCCGTTAGAAGTGAAAACTAGATTTGCTTATAATTAAAAACAAATGAGAAAAGCGCACTGTCACGATTTCGTGAGTGTGATTCGAACCTGCGACATCATACATTAAACGGTAAGGAAGGCGGCTGCTTGGCCGCTGCGCTGTACAAGGTTGCTAGGGAACTTCTAAAATGTTGAACGCGTACTGAAATCTCCAGGTGACTAAATTGTGAAGGTGACGGATGACGCGAAATCGATGTTTTTTGCTCACCCAAAAAAGTGCTCAACGCGCCTAAAGCAGTTTTCACTTTAAAAAAGATTCCGACGAATTGAGAACCTCCTCCTTTTTTTGAAGTCGGTTAAAAAGGCTTATTCATCAAAATCGATTCAGTAAATAAGATGTCACGGTGGAAAATACATACGTTAATAATAATACACACTTAGATACCAAAATATACCAGATATGCTAAAATCATAATACTCCCTTTTGGCTCTGCCGTACTTGGTTAAAAATATGTTACAGTTTGGTAAGTAAGGTAAAAATTTATACAATTAAACAACAATAAACAATTGTTCCTAAAAAGAATACGTACATTTATATGATTGACATGACAAATGAAGTTATTATTCCAATTTATCTAATGCTCAAGGCATTATACGGATCAGATAAGCCGCAGTCATTTGACGGTGGAAACTGAAAGTCCCGATGCTGCAATTATAAACGTATTAGTCCAAAAATTGTGCGTCGAATGGCCACAAATTGATATAATAAAATGCGATAGGCGTAGACCAAAGTAGGGTTGCTAACGATTTACATTCGCTGAGGGTTGAGCTTTTCATTTTTCTGAGATAGGTGCCAAAGTGGTAAAATAATATTCATAATTATAATAACTACTAGATGATGTCCGCGAGGATTAAGGTTTTTTAATTTCCGCGGGAATCTGTAATTTTCCGGGATAAAAAGAAGCCTATATTATGTTAATCCTGGGTATGAGCTATCTCCATTCCTTTCAGCTAAATTGGTTGATTCGTTGTGGAGTTATAGAGTAACAAATCCAAACATCCATCCATCCATAATTCCTCACAAACTTTCGCTTTTATAATACTTATTAGTAGGAAGTAGGATTGTGCCTGCAAATAATTACGGCTAGCAGATAAGCAGAACTAGTATCCGTCGGAGTATGGTCGATAAGATAGTATTTTAGCTTTTACCCACGGCTTCGCTCACGACAACTTCGATTTTTCAAACCCCTACTTTACCGCCTTAGGGGTTGAATTTCATAAATCCTTCCTAAGCGGATACCTACGTCATAATCTGTATGTCAAACAGCCTGATCCGTCCAGTGGTTTGAGCTGTGCGTTAATAGATCAGTCAGTCAGTCAGTCAGTCAGTCACAGTCCTTTTATATATTTAGATATAAAGATATAATAATTTTGATGATTTTGTCAACCCTAGCGCCTGTTTAAGGTGTCGCCCAATAATTAAGTGATTAGGTAGGCACGTTAGGCCTCGTGTTGGTGCGATTTGTATCACTGTTGCTCATTCGTACACGCGCTCCCTGTTGTGAAATTACCCTTACATTCCCATTATAAGAGCCAGTCCATATGGGTTGACCCTATTTTGTAACAGTAGGTATTATTTTATGAACAAGCCTATAGGCTGGCCGAAAAATTGCAAAGACATCGCTCTTCTCTTCTCTATCTAGAGCCTTTTTCAAAACCACCGAACATTGTGTGTTTGACTGAGTGTTTGAAAATAACTGATGAATAGTTTAAGTTTTAACAGTTTTCGTATTGGCAATCTTTAAGAACCTCATTCATTAGTTAAGCAGTTTTTTATTCATGACAAATGATACTTACCTCTTGACTCTGATCGCACCTGATGGTAAGTGACGTTGCAATCTGAGATGGTACTCTATGATGGTGCAAAAATACTCTATGCCAAAACTAAGTATATGTCTGCAATTGTAGGTACATAAACATAAAATACAAGTTGTTATACAAACTACAAAGTAAGTTATCAATCCTAATAAACAACAAAAACACAAAAAATAGACGAATATATTTTTCACCCCGAGTTCGTATTAAGATTAATGTACAGCGATAACCAACTAAATGAAAAAGTTCGCCGCTATGAATTGAATCATTGGGAAATGAATGCTTTCATTTGCATAAACTATAATTAGTTTAGTAGCTAAGGCCGTCTACAGTCTACACGCAACGCTGTCAAGACACAAGACACTGTCGGAATTTATGCTAGAACTTTTTAACAATTAAAACGGGAATGGATGGGTAATTCATCTAGTTTATGAGAGTACAGAGGAATTTGTAGAAATTATATTTGGACATCAATATTAATATTTGTAACTATACCTACTGGCTACGGTCCACTTCTTTGTAAATAGTGTGTGATGACTGATGTCACAATTTCAAGATCTCATTCATTATTTCATTATGTTAGCTGCTGCTCATAATACTAAGATAATTTGTCAATTAATAAGTGAGGTGGTGCAATGATAAAATTCAAGTAACACTATTTCCGTGTGGTGACGGCAGATCAGAATACAGTTGTCACCACCCCTGCTCTTCCCGCGGGTGTCGTACGAGGCGACTAAGGGAATATAACGGAGAACGGGCAGCAGCGTTCTCTGTGCTATTACTACCATCTACTGCCATCACCAACCCGTCTGCCCCGCGTGGTGATTATGGGCAAACCCTCCCGTTGGGAGAGGCCTTTAGTCCAGCAGTGGACTGTTATAGGCTATTGATGATGATGATGAACACTATTTCAGTCACTAGGACCTCAACCGATATTATGAATTTTTTTATGTATAATATGTATTTTGTAATGTTAATAATGAGGAGACGTTATTTCATTTTATATATTACTAGCTGATGCCCGCGACTTCGTCCGCATGGATTTAGTTTTTAAAAATACTCGCGGGACCTCTTCCATTATCCGAGATAAAAAGTAGCTCTCCCGGTCTGAGGAACCACTACTAGGTACATCCATTACTATACCCATGCAAAAAATCGCATCAATCCGCTGTTCTGTTGCGACGTGATTGAAGGACAAACCAACAAACAAACAAACTTTCGCATTTATAATGTCAGTAATGCTTTATTATCAACTAGCTGATGCCCGCGACTTCGTCCGCATGGATTTAGTTTTTAAAACTCCCGCGGGAACTCTTTCATTATGCGAGATAAAAAGTAGCTCTCCCGGTCTGAGGAACCACTACTACATCCATTACTATACCCATGCAAAAAATCGCATCAATCCGCTGTTCTGTTTTTTTTTTTTTAAAGTATCCTATGTCCGTCTCCTGGTGCTAAGCTACCTCTCCACCAATTTTCAGCCAAATCGGTTCATCCGTTCTTGAGTTATAAATAGTGTAACTAACACCACTTTCTTTTATATATATTATCAATATATAACACTTTTTATAATTATTGTCAAATTTCTTACCATATACTTAACCAAAAACAAAATTACGTTTAGCTGTCATTTACGTTTTGTTTTCCACTGTCATTTGCGTTTTGTTATTCCATGTCAGATGCATTTTTTGTATTATACCACGTTTTATAGCGACTTGACGGAAACGCGGTCGAACGATAAAAAGTATCCTATGTCCGTCTCCTGGTTCTAAGCTACCTCTCCACCAATTTTCAGCCAAATCGGTTCATCCGTTCTTGAGTTATAAATAGTGTAACTAACACCAGTTTCTTTTATATAATACTAGGTGATGCCCGCGACTTCGTCCGCATGGATTTAGTTTTTAAAAATCCCGCGGGAACTCTTTCATTAAGTATCCGAGATAAAAAGTAGCTCTCCCGGTCTGAGGAACCACTACTACATCCATTACTATACCCATGCAAAAAATCGCATCAATCCGCTGTTCTGTTGCGACGTGATTGAAGGACAAACCAACAAACAAACACACTTTCGCATTTATAATATCAGTAGTGCTTTATTATATTATAACACTTTTTATAATTGTCAAATTTTTTACCATACTTAACCAAAGACAAAATTACGTTTAGCTGTCATTTACGTTTTGTTATTCCACTGTAATTTGCGTTTTGTTATTCCATGTCAGATGCGTTTTTCTTATACCACGTTTTATAGTGACATGACGGAAACGCGGTCGAACGGGATAAAAAGTATCCTATGTCCGTCTCCTGGTTCTAAGCTACCTCTCCACCAATTTTCAGCCAAATCGGTTCATCCGTTCTTGAGTTATAAATAGTGTAACTAACACCACTTTCTTTTATATACTTATATAGATATAGATATAGATATGTAGTTGGTATCTATAAAAGTCACTACAAGTAGCCAAGGTAGTAGAAATAGTAGCCGAAACTATTTTAAGACAAGATTTGTCTTAAGATAGTTTCGTCTGAATTTAGCATTCAGATAGCATAGAGCATATCTACCCATATTTTCTATACTATGGCTGCAGTTAACAGCTATGGTGTGATTACATTGTCTGTTAACCAATTAGAAGTGATATATTATAGTAAATGTTCTTTTGCTCTATATTTTTGTAGCCTTTTGAGAAGCCTCCTACGAACGCTATCTAGCGTGCCCCTATACAAATGAATTCCATTCGATTTTTATTTGAATATTAACCATTTTTTTTACACGCTTTCCTTTGAAACCTCATTTATTTGTACAGATAAGTTACAAATAGGTACTTAATAAATATCTACTTACCTAATTAATATGACAATAATAACATCAATATTAAAAATTAGCTGACCTTAAAAAGTTACATTGTAAAAATTATCGCCTAATCATAAACAATATTTCAAAGAATATTTTTTTTCATTTATTAAATCTTATTAAAATATGACAACATAACATGAAACCGCTGATTTTAAACCCTAATGATTCAATACCATAGTCATTTAAGACTGAATAATGCCACTACAATATTACATATAGGTAAGTAAAGGGTTCCGTAGCACCGCACATAAATTATTATTTTAGATAAACATCGTCACCTCAATGGAAATCTGTCTACTGCTGGATATATGTAGGTCTGTTGAAAGGATCGCCACAGAATCCTGCCACGATCTTATGCCACCTGTATTCAGTGGCTGTCAGGCA
Organism: Oeneis ivallda; assembly: GCA_029955525.1. Taxonomy (NCBI): domain Eukaryota; kingdom Metazoa; phylum Arthropoda; class Insecta; order Lepidoptera; family Nymphalidae; genus Oeneis; species Oeneis ivallda. The sequence continues at coordinate 20,468,105 of JARPMR010000013.1, read as the reverse complement.
GCGATTCGATGGAATTCGATCATCGATCAAGTGGGGGTCTTCCAACGCTGCGGTACAAGATGCGGGACCGCTATTCCAATTTCCAGCCACAAGAGTAATCATGTCTCCCGGCCCCCGGCCAATTCCACTTTAGTTTTGCGACTCGTTGAGCTATGTCGATAACTCTAGTTCTCCTATGGAGAACAAGGTTTCTCATAGAGCAAAACAAGGCCATAGCTAATAAACAACAACTCGGAATCTTCGGAGTATGGAGCCATAGTTTTTATCGTATGAATAATAGTAAGTTATAGAATAGAAGAATAGAATCTTGATGATGCCCGCGACTTCGTCCGCGTGGATTAAGGTTTTTTAATTTCCGTAGGAACTCTGTAATTTTCCGGGATAAAAGTAGCTTATGTGTTAATACTGGGTATGAGCTATCTGATATCTCCATTCCAAATTTCAGCCAAATCGTTTCATTCGTTGTGGAATTATAGAGTAACAAACATCCATCCAAACATCCATACATCCTCACAAACTTTCGCATTTGTAATATTAGTAGGATATTGCGTTTTCTTTCCTATAATATGGAGTATGTACTACAATCTGACTAAAGAAACTTATTAGTAGTTAAGTATACTAGATTTTAAGACAAAGCTGAAACAAATAAATTAAAAGAGAATGGGGTTTTTAAGGTTTTTTGCCAATGCCTAGTTGCCAGTAGTAGTCTTGACTTGTAATAAGAGCCACAAGTTGGCCAACATGGAATAAAAAATTTTGAATTTTGAATTCTTTGACTTATTAATAGGGTATCGTTTGACAGTCATTGGGTACGGAACCCTAGAAAGCTATTAGTAATAACTGAAAACAGTGTTACGGCACAAATGTATTGATTATTATAAATTGGTAGACCACGCCCACAAAACTCCTAAATCCGAGTCACTAATAACTTGTGAACAGTTTAAATACTAAGACAGATACAGAATCACAATATTTCACGTCATCACCAAATAGTATTGTGTTTATAATTTACTAGCTGATGCCCGCGACTTCGTCCGCGTGGATTTAGTTTTTAAAATCCCTCGGGAACACTTTGATTTTCCGGGATAAAAGTAGCCTATGTCACTCTCCAGGTCCTCAAATATACCCATGCAAAAAATCACGTAGATCCGTGGCTCTGTTGCGGCGTGATTGAAGGACAAACCAACAAACAAACACATTTTCGCATTTATAATATTAGTATCTAAGTATGATTAGAATATTAAATTACATAGGAAAACACTGTAATATTACGTCCATACGATGTATTACATCCACACATACTATGTAGTATGTAGGTATAATGATCGTTTGGCAAAATCTGACGCCTTTGGAGTAGTTTGGCTTTGACAAAATAGTATCCACGATGGCTATATACGATAAATTACGCCTGCCAGCTTAAGATGAGCCGTTCATTCAAAGTATCCTGTAGATTCCGGGGTTCAAGTTATTTGGACCTGTACTGAAGATTGTGATGTCTATAATTACTGAACTACGAAATTGACGACCTTGAAATAATTACAGGACAATCTCTAAAGAACCTGCTTTCTAACAAAAAAAGAATGGATTAAATCGGAATACGCTTTAATGAATTACAGCGAAATACACATTTTGACTTTCATCCCCTCTCCCAAGGGAACCGTGCTGAATTTCGGGATAAAAGTATCCTATATTATACCTCGTAGTATTAACTTAAATCGTGCCAAGTTTCATTTAAATCCGTCCAGTAGTTTCGGCGTGATGCGCGGCCAAGATACAGACAGACAGACAGACAGACAGACAGACAGACAAAAAATTAAAAAAAAATTGTTTTGGCTACAGTATCGATTATAGAGTGCCCTCAAACAAAAATTTTCAAAATATCTTCAATGTACAGAATTGGACCTGTTACAGTTTTATTATATTATAGAAGATGTAATAAGACTTAGTATTACTTGGTTGAGTTGATATTATTGTATTTAATAAATTACTTCTTTTTAAAGTAAAATTAAATTAAATAACCGGCATTTGGGTACTATGTATTCCTTGACGCGCTGTATAGGTAGGTACATTGTACCTACCTACGCTGTGGTGACATTGACAAGATTTAGTCCAATTCTAACTTTATGACTTCTCGGACTTCGTGCGTTTCGATGCGCAGAATTCATTATTTGGTACCAGCGGTATGCGGGGAGGCGGCGAACCTACACTCGCGAGTCGCGGCTAACATCCATGACGAAATAAAGTTTGAATCGAACTGTAATAGATTTATTTTAGTTTTAATTTTATATTGTAGGTATGTTAATAACAAAATAAATAAGAAGCAATTTTAACATAAATTGTATTATATGTTTCATGAATGCAAAAGAGTAAAGAGGGTAAATGCAGATTTATAAGTTTTAATTTTTTCATGAATGCAAAAGGGTAAAAAATGGTAAATGCAGATTTGTACGTATTAATTTTTTTTTCAATCAGCTAGTTCTCATTATTTTACCTAGTTTAATACCAAGGTAGGTACACAATCGCACAGCAGGACCTTGTCGTAAATAATCGAACAAGCTATAACGGGGCAATACTGGCAAAGAGGCTTGTATACGTTGAATAATGTAAGTGTGCATCTATCTTAACACGTCAATTTTTCTCCAGTTTCACTAACCTCTAGGTAGTGAAACGTACAAATGAGCAACATCAGAGGAAATCGCTAACAATCGTGTGGCGCGTCGGACACTAGTTACTATAAGGAATTATTCATTGAGATTGTGTAATGTGGCGTGAAAGTCGACGAATATCGCATTATCGTGGTTCAGAAAGGCTGGTTACAAATCGCTATTATTTTATCTCTAAGAAGTAGCTTGAGTCCGCGCCACAAAACAAGTCCCGCAGACATTAGTGGAACATTTTACATACAAATTAGTAGTATAAACAATAATATAAACATACGACTAACTAACGCCGGCTCTAAGGGATTTCTTTCGTGGGGCAGACTCTAGTGATTTTAACAAGTACCTACTACTTATCTAATATATGAAAGTCGCCATTTCATGCTTTGTCTACTATAAAATTTTCAAAAACCTTGACCTTTAAAATTTTTTTGTCCGTTAGACTTATTTTATGAAATCGAAATTTTTGCGATAATACAGATGCAGCAAATAAGCGGAACATTGCGGAAATCCGCACAACAAAGTTAGCTTCAGCGTTATAGGTAGGTAATACCGTTTAGTTTCAACATTCTCTAAGTTTTTTTTTTATTCGATGACAAGCTAGTCCTTGACTGCGATCTCACCTGATGGTAAGTGACGATGCAGTCTAAGAGGTAGCGGTACCCATACCTCTAATTGGTTTCTACTTTCTACACACCATCGTGCCGGAACGCTAAATCGCTTGGCGGCACGTCTTTGACGGTAGGGTGGTAACTAGCCACGGCCAAAGCCTCCCGCCAGACTAAGTCGAAGAAGAAGGTGTGTCAAGTCTGCCAATCTGCTCTTGGCCAGCGTGGTGGACTATTTCCTAAAACCCTCATTCGAGAGGAGACTTGAGCCTCGTAGTAAATCATGCCGTGTGACTTACCACCTTTATTTAGGTCATTGTATAATATTAGAGGTCATCGAGACTCTTATGCAAGTCTTTTTGAATAAAAAATAATTCTTAAGTGGTTTGTCATTTGTTTCATCGCCTTGAACTAATAAGTCGCTTTGCTAATGAAGCATGATCTATGTTTTACGTCAACTACAATTTCTCAAGCGACAAAATCGTTTAATTCGAATGTATTAAGTATCTAAATATGTCACCGATTGCTCGTGGCTTTGGTTGAGTTGAATATTATAAAAAATATCAGGTACCTAGGTCTTTATTTCTTCACTTGAACTAAAAATATTAAAAGCTAACATTTGCCCGCAGCTTTGCTCACGTTAAGTTTTTCAAACCCCTATTTTCACAAATCCTTTAGCGGATGCCTACCTCATAATAGTTATCTGTGTGCCAAATTTCACCCTGATCCGTCCAGTGGTTTGAGCTGTGCGTTGATAGATCAGTCAGTCAGTAAGTCACCTTTTCCTTTTATATATTTAGATGAAATCGGCCCAGTGCATATCCCAGTTAATTTAATATTATTAAATTAACAACAATAAATCCCTACAGTTAACATGAAAGAAATAATGAGCCTAAGGAGCCTTGGTTGAAGGTTATAATAACGCTAAGAAATACTCTTAGAAACGCAATAGTCGACACGGTGATGAACCATTTTAAGTAAGTAAGCCTTTAAAGGCCGACTACGCAGTATCGTCGCGTTAGAACGACAAGCTCGCAGAAAATTATTAAAAAATAACATGCTGTGCTGTGAAAGGGTGTGATAATTCATCACAATAACCATCAAAAACGTAATTAACAGTACCAGTACAGAAAATAATTACATGGCATTCACACAATCATTGCTTGCTTTGAGCCTATTTTGGAGCGGAACTTTGTTAGATACTTCCGATCTATGAGTAAGTAGATTAAAATCTAATTAATACCTTTAAACGAGCAATTCTTGTATAAATATCTTGGAAACGGCTCCAACGATTTTCATGAAATTAAGTATGCAGGGGGTTTCGGGGGCGATAAATCGACCTAGCTAGGTTTCATTTTTAGAAATGGTCGTTTTATCCGTGTTTTCAGCCAATGAAAAACCCCTTACAATATCATTAGAATACGAAGGTAAATTTCGGCATCATCTATAAAGTTCCGATAGCTTGGAAAATCGGGCAGTCCCAAAACCAGAAGACCCCGGTTCGAGTCCAGACGATTATATTTTCCCCTATGAATTTTATTATTATTATTATTTTTTTTTTAAATAGGTATATAATTTTCAAAAAACACGATTTAAGTACCAAAATATCGGTCACCCAAATATTCATTTAAGCTATGACGATTCTAATGTCACAAATAATGCAGCTAGCTGTGGGATTGTCTAGAATGCTAGAAGTAGAATGATTACTTTAACGTTGTCTTCTTTAGGTCAACTCTATGAGCATCCTCTACCATAGAGCATTACTGCAGGTGAAATAGGTTCCTATGTGGGCAGTTTGACTATGGAAGTAGGTATAGCTAGTAGATTGTGCTATAGAAATTCTATACTGCACTTTCTTAAGCAAAAAAATGCCTCAATCGATTATGATATATAGGTAGGTTCCTGTACTACATTTACATACACATTATGTATTCACATGTATAGATTTGTACGGTACTAGTCCCGCCTCGAGGATCCATTATTAATTATGCAAATTATATGAATTATGTATCACGCGTTACGAGATACAGCTAAATTCCAAAAGCTATTATTGATATGTTACCGCCATTAGTTTTAAAACGGACTAAATTGTACGTGTCCACGTTGCGAGAAACGTAGTCATGAAGGGTCGCGGATGAAATGAGTTTCGCGGGTGTTGCGACATGTTTAAAGAGTTTTACGACTTCATTGATGCAGAGATGGGTGCTGTGTTCTTTTATGCGGTCTCTTCAAATCCTGGCGAGGGTAATTTGTGAATTTACGTTTTCTGAATAGTCTTTGGACTATTTGATTCAGTGGGCTGCTTCCACCGTGACTGGTCACTGGTTACCACCGTATTGCAAAGACGTGTTGCTAAGCGATCTAGCGTTCAGGTATGTTGCCGCGTAGAAACCCATAGACACCTATGGTTTCCATAAAGATTGCTATATCTCTTCCAATTTTTTAGACTGCATCATCAGTTAGATACCTCCAGTTGAACCCGTAGTCAGAGGGTAACTTGTAGAATAGAAAAAATAAATGAAACCAAAATATAGCAGCAGTTTGTGAGAGTAAATTGATAGATGGTTGTACCTATGTTTGTACTCTTTCCTAACTCTTTCAAGCAAAAACTACTAAGCCGATTTTGATGAAACATTACAATGCAATAGCTTATACTTCAGAATAGCGCATGTGCTATATTTTATCCCGGAAAATTAGAGAGAAAAAACCTTAATCCACGCGGACGAAGTCCCCGCGACATCAGCTACAATGATTTTCAAATTTCGAATTACCTGAATACGTTAACCGCAGCTAAATTAAAAATTATGTACATCTCTGATCGATTCCGATTTTTCGATTGAAATTTCACAAAACAGGCTAAAATCATTGACCTAGACAATTTTAAAATAGCCATTTTTCTAACTTTAACGGTAACACAAGTATACATTATGTCAAGCAATATTATGTACACATGATTGCGTGTGTGTATAATTATGGCATTTATTATGTTTGAATTAGGAGCTATAATGCAATATCCATGCATAACCTGAACATATTCAATAGATACCATATTCTGAACATGACAATCAACTGGGATTATAGTTACATATTATTATAAAAAATCAAAATTACGAATATTTTTATGCAAGATTGGTAAGTATATGAAGAATTATATACCTATTATTTACGAAATTCACTATAAAGCATGATTTGTTTCGCGTTTCACTTTGGTACAAAGAGTCAAGATCTCTATCACATGTTTGGAAGATTCAGAGGAGAAAAATCTCAACCAAAAAAGACAAAAGTTACTTACTATCTACTATTAATATTATGTATTTACCTAAATTAATGACATTTCATACTATTATGACGTATTCTGTCTGTGCTTGTGGGCAGTTAGTTGAATGCTAAGCTGATTGCTTCAATACGAATTTGTCTTTCAGAAACGAATAAAATTTTCTACAATAGAAAATTGATTTACTTAAAATAGCTTATTGGGTCACGGATGACCCATGGTTCCCAATGCTAAATGCGACACAAAATTTAGTCATTTCTTAATTTTGATAAAAAGTACTTATTGCTTTTGCCATCAGATTAGTTGCATCTGCCTATAATTCTATTGCGTTGTAACGGACACCCCACGGAGCCTAATTATAAGTTTCACCTAGGTACTTAACACAAACTATAAAAAATTTAATTAAAATGCAAAAACTCATTATGAAATGGCATAAAAGTTGAAAAGACCCAATACTCCGAATTAGTTATTCTGTGACATTTTGAGAGACCCAATTTGGAATAAAGAACAAACTTTTATAAAAATACCTATTCAAGAACTTTTGTAATAATTACGTCTGAATAGGCAGTAATGAATAACAACAACATCATTAAGTAAGTATATAAAATATAAATTTGCCTTTATATACATGGTGTACCGCTGCTGCCCGAGCAAGTTGATAATATAAATGTACTGGACGAAAATATGTCCAGTATAAGGCGTTACATCGGGCATAAGGTCAGTCACGAACGGGTTTGAGCTTGCTAGGATCCAGAGCCGTAAAGCCAATAAAAAAAATGTAAGATCATTTTTTTACAGCCATTCTACGCCTACAGCCAATTAACCAGTCTTCCATGAAGGTGTTTTAATATACAGCTATTAATTAAAAAATAAATAATACCATCGCACGCCATATTTCAACAATGATTATCCTTAGACGTGGGCAGATAATAACTTATTGCTATAACACATTATTATTGATTTGGTGTCTGCTATGTACAAGAAAAAAAATGTACAAAAGTTTTTATCTATTTGCTTAGTTCTAATGTAGACTGAATTATTCATCTAGACTCTAGAGTATCATATCATACTAATATTATAAATGCCAAAGTGTGCTTGTTGGTTAGTCCTTCAATCACGCCGCAACAGAGCTACGGATTGACGTGATTTTTTGGGTATACTTGAGGACCTGGAGCGTGACATAGGCTACTTTTATCCCTGAAAATCTAAAGAGTTCCCGAGGGACTTTAAATTAAATCCACGCTGACGAAGTCGTGGGCATCAGCTAGTAATAAATAATTCTTTGTTTAGAAAATTTTTCCTTAAAATTTTGGTAATTCAAATATACAATTGGTTTTCACCTAATATGTTAGATAGATTTTCATCTAATATGCAAAATAGATTTGGTCGTCGGTAAATTCAGTATCATGTCTTGTGAGGCGAAGGTATTTCACGGCACAGACTTATTTTTACCGAAATGTCAATGAAGGCTATCTTTTCTATGTATGTCTACTTCTTTGGCACTCAGCTCGCCCTCTGTAGTCATTAGATTTGCCTTAATTATTGGGAGTGTATGCCAAAAAAATCGGCCAAGTGCGAGTCGGGCCTCGCTCTTTTAGGGTTCCGTTAAAAAAAATTAATAAAAAATATTTCCATGTACCCATGGAAATATTTTAATTTAATTTTTTTAATTTAATTTAATTTTTATTATTTGTTGTTATAGCGGCAATAGAAATACATAATATGTGAAAATTTCATCTGTCTATCTATTACGGTTGACGAGATACAGCCCGCTGACAGACGGACGGACGGACGGACGGACGGACAGCGTAGGCTTAGTAACAGGGTCCCGTTGGTACCCTTTGGGTACGGAACCCTAAAAACTATCGAATCTTTATGAATATTCCGTTAAGTAAGGATGCTTTAGCAAATTTAACTTTACCGAAATTGTATTGTATTGAATTTTTCGTTTTATACCGTTCCAGCTAAATAAGGCATGACACTTACTCAAAACTTACTCCTTTTGCTTGATATATGCATTCGATTCGACAATAATGTCACGCACATTGTGAATTGTATGCATTTCACGCATATGACGCGGATATCGGTTGTCAAAGGCGGTGTACGTTTCACGCCGGTCGTTATTTGGCGGATAATTTGGGCGAATTTAAAATTATTAACGTTGCAAGCCGTCTTACATTTGTTACGGTACTGAGACCATAACTAATTAATGTTTGAATGCAGTTGTGTAAATTTCGAGTGAGCAGTGATATCTCAGTTATTAGGACTGCGGCCTCCAATACGGGGAGTCGTGGGTTCGATCTCGGATACTTCTGACTTTTTGAATTTATGTGTGTTTATATTAAGCAATTAAATATCACATGCTTCAACGGTGAAGTAAAACATCGTGAGGAAACCTGCACGTCTGAGAGTTCTCCATAATATTCTCAAATGTGTGTGAAATCTGCCAATTTGTATTGGGCCGGCGTGGTGGACTGGAACTTAAACCCTTGCCATTTGAAAGAGACGTGTGGCCAGTCATGACCCGGCGATGGGGTGAGATGAGTGAAACATTGAACCGATCTTGATAAAAGGCATAGAGATAGCTTGCGTGTAGACTTCTTTTTATCCCAGGTGTTTAAAGAGTTCCCATGATTTTTAAGAAACCTAAACGGAGTGGCGGGCATTAGTTATCTACTAGTAACTAGTGGTTCGCCCCGAACTGAGACCTCGCGGTATCCCATAATTCCCATAAGGTAGTTTTAACTATATTATATTGTAATTAAAACGCGCCGAATCTGATGACGTCAATCGTCATCTGCTTTCGTGGATGGGATGCATATTTACAATATTAAAGACAGCGCCATCTAGTAACAGTATAGTGAAGTTTTGTTAAAAACATTGATGCCCATTAAAACTCAAATAATTTCGTTTCTTTATAATATTTATCTAATCTTAGTATTTGTTGTTCAAGTACAGAATATAACTCAAATTATGTGTAAGTTTCAAGTTTTAAAACAAAGTGGTTTTAGAAATCTAGCCTCGAATACAATCTCCACTTTGTAAGCCCCCCATTTCGTATGGGAGCCCCCCTGAAATAAAGATTTTTATAACTTTTTAAGCCATTTTCGGCTGGAGGCCATCGGTTTACATATCATATCTAAAATTGAAGTAATTACGTTCAGTAATTCAGAAGTTATAAGGCTCTGACAGACGGACGGACGGACAAGTGCAAATCGCTCTAGTAAACTCAGAGACCTTCGCTTCGCTCGGTCGATTATACAATAATTTTCTTTGTTTTCTCTAATAGGTCATCATCTAAAGCGATATACGGCCACTGCTGAACATCATATGTCTCTTGAAATGATCGCCACAGCACACTGTCCTGTGCCGCCTAATTCCAACAGCTGCCAGCAACTCGCTTGAGATCATTCGTCCACTTAGAGCGGAGGGTCTACCACAGTGCAGGTTCGCTATTCAACCCCAACGTTCGGAGTTTAGTTTGGTTTTCATGATCAGATTCATTCGGTTCTTCGAGACGTGACATTGCTAATTCAGCTTTGCGATTCGATAAGCTATGTCGGTAAACTTTGGTTCTCATGGATCGCCCTATTTCAGATTTGATGTCAAAGATACTCCGAGCATAGCTCTCCATCGTCTGCTGAGCGACCCCGAGCCTTCTTACGAGGCTCATTCTGACTCATCTTTTAAAAAAGTTCCGTACCGACTCATATTGAAATTGAAGACAATTCATAAACTGGTACCTATTGCAATGAAACAATAGACTGGTTTTAATAATGTTATATTTTGATTCAATAAGTTACTAACATAACATACTTTTTACAACTTATGTAGCTATACAATATTGTGATGTCAATTTACAAATATTCATGTATCACGTCTGATTTCTATAGATATAAATAAACTTAATTACTTTGTACCTAAACATATTGTTTTCTGCTACAAAATATACATTATAATCTCTACATTGACCTTGATGTTTGCGAAACTCAGCAAATCTTATTTAGAACTTAACGTTTTTAATTAATTAACTCGGATAATTGATCTGGATACAAGTTATTTTACATCTGTATCTGAACGAAGATAAATGCCAAAAGAAAGAACCTTCTTTCCAAGCAAGTTTTGACGAATTTTGCAAAGATCTGGGTCTAAGTAAAACCGTTAGTGTGGTTCTACATCTATTATTTCTATTACAATAATAATAATAATAATAATCCATTACCAAAAATGCATACAAAGTCACTTCTTATTAGAGTAGAGAATATAAAAGGATTTTAACACACTATGTAGTCGAAGAATAAAAATTGTTGAAAGAAAATGACTAGCGAAGGTTTACATAAAACGAACCCAATGCATAGAGCTGTGATAAAGGTAGTGAGTGATTCAGAAAATACCTTTACATGAAAATGAAATAAAAAATTTGAATAAAAGAAGGCGACAGTTTAATTTACAGTATAAATTTTACACTCGATCGCTCCATAATATGATTCCAGTCTCCCCTTAATCGGGAATATGACTCGAATATGACCCCTGATACTTTAAGCACAGTAATTAAATGAATCACGCATTCCGTTCAACAAAAATAACAATTTAAACTGTATGTAATGTGACAAGGTGTCCTGTTTTAGCGAGACTTTTCTGGTTTTGCCAGTGGTCCCGTTGTTGCATCATTGACAGCAAATATTTGAAAATACGGATAACTGTATACCGTCTAGAGACGTCTAACTTGAAACGTATTAACGTTCACTGTAATGCATCTTCTCGTACGTATGTTCTGAATATTAACAAATAATTGCACGCTCGCTACCTTTGTGTTCGTCACTTCACCTTGAATTGAATTTAATATTTTGTTTGGAAAAATGCTTACATTCACTTAATTTAATATATTTTTAGGCACTGTATGTCACTGATGACCAAAAATTTCTGGTTAAATTAAAACTTTTACAAATATGAGTTTAATAAAAACAGTCACGCCTTCTCTGTAAGCCCGCTTCCATCTTAGATTTCAGCGTCACTAAACATCTGTTGAGATTGCAGTCAAGGGTTTATTAAGTACGAGTATATATACCAAAAAATCATACTTCATATTATTATCATACCTAATGGTTACATTGTGGTTTGTTGGCTTGTCCTTCAATAACAAAGAAAAAGAGCAATGATTGACTTGATTTTTTGTGTAAATATAAGATACTTTTCATCCCGAAAATAAAAGGGTTAGGGTGCAGTCACGGAAAATGAATAAAGTACAACTATGTAGTATGTTGAATGTTGTGGTAAAAAGTGTTTCTTGTTTCACGAATTTTTGCTTCGAGTAGTTGCTTAAAAATTATTTAAAAATCACAACAGAAATAAATAATGAGAAAGAAAATGGCTGCATCGGTAAAAAAGCGTAATTAATGATTTCATAACGCGAAACCACCGATAAGTGCGCCAATTATCGTTAACAATACGGCATATGATTTAATGTGACCAGGCTTTTCCAGTACAATGTGGGACACTTGTCAGAGGCCTGCATTTAGGGTGCCTGTCCACTGACGAGTTGTGAGATTTTATAATATGGGTCACATACGGGTCACAGCTGAAAATCAGCGCCTCACCGCGTATGCGTATACGCTGAGCTTTACCTACACCCTTTCTGGGTGGCATACCTACAGTAATTAATTTTATGATTTGTCTGTGATACCCATTACCTACTGAATGTGTTTGGGAGAAGAGCAGAGAAGTATTCAATGGATCAATCATAATCGTAATACATAACTGATTGGTGTGCTTATAATGGGCAAGATGTGATTCAAAATACAATAAATATTGCCAAATAAATCTAATCTTAAAAGCAGCCTGGTTAGGTTAGGTTAGGTTAAGTTAGGTTAGGTATCGTGTATGTATCGGTTCCTAAAAGTCTATGAATGAATTAAAACTGATCTCTAGAGTTGGTATTCGGGGTTCAAAGTAGTATTCTACCTGACCAATAGGTACAATGTCACTTTCAAAGTCTATAGACCTATATCCATGCAAAAACTAACGTCGATCTGTTGTTTCGTTGCTGCATAATTGAAGGACAAACCAACAAACGAATACACTTTCGTGTTAGTACTGTAGGGATTTTACTCTGAGCTTTTTGAAGACCTCCCTGGCGTAGTCTCGGGTTCGATTCCCGGCGGGGGCAATTTGGGAATTTATAATTTCTGAATTGTCTCTGGTCTGGTCTGGTGGGAGGCTTTGGCCATAGCTATATAGTTACCACCCGGCTTTAGCGTTCCGCCACGATGGCGTGTAGACAGATTAGGGGAATGGGTTGAATGTACTCTACCATACCCCTTCCAAGTTAGCTCGCTACCATCTTAGACTGCAGAGTCACTTACCATCAGGTGAGATCGTAGTCAAGGAGTAACTTATCATCGGTAGATTCACTTGACAATTCGAAAGCACTTTGTAAAAGTTTATTTGAATAAAAACTATTCTATTCTATGTAGGTATTCTATCGAATAATAATTTAATATAAAAATTTTTTTTTAAAAAACCGACTTCACACGCCTTCGCCACTATAAAGTATGGTAATTTATTGTTGATATTTTAGAAACCGCTCGGCCGATTTCGATGAAATTTAAATGGGACCACCTGGGAAGTATACCCTTAAAAAAAGAATTTTCGAAATCGGTTCAGGCGTCTTCGAGTAATGGGTGAACATACATAAAAAAAAATCGGCCAAGTGCGAGTCGGGCCTCGCTCTTTTAGGGTTCCGTTATAAAAAAATTAAATTAAAAGATTTCCATCTACCCACATACCCATTTTAATTTAATTTTTTTAATTTAATTTAATTTTTATTATTTGTTGTTATAGCGGCAATAGAAATACATAATATGTGAAAATTTCATCTGTCTATCTATTACGGTTTACGAGATACAGCCCGCTGACAGACGGACGGACGGACAGCGTAGGCTTAGTAATAGGGTCCCGTTGGTACCCTTTGGGTACGGAACCCTAAAAAAAGATTCCGACGAATTTATATCCTCCTCCTTTTTTGAAGTCGGTTAAAAAAAGCTTCACAGCAGGTGTGTTACCGGACAAGGTACCAAGGCGACAGGAGTGCAGAAGCAAAACATCATGCAGCATAATAAAAGGACAATTTATGTAGTCTGCGGCAAGTGGAAGAGCGAGGCGAGCTGAGAAATTATCATGTAATGGCGACAATTAAGCTAATTGCGTGCTTCTGCTAATGGGACAAAGTTGCTTAGTTCCCGTTTAATGTAAGCCTTTACACGGACTGCGGGTGTAATTGTTGTGAAATAAAAAGTTAGAACTGTAGCGTGTAGTACACGCTTTTTTACTCGCATTAGGATTAAAGGACACACTTTAAATTAAGGTACTTCACATAAATATGCAATCTAAGTTTACTGCTTGTGTAGGTTTGACTTGACTGCGATCTCACGATGCGATGCAGTCTAAGATGGTAGCGGGCTAACTTGGAAGGGGTATGGAAGTGAACATTCAACCCATACCCGTAATCGGTTTCTACACGCCATTGTGCCGGAACGCTAAATCGCTTGGCGGCACGCCTTTGACAGTAGGGTGGTAACTAGCCACGGCCCAAGCCTCCCACCATACCAGACCAGAGACAATTCAGAAATTATAAATTTCCAAATTGCCCCCGCCGGGAATCGAACCCGAGACCTCACAGTTATAAGACAACAGCGCTCACCACTGCGCCAGGGAGGTGGTGCCTAAGGTAGTTGTTTTATGAACAAAAACATTTTAGTATTTTTTTAGATTCGAGCATAATGAAATCCCTACTGATACTATAATTAATGTAAAAGTGTGTAAGTATGTTTATCTACTCCAACATCGAAAAGTTCCAATTTCGAATTTGACAGCTGAATCGAAATGAACCCTATTTCGGTTTTGCTTCTCATTTCGATGCAGCTCGTTGTATGGGAGCTGAATCGAAATGGTTATCTTCTTAAAATAGGATACCTAAAGCTAAAGCTCTGAGTTCTGGCACTTTTGTACCGTTCATACGACACAGGCGCCACAGGCGGCTGGTGGCGGCTTACGGAGTTACTTTTTGTTACTTTATTGAGCCTACGGCGTATTTTGTTAATGATTTTATTTTCCTTGTCGTAGATAAAATCTTGTATGCAACTGAACGTAATTAGTCATTTTAATTCTCGTACTATCCTATTTTGATACTCGGCAAGCCTCGTATCAAAAAACAGCACTCGAATTAAAATGACCCTCATTACGATGCAGTTGCATAAATAGCTATTTTTGGTTTGTCCTGCAAAGGATCGACGTGATTATTTGCATCATTGGGTTGGTACCTATACTTAGTTGAGGACTGGAAAGTAACATACCCCATGTTACTTTCCAGTAACCGTATTGTATTCTTTTTATGTCTGAAAAATAAAGGGTTGTGGCGGGTGCTTGAAAAACCTGACTCCAAGCGAACAAAAAGCTTGTACATAATATTCTAACAATTTCTTAATGCGTGATCAAATATAAGTATTCATTAAAATAAAAACTACTTGCTGTTCGTTAGTCTGGCTAAAACTCAAAAACAAATAAAATAAATAAAGAATATTTTTTTCTTATGTTCGTTCTAATACAGGGGTGGTTTAAAGATAAAAAATAAAAAATAGGAAAACCCCAAAAAAACAGAGCTGAAAATTCGAAAAAAAGTACTTATAGGTATGTTGTACTTATACGAGTAGGAATCACTACTTCGGATGAATTTTATTAGATGGTGGGAACGAAGCCACAGGTTTCGACGATCGCATGGGTATGGTTGAGGACCTGGAGATTGACATACCAAGGTTACTTTTTTCCGGGAAAATCAACTAGTTCCTGTGGGACTGTTGAAAAATAAATCCATGAAGACGAAGTCGCAGGCATCGGTTAGTCAGAAATAAAGATATCCGTAGGACTACGCGACGATAGCTTATCGAGCTCGCTTAGGTGAGTTAGGTTAAAGTGAAGTTCAAAGGACCCACAAACTCTGGGGTCCCAAAAGTAGAATGGAAACTTCGCACCAGAAAGCGCAGTGTTGGCAGACCCCCGCTAGTTGGAATGAGGACATAAGACATAGAGAGGATACAGGCGGCGCAAGACCGAGAGTTATAGATAATAATATAGTACCTACCAACGAAGCGGCCAAATATGTGTTGAGATCTAAGATTTATCACACTTTTAAAAGCAAGAGACCATTAGGTTTTTAAGTACAAAGCCGACATTTTAACGCAAAAGTATATCTTACTTTCTCGAAAAACATGGGTAGGTAGGTAAGCTTTGATGTCGTTTTAAATGAATAATAATTTCAGGTAAAATTGAATTTGGTACCTACAATTCAAAACGTTTTCAGGTAGGTATGGTTCGAAATTAGAATCAATTAAAATGTTTAGAACTGGACGTTTTTCTGTAGCTCATTTTAATCTAGGCAGTCTAGACATTTTTTTGCGTAAAGCTTGCAAGAACGAAATTTAGTCAAAATAATTAAAATAGAATTCTCATTGTGTTAATTTTTTTTAGATTAGGTAGATACTTATAAAAACTATTTAATTTGTTTTCAATATGAAATCCAAAGTTAATAATAATTTCAATGTTTTTTGTTAAATAATAAAGTTTTTTGTTCACATTTCATTTTCATTTTGAACTTTTTCGAAAAATTTTCGAATTTTTTTTACATAAAAACAAGTAACTATTAGAGGGACATGTAGTCGATAAATAGGTAACATCATAGTGGTTATTTTAAGAAGATATTAGGTAGGTACTTGTTAAGCACATGATAATGTTTACACACTGCAATATAGGTAGGTCACTGTCATGTAAAATATTCCATAAATGAGCCTTAAATTAATATTGACGTGCTATGTACATATACATTCTCAGTATCAACAATAAAAGTGTCAAGTATACAAAACCTTGAAATAAAATAGAAAATAGATCAACGTATAACTATTTAATTTTTCATGTTATTGCCCCAAAGTTAAATAAAAAAATATTAACAATACGAAAATAAATATAAATATGATATAGTAACTATTTACACTACTGTCTATATAATACAAATCCTATCTAATATTCACAAAGGGATATGTAAACTGGTAGATGTAGAAACCTACCTATAAGTCTTATTACCGAAGCTGATTATAACTTATTATAATTCAATTATTATTTAAAGCAAAGGAACATTTTCACGAAATGCCGGTTGGGTATTCGAGACTGTGAGAAAATTAGATCTGGTAGTCACAGAATAGAGAGCTTACAGAAGGTTTGCTTAATATAACGCGCCATAGAGTCACCTAATAATTATAGAACTAGGAGCTTAGGTATACATAGACAAGTGCCCTTGCGAAGTCAGCGTAAATCAACCAAATGCCTGTTAAGTTTAATGAATAGAGCTTTGTACCGCACGAGTCCATGGCAAAAATCTATGGAGTCATACATTTGGACTTGACTTAGCTCGTTTTTGAGACAAAAATAAAACGAAACAAATTGCTCATTTGCTGCAACGCTATTCTAATTCAAAAATCCTGTTTTAAAAAATGTGTCTACTAATGGTATGAAATGGGGTCTCACTAAAATATTATCGTGTAGTAATAGTGTAAATTATAGCTTAATTATTCCAACCTTTACATTACCAACACTGATAAAACCCCCATAAAAAAAACAAAAAAAAGTATAAAATGGCGTTTAACCTAGTTTTTAATTTATAGTAAAGTCTTCACTGAGTTTACTTTTCAACTAAACATTGAGCATGAAATGACAATTTTTTTCTGCATTAGGTACTACTATTTATATACACCAGTTACTTTTCGAGATACAACATTGTTATGCAGCAAGTAAGCGAAATATGTCCTGATATAATTAATCTGTCTCGCTTTAGCTCATTTGAATCAAAGTGCGATCAATAGAATTATCAGCTAGTAGGTATGTAACTAATATCACGCATTGTATTGAGCGGACTCTCTGTTACTTCTTTATTCTGTGCGAAGCCTCTATTGGCATAATCTTAAGATATACGACCCAAATACTCGCAGGAGCCGTAAGAAGCATCCGCAACGCATATATTTTCAAAACTGAAAATTGACAATAATACCTGTAGCAGATTACCTCCGCGAAAATATAGTATAGCGAAACCGCTGAAGCCTAGCTGGCTACTCGACCAGTTGTATGACAAAAGCGATTCTACCTGTTCTAACGCAGTTGTTATACTATAAATCTATCTCTTTTCCACACACGCGCACCAGTTGTGAAAGAATTGTAGTAAAATTCTATGAGCGAAACCGAACGCGGAAATGTGATTGGCGTCTTAGTTCCACGGCGAAATTGTGTGGAAAAGAGATCTATAGCAAAATCTCTGAGTTGAAACAGGCAGCTTCTATTTCTTATATTATTATACAACGCACAAGCCTCAGAACTTCAGCGGTTACACTGGTATTAATATGAGTTGATAGGAGATGTGCTTTAAGGCTTCACAGATTTGGCTGCACAAACTGCATATAAATATGCTGATGACGTCAGTATATTATAATCTATTTTTCCTTAGCCGTCTTAAAAAACCTAAATAAATCGCAGAAATCCGCATTGGTTTTATCAATCGAACAGAAGACAAGAAATTCCTAGTAGTTCTACCTAATACAAGTAGGAATTAAAGGAAGGAAATAATCCAAATAGTTATACATTATAGAACATAAAGGAAAATAAAATTCCTACTTGTTGTTAGCCCAAGTTGATATTATGTATTAAGTATTCGTAGAATCATTTCTACCTAGGTACTTACATAATGCGCCGCTTACGCCTTTCTGCGGGAAACCACTTGTTTACCTTTTAATACAGCTAAGCAAAAATATTATAAACGCTAACGTGAGATCTGTCAGTTGTCACACACATTTTCAGTACCGAAAACTTGCGCCTTTTGCGGCCTTTGCGACTCTTACGTCTCGTGCGGGTTGCGGATCTTACGGCCGCGTGCGATGTCCTTAATTCTAAAAAAGTCATTTTCACGTGTTAAGTAGTGAATCTATACTAAACGGATTGTATTTCCTTTCCTTCTTGGATAGGTCCTGCTCCGTGTTGGAACTCCCACTTAGGTCTAAAGACACCGCTCTGCCTGAGTCAAAGTCGAACTTGTCAAAGTTTGATGCTGCCGTGCTGAACTGCTTGAAGAAAGACGACTGAGGTTCTGGTAAGGGGCTGAAATTTCTCGCGGAATTCGCGTCTGACGTGGAACTATCGGAATTGTTGATGGCGTCCGTCCCCGAGGGTGCTCGGAGTCTTCCTGATAAGGAGAAGTCTTCGGGACCAGATTCAGAGTCGCCCCCAACTACGTCTATCATACATTCTTCCCCATCTATTTCTCCATCAGAATCGGAGTAAAGCCCGCTGTTTCTGTGCTGTGCTAGGTACTCCGCTTTCAAAGCTTCTAAGTCCACTGCTATGCCTTTCGCTCGCAGTTTCCTCGCTTGCCTCTCAAGTGCCTTTGCCAGCTTCTTTCTTCTTCTCGCCCTGTTGGAAATTGTAGGGCCTAATTAGTATAGAACCTAATTGTAAGAAGAATGATTGCAATAGCTACATGTAATAAAGAGTTTACAAACTATGTCTTGATAGAGTAGGTGTAGTTTTTCTAATTTAAGATTAGGAATTAGGATTAAGCAAACATGTGACATTAAATGAGAAAATTCTTGGGAAAAACATAGTTTACGTACATAGTGGTGGTATACCTACCTATTTGAATTTTAGGCTTATTTCGAAAAGGGGAAAGGGGAGGTGAATACTGAATACCACCATATAAATGACAATATAATTATTTTCTAATCCACATAGACCTTAGTTACTGGTCTGCGGTATTGCGAGAAATCAGGTTGAACGAAGAGAATCTTTCTACCCACCTTCTAGACCTTTTCGAAAGACTCCCGCAATGTTCATGTATTTTTCATGCAGGTAAGCTGGTCAAAATATCGACATCTCATTCATCAAATTGGCTCAGTAGAAGTAGTTTAGGCGTTACGGTAGAACATACGCAAAGGGTTTGTTTCAAATATATATCGAGCCTGGGCCAGGTCTCTGTACAGTCTTTAAAAATTTTTGGGGTCATGAAATATTTTTTCTTTATTTCTCATTAAAAGGTCCTTTTTTACGAGGTACAATGCGAAATTATTTTGCAAAATAAAAGCGCAACAACATGGCGTTCTTTTTGACGATGACACGTACTTACACGAGTCATGATGACATTGACATAAAATAACCACAATTGACAGCAATTGACATTTGACATACCAGCAATTGACGTTTGACAATTGAAATGACATTTAGATGACATAACGTCATTACAAACATAGACAACAAAAGCAGATGGATGCACTCCGGGAGTTGCTATTCTACAAATGTACCCAATTATCAATTTTATATTTGTACCTCTTATTCACTGTAAAACTGCAAAAAAGCATATTTTATTTCAATTTCTATGATTTAATACTATCTTTTGGTATAACGTACAAGTACCTGGCCCAAGATGAAACAACCCCTTTACATACCTACATATACTGCTACAATCATAACTCTACCTTTTGGCTTTTGTCGGGTAAAAAATGAGCTAAGCAAATCAAGTATAAGCAGGCTGGCCTGTAATCTGCTCACCTCTCGCGCGCCCGCAGCTCGTGGGGCGGGATGGGCTCCCCGGAGCAGCTCTGAGGGTGCGCGTTGTGCGCGGGCCGGCCCGGGCCCTTCTTCGTGTGCTCCTTCTTACGCCACTTCGCACGGCGGTTTTGGAACCATACCTGTGACCAAAAAATTATAATAGGTAATGCAAATGGATTGATCCTAGTCAGCCTCTAGGACAGGCCGTCAGTTTCTCAGCCTGTATGTCACCCTGACCCCCGGCTGTCTGGTCTCCCCTGCCGAAGCGTAATCCTTCAGCCGCTACAAGTAAGTATATTTTATTTTTGTAATCTTTGTGTACAAATAAATACGTTTATTTATCTATGTAGGTATACGTTATGACCAAGTGATTAATTAGGCCTTATTCATACGTAATGCCCGGGCATTTTGATAAAATAACCAATATGAGAGAACTATAAGAGGTACAACGCCTACAATTCGGTTCTAGCAAAGCCAAAGCCGTCTTCGTCGCGAAAATCACAGACTAACCACCCTGAAATACCTATATTTATTGTCGGTTAGGTTAGGTTAGAACAGTTAGCATACCGTTTGCTAGAACCGAATTGTAGGCGTTGTAATTTAGGGGGAATAACAATCTTAAAGTTCTCTCATATTGGTCATTTTATCAAAATTCCCGGGCATTATGAATAATGCCCAATTAATCACCTAGTCCATAACATACACATTTATGTTTATTACAATAATTCTCTTTGGCTTTATATTATGTATTTATTTTGTACGTGGGTGTGAAATTCTAAATATAGGTAGGTACGGATAAGTTTATTCATTAGAATGTAGGCAGGTCAGGTAACTATAACAGCTGCTGTTAATAGATATTAATTATATTTAGTTTAGATTGCGTTCTGCCGTATAATATGGCGTAGGAAAAACAAAATATCAAAATTACGAAAACTTAAAACGTAGGAATAGTAATTCCATAGTTAAAACTAAGCCAAAGACAATCATAGAAAGCAAAGATATTAAAAAGAAAAATAAAATTATACATATAATCAAATCCCAGACTTATGGATTTGAACAAAGTCTTAGCATTTATAGAATAATATTATGGACATATAGTTGTAATAGAGTAGGTATTTAGCTGTAAGCATGCCAGCATAATAAGTTTTGCGACGGCACGATTTCATTAAAACATTAGCATACCAAAACACATGCGCATTTTACGTCTCAGTCTCAATTGAATATTATAAAACCGTGCCTTTACATTACGCGTTCATATTCACCAATCCTAACTTAAAGTCGGAGTCCTGGGCAAAGTCACGGATATTATAGCTCGTCATTAAAATGTTTTTGCATAAAAAATATAAAGGCTTAAGCTGAATAACATACGTTTTGAGGCAACATACGCTCGGTAAATTTTACGACTTGCCCATGACGATCTCGAGCCCAAATAATGTGCCCATCAAATGTGGGTTTACTCAAATAAAATTAAACAGATGTTAGTAATATATGAGATTTGGGGTGTGACTGTTATAGCACTGTTGAGTTTTTTATATACCTATTATGTATCTTGGAAATTATTTTGTTGAATAATAATTAAATAAAATATTAAGGCCATTAATTTTATCAGCAGTAATTAATGTCTAACGATTTTTTTTTATTTTGTTAAACATTTAAATATTAAGAGCATTAATTTAACCGTCTAATGAAAATTAACTCAAATTGCTTATCTTACTTTTTAGGGTTCCGTACCCAAAGGGTACCAACGGGACCCTATTACTAAGCCTACGCTGTCCGTCCGTCCGTCCGTCCGTCCGTCCGTCCGTCCGTCTGTCAGCGGGCTGTATCTCGTAAACCGTAATAGATAGACAGATGAAATTTTCACATATTATGTATTTCTATTGCCGCTATAACAACAAATAATAAAAATTAAATTAAAATGGGTAGGTGGGTAGATGGAAATCTTTTAATTTAATTTTTTTAACGGAACCCTAAAAGAGCGAGGCCCGACTCGCACTTGGCCGATTTTTTACTAATACTATAAATAAGAAAGTGTTTGTTTGTTGGTTTGTCCTTCTACAGCTACGGATTGACGTGATTTTTTGCATGGGTATATAGTCAAAGGTCCTGGAAAGTGACATTGGCTTTTTATCCCGGAAAATTAAAGAGTTCCAATGGGATTTTAAAAACAAAATCCATGCGGACGAAGTCGCGGGCATCAGCTAGTTCTTCTTATTTATGTCCTTGTATTGAATTGAATTGAATTAAAAAAGTGGCTACTAGGTTTTTAAAAATGAGTTTCATAAGAACATAATTTTACTAATATTATAAATGCGAAAGTGTGTTTGTGTTTGGTTTGTCCTTCAATCACGCAGCAAAAGAGCTACGGATCAATTGACGTGATTTTTGGTATGGGTACAGTTGAAGATCTGGAGACTGGTATAGGCTACTTTTTGTCCCGGAAAATCTTCAAGGATTTTAAAAACTAAACCCACGCGGATAAAGTCGCGGGCATCAGCTAGTAGGAAAATAATAGCAAAGGCGTAGAGCGCCTACGACGGTCTACGCTACGGCACAGAATATAATATTATAATAGTACTACGTAGCTACGGGTTCAAAATAGGACGAAAAAATGTGCAGGACAAGCGTGCCAATAATTTGCAGTAGGTAATACATTGGAACAGTCACGAAAAAAATTAAAACCTGTGCATATGCACAGGTTTTAATTTGATATTATTCTATTATATTATCTATATAAATAAAAATGAATGTTGGTAAGCGCATAACTCAAGAATGGACGGACCAATTCGGTTAATTTATTTTTTTTGTATGTTCCTTAAGTTCCACGGAAGGTTTTAATACAAAAAAAAAAAAACAAAAAAAAACAAAAATTTTTACTTTTAACTTTTGACAGAACGAAGTCTGTCCGGGCATCTAGTAATAAATAAAAATGAATGTTGGTAAGCGCATAACTCAAGAATGGATGGACAAATTCGGTTAATTTATTTTTTTGTATGTTCCTTAAGGTCCACGGAAGGTTTAAAAAAAACAAACAAAAAAAAATATAATAGATAAGTTGGTGGTACCAAGTTCACCGTGTCAGCTAGTATTATAATAGAAATAAAAGCTTGCTTCATCTCAAAAAGAAGACATTTCCTTTCAGAAGTACCTACCTAGCATTTATTTTCATCAAAAACAATATAGGTAATCAAACAACATGGATTTTCTTCAAAAATCAAAACAAATAGGTAGGTATACAGCTTAGTAACATATTGCATGAATACTAACATAAATTATTTATACTAACTAATAACGAGAAACTATAGCTATTACTTTCTTGAAAAGCGACTCTCCCTCCCCTGTCAATTTATCGTCACTCGCATTGTAACCTACCACCTACGCCTAGTAGTATGAGGCCATCAATCCCGTGCGTCCGTGGGATTTGCGGGACCGCAGACAATTATAATAGTTCTTGTAATAAATCAATTAAAAATGTTACCAAACTAAACTAGCTTTTGTAAATCATTATAAAATCCTACTGACACTCAGTCTCATTGCTACCTAGACTATAGCTAACATTAAAAATTATCGTTTATTCTTATACATCTTCCTTCTCCTCCGTCATGAACGTATAGAAAAAGAGGTAACATTAAAGTTATAAAATTCTTTTTAAAAAATCGACTTCAAACGCCCGCGCCACTACAAAGTATATAATTTATTGTTGATATTTTAAAAACCGCTCGACCGATTTTGATAAAACTTAAATGGGACCACCTGGGAAGTATACCCTTTAAAACAAAAAGAATTTTCCAAATCAGTTCAGGCATCTTCGAGTAATCGGTGAACATACATAAAAAAAAGATTCCGACGAATTGATAACCTCCTCCTTTTTTGGAGTCGGTTAAAAATAACACGGAACTTGTAGTTCAATGAGTGTTTGATTTAGAATAATATAATATTTTGAATTCAAAGTTGATTGATCCAGCACAACTCATGCAGAATCCCGCAAATGCGGGATCAGATTCCATGTTCTTGGCGGATATATTTTCCACGAGCAGTATTTCTTCTTCTTCTTTGTCAACCGATATAGACGTCCACTGCTGGACAAAGGTCTCTTGCGCATGGACCTCCATAGGTCTCGGTCTTCCGCCGCCTGAATCCAACGGCTCTCTGCGACTTGTTTGATGTCGTCAATCCACCTAGTGGGGGTCTGCCAACATTGCGCTTCCCGATGCGGGGTTGCCACTCCAGCACCTTGGGACCCCAACGAAAATCAGCTCTTCGAACTATGAGCAGTATTTACTGACTAATAAATACCTATTATGGCCGTTAAACATTCCACGTGTAGTCACGGTTACTCTTTATAGCCTAATTATTCACTCACAAACAATGGCTTGTGACCAATCAACAATAGGCTCTTTCTATTTGTTCAAGAGAAACACAATAGTTATTAATAAGATTAATAAGTAAGGTATAGCTGTTTAAAGCAGACATGTTATTGTTCCATATTGCCTCATTTAATATTGCCCGTTTGAAGTAAGTAATAACGACAATCTTTTACCGCGGCGTCGCTCGGTCCGAGTGGTTACGATTTTTAAAATCCCGCAGGAACACTGCTTTTTCAAATAAAAAGTCCGAAGTTACTCTCTAGATATTTAACTATATATCCATGCAAACAATCAATCTGTTGAGCAGTCGATCGCTTGCTCCGTTGGTGCGTGATTGAAGAACAAACCAGCAACCAACACATCTATAAGTTGCTAATCTATTATCTTCGCATGAGATGCCAATTCTAGGCTACAAATCTAGCGTGAAAAAAAATGCATGCAGAATCTTTTTTTTGGGCACTTCATCGGTTCAGCTATCGGGCACGTTTGAACCTAAAAAAACGACGATAGCTTTGAATAGAATAAATTGAGCCAACCCTTCTGTCACTAGACTCGTAAGGAATTTTTTCACCTTTCACCTTTGATTAATTTAGGTAGGTACATAAAAGTAGATTCAATCCTTTTTACAAGCTTATATTTAGTTTCACCTGTCCCGATGTTTGTTATCAACTATGTTTGTGATCCTCTTCCCGGTTACCGATTGAGCTGAAATTTTGCATACCTACATGTATAAATCGCTTGACAGATGATGATGGAGCTGGAAGGTGGCCATAGGAACTTCGCAATGAAACGATACAACCTCATCGAGTTTGGGCTCGTTTGAATCGTTTTGACGAGTAGTTTGTCTTTGAATGGTAACCAGAGTCTGATGATGGAGCTGGAAGGTGGTCATAGGAACTCTGTAATGAAACGACGCAACCCCATCGAGTTTCGGCTCGTTTGATTCGTCTTAACGAGTACTTTGTTTTTAGATGGTTACCAGGGTCTGATCTGATGATGGAGCTGGAAGGTGGTCATAGGAACTCAGTAAAGAAACGACGTAGGTACTCTGGTCTAAGATGATATCTAGGTCTGACGAATCATGCTACTAAAAGCTTGTTGTTTAAAATATATTTTTTAATTTACTTAAATACTTGTTCAATTCACACCCGAAAGTAACATAACATATAAGCGAACTTTTTAATTAAGTCCCGACTTGGTCCCTAATCGAAATACATTGATTACAGAATAGAATAGGAACGGGCGGTAATGGGCTCGCTCGTTCCCACTTAATGAGCCCCCTGACCCCTCCCACACCTTGAGGGAGTCGTTAATACCCCCTCGGTCTTAGGTGAGGCATCAATGTGGTTAAGATACATTTTTCAAGACTATATATAGCTACTTGGCGATTTTCTAAATCAAAATTGTGTCTGTAACTACACCCCAATTTCTACCTTCTTAACTCTATGTTGATATATCCATACAAAACGTAGGTAGGTATACCTATCCATACCAAATGCAGGTTTATCCATAAAGAAAATCGAAGTTTCTGTGTGTGATTTTACCTCTAAATTTTACAGGCATCTGTATAAATTTTTTGTGTGTATGTGGGCGTCCACTTCCTTGAATTATATAGACAATAACGTACCTACAAGTTTATTAGGGGGTAGGAGATATCCTACTTACAGATACCTAGGTACTTGGATACGAGACCTTATGATCTCTTATCCAAGTACCTTGGAACCTTACCAACTTTTATATTATAATTAGAAAACATCACGCAATCAAAATTTCCCCTTGCTACAATCAGGGAAAGCTCCCACTTACACACTCCCAAGCGAATTGCCTTCTTAACCATATTCACATGAAAAAACATACACCGGCGCGTTCGTCCTACTCTATTAGGTACCTACCTACTAGAAAAAATAAACATTTGTGGAAATCACATTGTGTCCACAATTGCCTCTTCTCCCTTGGCGTGTAAATAAGAAGAGCCGTATCGATACATTGACTTGTATTTAGGAAACTTTCCCCTCGTGGGGTAGCTGCGGGGGTATTTTCCCTTTTCCTGCGGTCGGGGCTGTAAAAATGTCGCTTTTTGATGCGCGCAATTCCCTCGCAAAGAGTAAAGAAGAAGCCAGACGGAGGCATTGCATCGCAAACGGTGCTTTCACAAAGAAACTTTTTTAAGCAACTTCAATGAAAGTAGCAGGTTCTCGATTCTGTTTTGTATGTAAATCACGCGAATACTTCGCCGATTGTAAGCCGATTTTAATTATTTCCTCATTATTGTAGTATTTTTTTTTACTTTATGGTAGAGACTTGACGTACCTACCTATCATGAACCACATGTTGGCCTAGTAGGTACATGAAATAAATAATTTTGAATTTTGTTTTTTTTTTAATTAATAGGCCATATAAATTTATCATATTATCTCAAGGTTGGTCCCACTTAATATTTTTTTAAAAGCTAAATCCTCAGGACGGAGTCTGGGGCGTCAGCTACTAGTCGTTAGATACTGACCTTCTTTTCGGGGGGGTTCCCCCATTTCAGGCCCTCGCTTTTCGGAGCTGGGTGCGTTATAAGAAATTACAAATCAGTGAATGAAATTTCGTAAGAAAACTTGCATGCCTGAGGGTTCTGCATTATGTTCCCAATGGTGTGTAAAGTCTGTCAATCTGATCTCGGCTCTTGGCCTGCGTGGTGGACTATGGCCTATAAACCCTCGTTATACTAAGGGAGACCCGTGCCAAGTAGTGGGCGACTTGCAATGATGTTGGGTTATGATAATTAATGGAAAATAAAAGCAATATTTTATCACAACGCTTTTATTAATTGATAGTGATAAGTTTCAAAAATCGATAAAAAATTTGACAGTTTTTTAAATCAATTATGTAAATATTTCCAGTTATGACATTTATTGCGTAATTTAATAAATTTAATGTGAATTTAAGTTTAATTAATTACCCCTTAGCTATCTTTACTCTGCCCTTAGAGAAAGATAAAAAGAGAAATAAATAACCTAAAAAAGGTTTTACCGTTGTTATCGCTATAAACGCAAATAGAGGAACCTAAAGAGCAATAAACATAATTAGGACTATTACGAACTGTCCGCGGTAGAATAACATCTCATTTGAAATAATAATTACGTTAAATCATTTTCAAACTATCCAAGTCTTGTTTAGCGGTGGGAATAATATTTATGTGCTATATTTTACACCCAGAGTGGCAGCCCTCGACTCGGTCGTGTCTATCTTTTACCGCTAAGCCTAGGGCGGTAAAGGCGGCTTACGTTAGATACGCAGAGCGAGACGACAAGATACGAAGCCTCATGAGAGCAACAGGGACAGATATGGGTCCTTAAATTTTATATTCTATCCGCATTTTGTCGCCTAAGCGTCCCATTTAGTGTGCCATATTTAAACCTCGCGCTTTTTCTTTTCTCAGCCGAGCGGAGAATGTTACGCGATTTTCTATTTTTTTTCCTTTTTTTTAGTTTAGGGCTGTACCCGCGGCGCCGTGCGCGGAATATTGATGCGTGCGTACAACCGCCGAGGCTCAGTTTGGGAATGAAATTGGCATATAAATGTAAATTTTATGCTATGAATTTTAAAATGAAGTCGATACTTGTACGCTTACCGCGGGCCCGGTTGAGCCGTTCGCGCAAGTTTTACGTTTGCCAGGAACAAAATTAGATTAGAATACGCTATTTTTGGTAAAGAATGGGCTTTTAACGGGTCGCGAGCAACCCTCGTGAAATGTTAAATCATTTTTACCGACAAAGTGTTTAAATAAATTGTATCGTTAGGTACCATTAATAAATACTATTTTTTTTCAAAAAACACATCATTCCATACTTAGCATTTGAAGTGTAGATATTTCATTTCAAGAGCTTCTTTTTTTAGTAATGGAAAATAATGATGTGACCCAAGGCTGAACTCGTTTCCCTAGAAGATGCCTTTGCTTATCCAGTCTTCTTCTAAAGATTCCCAGATTGTAACCATCAGGAAACACAGATCTTGGAAGAATAAGTATTCCAAACTCTAGCCATGCGTATGAAGAATGAAGAATTCAACCACTTCGTGTGCGTAGATAGAAGGTCAACACTCAACATAGACGTACGGAGTGGAAGCGCACTCGGAGTCTACATTGCGGTGGTTAAAAAAGCCCTTCCACTTCCAACCCTATAGGTACCTACTTACTAGTCAATACCTAGTTTTTGCAACAAATACTTACCTAATATTATTATCTGTAATGTATAGGTGTGGGTAGTTGAGGAGAAAGTGTTATTATAAACCATTTATAAACACACGTGCCACAACGTGGGAACACGCATGACGCAGTCGTATTTGTGTCCTCGGACAGTGCGGTTGTGCGAGTGTGAGTGCACATAATAAAAATATGTTATGTAATACATACATGTTCGATTATTGGTACTAAGCGAACCATTAAATTATCATCTAATCTCTATCTTATGTATCTTACACGCAAATTAATGAATGTTCAATGAGCATGTACAGAAGTTCTTTGAGTTGTTTATTTATAACGTAGTAGTGACATGTAATTTAATTGTCAATATGATGTCAGTGAATAGGTACATAAATTGAGCATGTGAACGGCAAAAGGATCGCAAAACTTTCCAAAAAAGTATTCCTCGCGCATCCACACGTGACACGTCTTAGGTGTAAGGGCGACTATTACTCAACTCTATTGAGTAGTCTACTCTATGGAAACAACATGCGTAGAGCAAGCTAATAAAAGCTTGTCAAAGAGATTATATACATACTAAACTTCAACAAAACAAACGCCAACACTATAAACCTCCATTCAACCAAGCCTACGAATACGAACGAAAAGGGAAATAGAGAAATCAGAAAGAAGAAAAAATCCACTTTACAGACGCAAACAAGTCACTTAAACTTTATTGAGCTGTAATCGAATTGTGACGTCCCTGCGCCGCGCTTTGAGGCCGAAGCGGCGGGATCTATAGCCATCCTTATCTGACCCGACCATTTAAATCTATGCTATTCAATCGTGCCATCTCGCTCGTGTCCCAGGGGTGCCGCCGAGATGGCAATCTTTTGATTTATACCAACTATTAGGAGTGGTGCGGCGTAGTCTGTCTTTTGAAACGAGATTTTCTGCGATAAACGTTGGATACAATCGACGTTAGTACTGATTATAGAAATAGATTTGCTCTTGCTCCTTGCTCTGACTGAGACCTCTTCGGTAGAATAATATTACTTATAATGTTGTGACTATAATAATTGTTCATCTAAATGTATTGCTTAGAATAGATCATAATGTAATTTCATTTTAAAATATTTTCCTTTCCTTATCCGTGGTACTTATATAACTTAGTGCCTTCTTTATTAATCTTTTAATATTTCGTTTGAAATAACTACATAAGTCATAAGTAGGTAGGTATTGTATCTATTGTATATTTTACGTTAAAACTGCCACACCAATTAAATTGGGAATATGGGCTTTTTTTGTAATCATTTTGGGGTTATGTTTTAACACGTTTGAAGTAGTTAGGTTTTTCCTAGTTTAAAAAAATATTCAAATACTTAACTAGGAACGGTGGAAATACTATCAAAATCTGTTTATAAAATTAAATGGGGCTTTCGTTTAATCGAATACAATAATGCTGACACAGCCGCGGTCTTGCCAGTGGACAGCGGTAATTTAGTTTGGGGAATTTGGCGTAAAAAGCGGATTGACCGTCCCTGAAGGCAGCTTAGGAGGGGCCGGAAAGGGCAAAGAAAACCTTCTCTCATTTATATTTAAGGGAAACTTAGGCGTGTGTGCCGTTTTAGTTGTCTTTATGTTATGTAGGTATTGTATTTGAAAAGAAAATGAAAGCCGAAAAACATTTTTAAATATTAGGTAAGTAGGTACTTAGGTAACTTAAAATCTTCATAATTTCCTCTTGATATGTTTCTAAGATATTTCCTAATTAAGCTTAAAATTTTATTTACCCAAGACAGTAGCTTGTTGTGTGGGTAGGTATCTACGAATTTATGGAAATTCGTGACATTTCGATAGAAACTTCTTATTGGATCGTAGTATAGGTAACTATCAGGAAGTTGAACCTACCTTCTTTAAAATGAAAATTTTAATTTCACCGCTTTTTATAAGATCGTCGAAATTCAATGTCAATGCACAGTTAACAAGAAGAAATGAATAAGGAAACGAGTTAGTATATTCTATAGCATTGCTCAAAAAAATGTTAATAAGTAAACTTTTTGTGCATTAAGTAGGTATATTTTTGAATGCTTCCTGAAATAGATTCAGACCCAATTTATTATTCGCGCTCAATTTTTGCAGTTCACTGAACGGGTCAATGTAGTGCATTAGAAAGACTTGCGAATAAGAACCTTTTTTGTTAGCAATTTTGTAGCCGTGCGTAACAAAATTTGACACATTAAATATTCCGCTTTGATGAAGATTTTAGATGTTTTCTTTAATTTATTCAAAGGTTTTTGCACCTAGCCAACCCTAATCACATTTACAAGTTATTCACTTCATTAAACTTAAAAAAATAACTTTTTTCAAATTTCAAAAATCCGCTAATTTCCGCGAAGTGAAGTTTCAAATCGCCCTTGTATGGCTCACTCGTATATATTACCGACCTACCTACTAAGTGAAACTTGCTTCCTTCCAAGCTTACACCTGATGTAGGTAAATCAACATTTTAAAAACGTTCTCCATTATAAGAAAATTTTTTGACAGTTCCCTGTCAAAAATGAATTCATATTATCGAAACATTTTTAGTAATAAATTATGATACCCATATTTTTTGAATTGAGATAACAAGTAAGTAGGTTCTTTAAGGTAGGTAGGTAGGTATATTTCAGAGGGTTCGTAAAGTCCTCAAACTTATAACTTAAACTATAAAGTTGAAGTAATTCGCAGCACATAAATAGTCTGAACTGAGACATAACAAAGAAAACTTAACGACGAATGTGTAGCGAATGAAGACGTCAAGCATGAATAACTTGCAGTTAAAGTTGGTCACAGGCCAATTTAATATTAGGAGCCAAGTAGCAGTTAGGAACATTAATTCTTGACAGATATTTTTCAGGCCTTTAGGTATTTTCATTGCGAAATTGTAGTGGCGAAAATTAAGTATTTATTTTTAGTTTAATGAATTTATATATTTTTATTCTGTTTTTTAATCATCTATTACATATTGTATTTATGTACCTACCTACTTTTATATGTACCTAATGCATTTTCTTTTAAATACATAACTCAACAATCTTTATGTAAGTTAACTTTATCGTCACATCTGCTTACTTAAAAATTTACAGAGAGGTGAAGATATTAGGTACCTACTGAATGTTCTATTATTTTATTTCTAATGTTTAAGAATGACGATTAATAGGTATGTAGTGAATGAAGCAAGCAATGAGTGACTTTCATGTAGTAAAACTTAGTTCCAAACTAAAAATACCTAGCGACAATTAGCTAACTTAACTACTTGTTCATGTTCATGCAAGGTACTAAACTCTGCAGCTATTTCCTACCTCTGTGAATGAAATCAATTTTCACGACTGAAAGTTATTGTATAGATCTATCATAGCCGTTTCGGAGGAGTTTGGTAACAAACACCGCGACATTTTATATATTAGAATTAAGATTTATTAGGTCTTAAAATGATATGCTTACTTACCGCGACTCTACTCTCTTTGAGGTCTAACCGCATCGCTAGTGCTTCCCTCATGAATACATCAGGGTAGTGCGACGCAAGAAACGCCCTTTCGAGCTCTTCCAGCTGCCAAGAGTTGAAGTTCGTCCTCGATCGTCTTCTCTTACCGCTGTCACCATCGTCGTCACCAAGACCACCTGGAAATAATAAGCTCTAATGAAACTTTTTCTTGAAAATGTCTTGTGTCTTGTCTTTATAATAAACAAACTATTGGCTCCGTTACATTCTCGAATGCAAGAGCCTTTTCGACGCTTGTATTCGACTTATTTAATAATGTCATCATCTTCATCATTAACAACCCATCAACGGCTCACTACTGAGCCAGGTCTCCTTTCGGAGAAGGGTTATAGGCCATAGTCCACCACGCTGGCCCAATGCGAATTGGCGGACTTCATACATCTTCGAGAACATTATGAAGAACTCTCAGATGTGCAGGTTTCCTCACGATGTTTCCCTTCACCGTTGAAGCAAGTGATATTTAATTGCTTAAACGCACTTGACTCCGAAAAGTCAGTGGTGCGTGCCCGGGATCGAACCAGGACCCCCCGAATAGGAGACCACACAGTCCTAACCACTAGGCTATCACTGAAATTAGGTATAATAATGTAGTGTAATGCAATTTATAATCGCGGGCGAGAATTGTATGGAATGTTATCCCATAGGATAATCGCAAACGATTTCTTGCTACTCGCATTTGAGACACTCTTCTTGTGTAACTGACGCCTTTAGTCTGTGACGACGTGGAACTAGGTTTTAAAAATTCCGCGGGAATCCTCAGTTTTTCCGGTATGAAAGCTTTTATGTCACTTTCCAAGTCCTCAACTATACCTACCCTTAGACTCATAACGCCTAGACCGATAGTTCCATACAACGAGACCAGCTTAACGTGTAACCATGAAACAAACTATGTGTGCTGAGAGCGTCGTTTATTTACGCTCGCCGACACGACACAAGTGTGCGTGCCGATAGACGTAACTAGCCTTTAAAGGCTACCATGAAAGGGTTACACTCCGCGCGCGACTAGATACTGCCTTTTTACGCTTAAAAATTCTACGTTCCTACCCATGCAAAAAATCTCCGTTGTTGCTTGATTCAAAGAAAAACCAAGAATAACACTTTCGCATTTAAAATATTATTCTGAATTAGTAAGAAAGTGAGGATTTAATTACTAATTGAGCAAATCGGCTGATAGATCTGTCCAAGGAAACCAGTAGTTAAGTAGGTAGAGTTTGCAAATGACGATTCGACTGTGGGGACATCAAAGTAAAACTGTGGACCTAATTAAGTAGATACCTACCTAACATGTCTAGAAATGCCAAGATGTCATGTTGATCATAGATGATGATTCAAAATTCAAAATTCAAAATTCAAAATTATTTATTTCATGTAGGCCAACCTGTGGCTCTTATGACACGTCAAGATTCTACCACCGGTTCGGAAAGCGGATTCTGCTGAGAAGAGCCGGCAAGAAACTCAGCAGTTGCTCTTTTCAAAATAATCATTTTACAATATTAATAAGTAGCTATTACATTGTAATAAGTTTTTATACTATCTTGTGGGCAGCTGGATGGCAAGCTGATTTAACCCGTGCATCTTTGTTAGAATAGAATATGACATTTCCACAAAACGTACTACAATTCAATTTATGTGAAAGACGGTTACGACGGTTACGACGATTTGATGAGAACCAATTATAAATAATGTTGAGAATAACGAGAAAAAGAAGTAAGGAATTACGAGAGAAATTACAATAATACCTACCCATTTCATTTTATATTGATATAAAATAACTGGAGCGTTCAATATCTGAAACCATTTTATTGAAAGCAATAAAGTTAGGTTTTACTATAAAATGATTAAAGTTTATTGCGATAAGGCTTCATCCGTTACTAAAGCCAAAACGTTTCCAATCAACACGCCGCAGGATTGAAATGAACAAGACATAATCGTAAAGACACCGGCAGCTTTAACATTGTCCATTTAGACAATCCTTTGGACGTTAAAATAAAGCCGCGACCGGGGGCTCATAAAAAAGAGATAATCTCCAACAAAGCGTCAGAACAAGTTTCTGAAAATAGAATATAATTTCTAATTTTCTCCTGGTGATTTTAATTAAAAATGGTCCCGCAAGGGAGACCGCTACATCGCTCGAAAACGGGGGTTAGAAAGGGACGGCCGTAAATTCGTCGCTCTGTCTTTAAATCTAAATAAATTAGAAGTCATTAAGAGGAACACGCTTCTGTTGCGCGGAACACGTTGTTATTCCGTGGCTTTTAATTTATTAACCCGCTTAGGGCATCGAATTACGGCTTTAACGATTGTCCATGATTTTCTATTGTGATTTGACAACTCTATGTTGTTGGCAACATTAGCTAATCTGTCAAATTGGTATTTGACAGATTAGCTAATGTGACCAACTTCAGTGACGCATTGTGGTATTCATGAAGGTTAACATAGTCTAGAAGTTAAAATTCTAATGAACTTGGTTACACTTTTAAACTACATCTAGGTATTACAAAAAATATAAAGTACTTACATATTACTAGGATCAATGATGTATGCGATCGCCTTAAGAGAAAAGCTAAATTACGCGGGTGTAAAAGAGACACAGATATCTCTCTAATGAGCAGAGCGAAAGAGATGACTACGCTTATTGTATTAAAACAAACGACCGCCTTGGGCCCTGAGAGAACAGTTTTGGCGCGCTTTAATTTAGTCTGCCTCAATGTTTTAATGTCACTGGGGAGGGGGGATGGGGGACTCACTAAGTATCTATTTGAGGGTTGTATAGCGCGGTTAATAAATTCGTACAGTTAATAATTCTACTTTGTTTGGTGTTTCGGTATAAATAATGGCTCAGATAGGAACTGTTTTACACGTTTTACTTGGGACGTGGGTATAACGAGGGATTTATTACAAACAATTTTCATGCGAGTAGTTGTTGGATAGACTGGGTAGGATCTTCTCTCTGACTAATTTAGGGCCAATTTCACAGAGTTTTAACAAGACGATTAAAGACTTTTTGTATGGGCAATCTGTCAAACTTCATATTTACTCAGCGATGTTGAAATGTTAACTGACTGCGGAAGTTATCTTTGGATTTGTACATTTCACACCGTAAGATTTATAGAGACCTACCTATTTCAAAATTTTGAGATTTCGCCTTCGGGTCTTTAAACATCCTTAGATAGCCAACTTTATCTATTCTTATTATTAGAGTCTAATAAAAATAAAAATAATAGATAAAGTAACATTACATACATACTTACATTAGCAACCCATCAACTATTACAACTACTGAGCGCAGGTCTCCTCTCAGAGAAGGGTTATAGGTATGCCATAGTCCACCACGCTGGCCCAATGCGAGTTGGCGGACTTCACACACCTTCGTTCTAACATTATGAAGAACTCTCAGATGTGCAGGTTTCTTCACGATGTTTTCCTTCACCGTTGAAGCAAGTGATATTTAATTGCTTAAACGCACTTGACTCCGAAAAGTCAGAGGTGCATACCTTGGATGAGTAATGGATCGAACCTGCTCTCCCTGAATAGGAGACCACAGTCCTAGCCACTAGGCTATCACTGAAGTTAGGTATAGTATAGTAAAGGTAGAGTCTAATACACTTAATAAGATAATAAGAGTTGATAAAGATGGTTCTATGACTCAAATTTTCGAAATAGGTCTCTATAATTCTAAAGGAAGTCTAAAGGTGCGATTTGTTCCTTTCCTGCTTGGAACTTTTCCATCTAGAAGAATCTCGTTAGGTCTACGTTACGCATTTAATATCTAACACCACAAAATAAACGTGAATTGACTAACTTGACCCATATTCTGCTCTCCTTTTCAAATGTACGAAAATAGTGTACCTACAGTACCCGGCGATATACGAGTATATTGCACATCGGCCTTTGGAATAAAACGCTATTCTATTCTCATGCAAGGAAAGCTAGCCAGAAATTCACGTAGTAATTACTGAAATCTCTTCACAATCGGCGAGCACATCACGTAACATATATAAAAAAAATGCAGTCGAACTGTGAATAGAATAGAATAGCGTTTTATTCCAAAGGCCGATGTGCAATATATATCGCCGGGTACGTCTGTAATAAGTAACGGGTTGAGATAGAGCTTTCGACTTTTCAGTTTTCAGTCTACGCCTTTAACTGTTGGGCTCTAGGTACTAGAAATAAGATAGATAGATGCACCGTAAAAAATGATGCATCAGCGAGTAGGTACCTACCTACTACATACTTGGACAGATCTACCTATTTCAAGCGTTTCACTGAAACAAAACATTGAAAACGTTGAATTATATTTTGCTTTCTGCCATAAACTTTACTGGAACAGTATTTTGGTAATAAAAAGAAGTGAACATCAGACAATTCGCTCATAAAGATAGCATCACGTCAAGTAATAAATTTATTACAATAGATATCTCTGATAATATATCCCCTCTCATTCCTTCCACTTAATAGAAATAGAAATATGTACTGCTTATCCATATTGATAGATACATTTAATACAAATCTTGATAACAATGTTAACGATATTTTCTATGATTTTTTTTTTGTGTGCTATGGCAGCTTCGTGAGGTTAGTTTTCTTTGATTTTACCTTCTTCTTCTTCTTCTTTATCAACCGATAGACGTCCACTGCTGGACAAAGGTCTCTTGCATGGACTTCCACAGACCTCGGTCTTGCGCCGCCTGAATCCAGCGGCTCCCTGCGACTCGCTTGATGTCGTCGGTCCACCTGGTGGGGGGTCTGCCAACACTGCGCTTCCCGGTGCGGGGTCGCCACTCCAGCACCTTGGGACCCCAACGACCATCAGCTCTTCGAACTATGGTACTTTCATGGTTTTGATCTACTTTACTTTTACCTCAACTCAAATGTAGATGTATTTAGTAAGGTTATTGGATACTTTTATAAATGAGATGACAATATAAATTTTTTGATGGTTTGCGTTAAATTAACTTTTTGGGGGAGATCGCCGCACCTTCCAATTTTCTAAACAGATAGATAAATTGCATGACCGCCGACTGTTTAAATAATTTAAATGTTTGTTTATTTATTCTTAAAAGGTCAGCTGTACCTACCTATTTCTATTACCTAGGTATCTAGGTGATATGAAAACGTGTTAAACAGTTCGCAATAATTAAATACTTGTTTTTTCCTGTCGAACTATTTCTTAACCAAAAACGATCGCTCCATGTTGAAGTTTTTTAATGAGTTAATCACACTAAGAGTGCGTTTTTTTCATCACAAGGTTGTGATTGCAGTGTTGCATGAGGACCGTCTGTATCGACCCTAATATAAAGGTGATATAAACTGATAAAGAAATCAAGTCTTCCGGACTCTGATATGTAATTGTGTAATTGTATTATTCTCGGAATCAATTACCCGGCACCGATCGATCGATGTCTGGAGCTTTTCAGCAGTATGTACCGTTGTAATAAAATTATTGTATAATCGCGTAGAAAAGTGTTCGTTTGACTAAACTTTCACCACCTTCACCACCCTCCTTCATAATCGGAGCCTATAGTCACTGTCTATGAGCCAATTAGGTACTTATCAGGACGAAATCAATGATCCCAATAGGATAGGTACATCCCTTGTATATTATGTTTCTAGTTGCAGTATCAGTTCAAAGTTATCTGCAGCATTCAAATTGCAATTTCAAAGAAGAAAAAAAAACATTTTTGACCCATCCTTTTGAGCCCTCATTTTTTTATCTCATTATCAGCAACCCATCAACCCATCAACCCATCAACGGCTCACTACATGAGCGCAGCCCGCAGGTGTTCTCTCATAGAAGGGTTATAAGCCTTAGACCACCACGCTGTCCCAATGCGAATTGGCAGACTTCACACACCTTCGAGAACATTGCGGAGAGCTCTCAGGTGTGCAGGTAACCTGACGATGTTTTCCTTCACCGTTCAATCATGAGATATTTAATTGCTTAAACGTACTTCGAAAAGTCAGAGGTGCGCCTGGGATCTAACCTGCGACCCCCCGAACAGAAGTCCACAGTCCTAACCACTAGGCTGTCACTGCTTAGTGATACGATATCTTACATCCTTCAAATTATAATTGCAGTCCCTCCCGTTGCAATATTTTTATTAGGTTGAAAAAAACCTATAAATCTGTGAAATAACTTTCGTTGTCGACTGTACTTGATAAGTATGAAGTGCTGTCAACAATTTCGATATCGATAATGTTCACACAAATAATTATCGGTAGTTGGCCGCCGACGTTTTCAAGAATCTGATCAAACTGGTCCAATTTCACTCAAGTGTCGTAATTGTGCGGTTAGATGCAGTGTGGGTTCAAGTAATTGGTTAATTTCATTCCGATTGCAGGTTGGCGTTACAGATATTAAGTGTATACGATAAAGATAAAGACATTATGTTTACTTTGGATCGATATCTGGTCACTTATTTTGTAGGTAATTACAACCCTAAACTCTAAAAGCAAACAATTTTTCTCCATAAAATTATTATGATTATAATATTATTATTTATAGAGCTATTATATTCTTGGTGTACCTACTTTAAAGTTAAGTAATAAGTTGCATACAGTCATCGTTTCGTCCGTGACTTCAACCATATAAAGGTATCTTAAAATATAATATTATAATTATATAAATAATATAATACAATAGGTATTACCTATTAGTAGAATCACTTGACGATTCGAAACTTTACTTGAATAAAAAAATAATCTATTATATTATTAATTCTTTCTTAAAACCATGGCTCTTGGTGGGAGACATGAATTTCGTCTTTATCGTAATTTATTTATGTTTCGTGTAAATATGACACAGCATATTATAATACTAGACTGTACCTTGCTTGGCCAGGCGCGCGCGCCTCGATATCTAGTTAGTTTTCATTTAACTAAGGTTAAAAAGATCGTTTTCCATGATTAGTTTATGTAACGGTTGAAAAATCAAATCAACTTTTCAAACCTATTACGGCTACAGAGAAGAACAGGGGATCTTTTCTATGAAAATTGAAAATCCTCTTGAAGCTTGAATAATAACAGACATTGTCTCCTGAATTCATTGGAAATATACAGACTTTTTCTTAATAAGTAGATAAGGGAGAGAGCAGACTGGCTAGTTTTAGAGGCAGCGATAGTCGTTTTGATGGCTTTTAAGGTTCGCGGTTCGCTCACATTAAGTTCGATTTTTCAAACCTCTATTTTACCCCCTTGAATTGAATTTTGAAAAATCCTTTCTTAGCAGATGCTAGCATTATCTAGCTATCTATATATCAAATTTCAGCCCGATCCGTCCCGTGATTTGAGCTGTGCGTTGATAAATCAGACAGTCATCGTCACTCAAAGCATCGTCAGTCTGTCACTTTTTCCTTTTATATATTTTTTTCACCAACGTAAAATAAGTCTTATCCGAGCGTAAATTTTATCAATAAATTTTATTTTATTTAAATTTTATCTAAATTTTATTTTTTAAAATTTTTATTTTTAATCTTATTTTGACAGGATTGTCAATACAAAAACTGTTAGAACGCCCAATTTATTCCTCGGTAAAACCTCATTCGACGTTGGTGAAATCGGCACTCAGAAAAAGAAGATATCTTAGTTCGCTACAAAAAATATGACAGCTAAAGGAACCCAAAGTATAAAATTGATTTAGACGCAAAATAATTTTATAGCCGTCCATAGCGTAAAAAATTCGCCCGCAGGCAGCGGGGCAGCAGCGGGCCGGAGCCGCCTATAATTTTGTGTCGATCCCGGGAAATTAATTTCTGAAATCACCACCGATAATAAAGTAATAATTTCCAACCTAAATAGGTGGGTACCACATTGACTGACACTTGCCAGAGACGAACTCGAATATTTCTGAGCTCACAGACAATACGGACAGTACAGAGGTCAGAGTACCTACAGACAGAAATACATCTTAAATCAAGATAGAACGGTAAAATGGGTACACACTTTGCTATATATTGTACAGTTTTTGCAATTCACGAAGGCGAGTGAGCTTTACTTGTGGTTACTTCGTGTACATGCACATTGTATAAGTGTGCGTGCCTGTCAAAGCCTAGGTGGGAGCGGGCAGGCGCGAGCATTGCGCTCGCTCACACTTATACAAATACGACACACACACAACCATAAGTCAGTCGCTCTCGTGAATTGCAAGAACTATAACGGTTTTCATATCTTAATAAAATAATATGTATAAGTAAAAGGGAAAGGTGACAGACTGACTGATCTATCAACACAGCTCGAGCCACTGAACGAATTGCATGAGCTGAAACTTTGCATACAGACATAACTATTAAGACGTAGGCATCCGCTAAGAAAGGATATTTGTAAATTTAAAAATAGGGGTTTGAAAAATCGAACTTAACGTGAGCGAAGCCGCGGGTAAAGCTAGTAAAAATAACTATAAAAAACAGTGAAAACTGTATTACTAGACTAATCCTAAACTGTATAGAAATAAAACATAGTAAGTTAGTTTTTAAAAATGGAAGGGAGGAGGAAGTAGGACTAAGGAAGGGAGTGTTTAAAACAATATTTGTAGATGTCCTCCAAAATCTCCTCTCAGTTGTGAGTTGACTTTTATTTGAAAAATTTCACCAGAGTCTCTGAGTGTTAGCCTTTTGGCAAACTTATGTAATAATGTAACTAATGTTTGATTAATTATTAAATTATTTACCCATCATACTAGACTTTTTATAAAAGTGGTCCTGTTTGCGTTTAATTTGCATCTTTTTGGATTTCTTTGCCACATAAGTACGTTAAAAAACCATGGCAATAAATTGATTTGTTAAAAAAGCGGGTAGGTAGATTAAATCGAGTCCGTCCCTGTCAGTCGCAATGAAGACATCAGACTACAAAATGGGTGCATAAAGAATGGCTCGTTCCGCGAACAGCGATAACTGTTATGGCTTATTGATTGTTGTTCGCGGTAAAGGAAATAGTGAACGTTTCCAACAGCCCAAAATATTGGACAGACAGGCGTACCATACCTATAGGTATAGATTAGAAGGACCGGACCTTAGGTACTAATATTATACCAAGATGCGAATTTTTGTTAGTTTGTCCTTCAATCACAGCAATGGAGCTACGGATCGATGTGATTTTTTGCATGAGTAGGAATAGTTGAGGATGTTGAGGAATTGGAGAGTGACAGGCTCATTTTTTCCCAGAAATCCAAGGATTTTGAAAACGTAACTCCACGCAGACTACACAGACAGAAAAGCTAGTGGATTTATAAATAAAATATCAATCTCTCTTTGTTTTCTTAAATGTGGAAAGGATTGTAAAATTGGGTATTTCACTGATATTTTTTTATTTATATAAAATAACGTTTTTAAATATTATAACACAATGCCATTTCACTTTTTTAAATATCTTTAATAGTCTCGGAATTATAAGCTGTTTTGCTGTAACTGTATCTGTCTCTTTCTAAAACGTAATTTTTTATGGAGCGTGTATGGAGCTGCTGATTTGTGACATCACACTTCACTAGCGCTCTCTCTGTCTAACAGGAAACTTTAAAGCTCCATAACTCATTGGTTTTTGGACCGATTTATTTTCTGTTTTTCGTACCTACATATTACATTTTCGATTATAAATAATGTAAGTACGTAAGTACTAGGCCTACTTGATCGTACTTAATTATAATATACTCGTACAATAATAGATAAGTAGTTGCACCTAGTAGCAGTTTGCGATGGCTGTTCGTTGGGCCACTGTCCCTAGTTTGGTTGGTCAACAATAAGGCTTGTCATCCCCAAAAAGCGTGGTGCCAACCGTAGAAAAGCGGAATGAGGTTGGCCTTACGAAGGGACTTAGTCGGACTTAGACTTAATCACCACTACCATCTCCCAACCGTTGGCTACCGTTGGCTACAAAACCCCAACGGCAATTGCTATGTAGGTATATACATTATCATCATCATCATCATGAACCCGTCAACGGCTCACTGCTGAGCGCAGTTCTCCTCTCAGAGAAGGGTCAGGGGTCTCAGGGTAGGCCATAGTCCACCACGCTAGCCCAATGCAGATTGGCTGACTTCACACACCTTCAAGATCATTATGGAGAACTCTCAGGCATGCATGTTTCCTCACGATTTTTTCCTTCACCGCAATATACATTAAACGTACATCGTAAACCAGATTGTTGATAGAAAATAACTATTTTTGGTTAACCCCTTCGAGGTAATATCTCTCGCATCGCATGCCTCAGGCTTTCGCGGTATTGGGAGATTGAAA
Source organism: Oeneis ivallda (assembly GCA_029955525.1). Lineage (NCBI taxonomy): Eukaryota > Metazoa > Arthropoda > Insecta > Lepidoptera > Nymphalidae > Oeneis > Oeneis ivallda. The sequence continues at coordinate 20,425,629 of JARPMR010000013.1, read as the reverse complement.
CATGATAAATAGCGCACTATACGTCACGTTCAGGATTTTTAACGTTTAACCCGTTAAAACCCAAAATGCCCCACTCTCGTCTCTGCACCGCTTCGTTCGCCCAGCCTTGCATTGAAATCTCCCATCACAACACTGTAATGAGTGGTAGAGGCGTGTATGGCTTTTGATATATCCTCATACAGCGCCTCTACCTCCTCGTCAGAATGTGTCGATGTCGGTGCGTAGACCTGTATAACCTTCAGCGAATACCGTTTGGTGATTCTGAGTATAAGGTACGCTACCCTACTCGACACACTCTTGACTTGTACAATGTTGTTGACGAGGGACTTGTGGACGATGAACCCGACACCACCCTGGGACTGTTGATCGCCCTCCCGGTAGTAAAACAAGTTGCCGGAATTGAGGATTATCGAGTCCTCCCCCTCTCTACGGACTTCAGACAATCCTATAATATTCCAGCGCAACTTGCTCACTGCTTCTTCCAGCTCGATGATCTTTTCGTCGGTCCTCAAAGTGCGTGCGTTATATGTCACCAGGTCCAGTCGTCGGGGTTGGCAGCGGAATCTCGTCCGGAGATTCTTAGCACCCCCTGCCCCGCCATTACCGTGACCGCTGCCAGGGTCAGGAATAGCGAGGCCGCCGGGAACTAGGGGCCATGGTCTTGTGCAAGTATCCATTACAAGGTTTTGCCCATAATGACCACGCTGGGCAGGCGTGTTGGTCATCGCAGGGCTAAACTGATCGCACCCGTGTCGCTGCTGCCCAACACAAGCCTGTGCCATTTGCTCAGTTTAGCCAGTATGAAATGGTTATACCGCCATTTGTCGGTCGTCATAGCCTCGTCAGTAGACTAGCAGGGGGCACCGCGGGCAGGTGAGGTTGACGTTTGGAGCGCTAGATGGAGGTGCGCTCCCTTACCCCCCAATTTTGGGTATGGGCGAAGGAACCAAAGGGGCCAAATGTTGGCCGACTTCATGGAGAAGGAGGGCCTCTTTATGATGAACTCCTTCTTCAGGAAGCGGCCACACAGAAAATGGACATGGTTGAGTCCCGATGGTTCCACGAGAAATGAGATCGACTTCATTATGTCGACCAAGCGGCATATATTCAATGATGTCTCTGTGATCAATAGGGTGAAAACCGGTAGCGATCACCGGATGGTAAGAGGCACGTTGAATATTAATGTAAAGCTGGAAAGGGCCAGACTGGTGAAGTCCACTCTCCGACCTTCTCGTGCTCATATCCAAAATCCCGAAAACTTCCAACTCGAACTGCAGAACCGATTCGAGTGCCTAGCAAACTGCGTTTCTGTGGACGATCTAAACAACAGGTTCGTGGAAACTGTCCATACTGTGGGGTCTAAATTCTTTAAGACACATCGCAGGAAAAGAACCGAAAAGTTCTCTGACCATACTCTCAAGCTAATGAAGGAGAGACAAGAGATGAGGCTGCAGTCATCGGCAGACGCGGCTGCCTACCGGCGGATTAATAGGCAGATCTCTAAGGCACAAACTCGCGACCTCCGTGTCTTTAATACCAAGTGTATTAAAGATACCATTGAGCGGAACAAAGGCTCAAAAGTGTTCGCGAGAGATCTGTCTATCGGACAGAGCCAGCTGACGCGGTTGAAAACTGATGACGGCCGTCTCGTCTCTTCTCGACCTGAGGTCTTGGGAGAGGTTGAGAAGTTCTATGGACAGTTATATACCACGACACAAAAACCTGTTGAAGATTTGGCGAAAGATCCCAGAGCCAAACTGACCCGACACTATACCGAAGATATCCCGGACGTCAGCCTATACGAGATTAGAATGGCTCTCAAACAGCTCAAGGACAACAAGGCACCAGGTGATGACGGAATCACTGCGGAACTCCTGAAAGCGGGTGGAAAACCGGTACTTAAGATCTTTCAGCGATTGTTCAATTCCGTCATCCACGAGGGCACAACGCCGGAAGCATGGCACAGGAGCGTGGTGGTTCTGTTCTTCAAAAAGGGTGATAATACCTTGTTGAAGAATTATAGACCCATCTCGTTGTTGAGTCATGTTTATAAGTTGTTCTCGAGAGTCATTACGAATCGTCTCGCTCGTAGGTTCGACGACTTCCAGCCTCCCGAACAAGCCGGATTCCGAAAAGGCTTTGGTACCATAGATCACATCCATACGCTGCGGCAGGTTGTACAAAAGACGGAAGAGTATAACCAGCCACTTTGCTTAGCGTTTGTGGACTATGAGAAAGCCTTCGATTCGGTGGAAACTTGGGCTGTGTTGAGGTCGCTGCAGAGATGCCGGATTGACTACCGGTATATCCAAGTGTTGAAGTGCTTGTATGAAAACGCCACAATGTCAGTACGTATACAGGACCAGACTACGAGGCCAATCCACTTGCAGCGTGGAGTGCGACAGGGAGACGTTATCTCCCCGAAGCTCTTTACCGCTGCGTTGGAGGACGTCTTTAAGCTTCTGGATTGGAACGGGCTTGGCATCAACATAAACGGCGAGTACATCACTCACCTGCGATTTGCCGATGACATAGTAGTCATGGCAGAGACTCTGAGAGACCTCAATACAATGCTCAACGATCTCAGCAGGGTTTCTCAACAGGTGGGCCTGAAAATGAACATGAGCAAGACGAAAATCATGTCCAATGCTCATGCACCGCTCCACCCAGTAATTGTTGAGAACTCTGCACTCGAAATTGTCGACGAGTATATTTACCTGGGACACACAGTCCAGCTAGGTAGGTCCAATTTCGAGAAAGAGATCAGCCGCCGAATCCAACTCGGCTGGGCTGCGTTCGGGAAGCTCCGAGATGTCTTCTCGTCCAAAATTCCTCAGTGCCTGAAGACTCAAGTCTTCGAACAGTGCGTGTTGCCAGTGATGACTTACGGATCCGAGACATGGTCGCTAACTAAGGGCCTCATAAGTAGGCTCAGGACCGCTCAGCGGGCGATGGAGAGAGCTATGCTCGGAGTGTCCCTGCGGGATCGAATCAGAAATGAGGAGATCCGTAGGAGAACCAGAGTCACCGACATAGCTAAGCGAGTCGCGATACTGAAGTGGAAATGGGCGGGGCACATAGTTCGAAGAGCTGATGGTCGTTGGGGTCCCAAGGTGCTGGAGTGGCGACCCCGCACCGGGAAGCGCAGTGTTGGCAGACCCCCCACCAGGTGGACCGACGACATCAAACGAGTCGCAGGGAGCCGCTGGATTCAGGCGGCGCAAGACCGAGGCCTGTGGAAGTCCATGCAAGAGACCTTTGTCCAGCAGTGGACGTCTATCGGTTGATAAAGAAGAAGAAGAAGAAGAACCCGTTAAAATAAGGTCTAGGGTAATAAAATTTTAATATTTTATCGAGACATTGTTGATAGTGACAGCCTTGAAAACGATTGTCCATAAAATACCTGGCAAAAATAAAATGTGACTCTACCTACCTACGCAGCGTTTCTCTATTGTTTTTGTTTTATCCGACGACGGCAAAACCAAAACGCCTCAATAGTCCAACGGTTAAAGGTGCGGACTAAAAACTGAAAGGTCGCCGGTTCGAACCCCACCCGTTGCACTATTTTCGTAACCACTCCTAACACAAGCATTCCGCTTATTTGGAGGGGATATGAGAATATATTAGTCAAACTGGATTGATCGAGAGTTACATAATATATTTGTTCCGTTTACTGTGGAGACCCTAGAGCCATGGAGTCAAAGTGCAAAAAAAATTTTACGAGACATTTCACCGCGGTTAATTATATAACACCATACATACATAACATAGTAAATAACACCGCCTCATCTGGTGACAGAAGGGCTGGCTCATTTTTTGCGCAAAGGATCAGCCTGGCTGTCCAGCGCGGAAATGCAGCCAGTATTCTTGGCACCATTCCACGTGGGCAGCATGATTTGTATAGTAATTAGATTAGTTTAGCTATAAGTTTTTTTGTAACATTTTAATAAAAAAAATTGAACTTGGCTGATATTCTTCTTCCTTAAAAAAGAAAAATAAAATCAAAAGCAAGGGTTTGCCGCAAACCCACCCAGGGTTCGCTAAAATGATTTTAGCTGTCTATGTATGTACCGTTGTAGGTATTAAGCTTCTTGGTACCTTTGTATAAGGTATATGTGACTATTTACGAATGTTCCGCCGTGGCGCTTAAACCACTGGAGCCGGTTTTGATGATCAATCAGATCAGTTCATCTCGGATAATATTCTTAAAAAAAAAAGAATTAAGTGGCACTCGGGGACTGCCGCGGTAAAGCTATTGCATAGGATTTTTTATCAACTTAAGCAATTATAATATTTATGCAATATTTTTTTTTGCATAGTAAGAATTATGCAAAAAAAAATTAAAAAACAAACAAGAAAAGCGAACTGTCACTATTTCGCGAGTGAGATTCGAACCTGCGACATCATACACCATACAGTAAAGAAAGCGGCCGCTCGCCCACTGCGCCAAATAGAGCTACTTGAGAACCTCTAAAATGTTGAACGCTTACTGAACGACGGTGTTAGGTTTTTTTTCGTTACGGAATTTCTTGATTCGGTCGCCGCGTTCAAACTGTTTGTCCTTTCAAAGCCCGCGATAAAAGCTATGCCATAGCTTAAATTTTAAAAAAAAAAAAAGAAGGCGTATACTCAACCCAACAAAGGATTTGCACGGATGACATGACGGTTCTACTAGTCTATGAGGTTTCAGTTTCATACGATAAGATAGGTTCAAGGAGTTAGAGGTTATACTGTACAGTAGCAAGCTAGCAACAACAATAAAGCAAGTAACAACAGAAGTCATGAAGCCATAGGTACGGTAGGTACTACCTACACACTATCGCAGGGCCCGAGGGAGGCATAACTCACCGCACTGTTGTGTTCTGATGTTTGCAGGTTGGGGTGAAGTGTGTTGATTCATGTTATTCTATACAATATACAATGTTTGGGTACACGAGATACTTTGGTAGATATGCGTAAGAAACTTCTGGACTATCTGACTTTCTTATAAATATAAAAAATATATAACCAGGGTTATATTAATATTATTTTTTGAAGTGAAAACTTCTTTAGGCACGTTGAGCACTTTTTTGGGTGAGCAAAAAACATGGATTTCGCGAAATCGTCACCGTCACCATCGTCACCTGGAGATTTCAGTTAAGCGTTCAGCATTTTAGAGATTGCCAAACCTTGTACAGCGCAGTCAGAAAGCAGCCGTCCTTACCGTTTAATGTATGATGTCGCAGGTTCGAATCTCACTCACGAAACGTGACAGTGCGCTTTTTATTAATTATCTTTAATTATTTTATTTTATTTATTTTTTATTTTCATTTGTTTTTAATTATTAGCAAATCTAGTTTTCACTTCTATTGGCAGTCCCTATGACTGCCAATTATTTTATTCGTTGACAAGATAATCCCTGACTGCAATTTCACCTGATGGTAAGGAAGGATGCAGTCAAGACGGTAGCGGGCTGACTTGGAAGGGGTATGGCAGTGTATCAACCCATACCCCTAATCTGTTTCTACACACCATCGTGCCGGAACGGTAAATCGCTTGGCGACACGTTTTACACGGTAGGGTGGTAACTAACCACGGCCAAATATTATCCTTCTATGTAGTATGTCCTACTTACAGGTATAGCTATTGCTTTCCACAATAGAATAGAATAGAATAGAAGAATAGAATCCCTATCTATCCCTATTTATCGAAACATTGTTGATAGTGATAACCTTGAATACGAATGACTGAGTATCCCCTGCTGGATCAAATCAGACATTAAGAAATCCACAAGAAAACCGGCAATGACCTAAGCACACAGCGCGAAGAAACTATATAGTCATTGGGGTCAAATCAAAAGATGCTCGAATGAAGACCCAGTAGCCACCGAGAATACAGTGTTGGAAGTTCCCCCCACTAGGTGGACGATCTCATGAGAATCGATACTGGACTGGACACGAGCGGACAAGACTGTGTTCTGCAGCAATCTTACAAGACTTATATCCAGCCGTGGATGTCCATCAGTCGAGATAACCATGCGCAAAGGATGGCTTTTTACGTTAACAGTCATTTTGATTCACTGATGTTTAACCGAATTAAACACCTTCCGCGACTTACAAGTAAAATGTTGCAATGCATCATAAAATTAATCCGATCGCTTTGAAAGGGAACCATAAATCCAATGGCCAAATGAACGCATGCATGAATGAAGCATGCGGCCTGTAATCTATTGACGCCGCAGCGGCTGGCTCTCCCTGGGGTATCGTTTATCACGCACTCCGCTCTTGACTTCACTGGCCATCTTTGATTGTCTCTCGCTGACTCTAACAGAGTTGCGTGATTAACTGCATTAAATCACATTATTTTAAATTATAGTCTCAACAACTTCCTTAGATTCGTTCTAAAAAAATTTACTGTTTAACAATGAAATTGGCCACCTTTAGAAAATGAATATTTACTTAAGGTTCTTAACTTATTGTGATTGTTTAACCTATCAAGGACTTTGATAGCTTAAATGTCTGTCAGGTCGCAATCTTCATGGCTGACCTAGAGCATAATGCCTATTACAAATATGACGTAGGTACATCTACTGCACTCATGATGCAAGGTAAAATATAAGGCAGACGAAGGTTCAATATAAGAGGTCACTGTTGAGAGCCACAGGAAATAAAGTTTTGTTGTCGTGGTGACTTCTCGACAAGCCGAAGTCAGTTGGAGTACCAGTACTTACGGGCCTCGAGGGTGAGCCTCCTTGCCCTGGCACCTGGCACGTCCTCTCAGATCTCACGTACCTGGACTGATTGTTTGGGCTCTTTCAGATTGGGCTGTCGGCCTTAAAGTCTCAATCAGATTAGGCTGTCCTTTAGTATTTGGTGTCAAATAAGGTGAGTGCAGTATTCTATTCGATGGGTAAGGGTGTCATATCCGGTTGCTGGTCTGTCATATATTCGGTTGTTGAAGGGCAAAATGCGGTGGTTGAGGTGTCATGCCCGTTGTTACTAAAGTTAACCTAGACTTAATGGTTGTCAATCTCCGCTAATAGATGCCACTAGAAGAAATAAGTCCCAAAATCCGCAAATTGAATAACGAGATACCAGGATACCTTTCCTAATAAGTGAATCACTGTTACTAGAACAACAATGCGTATTAATTATAAGTTTATAACCCTCCAACTGTCCCTCAGTGTACGTGGGTACCCGGCGGCAGCCACAAGGGCCACATTATCATGACACCACTCGCTGCAGATTTATTACACTTATTATCGCCTGCCCTTTGAGACACGTTAAATAATTAAGTTCAAAGATATCGGCTTGTCGATATCGGCGTTGCTGGAACCATTATGTTACGAAATATTGACTCAGTGTCTTGATGATAGTTGAACTTTATTACTCAGTACAAGACTATTTCGCCCGTTTGCGGCTTACGTGTTATTTAACTGCCTCGTTGGTCTAGTGGTTAACATGTTCATGAGTACGGATGAGGAGGTCCCAGGTTCGATTCCCAGGTCGGATGAAAAAATGTATTGGGTTTTTCTGTCAAGAAATTCTCAGGACTAGCCCGGAAATTGGCGGTGTCTTACCCCTGTGCCTTGGAGTCTGGAGAGCACGTAGAGCCGTCGGTCCTGCGTTTGACCTCTTTCCGGTCGTGTCAGATTTCCGTCCCATCGGACTATGTGAGTGAGGGAATAGAGAGCGCACACACTTGCGCACTATACCTAATATTTCCCGCGCAGATGGCTTATTATCTCTGGGGAAGTTGGCTGCCGTGACTGGATTCGGTCGAGAAGCCATTATTAATCTTAATATATATGGTCCAAGATCCCAGTGCCGCCAGACCTAAGTTATTTTCTCAGCAATTATTTGTGTACGATAGAGTTCTGTTCGAATGTCCGTTCAGTATATGCGTACCAGTTAGATTGTGCCGACGGCCAATTTCCAGATACCAGGTGCTAAAGGTAGGTAAAAACTAGAATAACTTATCTTAAATTCTCAGGGCTGATTTTCATATATGTTTTAAAGAATATTGTAAAAATTAATAAATTAATACTGCCAGACGCTTACCGCCGGCGGTCACTTTAGCCAGACGCTTTGAAGCTCCCAAAAAATATATAATTTAAGTTAACTTATATTCTCAGTTCTGATTTTTATACATGATACTCAGGGAACTATTGCGATATTATCTGTAAGCTGCCAGACCTATTGGAAGGGTCAAACATCCCCCCAGACACACATTATGCGTCCCCATATGTATGAGCGCTAGAACATGATTCACTTGTTTAAGTGTGTGAGAGATAATATCATCATACTATAATATTATAATATTAATCATGTTCTAGCGCTCATACATATGGGGACGCATAATGTGTGTCTGGGGGGATGTTTGACCCTTCCAATAGGTCTGGCAGCTTACAGATAATATGGCAATAGTTCCCTGAGTATCATGTATAAAAATCAGAACTGAGAATATAAGTTAACTTAAATTATATATTTTTTTGGGAGCTTCAAAGCGTCTGGCTAAAGTAACCGCCGGCGGTAAGCGTCTGGCAGTATTAATTTATTAATTTTTACAATATTCTTTAAAACATTATGAAAATCAGCCCTGAGAATTTAAGATAAGTTATTCTAGTTTTTACCTACCTTTAGCACCTGGTATCTGGAAATTGGCCGTCGGCACAATCTAACTGGTACGCATATACTGAAAGGACATTCGAACAGTACTCTATCGTACACAAATAATTGCTGAGAAAATAACTTAGGTCTGGCGGCACTGGGATCTTGCTCTAATATAAATTACGTGTCACGTTGTTTGTCCGCGATGGACTCCTAAACTACTGAACCAATTTTGAACAAACTTCGTAACTATCTGTAATTTGGTCCAACTTGAAAGATAGGATAGTTTTTTTTTATTAAAATAATTTATTCGTTTTATTTATATAGGTAAGTTGGCGGTACGAAGTTCGCCGGGTCAGCTAGTAGATAATATTATTTAAGAAAATTGGCATTTTGCCTACAACCTTTTTGAAGATTTATTTTTCACTAGCTGATGTCCGCAACTTCATCAGCTTGGATTGAGTTTTTAACAATCCTCTGGGAACTTTTTGATTTTCGAAGATAAAAAGTAGATTAGGTATGTATGTAGAAGTTGTTCTAAATTCAAAAGAAAATTACATTACGACTATTATAAATCTTTAGCATTTTCTCAAGACTAAAGTTTTAAAATAATACGTTATTGTCACAAAACAGCCGATTTGCGTTAACTATGTGTTAATCCCTGACTTCTCTGACTGTGGCTGGCAATAGACATCGACAGTGTGATATTGCGATGATGAAGCAATTTGACTACCGCCATTTTAGCGCTCATTGCTTACAAAAGAGAGAATGCAGGTCCACGGAACTAATATGAACTAGGGTTCTAGTGAACATCCGTCTTTGCATCCGCATTAATTCAGACATCCGCACCCATATACGTATACGTATCTGCTTTTTTTAAAAAAAAGATTCTTACCCTTTACCCTCAGTCCCTCATAATTTCTAAAACGATCGTTCTTTATAAAAAAAAAATATATTCCTACAGAGGGATTACAGTCATAATAATTTCCGAAATCGTTTTAAGGAAACCGAAAAACAGATAATTTTGTTTTTTTTTTTAATTTAATGAATTAAGTATGTAATTTTATGGTAAACTAGCTGACTCGGCGAACTTCGTACCGCCAACTTATCTATATAAATAAAACAAATAAACTATCCTAATAAAAAAAATATCCTATCTTTCAAGTTGGACCAAATTACAGATAGTTACGAAGTTTGATCTAAATCGGTTCAGTAGTTTAGGAGTCCATCGCGGACAAACAACGTGACACGTAATTTATATATATTAAGATATGGTTAAATCACTTTATTTGTTCCGATTTAATTTTATCAATCTCGATACGATTACTCGTTCAACTTGTTTGATTGACGAGGTATTTATTTTTACACAGAAGGTATGTTTTGTAACCGTTTAATTGGATATTTAATTAGTTATTGACACAACTATAAATAAAGCGGCCCGATCTCTTTAAATAAATGATCAAAAAACACCAAATGAAGACTTATTTATAGGTAAAACAATTACTTTGCTATGGGTATCAATTAAGTTTAAATTAGAAGTTCGTCCGCTTAGAGTTTTGCTGTTAGATTTTAAAAAATCTCGCGGGAACTCTTAAATCATCCGGGATAAAAAGTAGCTTAAGTCACATGGACCTATACTTAATGCTATGTCATAACTCATAAGTCATTCAAGGCCTCAATTATTATACTTAGCTAAAAATCAAGTCAATCTCTAGCTCTGCGGCGTGATTGAAGGACAAACAACAAACATACTTTCGTATTGAAGTACTTAGTAGGTTTATAAAAATATTAAAAGGTAATTTTTCAAATAATGTCCCAGGTACGTCGTCCTAAACTCCTAACCTTGTCTCACCTTGTTTATCATATAAGTTACGGTACATTTAAAGCTTAAAGAGTGCCCGATCCCCTAATGCTCCTTAGACCCCAACGTACTTAAAACATTGCAAGCATCGGGCGTGACGTACGGGTTAATTTTATGCTACATTAATACCGGAGGGTTGACTTGCAGCCACTTTTTTAATAGGGTTAGTTATGGTGCGAGGTCTCAGAGACCCTCCATAGAATGCTATCCAACCCTGGGAATGCCCAGGGCTCAAATGCGATTATGAATTCTTGTTCGGCTAATCCGTTTGTTTGTTGTGGTATTAGGTACTGATAAGCCTGGTCTATTTACGGGGTTAACTAGTGATTGTTAGATTTTACTCGGGGATCAACAATCTGTGCCCATGTTAGTGCAGAGCTTTTGTCAGAAATATGATAGAAATATTACCTACTAGCTAATGCCCGCGACTTCGTCCGCATGGATTTAGTTTTTAGAATCCCTCGGAAACTTTTTGATTTTCCGGTATAAAAAGTAGCCTCACTCTCCAGGTCCTCAACCATAACCCTGCAAAAAATCACGTCGATCCGTAGCTCTGTTGCTGCGTGATTGAAGGACCAACCGACAAAAAAACGCACTTTCGCATTTATGTCTCTAATTTATTTCCTGTATCATGGTAAAAAAACACGAGGGTGCTTTTATTTTACTCCCCTGATTTTTTTTAAACAAATAAAAAACAAAACCAATCTCAATTATTTCTACTCTAAAGATATTAATTAATTATTCATGTAGCATAGGAAAGCGTTAAATTAAGTTATTGTCTAAAAAAGTGTGGGTGACATTTTTTCTAACTTTACCCATGAAAAACAATTAATAATGAATGGCTGGGAATCAATGACATGGTTAAAATACAAGTACGAAAACTTTTATTAATCTTATTATTTTAACGCATTAGAAACTAATCTACATTAATCTAAGTCAAATGAGGAAAAAATGTGTGTTACTTTTTCTTATGATTTTTTAATAGATAGATACCTTTTTATTTCGAATATCTACAATTGTCTTAGAGCGCGTTTATCGGAGTGGAAAAGTGTCTATTTTTATAAATCATTAATAATATATATTTTTTTATATTACAGTTTTGTTATATTATAGATAGAAAATTTCTTATATACAATACTATAAACCTAAATTTAATTCTAAAATTAAAACTAAAATAAAAACTAATTAAAATCTAAAACCCCATCCAAGCCACCGCAGTGTGGCATAGTACCCAAGATGCTGGCAGCATTACCTCTTTGGATGGCCAGGCTAATCCTTTGGCCAAGGTAGCTGCCAGCTCTTGGATCCCCGGTAGACTCGATCACCTTTTTTGATATCTCTAAAAAAAGTGCGCGAGCCTCCGGGCCCCACGGCCCCAGGGTCTCTACACCAAAAGGCGCAAATATGAAACCACTGTCAAGTTTCTCATATTTGCGCCTCTTAGCCTGTTCGGCGCTAGTAGCCGCTGCCTTGATACCTTTTTTATTTTTTATTTTTAGGTAAGTCTGGGCAAATAACATAAGCTGGGATTAGTAAAATGAAGTAGATTGCCAACTCTTTGATCTCTTTTTATAAAGTATGGCGTTACTAGGATTGCAAATTATATTTTATTTATTGTTAGAATTGACGTAATACCTATCTTATTTTATCGCTCTGTTTCGTCATATTTATTTATTTCCAGGATGAAAATAAAAAAAATGTGTTTTTTCGCATATCATTTATGCAAGCTTTATTCTAATGTAGGACGTTAGCAAACTAGTATATTATAAATATATTATTATTTAATCTCTGCTACTAGTCATTGAATATTTTAAGATGTGTATTCCATCTATACCAGAAGTTTTCATTAGTTTATCCTATAGGTGTACCTATTTAATTTAACGACATCTGGGCAAAAGACATCAGGGAGCAACGTAAGAGCTTTCCTATAACTTCAATACAGCTGGGGCCTCCCGAGTCCAATTTCCTCGTTACCTAACCAATAAACCGCTAAACTAGAGGACATATTGGCGCGAAATCCACGTCTCCCGTGACCAATTGCGATCGAGGGTGACCCGGGCAAAACGGCACAGTGTAAATAGTAAAAAAAGCGTTTCGAATTAGACAAATGCATGTTTTGGGGCACGCGACGCCCGATTTGACACGCGTCGAGCGTGCCGCAAGATTTACCCGATTTATAGTCAAAAATTGGCTGATAAGTGACGTCGATAAAATATTTATTCGTTTTACATGCATCCATCATTACAAGAATTTGCAAATTTTAAGCAACGCTGAGTTTCTTGTTGGTTCTTCTCTATTTGAACAGCTTTCCGAACCAATGCATGGTAGATTCATTATCCTAAATTATATTATTACAAGTGGAAGTGAAGTTTCATAACACAGTGCAAAGTAGTCTTAATGTTCACCTGGCTAAGAATATCCAATAACAAGTTCAGCTTGATTACGCTTTTCAATACATTCACTTAGGTTTATTGGTTCATTTCTAAGTCGCTAAGCTTGATCGCATCTTTGTTATAATTCGGTAAGGAGTAAGTGTTAAAAACTAGATACAAACATAACAAACACCTCACTTAGCGCTTCTTCTTCTTCCACGAGAATACTAAAGAAATAAAAGTAAGTAGGTACCAAATATTCACATATTAAATTTAAAGTTTCTTAGAGAGTATGAATGAATGATTGTATTTTACATAAAAAGCAAACATAATACGAGTAATATCCACCAATGGTGGCCTTATCGCTCAGAAGCATACAAGTACAAACTAAAAAGTCAATTGTAATATCAAATTCATCTAACTCGATATTATGTTTAGACAGGACAGAACGTCTCCCTATTAATATCACAACAGCTGTATAATAAAAGTAGTCTTTGGTTTTATTTTAGAGCCTCGAGGTCGTCACTCCCCCGTTCAGGGTGTGTAAGGAAATGGCCCTTGAAATTGGCTGCCACCCGGTTTCGGTTACATTTTGCGCACCTTGCCACTGCCCGACGACTTGACTAATAGGTCTTATTAGCCCTTATTACCAACATTTCTGGCCTTTTGTCACTTGTAATGAAGTTGTTTTTATGTCTTTATACACCGAACGCTAATGATTCTACACTTGAAGATACTGAAGACAGTGAAGGCTAATCCGTTTTTTAGCGGAGGTAATTTGTGGCAGTTGTCATACTTTTTTCATATTATAATCAATCATTTTTCATGATTGACTGAGGATTGCTGGTTTTCTCGTGACTTTTACTTTTTTTTTAAATTATCTTTTTTTTTGCTTCTCAATGAATTTTATTATAGACGTTTGCGTGCTTACAAAGTGGGATCGAAGTCAGGCTTAATTCTTGTTTACTATTTTTGCCATCTCAAGTGGAGTTTTTAATTCACTGTAATAAATAACTTATAACTTAATCCTCAACCGTTGTTGGAATATAATAATTATACAGACCTAAATAACAGTGTTTGCTCTATACCTGTGACGTAGGGATTAGAATATGCGACGTAGAAATATTACTTTGGGTAAAAAATAAGATACACTGTATGGTGGATATTCTTAAACGTACAAAGAGTTAAAAAGTTTATATTTAAAAAAAATATGTAAATACAATAAAATTCAAAATTCAAAATTATTTATTTCATGTAGGCCAACCTGTGGCTCTTATGACACGTCAAGATTCTACCACCGGTTCGGAAAGCGGATTCTGCTGAGAAGAGCCGGCAAGAAACTCAGCAGTTGCTCTTTTCAAAATAATCATTTTACAATATTAATAAGTAGCTATTACATTGTAATAAGTTTTTATACTATCTTGTGGGCAGCTGGATGGCAAGCTGATTTAACCCGTGCATCTTTGTTAGAATAGAATATGACATTTCCACAAAACGTACTACAATTCAATTCATGTCAAAGACGGGCAGACAGAAAGTAGCCCCATTCCCGCCGGCGGCACCCGTTCACGAGCATGACGCATGATCCAGCCATTGCTTCGCTCGACCATATTTTAGGGAACGTAAATAAACGGAATAATGATGCAATACTTAATAGTACTGCGGGAAAATAAATAAACACTAAATAAAATAATAATTTATGTATCACAGTACAATATCTATATCTATATCAACCTAGATTCAATAACGATTAATTTTTCTATTACAGACGAAAAAGTGTTGTGTTTTATTTGACCGTTATTAAGGTTTTTTAAACGAAACTGTTACATTTTATAGCGGGCGCGAGGGTGCGGTTATTTATGCGTTGCTCGATTCCAGCCCGACCTCCCCTCGCCCTTTATTGATGTACTTTTGACTAGTTGTGATTTCTGTTTATTAGGCTATTTAGATTTGTTACTTCGAGAGGATTTTGTTTAATTAAGGGGAAAGTTGGTAAAATCTTAATATATCTATTATGGTTCAAAATTCCATATAGGCCAACAGCAAAGCAGATTTTACTGAGTAAGAGCCGATAAGAAAATCAGTAGTTTCTCTTTTCAGAATAAAAGTGTAGTTATTTTATAGAACAAAATTGATAAGTTCGATACAATAAGTACCTATCTTACTTATGAATTTAACTACTAAATATAAAAATTATTATTATTAGGATTATTACTCTTAAATTATTATTATTATTATTAGGATTATTAGGATTATTACTCTATCTTGTGGACTGCTGAAGCAAAGCCATTATTTCTCAAAAAAAAGATCTGAACAGCTTTGAGGATTGTATTATATTTAATAATAGCTGATGCCCGCGACTTCATCCGCGTGGATTTAGTTTTTAAAATCCCTCGTGAACACTTTGATTTTCTGGGATAAAAAGTAGCCTATGTCCTCAACTATAGTACCCATGAAAAAATCACGTCGATCCGTGGCTCTATTGTGGCGTGATTGAAGGACAAACCAACAAACAAACACACTTTCGCATTTATAATATTAGTATGATTAGAATATTAAATTGCATAGGAAAAACACTGTAGCATTAAGTCCATAAGATGCATTACAACCATACCTACTATGTAGTATGTAGGTATAATGATCGTTTGGCAAAATCTGACGCCTTTGGAGTAGTTTGACTTTGACAAAATAGGGCTATCCACGATGGTTATATACGATAAAGTACGTTTGCCAGCTTAAGATGACCCGTTCATTCAAAGTATCTTGTAGATTTCGGGGTTCAAGTTATTTGGACATTTACTGAAGATCGTGATGTCTATAATTTCTGAACTACGAAATTGACGACCTTGAAATAATTACAGGACAATCTCTAAAGAACCTGCTTTTTAACAAAAAAAGAATGGATTAAATCGGAATACGCCTTAATGAATTACAGCGAAATACACATTTTGACTTTCATCCCCTCTCCCAAGGGAACCGTGCTGAATTTCGGGATAAAAAGTATCCTATATTATACCTCGTAGTATGACCTTAAATCATGCCAAGTTTCATTTAAATCCGTCCAGTAGTTTCGGCGTGATGCGCGGCCAAGATACAGACAGACAGACAGACAGACAGACAGACAGACAGACAGACAGACAGACAAAAAATTAAAAAAAAATTGTTTTGGCTTCAGCATCGATTATAGAGTGCCCTCAAACAAAAATTTTCAAAATATCTTCAATGTACAGAATTGGACCTGTTACAGTTTTATTATATTATAGATATTGCTTTTATGATAAAGATTTATTTCTAAATAATTTAAAATCAAAACGACAAAAATTTGGAACCAAAATATGTTTTAATAATCTGCTATATCTATTATGTGCAATGAACAAATGAATTAATGAACGAACAAACAGAGCTTTAATAAATCTTAATTTAAGAAAAGCAAAGAAAAAAAATTGGACATCATTTTAAAAGTCAAACTTTTCTATAAATATTTCCCCATTCATCCATTCACTCAATTCGTTTCATTCGTCCTACCTAATTATACGAACACTCAAAGACAACACAACAAGCGCCAATGTCGAAAGTCAATTAAAAAGTTCAGATCAGGCAGTGGCATGATTACGAAATGCCAAACTTTTTTTCAGTTCATCGCTCGGCTGGCGAAGAATGAAATTGATTAGGCCTGCTCCAAATGACAGCTCGTTCGTGTACAAGTCTATTGTTTAAACGTTGTTAAACTGTAAAATACCTTAATCGAGAACAATTTTTTTGACACAACCAATAGATCACCAAATTTTTTGTTATACACGGTAAAGAAGGTATAGGAAGGTACAATCAAAACAGATAGCAAAAACATTCCCATTGGGCTTGTTAATTTTTCTGTTTGAATGCCGTTAGTTGGATCAAATTTTTGCTTTTGTACCGTAGTCACGGATTAGTACCTAAGGAATCTACAACATTTCAGTTTCAACAGAGTAAAGGCGAGATTTGCGAATTAGGTACGCTTAAAATGGTCCTAGGATTGTAATTTATACCTATTATTATCTTTTTGTTGAAATTTACTAAATCTACGATGTACCTACCTTACTTGTTGATTGTACTTTAGTATTTATTTATTTCTAGGATTTATTTTATTTCATAAAATCATAATAAGTCTAAAAAATACCATTTTTTTTTTGTTTTATTTAAGTGTTTTTCTTCGCGTAGTTTTATTGAATTCCGTTAGAAGATGTAATATATACCTATGAAAATTATAGAATACCTAACTAGATTTACGCGATCTTTGTCTTGATGACGTTAGCAATCTATACACTTCCTGGTAATCTATACACTTTTAATTACTAATCCCTGGTAAAGACTTGATCAGACAAGACAACGCAATGCGGCCGGCAGTAACGCGCGAAGGTCGTGTGACGTGTCCGACGCGTTAGCCATAGATAATACACATAACTGTGAAGATGTGTAACAAGAATATCGATGAAGTTGCCTAGATGTGAATGAAGATGGTAGCGCGGCTCCCACGTGTTCACAGCAGCGTTTTACTAACAGAAATTTACCAAGATAGAACGGAATATTGGGAGCGGTACGAATGCCAATACCTATATGCACTATAGTGCAATAATTTTGAAATAAAATAAAATCACAATCCGTGAAAATTCAATATTTGGTACACTATTCCTAATTGATCATTTTATAAAAGTGTGTTTGTATGGTATGTTATTGGTATGTCACGTCACAATTGCGTCCAAGGTCCTCTCATTTCTGTACATATACCTACTCATCAAAGCAAAGCTAGCTTCAATTATTCCATGCGGTGATAGAGCAATCATAAAATAAACCTTAGTATAACCGTATCTATTTATTATAGCAAATTACGTATTAAATGTCTCCGTTAATAAAGCTCGGGGTCATTAACACTATAAAGTTCTTATCAAGCACAGAGTAATTATAGCCCTAATTTAATCAGCCATAAAGGATATTATACTGCAACTGATATTATAATAGGTATGTTAGTTCGCGGCTGCTTCTGTTGGAGACATTTTATACGTTTTACGAGTGGTGAGCAAATTGTTATCAAACGTTTTACATTTATATTTAATAGGTATTGTTTTATCCGCTTGAAAATATACCTTATAATTATAATTATGTTCGTGTAAACACGTGTTTTGCTCAAGAAGATATTGAAGTTCCTTTGAATAAATACTAAAATTAAATAGGTATTATAAATAGGTAAATAGGTAATAAGTACTATAATTAATTAGGTATATATTAAAATTTATTTACTGTTTTATGCATGCTACCAAAATAGTATCTACTAGTGGTTCGCCCCGAACTGAGACCTCGCGGTAACGGTATCCCATGATTATTCATTCAATCGATACATGATAACCAAAACTGACATTATTATTATGCCCGTTTTCACCAAACATACCTAAATCATCCCCTAAGTAGGAGTCTCTTAACGTAGGTAGCTCCTAAATACAATCCTAAGTCCTAACATCCGTCCCAATATCCTTTTAGGTGTCCCGTACAGGATCGTGATAAATAAGTTGACAGAAAACATCAATCACCTAACTTATAGGTAGCCCGTAAAGGTTAGGGAACGTTAGTGAAAACATTGAATTATTTATCAAACATTGAATTTAACTCGTAGTTCCATGGGAATAGTTACTGACTGCGCCATCTATTAGCATTATTGTGAAGCTATGTTGATGCTATATGAATTACTGACGCCCATTAAAAATTAAATAATCTCGTTTCTTTATAATATTCATATAATTTTAGTATTTGTTGTTCAAGTACAGGATATAAGTGACCTAAAAACATAAAATCAGTTTGAAAATCCATAGCGGATTTTTCTAGAGAGCGTCTTCAAGCGAGCGTATAAAATCGCCACTTTGAAAGCCCCCCATTTCGTCAATTTTAAGGGAAAAATTAAAAAAAAAATATTTTTGTACTCAGTTCAAAATTATCTTTAAAATGATACGTAACAATTTTATGTAACGCGATTTTTTTTTTTTTACTTCGCATTCGCTTCTATGAGAGCCCCCCTGAAATAAAGATTTTTATAACTTTTTAAGCCATTTTCGGCTGGAGGCCATCGGTTTACATATTATATCTAAATTTGAAGTAATTACGTTCAGTAATTCAAAAGTTATAAGGCTCTGACAGACGGACGGACGGACGGACGGACGGACGGACAAGTGCAAATCGCCCTAGTTAACTCAAAGACCTTCGCTTCGCTCGGTCGATTATATTCTTGTAAAATTGCTGAATACCTAGATCCAGATGACAGAACTTGGACAAAAGGGTATAGAATAGGATTGAGGTAGATTAAAGTACCTACCTTTGTTATTTGAACGTACTGTGCTTCTTGTAACTATATACCTACCACAGAAATACATCAAGATAGAACGGGAAAAAAGCAGGGCGCGCATTCCTTTGCAATGCAATACAATATACTAACGATTACAAGTAAAATAAAAATAAAAAACCTCATACTTACTATTAGTAGAAATGAAAGCTTACAAGTTAATCTCAAAGGAGGAGGCAGGTAGGTATATACCTACATAGTTCCATCAGTCATTACATAGATAAAAAACGACATAATAATATTAACATAATTACTTAGTTATTATTTCAATTTTCTGTTGATGTTTATAAACACAGTCAGTTTTTATTTTCAAAAAGTTAGTTGATGAACTACCTGTGACTTTTACACCTATATCGGCTACTGCATTATGGGTAACTAAAACCTTACTAAAACCTAGTTTCTCTTATAATCTACTTATGATCTGCATTTAAATAACTATGCTGCTACATGACTCGGTATCGGTACTATAGACTATTATTCTACTTTTTAATAAAAAGAAGACACTATAACTAACACCTTACCTAGTTAACAGTCAAAGAGATCTATGGCCCAGCTGCATAAATCACAAATAAAAAATATTGATATTTCTATTATATTGCGATAAAAAATGAATTGTTGCCAGTCACAAAGCGGTGTGGTCATGCGTCATCCACAACGCATTTAACATCCTAATTTCGTGGGTAACACCTCAGCGCTAGTGCCGACAAAAGAGTCGATAAAAATCTGGATATCGACAATCGCGGCCCGAGCGTCGCGCCCAGCAGGCGGCCGAGCCGAACAACTAATAACTTACATATGGATTATGCTCGTTAGCCTCTTCGCACCTTGCCGGCGTTTATTTTTTCTAAATACCAAATTTATTCAAACGAGAATTTTGGGGCATAATGCCTTAATAATCTTAAAAACGATAACTTATGGCTAAGATTTCAAATAGCCTACCTACTTACTTTAAGTAGATCATGCATATTTATTCAGATATTATTTTTAATCTGGCCTAGCCTTCTTAAAATCAACACGCGGTGAATTCTGAGCGTGAATAATGTGGCCTTGTCAGTTGATTAAGAATTTGTAATGCAGCCGAGCAAACAAATTGTGCGGACGTTTATTTTATTTAACAAATTTTGACAGCGGTCACGAGTAATACGCGTTTATTATGTACTTAACTACTTAGACGTCTAATAGAGAAAGGGTTTTGGCTGTTCTACCGTTCGATTTCTAAGACTGTAAGGAGACAGTTAGTTATAGAGTTATAATATATTATCTCATTCGCGAAAGGTGATCTTTTTCTCTGTAGAGCATAGGTTTCATTATTTTATCATTTATAGTTATTGAGATGTTATAGAGACTACATCGGTTAACGATTTTATTAAAAACACTGACCACATTTAACCGCTCTTTTGAACCTTAGATTTCCTAGAATAGAATAGAAAAGTTTTTTAAAGTGCTTTAAATAAAAATGCTCACTTTGACTGTGTACCAGGTACAACACTATTTCAGTATTTTTTATTTAATAATATTTTAGTTATTTTATTAAATGTTATTTAGTAGTGTAGTTATCATATTTGGTTATGCTGTAAAATGCACGTAAAATGAAAAACTTTGAATCCAATAGGTGGAGGAGTTAACCTACTAGCTACCTAAATCGGAAACTTAATCACTTTTCTTGCGACTTGCATCGGTGTGAAGATACATTTTTTATAAATACATATAGGTAATTAAAATACAATAATAAATAATTTACAGGTGACAATAATTTATTAGCCTGGCTGTTCAATGCGAAAATAGGTATAAAGTACAGCTAGGATTCTTGGCACTCTACGGAACAGCATTCCGAACCAGCAGTGGTAGATCCACTTGACGATTCAAAAGCACTAATTAGTTAAAGTTTATTCAAATATAATCTTTTCAATTCTTTTCTATAATCTATTCCTCCACGCGCTGATGCATAGTACCTACCTAGGTAATGAGATGTTAGCTATGTATAAGTTAAAAGTTTTATAGTTACATATTAACCCATATCCACCTGAATTTGAAATTGTAATTAAAATAAGTTCAGGTTCAAAGTTTTATCAGAGTGCAATACAAATAGGTATTATGAGTAAATAAAAAAAAACCGGCCAAGTGCGTGTCGGGCCACGCGCAGTGTAGGGTTCCGAAGTTGCTAGTCACAAATATTATTGTTGACCTAGGATAATGCTTTTATTTTATTGAAAACTAGCTGACACGGCGAACTTCGTACCGCCAACTTATCTATTATAATTTTTTTTTTTTTTTTATTAAGTATTAAAACCTTCCGTGGACCTTAGGGAACATACAAAAAAATAAATTAACCGAATTGGTCCATCCACTCTTGAGTTATGCGCTTACCAACATTCATTTCTATTTATATAGATTGAATATATTTTGAGTTCTATGGTTTAAATACTATACTATACTACAAAATATGCAACTTACACTATCTGTAATACTTAACTTAGAAAAAACAGATATAACTCCTTAACTAATGAACCCTACTTAGCCGTGATAGTTTTCCTTTAAAATTCATTATATGTACTACTACTGTGAATTTTTTCATGTATCCTATAAACAACCATTTAGCTGGCAGAGGGGGGGGACACTTGACTCTAATAAAATTTAGCACTTTAGAATATCATATTTCACAAACGGATCCCTGAATTGAAAAATGGTGTTCGCACACCTACAATATTTTTGAAAGACCTATTCAACGACACCCCACACTATGGGATAGACGAGAAAAAAAAATTCATCCCCACTTTACATGTAGGGAAGGTACCCTAAAAAAATATATTTTTCAAAATTTTATTTCACCACTTTGTCGGCGTGATTAATATTTATACCCTTGTCAAATAACAGATTTCTAGTACCAATAGTCTCTGAGCTAAACCGCGGACAGACAGACAGACAGACGGACGGTCATGGCGAAACTATAAGGGTTCCTTGTTTACTACGGAACCCAAAAAGACAGCTAAAATAATAGTACCTGGGTGACCGAGCTTTGCTCGTTTTTTTTTTTTGGTAAATCGTGTTTTTTGGAAATTATATATTTAGAAAAAAATAATAATAAAATAATAAAAAATTTATAATAATAATAATAACAACCGCCGTGTGGCACCGGCAGAATAGAATAGTGTGCCACCCCTTCCTAGCCCGTGGGTGTCGTAAGAGGCGACTAAGGGTATCGCTGCATGGGGGAACCGCATCAGACGATACTTGGAAAGAGTCGAGCGCTTTCAGCAAAATCGCCTCTTCTCGTGTGATCAGAAAAGGTTCTATAAAAAACTGGACTGCCCAGCAGTCTGTTCTACCTCTCAGAGGCCGAGCCCGGCTGACCTCATCACCTTTTGGCGAAGTGTATGTATATCAAGAGAGGTGGAGCATGAGGAGGGCCCATGGATTGCGGCGGTGGAGGAAGCATGTGCCTCAATAGAGCCGATGAACCCCGTCGCCATCTCTTCGGAGGATGTAGCTGGTGCGGTGCGCCGGGCCCCGAACTGGAAAAGTCCGGGACCGGGACTGCATCACTACTGGTTAAAGGGTTTTTCGCTCTGCCATGCTACTTTGGCTCGACAATTCTAAGACGCTCTCGAGCAAAGGGCACTCCCGAGCCTTTTCACCACCGGGATCACTCATTTAGCTCCTAAGTCCTCCGATACCGCTGACCCAGCTAAGTACCGCCCCGTCACATGTCTTACTACCATATATAAGACATTGACATCCGTTCTGAGCCTTAAGATTTCCCGTAACATAACGAGAACAACATCATGTCTGGGGCTCAGAACGGATGTCGGGGCGTTGGTCGTATGGTCGTGGTACTAAAGAGCTCCTTCTCATCGACTCCGTCGCGGGCCAACTGGTCAAACGCAATCGCTGGAATTTCTCTGCCGCCTGGATTGACTATAAGAAGGCATTCGACTCGGTGCCCCATTCATGGCTCTTTAGGATCCTTGAGCTGTACAAAGTCGATAGTACAGTTCGAGACTTCCTCGGAGAGTGTATGGAGCAATGGAGTACGATCTTTTGTCTCCATGGCGAGCGGTTAGTGGCTGCGGGTGACCGGATCAAGATACGGCGGGGTATCTTCCAGGGCGATTGCCTGAGTCCATTATGGTTTTGTCTGTCGCTGAACCCTCTCAGCTCTTTGCTGGAGAGATCAGGGACAGGCTTTCAGTTTCGGAGAGGAGGGACAAAAGTGCCTCACCTTCTCTACATGGATGACCTCAAGCTGTTAGCACCCAATGCCACCCGCCTGAGGGAGTTGCTGAATATCACCACTGAGTTCAGTAACTCCATCAGGATGGAGCTTGGACTAGACAAGTGTGCGTTCTCACATGTGGAGAGGGGCCAGGTTACTCATTCGGCCGAGATCAATCTGGAGCCATCCAACATCAGGACCCTCTCTGAAGCTGAGTCATACCGGTATCTGGATATGTCACAATCCGTGGGGGTAAGGGAAGCGGACGTGAAACACTCTTTATAATATTAATATTAGTATTTAAATGTAATAAATGAAATGTTATGTTTAGCATTGAAATATAATTGAAATATAAAAATATACAACAAACCAACAAAACACACAATTTCGCATTTATAATATTATAGTATGAAGTAGGATTTTTGCGCGACGTAGGTACGTACGTCGTACAGACTTTCCTTTGTATAAAATCGGTCTGAGTTCAAATAGAGAAAATTATTTATCTGAGTTTTAGTGGGATAAGAATATAGATGGCGATGTAATTAAGGAAATTTAATTCCCGCTTTGGGAGTCGTATCCTCATAGTATATAAAACGAGAAGTTAAAGAAGCACTTACAACAATTCTCTACCAAATTCATATTTGAAGTTTATTTTTGGACGCAGGTATCTTCTGTACCTGCCTACTGCAGAAGTAATGACGGTCACTTCAAGTTGGCCGCTATCTCCCGTCACGCGTCAGCGCTAAGAGCTGTGAAATGCCTAAATATCAACATATCTGTGAAGTTAAGCCGCGAAGAAAAAATAAGTGTTGTGCCGAGTCGGCTATTTTTGGTATTCGAGTATTTTAGTACTCATAAAACAAAGAATCGAGTTAGAACTTAGAACTAGAGTCTAGAGTATCTATATAGTAGGTACTCGAGTCAACATAAAGTACTCGAGTACTTTTTGTACGTACTAAGATATTTATTAAAATAAAAATAGAAACAGAATTTTTATTCGAATGATATATTAAATTAACAATAACTACGTATACAGACGGATAATATTTAGCAATAAGTTTACTAGGTATTCAATTTTAATCAAACTTTTCTACTAATCTAACTCTCTATTGGTAACTAAAAAAATATAAATATGAAATCAGTAAATAATCCTTACTAATATTATAAATGCGAAAGTGTTTGTTGATTTGTCCTTCAATCACGCCGCAACAGGGCTACTGATTGACGTGATTTTTTGCATGGTTATAGTTGAGGACCTGGAGAGTGACACAGGCTACTTTTTCTCCCGGAAAATCAGGGTTCCCGAGGGATTTTAAAAACTAAATCCACGCGGACGATGTCGCGGGCATCATAAGTAACGCTAACGTATTATAATATAGTATATAGCGCTGTAGTGACTCGAGTCATTACTCGAGTACCAGTGGTACTACTACTGGTACAAACATGAATAAAACTTCACGTTGCAGATTGTTTTATTACATGTTTTATCTACTCCAACATCGAAAAGTTCCAATTTCGAATTTGACACCTGAATCGAAATGAACCCTCTTTCGGTTTTGCTTCTCATTTCGATGCAGCTCGTTTTATGGGAGCTGAATCGAAATGGTTATCTTCTTAAACTAGCGGCACGCTATGATGGCCGGTTTGACGTTTGTCCGCTCATGAAGTTCCGTATTAATTGATAACGACTTTGAAGGAAATAATTGTATTACTTTATTGACGATAGTGATGTGCAGAGATTCATAAATTTTATCGAATGTAGTTTTAGGTTTAGGACTCAAAATTTATTTATTAAATTGATTTCTAAAATGTATACAAGTGTAGAAAAATCAGTTTGCACCATTAAAGGGGTGAATGTACTTGTGAATATGAACAATTTTCACTATGTGGACAAACCTCTGAAATCGCAAAAAAATATCAGCTGTTTCATACAAAAGGTAAAATTTTTATTTTTATATGATATATACCACAACTCGGCATTTGGTTTTCTAAATTGAAAATTTTTAAAAATGGAATCTAATACGATCGTCACATAGGATCGCTGGCTAGCACAACTACTACCTCCGGCAAACTCGCGTCAATGCTCAATGCAAAACAAAGCAGTTTCGAATTGACGTTGCTTCGAAAAGTATAAACTGTCAGTGCAATGCGATTGTGATATAGTTTTGACCTGGCTTTGGATTTCAAATATTGATACTGCATTACTGTTGACCCTTGCTCGTTAATTTGGACTCTGTTCAAGCCCTTTGTTGTGGATTTCGTCGATATGACCGAACGTACGCAGAGAACTGTTCTAAATAGTCAGACACGTGAGTTCGTAATACGCCTTCGTAACTATTTCGATCGTGAAGCTCAAAATGGAGGGCCAATTTTACCTATAACGTCAGTGGTTGAACGCGTAGCTGATGCGCTTAATATTGGACAACGAACTGTTAGACGGATAACTAAAAAAAAATATGGCGAGACTGGCACAGAAGAAAATAAACTTCACACACCAAAAAAGAGAAAACGAGTAAAACCAGTCGTAGGCATCGATAGCTTTGATGCCGATGCTATCCGAAGACATGTTTACGGCTACTATTTACAGAAGGAGTATCCAACAAGAAAAAAGTTGGTGCATTCACTGAAGGAAGCTGGATTATTCTTCGGTGGGGAAAGTTCTTTAGGGAAAGATTATGAAAGAGATGTGAAAATAGATAATATTATAGAAAACGAACATATAATTATTAATGTAGGTGATGATAGCAGTGACGACAGTGAAAATAGTAGTATGGACGAATCTGATTAATTATGGCCTTTTGTGGCACCTTTTTTGGTATCTTTTGTATTCATATGTTTCTTGTGTGCATATAAAGTATGTATATTCATTTTCATTCAAATATTCAGTTCGTTCAAATAAATTAAATAAACATATACATTTTTGTTTTATTAAACCTATTTAATCAGGTACAAAAACAAAACTTAATTGTTTTTTGTTCGAGAATAAATTGACATTCCACATCACTATTGTAATGTGTCAAACCGGCCATCATAGCGTGCCGCTTGTGTAAAATAGGATACCTAAAGCTAAGGCTCTGAGTTCTGGCACTTTTGTACCGTTCATACGACAGAGGCGCCACAGGCGGCTGGTGGCGGCTTACGGAGTTACTTTTTGTTGACAGAGGCGCACGGAGTTACTTTTTGTTACTTTATTGAGCCTACGGCGTATTTTGTTAATGATTTTATTTTCCTTGTCGTAGATAAAATCTTGTATGCAACTGAACGTAATTAGTCATTTTAATTCTCGTACTATCCTATTTTGATACTCGGCAAGCCTCGTATCAAAAAACAGCACTCGAATTAAAATGACCCTCATTACGATGCAGTTGCATAAATAGCTATTCTGATCGTGTCGATAGATGACGCTGTGTACAAATAATTTAATTTGAATATTCCAAAAAACTATACTTACCTAAGTTTTATTGAGGCCTTGAGGATTTAACTACAGTTCCCTAACCTTTACGGGCTACCTATGTTAAGTTAGTTGACACTTTCTGTCAACTTTGTTATTATTATTACGAACCTCTACGGGACAACTACAGGTGAAAATTGACATTGGGATGTTAGGATTGTATTTAGAGGCTACCTACGTAAAGAGACTTCTACAAAGGGGATGATTTAGGTATGGTTGGTGAAAACGGGCATAATAATTATGTCAATTTTGATCGTCATGTATCTATTGAATAAATAAGTAATCATGGGAAACCGTTACCGCGAGGTCTCAGTTCGGGGCGAACCACTAGTTATATGTACTGAATATAATTTCAAATGCATTTGGTAAAAAGCACTTTCCGGCCACCATATTCTCATAGAAGATCTGTTACCCATAATTGACCGAGCGAAGCGAGGTCTCTGAGTCTACTTGAGTGAATTTGCATTTGTCCGTCCGTCCGTCTGTCCGTCCGTCCGTCCGTCTGTCAGAGCCTTATAACTTTTGAATTACTATCTACTGATGTTATCTTGGAAGGATTATTACTAAGGCTGAGTGTTTGACTCCTCTCATTGATATAGCCAAACTAAGTTTTAAAATAATGAGAAGAAAGGAGTGGGAAAAAGAAAAATCTCTAATCGAGGTAGGAATTTTAACTTCTGTAGGTTATATCCAATAGATAAGAATAACTAAGCACCTATTTCAAAATACGCGTATTAGCATAGAGTAAGGATAGTATTAGTGTCAGTCTGTTAGATTCGTCTACCTTTTCTACCTTTTCATAGCTTAGTAAATAAACGGATTTTGATGAGGTTAAGACTCAGAGATAGCTCGCATAGTTGGAGACGGACATAAAACTTAACGATACATAAAACAGTTTAATTTTTTTATTTAACCGTCGAGCCTCAGATTAAAGCCGTCGGTACGTACTACTATTATATTATATTCTGTGCCGCCGGTAGGTAAGTACCTACCTATACATAAAAATCTTTGGTCGGTAGGCTGTATCTAATCGTTTTTAGTAATTGGGTATAATGTATAGGTAACCTACCTACTTTAATTTTAAATTCTTAGGGTTGTCAATTTTTTCCGGTTGATTATATTTATACCTACTAAGTGAGTAAATGCAGAAAATACGTAAATTCTTATACCTGCCTATCTACCAATCTATGTGTATTTATTATTGTGTGTTGGTATTTTATGAAAAGAGTAAAAGACACATTATTCATTAAGCAGTAGAGTAGATATGTCCTATATTTTTGTAACCTAGTTAGGTAAGTACCATTTTTTAGGGTTCCGTACCAAAATGGTAATAATGGAACCCTTATGGTGAGACTTTCTCCGTCCGTCCGTCCGTCTGTCACAGTCGATTATTTCAGTAACTATTAAAGCTATCGACGTGAAATTTGGTATAGTTGTGTATAATGGTGGCCCAACATCATTGGAATAAAGAAAAGTTGAAAATTATTTTTAGTTTTATTAAAAAAGGGGGAAAATCGGGGGTTTGAAATTTCAAAGTAAAATAACTATACCGAGTGGGGTATCATATGAAAGGCCTTTACTTGTGCATTCTAAAACAGATTTTTATTTATTTCTATATATAATAGTTTTTGATTAATCGGCCAAAATGTCGAAAAAAATACCGTTCCCCCCCCTTATCTCCGAAGTTTACCAATCGAAAAATCTGAAATAATTATGGTCAATAGAGGTTTATGAATATTTTACAGGAAAAATAAAAGCAACGCGAAAATTATTTTAGTTTGATTAAAAAAGGGGGAAAATCGGGGGTTTGAAATTTCAAAGTAAGATAACTATACCGAGTGGGGTATCATAATATGAAAGGCCTTTACTTGTAAGGCCTTCTAAAACAGTTTTTATTTATTTCTAGATATAATCGTTTTTGATTAATCGGCCAAAATGTCGAAAAAAATACCGTTCCCCCCCTTATCTCTGAAGTTTACCAATCGAAAAATCTGAAATAATTATGGTAAATAGAGGTTTATGTATATTTTACAGGAAAAATAAAATCAACGCGAAAATTATTTTAGTTTAATTAAAAAAGGGGAAAAATCAGGGGTTTGAAATTTCAAAGTAAGATAATTATACAGAGTGGGGTATCATATGAAAGGCCTTTACTTGTGCATTCTAAAACAGTTTTTTATTTTTTCTATATGTAATAGTTTTTGAGTAATCGGCCAAAATGTCGAAAAAATACCGTTCCCCCCCCCCCCCCCCCTTATCTCCGAAGTTTACCAATCAAAAATCTGAAATAATTATGGTCAATAGAGGTTTATGTATATTTTACAGTTAAAATAAAAACCAACGCGCAACCAACTAGCATAGTTTTTTTTTATATTAACAATAAACCTCTACAAACAAACTTAACGATAAGTAAATAAGCAAATTAATATAATATTATCGTTTTACTTTTACTTTTGGAGTACGGAACCCTCGGTGCGCGAGTCCGACTCGCACTTGGCCGGCTTTTTTAAAATTAAGTACATTTTTCACTTCTTACATGCCTTTGAAGCGATGTTGCCACAATTAGTCACTGGTCCATCCATAGACTAGTAAGGATTATTAAATCTTATTTTACTTGTTTACAAAAATGTTGTACCTACAACATTTTTTGCCCTATATTTTCAAGGCCTATGTTTAGCAGTGGACGTCCCCAAGCTGCGATGATGATGACAATATTTTTAGTAGGTTCAAGTCTTCAAGATATCCTATATCCTATATATATAATTTTAAAAACATAATATCCAATCTTGCGGCGCTGATGGGAAGTTGGACCACAGTAGAATTATAACTCATAATTCTACTGTGGTTGGACCGTGGCCCGCGTGTTTATAAAATGGTAAAAACAGTCAGGGCGCGGTCGCCGAGAGATGTGGGTTCGATTTCCACCGATCCACAATATCAAATGTATTTTGTATTAGAGTAGGTATTTTAAATGTACTATTTTAAAATTTTCCTGAAATACCTAAATAATATTTGTGCTCTAGGTACTCTATTTACATACCTTTAATAATCTATTTTCCTTGGCTGTCTTTTAACTAAACAAATCGCAGAAAACTTTTCAGAGAAACGCGTAACCGACCTTATATGTAGATAATATGTATAATATGTATAATATGGGCGCTTACAACGTTAATAAGTTCGGTTCTTCACATAAAGCCCTGTTCCATCGTCAGTGCGGAAAGAAAGTTCTATGCTAAGTGTAAGCACACGAGTAATAAAGTAACAGAGTGGAAGCTACATCCAAAGGCTCGCGGCGGGCTCGCCCATACATAGCGCAACGTTGTATGTACTTTTTATACGTACCTATCGTACCTGTACAATAAAACTAGGTAGGTTTACATGTATGTATGTTTAATACATATATACACGTATACATACATATTACATACATACATTGCAATTTAAATAAAAGCTTGTAATAATAATAATAGTCGATAGTAAATGACGGTGCCATCTATTAACATTAGTTTTGAAGTTATGTTACAAATACTGATGTTCATTAAAAAAATCTTTTCTTTATATATTTTTGTTAATTTAAGTACACACATCAAAAGTGTCTAGGGATCAACATATATTTTTGCAATAACTTTTCTCCTGATTGATATTAATTAAAATTTTCTTTAAGGATTCATCAAATAAAGTGTTTTCGTTTGTCACAGTAACGATAAACCAAGTCACCTTTGCATTAATAAAGAAATTTGCCATTTTCCTAATAAAGGGATTTTTGACATTTGAACCACTAACATTAAAGTTCGAAAAAAAGACTGAAATAACAGTTTTCTTTAAAATTTTATTGGGTAACTTAAACAATTAATAATCCGTGTTTCTACCGCGAACACTAACAACACAAGAACATCGGTTTGGCATACTCAAAATAAGTTCATCCAAATCACGCTGTGGAATGGCCGCCCATGTTCGTTGCAACAACAAAAAAAAGTCTTCTTGCCACTGGATACCCTCCATATTCGGCAGAGCTCTTCTCTGTAGCATATCCCATGCATGCTCAATCGGTTTCAAGTCTGGCGACTGAGCAGGCCAGGGCAGGACATTGATGTTAGCTGCGGCGAGAGTCTGTCTTACAACTCTTGCGGTGTGCGGTCGTGCATTATCATGCATTAACTGAAATAAGGGACCGATTTGCACTTGTAGAGGAACGATGACGTCTGATACAATCGTCTCAGCATAAATTTGAGCGTTGAGGTTGCCTCTGATCCAAATCAACTCAGTTCTTCCGCCGATCCAAATACCCGCCCATACCATGATGGTTCCACCACTATAAGGATGGACTTCCTGGCAGGATTTTAATCGCTGATTATGAAATGCACCAAAAAGGATCCATATAAATTTATAAAATCATAAATTTATTACAAAGCCACATCTCAATCTCAAGAAATCCGCATAAAAATGCTTGATCCCTAGACACTTTTGATGTGTGTATTTGTTGTTCAAGTTCAGGATATAACTGAAATTATACATAATTAAGTAGGTATACAAAATTTAAAATATTTTTATTTTTTCCTTAAATTGTTGACATGCATCAGGTGACAACCCTAGCAGAATAGGTATACTTCTTCGACCTTGTTAGGAAGCTTCCTCTCTGTTCGGAATGTTTAGTCGTGTGGTGTAAGTAAGCGCGTCGCTTAGGACCTTCTGCGTGAATCCGCTTGTTTACCAGTTAAAACAACTAAGGAAAAATAGATTAGCTATATTACTAATCTAACTCTACAATAGTGTAGGTAAGTATATTATATAGGTAAGCAAATCCGAAATTCAATAAATATCTACAATAGGGAGGTACCTACTTACCTAAACTACATTTTAATTTTTAATGTACCTTAGAACCACAGATCACGGAAACAACTTGTTTCCGTGATCTGTGCTTAGAACGGTTGGCAACTTGGCAACCCTTACCTCGGTACCTATCTAGTGATAAATCTACTTTTTGTATATTATATTTTACGTAGGTAGGTAGGTATCTATTATTAAATAATTTTACGAATGAAAAAAAAACTAGAATTACTAATAAAACTGTAATAATTTTATTTACTCATATCGGTAATAATTTATTCGTTACGCTATGTTTAAACTTATTTTACCTAGAAGTAGGTACTTTCTGTAGTTACTTACTTTAAGTTTCAACCTTGATGGACAAATTAAAATAAAAAGCTTGCATTTTATTTATAAGATTGTTAAAAAGTTAACACACAATTAAAAATTAATTTAGTCATTAAGGGGTAGATAGGTTTGATATTTATTACGTCGTAAAAATTAAATATTACTTCCGTAATTAAATTTCTGTGTCTGATATAGTATGTATACCTAATACTCATAACATCCTTTTTATGATGTAGAGTCCATTTTAACGTATCTACGAGCTTTTTTAATTGAATTCAAATGCTAAAATTCTGGTTACCAAGTATCGTTATAATTTCACTGTCACGGAAATTAGATTTTTAGAAATTTTTTGCGAAATCATACGTTTAAATTATTTTAATAGCTATAATTAAATTAGAAAACTTTGTTCAAAGGATGATCGTTATCTGACGTACCTACCTACCTAACTAACTCTCCATACAGCTAAAGTTCAACCACCTTTGCATCTGAATAAAGTTTTTGTAAAACTATAGCTACCAAAGTAAACTATTCTAAGGAGGATGGCGAGTTTTGACCCAGTACTTTTAAAAACCATTCAGATTCAGGAATCATTTAATTTTAATTCATATTTTTCAAAGTATTTTTCTGTGTAAATCCCATATTTTTAGAAGTTGGGGATCAAAAATATAATTATTCACAATTACACATTATAAATAACCGTTCTAATGGCAATACATATCATTTTACAGAGTAAAGAATAAAAACTAACTTGTCAAAATAATTATTTCAATGTCAATTGTCAACTCAATCACTATTTGATTGTCATTTGTGGTCAGTTTATTTCATGGAACTAGGAATTACGACTACGTCTAATCCTACTTCCATGGTTTATTTCGTAGTTTTTTCGTTTTCTTGTGGTTATAGACATATAGACGGCAGCACTATGAATTACAAAGTAAGTAGGTTAGCTGTTTTAATGTTTAAAAGAAAGCGTGTTCTCTTTTTGTTGTTCCTGGTCTGTGGGTAGGTATATACAGACAATGATCTTCAGTACCTATTAGATTTTTCAAAGCTATTAAATGTTACTATGGTAATTTGCCTTAAAAATAATTCAATGGAAACCTAACCTCAGTTTTAACAATTCACTACTGAATATCTTTTTTCTCCCAACTTTATTTTATTGATTTTGATTAACTTTTTTGTTACTGGTTTACTAGAACAAGTATCAGAAGTTTGATTCGTGAACGTGGGCCTCAATTAATCTGGGTGAGAAACTCTATGGAGCTCGCCAATCTCCTTTACAGATTTAATTACAGCTGGTTGAGCTTACCTAGGTAGATTTTTTACAGAGTCATTAAATTTTAATCATATTCTAAAATTAACTTTACGTTTACCTTCATGTACCTAACTAATTTAATTTTTAATTTCTACCTACCTGCCACTTTTTGTTTTTAACTGAACTAGTTAAGTGTCTTAACTAAACTTAGTTTTGCTTTAAACATGGTAATTGTATTAGATATTCGATAAACTTAGGTTCTTATTTACTTAGCCTACCTACCACTTTCTTCTTTTGAGGTAAGTACCCATTATGTACCTAGGCTAGAAAATTATTGAATCTGTCATCTATGTTACTTCTCTTGGTACAATATTAAAAAGGGTCGCTGTATGTCAATGTGAAATACTGATTATATTATAAGAATAATATTATAAATTAGTATTTCTTACTAAGAATAGCCTAAGCAGATGTGTTTGTTTGTCCTTCAATTAGGTAGGTATATGTAGGTAGGTGCCTACGCTGCAACTAGAGCTACGGAACAACTTTTTTACGGAACTATTTTTTGCAGTGGTGCAGTTGAAGACTCCCTACTCTAGTTTTCATAAAGGAAAAACAAAAGGCTCCTGCGGGACTTTTAAAAATTAGCTCCACAACAAAAAAGTTGCGGGCTGGTAAATAATATACCTAGGTATATCTATTATACTTGTCAAATAATATTTTCGAGCCTAGAACTTCATCGGTGTGGAGTACCTAAGTATCTACATTCATTATTACTTCATACTTGGGTAGGTAGCTGTTAGATTTGTTTGACTCTATTTCTCTCGGGAATTTACATATAAAATGTCTTGAATACTTAATTGCATTAGTAGCAATATAAATTAATCAATAGGTAGGTACTCAATAGTATCTAACAAAGTAGAATTTGCCGCATATTATATTTTCTTATTGGACAATTGCTGATCAGAATACCTTATTCTGATCAACATTTAGCTATCATAAAATAGCTACACTGAGGTGGATCAATCATCATCACTAAACCTACCTTTACTGCTTCCTCCGTCTTCGTTGGAATCCTCACTCGGAGGTCCATGGGGTGCTCTCGTGGGCAACGGATGAGGAAGCCTCGGACGGGTCAAGAACGGGGGTGGAACTCCAAAGAAGGGCAGGAAAGGGGGCCAGGCTGGTCTGGGCGCCAGGCCCGCCGCCGCCGCCGCGTACAGCTGCAGAGGCGCCGGCAGCCCGCCCTCCAAAACCATGGTCCGATTTGCACTCGATATCTTGACTATCGACTGTTGACAACACTACAAAGGACGCGCATTATTACCAGTCATATGGTACAATCAACACCAAACTTTTTAGTCACTGTCACTTAGTCAAATATTTTTTTTATATCACACATCGCGTGTCCGAAAGTGTGCTCCGGCGGCTTGGTTCCCCGGCACTGAGATGGCGCGCCCGATGCAGGGCGGAGCGACACCCCCCCTACCCCCACCTGTATACAAATTAATTCCCCGCCTCTTTCATATTATAGATTTATTCCTCCGACAGTACAACGTACGGCGTCGCTAAACAATATTATACCTTATGTCTCGCAGTTACAGATGGGTATTGAATAGAGGGTGATAAATTAAGGCTTGCCATACGTGGAATTAACGATATCGTAGACGGCTGGCCGCGTTGTTCTGAAATGAGCTTTGTTGTTTGAATTCTAGAGTTCATTATTGCGCAATTTGCGGATGTTCAGTGGATTTATAAGGCCGTCGTACGTTTATGCGGGGCTGCGGGGCCGTCATAATCTTTTTTAGCTGCATGGCGCGCCGCTACATCAAGATATAGACAATCGGCAAGAAGTTATATTATAGATTGTTAACATTTGCGTTTCGTTAACTCATATATTTTCTTTAGCAGATGCAATAAATAAGATAACGCTATTGTATAAATTGGGTAAACAGAAACTTTTTAATACTAAGAACAGGTTTTCTGTCAATTTAAACAAAATTAATTGCTTGATACGAGGCTCAAGTTTGAAATTGTAAATTTTTATATTTTGTTCTATTTATTGGGAATTTACCTATTTACCTATGTGCCTCTTCAGGTATCTAACCAATATTTGCAGATGTGTTAGCTTATTTTTTACTTTTAGGTACCATAGTTAACTAATTTGTTAGGATGTAGGTAGTTATTTTAAGAAATATACTTGTACCTACTTATAGTTATATTTAAAATTAGGAAGCTATATCATAGTACTACTACTATGATATAGCTTCCTAATTACTATGGCTATATTTACCTAGTGAAGTATCACTAGTAAGTATGAAATCAGTAGACTTAACTGATTTTAACTAAGATTTTAAATTATACCTACTCATTACCATAAATTCTAATTACCGTGAAAGTAAAAAAAAATAGAACAGAATAAATTATTAGGAATAATGTCGAGTTTTTATCCATTGCTAATGTGACAGGTAATCATCAGCCAATCTATTTTAAAAATAGAGTACAAAATTTAAGATTATTGGACGGCACAATAGATGTTGCGTAAAACTAGATTGCGGCGAGGCTTTTTAATGACCCACAAACAATCAATCATACGAAATTAACACGTTACAAAATATATTCTTGACATTGATGAATCATAAGCGACCGAAAGGCAATCAATTTCACAAGCGATTCCTTATTCCATTAAACAAAAAAGTAATAACCTAATTGACATAAATAATAATAAAATATGTCAAGACAGCGTAACGATCCACCCGGACACGACGTGACAGCTCTATCAGAAATCTCACACTGACTGTACCCGCTTCCACGCCCCCTGCCCATTGTACACACGCCGCTGCGGCCTGCGATTGGTCGGCTGAGCGCGGAGAGGGGGGAGCTGGGTGGGGTCGTTTACAGAGGGTGTTTGGAAACTTAGTGTTGCATGAATTTAATTAGTGTGAGGAGCACCTCGGGCGCATTAGGAGTTGCGATGGGCGAAGCAATAAAAGATATAAAGGAATGAGTATAAATTAAAAGTTAAATAGAGAGCGTGGGAGGGAAAGAGAGGAATGCAGCCCTCTCTATCCTTCTCGGATGAGCGTAATTGTTTGATGATCTTATTAGTATCAGTTAATGTCGCGGTCTCTTTTTCTTCGCCAATTTAATTATACTCTTTAATTAAAACGCTCTTAATGAGATTCTTTCAAGATTAGTATTTGCACTTTCTACATTTTCGAAATGGATATTGTTTGAACAAATTGTTTTAGTAATGAAATAATGTTTCATCACCTGCTTATGTTAAAAATAGCTACAGGTCTCATTGATTTTTACAATGCTAATTTGTTACAAAAACGAATTGATCAAATCAATCACACTGTACCTACCTAGATACAACGTACGATTACGTGCGATAAAAATTGAGTGACAGTGGATTTCCTCTAGGTAGGCAAATCAAAACTCTACCAGCGGCTATTATAGTGTAAGTAGGTACCTACTTAGTCTTATAATCGAATTAATTAAGTATTAACTATCTATCTAGCAACTTTTATTCAGCTAAATAGGTAGGTAGGTATCTATTATGTACTTTTTTATTCCTATTTAGGTACTTATATAATGTTTAAAAGTTTATCTTAAAAAATTAAATATAAGTCAGTAGGGGTAGCATAAATTAGGGGTTTTAAGATAGAAATATTAGAAAATATTAATATAAGTAGGTTTGCAACCTACGTGTCTACTTACGGTCTAATTACGGACTTACGGACCTAGTTAATGATAGGTAGGTAGGTATAGGTAAGACCTATCATAAAATAGGTAGTAGGACTATAGTAGGTACCTACCATATCTACTTAGCTATACGTGGGTAAGTAGGTAGTTAGGATTCTACTACCAGTTTTCACCAACGTTCCCTAACTTTTACGGGCTACCTAAGCTAAGTAAGGTGACGGTCTCTGTCAAATTTTTTTTCACGAACCTTAGGAAACACCTAGAGGTGAAAATAACATTGGATAAAGGACTGTAGGTACCTATTAAGGGGCTAACTAGGTAAAGAGACTCCTACTTAGGGGAGGATTGGTGAAAACGGGCATACCTGAGTCCTTTTTTTGACAGAAGTAGATACCTACCTAGATATTGAGAAAAAAATTGAACTAGGTATATATTAGCCAAGCCGAACTTGAATCATATAAGTAATCCTCTCAAATAAGCGGAAAGCTTGTGTCACGAGTGTGTTAGTAGGTACCTACGAAAATCGTGCAACAGATGGGAGTCGAACCTGCGACTTCAGTTTTCAGTCCGCACCTTTAACCATTGAACTATTGAGGCTTTAAATAGTAGATTTTAGATACCTACCTATTGTTTTATGAACTTTAATACTTGCCATGGTTAGATAGGCATTTATGCATTACCTTACAAAGTGTGTGCTCGTAAAAATTTTTTTACATAGGTAATTATTTTTAGTTAAAAATATCACACGCTTTGCTTTATCACTAGCACATTTAGAGCTGTGGAAGGCTGGTAAGTGGTAGCCTATGGACTACCCCTATTACAATAACTTTGCCAACATATAAAAGTGTTAATGTTAAAAACAAACAAGTTCAAAGAGACCCTGGACCTCTATCAGAAAATCTACATCCCAATATATAAGCGAAAACTCATTTCTTAGCAAAACCGTATGAAACATCCATCTCCAATTCAGTTTAGACACATATTCTTTCTCATTTCCTCGCGTAGAACAATATATTTATATCTCGCTCCAGCACATTAGGCGGGCTATGCACGCTCCCGCCGTTACTCCTCATTACGCCGCGGCTTACAGCGAGACGCGAAACGTTTATTGTCTGCCAAGAATGGGGCGCTTCAGTTGTTTTATTGATGCTGTATCATTCGCCTTGTACCTACTTCACCCGTTCTTATACGACTTATTATAGGTAGGTAGTTTTAGCTTGATCAAAGCGCTAGTATTTCTTTATATTATTTAAGTATTTTTTATTTTCTCATTATCGTATCAATATAATACATAAAAAATTCTAATTCCCATTAGATAAAAGAAAAAATTCTAATTCCCTTGGTCCCGTAATTGAAAATAAACGGCCAATTAGGTACGTGTCAGAGCACGTGCAATGTAGGGTTCCATACCTAGTTATCCGTCACAATAATAGGTAGGTACATGTTTTTGGCCCGACATCATCCGTATTGGCATCCGTAGTCGAACATGTTAACCACTAGACCACCAACTACCTGGTTGGTCTATATAGGTATACCTACCTACTACTGTCGTGAATAGGTACTTTTCACTTAACTAAAATCAACGGTTTGGTTTGGTTGGTTGGAGGAGCCTCTTCGAGTTTCGCCCTCTATAACAAAAATTTTCATTTTAATGATCCCTGAATCGAAAAAAATATCTACTACCTTACGTACCTACCTACCTCCAACACTTTTGAAAACCCTATCCAATGACATCCTACACAATGGAATAGACGAGTAAAATATCATCCTCCCTCTACGTGTATGTAACCAAAATACCTAATAGTTTTTTTCAAGATTTGATTGTGCCACTTTTTTGAGGTATAACCTTGCCAAATTACATCTCTTGTAGATACGGTCGGACAGATGGACTTACTTGGCGAAACTATAAAGGGATTCCTTGTTCTTTTTACTACGGAACCTTAAAAAGCAAAATTGTTAATAGTTGATATAATTATATTCATTTGTAAATTGTGTGTACTGATGGTCACCTATAAAAGCCCCTTAAAAATAAATAAGATTAACAAAAAAAGCAATTGTAGGCATTAACAAAGAATAAGGTGTTATTTGTTAGATACCTATGAAATAAATTACAAAACTCGTCTAATTTGCAAAATATTCGGAAAACGTAGAGTCTTGAATCTTATATATTTCTATTTAGGTATACATTAATTCGATTTTAATCAATTGGGTTCATAGTATTTCAATGCATGCAATGCAACTATTATTTCAATGCAAGTAGGTATAAATTATTATAGTTGTTGTTTTTATTTTCAATGCAATAAAATCTATAACTTTATAGTTTTTAATCAACATTCACATATTTTGTTTACTATCCTACTACTTAGGTACAGTTCACAATCAAGCTTTAGAAAAACTTGTATTGCTACCTAATCGGCACATCACGAATTCAATTTTCCCTTTTTCAATTTTTTTCAAGGTTCCCGTAATCGATTAGGTACTGTAGTGTAGGTACACCAAACTTTTTTGATATATTTTATTTCATTATGTACGCCATTACACTAATAAATATAGTGACAAATAACGTAACGTGCAATAAGATTATAACCGAAGTACCGACTGTGACAGAATGACACGAGTAGGTAATATAAATCGGCATTCAATTAAGAAATTCGCAAAAACTTTATTTAAGAGGACTTAATAGGAAATTCACTCATTTTTTGATTCTCATTTCCGTACTTCACGTTTAGCATCCTAATACTACTACCTACTACTATCTACGGAATATTATTAGCCGAGTGAAGCGAAGGTCTCTGAGTCTACTTGAGTGAATTTAAACTAATTGTCCGTCCGTCCGTCCGTCTGTCAGAGCCTTATAACTTCTGAATTACTGAACGTAATTACTTCAAATTTAAACAATGTAAACCGATGGCCTTCAGCCCAATATTGCTTAAAAAGTTATAAAAATCTCTTTATTTGAGGGGGGCTCTCATAGAAGCGAATGCGAAGTAAGATATTTTAATAGCGTTACATACCTAAGGTTGCAGTATATCATTTTAAAGATAATTTGGAACCGATTATAATTGTTTTTTTATAATTTTTCCCTTAAAATTAACGAAATGGGGGGTTTCAAAATGGAGATTGAATACGCTCGATTAAAGACGCTGTCTGGCAAATCGGCTATATATTTTGAAGCTGAATCTATTTTTGTATTTCACTTATATCCTGTACTTGAACAACAGTACCTACACTAAAATTATATGAATATTATACAGAAACGAAATTATTTAATTTTTAATGGGCATCAGTAATTTTCAACATAGTTTCACAATAATGTTAATAGATGGCGCTGTCATTGACTATCCCAAAAACAGTTTTGCGTCGACCATTATAATTTTGTATAACAAGTAGGTACTAATACATACAATAACATATTACCTACTTATTCAATTAAAATATTATTTTGTTAAATATCAAACATCAATAAACTATTATTAATTACTATCTACATTTTGTATATTTTCTATTCGTGTCGATAGATGACGCTTTGTTCAGAAACTTCAGATGCCCGTTTTCACTCGTTAGTACATAATAATTCAATGTTTTCACTAATGTTCCCTACCCTAACCTTTACGGGCTACCTATGTTAAGTTAGGTGATGCTTTTTGTCAACTTCGTTATCACGAACCTGTACGGGACACCTAAAAGGACATTGGGACGGATGTTAGGACTTAGGACTGTATTTGGGGGTTACCTATGTAAAGAAAAAAGGTGAAACGTGCATAATAATAATGTCTGATTGAATGAATAATTAGGTATGGGAAACCACTACCGCGAGGTCTCAGTTCGGGGCGAACCACTAGTTTATTATTAATGTGTAGGTAAGTGTGTTTGTCTTTAATCACTTGTCACACGGATCAACCTATTCTTTAACTAAAATCGACTGAATAGTGAATGTGACAGAATTAATTAAATCGGCATTCAATCAAAAATGGACAGACTGTGACAGAATGTGACACAAGTACCTATTAAATCGGCATTCAATTAGGAAATTCGCAAAAACTTTATTTAAGAGAACTCAATAGGAACATCACGTTTCTCATTTCCGTTCGTCACTTTAACCGGTCCGCTGCTAATGTTTATTTTTTATTGATAAAGCAAGATGGATGGCGGGCACGCGCGGCTCCAATTGATTTAAAATTAAAATAGCTATGATTGATGCGACGGTGTTGCTTCACGCCCAAACTTTCTGGGAATCGAAGGGTTAGGCGCCCGCTAAATCGCTTTTCGCGATTTTAATCTGGTCGCCATTGTTCTGTGCTGTGATTCATATCTATACGCAAACAAAACCTTTGGTAATTTTTGGCGCGGCTGTTTAAGGTTAAAAATCGTTTTTCAGTACCTAGATCATAACCAGGCAGTCGTATAAAAATCCAATTATCTATACCTAAGCTCCTAAACCTAATCACACCCAACTTTACAAATTGAAAACTTTCCGACAGTTTTACATTCACAGTGGCGCTAACTGGTGACGATTTTTTAAACTACTGAAATTAATGCTGCCATAGACTAAATAAAATTATAACCTGTGTTTCGCAATAGCTGCCTCTTAATTTATTTTTATTGAAATATAGCATAACCGAGGCTCAGGGTCACCCAGCGAGCGATGGAGAGAGCTATGCTCGGTATATCCCTGCGAGATCAAATCAGAAATGAGGAGATTCGTAGGAGAACCAAAGTCACCGACATAGCTCAGCGTGTCGCGAAACTGAAGTGGAAATGGGCGGGGCACATAGTTCGAAGAGCTGATGGTCGTTGGGGTCCCAAGGTGTTGGAGTGGCGACCCCGCACCGGGAAACGCAGTGTTGGCAGGCCGGCCCCCCACCAGGTAGACCGACGACAATAAACGAGTCGCAGGGAGCCGCTGGATTCAAGCGGCGCAAGACCGAAGCCTGTGGAAGTCCATGCAGGAGACCTTTGTCCAGCAGTGGACGTCTATAGGTTGAAGAAGAAGATAGCATAAACGAAACGACATTTTTTCAGATTTTTATCTGTCTGTCTGTTTATCCGGGCTTACCTTAGAAATGGTTGAACTGATTTTGATAAAGCTTTCATAACTATCGTGGAAACGTTATCGTTCAAAGTGGATTGTGCCGTATTAAGATAAAAATAACCGAATTGATTTAACATGACTACTTTTTTACATTAAAAAAATATTAGGTAGTAGATAGATATATTAAAAAATATAGGTTAGGTATATACCTAGTAGCTATACCTAATGCTCCAATCTCCATGCGATGAGGGCTGAGGCCCGCCCTGAGCTTTTTGATATTAAACTTTTTTTCATAATAGGCGGTAGCCACCTTAACTCGTATGAAAATACGCGCGGAGGTACAAAAGGTAGAAAATTATTCAAGTTTTCCACCCTTAATATGCAGATAGAGGCATTTAAGTAACACGTAGCTTAAGTGTGCTCTCAAAAAGCGGTTGGATTCATAATCTTGTTAGCACTCAAATTTGCATTAATTAAGGTTGAGGCTCGCTTGTCTAACTCCTGTAGGGGGGAGAGGGGTGTCAGGGTGAAGGAGAGTTAGATAATATTCAAATGGTACATATAACGAGCGCCCCAAGCTCGGGCCGTGCCGCCCGCAAGCAATATAGGCGGGACTGTCGTGTGCCAAAGTGTTACATTCGCTCGTATTTTCAAATATGGAAATACAATATCTACGTAATAATTATAGTGTAATGTTACGTTTATTTGTGTTTACGTTAACCATGGGCGTTGGTTGGGGGGGTAAGGGGGGGGTAGGTAGCCCCCCTCCCCCCCTAGACATTTGAAAATTATAGTACTAGTAGATACTTCATCATTGAAATCCAGATAGGTACCGCTGCCTAAAAATCACATCGATCCGTTGCTTCGTTCTTCGTTGCTAACTCAACGCATAAATTTTATTTATTTACAATAGAATTGATTTCACAGATAACGTAAAACGTCGCTCACCTCTATCAATTTGTAAGAAGTCTTCTTTATACTGTGATTTAAGTAGTAAAATTATTTATTTGTTTAATCTTTATATTATATATATATATATTTTTTTTTTTATTATTGGCCGCGGCTATTTTTAAGTACCATCTTACCGTCAAAGAGATGTCGCCAAGCGATTTAGCGTTCGAGCGCAGAAATAGAATAGAATCGAATAGAATAGAATAGAATTACTTTTTATTCAAATAAAATTTTAGAAGTGCTTTTCAATCGTCGGTGAGTCTACCACTGCACTGGTTCGAAATGCCTTTCCTGCTGAGAAGAACCAGCAAGAATCTCGGCGGTTGCTCTTTTCGAAACAAGTTTACAATAGGTACTATGCTATGAATGCAGTGTTTTAAAATGTATAATAGGTATTATGTTAAGACGGGCAGGCAGAAAGTAGCCCCTTTCCCGTCAGTGGAACCCGTTCACGAGCATGACGCATGATCCAGCCGTTGCTTCGCTCAACCATATTTGGGTGTGGCGTGAAGAAACCGTTTTAGGGGTTTAATTAAAACTGCCATACCCCTCCTAAGTTATCACGCTACGTAATGGTAAGTGACAACGCATCCTAAAAGACTGCATCGTCACTTACCCTTAGTTGAGATCGCAGTACTATACCTTCTGCAGTCAAGACTCGGTCATAAATAAAACAAATATTTTTCATCATTTTAGCCTTTTCCACTCGTCCATACATCTCTGAGAGCAGCGAGGGTACGCTCGACAATTTCCTCCTCGGGTAATTCACTAGGATTTAATTTAAATTAGTTTTGGCTTGGCTTAATAGCTTCCCCCCACCCCGGGTGGAAAGGGGGTCGTTCAGGGGGATGTGGCTTCACTCCAGGGGAAGTATTCTGGAAGTCGAATACCTAATTATTTTCGACGTGCTCTCTTAGTTTTTAGTTCTTCTTTTCACTGCTCACGTTTTTTAGCTTCCTGTTAATTGCTAATTTGTTCTTTACGTATTGCGTTATAGTTTCCCTTTTTTTTTTATTTGGTCAAAAGCTAGCGAGCCGAAAACTGCAACTGTTTCATAAGCTGGGATAAGGTTAACGTCAATGATTTACCTAGTTAAGTACTAGGTGTTATGTACTTCTCTAGAGTACCTACTTATAGAGTAGTAGGTATACTTATACTCTACTTATTACTCTACTTAATACACTATACTAGAGCCTTACTCTATCTAGAGGAAGTACCTATGTCAAAAGTCAAATAATCACCTACTTACCCTTAATATTATTTTCGAGTTTACACAATTTCTCCTTACGTATAAGCTACTGCCAAGGTTTTTATGTTTATGTAACCTACAATAGTTGTAAATTTTCTTTTACATTTTTTTCTTTTTCTGTTGTTGTTGATTTATTATTATTTGCGTCTTAGCTAGTTTAATAAAGTTCAATTAGTTGCTAAAGATGTGCCAACTTAACGATAGAGTTTGCAATGTCTTAAATGGCTTTTAAGTGACTCTATCATTAGGTTGAAAGTGAATATGGTAACTTCCCTACTTGGATGAAATATTTTGTATGAGATGATGCCCGCGACTTCGTCCGCGTGAATTGAAGTTTTTGAATTCCCGAGGGAGCTCTTAATTTTCTGGGATGAAATGTAGCCTAAGTGTTAATCCTGAATATGAGCTATCTCCATTCCAAACAGCCAAATCGGTTCAGTCGTTGTGCCGTGAAGCACTAACAAACATCCATCCATCCATCCATCTATCCTCACAAACTTTCGCATTTATTATATTTAGAGTAGTAAGTATTTACTTAAACATTGTTACAGAATAAGCACGCCCTCGTCTGTTAGGGTAAATAGACGAAATGACGACCTCTCTCGCTGCTGGCACCGGTAGGTAATTATTTGTGTTGATTTACACAACAAACAT
This sequence comes from Oeneis ivallda, assembly GCA_029955525.1. Taxonomy (NCBI): domain Eukaryota; kingdom Metazoa; phylum Arthropoda; class Insecta; order Lepidoptera; family Nymphalidae; genus Oeneis; species Oeneis ivallda. The sequence goes on along the minus strand of JARPMR010000013.1, from coordinate 20,380,780 downwards.
TGTGTCGAACTCCACAATAAGTACACCTACTTATAAAAATATGACCTATTACAAGTAGGTAAGTAAACCTATCTACCACAGAAATATATCAATACTAACTTATGCCCGCAAATTCGTCTGCGTGGATTTAGTTTATAAAATTCCGTGGGAACTTCTTGATTTTTCGGGTTAAAAGTAGCCTATGACCTATGTGACCTATGACATATCTCCAGGTCTCCAACTAGGTACCTATACCCATGCAAAAATCACCTAGATCCACCTCGCTGCTCGTTGCTCTCACCTCGTTGAAAAAATCTCACGAACGAGATACAACTAAGTATAAGCAAACTGTGCATGTTGAAATCTTATAAAATTCCAACCATAATTCGAATCTCACTCACGAAATCGTAACATTACGCTTTTTTTATTTGTTTTAAATTATTAGCAAATCTAGTTTTCACTTCTATCAGCAGTCCCTTATGACTGCCAATTTTTTTTTTGAGAATGTATCTCTTAGAATTTAGTGAAAGAGTCTGCCAGCCGGCCCTCAGGTAAAAAAGTTTAGATTTAGAGACCTCTGACTTAGCCCTAACAAAATATACCATAGCTATTTTATTATAAAGGGTCCATTGAATCTAAGTGGCCATAACTCTAAATTCATAACTACCCACAAGTTGATGGCAAAGTGGCAGATGCGGCCGTTAGAAGAGATGGCTCGCTGGGGAGATGCCACTCTGACCTGCCGTACAATGACGTGATGATTGTCTGCTTTTTACCCGACTCGGGCAAAGCTAAAAGGAAGGGTTATTATTTTTGCAGTCTTTGTTAGTTTATATGTACATTTGTATTTACGTATGCTCCACCCACCGTAGCACCTAAACTACTGAGCCGATTTTGTTGAATGAGTTCTCAATGGTCCGGGTGGGCTATATTCTTAACCGACTTCAATAAAGGAGGAGGTTTAAGGAGAATTTTCCAAATCGGTTCAGGGTCTTCGAGTAATCGGTGAACATACATAAAAAAAGATTCCGACGAATTGAGAACCTCCTCCTTTTTTGAAGTCGGTTAAAAAAACATTCATACATTCATATTAAAAATTAATAATAACCTGCCTACATCGTAAAAACTATCTTGAATTTTATAACCCTTGACATACCAAAGCGGTATCAAAACGACCCCTCCAAAAATGGGAACAGGGCGCAAGTATTTTGGCAGATGTGACAATTACAACAAAAGTCGGTTTCGATTGCGGCTGAATGCGGACAGATATTGTGTATAAATGATTCAACAATTCTTTCAACCCGTCACTGCTTTGACAGTTTAACAGTGACCTTTTTTCTCAAGTCTTCTACTCATAACACCTTTTGTTGATTATGGTTTGTATTTTGTTTATGGTTTTGTCACCTTATGATTGAATTAACAAATAAGTAGGTACTTACCTATATAAGTGTGCCAAGAAGCTTAAACATAACCGACAACCGAACATAACCGAACATAATGCCTTCGAAAAAGTGTCGGTTTCAAAAAAGTGTCGATCCGTCTAGCCCCCTTCCGAGTTCCGCACCGCGCGATAAGGAACTACGTTCCAACACGTAGGTAAGTAAAGTTTCCTGATGTGTGCATTTATTTGAAGAAATGAATTTACACCAGACCAAAGATAATAGGGATACTCTCAACTAACAATAGCAACTCTTTTTCTTATGTCAAAATGCACGCTTAGTAGGTAGGTACGGGAGCTTGTTTAAAATGAAGAACGACTTCTTAAACATTTGACGCAATTTTGTAGTTCAGTCGATAATTTAAAATGGTTATCACAGGAAAATCTAAAAGCGGAAGATTAAGGTCCTGTTTCACCACCTTCTAATAAGTGTCGAATAGCTTATTCGCATATTTTGTCTTTGTCACTTTTAATAAAGTAAGAAAGTGACAAAATTTACGGTTAGGCTATCCAACACTTACCTATCAGAAGGAGGTGAAACAGGCCCTAAGTCTCACCAATGCATCAGGAAAGTCGAAAACATAATATTATATATACACTTATATAAAATAATCTGCCGGTATGTAATATAATGTTTGTTTGTCGGTCAATCATTCACTTAGTTCCCGGGGGATCTTAAAAACTAAATCCGAGTAAAAGAAGTCGCGGGCATCAGCTTGTCTGTCCATAAACTTTATAATCACTATCACCCTACAAACTGTTGATGATGCAGCCACAGGATTACAACGGGACAAATGTACCCGAAATAAAAGATAACTGATAAGAATAATTGAAACATGTGGCGGTGTTAGCGACAATAGGGCTTTGTGTAACACAACGGTTACCGGACCTTATCTTTGACGCAATAAAAACTGTTAACCCGGCACCTGTCACTCATAATAGAGTGAAAATATGAAGTGTGATGAGTGTGTATCTTATAGACTAGGAGCTATTCAAATGCCCATCACGTTTAAACTTAGAATAGGGTATCGTATTTGGAGAATAATTATTGAGATTTCACGTTCAAAATGTATGAGAATATTGTTGATCTACTGAGTGTAAAGAAAACTCCTTCATCAATTTTATCTATACGACTTTATAATATGCACACTTAGAGCCAGGGTTCGAGGATATATATCAATGGATATATATCACGATATATATCCGATATATATCCGATATATATCAAACTGGGTTCGATGATATAATTATATCAATGGATTTTTTTAATTTGTTTTGTTACATAAGTGTAGGTATGACCATTGACTGATTAGAATTTATAAAAAAGGTTTTATGTTTTTGAGTTGCGTTTTTGATATGACATGTATAAGATTTTATGTTTTTAGTTGATTTTGCCTGATCTAAAATAAAATTTTATGTTTTGGTTTCATTTGTCTGATTTTAAGTACCTAAATAAATAAAACATTAAAACATTTTAGTATTTTTCATAATTTTAGTATGTTTATGCACATATGCAAATAGTATTCATAAATAATACAATAAAATATTAATATGGCTTTCATACAAAATTGATATATATCAAACTTGATATATATCGGATATACCTATATCATAAATATCCGATATTTTGATATTTATAATAAATATCGGATATTTTCGAACCCTGCTTAGAGCACAAGCACAATTCTATAAACACTTGAAAATACTTATAGAGCCACAACCGGCTCCAACGCTCAACGAGAACTAGTCAGCTGCTTGGAACGTCACGCTTTTCAATAAAGATTGTGTTTTGACTCAAACGATAAATCCTTCAAGTCAAAACACACACCCTTAATTTTCGAAAAATTAAAATAACATCTTATTTAATTGAAAATCATGACACTCAATCAACAAAAATCAAAACAATATCTTATTAATAAATTAAAATCATGACATTAGAGTAAAATTAAGTAATCTGTCACATGTTTGCGAAAATAAATCAGTCTATGGATTTTAATTTTAATTTACGCAGTCACAAACTATCCTTAAGATCCTTTGTCCTACCGAATGCGCCAATTGAGGTAACGGATTTGAAACGAAAGTAAAAAATATGAAAGCAAAAGTTTGTTTGTTCTTCAATCACAGCTTAACAGAGCTTCGGATCGTCGTGATTTTTGCATAGACAAATAGAGTTCACGACATGGAGAGTGGAATTACAGGCTATTTTTTCTTTTCGGGAAAAATAAACATTTCCTGCGGGATTTTTACATACCTACTTACGTAATAAAAGAGCTAGATAGTCTAAACAAAAAAGAGGTTTTCTAAAAATTTTACCTAAAAATACGTCGAAAGGGGGCTTATTCATGATTAATGCAGGTGAAGTTAACAACTTTAAATTAATATAAAGTAGAAATCTATTCTTAAATGCCTAGTAGGTATCTATATTGATAATATGTGTAAACAGTAAACATAGATGCTACATGAAAGAGGTGTGAAGGCAATAGGAACAATCGAAGTGAGAAGGATTGGGCACTGTTTTGATAGCCGATGACTAAACGGAACTGTTGTGGATAGCTTTTGTTATAAAGAACCAGTATCTAATTTGTTTCTTTTATTTATGATATTAAAAATAACTTTCACGTTGATCGCTGCATCGTCACTTAGGTATACGCAATAGGGTCTTCCAGAAAAACCACTAGGCAATAGCCTAACTAATAAAACCTAATATACGAAATAACGGCGTTTTGACGACTAATAGGTACGCTGCGATGTTTTGACCGCGATTGCGATTAAGCTATTTAGTGCCGATTTTACCAACTTCGAGTGACGTTTATCCGAGGAATAATTATGACGTTCTGACAGTTTTTGTATTGTAAATACTGTCAAAATATCAAATTTACGCTCGGATAAGACTTATTTTACGTTGATGAAATCGGCCTTAAATATCACATGCTTCAACGGCGAAGGAAAATTCGCGAGGAAACCTGCACACGTATGTGATTTCTCATTTCTCCATTTAGTGTTCTCGAAGGTGTGTGAAGTTCGCCAATTCGCACTGGGCCAGCGTGGTGGACTATGGCCGGTGAGCCGTTGAAGGGTTGCTGATGATGATGAAATGATGAAAAAAAATTAAGTGGCACTCGGGGACTGCCGCGGTAAAGCTATTGCATAGCATTTTTTATCAACTTATGCAATTATAATATTTTAGCAATTTTTTTTTGCATACCTAATAAAAATTTAGCAAAAATAAAATTAAAAAACAAACAAACAAGAAAAGCGAACTGTCACAACTTCGCGAGTGAGATTCGAACCTGTGACATCGGCGCCCGAAAGCGGCCGCTCGCCCACTGCGCCAAATAGAGCTACTTGAGAACCTCTAAAATGCTGAACGCTTACTGAACGACGGTGTTAGGTTTTTTTCGTTACGGAATTTCTTGATTCGGTCGCCGCGCTCAAACTGTTTGTCCTAGTTCAAAGCCCGCGGTAAAAGCTATGCAATAGCTTGAAAGTTTATTAAGTAATAATATTTTTTTTATTTTATTCCTGGTTACTTGCTAGTTGCTACATAATGCGCTCCGTTAAAGCTAGCTAACCAAACTAAACGTAAGTGGAAAACAGTAAACATAGGGTGTAAGCGCGGCTCAGCGAAACCTGGCTGTTCAATTTTGTTTTATGTCTCGTATGCCAACGGAATTCTGCACAAAGGCTACAACTACGAGTGGGTACATGTCGAGAGACGATGCATGGCATTTTCCTGTTGTCTATCCCACTTCAACTAAATTAAATAAAAAAAAATTATAGATGTCGAGTTGCTTTACATCATAATTATAATGATATAATTATAATTATGATGTAAAGCAACTCGACATCTATAATTTTAAAGATTGATTGTATACTAATAATTCTATGACTAGAACTAGAACTAAGGTTCGATGCGATCCCAAGGTGCTGGAGTGACGACCTCGCACCGGAAAGCTCAAGGCTGTCAAGTGGCTGATGACGAGACGACATCTGGAGCGCGCGCTGGATACAGCGGCGTAAGACCGAGACCTGTGGACGGGATAGGGACGGAGAATTTTTGCTTCCGTTTGCAATCCGTACCTGTACTATTAGGTAGGTATGTATTCTGTGTCCTTACTAAATGAGATAGATTCACGCACATGAAAGTTATATTAGGGCCACATGGATATTATGAGTGTAACTTTTCAAGTTTACGTTAACTGTCTAGCTGCCGCACTCAGAGTCATTCATTAAATTATGATTAATTAATCATTGACTTGTGATTAACTGCCGCACTCAGCCGTATGTATTAAAATATATTTTTTAATGAGTAATTAATTAATTATCATCATTAAATCTATTACTGAATTGTCATTAATGTACAAACGAAGCGTTAACTTCTGAGAATGAAACTTTTTAAAATCCAAGATCTCGTCGTTAAGTAACGATTACACTAGCGGCACGCTATGATGGCCGGTTTGACACATTACAATAGTGATGTGGAATGTCAATTTATTCTCGAACAAAAAACAATTAAGTTTTGTTTTTGTACCTGATTAAATAGGTTTAATAAAACAAAAATGTATATGTTTATTTAATTTATTTGAACGAACTGAATATTTGAATGAAAATGAATATACATACTTTATATGCACACAAGAAACATATGAATACAAAAGATACCAACAAAAGGCCATAATTAATCAGATTCGTCCATACTACTATTTTCACTGTCGTCACTGCTATCATCACCTACATTAATAATTATATGTTCGTTTTCTATAATATTATCTATTTTCACATCTCTTTCATAATCTTCCCTTATTAATTTAACAGTTCTATTCACAACCTTTTCCCAGTCTCCTTTAGTCACATGTTCACAAGCTTCTTCTAATAATTTTAGCATTTTTTTTGTGGTAAATGGGGGTTCTGTATTGTGTCTTGCAGCATATCCCTTAATTTGAGCCCACACCAACTCAATCGCATTATACTCACAATGGTAAGGCGGTAACCGTATAACTCTGTGCCCATGTTCTAATGCTATTTCGTCAATGACGTATCGGATCTTGGTTGGTTTGTTTTCTTTTAAAAGACGTACTAATTCCGCTTTTAACATATTCATGTTTGCATCTACGCCATTTTTACGAAGCCATGCGACGATATCAGCTTTCTTTTGGGATTGGGCAGGTGGCTTGTCAATTTGCATCGAGTGGTATGGGGCGTTGTCCATAATTATAATAGATGGTTCAGGGAGGCTACACAACATTGAGGTAAACCATTCAGTAAACTTTTCTCCATTCATGTCTTCATGATAGTCTCCAGTGGTTTTTGACGCAAAAGCCATGAGAGAACCTTCGACAAACCCGTTGATGGTTCCGGCGTGAGAAATTATAAGTCGCGATCCTTTTCCTACAGGAACTTTGGAAGTAGATGCTGCTGTGTCATCGTTCCAAGAACGGCCTACAGTATGGTTAGCATTAAGCCATGTTTCATCCAAGAACACAACATTTTGCCAATTTTTGATTTCTTTCACTTGCCGTAAAAAAGTATACCTTGCCATCGCTATATCAAATCTTTCCATCAATATTTTGCGCTTGTTACATTTTTTGTATCGAAATCCAATGGTCTTCAAAATCTTCGTTAAAGAACTTTCCCCACCGAAGAATAATCCAGCTTCCTTCAGTGAATGCACCAACTTTTTTCTTGTTGGATACTCCTTCTGTAAATAGTAGCCGTAAACATGTCTTCGGATAGCATCGGCATCAAAGCTATCGATGCCTACGACTGGTTTTGCTCGTTTTCTCTTTTTTGGTGTGTGAAGTTTATTTTCTTCTGTGCCAGTCTCGCCATATTTTTTTTTAGTTATCCGTCTAACAGTTCGTTGTCCAATATTAAGCGCATCAGCTACGCGTTCAACCACTGACGTTATAGGTAAAATTGGCCCTCCATTTTGAGCTTCACGATCGAAATAGTTACGAAGGCGTATTACGAACTCACGTGTCTGACTATTTAGAACAGTTCTCTGCGTACGTTCGGTCATATCGACGAAATCCACAACAAAGGGCTTGAACAGAGTCCAAATTAACGAGCAAGGGTCAACAGTAATGCAGTATCAATATTTGAAATCCAAAGCCAGGTCAAAACTATATCACAATCGCATTGCACTGACAGTTTATACTTTTCGAAGCAACGTCAATTCGAAACTGCTTTGTTTTGCATTGAGCATTGACGCGAGTTTGCCGGAGGTAGTAGTTGTGCTAGCCAGCGATCCTATGTGACGATCGTATTAGATTCCATTTTTAAAAATTTTCAATTTAGAAAACCAAATGCCGAGTTGTGGTATATATCATATAAAAATAAAAATTTTACCTTTTGTATGAAACAGCTGATATTTTTTTGCGATTTCAGAGGTTTGTCCACATAGTGAAAATTGTTCATATTCACAAGTACATTCACCCCTTAAATGGTGCAAACTGATTTTTCTACACTTGTATACATTTTAGAAATCAATTTAATAAATAAATTTTGAGTCCTAAACCTAAAACTACATTCGATAAAATTTATGAATCTCTGCACATCACTATCGTCAATAAAGTAATACAATTATTTCCTTCAAAGTCGTTATCAATTAATACGGAACTTCATGAGCGGACAAACGTCAAACCGGCCATCATAGCGTGCCGCTAGTGTAGCGACTCTCAGTGCGGCAGTAAATCTGTCAATGGGGGTTTTTCCACTAGCCGGCACGGCAACGGCACTGCAACGGCGCGGCACCCTGGGAAGCATAAATATATGAAATTGTATGGCATGTTTTTCCACTTACCGGCGACGGCGACGGCACCGGTTGCTTTTTTTTTTTTCCCCCTTTATTTTAAAAAGGAAGGCTGAGCTCCTCTGACAAAATCAGAGATTTTGTTTTTCCATTTTAATTTTATTTCTGTTGCTCTTTTGTATGACTTATTTAGCTATACATTTAACGAGGAATAAAACAAGACAATTTTTATACTGTAAATCTTTATATTCAATAATATAAATTATACATGTATCTTTACTATCTTGTTTTATTCCTCTTTATTGCAACTTTAGTTATCTTGCAACAGTATTTTATAAAAGCCTGTCTATTTTTGCTTGCGAGTATGTTTGGAACGGAGTCCCTACACAGATTCATTTGCAGTTCTTGTTGCAGGTCTTCGCGTGCTGCTCCATGCTGGGGACAATCCATCAAGAGATGGATCACCGTCTCATTAATATCATTGTCACATTCGCAGCTTGGATCGTCCTTGCATTTGAATCTATGTAGGTACCCCGCGAAGCCGCCGTGTCCCGTTAGTACTTGAGTCAATATTGGGGTGATTTCCAGGCTTTTCACCACTTTGTATGCGAATCTCACATCTGGTAGGAAGACCTTGGTTGTACTTGCGGTTTCTTCCGCCCTATACCTCCGATTCCATTCGTCAGTCGATTCCTCTCTGAGGTATCGCTTGACGAATGAAATCGGGCATTGGTCATAGTCTGGTTTCTTTTTCAGGGTGAGAGCCCCTTTCGCTAGATCGTCCGCCCTTTCGTACCCCTGGACTCCCGTGTGAGCTCTTATCCAGAACAGTTTCACTCTCTTGCCATTTTCTTGTGAATACTACCACCGGTTTCATACACTCTTCGCTTCATGGCTTCATGCTTCCCCGGCTGCCGCGCCGTCGCCGGCACCGTCGACGTGCCGTTTCCGTGCCGGCTAGTGGAAAAACGCCCATTATGCATGGAAGGCATGGAAGGACAGGGAATATTTGCTTCCCATTTCCGTCCATTGAAGATTCACCCACATTAAAAAGTTACACTAAACCACAGGTACAGTACCCGGCGATATATATCTATTGCACATCGGCCTTTGGCATAAAACGCTATTCACAGTTCGACTGCATTTTTTTTATATATGTTACGTGATGTGCTCGCCGATTGTGAAGAGATTTCAGTAATTACTACGTGAATTTCTGGCTAGCTTTCCTTGCAATAGAATAGAAATAGCGTTTTATTCCAAAGGCCGATGTGCAATATATATCGCCGGGTACTGTAGGTGTTATAGTGTAAACTTACAAGTTTAACGCAACGGTATTCAAATGTCGTATTTCAGCCATCTAAACACATCGGTTTAAGGAAATATATTGCGTGTATCATAATAAAAATACACAAAATGGGCGATACAATATCGGGGTAAGCCCGGGGCGATGAGAAATAAATAAAAACCGGAGAGGGAGACCGCAGGGGCAGGACGGGAGCGTTCCGGAAAAATTAAAAGATACCTACCATAAATTGTGTTGAGTTTATGATGTACCTATTCGTTTTATATTGTATTCTGCATCAAGTCACAAATAATATTTTGCCTCAAAAGCCTTTACCATATGAATGGGAATATCTGCTATCCGGTAAATAGTTACAAACCATCAAGCTGGCCAAATGCGCATTAGATGCATAGTGCCAAATTACTTTACTAATTGATGCAAAGGTCATAATATTATAGTTATATACATTAGTATATATAAGTACATACAAGCTTTTACCCGCGACTTCGCTCCCGCTATCTATTATGAAAAGTAATCCGGAAAGGGGATTGCTTTACAAAATTACCAATTTTGAATTTTTTAATTTTTCAGATGTTCTTTTGGGTTATTCCTATTCTTTTGGTTTTTAAACCACCCCTGTATAGGAGCGAACAAAACAAAACAAATATATAAGTATTCAAATCGGTCAAGCCGTTTAGCCAGACCTACGATTGCAAACAGCAATTGATTTTTATAAGTACCTTTAAAGAAAGATCCAAGGTTCCTAAAAAACTGTGATTCGCTGGCTAATGACGTTAAGCGAACGAGGCGCGAATTGGCAGGGACGGCCATATTTTATCATTTTCGCGCGTTTTTTAGCCCAATAAATTATTTTTCCCCGCGTTTGCTCACCGCATTCTGCGTAAAGCCTGGAATCCATGTTCCGAATTCAAATTACCAAATGTCAAAAGTCTTGTTGTCTAGAAACTTTTTTAGGGTTCCGTACCCAAAGGGTACGTAACGGGACCCTATTACTAAGCCTACGCTGTCCGTCCGTCCGTCCGTCCGTCCGTCCGTCTGTTAGCGGGCTGTATCTTGTAAACCGTAATAGATAGACAGATGAAATTTTCACATATTATGTATTTCTATTGCCGCTATAACAACAAATAATGAAAATTAAATTAAATTAAAAAAAATTAAATTAAAATATTTCCATGGGTACATGGAAATATTTCTATTTAATTTTTTTTTAACGGAACCCTAAAAGAGCGAGGCCCGACTCGCACTTGGCCGATTTTTAATATTCTTTTGTTTTTAAAAGGTAGAAAAATTCTTAGTTCTTAACTCCAGAAAAGAATTTTTATCTACATATTATGTAAAAAGCTATTGGCTACTTACAAAACAAGATACCGGTCGAATTGAGAACCTCCTCCTTTTAGGAAGTCGGTTAAAAATTACGTACATATTTAGTAGGAATTCACCAAGATTTTTAGATTCAAGCTTTTGAATTATAAAATTGTATATTGACTTTATAAGTGTATTATATTTTTTATTTTATATTTTCAAACCAAAAAGATGGTAATATCTATTTAAGTTCTTACAGAAAGAATTAATTTTAGACATACATATTTAGGTACAATACCTGGAATTGTAAAACTATTTTACAACACTAGCAAGACAATTTCAACTGGTAGCTATGTACCTATCCACCAAAACAACATTGATACAATCGTATCAGATCTATTCATATCCGCAAATCCCTTTGTCTAATTTACGAGCGACCATATCTTCGGGATCAATCAGTAATTAAAACCGAATAACAACAACGGTACAGGCGCAAGCTAAAGTGCTAATCCCGGTAATTCCCCGGGCACAAACAATCTGACTGCGGGCCGACACGCGCCTGTCACGTGCCGTGTCATTACATACGCATTAAAGAGATATATCCACTATTAGATGCTGTTATCGCGTTATCATTGGTATCGCATCATCCCGGATTAAGTTGACTCTGGGAATAAGATGGTAAAGGGGGTGGTGTTTATTTGATTAATTTAAGGCAGTTGTACAAAACACATGAAACGATTCTAATTAAGCGAATCTTTTCTAATCTGCTAAGTAAATACTTAACTTCGAATACCTAGATTTGAAAATTGAAATACCATAAACATGGTATTACTTCATCATCATCATCATCATCATCAACCCATCAAGGGCTCACTACTGAGCGCAGGTCTCCTCTCAGAGAAGGGATATAGGCAATAGTCCACCACGCTGGCCCAATGCGAATTGGCGGATTTCACACAACTTCGAGAGTATTATGGAGAACTCTCAAGTGTGCAGGTTTTCTCACGATGTTTTCATTCACAGTTAGTGTAAGGTACTTACTATGTAAAATACTGATGCAAAAAAATGCTTGAGTGTCGTGGAACACTCAGTTGGAACAAAGTTAAATAATAAATTAATAATAAAAAAAAAAGTGAATAAAATCTATATATATAGATTTTATTCACAAAGAAAGTGGTGTTAGTTACACTATTTATAACTCAAGAACGGATGAACCCATTTGGCTGAAAATTGGTGGAGAGGTAGCTTAGAACCAGGAGACGGACATAGGATACTTTTTATCCCGTTCAACCGCGTTTCCGTCATGCCACTATAAAACGTGGTATAAGAAAAACGCATCTGACATGGAATAACAAAACGCAAATGACAGTGGAATAACAAAACGTAAATGACAGCTAAACGTAATTTTGTCTTTGGTTAAGTATTGTAAAAAATTTGAAATAAAACATTACTGATATTATAAATGCGAAAGTGTGTTTGTTCGTTGGTTTTTCCTTCAATCACGTCGCAACAGAACAGCGGATTGATGCGATTTTTTGCATGGGTATAGTAATGGATGTAGTAGTGGTTCCTCAGACCGGGAGAGCTACTTTTTATCTCGGATAATGAAAGAGTTACCGCGGGATTTTTAAAAACTAAATCCATGCGGACGAAGTCGCGGGCATCAGCTAGTAATTAATAATTCTCAATTCTAATTTCGAACCTCCGAACCGACAGTTTCTCTCCTACACTCGCTCCGCTACTCCACCAAAGCTTTAATGAAGGGTCACAGAATATATCATAATAGTACTTGGAAGGGTGTGCAATAAACGAAGGCAACAAATGTCGTGACGGTAAATTCTTACACTTTTTTTCGTCTAGCCTCCATCCGCCAAACCGTCCGAAAAGGGACTTCGTTCCAAAATGTTGGAATATAATAATACGTAGAGGTGCATTAAAGAATAATATCCACTACTAGTGTTTGCCCGCGACTTTGTGGCTTGTACATAAGTTTTTAAAATCCCGCAGGAGCTAGTTTGTTTTTCCGGAATAAATGTGTTTTATGCCAATCTCGGAGCTCTTCAATTATCATACTCATGCAAAACATAACGTTGTGTCGTTTTTCCTTAGCTGCGTGATTGAAAGACATGGTTTATCAAACAAACACACTTGCATTTATAATGGTTGTTTATAATTATTGAAAATAGAGAAATATTTAAATTCACTTAGATGCTTAGACAGAATAAAATGGGTGTAAAATAATCAAAACCGGTCACAAACGGTAGTTCAATTAATACGCTCTAGATTTTTGTCGGTCTCTTCACGCAAAAAGGACATTATTTTCTATATTTACGTCTTTAAAAGTTCTATACTTTAATAGTTTGGACAAGATATTTGAATTTTGTCTACTGTTTATTATCACTCCGGTATAATTTTTGAGTAAAAAAAAGTTGAATAAACTGTTACAAACAGCCATCGCATGGAATGAATAAGATTTATTCTGCATGATGCTAAAGGAGTCTACTTGTGATAAAAGCCAGATGTAAGCCTATATTAAATATTAATAAGTAACTAAGAATTCCCAAAAGAAAACATCCCAGCAGAAAGGGATGAAGGAAATACTCGTATCAAATAAATTTTGTAATTTTTTCTAATTTTTTCTTAGTTACATATTAATATTTAATATAGGATTACATCTGGCTTTTATCACAAGTAGACTAGTAGGCGCAACGATTGGCGTACGATTTGGAGGCAATGATCTCAACTTATTGGTAAATGAATTACAAAAACAATTTAGTATTTTAATCATAATATTTACAAAAAATTAAGAAACCCAATAAAGTTTCATCAAAAACAATGTTAATTTTCATTACTCATACACGGAAAGTAGGTCTGAAGTTGCCTGAGAAGCGGGTTGAAAGTAATACTTTTCAGCCCTAGGGAGAATCGTTTTCAACTGACAGCTGTCAAATAATTAAAAAAAACTAGTTGTCACATTTTTATTGGAGTTCAAATGAAACACGACATACCCGAGTGCATCCATAGACAAGAAGAAAGATAGACTTTATTCATAAAGTAAAGACAACTGATTCATAGACATTCATAGACATTCATAGACAATCATAGACAATACTTGACTATTAAAAAGCTAAATGCATAGCCCGCCGGCTAGGCCAAAGAAAAAAAAAAGGCGGGAAAGTGGCAAGCGGCAATCCGATCTTCATTTGTTTTTCGAGTTGTAGAGTTTTGTTTAGGCATCTGTTTAACAGTGATTTTTATTGACACAATGAGTTCATCTGATTCAGATATGGATTTAACGCCTGATTTTGTGAGAGAAGAGGCTCAAGCAGTAGTGGAAAACCTTTTACCACCTAAATCAAAACAAAGATACCTAAAATCATACGACGATTTTATGAAATGGCGCGCTGAGAAAAAAGTGAAATTGTTATCAGAAAACGTTTTGCTAATATATTTCAACGAATTATCAAAGACTTATAAACCTTCAACATTATGGAGCGTGTATTCTATGTTAAAGACAACATTAAGTACTAAACACAACGTCCATTTAAAGGATTTTGAGAGACTCGCATCATTTCTCAAAAGACAGTCTGATGGGTTTAAATCGAAAAAATCCAAAGTTTTCACTTCTCAAGAGGTAGAAACCTTCTTAAACAAAGCGCCTGATGAAATATACCTAGTAATGAAGGTAAGTTAATCTTTTTATTGTTTACGCACATAAGTAATTTGTATCAAATTGTAACTTTCTATACATATTTTATTTATCTCGTCTCAACCCCTTTTTATGTCCCACTGCTGGGCACGGGTCGACTCCTCTCAGAATGAGAGGGATTTGGCCATAGCCCACCACGCTGGCCAAGTGCGGGTTGGTGGGCTTCGCACACCCTTAAGAACACTTATGTGAACTCTCAGGCATGCAGGTTTCCTCACGATGTTTTCCTTCACCGCTAAGCAAGTAATATTTGAGTTTTCGAAAACGCACATAACTTCGAAAAGTCAGAGGTGCGTGCCCGGGATTCGAACCCGTGACCTCCTGATGAGAGGCAGAGGACTGAACCACTAGGCTATCACTGTTCTCATATATTTATACATCTATTAGAGAAATATTTTTTTTTGCAGGTAGTGTTAATATTGGCAATAAGTGGCGCTTGCAGAAGTATCGAGCTAGTAAATATGAAGGTTGATGACATTGAAAAACAAGGTGATATAATATTGGTGAATTTACGTGGCACTAAAACCAAAGTTGACCGAACCTTCGTCATTAAAAAAGAATTTGTAAATATAATAGAAAAATACCAAAAGTTACGACCAAGTGGTATAGAAACGAACCGTTTTTTCATAAACTATCATAAAGGGAAGTGTCTTCGGCAAGTAATTGGCAAAAACAAGATGTCGAGTATTCCTAAAGAGATAGCCACATACCTTAATTTGCCAAACTCACATCTATATTCGGGTCACTGTTTTCGCAGAACATCGGCAACTTTGCTAGCCGATTCTGGTGCCGATTTAACTGTCATTAAAAGACATGGAGGTTGGAAGTCGAGTAAAGTAGCTGAAGGCTACATAGAAGAGTCAGTGGAAAATAAAACTAAGATATCACACATAGTAACAAAAATGATAAATCTGCACTCCACTGATACCCCACAGCCGAGCACTTCAAAAGATTATCAGGTGGAATCCAACAATATAACTGTAACAGCTGAAGAAAAGACACCAATACCAATGTCGCCAACATTCACCCAAGAATCCCTGGATACTGTAGAAACTCAATTTTTCCAGAAAATATCAAATATCAATATACCCGGCAAAAACCTTTCACTAACTATTACTAATTGTTCTAATTTTAACATAAACTTTAAATAAATATCTCACCAAAGTTGTTGATTTATGTAAAATAAAGTTCACTCAATTTTCTTTAGCTAATTTCTATTTTTATTTTGACTTTCCTTATATTCGTAATGAAAAGCACAGTGTTTACCTCGGGATAAAGACTTATTTAGTCCCTCGAACTATAGGCCCCCTCGCTACGCTCGGGCGCCAAACCCCGTCTCGGGACTAAATAAGTTACTTTCATCCCTAAGGTAACAATGTACTATTACGCAATCAAGGTGCATATAAAAACGTCTGCAAGAATAAAATTTCGTTATATCAGTCTAATAAGAAACATTGCTCCCAAACACAGACACCATCGAATTACACAGACGAAGGGGACGACTCACTTAAATATGAATCATTTCATTATAATGCCGTATTCAATCCGAGTAAACCTCACTTCATGTTGTTATTACAACAAGGGGAGCGTACGGACATAAAAATGTATTATACAGAGCCTAAGCCCCGTGGAGACGATAACTGACACTTAATACCATAGAGCGTGACCACATTACTCTGTGATCTATGCTCCAGTGTGCAATTTTATCTATGAAAATCGCTTCTGCAGCTAACCGTCAAAATTCAACGGGAAATGAAAATGCACAAATATTTCGTACGTGACTGTACTCTTCGCACAATGTAAATTGAACTTTAGTTTATTTATTTTTAGGACATATTATTTCTATCGTACGTCACGAATTTTGCGCCGATTACTGTTACAAATCAAAATAGTTTATATTACGTATGCTTAGAGTTCATAATTTAATAATGGTGAAGATTTGTATAGAGGGTGCTTGGTTTATGGGAAAAGCAAATTCGGCACGTGTCAACCGATGGAATTAGCCCCAATACTTGCATTAATAAAGTGTGAAATTGCCACCGGCAGGCCGTGTTTGTTATAATTTTCTTATTGGGCTTTTAAGCCCCCTCGGAATTGGTTTGAGTTGATTCGAGTTGCTCATTTTTGAATTGCATTTTTTACTTTATTAAAATAGCATAGCATATGTAGCAACGTACCTACTTAGCTGTTATACAATCTTCGATTTTGAGTAATATTGTCCCGAATTTTTATTATTAGTTAGATTATAAGCATAAAAAACGCACCTATGCACCTATATTATGTTGGAATTTTATGTAGATACCAGATAACATGTTATACATATAACATAACATGTTGCATATGTGGGATATAGTAAGTAGGTATTAGGTACATTGTATTACAAATTACAATACGTACCTACCTACCTACAACCTGTATTACAATACAATGTACCTACCTACCTACTACATCCCAGCAAAAAATAAATGATTATGAAAAGTTCTTTATTTCTGACTTGATCTCTCAGCTTGCAGGGAAAATCCACCATTGATTTCAAAAGTCGATTTTTTTTAATGATTGACAAGATGATGACCTAGTCCTTGACTGCGATCTCATGAAATTCTAGGTATTTCACGAAAGCCAACTTAAGGCTGTGTTATGTTAAGTTATGACTACTGTTTGGGTTGTAAGTAGGTGAACATTTACAAACAGTAACTTAGATATGATGCCCATTTCCACCATGATGTGTCCTAACTTTTACGGGCTAGGTACCTTAGCTAAGTTAGATGACGCTCTCTGTCAATTTCATATTCACGAACCTTAAGGTAGCACCTAAAGGTGGAAAAGACATTGGGTAAGGGATTTTATTTAGGGACTACCTACGTAAAGAGACTCCTGCTCAGGGGATGATTTAAGTATAGATGGTAAAAACAGGCTCTAGCTACTTAATGCTTACTTATCAACTTGAAGGTATAAGAGCTTTTACCTACAAGAAATAAATAATTAAACCGCCGCCCAGCGACCGGACCGGAACGTAAAGGTCATAGCTCATTAGAGCCACCCGGCACCCGACCAGCACCGCCTCGCCTCGAGTGGTTAGTATTCTTTGCATGGAGTATAATGGGTATACGCTCACTACATCAACTCGCGGGCGTGGCGCTCCGGAGTTGATGTAGTGAGTGTATACCATTGTACTCCATAAAAAAATACTAACCACTCGCTCGAGGCGAGGCGGTGCTGGTCGGGTGCCGGGTGGCTCTAATGAGCTATTACCTTTAGCCAGCCAGCTGCAGCAGCATTCCGGCGTGGTTTAACTTAACGCTACAGGCTACATCTTCGCGTTAGGATTTACTTCTATTTGAAGCGAAACTATAAGTTTATGTGGCGATACTACGCGTTTAGCACATACGTACATGTTTCAACTTTCAACATAATCGAATTAGTTCACATACGCGTAGACTTGTGACGCATAAGTGTTACCAGTGTTAATTAACACTTTAGAAAAGCGTAACACTTTTTTTATAGTAGCGTAGAGTCCAGTGGCGTAACTATAAGTACAGTGCAGTGCTATAAGTATTAGCAGTGGCAAAAAAGCAGGCATTATAAAGCAGCTCAACACAATACAGAGAGGATTTGCACAGAAAATCTGCAGATCATACAGAACAGTCTCGCTACATTCTGCGATTTTATTAGGAGGACTAGTTCCGTTAGACCTCAGAGTTAGGGAACAAGCTATATTATATGAAACTAAAAGAGGAAAGCCCTTCTTACTACTTCCCGATGATCGAGACATAGAGCTAAAAATCAGCTTTTTGGATGCAGAACATCCCGCACAAAAAGTTAATATTAACTATACCTGCCTCAATGACTTAGAACCCAAAACAAAAGAAGACAATCAAGTCAAAGGTTTGCTATTGTTCACCGATGGTAGCAAAATTGATGGTAAGGTAGGTGCTGGGATATCTGTATGGAAAAATCACGAAGAGGTCCAATCAATGAAGCTCAAACTGGAGCCGTATTGTACAGTTTTTCAAGCTGAACTTTATGCTTTGGAAAGAGCGGTGGGTTTAGTAGTGAAAAGAGAGGATAAGGAAGCTTGCGTACTTAGTGATTCCAGATCCTCACTCGATCTGTTGCAAAACCAACATTCTTCTCATCCGCTAATCTATGCTATAAGGAAAAATTTGGCCATATTGCGCGATCAGGGAAAACAAATAAGGTTTTACTGGATAAAAGCACATATAGGAGTAGAAGGAAACGAGAGAGCGGATTACCTTGCAAAACAGGCGGCACTATTTAAGAGGACAGCAGCTGACTATAAGGCATGTCCATTATCTTACATGAAGAGGACACTAAGAACGGACTCCATAGAACAGTGGCAAGATAGATATACTAGCGGCATGACTGCTAGTACTACGAAACTGTTTATGCCAGACGTACGGCAAGCATATAAGATTACGAGAGCGGCGAAATTCGACTCAACGATGGTGCAGGTTCTAACGGGACATGGCGGATTTTCTTACTATCTACACAGGTTCAAAATCAAGGATAGCCCAGCATGCAAATGTAGCCCGGAAGCTGAAGAACACATAGCTCACTTATTAACTAACTGCCCGCGTTTTGGAAAAAATGATTTAGAAATAGAAGTAGGAATTAATGTTGAAGTTGAAAATTTAAATAAACTCCTAAGTGAAACAGCAACAAGACCTAAATTTATTAAATTTTGTACACGTATAGCTAAGATAATAATCAAAGAAAATAAAACGTTACTCAGATAAAAGTACACTTTTAAATGCAATTAATCTTGAGAAAACAAAATAACCAACGATGTAGTACATATTTTAAAAAAAAAACACATGCTAATCTAAATATTTTAATGTAAGCAATGTTAGTATATATGAGATGTTAGATAGGTCTAATAAAATTGTATTGTAATAATTGTAAGTTTATATAAAACAGAATATATTGTAATACTTAGATTTGATAATAATGATAGGATACATTTGTTTTGTGAACTAGCTTGAAACTGTGTAATGTAAACTGTGTGCCTATTCATAACGTAAACTATTCATAACGATTATATATATATAAAAAAACAGGGAAAAGAAATGTATATAACATCATTAGGTGTGCAAAAAAGGAGAAAAACATTATATATAAAATATCTTCTTCTTCTTTTCTTCTTTATCAACCGATAGACGTCCACTGCTGGACAAAGGTCTCTTGCATGGACTTCCACAGGCCTCGGTCTTGCGCCGCCTGAATCCAGCGGCTCCCTGCGACTCGTTTGATGTCGTCGGTCCACCTGGTGGGGGGTCTGCCAACACTGCGCTTCCCGGTGCGGGGTCGCCACTCCAGCACCTTGGGACCCCAACGACCATCAGCTCTTCGAACTATGTGCCCCGCCCATTTCCACTTCAGTATCGCGACTCGCTTAGCTATGTCGGTGACTCTGGTTCTCCTACGGATCTCCTCATTTCTGATTCGATCCCGCAGGGACACTCCGAGCATAGCTCTCTCCATCGCCCGCTGAGCGGTCCTGAGCCTACTTATGAGGCCCTTAGTTAGCGACCATGTCTCGGATCCGTAAGTCATCACTGGCAACACGCACTGTTCGAAGACTTTAGTCTTCAGGCACTGAGGAATTTTGGACGAGAAGACATCTCGGAGCTTCCCGAACGCTGCCCAGCCGAGTTGGATTCGGCGGTTGATCTCTTTCTCGAAATTGGACCTACCTAGCTGGACTGTGTGTCCCAGGTAAATATACTCGTCGACAATTTCGAGTGCAGAGCTCTCAACAATTACTGGGTGGAGCGGTGCATGAGCATTGGACATGATTTTCGTCTTGCTCATGTTCATTTTCAGGCCCACCTGTTGAGAAACCCTGCTGAGATCGTTGAGCATTGTATTGAGGTCTCTCAGAGTCTCTGCCATGACTACTATGTCATCGGCAAATCGCAGGTGAGTGATGTACTCGCCGTTTATGTTGATGCCAAGCCCGTTCCAATCCAGAAGCTTAAAGACGTCCTCCAACGCAGCGGTAAAGAGCTTCGGGGAGATAACGTCTCCCTGTCGCACTCCACGCTGCAAGTGGATTGGCCTCGTAGTCTGGTCCTGTATACGTACTGACATTGTGGCGTTTTCATACAAGCACTTCAACACTTGGATATACCGGTAGTCAATCCGGCATCTCTGCAGCGACCTCAACACAGCCCAAGTTTCCACCGAATCGAAGGCTTTCTCATAGTCCACAAACGCTAA
The DNA here is from genome assembly GCA_029955525.1 of Oeneis ivallda. NCBI lineage: Eukaryota > Metazoa > Arthropoda > Insecta > Lepidoptera > Nymphalidae > Oeneis > Oeneis ivallda. The sequence goes on along the minus strand of JARPMR010000013.1, from coordinate 20,360,058 downwards.
GCAAAGTGGCCGGTTATACTCTTCTGTCTTTTGTATAACCTGCCGCAGCGTATGAATGTGATCTATGGTACCAAAGCCTTTTCGGAATCCGGCTTGTTCGGGAGGCTGGAAGTCGTCAAACCTACGAGCGAGACGATTCGTAATGACTCTCGAGAACAACTTATAAACATGACTCAACAACGAGATGGGTCTATAATTCTTCAACAAGGTATTATCACCCTTTTTGAAGAACAGAACCACCACGCTCCTGTGCCATGCTTCCGGCGTTGTGCCCTCGTGGATGACGGAATTGAACAATCGCTGAAAGATCTTAAGTACCGGTTTTCCACCCGCTTTCAGGAGTTCCGCAGTGATTCCGTCATCACCTGGCGCCTTGTTGTCCTTAAGCTGTTTGAGAGCCATTCTAATCTCGTATAGGCTGACGTCCGGGATATCTTCGGTATAGTGTCGGGTCAGTTTGGCTCTGGGATCTTTCGCCAGATCTTCAACAGGTTTTTGTGTCGTGGTATATAACTGTCCATAGAACTTCTCAACCTCTCCCAAAACCTCAGGTCGAGAAGAGACGAGACGGCCGTCATCAGTTTTCAGCCGCGTCAACTGGCTCTGTCCGATAGACAGATCTCTCGCGAACACTTTTGAGCCTTTGTTCCGCTCAATGGTATCTTTAATACACTTGGTATTAAAGACACGGAGGTCGCGAGTTTGTGCTTTAGAGATCTGCCTATTAATCCGCCGGTAGGCAGCCGCGTCTGCCGATGACTGCAGCCTCATCTCTTGTCTCTCCTTCATTAGCTTGAGAGTATGGTCAGAGAACTTTTCGGTTCTTTTCCTGCGGTGGGTCTTAAAGAATTTAGACCCCACAGTATGAACAGTTTCCACGAACCTGTTGTTTAGATCGTCCACAGAAACGCAGTCTGCTAGGCACTCAAATCGGTTCTGCAGTTCGAGTTGGAAGTTTTCGGGATTTTGGATATGAGCACGAGAAGGTCGGAGAGTGGACTTCACCAGTCTGGCCCTTTCCAGCTTCACATTAATATTCAACGTGCCTCTTACCATCCGGTGATCGCTACCGGTTTTCACCCTATTGATCACAGAGACATCATTGAATATATGCCGCTTGGTCGACATAATGAAGTCGATCTCATTTCTCGTGGAACCATCGGGACTCAACCATGTCCATTTTCTGTGTGGCCGCTTCCTGAAGAAGGAGTTCATCATAAAGAGGCCCTCCTTCTCCATGAAGTCGGCCAACATTTGGCCCCTTTGGTTCCTTCGCCCATACCCAAAATGCCCCACTCTCGTCTCTGCACCGCTTCGTTCGCCCAGCCTTGCATTGAAATCCCCCATCACAACACTGTAATGAGTGGTAGAGGCGTGTATGGCTTTTGATATATCCTCATACAGCGCCTCCACCTCCTCGTCAGAATGTGTCGATGTCGGTGCGTAGACCTGTATAACCTTCAGCGAATACCGTTTGGTGATTCTGAGTATAAGGTACGCTACCCTACTCGACACACTCTTGACTTGTACAATGTTGTTGACGAGGGACTTGTGGACGATGAACCCGACACCACCCTGGGACTGTTGATCGCCCTCCCGGTAGTAAAACAAGTTGCCGGAATTAAGGATTATCGAGTCCTCCCCCTCTCGTCGGACTTCAGACAATCCTATAATGTTCCAGCGCAACTTGCTCACTGCTTCTTCCAGCTCGATGATCTTTTCGTCGGTCCTCAAAGTGCGTGCGTTATACGTCACCAGGTCCAGTCGTCGGGGTTGGCAGCGGAATCTCGTCCGGAGATTCTTAGCACCCCCTGCCCCGCCATTACCGTGACCGCTGCCAGGGTCAGGAATAGCGAGGCCGCCGGGAACTAGGGGCCATGGTCTTGTGCGAATATCCATACAAGGTTTTGCCCATAATGACCACGCTGGGCAGGCGTGTTGGTCATCGCAGGGCTAAACTGATCGCACCCGTGTCGCTGCTGCCCGACACAGGTCTGTGCCATTTGCTCAGTTTAGCCAGTATGAAATGGTTATACCGCCATTTGTCGGTCGTCATAGCCTCGTCAGTAGCCTAGCAGGGGGCACCGCGGGCAGGTGAGGTTGACGTTTGGAGCGCTAGATGGAAGTGCGCTCCCTTACCCCCCATTTATATATATAAAATATATAAACATTTTTACATGTATATATAAAAAAAAATATGATATATTATATGTACGCATCTTACTAGCCTTAGAATATAATAATAGTATAATAGTATAGTTCTTGAAGATACGAACTGCACTAATGTGTAGCAAGTATCAACCAAATTAGAGCAAAAAGGATATATGACAAAATAGCCATATTTAGTACCGACCTAGAACAGTCTCCGATCACCATGTCGGAGGAAAAAAGGGAGGAACACAATAAAAAAAAAAAAACTATAAGTACAGGGTGGCATTTAGGCAAAATGCCACGGGCCCCCGCCGGAAGGGGGCCCCGGTTAGGACTCATCATCATCATCATCAGCAACCCATCAACGGCTCATTACTGAACGCAGGTCTCCTCTCAGAGAAGGGTTATAGGCCGTAGTCCCAATGGCCCAATGCAAATTGGCAGACTTCACACACCTTTGAGAACATTATAAAGAATTCTCAAATGTGCAGGTTTCCTCACAATGTTTTCCTTCACCGTTGAAGCAAGTGATATTTAATTTCTTAAACGCACTTCACTTAGAAAAGCCATCAGAGGTGCGTGCCCGGGATCGAACCTGCGACTCCCTGAATAGGAGACCGCAGTACTAACCACTAGGCTGTAACTGCTTCTCGTTAGGCTATCACTGCTTCTGGTTAGGACTGCGGTCTCCTATTCGGGGGGTCGCAGGCTCGACGGACCGGTCAGCACCTCTGACTTTTCGGGTTTACAATCGTTTAAGCAGTTAAATATCACATGCTTTAACGGTGAAGGAAAACATCGTGAGAAAACCTGCACACCTGAGAGTTCTCTATAATGTTCTCGAAGGTGTGTAAAGTTTACCAATTCGCATTGGGCCAGCGTGGTGGACTATGGCCTATAACCCTTCTCTGAGAGGAGACTTGCGCTCAGTAGTGAGACGTTAATGGGTTGATCATGATGATGGGTAAAGGGCCTTAAGGTTCATTTTCGCAAAAAATATTCGCAAAAATGAACGATGAACAATGCACTGTCTAATTTGGGCCTAGTCTATGACAAAATACTATATAAAACTTCATAAAAATAAAATGAATCATCATATTATCTCTTTGCACCGTATAGCTTTAGCTTCCACCGTGAACTGCGCCTACCTATATGTACCTACCTTCTTACAGCTTCCCATTTTATTGATTGCGTCGGCCAGTGAGCCGCGACGTTGGTTAATCAAAACAAGGGCTAAAAATAAAAATAAAAAAATAATAAAGATGGCCGACCGGCACTGCCCCCTGCTGGGCCGGTCGCTACCGTTTCGAAATGTCATTGCTCGCCGTTCCACCTGATTGTGCTTGATGCGTCGCCCGAAAAAACTGAACGAAATATTTCTTTTTGGTGTCGTAGGATAAATCGATTGGCTTACAAAGCTTTGACTCAGAAGCTGTTTCCAATTAGTATAGTGGCGATTGGTGCCACATACCTCGTTCCTAGATCGAGTTTGAAATTGGTTAGACCACAAAAAAAAATTAAGTGGCTCTCGGGGACTGCCGCGGTAAAGCTATTGCATAGCATTTTTTATCAAGTTATGCAATTATAATGTTTATGCAATATTTTTTTTTGCATAACAAAAATTATGAAAAAAAAAAATTAAAAACAAACAAACAAGAAAAGCGAATTGTTACTACGCGAGTGAGATTCGAACCTGCGACATCATACACCATTCGATAAAGAAAGCGGCCGCTCGCCCACTGCGCCAAATAGAGCTACTTGAGAACCTCTAAAATGTTGAACGCTTACTGAACGACGGTGTTAGGTTTTTTCGTTACGGAATTCCTTGATTCGGTTGTCGCGCTCAAATTGTTTGTCCTAATTCAAAGCCCGCGATAAAAGCTATGCAATAGCTTAATACATCGACTAGTTTTTGTCAGCGACTTCGTCCGCCTGGATTTAGGTTTTTTAGAACCTAAATCCAAGCGGAGGGTTTTTAGAAGAACCCTCTGTTTAACCGGGATAAAAGCCTATGTCAATGTGCTGCGTGATTGAAGGACATACCAACAAACAGACACACTATCGCATTTATAATATTAGTAAGACAGCACGGGCCCTCGTGACAACAATTTGCAAAATAAGCAGTGTAACCGTTTTCAAATCAAATAAAACTCGGCATTAACGGCGTACCTTTGTCCTTAAGGTTGAAGACAAGGGTCTGCCAGCGAAATTCAAATTTAATTTGGTTTTTCGTTTGTAAACTAATACGACAAAGTAGGCTTATGGCATTCTAATTGCGACGATGGCAGTATCACCTTCACAGGTTTATATAAAAATTTTTACTTGAAAGTGTCCAGTTTAAGAAATTAATCAAAATATCGACTTTGTGAGTATAACTCACGTCCAACTCAGTATTTTGATTAATTTCTTAAACTGGTCACTTTCAAGTTAAGATTTTTATGTAAACCTGTGAAGATGATAATTCCACTGGCGCAATTAGAAGGCCATAAGCCTACTTTGTCGTATTAGTTTACAAATTGCGAAAACCCAAATTAAATTTGAATTTCGCGGGCAGACCCTTGTCTTCAACTTTAATAGGCGAGTATTCACGAAACCCAAGCAGCGGCGGATGCATTATTATTACCCACAGTCTAAGATATTAGGTTTTGTCGCACATCCCTAATCACCTTACGCAGCGTAGCACATCACTACGATCAATTTTTCACAGCCAACAATCCCAACAAACTAAAGTAGTGAACTGTCGGAACTTTTTTCGGTAGCTCGTCTTTCAACTCGAACTCTAGGTGAGATCGACTTATTCAATTTCGGGGACTATTCTGATCGACTACTGTGTTTCCGTTCCATTTCTTATAATTTTTTTTACGTTTTAGGGTTCCTCAAAAGCGGTGACAGCCTTAGTGTAACGTTAGCCCTTGTCCGGAGTTCGATCAGATGCTGCACGCATCTCATTTTTCGGAGTTACGTGCATTTTAACCAATTAAATATTTATCAGTTGCTTTAACGGATAAGAAAAACATCGCGACGAAACACTGTACGCCCGGGAATTCTCCATAGTGTTCTCAAGGTCTCTCTCAAGGATTCTCAAAATCTGACAATTGGGTATTTGACTGATATTTTTTATTTATTTAAAATAAAGTTTTCTTTATTCCCGGGATAAATTGCAACCTATGTGTTATTAATACTGGGTATGAGCTATCTCCATTCCTTTCAGCCAAATCCGTCCAGTAGTTTTTGCGTGAAAGAGTAACAAACATACACACACACAAACTTTCGCCTTTATAATATTAGTGTGATTACTGATTAGTGTGATGCCATTTCTCTTTTTAAATATCTTTACTAGTCTCGTTTTTTGACTGTGACTGTATCAATCTCATTCTAAAACGCAGTTTTCTATGGAGCGTCTATGGAGCTGCTGAATTGTGACATCACACTTCAGTTGCGCTCTCTCTGTCTAATAGGAAACTTTAAAGCTCAAAAACTAATTTATTTTAAAAGTGCTATTCTTACATTTTATATTTTCAATTATAAATAATGAATATCAACACGAGAAAGTGCACAAGCACCCGGATTCAGTCATATACCCAATTTGCATTGGGTCAGCGTGGTGGTGCTATGTGGCCATCTTGAGGAGAACTGCGAGTGACACAGGTCAAAATACACATTAATAATATTGTAACGGAACCTCCATTATCCGAGCCCGTCTCGCTCTTGGCCGATTTTTTTTAAACTCAATAGATGTCGATACCCTCTCCGATTGGTCACGCACATTCCAAACGTTTAAATTGGAAAACGATTGATTGTACAAATGTAAATGAAATAGATTCGCTACAAATCCAGAAACACGACATTCATTTTTTTCAATTGTTTAAGTGAATCTCGCTTTGGTAATACTTAGTCAAAATTGACAAATCGATTTATTTGGTAGCACAGCAGCAAAAACTACATACAAAAGTTATGGTGTGCTTCTTATAACTCTGAAATAGGTACCTACTAACAAAAAGCATGGCTTTCAGTGATTCTACCATGGAATTTGACTAAAGCTATTGATAAAAACTCGACTGCTAAATGAGGTTGCTAAATAATAAATCGTAAATTATGCTCACGACTTCGTTGTGGACGCAGAAGAGACTGCACTATTTTATAGCTTTTCATATTACTGTCAGCTTGCTGTCAGTGATGATAATACGTAGGTAGGTACCTACATAATTACAAAGGTACCACAACCCACTGTGGAAGTTATAATTTGATTTAAAAAAATATTTTTAAAAAACCGACTTCAAACACTATATAATTTATTGTTGATTTTTGAAAAACCGCTCGACCGATTTCGATAAAAAAATGGGACTACCTGGGAAGTATACCCTTTCAAACAAAAAAAAAATCCAAATCGGTTCAGGCGTCTTCGAGTAATCGGTGAACATACATAAAAAAAAGATTCCGATGAATTGATAACTTCCTCCTTTTTTGGAGTCGGTTAAAAATATCAAGTATCTACGTAATATGGTTCATGAGATAAAGCCCGTTGACAGACAGACGGACGGATAGCGGAGTAATAGGGTCCCGTTGGCGCCCTTTGATACGGAACTCTGAAAAGGAAACATGTATCAGTCATTTGTGCGTCGTCATTTGGTGTTAAAAGTATTAATTAATTTTGGTGTAGCACTCCTGCGGCGATTGATCCTTGGGACAGCATGGGGCCTGGCGAGCTCAGAGTATTTAAGGTGGAAGACAAGGGTCTGCCCGCGAAATTCAAATTTAATTTGGTTTTCCGCAATTTGTAAAGTAATATGACAAATTAGGCTTATGACCTTCTAATTGCGCCAGTGGAATTATCATCTTCACAGGTTTACATAAAAATCTTTATTTGAAAGTGACCAGTTTAAGAAATTAATCAAAATACTGAGTTGGACGTGAGTTACTCACAAATTAGTCGATATTTTGATTAATATCTTAAGCTGAACACACTTTCAAGCAAAGATTTTTATATAAACCTGTGAAGATGATACTGCCATTGTCGCAATTAGAATGCCATAAGCCTACTTTGTCGTATTAGTTTACAAATTACGAAAAACCAAATTAAATTTGAATTTGGCGGGCAGAACCGTGTCTTCCACCTTAACCATAAAAACCTCAATAGCTCATCGCGGACTGAATACTGTAGGGTCGCCGGTTCAGGCCCCTCCCGTTTGCACTGTTGTCGTGCCCACTGCTAAACAAGTTTTTCGCTTATTTGGAGGGGAGAGAACGATATTAGTCAAGTGAAGCTAGTCAGCGTTGGCTAATATTCTTCATAAAATACAAGTGCGAATTAAAAATTTAAAACAACTCCGACATGTGAATCTTTGGCCGGACTATCTATCCTATATCTATACTGTAGTCTGTAACTGGAAGATTTCTGTATATTTAATATACCTATTGTGAAAATTTTAACTGGGGCTTTATCATCGATGTTGATCCAAAAACAGATTTTTATTTAATTTTTGTTTGTATGTCTGTCTGTATGTCCGGGCATCACGCAAAAACTACAGAACGGATTTAAATGAAATTTGGTATTCTGGTAGCCGTTACTCCGGGTCAACTTAAAAGATAGAACTATCAAAATCAGGCCTTTGTTTGGGGAGCTACGAGGGAACAGAGACACTCAGATACACACGTTAAACTTATCCCTTTTAAGTCGGGGGCTAAAAATACCCTAGAAGGAGAAGTCTCTACATAGTTGGATTCAAACAAATTGATTTCAGTTTTATTGGTCCGTATCGAATTGGAACATCGGTGTTGAATGAGTTCAAGAAATTCCGATATGTCATTCAACTTTAATTTATATTTGAGTAAATTGGGGTCAGTGGCGTCCCTGTGTGAAAAAATAATTAACTAAATTTGTGTTTTTTATGTTATATAGTACCTAAAAGAAAGTTTGGAAACGAATTATGTATTTAATTCATTTTATAGCAAGCAAAGTGTGTCTTAGCAATAAAATTTCTGTACTTACTAATCATACTATTCTAAAAAGCCGGCCAAGTGCGAGTCGGACTCGCGCACCGAGGGTTCCGTACTCCAAAAGTAAAAGTAAAACGATAATATTAGATTAATTTGCTTATTTATCGTTAACTTTGTTTGTAGAGGTTTATTGTTAATATAAAAAAAACTATGCTATTTAGAGCGTTGGTTTTATTTTTCCTGTAAAATATACATAAACTTCTATTGAACATAATTATTTCAGATTTTTCGATTGGTAAACTTCGGAGATAAGGGGGGACGGGGGGGGGGGGGGGGGGACGGTATTTTTTTCGACATTTTGGCCGATTTATCAAAAACTATTATGTATAGAAATAAATAAAAAACTGTTTTAGAATGCACAAGTAAAGGCCTTTCATATCATACCCCTTATTTTACTTTGAAATTTGAAACCCCCTTTTTCCCCCTTTTTTAATAAAACTAAAAATAATTTTCGATTTTTCTTAATTCCAATGATGTTGGGCCACTATTATACACAACTATGCCAAATTTCATGTCGATAGCTTTAATAGTTACTGAAATAATCGACTGTGACAGACGGAGGGACGGACGGACGGAGAAAGTCTCACCATAAGGGTTCCATTTTTACCATTTTGGTACGGAACCCTAATAAATAAATAAATAAATCGTTTATTTCCATCATGATACAGAAACATCAATTTGATCTTGAACAAAACTTGATATCTACAAAATTAATTATGCCGACTACTAATTGAGAAGTTTACAAAAATCGGCCAAGTGCGAGTCGGGCCTCGCTCTTTTAGGTTATTATACTAATGTTATAAATGCGAAAGTGTGTTTGTTGGTTTGTTGGTTTGTACTTCAATCACGTCGCAACAGATCGACGTGATTTATTGCAAGGGTATAGTTGAAGACCAGAGAGTGACATAGGCTATACTTTTTATGCCGAAAAATCAAAGAATTCCCGAGGGACTTTAAAAACTAAATCCACGCAGACGAAGTCGCGGACATCAGCTAGTAATATTAAAAATGCGAAAGCATATTTGTTTGTTGGTTTGTCCTTTTTAGGGTTCCATACCAAAATGGTAAAAATGGAACCCTTATGGTGAGACTTTCTCCGTCCGTCTGTCCGTCCGTCTGTCACAGTCGATTATTTCAGTAACTATTAAAGCTATCGACATGAAATTTGGCATAGTTGTGTATAATAGTGGCCCAAAATCATTGGAATTAAGAAAAATCGAAAATTATTTTTAGTTTTATTAAAAAAGGGGGAAAAAGGGGGTTTCAAATTTCAAAGTAAAATAAGGGGTATGATATGAAAGGCCTTTACTTGTGCATTCTAAAACAGTTTTTTATTTATTTCTATACATAATAGTTTTTGATAAATCGGCCAAAATGTCGAAAAAAATACCGTCCCCCCCCCCCCGTCCCCCCTTATCTCCGAAGTTTACCAATCGAAAAATCTGAAATAATTATGTTCAATAGAAGTTTATGTATATTTTACAGGAAAAATAAAACCAACGCTCTAAATAGCATAGTTTTTTTTATATTATCAATTAATCTCTACAAACAAAGTTAACGATAAATAAGCAAATTAATATAATATCATCGTATTACTTTTACTTTTGGAGTATGGAACCCTCGGTGCGCGAGTCCGACTCGCACTTGGCCGGCTTTTTTGAATAAGTGTAGAAGAGGACTTGGAGAGTGACATAGGCTACTCTTTTCTAGAATAATAACCTGCAAGAGACCTTTGTCCAGCAGTGGACTTGTGGCGACTGTGTCCCACATTACGCCTTACGCTAATTATACCTAAATGAAAATAATCTGTTTAATTTTAAGCTCGTAGTTTAGCTGTATTTTATGACTTGTTTCTCACGCCCATGTTTTATTGTAAGGCCGTAGCTATTAAGTTAGAAAATATTTTTACTTTGGGTTTTTTCTTTGTATTTCTTTGTAACACCGACTATTGTCTAAGTTAATATTTTAAAGTTTATTTTTTTACAACTCTATTCCCTGTACTGTACTGCAAATGTAATTGTTTATTTCTTTCTGTTTTGGTAATTTGCTTTGCTTTTGTGAAGTTAGCCGACACCGACCGCTGTATTATTTATGATTTTAAAAGTTCCGATTTCAAAAACAGTTCACATTCAACACTCGAGGAGTTCACACTGAACACTCGAGGAGTACACGCGCAACCACGGTCCGAGTCGGTTCTCTTATACCACTCTGTGTATATTTATTGCTCAATATAAACCATATCACTAAGTGTTAAAATCCATCATTACTCTCCGCACAAACCCTAACCGTATGACCAAGTCAGAGCGCCGACAGTGGTGACCCCGACGTGATCAAAGCGTTTGTCTAACGTGCGCTTGGGTTTATTAGGGTAGTGTTTCGCGCACCGGAGTAATAATTAGTGATAAAAACTATTGTATGTAATTGACAATTAGTGACATTCATTTGTGTAAGTGTTAGTATACTTAATTGACAATTTGTGATATTTGAGTAAGTGTTAATATATTAATTTTAAAATGACCGGAGCTGGTCAATCCAACGGGGGTGCCAACGGTTCCACCGGCCAACGTTTGACATGGCCGCAGATGGCTCAGTTTAACACGACTGACCCCGAGACATGGATGAAGTGCGCCGAGAGCTTCCTGCGAATGTCAAAGGTTACGGATCCGACGGAGAAGTGTCTGTACATACTTAGTAAAATGGATCGCCGAGTGAGTTCGTTAAAGAGCTATGTAATAACTTCAACCAACTCAGACCTATTTCTGGTACACAACACGGCCAGAAAAGTACCTTTATTTATAAAGACCTAGCTGCAACTACTCATGTATTTATTAGAAACGATACGGTAAAGGCACCATTACAGCAGCCATACGATGGGCCGTTTAGGGTTATTAGCAGGACAAACAAAACTTTCTTACTAGATATTCGTGGCCGCGAGACCACGGTATCTATCGATAGGCTCAAACCAGCGTACGTGTTGCGGGAACCGCAACATCATCCCGATAATAACGTAAGCAATGATTCTACCGAATTTTTCATTCGTAGTAACCGGCAACCTCAGGAAGTAACCATGAATCATGATTCGGATTCGAACGCCGTGCCTGAGGCGATCTCTAATAGCGTAACGTCAGATTCTCCGGACATTAACCTACAAAGCGCAGCTCCACGCAGGTCTGGTAGACGCGTCCGTTTTCCTGATTACTACCAGGCTGGTTTTCCGTGATATTTCGTAATTCAGATCATTCTAGTTCATTTTTGTGGTGTTGTGTTTATTTTATTTTTTATTTATCTGAATCACTGGTAAGGGGGTACCTGTGGCGACTGTGTCCCACATTACGCCTTACGCTAATTATAGCTAAATGAAAATAATCTGTTTAATTTTAAGCTCGTAGTTTAGCTGTATTTTATGACTTGTTTCTCACGCCCATGTTTTATTGTAAGGCCGTAGCTATTAAGTTAGAAAATATTTTTACTTTGGGTTTTTCTTTGTATTTCTTTGTAACACCGACTATTGTCTAAGTTAATATTTTAAAGTTTATTTTTTTACAACTCTATTCCCTGTACTGTACTGCAAATGTAATTGTTTATTTCTTTCTGTTTTGGTAATTTGCTTTGCTTTTGTGAAGTTAGCCGACACCGACCGCTGTATTATTTTTGATTTTAAAAGTTCCGATTTCAAAAACAGTTCACATTCAACACTCGAGGAGTTCACACTGAACACTCGAGGAGTACACGCGCAACCACGGTCCGAGTCGGTTCTCTTATACCACTCTGTGTATATTTATTGCTCAATATAAACCATATCACTAAGTGTTAAAATCCATCATTACTCTCCGCACAAACCCTAACCGTATGACCAAGTCAGAGCGCCGACAGTTTAGGTATAATTAGCGTAAGGCGTAATGTGGGACACAGTCGCCACAGACGTCTTCTTCTTCTTCTTCTTTATCAACCGATAGACGTCCACTGCTGGACAAAGGTCTCTTGCATGGACTTCCACAGGACTCGGTCTTGCGCCGCCTGAATCCAGCGGCTCCCTGCGACTCGTTTGATGTCGTCGGTCCACCTGGTGGGGGGTCTGCCAACACTGCGCTTCCCGGTGCGGGGTCGCCACTCCAGCACCTTGGGACCCCAACGACCATCAGCTCTTCGAACTATGTGCCCCGCCCATTTACACTTCAGTATCGCTACTCGCTTAGCTATGTCGGTGACTCTGGTTCTCCTACGGATCTCCTCATTTCTGATTCGATCCCGCAGGGACACTCCGAGCATAGCTCTCTCCATCGCCCGCTGAGCGGTCCTGAGCCTACTTATGAGGCCCTTAGTTAGCGACCATGTCTCGGATCCGTAAGTCATCACTGGCAACACGCACTGTTCGAAGACTTGAGTCTTCAGGCACTGAGGAATTTTGGACGAGAAGACATCTCGGAGCTTCCCGAACGCAGCCCAGCCGAGTTGGATTCGGCGGCTGATCTCTTTCTCGAAATTGGACCTACCTAGCTGGACTGTGTGTCCCAGGTAAATATACTCGTCGACAATTTCGAGTGCAGAGTTCTCAACAATTACTGGGTGGAGCGGTGCATGAGCATTGGACATGATTTTCGTCTTGCTCATGTTCATTTTCAGGCCCACCTGTTGAGAAACCCTGCTGAGATCGTTGAGCATTGTATTGAGGTCTCTCAGAGTCTCTGCCATGACTACTATGTCATCGGCAAATCGCAGGTGAGTGATGTACTCGCCGTTTATGTTGATGCTAAGCCCGTTCCAATCCAGAAGCTTAAAGACGTCCTCCAACGCAGCGGTAAAGAGCTTCGGGGTGATAACGTCTCCCTGTCGCACTCCACGCTGCAAGTGGATTGGCCTCGTAGTCTGGTCCTGTATACGTACTGACATTGTGGCGTTTTCATACAAGCACTTCAACACACACAGACGTCTATCTGTTGTCAAAGAAGAAGAACCTAATTCCATGCGAACGAAGTCGCGGGGAAAGCTAGTTGTTAAATAAGTACAAATTGACCAAATGATAATGCTATCGCCGTAGTCGTTAGATGTTATTTAATAGACAATATGAATGAATCGGTGTATCGTAATCAAAGTGCGTCGAGTCAATGGAACGGAAGCGTGAGGCAGGTCGCGACACTAAAGACATGCGCCAACTAGCATATTATCTATAATTTACCAATTAAATTATTAGGCATCGAACAATTAGGCAGAAGTTTCTAACAAAGTTCCGCTCCAAATCTAGGCTCAAAACAACCAATGAATGTATGAGTGACATGTAATTATTTTCTGGTACTGACTAAACTGGTAGTACTGATAATTAAGTTTTTGATAGTTATTGTTCTGAATTATGACACCCTTTCACAGCACTTCTTCTTCTTCTTTATCAACCTATAGACGTCCACTGCTGGACAAAGGTCTCCTGCATGGACTTCCACAGGCTTCGGTCTTGCGCCGCTTGAATCCAGCGGCTCCCTGCGACTCGTTTGATGTCGTCGGTCCACCTGGTGGGGGGTCTGCCAACACTGCGTTTCCCGGTGCGGGGTCGCCACTCCAACACCTTGGGACCCCAACGACCATCAGTTCTTCGAACTATGTGTCACAGCACAGTCCGTCATTATTTAATAATTTTTTGGGAGCTCGTCATACTGACGCAGAGATACTGCGTAGTCGGCCTTTAAAGGCTTACTAAAAATGGCTTATCACACATTAATTTTCATTCGGTTATCACTTAGCATTCATCTCAAGCCATCGCCGGCCCTCTACAGGGACATGGGACCCCTCTCAGAATAAGAAGGGTGAAGGCAATAGGAAAAGTTCACCATACAAACTAAAAAACAGATCACTATTGAAAATGGGCTGGGGAAAAGTCATGGAACTTAAAGATTAGGATCACACTTTAAACGAGTTTAGTTATTTAAAAAAGAGCATACTTTAGATTTTTTTTACCCTTCATACAATAGGTATTTTACGCCCATAACAGCTGTAGAGCCTACAAAGGCCACAAACCACAAACTGAGCAAGAAAGCAGCAATTTTTATTGATTTCGAAGCATTTTTCATTGTATTATTGCACGTTTTACAGTAATTGTTGTTAAGACGTGACTAACATTTTATACATTACACATTTTTTATACAATACATTACATATTATTGTTGTAGGTGCCAAACGATGGAGAATATTGTATCCAATCGAATAACAATTTGAGGGATTAACTGTGTTGGTTTATTACTCAAAGGATTAACTATTTTGATTTGAGGGCCAGACTTTAATAGCTATTTATGCAACTGCATCGTAATGAAGGTCATTGTAATTCGAGTGCTGTTTTTTGATACGAGGCTTGCCGAGTATCAAAATAGTATAGTACGAGAATTAAAATGACTAATTACGTTCAGTTGCATACAAGATTTTATCTACGACAAGGAAGTAAAATCATTAACAAAATACGCCGTAGGCTCAATAAAGTAACAAAAAGTAACTCCGAAAGCCGCCACCAGCCGCCTGTGGCGCCTCTGTCAACAAAAAGTAACTCCGAAAGCCGCCACCAGCCGCCTGTGGCGCCTCTGTCAACAAAAAGTAACTCCGTAAGCCGCCACCAGCCGCCTGTGGCGCCTCTGTCATATGAACGGTACAAAAGTGCCAGAACTCAGAGCCTTAGCTTTAGGTATCCTATTTTAAGAAGATAACCATTTCGATTCAGCTCCCATACAACGAGCTGCATCGAAATGAGAAGCAAAACCGAAAGAGGGTTCATTTCGATTCAGCTGTCAAACTCGAAATTGGAACTTTTCGATGCTGGAGTAGATAAAGTTATTACTTCTTTTGCGCCCACCCACACAAAAAATGCACACAAGATTAAAATGACTATCTCTGAGAGGGGTGTGGTTGGGGATAATCCGTAATAGGGGATGATTTTAGAGTAGTAGGTAATAAGTTTTAGAAGACGCTCCTAAATTGTTATCGATCTCGGACATTCTGTACTTACCTACAAGTTACAACGATTCTACAAAATATTAGATTTATAGAAACTTACCCATAACTTAGAATTTACAAAACTTACGTGCAGCACTCAATGTGCGCTGGGCTTTATTATTAAATAGGACATAATAATATGCATTAAATATTTAACTTAGTAATATACTACTTTATGCTATTGATATTAAGTCCAAATTGGTGTGATAGTGCCAGTCCCGATATTCTAGTGCAAGTTTCCTCTTACGCACCTTATTAACAGGAGCATAAGATTGTTTTTCCTTTGTCTTCGATTGCAGCTTATAGCAGTGCGGCGATGTTTTTGAGTTGTTGACATTGTGTAAATTAAGTAGCATGATTTATGACACAATATGTGAAATACTATGTTGTTTTGATGATAATAGATTGCTAGTAAATTGCTTACTTATTTTAGATAAAGTACAATAAACCTAAGCCCAGCCGACAATCAGTCAACCCAAGCCTAGAGGTGACTTGTACCTAAGGTTGAGATCTATAGATGGCACTCTCACTCAGCTCAGACTCAAGTCGGAGTTAAAACGAGACAGATTTATGTCAGGACATATTTGTCTCCTTTTAACTCCATCTTGATTCTTGAGCAGAGACAGAGACCGAAGCACGCGTAATATATTATTATGTCACTGACATTAGCGTCTGTAGTAAGATAATCTATTAATTATACTGTAACTACTAACTGGAAGAATTCATATATTTTGTTTATTATCAATACTGAGCTCAAAACAATTTTGTATAGTTTTTTGTCTGTATGTCTTTCTGTCTGTCTGTCTGTGCGCGCATCACGCGAAAACTACCCAACGGATTTAAATAAAATTTGGTAGAGGTACCTAGCGGTAGCTGATACTCCGGGCTCAACATAATATTAAGTGAATCGCACTTAAATAATTGCAATCTGGAATTATTATTTAAAGTGTCGACTTTAACTTGACTGGAAGTTGAATTACTTCGCGACTTTATTACACCATGTTCAAAAATGTCAAGAGCGCATTACGCAGTCAACCACCTGTTCCGTGTGAACTACAAGACAGGTAAAGGTAAAGAGGTGGGTACAATTTCGAATTAATCAAAAGAACATTGTCAGTAGCCTAGCGGGCCTCCATTAATCAATCCCTAATGAACGCGTGCACCCAAAACACATTCGCTGAGCCTCTCAATTAAAACAAGATGCAGAAAATAAACCTAATCACATACCAGATATAAACCCAAAAGTCCGCAAGTGGCGCAAAACATGCAAGTTATTTTCGAAAATACCAAAAACCTCCTATAGGCAATTCTATACCTATAAATTATTAGCATTGGCAATTAACAACAAATGGCTGTTTTAGATTTTATTTATTGCGACTGTTTAATTATAATGGATATATTAAAATTATATCAGTCGCAATAAATAAAATCTAAAACAGCCATTTGTTGTAGTAAGATATGAAAAACAATTGTACTTAATTTTACCAAAATAAATGTATGCATAACAGAGAACGATGGGAGTTTATGTATTTGCAGAGTCAACTTTGCAATTTTTTCTATCGTGAAAAGTTTGCATCATCGTTTTTAGGAAACAGCCATCAGGTAAGAAATACAATCAATTATAACTACTTTTTTTTCATAATATTATGACCCATGGATTTTAAATAAAGACGATCATCATTCGGCTTGTGATTCGGCTCACGAATGAAGATCGTGACTGAACACAGCGCGGCATCAAACCTTTTGCGGGCAGCTGTTGCGCGCAGCACGGAGTAAGCGTAGCGGCTCTAATCTGCGATCACCTTAAAGAAGAAGATGCATATATAAAGATATTAATTACTAGCTGATGCCCGCGACTTCGTCCGCATGGATTTAGTTTTTAAAAATCCCGCGGGAACTCTTTCATTATCCGAGATAAAAAGTAGCTCTCCCGGTCTGAGGAACCACTACTACATCCTAATGGATGCACCATGCAAAAAATCGCATCAATCCGCTATTCTGTTGTTCCGTGATTGAAGGACAAACCAACAAACAAACACACTTTCGCATTTATAATATCAGTAATGCTTTATAATAACACTTTTTATAATTATCAATTTTTTTACCATGCTTAACCAAAGACAAAATTACGTTTAGCTGTCATTTACGATTTGTTATTCCACTGTCAGATGCGTTTTTCTTATACCACGTTTTATAGTGACATGACGGAAACGCGGTCGAACGGGATAAAAAGTATCCTATGTCCGTCTCCTGGTTCTAAGCTACCTCTCCACCAATTTTCAGCCAAATCGGTTCATCCGTTCTTGAGTTATAAATAGTGTAACTAACACCACTTTCTTTTATATATATATATATATATATAGATTATCAAGACCACAGCCATGTTTTATATTAAAAGATTATTTCGTTCTTTTTTACCCCCTAAATTTTGTATAGTCCCATCCTGTTTTGACAAAAATAAACGAAAAGTGTAGCCCCAAAATGAAATATGGCAGTTTTTTAATACCAAAAAGACAACTGTTATTTCACACCTACGTATGGGTTCGCATAATAAACCTTCTTTATATGTTTTTTTATATAAAGGGGCTATTTGAAATGTATTTTGTAATAATACTCATTACCATAGGTCTCGTCTACACTCGTCACTTATACGAATCGGCCAGGTGCGAGTCGGGCCTCACTCTTTTAGGGTTCTGTACATATGACCAAATCATTTTTTTTAACTAGATACATAGTTAGATATCTTTTAAAGATTATACATAAAGATTAAGATTCTTAGAAAGTACTAAATTAGCATATGGCGGAAAATGCTCGTTTGTTTTGGTCGCAACTTACAAACCGCATTATAAATCAGTGTTTTCAGTATTTTTTGTTTAATTACACTATATAGTACATAATATACCAAATTTTTAAATTCCTAACTAGTTTAGTTTTTGATATAGACCCCCTAACAAAATTGGTCTAGAACCGACAACTTTGTCGGCCCCAAAAAATAAAAAAATATATACTTACATATTTGAACTTCACTTAATGAGCTCTAGACAACGACACCCCACATGCCAGGGTAAAAAAAAAAATTTATTTCTACTCCTTTTTCATGTATTCCTTTATTTTTCATTTAAATTAATTTTTATTATTTGTTGATAAAGCGGTAATAGAAATACACAATATGTGAAAATTTCAACTGTCTATCTATTACGGTTTACGAGATACAGCCCGCTGACAGACAGACAGACGGACGGACGGACAGCGGAGGCTTAGTAATAGGGTTGATGGTAAACTGGATAGCCACAATACAATTCAGTTATTTGTAATTGAATAAAATCGAAAAAAAAGAAAAAAAAATTGAAGAAAATAAATAAAAATTCTTAAATCTTAAAATAAATAAAAAGCCATATCGACATAGTCACAGTCCTTCGTAAATCGTGCATACGCACGCATATATTACAGACGAGCTTTTATTTTTATAATCGCACATAAAAACATATTGTGTTATAAAAATTTAGTACTCAAAATTTGTTGCAATGAATGCAACCCATTATTATTCTGTGTTTTTATCTGTCAATTGAAATGTCTTATGTCACCTCCTCTCTCTTTTGTCATTACTGTCATTGTGAATTAAATATGGTTGCTTTAAATGTTCATGAATACGAATTTTAATTATTATAATAGTGAAATATCTTTAAAATCCTTCATGGTAGCAGAGCGTGGTTGCCATTAAATCAAAATAATAATTAAATCGGGACGAATTCTGCGAATAAATACATCATATAATAATACACATTTTAATACACATGTGTGGACGGGGACCACGCAAAACCTTTCGATGCAAGCAAAGATGTCAAAGCCAGAACAAAGTTAATATTATTACTGGATCCTCAGAACTATATACTTGTGCAAGATTGTAAAACTGCGAGAGAAGTGTGGCAAAGCCTAGAAAGGGCCTTCGATGACAATGGCCTGACACGGAGAGTGGGTCTTTTAAGGGATTTAATTAATACAAATCTAGAATCGAGTACCAGTGTTGAAGATTATGTAAGTAAGATAATGAGTACAGCTCAGAAACATTGGATTTGAAGTCAATGACGAATGGTTGGGAACTTTGATGTTGGCGGGCCTGCCGGAAATGTATAAACCTCAAGTGGGACAGTAAGTCAAAAAAATGATATTTGTAGGGTATTGTGACAATACCAAGGGCTACCGCTTAATGGATCCTAAGTCACATAAAGTTATTAAAAGTAGAGATGTTGTCTTTTTGGAAAAACTTAACAATTGCCATACTTTGCCATTATGTGAAAAATCTAAACCTGAGAGTGCATGTAGCACAGGTAATGTGCTACAAGATAATATGTCTAAAGAATCCACAGACGGGCAGACTCCTGATATTTCAAACTCTCCAAAAATCTCAATAGAAAAGGATAGTCAAGACTCGAGTGAGTATGAAACAGATGCAGATCATGATGAGACATATTACCCTTCATGTTCTATTGAACCAGATTGTTATAGAAATATCACTTTAAGGCCAAGGAATAAGCTCCTTAATCAAAATGATAAAACTAATTTCTTTTGCCTTATGACAAACCTCACTGATCCTCAGACTGTCGAAGAGGCCTTATCATCAGTGAATGCTACAGAATGGAAGAAAGCTATGGATGAAGAGTATCAGTCACTGATCGAAAATAATACATGGAGCTTGGCAGATCTTCCAGCTGGTAAAAAGGCATTACCATGCAAGTGGGTGTTCAAATCAAAAACTGATCAAAAGGGAAATATTTTAAGATTTAAAGCAAGACTTGTAATCAAGGGCTATGCTCGAAAAATGGGTATAGATTATGGAGAAATATATTCTCCAGTTGTGAGATATACTTCAGTACGCTACCTATTTGCTTTGGCAGTCAAATACAACCTTCATATTGATCAAATGGATGCAGTATCAGCATTTCTGCAGGGAGAAATTGACGCTGAGATCTATATGACACAGCCACAACTGTACGAAGAGAGCTCACAGGTATGCCGTTTACATAAATCTCTATATGGGCTCAAACAGGCTAGCAGGCTGTGGAACATAAAGTTGGATAAAACACTCAAGAATATTGGACTGCAACGTTCACAGACTGATCCCTGTATTTATTTTGATAGTGTTAAGAAAATATTTATTGCTGTTTGGGTAGATGACCTTATTTTGTTCACATGTCAAAAATAAAAGAAAAATTAAAATTACATTTTAAAATGAAAGACTTAGGTGAGGTCAGTCAGTGCATTGGACTTAACGTTACTAGAGCTGATGACAGAATAATGTTGGATCAACAAAAGTATATAAAGGAAACTTTACACAAGTTTGGAATGCAAGAATGTAAACCTGTCCGAACACCTATAGAAGTATCAGCGAAATTTGAAAGCACTTTTGAAGGTGACACTGAGTCAGATTTTCCATATCAACAGGCTATTGGCTGTCTTCTTTACATTGCTCAAGGTACACGTCCAGATATTTCATATGCAGTAAAGACACTGAGCAGATTTAATAAAAATCCAAAATTAGAGCACTGGGTGGCAGTAAAAAGAGTACTAAGATACTTACAAAGATCTTAAGTTGACATACTCCAGAGACTGTGAAGAAGAAATCATCGGTTATTGTGATGCTGACTGGGCCAGCGACATTCATGACAGAAAGTCGTGCACCGGTTATGTTTTTATGTTACAGGGAGGTGCTATTTCATGGTGCTCACGTAAACAGCAAACTGTAGCCTTATCCACTGCCGAGGCCGAATACATGTCTATGGCTTCTGCAGCACAGGAGGCTCTCTGGTTGAAGCAGTAGCAAAGAGAACTGGGCCAGTCACAGGGAAGTGCTTTAACAATCTACACTCTACAGTGACAACCAAAGTGCTATAAGACTTTCTACTAGTGATTGTTATTTGCCACGGACAAAACATATAGATATAAGGTATCATTTTCTAAAGAATCATGTTAATAATAATGAAATAATGTTTTCCTACATGAAAGGTAACTTAATGATAGCTGATGTATTAACAAAAGGAACTGTGTGTGAAAAACATTTAATGTGTGTAAAAAAAAATGGGCTTGCATTCAGGGCGGGTGTTGCAATGAATGCAACCCATTATTATTCTGTATTTTTATCTGTCAATTGAAATGTCTTATGTCACCTCCTCTCTCTTTTGTCATTACTGTCATTGTGAATTAAATAATATGGTTGCTTTAAATGTTCATGAATACGAGTTTTAATTATTATAATAGTGAAATATCTTTAAAATCCTTCAAAATTAACAAGTGGCAAATTGTGGTGAATGAATAGCAAATTTTCCGCATTTGTTGGTAAGAGTCGACTCCGCTTAGCTTCGTATACCAGACCAGCTTCCGCAAATAACCTTTCGAATTCGCTCTAAACGCTACAGCCAGGTGCTGAAAGATAAACTGATCGCGATATGTAGAGCCGAATATTCGGCAGCCGGATACCCGGCGCTCCGGCCTCGTAGCTTGCCGAATATCTGTTATCCGGTATCCGGCCAAACCACTATCCGTTTCATCTCTAGTTGTTAGGAGCCGTGCCGTCCTTGCCGCTGTCTGCGCGGGCGGTCACGTGACGCTTGAAGTGAGCGGCGCGCGAGTCGCGAGTCCTTAACCTTTGTACGGCTATCAGCTGATGTAGTTACATTAGGTAGAAAAGTTTCGATGAAAGTTTTAATAGCGGTGCCAGTACTGCGTGCGGCGCGGCGCCGCGTAGTAAACAAAACGCTACTACTGTTTCTCACAGTTTCGTGTTTATTTAGAATTTTTTTTTCAAATTCAAAAAAATACCTACTTCAAAAAAACAATTGGACTTTATAGTAATGCTTAAGGCGATTCAACTCGCGATGGCTTTAAAACCATTAATTTTTCACCGTGTATATTTAGATTATTGTTGAAAACCTTTTCTTTGAATTTCAATCCACGTGGACGAAGCAGCGGGCATGCGAGTTTGTAATAGCATAGATATAAGTAGTAATAGGTAGATATTACATGGGTAAGTATGTAAGGTATGATAATGGAGTGATTGCGATGTTATTCAATGAACACATCATAAAGAATTAATATCTAATAATAAAATTTTGCTTCAATTGCGGTCACAGTCGTTAAGATACCATGTTCCTAACATAGTTAAGTACATGTAATACATTAAAGATGATAGCATAGCTATTTGCGACTCTGTTCTTAACAAAAGATCATTAATTTCTTCTTCTTTATCAATCTAATAGTTGATGCTCGCGACTTCGTCCGCTGTGTTTAGTTTTAAAATCCCACGGGAACTCTTTGATTTTCTGTCTCTCTCTATGTCCTCGACTATATCCATGCAAAAGATCACGTCAATCTGTACCTCTGTTGCAGCGTGATTAAAGGACAAACCAACAAACAATAAACACACTTTCGCAGTAAGAAGTAAGATAAATGTCCACAATAATTAATTGAACATAGATCTCTTGCATCAACTTCACATGTCTAGGTCTTGCGCCGCTTGTAACCATCGGCTCCCTGCGACTCTGACTGACGTCTGAATGTCGTCGGTCCACCTATTCGGTTGCCAGCACTGCGCTTTCCGATGCGAGAAACTCCAGCGCCTGTGGACGCGACGTCTCGATAGACATCCGATGTTGATAAAGAAGAAAAAAATTAAGTGGCACTCGTGGACTGCCGCGGTAAAGCTATTGCATAGCATTTTTTATCAACTTATGCAATTATAATATTTATGCAATATTTTTTTTTTGCATAATAAAAATTATGCAAAAAAATAATTAAAAAACAAACAAGAAAGCGAACTGTCACTACTTCGCGAGTGAGATTCGAATCTGCGACACTGGCGCTCGAAAGCGGTCGCTCGCCCACTGCGCCAAATAGAGCTACTTGAGAACCTCTAAAATGTTGAACGCTTACTGAACGACGGTGTTAGGTTTTTTTTCGTTACGGAATTTCTTGATTCGGTCGCCGCGCTCAAACTGTTTGTCCTAGTCCAAAGCCCGCGATAAAAGCTATGCAATAGCTTAAAAGTCCCTAAAGTCTACAGGGACAAAAGTAACTTATTTTCAACTTATTAACAAGCGCATCATCGTGAGAAGCTCGTAATGTGACGACATCACGTTTAACATTTGCAAAAAGGTTATCAGTTCGATTCTAACAAATACATCAATCTAGCAGCACATCCGTTTGACTCGATATTCCAATCATTAATTACGATAGACTCTACTATCTAAATCTATCTAAATGTATACTAACTTAGATATTATATTCATACTAGCTGACCCAGCGAACTTCGTACCGCCACTACTTATAAATGAAAAATTAGTTAAATAAACATTTTCCAGTGGACCAAATTGTGAATCTAAACCATCCTCGAATCCCCTTGAACTCACACAAAAAATTTCATCAAAATCTATCCACCCGTCTAGGATTTTTTTTTTTTCCTACCATAAGGCACCCTTGCATAAGGGTAGCCTTATTTTTTACTGCAATCTAGCCTAAGGGCTAATTAGCAATATTATTTTAACTTAAACTTCTACTTATAATTAAATTCTATATCTAATTTACAGTCCAATAACTGTCCTTAGTTTATTCTATTATATAAGTTCACTTTGTTTTTGTGACCTAGTCAAATAACACAAGCACTGCACTGACACTGCACTTATGCACTTTTAAACACTAGTTCGAAAGGTTTTGTTCTTTTAAGTCTTCTTTTAATGTTCGTGTAATCGAGAAGCTTTACAGCTTCCAGATTCACATGATGACGAAGTCGATGTTGGTGAGCTTCTGCGTAGTTTTGTATAATCTTGTTCACGAACTCCATCTTAAGGTCCCTGTGGAGATCGTGATTTCTGACGTACCAGGGTGCATTGGATATTTCCCTGAGTACTTTGTTCTGGAATCTCTGTATTATTTGGATATTGCTGGGTTTAGTACACCCCCAAAGTTGTATACCATACGTCCATACAGGCATCAGAACTTGCTTATATAGCATAAGCTTATTATGTAATGAGAGCTTCTAGAATGCCTTCCAAGCAGCCAATGCATTTTTTTATATCGTAATTCTAATTCCTCGCGTTTCTTTTTAACATGAGCTTTCCATCGAAGCTTTGTGTCTAGCGTCATACCCAGGTACTTCGCTGTATTTACGTAGGGGATAAGTTGCCGATTTAGGTAAATCGGGTGATATTGCGGTAGCTTATTGGTGAAATCTATATGCATTGATTTAGACTCGTTAAGTTTAATTCGCCACTTTATAGTCCATTCATTGACTTTGTTTATGGCAACTTGTACTTTTTCCACTGCTTCTTCGTGACTTTCTCCAGTTCCTATTATGGCAGTATCATCAGCAAATGTTGCAATGGTATTATTTTCTAGTGCTGGAATATCACAGGTGTATAATAAGTACAGGACCGGACCTAAAACACTTCCTTGCGGTACCCCAGCTTTAATTTCCTTGAGTTCAGAATATGCATCTTCTTGACGAACTCTAAACCATCTGTTCGAAATATATGACTCAAGAATATCGGCAAATGACTTTGGTAGCATAATTCTGAGTTTATAGATAAGCCCTTCGTGCCACACTTTATCGAAAGCTTGCGCTACGTCTAAAAATACAGTAGAACACACTTTCTTATCTTCTAATGATTTCTCTATTATATTAGTAATTCTGTGGACTTGGTCTGTTGTTGAGTGTTTTTCTCGGAATCCAAATTGGTGATCTGGTATTAATTTTCTGTCTTCTAGTAGGGGTTTTAGTCTCTTAAGTAACAGTTTTTCAAATAATTTTGAAATTACTGGTAATAAAGAGATCGGTCTATAAGGGGTTGTTTCATGAGGTGGTTTTCCGGGTTTAGCAATCAAGATAACTTCAGCGACTTTTCATAGCTCAGGTACATGTTTCAGTCGAAATGACGCATTTATGAGATTGGTAAGTTTCACTAAAGCTTTTCGAGGTAGATTTCTTAAGATTTCTCCGGTAATAAGATCGTATCCCGGAGATTTCTTTTTGCTTAAGTTGTACATTATTTCTTTAGATACTTCCTTTGGTGTCGCAAGTCTAATCTTTTGCAGATCATCTTGATTTTCTTCATTCTCACAGAAATCAATTGGATGACCTTCATTTGGCTGGAATATTATCTTCCAGGTGTTGAGCAAATCTATTAGTTTTTGAATGTTGTTGATGGCCCATGTTCCAT
This sequence comes from Oeneis ivallda, assembly GCA_029955525.1. Classification (NCBI taxonomy): domain Eukaryota; kingdom Metazoa; phylum Arthropoda; class Insecta; order Lepidoptera; family Nymphalidae; genus Oeneis; species Oeneis ivallda. Next base: position 20,334,733 of record JARPMR010000013.1, on the reverse strand, counting down.
TTTGCTCTTTAATAGGTGGTATATGTGTGATGGGTCTTTTTAGATTTCCAGTTACTTTCCAAAGAGAATAGTCCGTTTCTCTATCACCAGTCAAGTTTTGTAGGTAATCATTTAGTTTATATTCATTGTAATTTTCGATAGCTTTCTTGATTGTTTTGGTGAGTTTATTTAGTATTCTTTTATCTTGTGGTGACCTAGAAGCGTGCCACTTTTTTCTTTGCTTTCTCTTTATTTTAATGAGGTCGATAATTTCCTTAGGATAGGTGGTACCCCGACTCCATTTTTTTGTCGGAGGCGTATTATTCCAGGCCGACTTTTGTATGTCAGTTATAAATTTAGCTAGTTCCATATTGAGTTGATCTGGATTTTTCAAGGGGACCTGTAGGTTTATAACACTGTCTAATTCTATCTTAAAGCTCTCCCAGTCTGTATTCTTATTCACTAGAGTAAGCTTAGTTTCATTGACTGCAATAGTGTGTTTATTAATTATTAACATTATCGGTGAATGGTCCGAATTCATGTCATATTTTCCTTCAATACTAAGGTATTTTGGTTAGATATTCTTAGATATAAAGAAATCTATCAGATCTGGAATTTTTCGAGGATCAGTAGGCCAGTACGTTGGCATCCCAGTACTGACTACATCGCATCTCTTTTCTTTGATCGCACTTAGCAGTTCTTTTCCTTTTGTTGTTGTTAGTCTTGAGCCCCAGAAAATATTTTTGGCGTTAAAGTCTCCACCAATTATAAATCTGTGACCATATTGTTCCAAGAATCTTAGGTATTCGTGTTTTTTTAGAGAATGCCGTGGTGGGCAGTATATGGCTACGATTGTGATAGGGTATCGTTCTGTTTTGATATTTACTGCCACTGCTTGGATTTCTAACTCCTCGTATTAACTTTCTTCGTAGTGGTAAATATTCTCTTTTATTATAACAGCACTACCTCCTCTGGCTGAATTATGGGGATGTAGAGCGTGGTAAACTTTATACCCTTTGAATTTTATATAAGATTCTTTTGTAAAATGTGTTTCGGAGATCAAACATACGTCGATATTTTCGGTATCTAGGACTACTTGTAACTCATGTTGATGTTGTAGTAGCCCATTAGAATTCCATGCCAATATCTTCAATTCCTTATCCATTATTTTGTTCTGATATTTTCAAGTTTTCGCAGGCGGTCATCGAATGACGACATGAGTTTTAGAATCTCGTCTAATTTATTTAGAGTAGAATCGCTCGATTTATTAATGATGGGTACTTTATTTGATGCTACTTGTGCATATGTTACCTTTTTATTCGGATTTTCTTTAATGGTTTCGGAAAGTCGCATATTCTTGACCACTGGAGTTTGTTTTGCATTGGGCATTGCCTGGGTGTTTTGGGCAGAAGTTTTTTTGCAGGTCTTGTTTCTGATGGATTGCATTTCTTTGGCTACTATGCAACCTCGATAATTAGCCGGATGAGCCTCCCCACAGTGTACGCATTTGGGTTTCTGTTCAACTGGTTTTTTGCATTCAACACTAAGATGTTTTCCATTCCCGTCTAGGATGAGTTCAGTGACATACACACACACTCAAGAAATATATATATTAAGATTTGCGAAGTCAAAACAACGATAAATAAAAAGACAGTGATTATTATAAGATATTATACAAGTAATTACTTATTTATTGAAACAGTAGCTTTTGCCAGCGACGTTGTCCGCGCGGAATTAGGTTTTTAAAAATTCCGCATAAAATAATAATTATTGTCGTACCCACAACCTACGCTTATTTGGAGGGGAGAGGAGATTATTAGTCAAGTTCACCATGGCTAATATTCTTTAAAAGAACCGACTTCAAACGCAACTACAAAGTATATATACAAATTAAATATAAAAAAATATTTGTACAAAACTGACTTCAAACACCCGCACCAGTACAAAGTATACAATTTATTGTTGATTTTTTAAAGAACCGCTTGACCGATTTCGATAAAATTGAAATGGGACCTGGGAAGTATACCCTTTTAAACAAAAAAAGAGTTTTCCAAATCGGTTCAGGCGTCTTCGAGTAATCGGTGAACATGAATAAAAAAAAAGATTCCGACGAATTGAGAATAGTTAAATAGCCGGAGTTTTAAAAACTAAACCCACGCGGACGAAGTCACGGGCATCAGTTCATCAAACGGGTAGTACCTATTACATTTTCTACAAACTTTACTTGTTATCAAAATTAAGAAGAAGCACATTATATTTCACAGTTTTTCAGCTTTGTCATCCTAACAGCTTCCAATTCCAGATAGGAGTTCATAAATTGACCATTTTGCTCTCAACATACAGACGACTGGTAATGTCGCCTAGTGTCACTCCAGAAGGCTGTGTTGACTTGGCTACCCATTATTCGTTTCTAAGATCGCTTCCTCTAAAGCAGAAATTCCCAAAGTTTTTATCACGCCTCCTATCCTTCCAGAAGAGAGGCGTGATAAAAAATAGTTTCGAAACCCCTGCTCTAAAGCGTTAACGATCATAGAAAAAGAATAGAATACGCACAATATAATTTGGCTAGGGCTACAGGTAGCTCCTCTAGCACAATATCTTACATATCAACGTAAATAAAACTCCGTTACAACTCCATTTTACGGAAGCGAATGCGTTGGCGGAAGTAGGTACGATTTCTCGCGGAAGTTCCGCACTTACGGAGGCGGAGGCGAGGTTCCGTCACAACCCTACACTAGATAGCACAAAGAAAAGCTAGCTATCAAATATTTATGCCACCTCAATAGCCGTATAAAGTCGTGGCCATTATTTTTCACTACACGGACTATCGTGCTATCTCGCACCTATATAAATCGCACCGTCCATCGCCTCCGGCGCTTTTGATCTGGCACGTCCGCTTAAGTTATGGGTCCCTGGTGGCAGCCCAGCCTTTTGGTGATACATGTTCTGTTTACTTGCTTGCTCTGAACCAACTCTGAACGAGGAAATTACTCTATACTCTATACCCATCGGACCAAATGTGATTATGACGGTGATCACTGCTAAAATCATTATTATCTTATTATAAATGCGAAAGTGTTTTTGTTTGTTGGTTTGTCCTGTAATCACGCGGCAACAGAGCTACGGATTGACGTATCTTCTGCATTAGTTGAGGCCCTGGAGAGTGACATAGGCTACTTTTTATCGCGGAAAATCAAGTTCTCGCGGGATTTTTAAAAACTAGGCATAGGCCTAACTACTCTGCTTCAGCGGCGAAGGAAAATATCGTGAGGAAACCTGCATGCCTGAGAGTTCTCCATAATGTGAAGACCTAGTTCGCAATTGACCAGTATGGTTGCCGATACTATGACCTAAGCCCATAATATATCTCTTTAGAGAGAAGTGTCTCCGTCTTCTTGTCATCGTGCAGCCCACATTTGGTCTAAAGAACATTATTAGGAGCAAAAAGTATACTCGTAATACTACTTAAACTACGTCTAATCTGTATCTATCCGTTACCTCACGACTTTTGCTGAACCGATCTTGACAAAATTTTGCAGAGATAAGTAACTTGCACCAATATAAAAACGTATACACTTAAGGCACTTTTTGAATTTGAAAACATAAAAGCTCCAACGATATTTTAAAAAAAAGGAATTCCACACAAATAAAGTCGCGGTTATATTTCTTAATGAAATATTTCGCAATACGCACCCGATTCCAGTCGGCAATAGAGGAGCGTCTTGAGACCGTTCCTCGCCCGTATTTCACGGGATCGCCGAATAACGCCGGAATGGCCCATAAAGATGACACATTACGTCCAAATACACCAATAGTTTTAATGTATCACCTACATAACCGCGCTATGTACTCGTATGTGGGATATACTTTACTTGGAACGGCGCTTTATTGTCGTGGCTTTGTTCAAAAGGAATTTACTTGATGACTTCTATAGACGTAACCTAATTTAATTGTAGATAGGTACATTAATGTGAAGTTTTATAATATTAGTAAGAAAGTAGGGATATGATGAATTGTTAAGTACCTATACCTAAGCTATACAAAAGGTTATTTGACTGATATTTTTTTGCCAATTTAAAGTTTTTAAATAAGTATTACACAATGCCATTTTTCTTTTCTAAATATCTTATATTTATAAAGCAGTGGTCGGAAATATAGAGCTTTAAAGTTTCCTATTAGCCAAAGAGAGTGCTATTGTGACGTCACAAGTAGGTACACACAGTAGCTCCATACACTCTTCATCGTTTAAGAAATTGACAAATATCTAAAACACACTTGTTCGCAGTAAAACAACATATAGTAGGTACATAACATTTGTTTAATAACCGATTTATTTTCTGTTTTTACAAATGTTACGTTTTCGAAGAATAATATCAACATTTTGACAACAGTCAATTATGATCAAATACCCAATTTTGATTAAACCCACTTCTATACCAATAATAATGGTTGCTATATCAGTAGCAGTTGATTCAACCAGGTCGGTAGACAAAGATGGAGCCAATAACATCTAATCAGTACCTACTCTACGAAATTCCTAAAAACAGATATTATGAAAAACGCATACCGCGATAATTTGTTAGATAGGAAGGTTTATTAGATACTGGTCTCAATCAACAGACCGGCGTCAAATCTGTGACCCGTAAACGCTTTGACCATACCGGCAGGCGTATGTAGATACGTGGTATTGATTCGTGACCCACAAAGCTAGAGATAATGCATCACACACCACCGGTAGTCGGCACATGAAGACGCAGAGGTCATGTAATATGGGAGTCACTCGCTATCTAAAAATTTCAATGATTTTTCGGTGCCTTTATTGTATTGAAATGCTTAGATATCGATGAATAATAAAATTCTTTAGGACTTGCAACTCTGAACCATAAAAAGAGAATATCACCAAAAAGTTGTCTGTGTTTAAAAAAAAATTAAAATATGTAAAATATGGTTGATGCAATTTTTGATTGGCCAATCCTTACTAATAAGTATTATAAATAAGAAAGTTTGTTTTTCAATCACACAGCAAACTTGACAACGGATCGACATTTCCATGATGACCTGGAAGGTAACAAAGGCTTTAACCATAGCCGTCTCTATCTCCTGTAGAGAAGATAGAGACTATGCTATGCTTTAACTCACCGCAGGTAAAGTTGCAGGAAAAAGTTAGTGGGCATATTTACAAGCTAGATACAAACTTAACGAAAACGAAAAAACAACAACAGAAGATAAGGAAGGTAACATCATGTTTTATTAATAGATAGGAGTACTTTTACAAAACAAGCTTTGAGGGCAAAGGTGCTAAAGATAAGCTTAAATTGACAACGTCTCGTGTATTATATTAGGTAGATGGTATCGTTAAATCGCCAGTAAAGAGTAGAATCTTTTAGCACAGTGTCAAACCTTGTCTAACCTACTGCTGCAAAATTAGGGCATTTTAAGGGCTCTGTACCTCAAAAGGTAAAAAAGGAACCCTTATAAGATCACTCTCTTGTCCGTCTGTCCGTCTGTGCGTGGGTCACCACCGATTTTCTCAGGAATGGGTGGACCTAACTAGTTGAAATTTATACCCGATTTATACATATTTATATACTGAGGTCTATAGTCCCTATTAGGTGTATAAAAATCAAGGTCCTGAATCAACACGATAAAAAGATATGGGCCAATTTAGATTTTCGCGAAAACTTGTAAGTACTTACCAAAATTTACCTTAATTTGCAACTTTTTTTTATTTTTCGGAATTTTTCCTTTTCTTGTGCTCTAAGACCTAGCTATTAACCAAATTTGCAATTCTAGGTCAACCGGAAATACCCTATAGGTTTTGTGTCGAAAACCTATATAATATGGTAGTTCCCGTTGACCTAGAATCACGAAATTTGGCAAAAGCAAGGTCTTACAGCACAAATAAAGGAAAAATTCCAAAAAACTAAAATCGAAATGTTGAAAATTAAAGGGCGTTGCCCTAACATACATAGTTATATAATATATTGTTTTACTTTTTATTTTTTTATTAAAATGTTACAAACAAAACTTATAGCTAAACTAATCTAATTACTATACAAATCATACCCGCGTGGAATGGTGCCAAGAATACTCGTTTTACTAGAAACTTTTATAACTTCTGGATTACGGAACCCTCGGTGCGCGAGTCCGACTCGCACTTGGCCGGTTTTTTTAACACTAACATAATCACAACATAAAACTAGCACAGTCCCGAAAAACAAAGACAAGTGCATGATAGGAGTTAAGTTCATAGGCCGATAGGGTAAAGGCCGGATAGTTGTCACACTTTTTGAAATTACTTATCTTTCAGTACAAAAAGCAAAATACTAGGTATATTTATAAAACGGATAGGTAATTGGAACGTAGTTCCTTATCGCGCGGTGCGAAAGGGGGCTAGACGGATTAACACTTTTTGAAACCGACACTTTTTTGAATGTGAATTTGGCATTGTGTTCATTTGTTGGGCATTTTCACAGTACAATATTAGATCTCCGTAGCCTTGTGGTTTCTACAGTCGCATAAAGGTCGATAAGGGTCGATGGTTCGAGTCCCAGCTCGACAGACTGAATTTTCTATTTTTAATTTTATTTTAAATAAAATTGAAAATAGAAAATTCAGTCTGTCGAGCTGGGATTCGAACCATCGACCTTTAACTGTTTAGCGACTGTAGAAACCACAAGGCTACGGATATCTAATATTGTAGTGTGAAAATATTGAACACAATGCCAAATTAATTAATCGAAAGGAACTTCGTTCCATCCGGGTGTCCCTTGACACCTCTCAAGTTTTTTGGTTTATATTCTTCAAATTTATGAAAGTAAAAACGTCATTATCTTCGATATTTCCAGAGTATGGGCGATTTTTGCGGACCTCTAAATGAGTCAACTATCCCTAGTGTCTAATTCATATAAATTACGTTTAGGATAGAAGCTCCGCAGAGAAAGAGGACATTTACTTATCTCGCAAAAACTTTGATCGCACCTTACCATAATGCCTCTCGATGCAATCGCACTGAGACATGCAACACGGCCAACTAATTAGTTGTAGTTGTAGTCTCTCGATAGATTTAATATTTTTATAAAATTCTTTTTAAAAAACTGACTTCAAACGCCCGCGCCACTACTAAGTACATAATATTTTATTGTTGACTAGCTTATGCCCGCGACTTCATCCGCATGGATTTAGTTTTTAAAAATCCCGCGGGAGCTCTTTCATTATCCGAGATAAAAAGTAGCTCTCCCGGTCTGAGGAACCACTACTACATCCATTACTATACCCATGCAAAAAATCGCATCAATCCGCTGTTCTGTTGCGACGTGATTGAAGGACAAACCAACAAACAAACACACTTTCGCATTTATAATATGAGTAATGCTTTATTATAACACTTTTTATAATTGTTAAATTTTTTACAACCAAAGACAAAATTACGTTTAGCTGTCATTTACGTTTTGTTATTCCACTGTCATTTGCGTTTTGTCATTACATGTCAGATGCATTTTTGTTATACCACGTTTTATAGTGACTTGACGGAAACGCGGTCGAACGGGATAAAAAGTATCCTATGTCCGTCTCCTGGTTCTAAGCTACCTCTCCACCAATTTTCAGCCAAATCGGTTCATCCGTTCTTGAGTTATAAATAGTGTAACTAACACCACTTTCTTTTATATATATAGATTATTTAAAAACCCCTCGATCGATTTCGATAAAATTGAAATAGGATTCAAACAAAAAATAATTTTCCAAATCGGTTCAGGCGTCTTCGAGTAATCGGTGAACATACATAAAAAAAAGATTCCGACTTTGATAACCACCTCCTTTTTTGAAGTCGGTTAATATAATAACATGCGATCATCCGGGAATTACGATCTAGACAACTATACCACTGTGGCAACTATACTGGTTTTACCCTAAAACAGCCTGGAAATTAGGAAAAAAAACAAGTCAAAATTCTTACAACTAAAAAAGACTCGCAAAATTGACGATGAACAAGACACAATCAGATATGCAGAAAAAACGGAATCCGCGCGATGGAAAAAGCAAACCACAAAGTATAAAGTTAAATCGGCTATTGACATAAGTATTAAATTAGTCTGTTGCTAAGATTCGGTCATCACAAGGTTATCGAAAACAGAATGTTCAGTAAATTATTACAACGCCTTTTATTTTTTAAGTCGCCGCCTCCGATAAATATGTTTATTGAATTAATAACTACGATAAACATGATTATTTATAACTATTTCGACGCAATTAAAAAGTAGGTTGAACTGTAATTAATGTGACGGATGATAACTTTGTGTCGAGCGTGTTCAGTAGGAGACTAATTAAAATCCTTGATAAGTATTTTATATAGGTACTTGGAGATCATTAGATTTTTTCGGGATGAGTATTCGGCTAATAGAGCCGTTTATAGAGCTACAGTGACAAGTGAGTGCGTCTGCCTGGGAATGAGCCTTTGGGCTCTAAAAATCAGAAGGCATAGTCTTCCTTTATGGAACTCATTGTGGAAACACTGCATACATTGCATAGTATCTATTGAATTGTAAACCTGTTTTGAAAAGAGCAACCGCCGAGTTTCTTGCTGGTTCTTCTCGGCAGGAATGGCATTCCGAACCAGTGGTAGACTCATCGACGATTCAAAAGCACTTGTGAAAAGTTTATTTGAATAAAAAACAATTCTAACTATTATATTCTATTCCTTATACCTACGTCTCTGTGAAGCTCAGACCTCAGCTCAAGTTTGATAGGACTTGACTACTCCGTCTCTCCCGTGGCCATTGTATAAGGTTCTACGTACGGGTGACATTAGAAATAGGGGGCCAGAGCATTAGATATGTTAAAGATGTCATATAGGTACCTACATGCATGTATGTTCTTATGCATGCATGATGCATCCCATGCATAAGGAACCTCGTTCTCTACACGGTGATGACTTTCTTCGCGGTTTCAATACTCTTTAAAGTTTTCTAAGACTGTTGATACTTAGATATTTCTCAGCTAACAAAATTACAGCAAAACTTGACAGTTAAAAACGTGATAAGAGCCTCCTAAATCTAAAAGACAAAGCAACAATACGACATGCAAACAACAAATCCGTCCTTCAGGTGAAACTAAGTGTACCTGAATACTAAGATAGTTTGTCCGTCAACGCCTCCTACATGATTTGTTGCGTATTGTCGACAGGCAACCACCATGCAATAACCTCCTCATAACATGCAGTGACTCAATACGCGGATTTGTTTAACAACTGCTATCGACACCAACATTGTAGTACAAAATATTATGTGTGCAACGAATGAACGGTACTTTCCTATTTTCATATAGTAAGTATATTATCTGACACTACATCATCATCATATATATTCACAACCCATCCACGTGGATTTAGTTTTGGAACGTAGTTCCTTATCGCACGGTGTGGAAGGGGGCTAGACGGAAAAAATTAAGACAAAATTGAACCGACACTTTATTGAAACCGACACTTTTGAATGTGAATTTGGCATTGTGTTCAATATTTTCACAGTAGGTACAATATTAGATCTCCGTAGCCTTGTGGTTTCTACAGTCGCATAAAGGTCGATGAGGGTCGATGGTTCGAATCCCAGCTCGACAGACTGAATTTTCTATTTTCAATTTTATTTTAAATAATTTCTACATGTGGAATTTTTCCCTAATTTTTTTATTTTTATTATTAATTAAATTTTTTATTTTCTGTCTGTCGAGCTGGGATTTGAACTATCGACCTTTAACTGTTTAGCGACTGTAGAAACCACAAGGCTACGGAGATCTAATATTGTAGTGTGAAAATATTGAACACAATGCCAAATTAATTAATCGAAAGGAACTTCGTTCCATCCGGGTGTCCCTTTCACACCTCTCAAGTTTTCAAAAGTCAAGTCAAGTCTAGTATAAAAAAAATAACTATTATACTATCCTGTAGTTTTCATTCATGTACCTAGTCCTGGTATAAAAAATAATTAAAAAACAAACAAACAAGAAAAGCGCACTGTCACTACTTCGCGAGTGAGATTCGAACCTGCGACATCTAAAGAAAGTGGCCGCTCGCCCACTGCGCCAAACAGAGGTGAATGTGAACCTCTAAAATTTTGAACGCTTACACTAGCGGCACGCTATGATGGCCGGTTTGACACATTACAATAGTGATGTGGAATGTCAATTTATTCTCGAACAAAAAACAATTAAGTTTTGTTTTTGTACCTGATTAAATAGGTTTAATAAAACAAAAATGTATATGTTTATTTAATTTATTTGAACGAACTGAATATTTGAATGAAAATGAATATACATACTTTATATGCACACAAGAAACATATGAATACAAAAGATACCAAAAAAGGTGCCACAAAAGGCCATAATTAATCAGATTCGTCCATACTACTATTTTCACTGTCGTCACTGCTATCATCACCTACATTAATAATTATATGTTCGTTTTCTATAATATTATCTATTTTCACATCTCTTTCATAATCTTCCCTTATTAATTTAACAGTTCTATTCACAACCTTTTCCCAGTCTCCTTTAGTCACATGTTCACAAGCTTCTTCTAATAATTTTAGCATTTTTTTTGTGGTAAATGGGGGTTCTGTATTGTGTCTTGCAGCATATCCCTTAATTTGAGCCCACACCAACTCAATCGCATTATACTCACAATGGTAAGGCGGTAACCGTATAACTCTGTGCCCATGTTCTAATGCTATTTCGTCAATGACGTATCGGATCTTGGTTGGTTTGTTTTCTTTTAAAAGACGTACTAATTCCGCTTTTAACATATTCATGTTTGCATCTACGCCATTTTTACGAAGCCATGCGACGATATCAGCTTTCTTTTGGGATTGGGCAGGTGGCTTGTCAATTTGCATCGAGTGGTATGGGGCGTTGTCCATAATTATAATAGATGGTTCAGGGAGGCTACACAACATTGAGGTAAACCATTCAGTAAACTTTTCTCCATTCATGTCTTCATGATAGTCTCCAGTGGTTTTTGACGCAAAAGCCATGAGAGAACCTTCGACAAACCCGTTGATGGTTCCGGCGTGACAAATTATAAGTCGCGATCCTTTTCCTACAGGAACTTTGGAAGTAGATGCTGCTGTGTCATCGTTCCAAGAACGGCCTACAGTATGGTTAGCATTAAGCCATGTTTCATCCAAGAACACAACATTTTGCCAATTTTTGATTTCTTTCACTTGCCGTAAAAAAGTATACCTTGCCATCGCTATATCAAATCTTTCCATCAATATTTTGCGTTTGTTACATTTTTTGTATCGAAATCCAATGGTCTTCAAAATCTTCGTTAAAGAACTTTCCCCACCGAAGAATAATCCAGCTTCCTTCAGTGAATGCACCAACTTTTTTCTTGTTGGATACTCCTTCTGTAAATAGTAGCCGTAAACATGTCTTCGGATAGCATCGGCATCAAAGCTATCGATGCCTACGACTGGTTTTGCTCGTTTTCTCTTTTTTGGTGTGTGAAGTTTATTTTCTTCTGTGCCAGTCTCGCCATATTTTTTTTTAGTTATCCGTCTAACAGTTCGTTGTCCAATATTAAGCGCATCAGCTACGCGTTCAACCACTGACGTTATAGGTAAAATTGGCCCTCCATTTTGAGCTTCACGATCGAAATAGTTACGAAGGCGTATTACGAACTCACGTGTCTGACTATTTAGAACAGTTCTCTGCGTACGTTCGGTCATATCGACGAAATCCACAACAAAGGGCTTGAACAGAGTCCAAATTAACGAGCAAGGGTCAACAGTAATGCAGTATCAATATTTGAAATCCAAAGCCAGGTCAAAACTATATCACAATCGCATTGCACTGACAGTTTATACTTTTCGAAGCAACGTCAATTCGAAACTGCTTTGTTTTGCATTGAGCATTGACGCGAGTTTGCCGGAGGTAGTAGTTGTGCTAGCCAGCGATCCTATGTGACGATCGTATTAGATTCCATTTTTAAAAATTTTCAATTTAGAAAACCAAATGCCGAGTTGTGGTATATATCATATAAAAATAAAAATTTTACCTTTTGTATGAAACAGCTGATATTTTTTTGCGATTTCAGAGGTTTGTCCACATAGTGAAAATTGTTCATATTCACAAGTACATTCACCCCTTAAATGGTGCAAACTGATTTTTCTACACTTGTATACATTTTAGAAATCAATTTAATAAATAAATTTTGAGTCCTAAACCTAAAACTACATTCGATAAAATTTATGAATCTCTGCACATCACTATCGTCAATAAAGTAATACAATTATTTCCTTCAAAGTCGTTATCAATTAATACGGAACTTCATGAGCGGACAAACGTCAAACCGGCCATCATAGCGTGCCGCTAGTGTACTGAACGATGGTGTTAGGTTTTTTGTCGTTACGGAATTTCTTGATTTGGTCGCCGCGCTCAAACTGTTTGTCCTAGTTCAAAACCCGCGATAAAAGCTATGCAATAGCTTAATAATAATTACCTACTTAGTCTTATCCGAGCGTAAAAATATTTTCGCAGATTTTAAATAAGTACAAAAACTGTCAGAACGCCCAATTTATTCCTCGGCTAAACTTCACTCGACGACGGTGGTGAAATCGCAATTAGATCTTTTGCAAAATATACCTAGAATACAACGGATACATTTTTTGAAAATGGAATATACATAATCTTTTTTAGTACCTATATAGTACCTATATAGTATCACTGCGGAGATATTGTGTAAAAACTTTCATTAAAATGATAGCAAGGACAATAATTTTCAAGAATAAAGAACGTACAATTGCAACGCAGAGTATGCATTCGAGCAGAAGTGGCATGCGAATAAAAATAAATCACCCGTGATTTATGTCAGCCAAGTTGTTCCGGGCCGTTCGCGTTGCTACGGCGCAATGTATGACGCCTCTGCATTCTGTGCAATTCTGCGAGCTGGGCTTTTGAGATCCTGGCCTTTAAGACGTCGTGATAAGAGCTACAATAGTTTGGCATTTTGATTGTAAGTCTAGTGATTTATTAAGGTCGTAAAGAAGTAGGTACCAATCTACCTACAAATGTTGTTATGATCTTTTATGACTTTTGTTAAAATTATTGAAGCATTGGACTTTATGCAGGTAACAAGCCTTATTGCAAAATGAGGACTATAGATCCTATGCAACGGAAGTCTTTTCTAAATACTAATGATAATTGATAACGTATAGGTACCTACTTACTTAGCAGTCGACTGGGTATGCAATTGTACATACACACGTCAGTAACTAGATATTTGTGATGATATTAGAGGGTCAAAGGCCTGTTTGTTCACCCCATGCCTCGGAGTCCACCGCATGATAATCTTAAGAAAAACCTTTCCATTATGGTAAGGGGTCCGTTCAGCAATGAGAAATAGAAATACCTTACCATTAGGGTTCGGGGCTCCTACCCTTAGCGATATGAAATATACTACCCAGAGAAAGCATCACAAGAATGGAAGCAATGATGGTTTTTATTGCATAATTAATTTGGCATGCAAGTTATCCCTATGAATTACCAGGCGTATTTCATAGGGATAACTTGCATGCCAAATAACAGCTCTTTAGTACCTACCAACAATCTGAGTTAAGGTGGAAGACACGGGTCTGCCCGCGAAATTAAAATTTAATTTGGTTTTTCGCAATTTGTAAACTTAAACGACAAAGTAGGCTTATGGCCTTCAAATTACGCCAGTGGAATTATCATCTTCACAGGTTTACATAAAAATCTTTACTTGAAAGTGACCCGTTTAAGAAATTAATCAAAATACTGAGTTGGACCTGAGTTACTCACAAATTAGTCGATATTTTGATTAATTTCTTAAACTGGTCATCTTTCAACAAAATTAAATTTGAATTTCGCGGGCAGACCCATGTCTTCCACCTTAAACCACGGAAAGGCAGACAGACGGACGAATTCAGCGAAACTATATAGTCCGGGAGGAATCGGCGCATGCGTATCGAAAACTATTCCACCTCAATTTTTTTATGCGATCCTCTTCAAATGGCCCTCCTAATTATATAAATGCATGTTGCCAGGGCGCCACCTGGTGCCATATTGTTTAAACCGAAATTGTTTAAACAATTGCAAGGAATTGTTATTTTTCAACCGGACAAATTTTTTTTATATTCTTTATTGAAATACCAATAAAAAAGGTCCTATGACTTTTCACGATAAAGTTAATATTTTTAAAGATATGAATTTTTAAAGGTTCGAAAAATCTCAAATTTGGGTACTTTCGACCTATGAAAAATATATTTAAAAAAAAACATAATGCTTTAGTAATATTTTTTTTTAATTCTCTATACAATAGTTAATAATATTGTTAATAGAGATTTAAAAAAATTTCATTGTTTATATCTTTTTTTTAATTGTTAATTTCGCGCGCTCACAAGTATGCGTCGCTTATAGTCTAGATTTCCTTACTTGAATATTCAGGTAAACAAACACCTCTTGATATAAATATCACTTATTTACACTCCAACCACACATTTTGAACTGTGTTTAACTGTCTAGATCTGTTCATTAAACACATTCGTTACGATTTACACTTGAATGTTTAGAAAAAACATTCAAATGAATTGAATAATAGTTATTTATGCAACTGTTGTATAATAAGGGGTATTAAAACACGAATGCGGGTTTATCACACGAGGCGTAGCCGAGTGTGATAATAGTATCACACATGTGAATCATATGTGTGTCATAGTATCACATGAGTGTGATAAACCCACATTCGTGTTTTAATAGTATTTACTGTATTGAAAATTTGTTTTGAAAAGTTGAAAAGAGCAACCGCCGAGTTTCTTGCTGGTTCTTCTCGGCAGGAAAGGCATTCCGAACCAGTGGTAGATTCCTTGACTATTCAAAAGCACTTGTAAAAGTTTATTTGAATAAAAAATATTTCTATTCTATTCTATTCTATTCTATAATACCCCTTATTATACAACAGTTGCATAAATAACTATAATTCAATTCATTTGAATGTTTTTTCTAAACATTCAAGTGTAAATCGTAACGAATGTGTTTAATGAACAGATCTAGACAGTTAAACATAGTTCAAAATGTGTGGTTGGTGTGTAAATAAGTGATATTTATATCAAGAGGTGTTTGTTTACCCGAATACTCAAGTAAGGAAATCTAGACTATAAGCGACGCATACTTGTGAGCGCGCGAAATTAACAATTAAAAAAAAGATATAAACAATGAAATTTTTTTAAATCTCTATTAACAATATTATTAACTATCGTATAGAGAATTAAAAAAAAATATTACTAAAACATTATGTTTTTTTTTAATATATTTTTCATAGGTCGAAAGTACCCAAATTTGAGATTTTTCGAACCTTTAAAAATTCATATCTTTAAAAATATTAACTTTATCGTGAAAAGTCATAGGACCTTTTTTATTGGTATTTTAATAAAAAATATAAAAAAAATTTGTCCGGTTGAAAAATAATAATTCCTTGCAATTGTTTAAACAATTTCGGTTTAAATAATATGGCACCAGGTGGCGCCCTGGCAACATGCATTTATATAATTAGAAGGGCCATTGGAAGAGGATCGCATAAAAAAATTGAGGTGGAATAGTTTTCGGTACGCATGCGCCGATTCCTCCCGGACTAATAAGGCTTCCTCGTTTGTTACGCTATTAGTTAGTAGTTAAGATTAAGTTAATTGACGATTCAAAAGTACTTGTAAAAGTTTATTTGAATAAAAAACATTTCTATTCTATTCTATTCTATTCTACTTTATTAGTTGTTTTACTAAGGAACCCTAAAAATTATCTGGAATTTGAGATTATGTATTAGGTTTAATAATGCACTTAACCTTCCCCGGTAGAAAAAACGATGTCATCGCAGGATCAAAATTCAAATGGCGTCACATCCCTTTCGGCCCGGAAATTGAACTCAGGGACCGTCGCTTGACCGCGGCCCCCGGGACTGACAGCTGTCAAAACGGTCCGCCATTTTGGATGATGCCATTTCTGATGTGGCATAATAAAATATTTATTTACCAGTTCTCTCCCACTACTTCGTCTGCGTGGAGTTAGGTTTATAAAAATCCGACGGGAAACCTTTTTTTTTTATTCGCCGACAAGATAGTCCTTGACTGCGATCTCACCTGATGGTAAGTGACGATGCAGTCTAAGATGAGTAGCGGGCTAACTTGGAAGGGGTATGGCAGTGTACAATGTACAGTTCAACCCATAATAAAAATTTATCTCATCTTATGTGTTTTCTCTCATGACAAAAAGTTAGCCTACTTCCAGGACCTCAATTATTGATTGTAACTAACTAACAATCAAACACACTTTCACATTCATAAAATTAGGAGGGATGGCACTAATCCTTAATAAAATTATAAATGCGAATTATAATTATAAAGTGTATCTGTTTGTTGGTTTGTCCTTCAGTCATGCAGGCAACGAATCGACGTGATTTTTTGCATGGTATAGTTTTAGGACTTGGAGACCGACATAGACTACCTTTTATCCCAGAAAAAAGAGGGTCCCCGCAGGGAAAAACCTAATACCACACAGAAGAAGTCGCGGGCAGACGCTAGTATTACAATAAAAGACACGAGCGAAGTACCGTAACAAAATAGCTTTAAATTCAAAATTGACCCATAAAGCTGTGTGGCCGTACCATAAAATGGACTTTAAAAATCAATTCATGACCCCTAAGGTCACACTAACCCGAGATCGCAGGAGATATCGTTTAGCAAACTATGGATCGATAGTGGAATTGCACCGTAAGGCGTAAGTACCCGTCACGACTGTATCGATATTACCAATAAATCTGATGTATTTCCCAGCACCGATACTTTCCTAGATCGCTGCGTGTGCGCCACTATCTATGCTAAGCACAGAGGAGATGGACCTCAAAATAAACTACGAAATAAATCAAAATGAATCCAAAAGATACCGGCCGAATTGAAAACCTCCTTCTTTTTGTAAGTCGGTTAAAAATAAACATGGAAGTAAGTAATAATTGCATGTTCGCTCATAAGATGGCTCAGGGACACTCAGCGGGTGATGGAGAGAATTAGTTCGGAGTATCCCTGCATGGCATGGCATGGCGAAATCCATAGCAGGACTCTGGAGTTACCTTATACAGAATTATCATCGAGTCGCTGATAATAATTCAAAAGCAAAGCTGAGAAGGCAATTGGCGGGAAGAACCAATAGACATTGGGATCCCAAATGTGCTAAAAGTTGCCAAACATGGATTTGAAATAATAAATGTAGGTACCAGAAACCTGGTAAGACGCTATGATAGATAAGTCAACTCTTATGGACCGGGAGCCAGGTACAAATTCGGTCAATTATTTCCTCTCGAGCGAAACTTCGTGAAACGCATTAGGGATTTATATTATGAATATTCGCGACCTTCAGCTGCGACTCCGTGGGTGGGGCGGGCAGTGGCAGCCTCCAACGCATGGAGAAAAAAAAAGTTTTTTAGTCATTTCCTCCCATTTGAAAATTTGTCAGATTATAGTTTACCTAATATTTTGAAGGAAAAATAAAGTCAGCTGACCATAACATGGTGGATTATACGTCAGCTGGCTGCTTGAACATGAAAAAAATAATTATATATTCAATGATTTCCTCTCAACTAAAAATTTACCTGGTGATCGTTTATATGCTACTATGAATGAAAATTAATTTCAGCTTGCTGTATCGCGGTGGAACTTTGAGTAATAAACCAACACAGGAGAAGACTTGACGCGCGTACCCCTCTGTAAGTTGGGTATGAGCAGTGGTCCTACTCGTTATATAAAACCTTTGAGTAATAAACCAACACAGGAGAAGAATTGACTCGCGTACCCCTCTGTAAGTTGGGTATGAGCAGTGGTCCTACTCGTTATATAAAACTGTTTGACTCGAGTCACGCGCCTGTCAACTACGTATGGTTAGCGGGGAATGAGCTCCGCTATAAATGCCGAATATGAGAGTATTTTATTCTAAAAAAATATTTAAAAAATCCAGTTTACTAAAGGATAACATTTATTTACTTCTCATGTATTATTTTATCCAAATAATGCAATACTTATGCAGAAAACTTAAGAAAACTGTCGATCTGAAAATGTTGCTACTTAATCGTACATGAAATAATTTGGGGAAAATATTGAAAATTAATCTTCCTACTTACTATTCGTTTAGAGACCTTTTTCATGAACTGCATTATAAATTGATCCCATAGAATTAAAATCATGATAAAATAGGAAGGGGTGAACGACTAATTTATAAGCTTTAAGTAAAATATGACTAGATATATAAATACGAACTTTGATCGTCTGTGGGATTATCAAATAATGATAAAAATTCTTTCTATAAAACCAACTTTAAACGCCACTACAAAGTATAAAACAATTTTAATTTGTACATGTATGTTGAAGTCGGGCGGGCCTAAATATAAATGATGAAACCAATGCGCGACGCTAGCCCAACTTTGCCCGATCGGCGTATGAAGTCGGTTTTTTAAAGATATTTTTTTTTTACATTATTATTTTAAGCTTTTTAGTGTATATCTCTGATCGCGAGCAATTTGCTCTTAATCATTGAGTTCCTTCCTCCATTACCGAAGATATGAATCACCTTCTCTTCACCTTTTAAATAGGCCCAACCTTATTATGCGTTCTTTCAAAAAAAATTGAAATCGGTTCAGATTTGACGTAGTTATGGAGTAACATCTAACATTATATCAACAACAATTTATATGGGAACCACCTCTGAAGTATGCCCTACTAAACAAAAAAAAATATCAAATTCCATTCATTATTTGGCGGAATAATTGCGTAACAAATATACCAAAAAATTCGAATTGAGAATCTCCTCCTTTTTTGAAGTCGCGTAAAATGATTTCATTATTATAACGATCGCAATGGTGTCTGATTGGCTGGTACTCTCCCACTATTGTTTAAAATGCATTGATGCAGCTAAAGCTCCATAAACTCAGCGAATTCATAAAATTAGTTTTTTTACTCAATTATTTCAAAAGTTATAGGTATATATTTCCATATAGCCAGTGTGGTATAATTTTCTAAATATATAAAATGAAAAGGTGACTGACTGACTGATCTATCAACGCACATCTACTATGACGTAGGCATCCGCTAAGAAAGGATTTTTACAAATATAATACAAAAAAATAATGAAAACGAGACTAAAAAATTGTTTAATAATAATGATTAGTTCCACGTAAGTCTTTCTTAGTCGAAAATTAGGACTTTAATTTTATGAAGTCGGCCACACCGCAATAAAATTAGGGCTGGACAGCAAGATTTCATATTATGTCGATATTGGTGGGGGGATTGTATAAATTATTTATACCGAGATATTTTTATCGTCTTACTAATGGTTCATTGACGAAAAAAAATAATTTAAATTCTATACATATTATTTGGTTCATTAAAACTTGGCAATTGAATTAAAGTACCCATACTTCTTATTCATCGCGCTAGGTTTACCGGAAAGCTAAATAGCTTGGCGGTGTTTTATAACAGATGGGGTGGCCACTATAGCCATGGCGGCAGCCTAGCATTACAAACAAATATACACTTCGTTCAGATGAAGTAGATGAAAAAAATAAGCTTTCCAAGTAAAGTGTGTAGGTGCAACTTTTAACTTACCAATCATAACTTTAAATAAAAATTTTTTTTAGGGTTCAGTTTTTACTTTTTATGTTTCCTCCATGCTGGACTGAGAGAATATTATTCAACGCTGGAAAACGATCTTGTAAATCGAAAAAGTGAACTTTGAACCAGAGCCAATAACGTTTTAAAAAATCATAACAGCTCATAATAAGCTATCAGGAGCAGATTTTTTTCAAAAATCATATTTTTTAATGTAACACATCAGATGATACTAATTATATAATTCTAAAGTAGTAGTTTTTCAATTTCAAGAAGCAATGTTGCTGTAACTTGGTATTTGAAAGATATGAAACCACGAAATAACTCTAAACTCTGAAATGCTGATTATGATGTATCTATTTTTAAGGAAACATGATGTAGTCCTAACAGTTTGTACTTAATATACTTTTTAGTAATAGATACATCGTAAATTTCGCTTTAAACATAAATAAAACAAATGATGTTTCATTAAAAATGCTGTATGTTTATTTAAACAAGATTACTTAAAAAATCAATGTGTTCAATATTAATACCCACTACGTATTCAAATAAAAATTAAATGTCGCTCAACTTAATAAACAATATTATTAAAAATTATAAAAACCTATGACAAAGTACAGCACTCCCTGGTGGCTTATAATCTTAAATCATAACTAAACAGCTTCTCTAAGGTGATATACTATGGTACCTACAGCATGCTCTCAGCATGAGATTGAGAGTATAGTGACGGAGTAAATATCTTGGTATCTACAAAATCTCTTAATAATCAGATAATCCTAAGTCCTTACAGTAAACCTAAGTGCACTGCACTGCTAAAAAGTATTGATAACTTTTTTGAAGTATCTGTATAATATTGAAAAATAGATTGTGTCTTAGTATTTACAGCATTTTTGAGAACGTTTAAAAATATGAATAACAAAAAATATATACTATAAACATGCAGAGAAGGTCAACATAGTATCTTAGAAAAATAATGTCGTAGGAAAACGAAAATCCAACAATCCGACGCAGTATCTTTTTCTTCCAAATATATAAAAAAGTAGTTTTATTATTTTTCGAAATAAGCTAGATCGCTTTCCATCGTCAATATAGGTCAAAGTTTCTAGCTGTATCTTTACGCAAGTACTAAAAGCCTACAAAGAGTCAATCTAATAGCAAAGGCATATTATGACTAAAATAACGGCAAGAGCCTCGTTTCCTAGCGCTTCTATATAGGTACCTACCATGTTAAAGATCTCGAACAAAAAAATTTACTCTCGAATAAAGTAACTCTGTTGTAAATAATTATTAGAAGAACTTATCGAAAGTCGATAATCGATAGTGTCAAATCCCTAAAATGCTTACACATATGATGCGATTGTTTCATGTAATGATAGAGCGTCCCTGTGTGTGAATGTGATTGTGTGCATATAATTTAAGGTAGTGTTTGCTAATTATATTGTGTGCGTGCATAGCGACGTGATGGAAAAATGCACCTGTAGTAAGCAAGTTTTCATGTGTGCTACCTCGCCCCCCACCGTAATTGACAGACTTTTTTGCAAATAAATTAGGCGTCAATTCCTCTCCATTGCTGGTTTATTACTCAAAGTATAAAACTGTTTGACTCGAGTCACGCGCCTGTCAACTACGTATGGTTAGCGGGGAATGAGCTCCGCTATAAATGCCGAATATGAGAGTATTTTCTTCTAAAAAAAATATTTAAAACATCCAGTTTACTAAAGGATAACATTTATTTACTTCTGATGCATTATTTTATCCAAATAATGCAATACTTATGCAGAAAACTTAAGAAAACTGTCGATCTGAAAATGTTGCTACTTAATCGTACATGAAATAATTTGGGGAAAATATTGAAATTAATCTTCCTACTTACTATTCGTTGAGAGAACTTTTTCATGAACTGCATTATAAATTGATCCCATAGAATTAAAATCACGATAGAATAGGAAGGGGTGAACGACTAATTTATAAGCTTTAAGTAAAATATGACTAGATATATAAATACGAACTTTGATCGTCTGTGGGATTATCAAATAATGATAAAAAATTCTTTCTATAAAACCGACTTTAAACGCCACTACAAAGTATAAAACAATTTTAATTTGTACATGTATGTTGAAGTCGGGCGGGCCTAAATATAAATGATGAAACTAATGCGCGACGGTAGCCCAACTTTGCCCGATCGGCGTATGAAGTCGGTTTTTAGGGTTCCGTACCCAAAGGGTACCAACGGGACCCTATTACTAAGCCTACGCTGTCCGTCCGTCCGTCCGTCCGTCCGTCCGTCAGCGGGCTGTATCTCGTAAACCGTAATAGATAGACAGATGAAATTTTCACATATTATGTATTTCTATTGCCGCTATAACAACAAATAATAAAAATTAAATTAAATTAAAAAATTAAATTAAAATATTTCCATGGGTACATGGAAATATTTTTATTTAATTTTTTTAACGGAACCCTAAAAGAGCGAGGCCCGACTCGCACTTGGCCGATTTTTTAAAGATATTTTTTTACATTATTATTTTAAGCTTTTTTGTGTATATCTCTGATCGCGAGCAATTTGCTCTTAATTATGAGTTCCTTCCTCCATCACCGAAGATATGTATCATCTTCTCTTCACCTTTTAAATAGGCCCAACCTTATTATGCGTTCTTTCAAAAACAATTGAAATCGGTTCAGATTTGACGTAGTTATGGAGTAACATCTAACATTATATCAACAAAAATTTATATGGGAACCACCTCTGAAGTATGCCCTACTAAACAAAAAAAAAAAATCAAATTCCATTCATTATTTGGCGGAATAATTGGGTAACAAATATACAAAAAATTCAAATTGAGAACCTCCTCCTTTTTTGAAGTCGGTTAAAATGATTGCATTATTATAACGATCGCAATGGTGTCTGATTGGCTGGTACTCTCCCACTATTGTTTAAAATGCATTGATGCAGCTAGAGCTCCATAAACTCAGCGAATTCATAAAATTAGTTTTTTTACTCAATTATTTCAAAAGTTATAGGTATATATTTCCATATAACCAGTGTGATATAATTTTCTAAATATATGAAATGAAAAGGTGACTGACTGACTGATCTATCAACGCACATCTACTATGACGTAGGCATCCGCTAAGAAAGGATTTTTACAAATATAATACAAAAAATAATGAAAACGAGACTAAAAAATTGTTTAATAATAATGATAAGTTCTACGTAAGTCATTCTTACTCGAAAATTGGGACTTTAATTTTATGAAGTCGGCCACACCGCAATAAAATTAGGGCTGGACAGCAAGATTTCATATGTCGATATTGGTGGGGGGATTGTATAAATTATTTATACCGAGATATTTTTATCGTCTTACTAATGGTTCATTGACAAAAAAAAATATTTAAATTCTATACATATTTGGTTCATTAAAACTTGGCAATTGAATTAAAGTACCCATACTTCTTATTCATCGCGCTAGGTTTACCGGAAAGCTAAATAGCTTGGGGGTGTTTTATTACAGATGGGGTGGCCACTATAGCCATGGCGGCAGCCTAGCATTACAAACAAATATACACTTCGTTCAGATGAAGTAGATGAAAAAAATAAGCCTTCCAAGTAAAGTATGTAGGTACAAGTTTTAACTTACCAATCATAACTTTAAATAATTTTTTTTTAGGGTTCAGTTTTTACTTTTTATGTTTCCTCCATACTGGACTGAGAGAATATTATTCAACGCTGGAAAACGATCTTGTAAATGGAAAAAGTGAACTTTAAACCAGAGCCAATAACGTTTTAAAAAATCATAACAGCTCATAATAAGCTATCAGGAGCAGATATTTTTCAAAAAACATATTTTTTAATGTAACACATCAGATGATACTAATTATATAATTCTAAAGTAGAATTACTTTAGTTTTATACATTAGTTTTATATCAATTTCGACTAATAGTTTTTCAATTTCAAGAAGCAATGTTGCTGTAAATTGGTATTTGAAACATATGAAACCACGAAATAACTCTAAACTCTGAAATGCTAATTATGCTGTATTTATTTTTAAGGAAACATGATGTAGTCCTAACAGTTTGTACTTAATATACTTTTTAGAAATAGATACACCGTAAATTTCGCTTTAAACATAAATAAAACAAATGATGTTTCATTAAAATGCTGTATGTTTATTTAAACAAGATTACTTAAAAAATCAATGTGTTCAATATTAATACCCACTACGTATTCAAATAAAAATTAAATGTCTCTCAACTTAATAAACAATATTATTAAAAACCTATGACAAAGTACAGCACTCCCTGGTGGCTTATAACCTTAAATCATAACTAAACAGCTGCTCTAAGGTGATATACTGTGGTACCTACAGCATGCTTTCAGCATGAGATTGAGAGTATAGTGACGGAGTAAATACCTTGGTATCTACAAAATCTGTTAATAATCAGATAATCCTAAGTCCTAACAGTAGGTACACCTAAGTGCACTGCACTGCTAAAAAGTATTGATAACTTTTTTGAAGTATCTGTATAATATTGAAAAAAAGATGATGTCTTAGTATTTACAGCATTTTTGAGTACGTTGAAAAATATGAATAACAAAAAAAAATATAATATAAACATGCAGAGAAGGTCAACATAGTATCTTAGAAAAATAATGTCATAGGAAAACGAAAATCCGACAATCCGACGCAGTATCTTTTTCTTCCAAATATATAAAAAAGTCATTTTGTTATTTTTCGAAATAAGCTAGATCTCTTTCCAGCGTCAATATAGTCCAAAGTTTCTATCTGTATCTTTACGCAAGTACTAAAAGCCTACAAAGAGTCAATCTAATAGCAAAGGCATATTATAAGTGATCAAACGAACTTACCTGAAGTGAAGTTCGATCATTATTATATGAGTTGCTTCATCCGAAGATATAATTATTACAAAGTAGTCACTCCAGTCGCCAGAGATAAGTCCGCGTATTTTACAGTTATACCCTACCCTAAAAATAAATCACCTTGGCAGCACCGTCTTAATTTTGCTCATTATTTTTAGAGATGTATACCTACGGTTCAAAACTTTTTTATTTGGGCAGTCAGGGAGGGTGGGTAATTATATCTTCGGATGAAGCAACTCATATAATAATGATCGAACTTCACTTCAGGTAAGTTCGTTTGATCACTTATTATATTTCTTTGCTTCATCCTCAATATAATTATTACAAAGTAGTTGTTTAGAGTAAAAAGTTTTGATAAACATGTACGCAATACAGATTTTGTAAATCGTGTATTTTTAATCACTTTCTTATGGAAATACTAATTAATTTGCTTGCATACACTTTAACAATATTAAAATTTATTTATGATATTATTATTATAATATTATTTAATACTATAAATTAGAATATATTTATTTTTATGATTAGGTATAATTCATAAATTGATTCACTATTAGATGTGTTAACGCAATTATTATTAAGACCTGTCTTGGCAGGGTCTGGCATAATCTCCCTCATCCGCCATGGATCTAACATCTAAGCAGGGAAAGAATGAGTTCGATGTGTTAGTCCAGCCTGCCGTTTTTCTAATTTCTTCAACGCTCGCCTGAGCGTGAGGCGCTGTGCGCTTGTGTCAACGCTGCTCCCTAATACCGTTTACTTGATCCACCTGCTGATCGATTGAAGTTCGGAGTTTTTGTAAGGCTTCTTGTGGGTAAATAGCAGGTTATTTGTCCCCTCAGATCTCATATTTTTAGTTCTGGAAATATAGTCTGTGGAGGGGTGTAGCAGGGCAGATGCTCAGATTTTCTTGAAAGTAAGGTAGGAAGAGAGAGAGAGAATAGGCTTGGTATCTGCCGCAGCGTATGTTTTTTTTTTTTTTTTAATTTACCGTTATTCTAATTTAAACCCCGATTTCGAAAGTAATATTGCTATCCAATTTAATTGATGGAAGAGTTTGTAGTCTATGAGCAGTGCAAATTGCTAGTATACTGAAAAGTTTCTTAGTGATTTTTTCTAAAGATGAGTGACTATAAGGGAACCAATTTTTAATATAGTTTAAAACAAGTTGAGGGACCCAAGTACGGGAGTAATAGGGTTTGGTTGATCTTAACTTATAGACACCTTTGAGGAGACGTTTTACGCTCGCTCCAGAAACAATGCTGTTTCTTAGCATAAATTATATTGCAATTCGATAAGGGTTCAAACTCCGTAACAAACGCTGTAAGAGAAGATACCTAATGCTGGTCTTTGACGGTTTAAATACATTTTTATTATTTAATTTACACAACTGCCACCGAAACTTGAGTGTGGTATTATATTGTTTTAAAATACTGTCAGAGAATGATGTTAACATTAGTGACGCTGAGTCTGGGTCGGTGCCTTGTTTTAAGGGAGAGAGAGAGAGAGAGAGAGAGAGAGTCCGGAGAGTCTCGCGACACCCAGGGTAAGTTACTTGTGCAAGGAATGGTGAAATGAGATTGCAATAAGTATTAATGAGGATTAACATTAAGTAGTATCCGAAACTACCAAGCTTTGTAGGAGAGAGTACCACGCTTGTGGTAACCAATTTGAAAAAACTAGGATTCCGTTTGCCTCGTTATCAATGATTTTCCTCAGACACTTTAAAATTAAAGAAAAAGGAGGAAACAAAAATCATAGAAACATATAAAAGCCCCACATAGCGTAAATGCATCGACAGATAAAGCGTCCGGATCTTGTTGTCAAGGCACGGATTTTTTTTTAATTTAGTATTGTTATTCAAGCAAAAACGGACTTAAAGCCTAGGTATCTCAAATAGGTTATAACTTCTTTTATGACCTTGATTAAAACACCTGGAGTCACTGATAAGACGAACAGCCTAACATTAGGTTTAGGCATCTAGAAAATAAAACTCGGAACTAATAGCTCCTATTTGTAATAAATTATTATTAATAACAACCCACATATTAAGTTGGTAAGCTGTTATCCTGCGCCGCAGTGTTACGCCCCCCCCCCCCCCCCCCAGTTCATGACGAGTACCGACGAGGCGCTCGCCAGTTTTCCTGGTTGCGGGCTGGTCGAGTACCCGTATATAGTTAGGTAAGAACATAACGTATATTGTCTCGCAGACAATAATTTGTAGCTAATGTACATATATATTCACGATTACACATTTTCTACAGAATTGTCATAAGGATATGGCTCATAAGTAGCTCGCAGCTACTAAGGTTATCACAATTACCAATTTTCTTTTGTGGAGTCACAGCTTTCGCAGCTTTAGGATATGGCTCATGAGTAGCTCGCAGCTAGTTATGTAATCGCAATCGACTCGCAGTCAACGATTTGTTTAAGGAATCACAGCTTTAGTATGTGATTTATGAATAGCTCGCAGCAAGTTATGTTATCGCAATTGATTCGCAGTTAATCCCTTTTTATTGTGGTGTTACAGCTGTAGGATTTGACTCATGAGTAGCTCGCAGCTAGGAAGTCACATCTTTAGGATATGAACCATAAGTAGCTCGCAGCTAGTTATGTTATCGCAATTGACTCGCAGTCAACCCCGATTTGTTTGTGGAGTCATAGCTGTAGGATTTGACTCATGAGTAGCTCGCAGTTAGGAAGTCACATCTTTAGGATGTGAACCATAAGTAGCTCGCAGCTAGTTATGTTATCGCAATTGACTCGCAGTCAATCCCGATTTTTTTTTTCCTTGTGGAGTCACAGCTTTAGGATTTCACTCATGAGTAGCTCGCTCGCAGCTAGTTATGTTATCGTAATTGACTCGCAGTCAATCCTGATTTGTTTGTGGAGTCACAGCTTTAGAATATGACTCATGAGTGGCTCACAGCTAGTTATATTATCGCAATTGACTCGCAGCCAATTCCAATTTGTTTGTGGAGTCATGGCTTTAGTATATGACTGATGATTAGCTCGCAGTTAATCATGTTATTGCAATAGGTTCGCAGTCAATCCCTGTTTGTTGTTTTTTAGTTTCTCGGATAAAGCCAATCCAAATAAAGTTTTGTCTCCTTCCGAATCTTATAGCACTTCTTGTTGAGTTGAGGCATTAAGAGTTTAATGCTGCTTTGAGTGATTCCGAAGTTTGAATCACATAGGATCCTGCAGCCATCTTCCTGCTTAGGTGTTTCATGGCCTGCACCCTGTTTTCACTCTCTTTTAATAGTAGGCCCATTCCTTTACTAACGGCCGTGATACTCAGGACGAGTAGTCTTTGTCGCATCCCCTTTTTTAATATAAAGAGCCATATGGTTGGTATGAATATTTTCACCATACTTCGGGGAAAAATGCGTCGATTTCCCAAGCGCCGAGTGTAATTTTGAGTCAATTTCGAGTTGACCGACTTTTATAAAGTAACTTTGAACCCTTTGTCAAAATGACCATTCAGTATCTGGATTAACTGTACCTACTAGACTCGGCGTCGGCTTGATTTTCTTCGGTGTTTACGTATGACGCAAAAAAAAACAAAGCTCACATTGTTCACACCAATGCCAACTGGGTCTAGTTAACTTATTTAAGTGAGGGTATTGAATGCCTCTCTTTCAATTAATATAACTCATTACCGTCGTAGTGTCGACACGAACATTGCACAGTTGTTTAAGTTACGAGCAAGACTTTCAAACCGAGGAAAATGGCCATTATTTCTTCCAAATATTTAATATCTTCTATAATACTTATCTAATAATATGCTACTTGCTCTGCTTGTTCATCTACCATTGCTTTTAATTTTACGTGTTTCGTAACAATTAGTGTTTTCAGATAAATCGAAGAAAAGGTGGGTAGTTAGTTCCCTTACGCTTCGCTTGGCTCGTCTTGGCAGGGACACTACCGTCTCTCCAGATAAATAATATTATATTTTTGTTTACAAGTAGGTACTCGAATATAGTTAACGGCTGGGCAAGCTACTAAAGCCCCGTTGAGCGAATGTTACGAGCATAGTTGAGTGAATTCGAAAATTTTATTACATTTTTCGAATGTATAATACTTTGAGTAATAAACCAGCAATGGAGAGGACTTGACCCCTAATTTATTGGCAAAAAAGTCTGTCAATTACGGTGGGGGGCGAGGTAGCACACATGAAAACTTGCTTACTACAGTTGCATTTTTCCATCACGTCGCTATGCACGCACACAATATAATTAGCAAACACTACCTTAAAGTATATGCACACTATCACATTCACACACAGGGACGCTCTATCATTACATGAAACAATCGCATCATTTGTGTAAACATTTTAGGGATTTGACACTATCGATTATCGACTTTCGATAAGTTTTTCTAATAATTATTTACAACAGAGTTACTTTATTCGAGAGTAAATTTTTTTGTTCGAGATCTTTAACATGGTAGGTATATAGAAGCGCTAGGAAACGAGACTCTTGCCGTTATTTTAGTCATAATATGCCTTTGCTATTAGATTGACTCTTTGTAGGCTTTTAGTACTTGCGTAAAGATACAGCTAGAAACTTTGGACTATATTGACGCTGGAAAGCGATCTAGCTTATTTCGAAAAATAACAAAATGACTTTTTTATATATTTGGAAGAAAAAGATACTGCGTCGGATTGTCGGATTTTCGTTTTCCTATGACATTATTTTTCTAAGATACTATGTTTACCTTCTCTGCATGTTTATATTATATATTTTTTGTTATTCCACACCACACCACACCATCTATTTTTCAATATTATACAGATACTTCAAAAAAGTTATCAATACTTTTTAGCAGTGCAGTGCACTTAGGCGAACCTACTGTAAGGACTTAGGATTATCTGATTATTAACAGATTTTGTAGATACCAAGGTATTTACTCCGTCACTATACTCTCAATCTCATGCTGAAAGCATGCTGTAGGTACCACAGTATATCACCTTAGAGCAGCTGTTTAGTTATGATTTAAGGTTATAAGCCACCAGGGAGTGCTGTACTTTGTCATAGGTTTTTAATAATATTGTTTATTAAGTTGAGAGACATTTAATTTTTATTTGAATACGTAGTGGGTATTAATATTGAACACATTGATTTTTTAAGTAATCTTGTTTAAATAAACATACAGCATTTTTAATGAAACATCATTTGTTTTATTTATGTTTAAAGCGAAATTTACGATGTATCTATTTCTAAAAAGTATATTAAGTACAAACTGTTAGGACTACATCATGTTTCCTTAAAAATAAATACAGCATAATTAGCATTTCAGAGTTTAGAGTTATTTCGTGGTTTCATATGTTTCAAATACCAAGTTACAGCAACATTGCTTCTTAAAATTGAAAAACTATTAGTCGAAATTGATATAAAACTAATGTATAAAACTAAAGTAATTCTACTTTAGAATTATATAATTAGTATCATCTGATGTGTTACTTTAAAAAATATGCTTTTTGAAAAAAATCTGCTCCTGATAGCTTATTATGAGCTGTTATGATTTTTTAAAACGTTATTGGCTCTGGTTTAAAGTTCACTTTTTCGATTTACAAGATCGTTTTCCAGCGTTGAATAATATTCTCTCAGTCCAGTATGGAGGAAACATAAAAAGTAAAAACTAAACCCTAAAAAAAAATGTATTTAAAGTTATGATTGGTAAGTTAAAACTTGTACCTACATACTTTACTTGGAAGGCTTATTTTTTTCATCTACTTCATCTGAACGAAGTGTATATTTGTTTGTAATGCTAGGCTGCCGCCATGGCTATAGTGGCCACCCCATCTGTAATAAAACACCGCCAAGCTATTTAGCTTTCCGGTAAACCTAGCGGGATGAATAAGAAGTATGGGTACTTTAATTCAATTGCCAAGTTTTAATGAACCAAATATGTATAGAATTTAAATATTTTTTTTCGTCAATGAACCATTAGTAAGACGATAAAAATATCTCGGTATAAATAATTTAAACAATCCCCCCACCAATATCGACATATGAAATCTTGCTGTCCAGCCCTAATTTTATTGCGGTGTGGCCGACTTCATAAAATTAAAGTCCTAATTTTCGAGTAAGAAAGACTTACGTAGAACTTATCATTATTATTAAACAATTTTTTAGTCTCGTTTTCATTATTTTTTGTATTATATTTGTAAAAATCCTTTCTTAGCGGATGCCTACGTCATAGTAGATGTGCGTTGATAGATCAGTGAGTCAGTCACCTTTTCATTTTATATATTTAGAAAATCATATCACACTGGTTATATGGAAATATATACCTATAACTTTTGAAATAATTGAGTAAAAAAACTAATTTTATGAATTCGCTGAGTTTATGGAGCTCTAGCTGCATCAATGCATTTTAAACAATAGTGGGAGAGTACCAGCCAATCAGACACCATTGCGATCGTTATAATAATGCAATCATTTTAACCGACTTCAAAAAAGGAGGAGGTTCTCAATTTGAATTTTTTGTATATTTGTTATCCAATTATTCCGCCAAATAATGAATGGAATTTGATAATTTTTTTTTGTTTAGTAGGGCATACTTCAGAGGTGGTTCCCATATAAATTTTTGTTGATATAATGTTAGATGTTACTCCATAACTACGTCAAATCTGAACCGATTTCAATTTTTTTTGAAAGAACGCATAATAAGGTTGGGCCTATTTAAAAGGTGAAGAGAAGATGATTCATATCTTCGGTGATGGAGGAAGGAACTCAATGATTAAGAGCAAATTGCTCGCAATCAGAGATATACACAAAAAAGCTTAAAATAATAATGTAAAAAAAATATCTTTAAAAAACCGACTTCATACGCCGATCGGGCAAAGTTGGGCTAGCGTCGCGCATTAGTTTCATCATTTATATTTAGGCCCGCCCGACTTCAACATACATGTACAAATTAAAATTGTTTTATACTTTGTAGTGGCGTTTAAAGTCGGTTTTATAGAAAGAATTTTTTATCATTATTTGATAATCCCACAGACGATCAAAGTTCGTATTTATATATCTAGTCATATTTTACTTAAAGCTTATAAATTAGTCGTTCACCCCTTCTTATTCTATCGTGATTTTAATTCTATGGGATCAATTTATAATGCAGTTCATGAAAAAGGTCTCTAAACGAATAGTAAGTAGGAAGATTAAGTTTCAATATTTTCCCCAAATTATTTCATGTACGTTTAAGTAGCAACATTTTCAGATCGACAGTTTTCTTAAGTTTTCTGCATAAGTATTGCATTATTTGGATAAAATAATACATCAGAAGTAAATAAATGTTATCCTTTAGTAAACTGGATGTTTTAAATATTTTTTTTAGAAGAAAATACTCTCATATTCGGCATTTATAGCGGAGCTCATTCCCCGCTAACCATACGTAGTTGACAGGCGCGTGACTGGAGTCAAACAGTTTTATATAACGAGTATGAGCACTGCTCATACCCAACTTACAGAGGGGTACGCGCGTCAATTCTTCTCCTGTGTTGGTTTATTACTCAAAGGTATAATATGATATGTAGAAATAATAATGATAAATTACCTAAATAATTTCGAGACACTTGGGGGGTAGGTACTAAGTTAATTCAATCGTGATTGATGACAAGTTGTAACAATAGTGTTACCATAATAATCGTTATAGTTGTGTTTTAATTTTTATTAATTTTCATAATAAAACACTTCCGCAAGTATTTGCAGAGTAGGTAACGTAATATTTAATTCAGAATATTTACGTTTTCTCTGATACCTCGTAATCGATGAAGACTCACAATAAAACTCGATACAAAAAGTGTACCGTTTTTATGTTAATGCAAAAACAATAATATAGTAGGCTATGTGGCGGTACGTAAGCGCAAACAAGAGATCGTTTGAACACAGAAAAGAGCTCGTACCTTTTTCCTTCGATGATGATGATGATGATCATTTCAGCCGATGAACAATACTGCAATCACACTACCCTACAATATCACTCGATCTTCTGCACTTCTGGTTAAATTATTAAGTGCGGCGCGCTGAGCGCGTGCGGTCCTTATCTCGCGCGAAAAAGTAATGAGCAAAATTAAGACGGTGCTGCCAAGGTGATTTATTTTTAGGGTAGGGTATAACTGTAAAATACGCGGACTTATCTCTGGCGACTGGAGTGACTACTTTGTAATAATTATATTGAGGATGAAGCAAAGAAATATAATGACTAAAATAACGGCAAGAGCCTCGTTTCCTAGCGCTTCTATATACCTACCATGTTAAAGATCTCGAACAAAAAAATTTACTCTCGAATAAAGTAACTCTGTTGTAAATAATTATTAGAAAAACTTATCGAAAGTCGATAATCGATAGTGTCAAATCCCTAAAATGCTTACACAAATGATGCGATTGTTTCATGTAATGATAGAGCGTCCCTGTGTGTGAATGTGATAGTGTGCATATACTTTAAGGTAGTGTTTGCTAATTATATTGTGTGCGTGCATAGCGACGTGATGGAAAAATGCAACTGTAGTAAGCAAGTTTTCATGTGTGCTACCTCGTCCCCCACCGTAATTGACAGACTTTTTTGCGAATAAATTAGGGGTCAATTCCTCTCCTGTGTTGGTTTATTACTCAAAGCGGTGGAAAGTTTATCAGCTGGTACCTTGAAAGGTGTGACGTAGCAGCATCTATCACCTACTGAATCTTATCAGCTGACGACTTTTCCCTTGACTTACAGCTAGCTGATTTTTTTCAATATTTACTAATGCATGTTAACAATCCTCTTATAAATTTCAATCCTCTTATAAATTTTCATACAGGAGGAAATCACTTTTCTTAAGTTATTCTCTTTCTTTTTACAGATTGAGGCTATACATAAGCCCTTTCTATATTGCAGCTAGATTGTGGATTAAAATTACCTTCTCCAGATGCTATGCTATAGCAGAGCATAGAATGCTAAAGGTCCACTTGCAGGGGGTAAGTTTTACCCATGACTACGTACAAATGCCCTTTATTGTGTATAGTGCACATGCAGATTTTTGGTAGAAATAAATCGGTTGTCTGTAAACTCGGTATACGGACGGTAGTTTTCCGTGATAACGTCTTATAGAAACTGATGCTCGCGACTTTGTCCGCGTAGATTTAGTTTTTAAAGTCCTTCGGGAACTCCTTGATTTTCCGGGATAAAAAGTAGCCTAGATGTTGACCCGAGTAATAAACTACCACGGTATAAAATTTTGTATAAATCTGTGAGGTAGTTTTTACGTGAAAGAAGGCTTATGTATAGCCTCAATCTGTAAAAAGAAAGAGAATAAATTAAGAAAAGTGATTTCCTCCTGGATGAAAATTTATAAGAGGATTTTTAACATGCATTAGTAAATAATGAAAAAACTCAGCTAGCTGTAAGTCAAGGGAAAAGTCGTCAGCTGATAAGATTCAGTAGGCGATAGATGCTGCTGCGTCACACCTTACAAGGTACCAGCTGACAAACTTTCCACTGCGATACAGCAAGCTGAAATTAATTTTCATTCATAGTAGCATATAAACGATCACCAGGTAAATTTTTAGTTGAGAGGAAATCATTGAATATATAATTATTTTTTTCATGTTCAAGCAGCCAGCTGACGTATAATCCACCATGTTATGGTCAGCTGACTTTATTTTTCCTTCAAAATATTAGGTAAACTATAATCTGACAAATTTTCAAATGGGAGGAAATGACTAAAAAACTTTTTTTTCTCCTCCATGCTTATGTATAGCCTCAATCTGTAAAAAGAAAGAGAATAACTTAAGAAAAGTGATTTCCTGCTGGATGAAAATTTATAAGAGGATTGTTAACATGCATTAGTAAATAATGAAAAAAATCAGCTAGCTGTAAGTCAAGGGAAAAGTCGTCAGCTGATAAGATTCAGTAGGTGATAGATGCTGCTACGTCACACCTTTCAAGGTACCAGCTGATAAACTTTCCACCGCGATACAGCAAGCTGAAATTAATTTTCATTCATAGTAGCATATAAACGATCACCAGGTAAATTTTTAGTTGAGAGGAAATCATTGAAAATATAATGTTTTTTTTCAAGTTCAAGCAGCTAGCTGAAGTATAATCCACCATGTTATGGTCAGCTGAATTTATTTTTCCTTCAAAATAATAAGTAAACTATAATCTGACAAATTTTCAAATGGGAGGAAATGACTAAAAAACTTTTTTTTTTCTCCATGCGTTGGAGGCTGCCACTGCCCGCCCCACCCACGGAGTCGCAGCTGAAGGTCGCGAATATTCATAATATAAATCCCTAATGCATTTCACGAAGTTTTGATTGGGAGGGACTTGGTCATGAAAATCTGTCACTGGCTCCCGGACCATTACCTAACTTCGGCACTCTCAAGTCTTAAGAGGGGGTGTGCGCTCGTTAACAGTAAACAGATTTGATTTTTACAGTAGTAGATCAAGTTTCAATTATCCGAAAAAAAACACGCAAGAATTACATCATACTGCCAAGGGACGTGTTTGGGCAAAAACATAAAATGATGAAATTTGTTCGATAATAAAAAAGCCGGCCAAGTGCGAGTCGGACTCGCGCACCGAGGGTTCCATACTCCAAAAGTAAAAGTAATACGATGATATTATATTAATTTGCTTATTTATCGTTAACTTTGTTTGTAGAGATTAATTGTTAATATAAAAAAAACTATGCTAGTTAGAGCGTTGGTTTTATTTTTCCTGTAAAATATACATAAACTTCTATTGACCATAATTATTTCAGATTTTTCGATTGGTAAACTTCGGAGATAAGGGGGGGGGAACGGTATTTTTTTCGACATTTTGGCCGATTAATCAGAAACTATTACATCTAGAAATAAATAAAAAACTGTTTCAGAATGCACAAGTAAAGGTCTTTCATATGATACCCCACTCGGTATAATTATCTTACTTTGAAATTTCAAACCCCTGATTTTCCCCCTTTTTTAATTAAACTAAAATAATTTTCGCGTTCATTTTATTTTTCCTGTAAAATATACATAAACCTCTATTGACAATAATTATTTCAGATTTTTCGATTGGTAAACTTCGGAGATAAGGGGGGGGGAACGGTATTTTTTTCGACATTTTGGCCGATTACTCAAAAACTATTATATATAGAAATAAATAAAAAACTGTTTTAGAATGCACAAGTTAAGGCCTTTCATATGATACCCCACTCGGTATAGTTATCTTACTTTGAAATTTCAAACCCCCGATTTTCCCCCTTTTTTAATCAAACTAAAATAATTTTCGCGTTGCTTTTATTTTTCCTGTAAAATATACATAAACCTCTATTGACCATAATTATTTCAGATTTTTCGATTGGTAAACTTCGGAGATAAGGGGGGGGGGAACGGTATTTTTTTCGACATTTTGGCCGATTTATCAAAAACTATTATATATAGAAATAAATAAAAAACTGTTTTAGAATGCACAAGTAAAGGCCTTTCATATGATACCCCACTCGATATAGTTATTTTACTTTGAAATTTCAACCCCCCGATTTTCCCCCTTTTTTTATTAAAACTAAAAATAATTTTCGATTTTTCTTTATTCCAATGATTTTGGGCCACTATTATACACAACTATGCCAAATTTCATGTCGATAGCTTTAATAGTTACTGAAATAATCGACTGTGACAGACGGACGGACAGACGGACGGAGAAAGTCTCACCATAAGGGTTCCATTTTTACCATTTTGGTATGGAACCCTAAAAATCGCGAAGTTAGGTCTAATTTTTAACCAATATTCATTTATTTTCAAATTTTTACATTAAATTCCGATTGATATTATCACGGGAGTAGCCTAGCGAATTGAAAAGAAAATGAATATTTTACGAGTTACAAAGTATTTTGGCGCTTACTACACTCCTATTCCGCGCAAAACGCTATCTTTTGTCGCGCCTCACATGAGGTTGTGGCTATGTTTTATCTCATCGCGAAATCTGATTTTTTTTTGGGGTTACACGCGCTCTTAACTAACATTCTTCTTTTTCTATTTCACAAGCTGTGGCAGTCTCTGAGTGGGTCTACAGTACTGTAAAATATGTTTTTTCTTTCTGTTTAGTTTTTAATG
The DNA here is from genome assembly GCA_029955525.1 of Oeneis ivallda. Lineage (NCBI taxonomy): Eukaryota > Metazoa > Arthropoda > Insecta > Lepidoptera > Nymphalidae > Oeneis > Oeneis ivallda. Next base: position 20,298,139 of record JARPMR010000013.1, on the reverse strand, counting down.
ATTTATTGTATACCCGTTGACTGTCCTATTACATAAAAAATAAAAAAACATTGTTCTATATATGGGCCGAATATTGGTCCTAACAAACCATCTCCGTAGTAAGCGACCTCTTGTAATGAAGACATAGAGCAGCGCCACGCCCCCGAAAACGGATAATTGAGTCATTATGTAGCGCGCGCGCACCAAGACTAGGGTTGCTACTTGCTTCTTTATCGGGAACCTGGTAGAATATCTCAGTGAGAATCAAAATTCAAAATTCAAAATTATTTATTTCATGTAGGCCAACCTGTGGCTCTTATGACACGTCAAGATTCTACCACCGGTTCGGAAAGCGGATTCTGCTGAGAAGAGCCGGCAAGAAACTCAGCAGTTGCTCTTTTCAAAATAATCATTTTACAATATTAATAAGTAGCTATTACATTGTAATAAGTTTTTATACTATCTTGTGGGCAGCTGGATGGCAAGCTGATTTAACCCGTGCATCTTTGTTAGAATAGAATATGACATTTCCACAAAACGTACTACAATTCAATTCATGTCAAAGACGGGCAGACAGAAAGTAGCCCCATTCCCGCCGGCGGCACCCGTTCACGAGCATGACGCATGATCCAGCCATTGCTTCGCTCGACCATATTTGAGGGAACGTAACAACCCGCACCACACGACACCACCATCTTCATGTCAACATCAACTGCACATCCCTTGTAGTGATTCTTGGCCAGCGTCTGCCTTATATATATATATATCATGCCTGAAATACATTATCGACTGTGAAATTATAGGTCGACCGTTTAACTCGCGTATCGCCTGCGCGGTAAGAAGGGAGCGGGGGCGGGTAACGTTACACACAGAGTCAATAATCCAAAGATTTATCTCGAGATAGACATTGTTGGTAAAGAATTAAGTATTTATTTTTAAGTTTTAACATCTCTAACATCTCCCTCCGCTCCCTTCTTACCGCGCAGGCGATACGCGAGTTAAACGGTCGACCTATAGGGCGAGGTCTATCAACTAAAACGTTTAGTCTCCAGTCCTTTCACCAGTCACTTTGGATTGTGTGAAAGTGTCGGTCGTGACTCTGGAACCGTTCCTTTTAGCAAGATTATGCACAGTATCATTTTTGGTTAATGTAAATGATTTTTGTATATATGTATTATGATATGACATATTTTAAACTAAACCACCTTTGAAACAAAAAAGAATTTTCCAAATCGGTTCAGGCGTCTTCGAGTAGGTAATCGGTGAATCTACATTTAAAAAAGATTCCAACGAATTGAGAACCTACGTCTTATTTTAAAGTCGGTTAAAAAGGTGACTGACTGAGTATAGAATAGAATTGAATAGAACAAAAATGATTTTTATTCAAATAAACTTTTTTACAAGTGCTTTTGAATCGTTGATGAGTCTACCACTGGTTCGGAATGCCCTTCCTGCCGAGAAGAACCAGCAAGAAACTCGGCGGTTACTGTTTTCAAAACAACTGACTGACTGATCTACCAACGCACAGCTCAAACCACTAGACGGATCGGGCTGAAAGGCATACAGATAGCTATTATGACGTATAGGCATCCTCTAAGAAATGTTTTTAAAAAATTCAACCCCTAAGGCGGTAGAACAGGGGGTTTGAAAAATTGAACTTAACGTGAGTGAAGCAGCGGGTAAAAGCTAGTCGTAAGTACGTACCTATCCTATATGTAGGTACGAGTTTTTCTTAAAATTGTGTAAAGTTTCTACTTTCTGCAATCTTTTAGATCTTTAATTTATTCTACTTATTGTTTTGATTTATTAATAACATCCCAAAACAACTCGACATTTTGGACCAGATATTTCGGTTTATCGTACTTGCAAGTTGCAACCCTAGGCGACCGATATATCCGATATCGGTTCATGCGATACTGATGTAGCCTCAGGAATCGACGTCAGGTTACGTTTAACATTATAGATTATTTATCTTTAGCTTATTTTATTTAGTGAACCCGATGGGCATCAAACTTAATTTTTTTGTCTTATTATTAGGTATAATCCTGTTGGACACGTCATATCTATCTTTTCCGCGATAATAGGCTTTTTCATTTTTGCATTGAATTAAAAATTTTTTTCGGCTATTTAAATTAACTCATATCAAGCTTAATTTAATCGTATAATTGTTAACTACTAATTCCCATAATGAGTTTTCGATTCCGCCTAACGGGATTTTAGTGTTCGGCTCCCGGTAATAAGCACAGCCTCAATTAAAGCCCAACCAACTGTTAAAGTTGCGGACCAAAAATCGTATAGTTCTTGCAATTCACGAGGGCGACTGACTTATGGTTGTGTGTGTGTCGTATCTGTACCTATAAGTGTGAGCGAGCGCAATGCTCGCGCCTGCCTGCTCCCACCTAGGCTTTAACAGGCACGCACACTTATGCAATGTGCATGTACACGAAGTAACCACGTTACTCGTGGTTACTTCGTCTCGCTTAGCTCACTCGCCTTCGTGATTTGCAAAAACTGTACTGTTCGACGACAAAAACCGTGCGGACCTGTTGAACTCGTAACAAAAGCTTTTCGCGGGGAGAGGAAAATATAAGTCAAGCCCAGCTTGGCTAACATTCTTTGGAAAAGAAAAAACCGGCCAAGTGCGAGTCGGAATCGCGCACCGAGGGTTCCGTACTCCAAAAGCAAAAGTAAAACGATAATATTATATTAATTTGCTTATTTATCGTTAACTTTGTTTGTAGAGGTATATTGTTAATTAAAATAAAAAACTATGCTAGTTAAAGAGTTGGTTTTATTTTTCCTGTAAAATATACATAACCTTCTATTGACCATAATTATTTCAGATTTTTCGATTGGTAAACTTCGGAGATAAGGGGGGGGGGGGGGGGGGGACGGTTTTTTTTTTTCGACATTTTGGCCGATTTATCAAAAACTATTATATATAGAAATAAATAAAAACCTGTTTTAGAATGCACAAGTAAAGGCCTTTCATATGATACCCCACTCGGTATAATTATCTTACTTTGCAATTTCAAACCCTCGATTTTCCCCCTTTTTTAATCAAACTATACCTAATAACTTTCGCGTTGCTTTTATTTTTGCTGTAAAATATACATAAACCTCTATTAACCATAATTATTTCAGATTTTTCGATTGGTAAACTTCGGAGATAAGGGGGGGGAACGGTATATTACATAACGGTACATTTTGGCCGATTTATCAAAAACTATTATATATAGAAATAAATAAAAAACTGTTTTAGAATGCACAAGTAAAGGCCTTTCATATGATACCCCACTCGATATAGTTATTTTACTTTGAAATTTCAAACCCCCGATTTTCCCCCTTTTTTAATAAAACTAAAAATAATTTTCGATTTTTCTTTATTCCAATGATGTTGGGCCACTATTATACACAACTATGCCAAATTTCATGTCGATAGCTTTAATAGTTACTGAAATAATCGACTGTGTCAGACGGACGGACGGACGGACGGACGGAGGAAGTCTCACCATAAGGGTTCCATTTTTACCATTTTGGTACGGAACCCTAAAAAGAATAGGTATGGTTTCCTATAGAAACTCTATCGCTAAAAAGCCAGCAATCAAAATCAAAGACAATAATATTATATTTTGACACTGAAAGTCAAGATGTGGATAATATTATTATTTATTTTTTTCATGTGACTTGCTAACAAATCGGTAGGTGATTTTAAGTGAACAGTACTTTACTGTAATTTTTAGGTGTAATGTCGGGTGCATTCGAACTCGAAGGTTTTGATGAAAACGAGGTTGATGGGCTTTTAGTTGAAGAAACATCAAAATATTGTAAGTACCTACAACGTAAAACATAAAAACAGTTAATAAACGCAATAAAAATTTAGCTTACTGAAAATACAGTTGTGGACCTCAGAAGAATCTGCTTTCCTAAACCGTGGAAGAGTCGTGACTTGGCGCAAAAGCCATAAGTTGGCCTTCATGAAATAAATGATTGGGAATTTTCATTTGATCTATATTGATTATTATTTATTGAACTCGGATCACTTCCAATTCACTGGGCCGATAAAGATTCGTTTGATGTAGGTAACACCTTTGTACCATTTTCCACTGGTGGGTAGTATGTGTGATAAGGCAAGTTAAAATCGTCCCAAAATGGTTTCAATACAATTTCATTAATCAAAAGAGAGCATTTAACTAAATTATCAATGATGATGACGATAAAATCCATTGTAGAACTGTGAAAAGTATAGATACGTCACGTTTACGAAAACATAGTTTTTAATTAAACAATATTAAACTTCACGATATTATTGACGTGATAACGTCTTATAAATCGATGAACAGCGGCTGCACGCACGAAAAAGTGTCACGTTCCGCCTGAGTCTGAGTGTGCAAGCGAGAGCGCGGAACAAGCGATAGAGAAGCACGATCGGCCCAAGCGTTGTTCATCAATGTTTCTTTATGACGTTATCAAGTAAAATTATCATCCGTAAACCGACTTTACAGGCAACCAATTTTTTTTATCAGTAAGTAAGTAATTTATATTGTAGCACATTTTATCGATCTGTAATGATGTTGATCATCATAATTTATCGTTTCATGTAAGCATGTAGAGAGCAAGTTTTACACTACCGACTCCTAATTCCAGATGATTCGGCTACAAACTCCATACAATTTAAGGGACAGTTACCAGAGGCACAAGACTACAATGTCTATGACTACGCTCAACAAGAGATTGAGCGTATTCGCGATAGAAGAGAGAGTGACTTCATTCCACCGTCTGAAGATACTTCGCAGGATAAGTTTCTCCTTCCACTGTACTGCATCACAGGTTTTTTCGCTGCCATTATGATTATTGGGCCGTTTTTAGTAAAACAAGGACCTAATAGAGGGTTAGTTCAAACAATTAGTTATCCATATAATTTTTACAATCCACTATACCTGTAAAATAGTATCGATACTGATCACCTAATCAGATATTCAGTACAACATAAACCGGCGGAATTAGAGATTTGTGTGGAATTATTCTTTGAGTAGCCTCAAGACTCATAAAGAAGGGATTTTTTGGAATTCCATTTCTAAGGATGTGATAAAGTTTATATAACCAAATCCACGGAGACGTAGCGTGGCTATCAGAAAATTCGAATGATAAGTTTATCAGCCTATATCTCTGCTTCAAACTCATTAGACTTATCTTGGGATTAGAGTTTGATTTCGACTTACTATATCAGATTTTTTATGATAAATGGCCACAAACACAACACTGACCGACCCTCTAACATGTCTCCCGAGGAAACGACAGGCCAAACAAGAACCGCTTCACCCATCAAGTTCTTATCAAGCTGTCAGCATCGGTCAACTTATCATAACTAGCGAAATCGACTATTAAGCGCTATCGGAACTAGGCCCTATTATACTCCTCAATCAGTTCTATTGGTAATCATTTGTTCTCTTTGTTGTTTACAGAATCGTACAGGCAAGCATCTTACTTACAGCATTTTGTATGTGGATTTTGTAAGTAATATTCTGCTTCTTTATCAACCTATAGAGGCCCACTGTTGAACATTGGTTTAGCTGACATGGACTTCCACAGGTCAGGTCTTGTACCGCCTTTTTTTCTTTATACAGTAGGGGAAATCCTCATGGACACCCGCCTTGGGTAGTGCCGGACTCTTACCGGCTAAAACCCCTACTGTCTCCCTGTTGTTCGTGTACCCGCCTTGCAGCCTAAAACGCGTCAATACTACAGTCTTTTTACGCCCTTTTCTGTCTTCTTTTTTCTTCTTCCTCCTTTCCCTTTATTATGTTTTCAATAAATTCCGCAACAGATTTCCAGTTCTTCTCCGATTGTAACATTTAATTTACTAAATTTCCGATACATATATCTCCTATTTTATTTATAACATCTTGTCTGTCTCTAATATTCCATTTCTGACACACAAATATGGTGTGCATTGCATCATCTATTTCGGTACAATACATGCATATGGCATCTTGTCTTTTTCCAATGCTTGCGTGAAACTCCATGAATACCCCATCCCCAGTCAAGCATTGCGTCAATCTGTATAGGCTAACATCTCCCTCCGCTCCCTTCTTACCGCGCAGGCGATACGCGAGTAGGGGGTACTCAAGCACCTTGGGATTTCCACTTCAGCTTCGCGAATCGCTGAGCTTTGCTGGTAACTTTGGTTCTCCTACGGAATGACCTCTCTCATTTCTGATTTGAGTAAATTAAGAATTAGGTACTCAACTTCAGCTAAGCTAAATCTGTATGTAGGTTTACGGCTTAACGATATTTCTCTGATATACGTAGATATGTATTTCTATTATTTTTTTCAGCTGGTTCACGATATACTTTGGCCAAATGAATCCTCTAATGGGGCCACGTCTAGAAAACACGACTGTTGCTTGGATTGCATACAAACTAGTAAGTAACAGTTTAGAATACCTTATTATTACCTAGTACGTAAGTACCTACCTAGTACCTACTACCTTCATAGACTGGCAGTTCTATTCGAACCCCGACTATATCGATTAGGCTAGCGACCCTATGAATGTGAATCCTATAATATCCGTGCAATGTTAGTCAGCTGGGCTGTGGGATTGTCTAAAAATGATTGCTATCGTCACACTAGACGATCGCAATCACCTTTGATTGGCTGTTACTCTCTCACTATTGGTTAAAATTCAACCAATCAGTAAGCGATCTTTAATTGCGATCGTCACACTGTTGCATTTATTTTTAGACAATCGCATAGCAGTTCGTCACGTATCATTCATCCGATAGAGCTGGCACCGAGTTACGAATACACAGACAAAAGTAGGTAAATTACACAATATTTTAGTACTTATACAATTATTTTGAGGTGCACCACTCACACATTATACATTAATTAACACCATCACTAGATGGTGTTAATTAATATATAATTGAATGTGCCTAATACATATTTTTTTTATATTTCAGGGTAAACCATTTAACGCAACGCCTTGAACTTTAAAGCATATTTACTGAAGCTCAACAATTTGTTATGATAGACGAAACACTTTTGTGTTGTATTCAGAAGAAATTAATTTTTAAGTTTATTTTGTTAAAAAAATGAGCTCTGACATTAATTTTTTTTTTTATAAAATATGACTTTTGAGTAAAACAATCTATAAATAACCAAAAAACACATTTTTTATTTTATCTATGACATAGTGTAGATTGAAAGCGCGTATTTGGATATGTACGATTGTATTCAAACAGTAGGTACAGCTAAACAATAAAACAAATACGTCTTAGAATAACTGTCATTATTTATCCAATACACGTACTCGTACCACAACGAAAAGTCACTACAAAATAAACCAATCTCAGTTCAGAAATCTCTATTAATTGCTTGATCATTCGTGCCATAACAATGCAATCAAAAGGCGCAGCGAACAAATCGGCGCGCCCCAAACAAATCCCGCGGTATCGCTAAAGATCAAAATAACATTTGTACCGAAATCATTTATCAGGGCTGATTCTCTTTCCATTTGGCGTCCCCCGGCTAACGTCGAGCACCGAGCCAGCCGAATTGGTGGGCTGCTGGCATATTGGACGAGAGGAGCGAGTTATACATCTCTTTTCCCGAAAACAAAAGGCACACCTAATAGAAACTAGTGGTTCGCCCCGAACTGAGACCTCGCGGTAACGCGAACGGTACCTATCCCATAATTACTCATTCAATCGGTAGGTACATGACGACCAAAATTGACATTATTATGCCCGTTTTCAACAAACATACCTAAATCATCCCCTAAGTAGGAGTCTCTTTACGTAGATAACAGTTCTTAAATACAATCCTATCATCCCAATGTCATTTTCACCTTTAGTTCTCGACAACAACACAACTCTACTTGAACAACAATTACTAGTTGTTCAATTAGTAGAGGATATAACTCAAATTATACATAAGTTTCAGCCTCGGCCTTTTAGCCGATTTTGAAAGCCTCCTATTTCGTCAATTTTAAGGGAAAAATTTTAAAAAAAATTTTGAACTCTGTTCCAAATTATCTTTATAATGATATACCACAACCCTATGTAACGCTAAAAAAATATTTTACTTCGCATTCGCTTCTATGAGAGTCTCCCTGAAGTAAAGATTTTATAACTTTCAAAGCAATATCCGGCTGTTAAGGCCATCGATTTACATAATTATGATTAAATTTGAAGAAATTAAGTTCAGTAATTCAGAAGTTATATAAGGCTCTGACAGACGGGCGGACGGACGGACGCACGGACAAGTGCAAATTCACTCAAGTAGACTCAGATTGGAGGATTGTATTTAGGGGCTACCTACGTAAAGAGACTCCTACTTAGCGTCACTCAAGTAGACTCAGATTGAAGGATTGTATTTAGGGGCTACCTACGTAAAGAGACTCCTACACGGATGATTGGTTGGTGAAAACGGGCATAATAATGTCAATTTGGGCCGTCACGTATAAACTGAATGAATAATTAGGTATGGGATACCGTTAAACGAGGTAGATTCAGTCTTCAATTCCTATAAAGGTAGGTATTGGTAAAATCGCTCACCGCTTGTCGCTATTCTTGCACACGTGAACACAACGCAGGCGCGACTAATGTGTTTCAGGGGAATACCGTCTTTGTGGGGAGCTCTTGTCATTAATACTCGTTGGTGACGACGTTTAGATTAAAATTTAATATTTGTATTAAATCCCGACACTTGTTATGAATACTCAAATAGTTGGCAATAATTTCATCTTTATTAATGGAAAACCTTATTTTTCCATTTTTATATCCATCGACTAGCTTCTTGCCGGCGGCGACTTCTTGACTTATTTTTGTTATTAAGCTATTGCATAGCTTTTATCGCGGGCTTTGAGCGCGGCGACCGAATCAAGAAATTCCGTAACGAAAATAAACCTAACACCTCCCACTCCGACCGGCACAGCGGTGCGGCGTTGAAAGCCGTGCATCGTCTAACGTCTTTTCAGTTCGGCAGACTTCGGCACGGTGCTTGTGTGCGTGCGCCTATAGAAAATGCTATGCAATAGCTTTACCGCGGCAGTCTCCGAGTGCCACACGTATTTTTTTATATTTTTTAATACCTATCCGTTGCGTGCGAGTGCGACTTATTTTCATAATCTCCGTTGACTAAGCTTTTAAACCGCAACTTCTTTATACAGTCGCTACGGATAGCATATAATCTATATATATAAAAGAAAGTGGTGTTAGTTACACTATTTATAACTCAAGAACGGATGAACCGATATGGCTGAAAATTGGTGGAGAGGTAACTTAGGACCAGGAGACGGACATAGGATACTTTTTATCCCGTTCGACCGCGTTTCCGTCAAGTCACTATAATGGGTATAGTAATGGATGTAGCAGTGGTTCTTCAGACCGGGAGAGCTACTTTTTATCTCGGATAATGAAAGAGTTCCCGCGGGTTTTTAAAAACTAAATCCATGCGGACGAAGTCGCGGGCATCAGCTAGTTTAATATAAAAAATTCTTTTCAAAAAACTGACTTCCAAATCGGTTCAGGCGTCTTCGAGTAATCGGTGTACATAAATTAAAAAAAGCCGGCTAAGTGCGAGTCGGACTCGCGCACCGAGGGTTCCGTACTCCAAAAGTAAAAGTAAAACGATAGTATTATAGTCCAGTAAAAAGTTAAATGAAACCATGATCTGACCAGTTTTGGCGCAATGAGTAAAAATGTGTTCATTAATACTTAAATAAAGATATTATGAAAGAAATTTTGATTTAAATTTAGGGGAAAGGGATGAAAAAAATAAAAAAGGGGTTGAAAAATACCTTTTTTTTAAATAACTTAATAACGGTAGGAAATAGAAAAAAAAGTATCAAGTAAAAGTTGTAGAGAAAAAAATTCTACACAAAAAAGTTCCTTTTCATTTTTTTGTTATCTGCTTTAGTTTAGCTGCAAAAAATAAAAATTAAATTTGCTTTGTAATTAATTATAAAGATGTATAAAGGCGGGAAACATAGTGCCTATCTCAATTTATTAAGTTTTGAATAACGGTAGTACAGTCAAATTAATAAGGTATTTTTTCGAAATAGAAGATACTTCCGAACATTATCCAACAGTTTTCAAAATCGGTCATCGTAGCTATTAAAACTCTAACCTGCGTGATGTCAGATTTCAGATTGAAACTTTTTCGCTTTCTATATTAAAAAGTTAGACTTTAGACTGTTTGACTTTAATTTGTTTTTAACCAATTTTTAAAAAAGAGGAGGTTCTCAATTCGCTCGCTGAGTCTTCTATTGCAAACTTCAAAAATCTAGATACTCTGATACAAAAATATAGGCCAATTATTTATACCTTTCATCCCATTGTTTATGACAATGGAGATTGGGAAATAATTTGTTAGTTAACAATTGAATAACATTTTGAAAAATGGTGGTTAAACTTTTGTTTCTCCAGGGCTCGATTCATTCAAGTGTTAAGAAGATACTAGAAGTTTTTCAAATTTTTAAAATCACATCTTATGTTATAAAAAAAATATTTTTATTGCTGAACTCTCTTTAGCGGGGGCGCGCGCATGCTGTAACAGCCGCGCGGAGCCCTATTTTCAACGTCAAATTAAAATTATAAATAATGGAGATAGAATCCCGGGACTTGGGACTTTTTTATTGGAAATTTCCTCCTCTTAACGAGCTTTTTTCAAAATTGCTTAAATGTCAATATTTTTCGAGTTATTAACAAAAAATCGGCCAAGTGCGAGTCGGGCCTCGCTCTTTTAGGGTTCCGTTAAAAAAATTAAATTAAAATATTTTCATGTACCCATGGAAACATTTTAATTTAATTTTTTTAATTTAATTTAATTTTTATTATTTGTTGTTATAGCGGCAATAGAAATACATAATATGTGAAAATTTCATCTGTTTATCTATTAAGGTTTACGAGATACAGCCTGCTGACAGACGGACGGACGGACGGACGGACGGACGGACGGACAGACGGACGGACAGCGTAGGCTTAGTAATAGGGTCCCGTTGGTACCCTTTGGGTACGGAACCGTAAAAACGAAATATCATTTTTTTTTTATTTTTTTTATTATAACATATTTTTTATTATGACATTTTGACTTTATACAGTATACTACATTAAACCAATTTTTTATTAAATCATTTTTTTTTCATCTTATTTTGTTAATAACAATTGCAATTTTTTACCTGCACCAAAATCCTTCAAAAACATTTTTCTAGAGGTGATTCCGACTCGAATGAGCCATCGCTCATATTTTTAGGACCTTTATCTCTATTTTTCACGTTTTTGAACTTGTTGACTAGACTAATACGTAGGTATGTATTTACGAATTCAAATAAATATTGACGAATTTCAAAACATAACATTGACATAACATTTGACGACCTCCCTGGCTCAGTGGTGAGCTGTGTTGTCTTATAACTGGGAGGTCTCGGGTTCGATTCCCGGCGGGGTCAATTTTGGAATTTATAATTTCTGAATTGTCTCTGGTCTGGTCTGGCGGGAGGCTTTGGCCGTGGCTAGTTACCACCCTACTGTCAAAGACGTGCCGCCAAGCGATTTAGCGTTCCGGCACGATGGCGTGTAGAAACCAATTAGGGGTATGGGTTGAATATTCACTGCCATACCCCTTCGAAGTTAGCCCGCTACCATCTTAGACTGCATCGTCACTTACCATCAGGTGAGATCGCAGTCAAGGACTAGCTTGTCATCGAATAAAAAAAACACTTCGGCGATGAAACTTGACAACATAATAGTGCTGTCAATAAAGAGAAATAGTTCAGTTTCTACACTTTTTTGCCAAGTTGTACGAAATTAAAAATCACATCAGTGTGAATTTGCAGTACGCAGGAGGCGTAATATAAAATAAAGAGAACAATTAGTTCAGTTTCTACACTTTTTTGCCAAGTTGTACGAAATTAAAAATTACAGCAGTGTGAATTTGCAGTACGCATGAGGCGTAATATAAAATTCGATCCGTAGTCAACCCAAGTCAGTTGACTTGGGTTGACTACGGATAGAAAAATACCTGAAAAATACGGAGGTATGACAAAATACGAATTTCATACCATATCAAAATACTTAAGTATATGAGACGTGTCCATGCTTAAAACTAAGTATACTAGTGGTTCGCCCCGAACTGAGACCTCGCGGTAACGGTATCCCATGATTATTCATTCAATCGATACATGATAACCAAAACTGACATTATTATTATGCCCGTTTTCACCAAACATACCTAAATCATCCCCTAAGTAGGAGTCTCTTAACGTAGGTAGCTCCTAAATACAATCCTAAGTCCTAACATCCGTCCCAATATCCTTTTAGGTGTCCCGTACAGGATCGTGATAAATAAGTTGACAGAAAACATCAATCACCTAACTTATAGGTAGCCCGTAAAGGTTAGGGAACGTTAGTGAAAACATTGAATTATTTATCAAACATTGAATTTAACTCGTAGTTCCATGGGAATAGTTACTGACTGCGCCATCTATTAGCATTATTGTGAAGCTATGTTGATGCTATATGAATTACTGACGCCCATTAAAAATTAAATAATCTCGTTTCTTTATAATATTCATATAATTTTAGTATTTGTTGTTCAAGTACAGGATATAAGTGACCTAAAAACATAAAATCAGTTTGAAAATCCATAGCGGATTTTTCTAGAGAGCGTCTTCAAGCGAGCGTATAAAATCGCCACTTTGAAAGCCCCCCATTTCGTCAATTTTAAGGGAAAAATTAAAAAAAAAATATTTTTGTACTCAGTTCAAAATTATCTTTAAAATGATACGTAACAATTTTATGTAACGCGATTTTTTTTTTTTTACTTCGCATTCGCTTCTATGAGAGCCCCCCTGAAATAAAGATTTTTATAACTTTTTAAGCCATTTTCGGCTGGAGGCCATCGGTTTACATATTATATCTAAATTTGAAGTAATTACGTTCAGTAATTCAAAAGTTATAAGGCTCTGACAGACGGACGGACGGACGGACGGACGGACGGACAAGTGCAAATCGCCCTAGTTAACTCAAAGACCTTCGCTTCGCTCGGTCGACAAAAGTCATGCGTTTCATCAAACTATTGTCAGGTTTTGTGCTGTGCAACTCAATCATATTTTTGTATCAGAGTATCTAGATTTTTGAAGTTTGCAATAGAAGACTCAGCGAGCGAGCCCCACACAAATGAAGTTTGATTCTTATTTGATTATGTTATCGAATTCTGTTTGTAACTCTGGAAACTAGTATGTTTGTAGTTTTATTTGTAAAGTATAATAAATGGCCAATTGCGTGTCGGGCCACGCGCAGTGTAGGGTTCCGTAGTTGCCAGTCACAATATTATGCGTATAATTTTAGGCCTATATTGTACACACTTCTAAGTAGAAGTGTGTAAAATATAGGCCTAAAATTAGGCCGATCACTGCCGCTATAATCTATACTAAAAAATACTTTTTAAAAAACCGACTTCAGACGCCCGCGCCACTACAAAGTATATAATTTATTGTTGTTATTGTAAAAAGCGCTCGACCGATTTCGATAAAATTTAAATGGGACCACCTGGGAAGTATACCCTTTGAAACAAAAAAAAGAATTTTGCAAATCGGTTCAGGTGTCTTCGAGTAATCGGTGAACATACACAAAAAAAAGGATTCCGACGAATTGAGAACCTCCTCCTTTTTTTAAATTGGTTAAAAACAAATTAAAGTCAAACAGTCTAAAGTCTAACTTGTTAATATAGAAAGCGAAAAAGTTTCAATCTGAAATCTGACATCACGCAGGTTAGAGTTTTAATAGCTACGATGACCGATTTTGAAAACTGTTGGATGATGTTCGGAAGTATCTTCTATTTCAAAAAAATCGGCCAAGTGCGAGTCGGGCCTCGCTCTTTTAGGGTTCCGTTAAAAAAAAATACATAAAAATATTTCCATGTACCCATGGAAATATTTTATTTAATTTTTTTAATTTAATTTAATTTTTATTATTTGTTGTTGTAGCGGCAATAGAAATACACAATCTGTGAAAATTTCAACTGTCTACCTATTACGGTTACCGAGATACAGCCCGCTGACAGACGGACGGACGGAAGGACGGACGGACGGAAGGACGGACGGACAGCGTAGGCTTAGTAATAGGGTCCCGTTGGTACTCTTTGGGTACGGAACCCTAAAAATACCTTATTAATTTGACTGTACTACCGTTATTCAAAGCTTAATTAATTGATAGGATAGGCACTATGTTTCCCGCCTTTATACATCTTTATAATTAATTACAATGCAAATTTAATTTTTATTTTTTGCAGCTAAACTAAAGCAGATAGCAAAAAAAAATCGGCCAAGTGCGAGTCGGGCCTCGCTCTTTTAGGGTTCCGTTAAAAAAAATTAAATAAAAATATTTCCATGTACCCATGGAAATATTTTAATTTAATTTTTTTAATTTAATTTAATTTTTATTATTTGCTGTTATAGCGGCAATAGAAATACATAATATGTGAAAATTTCATCTGTCTATCTATTACGGTTTACGAGATACAGCCCGCTAACAGACGGACGGACGGACGGACGGACGGACGGACGGACGGACGGATGGACGGACGGACAGCGTAGGCTTAGTAATAGGGTCCCGTTCGTACCCTTTGGGTACGGAACCCTAAAAATGAAGTGGAACTTTTTTGTGTAAAATTTTTTTCTCTACTACTTTTACTTGAAACTGTTTTTTCTTTTTCCTACCGTTATTAAGTTATTTAAAAAAAAGGCATTTTTCAACCCTTTTTTTATTTTTTTCATCCCTTTCCCCTAAATTTAAATCAAAATTTCTTTTATAATATCATTATTTAAGTATTAATGAACACATTTGTACTCATTGCGCCAAAGCTGGTCAGATCATGGTTTCATTTAACTTTTTACTGGACTATTATATTAATTTGCTTATTAATCGTTAACTTAGTTTGTAGAGGTTTATTGTTAATATTAAAAAAACTATGCTAGTTAGAGCGTTGGTTTTATTTTTCCTGTAAAATATACATACACTTCTATTGATCATAATTATTTCTGATTTTTCGATTGGTAAACTTCGGAGATAAGGGGGGGGGGGGGGGGGGGAACGGTATTTTTTTCGACATTTTGGCCGATTAATCAAAAACTATGATATATAGAAATAAATAAAAAACTGTTTTAGAATGCACAAGTAAAGGCCTTTCATATGATACCCCACTCGGTATAGTTATCTTGCTTTTAAATTTCAAACCCCCGATTTTACCCCTTTTTTAATAAAACTAAAAATAATTTTCGATTTTTCTTTATTCCATTGATGTTGGGCCACTATTATACACAACTGTGCCAAATTTCATGTCGATAGCTTTAATAGTTACTGAAATAATCGACTGTGACAGACGGACGGACGGACGGACGGACGGAGAAAGTCTCACCATAAGGGTTCCATTTTTACCATTTTGGTACGGAACCCTAAAAACAAAATCTCCCGAAAAAAATAAATTCTAGGTTAGACCCAGACTATTACTACTAGTATTACTACCTAGTACCTACTACATCATCATAAACATCTGTTTCTAGCATAGTACAGGTACCCAGTTATTGATTAAGTCGTAAACATAGCATTACTTACTACCCTAAGAGTTCTGTCCATCCATCCATCCATCAGCCTGTATTCATCCACTACTGGACATAGGCCTTTCCGAGAGCGCGCCACCAAACACGGTCCTCCGCTTTCCTCATCCAACCGCTTCCCGCCACCTTCTTAGGGTCATCGGTCCAGCGAGCTGGAGGGCGTCCTACACTGCGCTTGCCGGTACGTGGTCTCCACTCCAGAACACGTCTGCCCCATCGGCCATCGGTTCTGCGACAGATATGACCTGCCCACTGCCACTTCAGCTTGCTAACCCTCAGAGCTATGTCGGTCATTTTTGTTCTTCTAAAAATCTCCTCGTTCCGGATGTTATCCCTGTTCTGTTTAAGAGTTCTGTGGAGTTAAGTAAACAAGTAAATGCCTTTGTACAATTTTCATCAGAAAACTTAATCGCCTATCGCCAATAAAAGCGCCACTCAAAACTGATTCCTGTAAGTACAAGCAATTTTCCAAAACTAAAAAGATCGCCCCCAGCCTAACCGTCAATTGTCGGCTTTCGATCTATTTTTTGGCGCGAATTCTCAATTCACGCCATATTGCCGGCTACGGGCGACCCCATCTAAATGATAATTCGGGGGTCCTTCTTACAATAAAAATTATTGCGGCCAGTTTATTTTATTACAGTTTTTATTGTATTCAAATAACCACAGACAACATTGCGGTCCAGGAACTGGTGGTGAATTTTTAAGAAGTAATTGATAAAAGCTTACATATCTATTATAATAATTTGATGTAATACTTTTTTACAAAACTGAACGTCTGACGTCGCGAAACTGAAGTGGAAATGGCAGCAACATAGTTCGAAGAGCTGATGGTCAGTATAAAAATACATATAATAGTAAATAGTAGCTACCATATCTAGCAGATCAACCTATACCAAGGTAAAGAATTCGTAAAGAATAGAATAGAAAATAATAAAAAAGTTTTTATTCAAAACTTTCACAAAGTGCTTTTGAATTTTCAAGTGAATCTGCAAACGGTTCGGAATGCCAAACCGAGAAAAACCTCGGCAACATAATAATTATGCAGCGGTAAAGGTTTGCCAAAACCACAATTATTGAAACTTCGGGGATTAAACAGAAGCTTGCTTCCCAAAATATTGCTTTTCCCATACGACCGACAAACTTCACTAACAAGAAGGCACACGATAATGATGAGTTGAGCTTTAGTTACAAGCACTTCTTCAATATTTTCCACCGGATCTAAGGCTATCGGATTCGTAGACCCATTTTGCTGGTTCTCTAAAATATAGACCCTAGAGGGGAGGTAGTAAAGTGTTGAACGAATTGAGGTGTTCTATCATGGCGGCTTCTTTATTTTCTCGGTCTCCTCGGCGAAATATCGAGCTCCGACCCTTTGAACAATTTTCCCGCCATCAGTCTTTTATCTACGCGAATTTTATTATGGGATTTAGAAATCCTCAATACGAATAGCTAATTTATTGGCACGCACATTAGTCTATCGCAACTTGCATCCAGCGCCGTTTTCTAACGATTAGTTTAAAAAAAAAAATTCAAAATTCAAAATTATTTATTACACGTAGGCCAACCTGTGGCTCTTATGACACGTCATGACTCTACCACCGGTTCGGAAAGCGGATTCTGCTGAGAAGAGCCGGCAAGAAACTCAGCAGTTGCTCTTTTCAAAATAATCATTTTATAATATTATTATTCAGCTATTACATTGTTATAAGTTTTTTATACTATCTTGTGGGCAGCCGGATGCCAAGCCGATTTAACCCATGCAACTTTGTTAGAATAGAATAAAATATAATATTTCCACAATGGGTGGAAGTCCTAAAAAAGCGTTGGTATTACAATGCAATTCAAGTTAAGACGGGCAGACAGAAAGTAGCCCAATTCCCGCCGGTGGCACCCGTTCATGAGCATGACGCACGATGCAGCCGTTGCTTCGCTCGACCATATTTAAGAGTGGGTGTGCGCTCGTTAAGAACGCGTATAACGCCAAAAAAAAACAGATTTCGCGATGAGATAAAACATAGCCGCAACCTCATGTGAGGCGCGACAAAAGAAAGCGTTTTGCGCGGAATAGGAGTGTAGTAAGCGCCAAATACTTTGTAACTCGTAAAATATTCATTTTCTTTTCAATTCACTAGGCTACTCTCTTGATAATATCAATCGGAATTTAATGTAAAAATTTTGGCTCTGTAATATGCAACACATTGAAAATAAATGAATATTGGTTAAAAATTAGACCTATCTTCGCGATTTTTTATTATCGAACAAATTTCATAATTTTATGTTTTTGCCAAAGCACGTCCCTTGGCAGTATGATGTAATTTTTGCGTGTTTTTTTTTCGGATAGTTGAAACTTGATCTACTACTGTAAAAATCAAATCTGTTTACTGTTAACGAGCGTACACCACTCTTAACAGTAAACAGATTTGATTTTTACACTCCGAAAGACACTCCGAAATCCTACTAAGTATATCTAATTATTATAATACATAAATGCAAAAGCGAGCGTTATGAAAGGTAAAGGTGGCACTAGATTAGGGGCCTGTTTCACCATCTTCAAGTTTTTATCCATCAAATATATTCGACATTTTGACAGATAGCCCATTAAAACATTTATTTTTTATTTTATTTTTATTATTCTGTACATATTAAACTTGTGGTTAAAGAATTTATTTCTCAAAAGAAATTTACAAATTTCACTTAATGAGAAATTATCAACTAAACTTAATATTATTAGGCACAGCGGCGAGCAACAACACAATCGTAAAATATACGTAAAAGTGGGTGGAAATAAAAAATAAAAAAAAAAAAGTACTGTGCAATGTGAATAAATTTCCTGAAAGTGAAGTGAAAAACTTAATAAATATATTAATAGAATTAGTGGACAAAGGAAAAACTTATCTCTAAGTAGAGATTTCTTCCAGCTTCCCTCGAAAGTGAGTAAGGTGAAATTATAAAGTGGTATAGGTCTGAAATGTACATCCCTACAATATACTATAAAATTACATATATACATACTATACCTAAATAAATAAAATAGCTACAAATACACACAAATAATATATAAATAATACATACATAAATATATACATATAAAAATATACCTTATATAATACATAAAGAGAGATAATGCTCCTTTACTCTAATATGTTCAGGAAGTGAGTTCCATAGGCGAGTAGCTTCAGAGGAACATATCAAAGAAACCAAAATGTCAACTTTATTTGATTGTGTACCTACAACAGAATTGGCTACATTTTCTGCAAATTAATAGGTACTACAGTAAATGTAAACGGTATAACCCTACTTTACTGGTAGCAGAGATAAGGGATTACTTAATATCCCATGGTAAGTGGTAAATAGTTCTCAACGGAAACTAAACTGTACCTTCGTCACACAAAGTAAATAGGTAGGAACCTAAATGTGAACGGACCCTAGCCCCAACACATGAGCTTAATGACTGCACATAATTGCTTCATTACAACTCGCATACATTAAACGCAACACATTAACACCTTCAAACAATGCAAATAATAACACCAGATGTTTATTTATAATCTATTTAGTAATAGCACGGTAATATTATCTGTATACAGTATTGTAACTCGGCCGTATCTTTGACATAAATGCCTACAGCCGCGCGGTACGTAAACATGCGATAGGGCTGCCCGCCTCCAGCATTTTAATTACATTTGCCTACTTTGTGTTTCCATTTAGTTTTGTGATTGTAAATATACTTTTTTTTATATAAACAAATAAAATACTTTGTGAATTAAATAGGAAGTGTTCAATAAAAATGCGTGTTGTTTTTTGATTGGTAGATTTAATTAAAAAAAACCGGCCAAGTGCGAGTCGGACTCGCACACCGAGGGTTCCGTACTCTAGAAGTAAAAGTAAAACGATAATATTATATAAATTTGCTTATTAATCGTTAACTTTGTTTGTGGAGGTCTATTGTTAATATAAAAAAAACTATGCTAGTTAGAGCGTTGGTTTTATTTTTCCTTTAAAATATACATAAACCTCTATTGATCATAATTATTTCTGATTTTTCGATTGGTAAACTTCGGAGATAAGGGGGGGGGGGGGGGGGGGGAACGGTATATTTTTCGACATTTTGCCCGATTATTCAAAAACTATTATATTTAAAAATAAATAAAAATTTGTTTTAGAATGTACAGGTAAAGCCCTTTCATATGATACCCCACTCGGTATAGTTATCTTACTTTGAAATTTCAAACTCCCGATTTTTCCTCTTTTTTAATTAAACTAAAAAGAATTTTTGATTTTTTCTTATTCCAATGTTGTTGGGCCACTATTATACACAACTATTCCAAATTTCATGTCGATAGCTTTAATAGTTACTTAAATAATCGACTGTGACAGACGGACGGACGGACGGACGCAGAAAGTCTCACCATAAGGGTTCCATTTTTACCATTTTGGTACGGAACCCTAAAACCATGTTTATGAATGAATAACAAATCGGTCTTATAAATTTGCGACCGAAAAATATTTGCGCCTCGACTGAGACGTACGAAATGCTTTATTATTAAATTTTAAAGTATAAAAAATCCGCATTCTAATATATCCTCCTCGTCATATTAAATATGTACTTGAACTTATTTTTAGTAAAAAAATTGCGCAGTTATTGTTAAAAAACATAACACCGTCCGTTCGTCACTGCGGCACAGTCGCGACTGTCTGCGTACCGAGCGCTTACCGAGATCGAGGCGCGTAGGCATAGCTCGCGCTTCGTCCGTTTGTATGAAGTTACAATACTGTATACAGATAATATTACCGTGGTAATAGTTAACCGCAAGACACACGCGCGCGGACTAAACGAAAATTATAGACGGTTAAAATGGGCGTCAATAAATTATAAATAAATTCCTCAGATTATTTTCTTGGTATACTCTCGTAGTTGAATGAAGTGATAGCCTAGTGGTTAGGACTGCGTTCGGGATGATTCGGGAGTTCGCTGGTCTGGTTCGATCCCGGGCAGGTACCTCTGACTTTCCTGCGTTATAAATATCATATGCTTCAAGGGTGAAGTAAAAAATATGGTGAGGAAACCTACACACCTGAGAGTTCTCCTTATTGGTCTCAAAGGTGTGCGAAGTCTGCCAATTCGTATTGGGCCAGCGTGGTGGACTATGGCCTATAACCCTTCTCTGTGAGGAGACCTGCTCTCAACTGTAAGAAGTGAGTCGTTAATGGGACCTTGCTCTTGATGATGATGATAATTAGTTGCTAAACTTTACTCTTACAGTATAGGTTTTTAGGTGAGAAAACCGCTCATTAGAGTCTGTACTATTATATATTCTAGAAAGGTTGAAAAAGTACATAATATATATAAAAAACCGCAATGCTTGTGAAAAGTTTGTTTATCTCAAAAGGTCAGGATTTAGATACATACGGAGAAGCGAATTTTTAAAAAGAAGCCGATCGGTTGAGATGATGATGATGACTGTGCCGGCAGTACCTATCTATGCACAACATTTACAAACATCTCAAGGTTCAAAGTCGACTCAAGCAAGTTCCAAGTTTAAAGAAATAGTAAAATCCGTCTTCTTAACGAGGTGCTCTTCCACCATATCCCTTTAGTCTATGGTTTAAGCTACCACCCCGTTCTTATCTCCATCCGAGATCGCAATCAGCGCGGCCATGTTTGATGCCATTATGAATCAAGTTCCCGCCTTTTTGCTTTTTTTATTTTTCCATTCGCTAGGCAGCGGCGTCAGATCTCACAGCCGATAAGTTCTTTATTATCCTGTATGATTTTTTATTCTGTACCTTCTGCCCACTTCGCTCGCGCGTTGAATTTCGCATATAAGGCTTGAACAGGCACAAAGCGGAACGTGCAATGGCTACGTAAATTGTGCGTACAGTGCGTGAAGCATAAGCTTAGCTTTGCGTTTGGATAAACCGATTATTGAGTTGAGTATTGAGTGATAACTGGCTTAAGGCGCCAAGCCTTCCACGCAGGCTTTGTTTACGATTTGTACTACTTTTAGCGATCACTCACATTAATGCAAATAATAGGACGTTACACCTTGCGGACCATCAACAGTTGCTGTTTTCAAAATACATAGAAACATACATGGCTTAATCCTTTTTGCATGGTTGCCTGGGCGATAAGGTCGCCAACTGTACCACTGCTTAATTTTTTTTTGTTTAGGTAAGTATGTGTTTCTTTTTCTGGTGTACATTAAAGAAAATTTCAATTCAATTCAATTCACCATTTCGTGGGCAGCTGAATAAAATAATGTCATAATCTCGACTTAAGGCGCTGTGTTCAGTCACGATCTTCATTCGTGGCATCTTCATTCCAAATCATAAGCCGAATGAAGATCGTCTTATTTAAAATCGTCTTATTTAAAAATGGGTCATAATTCGTCATTAAATTATAATGGAAAATATTAAAATTATAACGGTCGCAATAAATAAAATCTAAAACAGCCATTTGTTGTAGTAAGAAACAGCCATCAGGCCAGAAATACGATCAATTATAACTACTTTTTTTTCATAATATTATGACCCATAGATTTTAAATAAGACGATCTTCATTCGGCTTGTGATTCGGCTCACGAATGAAGATCGTGACTGAACACAGCGCCTTAATAAAATATATTGTTATATAATATTGTTTAAATAAATAGATAATTATAGTTCAATAAAACACACCTGAAGCACCACTTATTGCGAACACCACCGCGCCGGTCGTGCAGCGAAGCGTGATTACAGAAGTTCAAAGTAGTATTACATTACAATTTACAACTGTATGTGGGATATCCACGGCGCGTTTTAAGCGCCCAAGCCTTTAATCTATGCCCACTGCTTCGCGTTTCACACATATTGTATTGTTGTTGAAATTGCAATCACACAACTGCGATAAATTAAAACTGAATAAACATTTGTCGTGACTACATAATGCATTTTTGTATGTAGGTAATTTAGTTTCATGGAACTGCTTTAGTTAGTGGTTTTTTACATTCTATTGACCAACCAAGTTAATGGTTAGGTGGCACTATAGAATCATAATAAACATAAAGCAAGTTCTAGGTATACTATAGCAATAATTATTGTGGATAAAAATAATATTTACCTCTTTTTAGGGTTCCGTAGTAAACAAGGAACCCTTATAGTTTCGCCATGTCCGTCCGTCTGTCTGTCCGTCCGTCCGCGGTTTAACTCTGAGACTATTGGTACTAGAAATCTGAAATTTGACAAGGGTATAAATATCAATCACGCCGACAAAGTGGTGAAATAAAATTGTGAAAATTATTTTTTTTAGGGTACCTCCCCTACATGTAAAGTGAGGATGAATTTTTTTTTTCTCGTCTATCCCATAGTGTGGGGTGTCGTTGAATAGGTCTTTCAAAAATATTGTGGGTGTGGCAACACCATTTTTCAATTAAGGGATCCGTTTGGGAAATATGATATTTTAAAGTGCTAAATTTTATTAGAGTCAAGTGCCCCCCCCCCCCCCCTCCCTATGCCAGCTAAATGGTTGTATATAGGATACAAGAAAAAATTCACAGCAGTAGTATATATAATGATAGTATAGGATCCCGATATAGAACGACCTTCACCGAGCTGGTTAATGGATCAAACATATTTTTTATGTAATTTAATATATCAAAAAATATATTGCATATGGGTTGCCTAGCAAATTTCAGTCCAGGATATCTTTAACTACCTAATTTTTTTTTAATTTTTTTTAATATTTCACCGGTTTGGTTAATGGATAAATTCTACACCAATCGAAAGTATGCAGCCCATAGTATACTGCAAAAGTTAGGTTGCCTATTTTTTCCTGTCACAACCCTTGGGTTGCCAGGTATGAACAGGTAAATCGATACTAGTAATCACCTACCTAACTACCTAACTTTTGCATATACTATGTGCTGCATACTTTCGGTTGGTGTAGAATTTATCCATTAACCAAACCGGTGAAATATTAAAAAAAAAATTTTTTTTTTGAATTAATTAAAAATATCCTGGATTGAAATTTGCTAGGCAACCCATATGCAATATATTTTTTGATATATTAAATTACATAAAAAATATGTTTGATCCATTAACCAGCTCGGTGAAGGTCGTTCTATATCGGGATCTTAGACTATGAGTTTTAAAGGAAAACTATCACGGCTAACTAGGGTTCATTACTTAAGGAGTTATATCTGTTTTTTCCAAGTTAGGTATTACACGTAGTGTAAGTTGCATATTTTATAGTACTTGTAGTATATACAATATTTAAAAAATGGAACTCAAAATATATTCAATATTCATAAATAAAATAAAGGCACTATCCTAGGTCAGCAATAATATTTAAGACTTTCAACTATGTACGGAACCCTACACTGCGCGTGGCCCGACACGCACTTGGCCGGTTTTATTTATTTGTTTAACCGTTTACTTCTAGGTATGAAGTTTTGAATAAAAGTAAGCTCTATGGCAGGGGTTCTTAAAATCTTTTCATTAGAAAAGACTAGTGACAAAAATATACATCTTTGTCTTGCCGGCTAGGGGCTATGTGGAAGTATAGTCTAGGCAAGGAAGCTAGTGGACCCCAACAGTAATTCCTCAGGCGACGAAACTTTACAGTATGATAAAGTATCATTAGTTAAACGTATTTTTTATATATCCACAAGAAAAAATTAGAACGGAAGTTAGGTATTTTTACCTAAACTCTTTAAGCTTCTTTTAAGCTTAATATCTTAGTTCGGTAAAATGCTCGGTCAAAACTTTCTTTGCCTGAAACATTAATGTAAAGTCTAGAAACAAAATATAAAATGTCCAAAAAATACTCCTTGTTGAAACCACCAAATTTTGAAAAATATGTTTTTTTTAATGTAACTTGCAGCGGAAAATTGTTCAGTGATGTTTCTTCACTCTTCTTCTTCTTTATCAACCTATAGACGTCCACTGCTGGACAAAGGTCTCCTGCTTGGACTTCCACAGGCTTCGGTCTTGCGCCGCTTGAATCCAGCGGCTCCCTGCGGCTCGTTTGATGTCATCGGTCCACCTAGTGGGGGGTCTGCCATCACTGTGTTTTCCGGTGCAGGGTCGCCACTCCAGCACCTTGGGACCCCAACGACCTTCAGCTCTTCGAAATATGTGCCCCGCCCATTTCCACTTCAGTTTCGCGACACGCTGAGCTGTGTCGGTGACTGGTTCTCCTAAGGATCTCCTCATTTCTGATTTGATCTCGCAGGGATATACCGAGCATTGCTCTCTCCATCGCTCGCTGAGTGACCCTGAGCCTTCTTATGAGGCCCATAGTTAGCGACCATGTCTCGGATCCGTAAGTCATCACTGGCAACACGCACTGTTCGAAGACTTTAGTCTTCAGGCACTGAGGGATTTTGGACTAGAAGACATCTCGGAGCTTCCCGAACGCTGCCCAGCCGAGTCGGATTCAGCGGTTAATCTCTTCGATCTAAATATATTCTTCTTCTTCTCTAATCGAAATTGGATCTACCTAGCTGGCACTGATGACACTGTCACTCAGCTCAGACTCAAGACTGAGTTAAAACGAGACAAATTTATGTCGGAACATATTTGTGTCTCATTTTAACTCTACCTTGAATCTGAAGCAGAGCCAGAGTACGATCTATAGATTTCAGCCTAAGAATCAAGCCAAGTCAAGGCTAATTAAAAAGTAAAACTTATTTCGCGCTAACCACACGTAATTGCACCCTCAAGATGCTAGCTCTCCGCAGCCTTGTAGCGGGGCGAGGAGAAAATTGGAAAAAGGAGGGATCTGAGGAGAGTTCCCAACTTGGTCCCTAAGTAGATTTTCCAATTTGAAACTCGTTACAGTCGGAGAATCTTTGCTGCACTGCTAATTTACAACATACGACTTATTTAATTATTATTTATTAATTTGAATACGTGTTGGGTTTGGGACTTTGAAATAAACTTTGAGCGCAGCTGTGGGATTAATACAGTATGACAACGTAACGACAACGCCTCTGATAGGCCTACACTCTTTTGCTATTGGCAAAAACGCATTAAAGCAAGACCGCCGTGTAGCATTTTAGACGATCCCGCAGTTGGAAGAAAAATTATAGTGTTGTGGTTACTTCAGCTGTTCGATTGCGGAAAAGCTGTATCTATCATTGCTACAGTCCCAATCATGATGACTGACGGAATTTATTGCATTCTTGCTGAAACTAAACAACCAGAGGGTCTCGGCCAAACAGAGGTGAGCGCCACACAGAATCTGTTATTTTTAGACGCTCCTGCAACTTTATCAATAACTTTTAGCTAAGTTTAAACCCTTTCATTAGCACGACGTACAATAAACACTAAGGGCTGATTTCACCAACGTAAAATTAGTCTTATTCGAAGGTAAATTTGATATTTTGATTGTATTTTCAATACAAAATCTGTCAGAACGCCCAATTTATTCCTCAGTAAAACGTCACTCGACGTTGGTGAAATAGGCCATTAGTTAGTTGGCTAACTAATAAGTATATTAAGTATACTGACTTAGGTTGTTTTTATTCCCTTACAAGATAGCCCCTTAGACTGCGATCTCACCTGTTGATAAGTCATATAATGCAGTCTATGATAGTAGTAGGCTAACTTAGATTACTTAGAAGGGTTATGGCAGTGTACATTAAACCCATATCCCTAATCGGTTTCTACGCGACATCGTACCTTTGTCGGTAGGGTGGAACGATCGAGAAATTATAAATTCCCAAATTGCCCTGCGGAAAATTGAATCAAGATCTCCCAATTATAGGACAACAGCGCTCACACTGCGCTAGGGAAGTCCTCCAGTCCAGTTCTCTGTAAAACAATATCAGATTTAGTTATAACCTATGTAAGGGCAATTCTCCTAAATGTTGGCTAAGGCATGTCCCAGGCTGGAGAACGTAGGTTAAAACTAACTCAGGCTTATGTAACTTTTTTTGTAGATACTAGATAGTGTCTTCTATATCGTCCATCAAGAAAAAGAACATAAAAGAGGTGAGATCCAGCTTGAAAAAAAATTTAAACCTCCATTTTCTAACCTCCATGACTGTCCCACTGCTTATGTTGTATGTAACAAACTTATTTATTTAAAAACATAGTCGATTAAAAATTCTCAAAAAAATACTTATATTTCAATAATGAATAATTAATCTTTAAAATAACAACAGTAGCGTGAGGTTACGTCTTAGAATTAGTTTTTTATTAGTATTTAAAGTCTGTCCCACGACTTTTTAATCATTACCGTGCTCTTGTGCAAACACTATCGTAACTTTTTTTTTTATTGTGGGATAGGCTTGCGCTTGACGACAATCAATGCTGGACAGCACTGATGAGGTCTAGGTTGGAGCGCGCTTGCCTAGAAAATGCCTATTCACTCTTGCCTTGAAGGTACTGAGGTTATACGTGGCCGGAAACACAGATGTTGGAAGTGCGTTCCACACCTGAGCGGTTCGATTCAGAAACGTTGAACTGAAGCGTTTCGTGCGAGCAGGTTGGATTTCAACCACGTAAGGATGCCAACGCTCACGATTTCTCGAAGTTCTGTGGTAAAACGGTGAAGGGGCACAAGGTTGTGAAGTACTTGAGCGCACTCTCCAAAGTATATCCGATAGAAGACCGAAACTACCCACATATCCATGCAATCCGCATCGTCGTCGCGTCTAACGTACAAAGTCAGTTGCCTTGAGCAATTCATGTCGAATGGAGGTGTGTACGTCGTCGGGTTACTGAAATATTTGGCATTCTCCAACGGAAATTTCATTTTGGCAACTTTAATCGCTCATTCATAGGACCTCACCATACCGTAAGTAGTTATCACATTTATATGTTTGTATTTTTTATATATTTCAAATATGTTTTACTTTCTAACAAAGCACATTAAAAAAAATTACTATGTTTACTTATCAAGTAAAAATTTAATTACTAACCAATTCTAATTACCATGATCCTAATTACCACTATTACCAGGGCCATTTTACGTACTATGGTAATTGGGCATTACACTAGCGGCACGCTATGATGGCCGGTTTGACACATTACAATAGTGATGTGGAATGTCAATTTATTCTCGAACAAAAAACAATTAAGTTTTGTTTTTGTACCTGATTAAATAGGTTTAATAAAACAAAAATGTATATGTTTATTTAATTTATTTGAACGAACTGAATATTTGAATGAAAATGAATATACATACTTTATATGCACACAAGAAACATATGAATACAAAAGATACCAAAAAAGGTGCCACAAAAGGCCATAATTAATCAGATTCGTCCATACTACTATTTTCACTGTCGTCACTGCTATCATCACCTACATTAATAATTATATGTTCGTTTTCTATAATATTATCTATTTTCACATCTCTTTCATAATCTTCCCTTATTAATTTAACAGTTCTATTCACAACCTTTTCCCAGTCTCCTTTAGTCACATGTTCACAAGCTTCTTCTAATAATTTTAGCATTTTTTTTGTGGTAAATGGGGGTTCTGTATTGTGTCTTGCAGCATATCCCTTAATTTGAGCCCACACCAACTCAATCGCATTATACTCACAATGGTAAGGCGGTAACCGTATAACTCTGTGCCCATGTTCTAATGCTATTTCGTCAATGACGTATCGGATCTTGGTTGGTTTGTTTTCTTTTAAAAGACGTACTAATTCCGCTTTTAACATATTCATGTTTGCATCTACGCCATTTTTACGAAGCCATGCGACGATATCAGCTTTCTTTTGGGATTGGGCAGGTGGCTTGTCAATTTGCATCGAGTGGTATGGGGCGTTGTCCATAATTATAATAGATGGTTCAGGGAGGCTACACAACATTGAGGTAAACCATTCAGTAAACTTTTCTCCATTCATGTCTTCATGATAGTCTCCAGTGGTTTTTGACGCAAAAGCCATGAGAGAACCTTCGACAAACCCGTTGATGGTTCCGGCGTGACAAATTATAAGTCGCGATCCTTTTCCTACAGGAACTTTGGAAGTAGATGCTGCTGTGTCATCGTTCCAAGAACGGCCTACAGTATGGTTAGCATTAAGCCATGTTTCATCCAAGAACACAACATTTTGCCAATTTTTGATTTCTTTCACTTGCCGTAAAAAAGTATACCTTGCCATCGCTATATCAAATCTTTCCATCAATATTTTGCGTTTGTTACATTTTTTGTATCGAAATCCAATGGTCTTCAAAATCTTCGTTAAAGAACTTTCCCCACCGAAGAATAATCCAGCTTCCTTCAGTGAATGCACCAACTTTTTTCTTGTTGGATACTCCTTCTGTAAATAGTAGCCGTAAACATGTCTTCGGATAGCATCGGCATCAAAGCTATCGATGCCTACGACTGGTTTTGCTCGTTTTCTCTTTTTTGGTGTGTGAAGTTTATTTTCTTCTGTGCCAGTCTCGCCATATTTTTTTTTAGTTATCCGTCTAACAGTTCGTTGTCCAATATTAAGCGCATCAGCTACGCGTTCAACCACTGACGTTATAGGTAAAATTGGCCCTCCATTTTGAGCTTCACGATCGAAATAGTTACGAAGGCGTATTACGAACTCACGTGTCTGACTATTTAGAACAGTTCTCTGCGTACGTTCGGTCATATCGACGAAATCCACAACAAAGGGCTTGAACAGAGTCCAAATTAACAAGCAAGGGTCAACAGTAATGCAGTATCAATATTTGAAATCCAAAGCCAGGTCAAAACTATATCACAATCGCATTGCACTGACAGTTTATACTTTTCGAAGCAACGTCAATTCGAAACTGCTTTGTTTTGCATTGAGCATTGACGCGAGTTTGCCGGAGGTAGTAGTTGTGCTAGCCAGCGATCCTATGTGACGATCGTATTAGATTCCATTTTTAAAAATTTTCAATTTAGAAAACCAAATGCCGAGTTGTGGTATATATCATATAAAAATAAAAATTTTACCTTTTGTATGAAACAGCTGATATTTTTTTGCGATTTCAGAGGTTTGTCCACATAGTGAAAATTGTTCATATTCACAAGTACATTCACCCCTTAAATGGTGCAAACTGATTTTTCTACACTTGTATACATTTTAGAAATCAATTTAATAAATAAATTTTGAGTCCTAAACCTAAAACTATATTCGATAAAATTTATGAATCTCTGCACATCACTATCGTCAATAAAGTAATACAATTATTTCCTTCAAAGTCGTTATCAATTAATACGGAACTTCATGAGCGGACAAACGTCAAACCGGCCATCATAGCGTGCCGCTAGTGTAGCTAGGTAATTAGAGTAATGCTTGAATGTATGGGATCTTCTAGAATTTAACGACCTCCCTGGCCCTGTGGTGAGTACTTTGGTCTTAAAAACTGGATCTTCAGGGGTTTGACTCCCGGCTGGTGCAATTTTGGATGTTGTAAAATTGTCTCCAGTCTGGTCTGGCCGAGGCTAGTTACCATCCAATATTCTACCAGCAAAGATGTGCCGCGCCATGTGATTTAGCGTTCTGGTACGTATCAGCGGAGAAACCGGTAAGTTGTTTAAGTTTAATACCAGGTAAGCTCGAAACCATCTTAGACTGCATTCACCACTTACCCCAGATTATCGCAGTCAAGGACCAACTTGTAGTAACATATAAAAAGTTATAAGTAATCTGTGTTGAATGATTATGGCTGTATTTTGATACTGTTTGGGTGTTGGTAATGACAACATCGTTATATTTACCAACAATAAAATAAACTAAACCGAAAAAGATGGGCAAAAAAGGCTCGAATGGTATGCGAAGATAAAAAAAGATCCTATATTATACCGAAAAAGATGGAGAATAAATCTTAATTCTTTTTATAGCTTAATCGCAATCAAACTCGCAGCAATGCAGCGTTGTATGGCGATTGACGACCTTTGGACCAGGTAAACCCCAGAACGTGGATCGCAACCCCTTCACCTTAACCAACGGCCGATATCGTGTAACAATCGCTTAGCTTCCACACTCCAGCATTCCGTGGTCTCCACTGTCAGAGGGACAAAAAGGTAGCTGTCCAGAATAGGGGCATCTTTACTCCTTTTTTTAATGCAACAAACTCTGCAGCGTCTACCTGTGTTTTCTGGCTGAGATGACATGGTGCGAATGTACTCATGCACGTCGCGTCCCTCAGCATGCATTTGCTATTTTACCATGGGACGAGTGTCAAGCCATCAGGATGCTTGCCATCCATGTGACCCAAACCGGGTGGCTCGAGTACACACTACGCAGGGTACGTTGACCGAGACGAGGGCTGTGCGGACGATATCGTTCAGAGAGTGGTGACGAGAGAATCTGGCCACACAACGACTGCAACTCAATGCGTGGTGGCCGTTGGCTTCCACCATGTAACCGCAGATGCATCGATGGAATTCGCGAACAGGCATGCAACCATGTTGGAAAGTTCTCAGTAGATATGTAATCTTCGGCACAGCAAAATAGTTTTGCAAGAGCGTAAGCGTAACATGGGCCGAAAGATCTTTCCAATGCTCTTGAATGGCGGAGTGGTCTCCTTGCCTCAATGGCTTCCGGGATAGCAGAAGAAAAGATAGGAGACCTCAAGAGGAAAAAATTGTCAGCGTTAAACTCCTTGAGCCCAGGAACTAGGTCTTCAAAGTGAGGGAACAGAAGACGGGACTCTGGATTACAGGGGAAGAACTCTCACTTAGGTATGTTCACCTTCAACCCCAGCTCCTTCAAGCAATGTATTAAAAGCAGTAGGTCACGTTCCACAACTTCAGGTTTGCCTCCTATAGTACCTACATCGAGTTACCAGATATTAAGGGGGGATTTGAGGTCGTGAAGAACTTTCTGAATGCTGAGGCTGAAGATGAGAGGTCTAAGCGGATCTCCCTGTTGGACATCAATCTGCGAAAGGATAGAAGTTTGGTTATAGAAGACATTGGAGGGGGAATGTTAAAATTGCTGAAGAAAAGGATACAGAGTAGGAATCATAACTTTGCTTCGCTCAGTAGAATGTCCTTTTCCAGTGTATTGAAAGCGTTATGTATGTCAAGCTCCATGATAACACAGTCCTTGTTGCTTGGGTCTATAGCGAACAAATGCGTTGCGTGGATAGCCTAGCTTAGTGTCAAGACCTAACAGGTGCGGTCGCAGGTAAGTCACTATTTCCTCCAAAGGCCCTAGACCCTTATTTGATTAGAAGATTACCGAATATATAGATCTCATCAACGACACTGACAATTCTGTATCAAATTTTATATTATAATAATAATTATTAATAATGTTTGGCATGTTATTTGAAGAATATTTTGTGTACATAGAGCTATCTTATGTTAAACTCATAATATAATTAGACGCTTTTTGTAGGTAAGCCTAGGTAGGTCTGATAGGAAAATAACTGAATTTATTGATCTCGTTAGCAAGGCAGACTTTTGTTATGAATCTTTGTACGATTATGATTGGCATGCCGTTTTTACGAGATTTACTTAGACGCTTCTTCTAGGTAACTAATTAACTATAATAATTAATCAATAAATAATCGGAATTGAATCAAGAAAATTTATGAGTGACATTTTTATCAATTTTGTAAATCGTGATTGATACATTTGATTTATCAATTTTGAGGACTATTAATAAGTACCTACTCACCTAAGCAGATTTTTTTTATATTTAAAGAAATACTACGATAGTTCTTTCAGTTTTATTACTGTATTTTTCCACATTTACAGATTAAATAGATTTTATTAACAAAAACACTTATGTTTTATTTTTGTTTCTCATTCACAAAATTTTAACAAATTACCATATAGCATATTCTAATCACCATATTCCGGACCTCATTACCATGTCACAATTTATCCTTACCATGGACACCATAATTACCAAATACGCTATTTCTCCAAGAAAACTAGGTTCTGGTGGAGGCCTTCCTCATCACTGTGATAAATGAAGGCACCTCTCTGTCAAGGCATACTTAAAAAACCAATAACTCAAAAAAAATTTTTTTTTTCGTCGGACGTTTTAGCCAACAATTAGGAGATCTGCCCGTAACTACTCATCGTCAAGAAATCGTGTCGAATACGTCTCAAGTATAACAAATACTACCTAAGTCCTTTTCACTTGAACTTAGAAGAGGATTTATTGGTGAACTTCGGTGAACTTTGCGGGAGACGGATGAAAATTGTCAGCAAGAGTTATTTATTGTGAAGCTTGCACGAAACTCTTAAGCCATCGCGTAAAATACGATTAAGATAACAATAACGAAACATAAATAACTTACAGACACAACATAACGATGTTAGGTTTACCTCTTGCTGCTTACTTATCCTAGTTGTTAAGGCCAATGATCTTTTTATATAATGTGCAAAAATATAATATTAAAAGTTTCTTTTTTAAAAAATAGTAATATACCAATCACGAAAGATTAAAAAATAAAAAATACTTAGGTACTGTATGTAAACGTCGCTCTGTTAAGTTTTTTTAATAAGTATTTAAATGATAATTTCTCAATTGAATATCATCATCATCATTGGGTGCCATCTTCAATTAGAAGTTCGGAGGTCAGTAAGTATGTAAAAAACTTTTCGCTCCTGGTGATCCAAATCTGCTGTGAAGAACCGGCCTAAATATTGCTGCTGCGACTTCAACACCACCAAGCTTTACTTTAGGAGGTGGCATTTGTATTTTGGAAATAACCATTGCTTTGGTTTTATTAACATTAATGTTCAGCCCCATTGCATCTCCAGCAGCTTTCACATCTTGAAATAGTTAATCATGATTGAATAGTTCATGATATAGAACTATATAGAAAACTCTTGTTCTTATTGAAAACTGCTCTGTTAAAAAGTCATTAAAAAATCGGCCAAGTGCGAGTCGGGCCTCGCTCTTTTAGGGTTCCGTTAAAAAAAATTAAAAATTAAAATTAAATTAATTATAAAATACAAAATAAGTGAAAATTTCAACTGTCTATCTATTACGGTTTACGAGATACAGGCCCCTGACAGACGGACGGACGGACAGCGGAGGCTTAGTAATAGGGTCCCGTTGGAACCCTTTGGGTACGGAACCCTAAAAAACGGTGGAAGCTTCGCATCTCCGACATTTCGGAGTTATGTGCGTTTAAGCAATTGCTGAAATCATCGTGAAGAAATCTGCATTTTCTTAATGTTCTTAATCACTGGTGTTGT
Source organism: Oeneis ivallda (assembly GCA_029955525.1). Lineage (NCBI taxonomy): Eukaryota > Metazoa > Arthropoda > Insecta > Lepidoptera > Nymphalidae > Oeneis > Oeneis ivallda. The sequence goes on along the minus strand of JARPMR010000013.1, from coordinate 20,264,411 downwards.
CTGTCAGTGTCGGTGAAGAGTAGAGCAGTGATAGGCTAGTTGTTGGGACTGCGTTTACAACCACTAGGCTTCCCTGAACCACCACCACTCGGTGAGCCAGAGTGGTGGACTAATCTGGACTATGGCCTATAACCCTCGACGATCCTCTGAGAGGAGACCTGCGCTCAGTAGTGAGACGTTAATGGGTTGCGTTAGCACCATCACCACCACAGCACCATCTCAGTCTCAGCCTATCACCTTCCCACTACTTGACACCCCCCTCCCCTGGTCCCTAAACCTGACCTCTGGTCTTCTCTCAAATGAGAAGGGTTTGGGCCATAGTCCACCACGCTGACCCAATGCGAATTGGTAGACTTTACACACCTTCGAGAACATTATGGAGAACTCTCAGGTGTGCAGGTTTCCTCACGATGTATTCCTTCACCGTTGAAGCGTGTGATATTTAATTACTTAACGCACTTAACTCCGAAAAGTCTGAGGTGCGTGTCCGGGATCGAACCTGCGACCCCTCGAATAGGAGACCGCAGTCCCAACCACTAGGCTATCACTACTCTATGCTGTTGATACCGTTTACTTATTACTGGTTTTTTTCCATTAAATCTCACTAGCGAGACAAGTTTGAATTTAAGCTTAAATGGCAAAGGAGAGTGATAGTTTCCCCTTTCCATCCATTACAGTTTTTTCAGGTCATTTGTCAAGTTATCGCCGGTAACACGGCGTGCATATAACGCGTCGCTAACGAGCACTCGAGTAATTGGCGATATGAAATGACGCCATCATCCTCATTTACGAGTCATCGGGGCCAATCAATCGAGGTGTCGCCGGCCACAGAGTAGATATGACGAGAAGCTCTACAGATAGCTCTATGTAGCTCTGGAGTGGTACCTACCTAATCTTATGAATTTATTGCTGTTGATTGCACCCTAATTAAACAAAAAAAGTGAAATATATTTGTACGCTATCTTCTTCTTCTTTGTCAACCGATAGACGTCCAATGCTGGACAAAGGTCTCTTACATGTACTTTAACACGCCTCGGTCTTGCTCTGACTGAATCCAGCGGCTCCCTGCGACTCATTTGATGTCGTCGGTCCACCTAGTGGGGGGGTCTGCCAACACTCCGCTTCCCGGTGCGGGGTCGCCACTCCAGCACCTTGGAACCCCAACGACCATCAGCTTTTCGAACTATGTGTCGCTATCACTTGAGGTCTATATTCAGATAGAATTTGAGGTACCTACAACTTATAATTTTTGTCTATTGGATATCTCAAAATTACTGTATTCACAAATAAGTAAATAAATTATGCGGTGAATCTAATCTAAAGACGTATTGGACTTAGCTTTTCTTTACAATTAATGATTCAGAAAAAAAATGTGAGTAGGTAATATTTTTACGCCAAAATACTAAACTATTTTTTCTAAGCTAATTTACGATAGACATTGGTACCTTTTTTATCTAAAATAATAATTTTTGGACCTTCAATATAAAGATTTTGGATTATTATCATCATCATGAGCAACCATCGATGTAAGCAACCCATTAAAGTCTCACTACTGAGCGCAGGTCTCCTCTCAGAGAAGGCCATAGTCCACCACGAATATTATGGAGAACTCTTAGGCGTAGAGATTTCCTCACGAAATTTTCACTTTCTTTCTCCTTGTTTTCCTTTGCAGTTGAAGCATGTGATATTTAATTGCTTAAACTCACATAACTCCGAAAAGTCAGAGGTGCGTGCCCGGAATCGAACCTGCGACCCCCTGAACAGGAGACCGCAGTTCTAACCACAAGGCTATCACTGCTTCATTTGGATTATAGGTATATATAGCCTTTAAAAGCCCATAAAAATTAGCTTCAATTTTTTTTGGTTTTATGTCTTCATCCCTGCTTCTAGTCTTCGCGTTTTAAACAACTGCAAATGGAACTCTTAAGAACACCTCACCTATAAGTTAATACATAATAATAGTATATATACACCAATATATCATGGTTAGCCACAGACAATAAACGCCAGTCACCGAGCAGCCATCGATCTATCGCCTTCCGCCACTTAGCGCTGTTTGTATTGTCGCTAACTCCATTAGTGCACAGGAACTAGCTCTCAATATTGCTTTATCCACTTTCCACGACGGATAGTGTTTGCTTTCATTAATTAGGTACATACACTTCCCTGCGTAGGTACTTGGTCATCACCCGCCAGTCACGAATCCCGATAACAACGGTTAGTTGCTAAAAATGTTATTGTTATTACACATGCTCACTATAATGAGCCCGATAAAAACCACGAAGCACAGACTACGAAGAGAATTATGCTCAGAATGTCTAGCTACGCAACCGACTCAAAAATGAGGAATCAGTTTTTTTTATTCGATGACAAGCTATAGTCCTTGACTGCGATCTCACCTGATGGTGAGTGACGATGCAGTCTAAGATGGTAGCGGGCTAACTTGGAAGGGGTATGGCAGTGAACATTCAACCCATACCCCTAATTGGTTTCTACACGCCATCCTGACGGAACGCTAAATCGCTTGGCGGCACATCTTTGACGATAGGGTGGTAACTAGCCACGGCCAAAGCCTCCCACCAGACCAGAGACAATTCAGAAATTATAAATTCCCAAATTGACCCCGCCGGGAATCGAACCCGGGACCTCCCAGTTCTAAGACAACAGCGCACACCACTGAGCCAGGGAGGTCGTCAACATTTTCAGTCGTCGTTTTCAGGTCGTCAGTTATCAGTAGACATAGCGCAATGGAACGCAAAGCTGAAGTTGCGAAATGTTAGGGTCCCAAGGTGCTGGAATGGAGACCACACATTGGACAAGAAAACTCACACTGCAGACGATGACAAGCGAGTCGTTAGGAATCGCTTGACACGTAATAGTTAAGTACCTACCAACGGCAACAGCTTAAAACACCGCGTTCTTCAAGTAAAGCTTATGTGAGAACCATCCCTATAGTCTGTGGAGAGACTTATGATGAGACGTGTATAGCTTCCTTAAATTATAGACTGACTAGCTGATGCCCGCAACTTCGTCCGCGTTGATTAAGTTTTTAAAATCCTCGGGAACTTTTTAATATTCCGGGATAAAAAGTAGCCTATGTGACTCTCCAGGTCCTCAACCATACTCTATGCAAAAAATCACGTCGATCCGTAGCTCCGTTGCGGCTTGATTGAAGGAAAACCATCAAACCAAACAAACACACTTTTGCATATAAAATATTAGTAAGGATGAACACAATATACTTAAGTCATGCTTAAAAAAGGGTTATTTCTAATCCTTTCTGCAAAAAATACAAATAAACCTGGATCTAACGATTCAAGAAACTCACTCATTGCCACCTTCTTCAGAGTGAAGCTAGATAACTGCGCAGTAGTATACGGCCCTGTATGACCGGAAGCTGTCGAAAAGATCTCTTGATGGCCACCCTAACGGAAGTCTCCGTATACCGCCTATAAGTGATAGTCAAGAAGCTTAGGGTTAGATCTTTAGAAGGCTCTCTCACTCAGCTCAGACTCAAAGCTGCGTTAAAACGAGACAGATTTATGTCATTACATATTTTAACTCTTTCTAACTCTCAGTGTCTCATTTTAACTCTAATTTGAGTTTTGAGCAGAGCCAGAGTAAGATTTATAGATCTCAGCCTAATCCTAAATGTAAACTCCCTTCCAAGTTAGCCTACCATCAGGCGATGCGTCGTGAGATCACAGTCAAGGTCTGAGGGCTATCTTGTTATAGGATAAAAAAGGTGACCATTGACTTAACTAGCTAAATGTTAGGAGGCTGCTATTTAGATTAGGTACACAACCGAAGTCTCAAAAAGCAAGCGTTTTAAAATTCCGTCATGTAACGAACGATGCTGCGCCCGGTTGCACCTCACCGGCACCGCACCGTCTCTGCCCTCACTTATTTATTTAGGTACCTATTTTCTCTGATCGCACGGCTGAACCTGAAAAATTGCATGGGAAATCTTATCTTAGGTGAACTAGCTTCACAGGTGAGCAGGGGTGTGGACATGGTTCGATGCCAGGGTAGGTATGCAACAGATAATTATGGAATACATACACTGACCTCTATTAATCTACGATTAAGACTGGACAGGCTGCTGTCATAATATTTATTCGACCTACTTGATTGATGCCATTTTGGCGCTGTAAACAGTAACGAGTATCCAAGGAACTAAAATTAGTGAGAGCACTAGTTTATAACTGATAGTTTGATACTTTTTGGCACTTCCTGCATCCCAATTAGTTCTAAAGACATTCGTATGTCAAATGTGGCGCTTCAAACTGATCCATAAAGGAGACGTCCAAAATTGTATTGAGTCTGGGTCTGGTCTTGTACCAGTGATAAAATAAAAGAAAATAGAATATGAACCCATTTTTGATTAATCAAATGCACGAACTCATCTAAATTATGGAGCAAAAAATTATTTATTATCTCCACGTGACGTAACTTAACTAGCTAGGTATAATCTGGATAATGGCGGGCGGATTCATGTTTTTTGACGTAATGAGGTTAGCTGTCAAAATATCATGAGATATTATCCGACCAGAAAGCTATCTTGTGCCACAGAGTACTTTGTTAATAACAAAGTACTCTGTGATTTGTTACAAGCAATGAGCTTGGAACAGGAATAAATTAAAAAATAAGACAGCCATTTGAAAATAGATGCGCGTCTACATGATACTTATCTTCTCTATAGCTTAAACTCGGATTGAAGGACGCCATCTTGTAAGTGTTGCAAGTAGTACGGAAAAACTTTAAATTATTTTTATTTTAGCAAGTTATTTATTGCGATGTTCTAATTTATTTTATTTTTAATGAACTTTCTGTATTTTTCTGCTTTTCATGGTATAGTGTACAAGAGTACACCCAAAGTGGACCATCTCTTTTTGAGCTGTCATTAATTATAATTAATACTGTTCCTATAGGTAGGTACATAGGAACAGTCAGTCCAGTGTTAAACATAGATTAATCATTAAAGAGGTCAGTGAGTAAATACATAGTACAGATTCTCAGCAGAATCTGCTTTCCGAACCTCTGGTAGAGTCTTGACTTGTCATAAGAGCCTCAGGTTGACCTTCGTGAAATATATAATTTTTAATTTTGATCGACGTGATTTTTACATGGGGATAGTTGAGGACCTGAAGAATGACATGGGCTACTTTTTATCCCGTAAAAACAAAGGGTTCCCGACGGACTTTAAAACCTAACTTCACGCGCACGAAGTCGCGGGCACAAGCTAGCTATTAGTATTAATAATATTATAATATTATGTAATAAATTATAAGTAGGTATTTATGTATAGCAATCAAGCAAATAATAAATGATCGTGATAAAAAATTACAAGAAAAATGTCAGAGGAGCACCGAAAACTTTCTCCCTAATGAAAATTAATGCAAAGTAAAAGTAACCATTTGGAATGCGGTAGAAAAATTATTTCCAATAAAGCATAGAGGTGCCAGTAATTAACTACTAGAGGTAGTGATGTCCTGCATAACGGCTTCAAAAAAACGGCAGCGAAAAATTGCTTCCGTGTAATGATTGCAGTCACCTATGACAGGCCGATCCTCTCTTGCTATTGGAATGCATCGTCGCAGCAAGAACGCCATAGATTCAGTCAATCACCACAATTGGGTATTTGACTGAATTTTTTTTATTTATTTAAAATAACGTTTTTAAATAATATAAGACAATGCCATTTTTCTTTTTTAAATATCTCAACTAGTCTCAGAAATTTAGAGCTTTAAAGTTACCTGTTAGCCAAAGAGAGCGCTATTGTGTTGTGACGTCAAAACACAAAGCTCCTTAAACTCTTCATAGAAAATTTCGTTTTAGAAAGAGACAGATACAGTCGTAGTAAAACCAAGGTAAAACAGCTTATAACTTATTTATTTTTTGACCGATTTAATTTCTGTTTTTGCAAATGTTATTCTTATAACATGTAAGAATAACATTTGCAAAAACAGAAATCTCTATATAACACTGTCGATTATAAATAATGAATATAAACATTATGACTACAGTCAAATACCCAATTGATACTGTAATAGGTAGATACTAATTAATGATTGATGCAGCTTTTTCAGTGTAAACGTTTCGTGGCAGCAAAAACAATTCGGTATTACCAAGCCAATTATACCTATCTACTGTCACGTTGCTTACACAATATTACCTATTATTAACCCTTTGCCTTTTTTAACCAAGTAGATTTTGCAATCATTATAATATTTCCTGTCATTTTAAACCTAGGTAGGATCTCTATCTAGGTAGGTAAGTACGTACTTTAGGTGGAATGCGTTTTTGACGCGTGATAGCGCGGTCTGCATCTCTATGCTCTAGATATAACTATAACTCAGTGCCAAAAAGCAAATACACAGGCAGCATTAATTGGGGTGCTCGGTTAAGCTCAATGACGGTAAATGAGCAAAACCACAAAATGCTAAAATGGCGCTGCCCGCCTCACCATTATATTGATTTCGACGCCATTAAAGCGGACCGGAAATTAAAAAGAAATAAAAACATATTGCTTTCCCGCGCGTCCCGAACTTATCCAATTTGTTCATGTTCCGTTCCAAGCTTCGGTATTTTTGGATAATCGAATACAACCGACACGATTTTTAACCACCAACAAAAAACAACTTTAAACTTTCAGCACTAAAGTTTATTTTAGCTCAGGCGTTGTTCCGATAAAATTCGTAACATTATGTCGATCACAATATAGGGTAGGTAGATTTTATTTGGCATGCCATTATTGTCAGCGTGATATGATTATTATATTATCGGGCGATAAACGAGCATAAAAAAAGATATATCGCGCTCGGCAATCATGTAGGATTATGACGTCATTACACCTATTACGGAGTTTCGTATTTTATCGAGTTTGCTCTACTAATTAGGTTTCTGATGTGCAGGGAGACGATAAATCATGCTTTTGGAGCTGAGGAAAGGATCAAGTAGTGCGTAACTACCTAATAGGATTTTGCTTGAATCTACCTACCTGCACATGTGAATGGATTCACATCCGTTGGGTGACAAATTATTGTTGTTTGATGAACTAATAAATTTTGCTTCGAAGTAAAAATTAGTCTGGCACTTAATGAATTTGCACTGAGGTGTACTTACTTATTCTGTGACAGTGGCAGAATTGGTCTAATAACTTACGGGATGTCCTTTTGAGTTTTGAGTAAGTATAGGTACTTACGACAACTACTTATTCAAAGACGCTAGTTAGTAACTAGGTACCAGAGATTTGTACTTTCTTTGCAATTAAATAAAATATTACTCTGTATTTCAAAAATCTCAATTTTTCAAAAAAGTTTTCAAAATCTTAGTTTTTGAAAAATTTTTAGTACCTAGGTAGGTAACACTGAATAGATCTATTCAGTGGTAGGTAAAGTCTTCTGTGAATTTACATTTTAACTTAGGTATGAGCAAGGTATGAGGTTAACATGCCAGCTGGTAAAAAACCCCAAGAAAAAATAAAGATTAAAAAAACTTAGGTACCTATTAAATGTAATGTACAGATACTAATTATCATAAAACATTAAATGGCGATTTTTTCTACATACCTACTTTATATATACCTAATAGGTAAAACATTGTTGCAGCAATGATTCTATTTGCCCGCAGCCGTACATTGCCCGCACACCCATTTAGACTAGCCGACTGGTGTTAAAATCACCATCAAATTGTGCTTTTTGACACATTGAAACAGGAACTGAACGTCTGTAGCAGAATACACGTCCGCTGCGCAATATAAACTTACAGTGAAACCACTGAACCTCCACCTCCGGAGGTCCTCCAGCAGAAGCAGGGTAGGTACTTGCGGGCTTGGCTAAATCAGATCAGGGGTCCAGGGGTATAAGTCTCGACTCTCTAGGCGTTGGCCATCGCACCATTATCCAGCTAGGTGTGACGCAGGGCAGAACACTTTCTGATAGCATGTATGACGTATTTATTGGCTACTAGCTGATGCCCGCGACTTCGTCCGCATGGATTTAGTTTTTAAAAATCCCGCGGGAACTCTTTCATTATCCGAGATAAAAAGTAGCTCTCCCGGTCTGAGGAACCACTACTACATCCATTACTATACCCATGCAAAAAATCGCATCAATCCGCTGTTCTGTTGCGACGTGATTGAAGGACAAACCAACAAACAAACACACTTTCCCATTTATAATATCAGTAATGCTTTATTATAACACTTTTTATAATTGTCAAATTTTTTACCATAATTAACCAAATACAAAATTACGTTTAGCTGTCATTTACGTTTTGTTCTTCCACTGTCATTTTCGTTTTTTTATTCCATGTCAGATGCATTTTTGTTATAACAGGTTTTATATTGACTTGACGGAAATGCGGTTGAACGGGATAAAAAGTATCCTATGTCCGTCTCCTGGTTCTAAGCTACCTCTCCACCAATTTTGAGCCAAATCGGTTCATCCGTTCTTGAGTTATAAATAGTGTAACTAACACCACTTTCTTTTATATATATAGATATAGATACCTACCATCAGGTGATAGGGCTGCCCTCTTGGCTTAGGGCTTCGTAGTCCTGTAGGGCTAGCATGCTCGACACGAGAAAATTTTGTCTACGCATTTACTCGTACCTAAATCTCTAAGATTACGAGAAAACGGGTACCTAGACAAAATTTTCTCGTGACGCGCATGTTACCCCTTTAATAAAGTGTATGTTATGAGTTATATAGTGTTAACCGTAGACGGATAAAAATATAGACAAGAAATTCGGAATAAGATATGTGTCACAGATTGTGAATTGCGCGGGCTGAGGTAGAGAGGGGAGCCGGCATAGTGAATAAGGTTGCAATTTGCAAATCCTGCGCGGCCGTAAGAGGCTTTCCGCACCCCGCACCGCACGCGGTGCGGGAGGCATATTGTATCAAATTTTATTATTTTATTTTGTCAAAATAAATATCAATCTCGCTAAAGATAAAAAAATAAAATTAAATGCGTTTTTAGGGTTCCGTACCCAAAGGGTACCAACGGGACCCTATTACTAAGCCTACGCTGTCCGTCCGTCCGTCCGTCCGTCCGTCCGTCCGTCCGTCCGCCTGTCAGAGGGCTATATCTCGTAAACCGTAATAGATAGACAGATGAAATTTTCACATATTATGTATTTCTATTGCCGCTATAACAACAAATAATAAAAATTAAATTTAATTAAAAAAATTAAATTAAAATGGTTAGGTGGGTAGATGGAAATTTTTTAATTTAATTTTTTTAACGGAACCCTAAAAGAGCGAGGCCCGACTCGCACTTGGCCGATTTTTTTTCTATGAATCCTATCTCCATGTTTTATTCATTATTACATTCATAATTTCATTGATTCTAGGTTAGCTAGAACCTACTGTCATCATGTCGCGTTTCATTTTCATTGAATAATAATTTTTTAGACGCAGGCAGCTAGGTAGGTACCTACCTAATTTGATTGGTTGTTTCCTACATCCACGCTATCATAAGTACATCCATGCAATATATAAAGGTAAGGTGCATAGCTTTTATCGCGGGCTTTGAACTAGGACAAACAGTTTGAGCGCGGCGACCGAATCAAGAAATTCCGTAACGAAAATAAAGCTAACACCGTCGTTCAGTAAGCGTTCAACATTTTAGAGCTGCACAAGTAGGTCTGTTTGGCGCAGTGGGCGAGCGGCCGCTTTCTTTACCGTATGGTGTATGATATCGCAGGTTCGAATCTCACTCGCGAAGTAGTGATAGTGCGCTTTTCTTGTTTGTTTGTTTTTTAATTATTTTTTTGCATAATATTTATTATGCAAAAAAAATATTGCATTAATATTTATAATTGCATAAGTTGATAAAAAATGCTATGCAATAGCTTTACCGCGGCAGTCCCCGAGTGCCACTTAATTTTTACTTTTATTTGCATGGTGTCAAAGATAAAGTCTAACAAATCTTGATTGTTTCAACTTTCAGCTATAGTTTCAGCTACATTACTGTCGGCGATGCATCACTGAAGAGCTACATGTGAAACGCATTAGCTGATAATAGTCTATCTAATGGATAACAAATATTTGTGTAACGTTATCGCTGAGTACGGCAGATCGCGAATCGCTATCAATATTGCCTTTTAACAATAATCTCTTTAATTTATTGTTTATTGTTTTGTTTTCTGACTTGGTATAATACTATTATAATGTATAGGTAAGTGCTGTACCTACCTATGGACGTTTGTACCTGTGGACACAATCGATTCCGTCGAAATTAGCAACCCTAAAATTCTAATTTGAACCATATAAAGCTTCGTCTTAGACTAACACTCTAGACTAGACAAAAATATACCATCCTCAAACCTACCTATTACAAAATCTTAGCCAGTTCAATAATCCTACTAATAATAATAATTATAAATGCCGTTGAAGTGAAGATTATGAATGAATGTTTGTTACTCTTTCACGCCACAACGAATTAACCGATTTGGCTGAAATTTGGAATGGAGAATGGTTCATACCCAGGATTAACACATAGACTACATTTTATCCCTGAAAATTAAAGAGTTCCCGCAGGAATTAAAAAACCTTAATCGACGCGGACGAAGTCGCGAGCAGGGGCATCATCTAGTCTAAAATAATTTTATGCCTGTAAAGAGTTATTATGGTAGGCCTAGTACAGGTGAACTGTATGACAACATGATTAAAAGCCGTAACGCGTTTAAAAACAAACTGAAGAAAAATGAGGAAAAAATTAAAATGGACTTATTAGCCATGCACAGATCAGACAAAAATTTTTCTAAATTTTGGTGTGCAACGAACTCACTAAAACATAAAACGAGTGTTCCTGTTACCGTGGAGGGTTTAAGCGATAGACATAAAATCGCAAACTTATTTTCACACCACTTCAGGGTCGATCCGCTGCCGGCTCGTGCCACGGGCTTGACTAATACGTTATCTAGTAATGTAAGTGACAACGTATGTTTTACTGCTAAGGACGTGGCTACCGTGGTACGTAAAATGAAAAGAGGAAAATCACCAGGACTAGACGGATTAAGCTTAGAGCATATTCTATATGCTGGTGATGCAATATATAGGAATTTAGCCACCCTGTATACAGCATGTATTAATTTTAGTTATTTACCTAAACAACTGATGCAAACAGTGGTAGTTCCTATACCAAAGAACAAAACAGGTGACCTTTCCAGTCTCAAAAACTATAGACCGATTTCGTTAGGAACAATTTTAGGAAAAATACTGGAAAGGTTAATACATCCAAGTTTGAAAGAAAATATGAAGCTTAACGATGCTCAGTTTGGTTTCCGTCCCGGTCTCTCAACCGACTCAGCAATTTTTAGTTTAAAAGCAACCGTAAACTACTACGTCAAAAGAAGTACGTCGGTTTACGCATGCTTTCTCGATTTAAGCCGTGCTTTCGACCTTGTAAATTATGATTTACTTTGGGAGAAACTGCACGCTTCTAACGTTCCAATAAAGGTGGTGAGTTTGTTGAGATACTGGTATGGAAACCAGACTAATACCGTAAGATGGGGCGACGCGACATCTAGCGATTATCAGCTAGAATGCGGTGTTCGTCAAGGTGGGTTGACCTCTCCTGACCTATTTAGCCTGTATGTGAACGACCTGATTGTGGAGCTGAGAGGCACAAAGGTTGGTTGTCACATAGGGTCCACTTGCATGAATAATTTCAGCTATGCAGATGACATGGTGCTTCTCAGTCCCTCAATCAGGGGACTTCGTAAGCTGATAGGTATCTGCGAACGTTTCGCTGCAGATTATGGCCTGAAATATAATGTAAAGAAAACAGTGATGATGGTGTTCCGTTCAGGCAGAGGTCCGGAGAGGGTTCCGAAGGTTTATCTGGATGGAGATGTACTCGAGAGAGTTGAGCGGTTCAGGTACCTCGGTCATATGCTGACTGAGGGTCTCGTTGATGATGAAGATATAGAGAGGGAACGTCGTGCTCTGGCTGTTAGATGTAACATGCTGGCAAGACGGTTTGCAAAGTGCAGTGCCGAAGCAAAGCTGACATTGTTTAGGGCATATTGTTTATGTTTCTACACATGTCAGCTTTGGGTCAAATTCACCAGGCGTGCTGTCAGCAACATCAGGGTGCAATACAATGATGCGTATCGTATCCTGATGAAGTTGCCACGTTACTGCAGCGCGTCGGACATGTTCGCTAAGGCCGGAGTACCGGATTTCTTTGCGATCATTAGATCGCGAATCGCATCTTTTTGGAGCCGTTTGCGTGCCTCCGACAACGAGATCCTCAGTACGTTGGCTGGGAATCTGGACTGTTCCATTTTTAAATACTGGCTCTCAGTGCACCAGGACGCTAACAAAAAGTAGACCAAATACAATTATACTCCTTGTATTTGATTTAGTTTTTAAGTTTTTATTGATAGCAACACCATTGTTGTGGACGTGATATTATTATTATTTGATGTCTATTGTTTGACGAATTTTTGTTTTACAGACTTGTACATTGGGTTTTTACCTTTCAATAAAGATTATTATTATTATTAAAGATCGTCGATGGTCTGATGATTTGAAACTTTTTGACTTGGTTTTTAATAATTTTGAATTTGTTTAAAAAAAAAAGAAGGATTTAAAAAAAAAATTTGAGCTATAACGGTTTATTACATCCTCTCCTCTTCTCTTTTTTCACTTTAAAAAATATAGACAATTACTGTACATATTGCGCCACCTGTTGTTAAAAAGCTTTCTTATTTATTTTCTACTCAACAACAGATGTCACGGTACGTTATTAGCTGCAAGGAGGTTCCATCTAACATCGTTGTATAAGATTGCCGAAGGTATACAACGTAATTATTAAGGTGCACAATAGATGGCAATAGAATCGTGTTGTTATTAGCTGTTGCTAACTTCACTGGGTTCATCAGACTTCAGTTCACTTCAGTTCAGGTGATAACTTTTTCTCAAAGAAGGCAGGTGTTTCGTGTTTTATTATTGATAAAACTTGTAGGTTATTTGAAAGTACAAAATCATTAAAAATAGTATTTATTAGTTACTATTCAGTATACTAAACCAAACTATAATCATCATTTAGTGCTGAAATCCACCACTTATTCAGATTTCTAGCTAGGTAGGTACGTTACAGTTTACGAAAAGTTTAATAGATTGTGTGCAAAAAAGTGTTTGTTATGTGAAAAAAAATTGCTATGAAAAATGAACTAAAAATCCGGCTGAATTATGGTGTAAACTGTGACAAAATTGCGATCAGTCTCGGGTTAATAATTGCTAACGTAAACTAAAAAACAGTGAATGTTGTTTGAAAATGACTTGAACAAACTTTTAGCTGAGTTTCTTTGAACTATTTACATCGGGCCAAAAATAAAAACCATGACTACAGATAGATTTCACAAGTAAGTAGTACCTAAAGTAGTATTTTCATAGTAGTATAGACTATTATATATTCTGTGGATAGACACTAGTAATTAATAAAGCCTCTCACACGGCAGCTATAATGTAAATATGTATACTATAGCATGATACATCTCATCACATCTTTCTATAGAAATCGGATACTACTTTAACTTTTAAGATAATTTAAAGCTATACATCCCGGAATTCACTGTACATTAATATACATTTATAGCTCCCGTGTGTGAGAAGTCCTTAAGTCTATGAGTATAGTAAATTAAGTCTTAACTTTGAAGTTTGAACTATAGGTAGAGGTGCTGACCCGCTGATGCTGAGCCTTTATTACTGGTATTAGATATCATCATTAACAACCCATATCAACGGGCTCACTACTGAGCGCAGGTCTCCTCTCAGAGAAGGGTTATAGGCCATAGTCCACCATGCTGGCCCAATGCGAATTGGCGGACTTCACACACCTTCAAGAACATTATGAAGAACTTTCAGGTGTGCAGGTTTCCTCACAATGTTTTCCTTCACCGTTGAAGCAAGTGATATTTAATTGCTTAAACGCACTTGACTCTGAAAGGTCAGAGGTGCGTGCCCGGGATCGAACCTGCGACCCCCCAAATAGGAGACCACAGTCCTAACCACTAGGCTATCACTGCTTAGGTATTAGATTATATGTACCTATATATTTCATTGTAGGTAATCAAACGCCATTTAAGGTTATTTTTTGTCAATGAGAATTTTTTTTCAATTTTCTCAAGGCATTCAGAGTTTTATTTATTTTATTATCTATACACTTACTTTGCCATCCTCCTTAAAAATATCAACTTGTCATCATTCATCGTTGCGAAATTTTTTGCGAAAATGAACTGTCTTAATTCGCCCTAAGGGCGAATTTAACTTTCGAGATTTTTGCTTTCATTTTCGAGGCTTCATCGAGAGTCATCGAAAATGAACCGTCTAAATTTGCCCTTAGGGAAAAGGGCCTTAGGGTGCAATTTCGGCCTTAGGCTGAGATCGTACTCAGGCTCTGCTCAAGACTTGAGATAGAGTTAAAATGGGACACAAATGTGTTCCAACATAATACAGAATCTTCGTTTTAACTCAATCCTGAGTCTGCAGAGCTGAGTGAGAGTGTCATCTATAGATCTCAACCTAAGTACACTGCGACTCGTCAGTCGTCTGATATCGTCAGTCTGCGAAAACTGTGCTTTTCGATGCAAGGTCCCTAATCCAGCACCTTCGGACAGTAACCGTAGGTTCTCCGAATTATAGTACATGATTATTTTATAGAGGCGAGCCCGATAGAGCTGATTATTTCAGTAACACTTAGAGTAAAAAACGTATAGAATTTCTATTATCCATTACAATGAGAAATGTCTAACTATTCAAACATGAAAAGATAAGATATCTGATAAGATAAAAAATTTATCATTGATAATTGCAACAGGTAATTTTATCATAATTAGCTATTGTATTTTATGTCACATACATTATTTGCACTTTATTATTGTTTAAATTCAAACACATTGGAAGTAATGAGATCACTAAACCCGTGGTAGAATCTTGGCTTGTCATTAGAGCCACATGTTAGCCAATAAGAAATTAATAATTTTGAAAAACCGTTCAGATTCAGAAATCATTTCATTTTAATTAATATTTTTTAGAGTATTTTTCTGTGTAAACCCGATATTTGTAGAAGATGGGGATCAAAAATATAATTATTCACAAGTACACATTATAAATAACCATTACATGGCAATACAAGTGAATATCTTTTTTCTCCCAGCTTTATTTGATAGACTTTGATGAACTTTTTTGTTAGACTGGTTTACTAGAACAAGCATGAAAAGTTTGATTCGTGAATGTGGGCTTAAGGCTCACGGTTCAGTTTGGGTCAGAAACTATTGAATTCGCCAATCTTTTATTCCAGTTTTTAACCATAAATAATAAAGTTTGTGTTATTGGATAGAAGCAGGCGTTACTTTGCGGAAGTCCATGATTAGCAAGAAAAGGGTAGAATTATTTTGCTATAATCCGCCAACAGAAAAAATCTGTATAATTTTTACACTACTCTCGACGCACGTTTCGCCCCGACACCGGAGCATCCTCAGCAGATGTTGACTCTACAACAATGCATCTTAGACAATGCATCGTTGTAGAGTCAACATCTGCTGAGGATGCTCCGGTGTCGGGGCGAAACGTGCGTCGAGAGTAGTGTAAAAATTATACAGATTTTTTCTGTTGGCGGATTATAGCAAAATAATTCTACCCTTTTCTTGCTAAAGTTTGTGTTGTTTAATCTTTATTCATTTACTTTAACCAACAATCAGCAATCTACTAGGTCCACATAGAGATGATGACAAACTCATTGACGATGGTAAACACTTGCCTGCAGCTTGGTCTATCCAAAGTCAACTTATTGGTGAAAACCTGCTTTTCACCCTTGTATCACATTGGTAAAACCTACTTTAAAGTACAGTATGGTACAATACTGTAGTATAAAAACTAGGTTTAGATTTGCACATTTTATTGTAAATGAAGATCGATTAAAGTATTCATAGAAAGCTCCTTCGACCAATACAATTACTTTATTCACTTTCATTATCTTCACATTCGCACTTGCGTGAATCGTGCAGCATGCTGTATTAAAACTTAAAATATTTAAATACCCAATAAAATATTTTTTATTTTATTCTATTCATAAAAATATCACTATTTTCCATCGAACTATACAACTTAGAAGCGTCAATTCCATCGAACTATACAGCTTAGTTGACGTGGTGATAAGCCATTTTTAATGGACTTCAAAGAGGGAGGAGGCTACCAATTCGTCGTAATCTTTTTTTTTAATGTTTGTTCACCGATTACTCTAAAGGGCCTGAACCGATTTGGAATTTTTTTGTTTGAAAGGCTATATTTTCCAGGTGTTCCATTTAAATTTTATCGATATGGGTCGGGCGGTTTTTAAAAAATCAACACTAAATTACTTTGTGGTGGCTTTATTACTTTGTGATGGCGCGGGTGTTTGAAGTCGGTTTTTTAATTTAAGAATTTTTATTTAGTAGGTAAGCCTTTAAAGGCTGACTACGCAGTTTCATTGCGTACGCCGAGCTCGTAGATTTAAAAAATGACGTACTGGGCTGTGAAAGCTTAGGTTTACCCTTCACAATTACCATCAAAAACGTAATTAAGTAATTATCAGTACCAGTACCAGAAAATGATTACATAGCACTCACACATTCATTGGTTGTTTTGAGACTACGTTTGGAGCGGTACTTAAACTTCTGTTCTACGTGTTATAGTTCAATGCTATTTTCCATTTTTCTTATATATACGTACTATCTAATTAAGGTTGTTAATTGCTTCACGGCATTTCACGTTGCGCTAAATAGCTACCGTCATACCCATTTTTAATTAATTTTTTTTTATAATTTATGTAAGTTTTAATTCAGAATCCTCATAGCCCAACGGTTAATGGGGCAGACTGAAAACTTAAAGATCGATGGTTTGATGCCCACCCGCTGCGCTATTGTCGACTGTCGTGCCTACTCCTTACATTCCTTGCATTCCGCAGGGCGAGGAAAATGTTAATTATTTTCTTCTTCTTCTTTATCAACCGATAGACGTCCACTGCTGGACAAAGGTCTTTTGTATGGACTTCCACAGGCCTCTGTCTTGCGCCGCCTGAATCCAGCGGCTCCCTGCGACTCGCTTGATGTCGTCAGTCCACCTGGGGGGTCTGCCAACAATGCGCTTCCCGGTGCGGGGTCGCCACTCCAGCACCTTGGGACCCCAACGAATAAATTATTAATTATTTTAATTATGTATCTATTATTATGATTTGCGTGTTGCCGAATTGAGAACATAACTATGGAACCCGTAACATTACTTATAGATTATAATAAATTTATAAACGTGAAAAATTCCGCAACGATTAGCGGGACTATTCTCCAGTTTTGACATTTCCAGTGGCCATAAGACAGTTCTTATTTAATAATATATATGAATATGTATGAAGAAATGCGGGCTTGACAGTTCAAGCCCGCATTTCTTCATACATATTCTGTGCTTGACAGTTTTAGTCAGCAAATGAACTATAGTCACTGAAACATAGAACACCTAGATCCCCAGTTCAAACCCCAAGCTTGCGCAAGCTTGGGGTACGAAAATAGTGCTATTGTCGTACCTACTCACTCCTAAATCAAGCTTTAGGCTTAGATGGAAGAAAAAGTTGAAAATAGACGGAGAAAGGAAGGAAATACCTAATAGGTACTAGGACATACAATAGATTTTAATTACTTGTTAATGTTATCTGCAATCCTTACTCATATTATAAAAATGAGAGGGTGTGTTCGTTTGTTGGTTCGTCCTTCAATCACGCCTCAAGAGAGCATCTGATCGACGAGATTTTCTACATAGGTATAGGATCTGCATATTGAGGACAATGACATCTAGACTACTTTATCCCGGAAAATCACGCGTCGCGCGAATCAGCTAGTCGGTAATAATAATCTTATCTAACCTAACCTAAACTCAAAAAGGTTGTGATTTAGAAACCCTTGCATAATCAAATATCAATCTCGGAAAGATTACCTGCTCACCCACTTATCTAGAAACGTTCCCATCAAACGAGATATATAAAATATGAATGTACACAAAGCGAAAAAAATATAGGGCTCAACCTTATATCTAAATAAAAATAACCCTTCTGTTAATAAAACTAAAGTCCACTTTTCCTCAACAACTTTGCGTTAAAATGCGTGTTACGTAGAAATCGGAAATTCTCTCTCGTTAAGCACTGGAAGTGATATCCAATTTCTATGGCAGCCCGCACACAGTCAATAATATTGTCGAAAATATTGACAATATTTTCGTCAATATTTAGACCCCGCACACTACGCAATAATATTGTCAATATTTCTAACAAAAAGTGATTCAGTAAGGCGTAGAAGCTTGATTTGCGTGCACGTGTGCTAAAATGGATGAAATTTCAAACCCCCGATTTTCCCCCTTTTTTTCGCAAAATAATTTTCGCGTTGCTTTTATTTTTCCTGTAAAATATACATAAACCTCTATTGACCCCCGATTTTCCCCCTTTTTTAATAAAACTAAAAATTGGCCAAGTGCGAGTTGGGCCTCGCTCTTTTAGGGTTCCGTTAAAAAAAATTAAATTATTATATATCCATGTACCCATGGAAATTTTTTAATTTAATTTAATTTTTATTATTTGTTGTTATAGCGGCAATAGAAATAGGTACATAATATGTGAAAATTTCATCTGTCTATCTATTACGGTTTACGAGATACAGCCCGCTGACAGACGGACGGACGGACGGACGGACGGACAGCGTAGGCTTAGTAATAGGGTACCGTTGGTACCCTTTGGGTACGGAACCCTAAAAAATAATTTTCGATTTTTCTTTATTCCAATGATGCTGGGCCACTATTATACATTATTATATATTATATATTATTATATACAATGCCCAATTTCATGTCGATAGCTTTAATAGTTACTGAAATGATCGACTGTGACAGACGGACGGACGGACGGACGGAGAAAGTCTCACCATAAGGGTTCCATTTTTACCATTTTGGTACGGAACCCTAAAAAAGAAAGAAACGATGGCTTAAATACTGGATGACAAAGTGGAAAAGTGGAATTAAATCATTTAAATCTAATAAAAGAACTTCGAAATACAGAAAAAGATGATTTTAAAAATTACATGAGTATAAAAGGTAAGCTTTCAAAAAATACTATCTTTAGTAACCCCTTGCTTAAAAAAACAAGATATACTGATGCGAAAATCGTTACGTCTCCCACATTCTAATAAATTCTATTAAATATTCTTTTTCATTGCTTGTTGCACTGGGGATGTCCTCCATTTTTGGTTGCGAGCGCACGTCCTCCTGCCTTGAAATCTTTTTTCAACTAAAATATTAATATAGTCAATATCCCTGCCTCCCCCCGATATTGACGAAATTTCCGGACTTCGACAATAATATTGATCAAACCCCGCACACAGTCAATAATATTGTCAATATTCGTAAATATTGACAATAATATTGACTGTGTGCGGGCTGCCTATAATTAGATGTTCCGGCAGCCTTCTTACGGATGCAACTGGCTTAATCCGATAATTATGTTTAAATACAATTAGATTCTTGCAGTTTGCAATTTATTTGGTTGCAAAAAATTAAAACTAATTAAAACTAACTAGTAAAATATATTATAAACAAACAATCTGACTCAGTTAAAGTTAATAAAGTTATTAAAATCAAAATTTATTTTTTACTGAAACTTTTAAAATAAAATCTAGTACACCTGTCTAGTGTCGAATTTCTCGAACTCGAATTTCAGGTGGATCTATTTTATAATTCACATATAAATTATCATAAGTTCGAGTTTAAACCTGGGCAGCCTGGGGGCTTATGTACCGAATGTTGGAATAATAAGGTGTAAATGTGTTGGTATGGTAGGTCCCATGGCCTGGTCGCACGTCAATAATTGAAATAATTGATTTAAAATCTATGACTACAAAGTACAAATGTAAATTTAAAATTTAAAACACCCCCGACCTGTGAATCTATGGCCTTGGCCGGACTATGTACGACATACCTGACATCCTGTTACCCAGTTTTTTGCTCCATCATCAGATCCTCCTCCTTGATCCTCGATCATCATCTATCTAACTCCATTACTCATACTCATTGAGACTCCAGTACTCATTGAGACCCAATTGAGACCATTCTAATGAGCCCAAACACACTATAACTGCTGTAAGTGGCTGAAGAGTTGGGTATCCCGTAGACTACTTGATGCTGCAGCATCAGCTTAAAGTTACCACTTAGTACGCCTTGGAAATAATGCGAAGTAACAGTAGGTATACCATTCAAATAAATTGCACCAGTGAAAGTTTGTAAGACCCTTTAATCAAGTAGGAAATGAGCTGATGATCTTCAAACGCCTGAGCAGATCTTTATAAATTATAGCTAAGATCCACTTTGATTACATTAGCTTTCAAACAGAAAAAATCAATTAGGGAGGCTGCTACGAGGGAACATGCGCACAGAAACACAATGTCGAACTTATACCACCCCTTTTTTTGTCGGGTTAAACAAGTTTTACCCTTCATTTCCGCAGCAACCGAGCAACAGATAGATGTGACTTTTTGCATGGGTATAATATATATTTTTTGCATGGGTATAAAATTTACTTTTTGCATGGGTATAATATATTTCAGTCCCGAAACTTTATACCCCGAAAAACTGAGGGTTCCCGCGAAATTATTGGAAACCGAACTTTACGCAGGCATAGATGCGGGCAAAAGCTAGTTAATAATACTTGTGTGTGAACTGTGAACCGATATCTAAATTCCCAGAACTCGACCAACGAACTCGTCACATATCTCAAATCCAGGACGTTGAACCGTTTTAATGGCACGCAGAGCGTGTCTCCTACAGCCTTACACTTCCGTGCGGCGCCAATGTCGACGCACTGTTGAGGAGCCAGGGTCATGACACATCAACCCTGAGCTCTGTGTGAAGCATCCTCGACATCACGAAAAGTAGAAAAAGGTTCGGTAAAGAACGCAACCTTCATCAAAGATTAAGATTCTCGGTTGGAACGACATTCCGAACCAGTGGTGTAGACTCAATTGACGATTAGAAAGCACTTTGTAAAAGTTTATTTGTATAAAAAACTATTCTTCTCTAAGGCTTATTGGTTTGTACGTCTAGGCATTAATCACCCTTACGATTGACTTCTGAGCCTAAGTCAGGTTATTCGTTTAATAATATTCAATCCATCTATCAGTCGCAGGGAAATTATAGAAAGGGACATTCTCTTAGAGATTAGATAAAATCCCGGGAAATGTTAAAAAATATATCTTTATATTTACAGACCTTTTACAGACCTAACAAATCGGTTTGACTCGACTCAAATGAACAATATTTAAATTTTACCAGAAACTCGACAACATACGATACTCGGATGTGTATATTGTAATAACAATATTGCCCTGCACTTTTATGCTTCAGCAGTTACTCCACTATGAGGGAAACGAAATGCAACCAAACTAACAAAGGGTGTTGAACCTAACTACGTTAGAAATAGATATCAAATTCAGTTATTGCCATACCTACGTTATCGATTTTATCAGCACAGGTGTTAGTTTACCTTTGCTGGTGACTGGTGAGTGGGTTTCGTTGAAATATTAGCATGTAGTGATAAATAATAGTTATATGCAAAATAAAAACTATAAATTATCGTTTATATTTTGTAAAAGTCTACGTTGGAAGTTGGAAGACAACTTGTTAATAATACCTCTATATTACTTTTTAATATGTTAGAGAGTAGGTAGGTAGGTCGTTGTGTCTATTCATAGTAAAGATATTATTTTGAAGAACGTTAGGAGTTCTATAATATTACCGTGTCTATGGTAAGGGGATTGAAACTCTGGACTAAAACCCATTCATAATCGATTCTATAGCCTCCCTCGCTATCGCTCGGGAGCTAAACATCTCGTGTATTGTGGGATTGTATAGTCCCTTGATGAAAAATCTACTATTTCTTAAGCGATCGCATGCGGCATGGCGGATGTACACTGTACACTAATACTGTGTTTATACTGTAGCTACCATAATAGTTATTCAAAGGTATACTTACCTACAATCTAAATTCTAAAACTAAATAAATATTTAAGAAAATGTCTAGTTTAACGCCAAACTGACAATACATCTTTCCTATACCAAAGTTAAACACTACGGGCATCTTCTTATGCTTGGTTTAAGGATGATTATACGAGTCTGCCCGCGAAATTCAAATTTAATTTGGTTTTCACAATTTGTAAACTAATACGACAAACTAGGCTATAATGGCATTCTAATTGCGGCAGTAGAATTATCATCTTCACAGGTTTACATAAAAATCTTTACTTGAAAGTGACCAGTTTAAGAAATTAATCAAAATACTGAGTTGGACGTGAGTTACTCACAAATTAGTCGATACTAGGACTAATTTCTTAAACTGGACACTTTCAAGTAAAGATTTTTATATAAACCTGTGAAGATGATACTACTATTGTCGTAATTAGAATGCCAAAAGCCTACTTTGTCGTATTAGTTTACAAATTGCGAAAAACCAAATTAAATTTGAATTTCGCGGGCAGAAGTGTGTCTTCCACCTTAAGACAATTTATCATAATTTAATTAACATAATATGACAACGTCCAATCAGTCAGTGAGCGTGTATGGCCACAGGTATGGCGAACTAGTTACAGCTGGGTGCTAGGTGCAACTTTTTACGGTCAACAACCGAGAGCCCGGTGTTATCTAGCCATCTAGTCCTACATCTGTCTCAGCTTCGCCATTATAAGACGATCCATCAGTATGAATTAACTTGATACTAGTTACTTTCTATGTGGTTTGTTTCTTGATACTTGGCAGATTGGATGTTGCTCATAAGATTTAAACCCAAGAAGTTCAATGAATTTACAGGCAACAATATATCAATCTAAGCTCAAATATGTTATTTAGATTAGTATAAAATGTTAAAGGTATGACTAAGCAGATAGATTTATCGTAAAAGCTGATAACAGCGACTATTGATTAATTTGTCATTTTTTCACACTCAATAAATGATCGTACAATATAAGTAAATCAATTAACCAATACAAACCAACCAACTAATAAGTAGGTATAAACCAACAAACAAACACTTCCGCAAAGTGTGAATGTTTGTTGGTTTGTCCTTCAATCAAGCCCCAACCGACCTACGAATTGTCTTAAAATGCATGGATATATTTTAGGAGCTGGAATGCGACATAGACTACTTTTATCCCGTAAAACAAAGGGTTTCAGAGATTTCTAAAACCTAACTCTACACGGACGAGGGTCGTTAAACCGTTTAGAATCTGTAAAGTAACAACTTAACCTTAATTACTTAACATAAGAGCGTACTTGGAATTGTAACCTAGAAACGACCACAGCCTACATAAATATAAAAAAATCTTTTAAAAACCGCCTTCAAACGCCACTACAACAATACATACAATAATTTTAGTTTGTACAGGCACAGAATATATAATAGTACCTACCTACTACGTAAGGTCTGTTGAAGTTGGGCGGGCTTAAACAGAAACGATGAAATCGAAAGTGCAACGTTAGCCCGACTTCAACATACGTTACTTACCTGTACGTTTCTTGAAAGAGGTATTTTTGACCTGCATAAGCTGCAATCAAGAGCACTTACAAAAGAGCAACTGCGAAAGAAAGGGCCTTCTAGGTTTTTTTTTTATTTCGGGATAGGCTTGCGCTTGACGACAATCAATGCTGGACAGCACTGATGAGGTCTGGGTTGGAGCGCGCTTGCCTAGAAAATGCATATTCACTAGTTTATAATATTAGTAGGGAGGAAGATCAGATTAAAGCCTAGAGATGTTGATATTAAACCGTGCGTGTAATCCGCGTGACTCAGCGCGCCTAAACTAGTCTAGTTCGCACGGCGGCGTTGCCTCATCTCGGTGAAAGTCATTAGCTATTGTGCCGCCATTGTCGCGCGCCGCACCGCAGCCGCCGCTGACGAATGCCATGATTCACTTTTCATTACTTCCGCATGCCACAATATCAACCAGAGGAGGTGCGATTGCCTAAAGTTATTCCATTGATCGTAATCGTATTCGACGACATTAGCATCAAAGTAAAATAAACCATAACAGCATTGGCTTAGAACTCAATTTCGTGTAGGCATTCTTATACGTTTACGTATGTACGGTACGCTCCAGAACGCTGTATATTAAAATCGGTTGTACTGAATTTTTGACTAAATCAATACAATCGAGGATTACTTTGATTTTACTTTGACTTTAATGTCATCGAATACGAATACGATCAATGGAATAAATTTTAGACAATTGGTACCCAGATCGCTGGAAAGCCAAAGGCAAGAGTAAATAGGTATCATCTAGGCAAGCGCGCTTCGACCTAGACCTCATCAGTGCTTTCCATTATTAATTGTTTAATAATTGTTTAAAAATTTAAGTCTATCTTGCAATAAAATAAGCCCTGAGCAATGAATAATGATTTATCCTAGGGGTTAGGACTGCGGTCTCCTATTATATTTGAGGGTTGGAACCCGGGCATACATCTCTGATTTTTCGAAGTTATGTGCATTCAAGCAATTAAGTATCACACGTTTCGAAAATGAAAGAAGACATCATGATAAAACCTGCACGTCTGAGAGTTCTTGAAGGTATTTGCGTTGCTATTGGTCCACGTAATCAACATAGAGTCCCAGGCCCTACCCCTAAAATGGCCCATCTCACTCTGTCAATACTTATCGGATGTGCGAGAGACATACTCAGTACTCGTTTGTTAAAAAAAAAGACTATAGAACTACTACAGGAACAACGTAACACCAACTCGCAATACCACACAAACTCCAAATACACTCTACGTACTGAGGTGTTGTGTTGTGTTGCGAGTTGGTTTTGTGTTGTTCGGCGTTGCGGTGCGGATTGTAACAAAAGAATTTTGTTTTGCCGTGTGTAGGTATCATGGAATCTCGCTATGAAACGCCTGCTAAGTGCTATCCAATATTTGATGATGATGAGTCAGTCAGTCGGTGCACCTAGTGAGGGGTCTGCCCTTTCAATGAGGGGCAGAAACAAGTTCAAATTAATAGCATTTATTAACCTAGTCATAATGAATAGAATAGGATAGAATAGAAATGTTTTTTATTCAAATAAACCTTTTACTAGTGCTTTTGAATCGTCGCCGTCGATGAGTCTACCACTGGTTCGAAATGCCCTTCCTGCCGAGAAGAACCAGCAAGAAACTCGGCGGTTGCTCTTTTTAAAACAAGTTTACAATTCAATAGATACTATGCTATGTATGCAGTGTTTCTACAATGAGTTCCACAAAAGCATACCTACCTAATTATAATTCAACACATGTTAAGACGGGCAGACAGAAAGTAGCCCCATTCCGCTAGTGGTACCCGTTCACGAGCATGACGCATGATCCAGCCATTGCTTCGCTCAACCATATTTGAGGGTTTTAGAAGTTTAATTTAGTACTTATTCGTTTGGTTGCAGAGCTGCCAAGGATGGGCTGCTGGAGGTGTTGCGAGAGGCGACGAGGAAGGAGTGCAACAACAAGGATGAGTCCGGGATGACGCCGACGCTGTGGGCGGCCTTCGAGGGGCATATCGAAGCTTTGAGGTTGCTGTGTGGGAGAGGGTGAGAGATACTCGTATACATGACTAGCTAAGACTAATAACGCATAGACCGATATAGTTCCATACAACGAGACCAGCTTAAGGATGATTTTATACGAGGCTGCCCGCGAAATTCAAATTTAATTTGGTTTTTCGCAATTTGTAAACTAATACGACAAACTAGGCTAATGGCATTTTAATTGCGCCAGTAGAATTATCATCTTCACAGGTTTACATAAAAATCTTCACTTGAAAGTGACCAGTTTAAGAAATTAATCAAAATACTGTGTTGGACGTGAGTTACTCACAAATTATTTTTTATTTTTATTAAAGTGTTAACCTACACTTAAGGAAATATCAGAATAAATTTTATAAACACATATCAAAAATTCCGAAGCCAGCGGGATTCGAACCCACATCTCTTGGGAATCGCGCCCGAGTGTGTTAGCCACTTACACTATAGCCACGGTCGAACTACCCGTCAGCATCGAAATTAGTGATATATATCTACTTTTTCAGTTTAAGCAACTGCTAGCGACATCTAGTAGCAACACGTTACAGTTATTGATCTACTTTCCAAGACCCCATATTACAATGGAGCTCGTTAGGAACTAGAGATGCCACATTGCTTTTTTACTATTTTTTATTTTTATTAAAGTGTTAACCTACACTTAAGGAAATATCAGAATAAATTTTATAAACACATATCAAAAATTCCGAAGCCAGCGGGATTCGAACCCTGCTGTTTGAACCCAGTTCGAACCCAGTTGCTTAAACTGAAAAAGTAGATATATATCACTAATTTCGATGCTGACGGGTAGTTCGACCGTGGCTATAGTGTAAGTGGCTAACACACTCGGGCGCGATTCCCAAGAGATGTGGGTTCGAATCCCGCTGGCTTCGGAATTTTTGATATGTGTTTATAAAATTTACTCACAAATTAGTCGATATTTTGATTAATTTCTTAAACTGGACACTTTCAAGTAAAGATTTTTATATAAACCTGTTAAGGTGATACTGCCATTGTCGCAATTAGAATGCCATAAGCCTACTTTATCGTATTAGTTGATAAATTGCGAGAAACCAAATTAAATTTGAATTTCGCGGGCAGAGCTGTGTCTTCCACCATAACGTGTAACCACTTTTCGGACTGTGTGCTAAGGTGTAAATTGTAATAGGCGTCGTTTATTTACGCTCGCCGACACGTACACTAGTGTGCGTGCCGTTAGGCGAAACTAGTATTTAAATGCTACCATGAAAGGGTTTATTTTCGCTCGCCGACACGTGCGTGCCGATAGAAGTAGATTCTTCGAAGGCCTCCATGAAAGTGTTACACTCCGCGCGCAGCTACTGTCTTTCTATGCGTTATAATTCTATGATGATTTGGTTAATCCTAGTTTGTTAGGCACCTCAGTGGAAGTTCAATGTTGGCAGATCCCTCACTAGGTGGACCGACGATATCATACGAGGCGAGGCGTAGGAAGCTGTTGGATACAAGCGCCACAAGACCAAGACCCATGGAAGTCTAAACCTTTTGTATAGACTAGACCTAGGTATACTATATCCAGTAGCTGACGTCTATCGGTTGATAAAGATGGTGAAGGAATACTCTATGGCTGAAATCTATGCCAGACTAAATACAGAGTTAAAAAGAAACAGATTTATGTCAGGACATAATATTTGTGTCTTGTATTAAGTATGTCTTAGGCTGAGATATATACATCGTACTCTGGCCCTGCTTAAGACTAAAGATAGAGTTAGAATACACACATACCTATGTTCCAACATAAATCTGTCTCGTTTTATCTCAGACTTGAGTCTGAGGTTAGTGAGAGTGCCATCTATAGATCTTACCCTCAATTCCGAGGCAAGTCTGAGGCTGACATCTATAGATCATACTCTGGCTCAAAACTCGACAGAGTTAAAATGAGACACAAATATGTCTTGGCATAAATCTGTCTTGTTTTAGCTCAGTCTTGAATCTGAGCTGAGTGAGAGTGCCATCTATAGATCTTACCCTCAATTCCGAGCCAAGTCTGAGGCTGAGATCTATGGATCATTCTCTGGCTCAAAACTCAAGACAGAGTTAAAATGAGACACAAATATGTCCTGACATAAATCTGTCTTGTTTTAGCTCAGTCTTGAGTCTGAGCTGAGTGAGAGTGCCATCTATAGATCTTACCCTCAATTCCGAGCCAAGTCTGAGGCTGAGATCTATAGATCATACTCTGGCTCAAAACTCGACAGAGTTATGAGACACAAATATGTCCTGACATAAATCTGTCTCGTTTTAACTCAGACTTGAGTCTGAGCTGAGTGAGAGTGCCATCTATAGATCTCAACCTAAGTAACACTGCGACTCGTCAGTCGTCTGATATCGTCAGTCTGCGAAAACTGCGCTTTTCGATGCAAGGTCGCTAATCCAACACCTTCGGACAGTAACCATATGTTCTCCGAAGTATCATCATCATCATTATTAGCAAACCATCAATGGCTCACCACTGAGCTCAGGTCTCCTCTCAGAGAAGGGTTATAGGCCATAGTCCACCACGCTGGCCCAATGCGAATTGGGGGACTTCACACAACTTCAAGAACATTATGAAGAACTCTCAGGTGTGCAGGTTTCCTCACCATGTTTTCCGTCACCGTTGAAGCAAGTGATATTTAATTGCTTAAACGCACTTGACTCCGAAAAGTCAGAGGTGCGTACCCGGGATCGAACCTGCGACCCCCTGAAAAGAATAGAATAGAATAGAATAGAAATATTTTTTATTCAAATAAACTTTTACAAGTGCTTTTGAATGGTCAATGAATCTACCACTGGTTCGGAATGCCTTTCCTGCCGAGAAGAACCAGCAAGAAACTCGGCGGTTGCTCTTTTCAAAACAGATTTACAATACAGTAAATACTATGCTATATATGCAGTGTTTCCACAATGAGGAAAGTTCCAAAAATGCATACAGACTAACTTCTATCTTAAGATGGGCAGACATAAAGTAGCCCCATTCCCGCCGGTGGCACCCGTTCACGAGCATGACGCATGACCCAGCCATTGCTTCGCTCAACCATATTTGAGGGAACGTAACAACCCGCATCACACGACACCACCACAGAAATGTTTAAAGAGTGCGTGACATACTTATGCTACCCATGTCAAGGCATCAAACTGAAAACTAATATTCAAAAAGATCACAGTCCTAACCACTCAATAGGAGATCACAGTCCTAACCACTAGGCTATAACTCCGAAGTATAATACATGATTATTTTATAGAGGCGAGCCTGATAAAGCTGACTATTTCGGTAACACGGCACTGCACCTGTCAGCGGCCAGAGGACACAAGGAGTGCGTGACCTTCCTCATCAACTTCGGTGCCAACATGTACGCTATGGACGTCGACGGACACACGGCTCAAGAGCTGGCCGCGATCAATGGCAGAGACGATATACTACGCTTCTTAGACCAAGCGACGGGGAAGCTAGAGAATAATGATAAGTGAGTATCGGTTTCTTTACATCATAAGGCTATAATTTAATATAAAAAAATATTTTTAAAAAACCGACTTCAAAGTATATAATTTATTGTTGATATTTTAAAAACCGCTCGACCGATTTCGATAAAATTTAAATGGGACCACCTGGGAAGTAATACCCTTTAAAACAAAAAAGATTTTTCCAAATCGGTTCAGGTGTCTTAGAGTAATCGGTGAACAATGAACAAATATAAAAAAAAGATTCCGATGAATTAAGAACCTCCTCCTTTTTTAAAGTCGGTAAAGCGCGTGAAATCTATTTTTTGAGTTTATTTACACACTAGCTGTTGCCCGCGACTTCATCCGCGTGGGTTTAGTTTTTAAAATCCCTCGGGAACTCTTGGATTTTCCGGGATAAAAAGTATCCTTAGAATCCTTAGATATCACTCTCCAGGTACTCAACTATACCCATGCAAAGAATTACGTCGGTCCTTAGCTCTGTTGCGGCGTGATTGAAGGACTAACCAACAAACAAACACACTCACATTTATAATATTAGCACAAATCTTAGTATGATACTATTATTATTTACTATCGGTGATAGTGATAGTACATCAGTATCATCCAATATCATCTCTATATCTCAAATTTATCTTAAACAATCGAATAACAAAACCCATGTGTTACTAGAAGGTACGAATCGTTATCAGACATTTTGTAGTATTATTCAATATCTTTCCACGTTAACATCCATCTAAATCACTGTATATCATTTATTGAGTTTAAAAATATATTACACAAAACGAATCCCCAAAATATGTGTTTCTCCTGCAGAAAGAAAGCGAAATCACTAAAGGAAAAAGCGAAAAAAGACCACGAAAAACTACAGAAACAGTATACGAAAAGACAAAGCAAAGCAGAAGTGATGGCTGAGAAGGAGTTGAAGAAACTGACGAAGGAGTGGGATCACGGCTACGGTGAGGACGTGACCCCGATGCCGCACAGGCCCAGTAACGTTCTGATGGCTTTGAAGCAAAAGATGATCCGGTCGTCTAGCCAAGGTGGGTTCATTTAAAATTCCATCTTCTTTATCGACTGATAGACGGCCACTGCTAGACGAAGGTCTCTTGCATGGTCTTCCACAGGTCTACGTCTCGCGCCGCCTATATCTAGCGGCTCCCTGCGACTCGCCTGTGTCGTCGGTCCATCTAATGGGGACTTTGCCAAACTGAGCTTTTCGGGTCGCCACTAAAAACTGAAAACAACAACAAACATAAAACTATTAATGAATTAGCTAAACTAGCTTTTACCTACAACTTAGTCCGCGTGGAGTTAGGTTTATAAAAATCTCACGGGAATTCTCCGTTTTTCCGGGATAAAAGATCCCGGAATTCTTTTCTTAATTTTTGAGAATTTGGAGAGCGATAAAGAGCCTTATCGCTCTCCAAATCCTCAAAAAATCACGTCCATCCGTTATTTCGTTGCTGTGTGATGGAAGGACAAACCAGCAATAAAACAAAATTTCGCATTTATAATAATATTCACCATCATCATCAGCAACACATCAACGGCTCACTACTGAGCGCAAGTCTTCTTTTAGAGAAAGCTTATAGGCCATGGTCCACCACGCCGGCCCAATGCGAATTGGCGGACTTCACACACCTTTGAGATCATTATGGAGAACTCTCAGGTGTGCAAGTTTCCTCACGATGTTTTCCTTCACCGTTAGAAACATGTGATATTTAATTGCCAAATCGTACATAACTCCGAAAAGTCAGAGGTGCGTGCTCGGGATCGAGCCTGCGACCCTCGAATAGGAGGTGACAGTCCTAACCTGTTGTTTCTTATAATATAAGTAAGGATATATTATGAGATGTGGCATTTTTAATCTTTTTCCAGGTAATCTATTGGACGAGCAGCCGCGACCAACCTACAGCACCCTGGTGGGCACCGTGAACTCGGGCGCGCGGGGCAGGGGGGCGGTCTACAAGAAGGCTCTGGCCAGCAAACTGCGCCACGGCACGCTGGGGAAGACTGCCGCGAAAGACGACTTTAAGGTAAGATGTTCTTACGAAGATACACCATGAAAGTTTTTGCAGATTTCTGAAGAAGAAAGGTGGAATAGAATAGAATAGAAATGTTTTTTATTCAAATAAACTTTTTTACAAGTGCTTTTGAATCGTCGATGAGTCTACCACTGGTTCGGAATGTCCGTCTTGCCGAGAAGAACCAGCAAGAAAATCTGCGGTTGCTCTTTTCAAAACAAGTTCACAATACAATATACACACATCAAAAGTGTCTAGGGATCAACATATATTTTTGCAATAACTTTTCTCCTGATTGATATTAATTAAAATTTTCTTTAAGGATTCATCAAATAAAGTGTTTTCGTTTGTCACAGTAACGATAAACCAAGTCACCTTTGCATTAATAAAGAAATTTGCCATTTTCCTAATAAAGGGATTTTTGACATTTGAACCACTAACATTAAAGTTCGAAAAAAAGACTGAAATAACAGTTTTCTTTAAAATTTTATTGGGTAACTTAAACAATTAATAATCCGTGTTTCCGCGAACACTAACAACACAAGAACATCGGTTTGGCATACTCAAAATGAGTTCATCCAAATCACGCTGTGGAATGGCCGCCCATGTTCGTTGCAACAACAAAAAAAGGTCTTCTTGCCACTGGATACCCTCCATATTCGGCAGAGCTCTTCTCTGTAGCATATCCCATGCATGCTCAATCGGGTTCAAGTCTGGCGACTGAGCAGGCCAGGGCAGGACATTGATGTTAGCTGCGGCGAGAGTCTGTCTTACAACTCTTGCGGTGTGCGGTCGTGCATTATCATGCATTAACTGAAATAAGGGACCGATTTGCACTTGTAGAGGAACGATGACGTCTGATACAATCGTCTCAGCATAAATTTGAGCAAGAAAAGGGTAGAATTATTTTGCTATAATCCGCCAACAGAAAAAATCTGTATAATTTTTACACTACTCTCGACGCACGTTTCGCCCCGACACCGGAGCATCCTCAGGAGATGTTGACTCTACAACGATGCATTGTCTAGTGACGCTCGTGTCAATTGCGCGGTATTATATACCGTATTTCTACCCCCACTACTGTTGCCCCGCCCACTACCCCCCCCTTCAAACAAACGAAGCAGTGGTGAACTTGAGACGTTCACTTGTTCATTAAGTAATTTAAACTGAGTATTATTGTTATGTTTTATTATTTCTAATTGTTCCAACATGCTCAGTCGAAGCCCTTTATCACAGGTGTGTAAGATTTTGTATGAATGATCGGATGATAATTTGTGTCCACTATCAAGGAGATGTTTAGCAAAGTGAGACTTTTGGGGTTGGTTGTTCCTAACCGCAGCCATATGTTCTTTGTAGCGTGTTTCAAATTTACGACCCGTTT
Organism: Oeneis ivallda; assembly: GCA_029955525.1. Lineage (NCBI taxonomy): Eukaryota > Metazoa > Arthropoda > Insecta > Lepidoptera > Nymphalidae > Oeneis > Oeneis ivallda. Next base: position 20,231,908 of record JARPMR010000013.1, on the reverse strand, counting down.
GACCAATATAATGAAATGATTTTAATGAAAAAAAAATAGAATCCAACTAGTCAATAAAATTAAAGATTTGACATTACCGGACCATTGTAAATTAATATCATTAGATGTGGACAGTCTGTTCACCAATGTCCCAGTTAACGAAACCCTAAACATCATAACCAAATTGTTGGAAAATAATCATACAAATGTCAACGAAATAACAGAATTAATAGAATTAACCAAAATATGCATGAAACAGAACTACTTCAAATTCAATGACCAATTTTATCAACAAAAAGAGGGATTAGCTATGGGCTCACCACTAAGTCCCCTAATGGCTGATATCTTCATGGATGATTTTGAAAATAAACATATTGTCAAAAATAACAAAATTCTGTATTACTATAGATATGTAGATGATATAATTATATGTTGGACTGGGACAGACAGACAACTTGACACATTTGTCAAAAATCTAAACAATATACACCCGAAAATTAAATTCAAATCAGAATTAGAACAAGATAACTCTATAAGCTTCCTCGATCTTACTATAACTCGTGCTAATAATAAACATCAGTTTGGTATTTTCCGGAAACCCACATACACAGACACAACCATACCCGCTTCATCCTGTCATCCGTGGCAGCATAAACTCGCAGCGTTCCACAGTTACGTGCATAGGTTGCTGTCTATTCCACTCACAAAAGAAAACTACTTAAAAGAATTAAAAGTAATTTACCACATGGCACAGGCAAATGGTTACAACAATAATATTGTTAATAATATAATAAAAAAGCAACAATTGATGCGGATAAAACAGGATTTATATTCATCATCACCTGATAAAATAAATAAATACAAATCCAGTTTAACTTATTTTGGAACAGTGTCGGAGCGTATCGCGAAGAGACTTAAAGCACATGATATACATGTTGCATTTAGGACAAATAATACACTTAAAAATATTTGCAACGGTAAAGATAAATTAAACAACAAACAAAAATCGGGCATTTATAAACTCGAATGTTCAGACTGTAAAGCCACTTATATTGGTCAAACGGGTCGTAAATTTGAAACACGCTACAAAGAACATATGGCTGCGGTTAGGAACAACCAACCCCAAAAGTCTCACTTTGCTAAACATCTCCTTGATAGTGGACACAAATTATCATCCGATCATTCATACAAAATCTTACACACCTGTGATAAAGGGCTTCGACTGAGCATGTTGGAACAATTAGAAATAATAAAACATAACAATAATACTCAGTTTAAATTACTTAATGAACAAGTGAACGTCTCAAGTTCACCACTGCTTCGTTTGTTTGAAGGGGGGGGTAGTGGGCGGGGCAACAGTAGTGGGGGTAGAAATACGGTATATAATACCGCGCAATTGACACGAGCGTCACTAGACAATGCATCGTTGTAGAGTCAACATCTCCTGAGGATGCTCCGGTGTCGGGGCGAAACGTGCGTCGAGAGTAGTGTAAAAATTATACAGATTTTTTCTGTTGGCGGATTATAGCAAAATAATTCTACCCTTTTCTTGCTAATCATGGACTTCCGCAAAGTAACGCCTGCTTCTATCCAATATTTATAAATTTGAGCGTTGAGGTTGCCTCTGATCCAAATCAACTCAGTTCTTCCGCCGATCCAAATACCCGCCCATACCATGATGGTTCCACCACTATAAGGATGGACTTCCTGGCAGGATTTTAATCGCTGTTGGCGTCCAGGGGTTCTCCAGTGTCGTATACGTCTTGTATCCGGTCTCATACCAAAACGAGACTCATCAGAAAAGCACACGAAACGCCATTGTTCTTCTGCCCAATTTCTGTGTTCAAGAGCCCATTGATATCGAATCCTACGATTGTGCATTGCTATAGGTGGTACCCGTAGCGGTCTTCGGGAATGAAGGTTCACTTCATGTAAGCGGTTTCTGACTGTTTGGTCGCTAATTAAGTTCCCTGAAGAGTGATGAAGCCTCACGGCTAACATCATGGCGGTTATTGTTGGAGCTCTTCGAGTTAAGATTTGAATGTATCGGTCTTGTCTCCGTGTGGTGCAGCGATACCGTCCTCCATGGCGCTCAGCCACGGTACCAGTGCTTCGGTAACGTGTCCAAAGTCGACTGATAACACTCTGACTTGTATTCAGAGCTAAAGCCACAGTACGTTGCCGGGAACCAGCTTCTATCATTCCCACGGCTCTGAGCATTTCTTCCCTGCTTAAATGACGTCGCCGCTCCATAATAACGTTGGTTTTAATCAGTAGTAGGGAAACAGTAGCACTAATAATGTCTTCAATGCGTTGTATGTTTTTATAGGGAAAATATTGACAGCTGATTTTCATCTTTTACTCGAATTTGATTGACAGTTCCTGATTCAAATTATGAAATGCACCAAAAAGGATCCATATAAATTTATAAAATCATAAATTTATTACAAAGCCACATCTCAATCTCAAGAAATCCGCATAAAAATGCTTGATCCCTAGACACTTTTGATGTGTGTAGTTCGGCCGTTCAGAGAATGCGTTCCTGACACCTATCACTATAATATTATTTACCAAGTTATTTGACACTCAGTTTGGCACAAAATTATAACATTAATTGATTATTGATATAATAATGTTGTTTTAATGCTCATCAATTGTTAAAACGGTAATCAACCAGCAATAATATTTTTATCGTAACTGCAACGCCATTACAAAGTTACGTCGTCAGTTCAATCGCGACGTGTCAGGAACGCATTCTCTGAACGGCCGTAGTTTAGATACTATACTATGTATATGTGGGCGCAATTGATTTCCGTTTAATTTATATTAATTGTTTAAAAGTATTGTTTTGACTTCCGTTTCCTTTTATTTATTAAAATTAGTTTAATCAAATTGTCATTTGACTTTGACAGCGCGGGTACGCCATCTTGCGCGCCATCTTGAAATATTAGTATACAACGACTGTTTCGACGATACGAATTCAGTCTCTGCCCAGAGACTCATTCGGCTAGTAGATGCTTTCGCATCTAGGTCGTTCCACTTGATTGAGGGTTTGCGATAGCAATCGCTCCCTAATCAAATAAATATTGTCCTTACGAGTAGATTAGTGTTAATGATTAATTCATACTTTGGCAGTCTCTGCCCAGAGACTCAAAAGTATGTTCTATGATACTCAAAAAAAAGTAACATTCCTTTGGCATAATCTACCAAATCAGGATAAATCTTCGTACGTTTCGCTCCGACACAAAATCATACTAATTTTATAGATGCGAAAGTGTGTTTGTTTGTTGGTTTGTCCTTCAATCACGCCGCAACAGAGCGACGGATCGACGTGATTTTTGCATGGGTATAGTTGAAGATCTGGAGAGTGACATAGGCTACTTATTATCCCGGAAAATCAAAGAGTTCCCGAGGGATTTAAACACTAAATTAATATGGACGAAGGCGCAGGCATTAAGCTAGTTGTATAAATAAATTATTTGCAAATTTAAACAAAGTTTAATTCTAAGCGTGTTTGGTTGTGACTCGTAGGTCGGCGAAGTGGAGACGACGGGGCGCAGATCGCTGACCTCGCTGAGCGGGCTGCGGCGCGACTCGGAGGTGATGTACGTGGGCACGTTCGGCGCGGGCCCGCAGCAGCGCGGCGCCGTCGCCGACGTGTTCGCCGACGCCGAGCCGAGGAAGCCGCACTCCGCGCTCACGAGGTACCTTCGCTGTACTATATACTCGTAGGTCGGCGAAGTGGAGACGACGGGGCGCAGATCGCTGACCTCGCTGAGCGGGCTGCGGCGCGACTCGGAGGTGATGTACGTGGGCACGTTCGGCGCGGGCCCGCAGCAGCGCGGCGCCGTCGCCGACGTGTTCGCCGACGCCGAGCCGAGGAAGCCGCACTCCGCGCTCACGAGGTACCTTCGCTGTACTATATACTCGTAGGTCGGCGAAGTGGAGACGACGGGGCGCAGATCGCTGACCTCGCTGAGCGGGCTGCGGCGCGACTCGGAGGTGATGTACGTGGGCACGTTCGGCGCGGGCCCGCAGCAGCGCGGCGCCGTCGCGTCGCCAACGTGTTCGCCGACGCCGAGCCGAGGAAGCCGCACTCCGCGCTCACGAGGTACCTTCGCTGTACTATATACTCGTAGGTGGGCGAAGTGGAGACGACGGGGCGCAGATCGCTGACCTCGCTGAGCGGGCTGCGGCGCGACTCTTTTTTTTTTTTTTTTTATTGCAGGATAGGCATGCGCTTGACGACAATCAATGCTGGACAGCACTGATGAGGTCTAGGTTGGAGCGCGCTTGCCTAGAAAATGCCTATTCACTCTTGCCTTGAATGAAGGTACTGAGGTTATACGTGGCCGGAAACACAGAAGTTGGAAGTGCGTTCCACACCTTAGCGGTTCGATTCAGAAACGTTGAACAGAAGCGTTTCGTGCGAGCAGGTTGGATTTCAACCACGTAAGGATGCCAACGCTCACGATTTCTCGAAGTTCTGTGGTAAAACGGTGAAGGGGGCACAAGGTTGTGAAGTTCTTGAGCGCACTCTCCAAAGTATATCCGATAGAAGACCGATAGACAGGCAACATTGCGACGGTGCTGCAGACTGAGCATTTTTGCCTGCGTTAGTGACTGATCACCTATAATTCGGCGGGCACGGCGATCTACCGAGTCTAATGCATCGAGTTGGTACTTGGCAGAGCCATCCCATAGGTGGCAGCAGTACTCCATGGCCGAGCGCACCTGAGCCTGATAGAGAGTCAGGCGCTGCTCAGGCGTGAAGCACCGCTTCACCTTGTTCAGGATACCAAGTTTTTTGGCTGCTGTTTTTGCCTTTGACTCGATGCATTTCCCGAAATTGAGGTTGGGCGAGATGTCTATGCCCAGGAGCTCAATATGGTCACTAATCGGTATGGACACACTTTGGAAAGTTGGAGTCAAGGTAAAGGGACTCCTTTTGGCAGTGAATAAACACGCTTGAGTTTTGGTGGCATTAAACTTAACTAAATTGGCGTCGCCCCAATCGGACACCTCCTTCAGAGTTAAGTTAATGCGATTCACCATGGCCTCTCTATACTCATGGATCTCAGTAGCACTGGCTCGAGAGCTGGACATGTATCTGACTCGGAGGTGATGTACGTGGGCACGTTCGGCGCGGGCCCGCAGCAGCGCGGCGCCGTCGCGTCGCCGACGTGTTCGCCGACGCCGAGCCGAGGAAGCCGCACTCCGCGCTCACGAGGTACCTTCGCTGTACTATATACTCGTAGGTCGGCGAAGTGGAGACGACGGGGCGCAGATCGCTGACCTCGCTGAGCGGGCTGCGGCGCGACTCGGAGGTGATGTACGTGGGCACGTTCGGCGCGGGCCCGCAGCAGCGCGGCGCCGTCGCCGACGTGTTCGCCGACGCCGAGCCGAGGAAGCCGCACTCCGCGCTCACGACGAGGTACCTTCGCTGTACTGTTTAAGAGAGTTTACAACACAAAGACATTTGAGAGTATACAACACAATTTAAAACAGGTGAGAGTTTACAACACAATTTAAGACATTTGAGAGTTTACAATACACTTTAAGACGTTTGAGTTTACAATACACTTTAAGGTTTACAATTCAGTTTAAGAGAGTTTACAGTACAATTTAAGACATTTGAGAGTTTACAATACACTTTAAGGTTTACAATTCAATTTAATAGAGCGAGAGTTTACAATACAATTTAAAAGTGCCTTTTGTATCACGTAACTATGCATAAAAAAATTTAATGCATATGCATGTAAGACTAAAAACTAAAAGGTCGATCGTTCAATTTCCACCCTTTACACTATTGTCGTACCCACTCCTAACACAAACTTTACACTTATTTGGAGGTGAAATGGGTGTATTAGTCAAACTCAGCATGGCATACTTAAAAAAATTCATTTATTTGTTGGACATAGTCAAGAACGACATGTTAAGACCGCTGCGTTTGGTAATAAGTTATTTTTTGCACATCCTTAAGTTCCAAACATCACGATAGCAACAGCTGGGTCCCTGGGTACAATACCAACCCGTAGGAAGGTTTTCCTAATGCCACGTCACCTGCTTTCAATACATCATGCACTGTGCACTTGTCCCTCACAGATCGGCGAGTCAGCCGGACTTCCTGGCTGCTCAGAACGAGGACAGCGGCATCGGACAGGAGGTGTTGCTGCAGGAACCCGCTAGCATATTCGACAGGCCTGGCTTCGGCAGCGTTGCTTTTAGGTAACTTTTTAACCGACTTCAAAAAGGAGGAGGTTCTCAATTCGTCGGAATCTTTTTTTTTACGTATGTTCACCGATTACTCGAAGACGCCTCGATTCTTTTTTTGGTTTGAAGGGTATACTTCCCAGCGTACACGTAAAGGGTACTTCCTACACTGAGCGCAGGTCTATACTCAGAGAAATTTGTAGCCCGTACTCCACCACGCTGGCCCAATGCGAATTGGCAGACAAATTGGTAATTTTTTACGTTGTCAGTAAATAATTCGTTCGAATATTTGAATCGACGTGCTGTTTTCTAAATAATGAAAGAACTGTTGCTTAGAATAAATACTCCTAGAAACGCAATAGTAGATGCGGTGATAAGCCATTTTTAGGAAGCCGAAAGCATATTCCTTCGCCGCAGTATCAGTTTCATTCCTATGACACTGGGGTACGACACCTTACCCGTACGGTGCTGCAGTCGTGACCATGTTATGATAACACTGGAAATGTTGCTGTCGTTGATATTATTTTGGACCTACTTGACTGACGCCATTTTGGATTTGATTTACGCCATTTTGGTGCTGTAAGTAGATAAACGATTGTCTCTGGAACTAATAATATTGCAAACGGCGCACCCACCTCTATAATTATAAAAAAAAAAAAAAAATAGTTTATAGTCTATGATTTCATAATGGACCTCTTAAATTATTCTACGATTTCGTATGAAATCATAGATTAATTGTATATGTCGGTGCGCCATTTGCAATTTTATTTGTTCCAGAGACACTCGTATGTCAAATGTGGCGCTTCAAATTGATCCATAGTTATGCTGTCATTTGTATAGGGACGACCAATTCAGTGTTAATCATAGGTTATATACAGAGGTCTGTGGTCGTGACGCTTAGTGGGAGGTCCCAAAAAGTTCTTTATCCTTTCCAGACGGTCGATTACAGCCACGCTGAGCGCGTTGCCGGCGAGCGAGGAGCTGTCTATAGGTTCGGCGGGGTCCTTGGCTGCGAGACACGCGTACCAGCCCGCTGAGTGGAACTCCACACAGTCTGGTGAGTTCCGCTCTTGTAATACTTCAGTATGACAAAAACATAAACCGAGATTGCCAACTTAAGACAGAGTTAAATCGAGACAGAAATATGACTCGTTTTAATTGGGTATTTGACTGTAGTCAAAATGTTGATATTCATTATTTATAATCGTAAATGTAACGTATAAGAATAACATTTGTAAAAACAGAAAATAAATCGCTCTAAAAACAAGTAAGTTATAGAGGAGCTTTAAAGTTTCCTGTTACACAGAGAGAGCGCTTGTGAAGTCACGATTCAGCAGCTCCATAGAAAATTTCGTTTTAGAAAGAGAAAGATACAGTCACAGTAAAACAGCTTATAATTTCGAGACTAGTAAAGATATTTAAAAAAGAGAAATGAAATTGTGTTTTAATATTTAAAAACGTTATTTTAAATTAATAAAAAAATATCAGTCAAGTACCCAATTATATTGTAACTTTATCTTTAGAAAAGAGCAACTGCTGAGCTTTTTGCCTAGATAACAAGTTATTACACGTTAACAAACGTCACAATATAATGCAGGAAGCTCAACCATAACATCGGACGAGGACGGCGAAGCGGACGAAACAGGCTACTCTTCCCTCGAACGATTCCTCACGGCCTGGGGGCTGGCGCAGTACGTGCAGAAGTTCAAGGACGAACAGATCGACCTAGACGCGCTCATGTTACTCACCGAGAGCGATATGAAATCCCTCGGCTTACCGCTTGGACCTTACAGAAAGTTGGTGACGGCTGTGCAAGAAAGGAAACACGCGCTTTCACATCCCGGACCTATGATCGACACTGCTATATAGGTATAAGGTATTTTGTGACCAAGCATAGTGATAGATAGCATTGCGATTTTGGTGATCGAAGAGATCAACTAGAATAGAGTAGAAATATTTTTTATTCAAATAAACTTTTTTACATGTGCTTTTGAATCGTCGATGAGTCTACCACTGTTTCGGAATACCCTTCCTGCCGAGAAGAGCCAGCAAGAAACTGGGCGGTTGCTCTTTTTAAAACAAGTTTACAAAACAAAAAATTGATTCTATGTATGCAGTGTTTCCATAATGAGAAGTTCCAAAAATGTCCAAAAAATGTCAAAAAAATGTTCCAAAAAATCCAAAAGTCCCAGCCGCTTCGCTCAACCAAATTGAGGTACGAACTACGATAATATGGCCCGTCCCTTCATACTAATAAATAATTAGTTTTTTCTGTTTGAGTCTGCGATCAGTTGACTGACTATTAGCAGATTTGTTGATAATGTAGGTGACTTTGGTGCTTCGCAAAGCCGAATTGATGCGTACACGACTCCATACAAAATGACACTTTTATATATTTATTTATTATTTATTTTAGGAAAATCAACAGCGAATTTTAGTAATATTAGACTTAAAAACTAGACACAAATTATATGGCCAATTACAGATTTTCTCAAAAAAACAATTATATTATATATATAGACAAAATGCGAATGCGCACAGATGTGATTCCAGCCTTTAGGTCCGCTACATTATCGAGCACGTTAGCTCGCTTCAATCTATACAGTTTCCACTGTTAAAAGCCTGTTTGCCAGTGGATTGTGGAGTATCTCTGCAAACGTTTCCGGTGACTGTCTTTGTATTTATTAATTTCTTCAATTACTGTTGGCATGTTTAGCTGATATTGATGTATTGACGCCGCTAGTCGAGCAACAAATCGCTGGATTTGTTTGTTTGTCACGGATTTCTCGCACACATGCGTTGTGAGTCTTGGTGGCGCTTTGTAAATACTTTGAGACGTTTTGAATTTTGGAGGCAGGAGGGGCAAGCCATGTTATCGTAGTTAATCTCTAACCGCCGACCTAAAGTATTTAATATTCACACCGCTTTGTCGTAAAGTCACAAATCAATCTGTCGCGATCTCCAAGATCTCAATGCTGCCATGTTTAGTTTTTGAAGGCTACTTTTTAAAATATTTTTTCTATCACACTGTATTGATTGATTTCTCTGTGAATTTTTAAGTTTCATTATACCTACGTTATTTTTTATCAATAGAAACCTAAACAATTTTTTCATTCTGAGAATTTGGATTGTAAACAAATTATGTTAAGATTATACACTGATTTATTACTTGTTATAATAGGTACAGTATATTATACAATGTAATTTTTTATAGAAAAACTGACATGCATAAATCTTTGAATTATAATATAATTAAGTTTGATAGCTCATTGTCCGCGCAATATGTATCTTACTGAGCGTACGATTAAAAACGAAGAGAGCTATTAAACTATGTGCATTTAGCTTAATTTAAAAATCGTTTTCCGAAACTTTTTTTTTTAATCAAATACATCAGGCAGCTCTCTCTTCTCGCTAATATTTGTATTGTCCGTCTTTTTATATTGCATTCAAAGAAGTATTGTATTGAAATGCTTGTGTGTGTGTTCGTTTTTTGAAGTGTTTATAAAAGGTATTTTTATACTTTTAAGTATTAATTCAGTAATATACAGTCAGTTTTATAGTAAGCCTATTGTGATGTGATAATTGCAAACATTCCATTCCATCCATACGCCATATTAAATATTTTTTATAGACAAATATACATTTTTGTAAGATTTTTCTATGTGTGTTATTTGAAATCCGAATCGTAAGTCAAACATTGACGTCGTAAACGCAACGCGACGCAAACAGGCGTCATTGCGGGATAGACGTAGGATTGCTAATTGCCATGCGTAGTAGGGTGCCAATTATTTTGTCTGAAGTACTTTTTCACTCTTTTTTTGAAATACAAATTTTTTTATTTTGTTCGTTAAAACTAAATCTCTCCGAGAGGAAACCTGCACTCAGTAGCTGATGATGATGATAAAGTTAAATTAGACAGGATCAATAGTTCATTAAAACCCATGTCAATTTTACAATTTTTATTTTTGAAACTATAAATACAAATTCAAGTGGAAAATACACAAATCTCCAAAAATAAAATAATAGTACCAATATATAAATCTAAAATGATTAATTTACAGTGTCGCTTAACTAATTGAAATATTTATTCGAAGTGACTATGTGATAGTTAAAATACTATAAGTAGATAAGTACATACCTAATTAGGAAACCGGCGAATTTTGATTTCAATATTTTGTCACATAGGACGAAGTATAAATATATATCAGTCGTAATTTAATCAAAAGAATAGGTAATTGAATAGAAAATACAAATTTTAATAACATTGTACAAAAATACTAAAATCATACAAAACCATTTCTTTCTTATCAAATAATTGGAATATTACTATTACTCAAACAAAATAATTCAAGATGGCGCTGATTCTATATGCCTCTCTCTTGTTCAATATAAAGTATGAGTGAGAGGCAATTGACAACTATTCTGCTTTCCTTTTCATAATGCTCTTTACAGTCACATTTTTAGTACAATATTTTAGTATTACTAGTGGTAAGCGCCATTTTGAATTATGTATGTTCATTGTAAGAGTTTCATCAAGAGACTACTATAAGATATGTTTTATTCTTATTTAATATACATATTATTTATAATGAGCATTTTTTAGTCCCAAGGCACTGATTCCGATACAACATTCAAACATTCACCATTTATCTCTCAATAAAATATTACACCTTACGAAGATCTTACAAACTAAAAGATTTGTTTTTCGATACACTTATGGCGGAGTCGTGGACGACTTACTCCTAATTTAAAAATACATACTTTTCTCAAGTACCTATTTACCTTGATATACATAAATCATAATTATATTTTGGTGCTAATTGGGTTGTAAGAGATCCCTAAACTGAATATATATCCTTTTTCCGTAAAAGGGACATGTTTCGGCTTTTCGTTTAATTTAGTTAAGAGATTGTTTACAACCGAATTATAACCCTATTCAAACGCTAATAGGTGCGGTTTTGCGTCTCCCGCTTCACCTAACATCTTCGATATGTTATTGCATATTTTGTGATTGAAGTTAGCGGAAGACGTCAAGCCGTGCCGTTTAGCATTTGATATAAAGACAGCAACCACTATTTACTAAATTCGTTCAACATTTTGTTCGAAAAAAAATTAGAAACGCGTCAAGTTTCAAGACGGTGGTGTTAAGAGTTTCTGAAAGCCGTGCTCAGAGGAAAAGCAAAAGTATGTTCGATGGTTTGTTATTTATAATATCACTATTCATACTCGGCTACATAATATGTAAACCTACCCCTTCTTAGCAAAATCAACAACTTTCGCTATTATTACAATATTTTCTACAATTTTTATAATGTCCCTCATTCCAATACCAACTTGATTGCTAGAAAACCTATCAAGGCAAAGTGATTAGGTAATTAAATATGCCTTTGGTATCAAAACTCGCTTAACTTATTCTTTAAAAAATATTTCATCATATTTGAGCATTTGACTACCTTAAATTAATTCAAAAAGGTTGAAACACCTTCAAGTTTCCCTCGAACAGCCTTTGCTTTTGCCATTATAAAATGTGCCAATAAGTACTAATTTATTCATATTCTACCAGATTCGGGCCACCCATTATAATAGCAGTGTATGATTGATTTAACAGTCTACGAAGATTTCCGCGATTAGGACTCATTGATATAAAATTACGCCTGTACCTGAAATAATGTAATTTATAATAATCACTGAATTGTTAGTTTGTCGTTAGATACCTGGCGTTTGGTCGATGAATTTTATGTCAACAGTCCGAAAAGCTTTTACAGAAAAAAATACCAATGGGTGTGGCGTCATACACTGTAACGGCATTTGAAACTCGTAAACCATTTCGTATAATTCCTTGCAAACATCCGCGCTCAGTACATGAAAGCTAGAAACAGGTTGTTGGATTTGGAAGACTGCTTTTTCTTGTTCCTCCACTTGAAACGGTTCAATCTGCAGTCATCGTCGTGGTAATACGCGTACTCCGGGTAAGGGATGTACGCGCCCGTCACGGGGTCCAGTGGAACCATAATCGGCAAGTCCATCATTGAAGCTGGCCTTTCGTCAGAAGAACCGGAGTCGAAACCCTTCGGCTCAGCGTACTGAGGACTTGTGCTTTCTATCTGATTCTCTATGTCCTGACTTTGGTTACAGACGGGTACGCTTCGACTCGTGTCGGCCGACACGTTGGATCTAGATCGTATCATGGGCCTAGTGGACGAGAAATCCGTGGAATGTTGGAGGGATTTGGATCTCGGACGGTTCAACGTCGGCGGGGGGGTTTCGTCGATCCGAGATAGCGTGTGTCTTCTGACGGGTCTGTAGACTTTTTTGTCACCGAGTTTGGGTCGTTTGATCTTCCGGTGGGAGTTGTATGTTTCGACGGAGGAGGTAGAGGGTTGTCGATAGGGGTTGAGGAAGGGGTAGGGGTTCTGCGGGGAGTGGTTTCGCGCGGGTGCCTGCGGGGCGGGGGCGTTGGCGAAGTGCGCCGCCACGAGGTCCCTCATCTGGTCGCATGCTCAGTAGTTGTAGGGCCCGTACTGGGAGCCGTGGTAGTAAGGGCCGGGATAGGCTTGCGGTGGCGGGTAGCCGGCGTAGGCGTACTGTTGCTTCTGGGGATACACTGTGGAACGCATGCAAGATCGATTAGCAGCTAATATTTTTAAAGTGACTTACTTTACAAAAGAGAATAAAATAGTTCACAATAAAGATGTCTAAAAATACTATTAAATTAGTTTTAAGCCCACAAATAGAATCTTTTAAAAACTAAGTAAATATTTACTTGTTTTATCGAAATTTAATATTCAAATTACAAATTATTAAACTACAATAAAAATATTCAAATATTATGAAATTGATTGAAAAATTAATTTATTATGCAGGTATATCGTTAGATTCGTTTATCTCCGTTCACCTTTATAACTAACGTTCCACATTCAACATCATGCACCCAAACGGAACCATAGACTTATGTACAAAAAATAATGATTTTATCGGTCATTCTGCAAAAATCATTTTTATAAGTTTTGTCATTGTATTTTCGTGTACCTATAAAATACCATTTCCATCCAGAATTTTATCTGGCAGGTATAATAATTACATCTATGTAGTCGATTCGATTGCACAGCAAAGCTTAAACTAAATATACCTAAAACGTTAGTTATAATAATTATTTACGCAAAATCATGACTTAAAATTTTCTGCAGGAAACTTAAAAGACCTTGCCAAGTTGCCACAAAAAGGAAAGCTATCGGCAGTGCGACAGACCAAAACAAACGCCACATGCGAGGGTCATAACATACCTACTTCATATCTACGTTTCTTTATTACATAAATGTGCGACTATTTTTGAACCGCAACGTTTCTTTAATGCGGTGCCTAAAACTAAACTAATTTGTCGCTGACAGTTCATCACACCGTTTGTCCTATCAAGATTTCAACTTTTGCGTGCAACCGAATCAGCAAATCTATTTAAAAGCCAATTAAAATTTTTCAAAGCCAATGAATAATGATTTTTTAATTAAACCTAATGATAAAAGCGTTTACCCGGCATGAGGTACTGCATATTAAGCGCCTCCTCCCTCTCGCGCTCGCCGCGCAAGCAAATGGCGGCCGACGAGAACAAGATGGCGGACAGCAGAGACAACGCCACGCCGCACCACGCCACCATGTACGACCAGTCGTACCACACGCGTACGTTATCACGCAATATCTGGTTTATACCGGTTACCATACGTTGCGCGGTCCGGGGTGTGTTTTTGGATTGTAGATTAGGATATTGTTATTTCATTGGTTTGCGAAGTATTATGTGTATATTTGAATTGGTGTAACCAAAAAAAAAAAAGATATTTTATTTCATTGGTTTGCGATGTATTGTGTGTGTGTATTTGAAATGGTTTAAAAAATAGTTTCATTGATTTGCAACAGGTTTATTTGGTTGGGTATTTTTGAATTGACATACCAAATAGATTTTTTTTTGATTAGCAAGGTTGGGGTATAAGGTTGTATTTGAATTTGTATGGCGAAATATATTGGTTAATGTCATCAACAACGACAACAACGGGATTTGTGTTATAGTTGTCAATTAGTATGGACGAGTGGAATTTAAATTAAGTTGCGATTTGAATGGGTTTATCAAAAAAGACCAAGATATTTGTTGTAATGATTTATATATTCACCCACGTTTATGGGTTTATAAATTGATACGGCCAAATAGATAGGTACATTTTGAATATGATGGTTTGTATTATCACCCCGTTTTAGAGTTTAGTGATGAGAAATATTTTGAGTGCGATTAAAAAATAAAAATGTATCAACAGATAAAAAATTATATTTAAAACAATAATTTGCAATACGTTTCGTGTAAACAACCAGATTAGAAGGCGTGATCAAGATGTGCAGAGAGTAGGAATGTTTTGTAAGTAATGTAAGTAAATTTCGAAAATATATTAAAGGGAGTTCGTTATGTTTAATGAGTATATACAATCCCATGTGTTAATAATTTGGTAAGCGAGTTAGTATGGCATTGGCGTAAACCAGATATTAAGATAGCGCGTTTTTTTTTATTAAAATGCATTATTATTAAATATTAAAATGCATTATTTTACGGTCGCATATCCGTTGTCCGTTATACGCAGTAGCCACGTTTCAGAAGAAACATGAAAAGAAAAAAAAAAGCATTTTGTTAGTATGAGATACTTACCGTATTTTAGTAATACTTACGTCTAAACTGCCTTCATGTAAATTAATGTAAATAAAATAAAACATAGGTAGGTAGAGGTTATAAAATGATTGCACCTTCTGTATGCTAAACATTTCCTTTCATTGATATAAATAGATTCATTTATTAGATAACTATTTAAAATACTTATTTAAATTAGATAAGTATATCATTATTAATTTCTTCCTCCTATAGGAAGTTCAGTAGGTCTTCGGTTCATAGTTACATAAAAATGTAGAATTTTATATTAAATTATATAAACTTACATAATAAAACATACATCTACATTGAAATCTTAGCTTCTAATAAGATGATAATATTGATAGATAAATATTATATTTCTTTAAGAATTTATAGCGTAGATATATTATGTAAAATATAATAATATAAACACAACAAAACAATGAAGGCATGTAGAAAAATATACAACAGTATGTAAAAAAATATCCTTATCCGCCAAGCGTTAATCAACCACCGCTGCCACAAGATGGCGGACGCACAAAATTGCGTCCAATATGGCGGTCCTCTAACCTGGCATTATATACTGCACGTTATTCTGCTGTTCGCGGCGCTTCTCTTTGCTGAGGCAAACGGCCGCGGAGAAGAAAAGTATGGAGCTCCCGAAGGATACACCAACGGATAACCAAGCCAGGATGTAGGACCAGTCGTACCAAATCGACGAGTAGTCTTTTAATACCTGTTTTATTTTGTTCAACTACTTAATATTATAGGATATAATTAGGATCATTTCACGTCATTTTTAGTCAGAAAAGCGTTAAAAAAAGTTTCCTGTCTTAACAGAATCGCAGGCTCACTCCCACGTACTTTTTAATCAGTGAAACACATAAAATTTAAGTAGACCACACAAAACTGTCGTCTGTGCAGGGTCTTAAGAACCATCTTTAATTATTTCATTATAGTTCTTCGTTCTTTACATTTCTTAAACCAGCTTTAAATATTTTTGACAACTGCTTAATATTCTTCT
This sequence comes from Oeneis ivallda, assembly GCA_029955525.1. Lineage (NCBI taxonomy): Eukaryota > Metazoa > Arthropoda > Insecta > Lepidoptera > Nymphalidae > Oeneis > Oeneis ivallda. Next base: position 20,216,030 of record JARPMR010000013.1, on the reverse strand, counting down.
TAATATTCTGCTTAATATTCTTACTTTAATTCAATCGACTAAACTTACATTGGGCCACTGCTGAAAGTATTCTTCCCCTACTACTTTTTCCTTTTCGTAGAACTCCACTCCGTGCCATAACGCCATTGCGCCAGCGGATAGCAGACCTGGAAAATTACCATCAAAAAGGTTATGTCAGATTGCAAAATGTTGTGTATTTTAGTAGCCTACATGGTGAATGGTGATATTTACCTACGTGAAATTGGAAGATGCAGTAGGTAGGTTTTCCATTGAAATAAGAAGCAGTTGAACGCTTATGCGATCGTGTTAGAAAACCTTATATATTTGACATATTTTTGATGTAAGAATGAATGAATGAAATGCGTTTAAAACTGCATCGCACGGAACTAAGTTTCGACGTTTTCTGCGTTTTAAGTGACAATTAGCGGTAAGAATTTTCATATGTACTAAATAAGTGAAAGTATTATAGTTAAGTAATGAAGCTAAGTCTAGGCAAGTCTAGGATTCCTTTTCTTTCTAGTGTTTTTTTACTAATTATGACAACACCGCACAGTGGTATCAAATGGCCTTAACGAAAATCTAAATGGACAACTATGTCCTAAGAGCTAAGCGATAATAACATGTGACGAGCATCAGAATGGCGGTGGCGGTGATGTTGCCCGTGCTGCGCTTCCAGCAGCCGACCACGCCCGTCCAGAACGCGATAAAAAGTGTCTTAAACGATACTAACATGTGACGAGCATCAGAATGGCGGTGGCGGTGATGTTGCCCGGGCTGCGCTTCCAGCAGCCGACCACGCCCGTCCAGAACGCGATAAAAAGTGTCTTAAACGATACTAACATGTGACGAGCATCAGAATGGCGGTGGCGGTGATGTTGCCTGGGCTGCGCTTCCAGCAGCCGACCACGCCCGTCCAGAACGCGATGAAAAGTGTCTTAAACGATACTAACATGTGACGAGCATCAAAATGGCGGTGGCGGTGATGTTGCCCGGGCTGCGCTTCCAGCAGCCGACCACGCCCGTCCAGAACGCGATGAACAGTGACAGGAACGCCACGATGAACAGCGCCACCGTGGACCGCGCCATGTGTAGCCTGGGAACGAGCGCATAGGGCCACAGTTACACTTGTAAGTTTTTACGTAAGTAATTTACATAACTAACATAAGCAAACGATACGCAACCTACAGACTTATTATTTATTTGTAGCCTACAGGGCTATTTATTTACTTTTCGTAAGTTACTCATGTAAGCGACTGAGTAAAACTTACAACTGTAATTTGCGGCCAAATACGTATATATAGCATTATTGCAGGAGTTTACGCTAAGCTGTACCTACACGCTCTGTAATTACAAAACGCCTCAATAGTCCAGTCGACAGGTAGGAGAAAGTGGGGTTTGGTGGAAAAAGGTCGGAAGTCAATGAATCTTTGGGATGTTGTTCAGGGATGGTTAATTAAAATTTTCTCAAGTCTTGGACCTCGAGGACCCTGTGCTAAAAGATGAGGGTGAGGGGAAAACTGCAAAATTTTCGTCCTTTCTCCGGTTTTTCCTCAATAACTTTTTCCCTTACGTCCTACGGCAAAAGTATTTCTATACTTTTTAGTAGACGTCCTATAATTTTTATTACACAAAAATGTATGTCAATTCGTTACCGAGGTATGGCGCTTCGAAAAAAAAAGTAAATTTTCAGAATTTGCTAAAAACCTTTTGTGAATTGGGGTTGAGTGGGGTGAGTGGACGAAGGGGGTGTCCAAAGTTGGTGACTGTAACCAGGTACCATACCTAATTACAACAACATTTCATCATAATTCGAGAATAACAAGTCAAGTTTTTGTCACATTTTTTAGGGCGCCAGTATGACTCGCACTTGGCCGGTTTTTTTTTTTTCTAAATTTGATTTTCCAACATTTTTTGAACGTCTCTCCATTACAGTCTGATAAATAAATCCTTTATGCACGTCCGTTTCATTGTACATTATATGTCTTAGATTTAATTGTTTTCTTGTTGTTGCCCTGTCAATAATGTTGTTATCCTATGTAGGTCATCGCTCGCCTCGCAACATTAGCAAATATCAAACAATAAATTTCGCGAACAAGAACAATGTGTCCCTAATACCTATTGCGATTGATTTAAACCAATTGATCAGATTGGCGACTCCGGCCCACTTCTCTCTTTGTTGCAAGGCCTTGTTGCGTCGACATGTGACCGTTACTTTCATAAAGTGTGAATTTGTTAAAATATTAGCCGTTAGAAACGAATATTTGCCTATTAGAACTTTATTCATATTTTTGCCGTAGAAGTCAGATCTTGCTTGGAAAAATAAAGTAAATAAAATATAAACATGTCGAAGTTGCCACTATACTAGGTACATACTTTTTTCTTTCGTGGGGAAATCTATCATGGATACCACCCGGGGTGACGCGCGGACTTTAACCGACTAAAACCCCACGATGTTCCTTCTCATCGCCTGTTGGCTGGGCAACGGGATCATATCACGTTCGCGCAGCCCAGCCAGCAGCGGCGCCTGCTGACAGGTCTTCCTCTACAAACATAGAGTTCTCCATTCTATCTGAGGCACACCAGGAACAAAATGCCTCCCGACCAGAGGACCTTACTCCCTCAGGCATCAGACTCCCCATGTCCATCGCCTGGAGGCAACAATAACTACTAGGCATTTCTGTTGGATCTAGGGATTTGCATCGTTCTACTATCAAAATCAATTCTATCGTGAACGAAATCCAGGTTTTTACTTTACAAACTCATATATTACCTATGTACTTAGACTTGCATATTATTATTTTTATTTCAACATTATTTGTATGTATGACAGGTGGTAAGTACCTACTTGGTTGCTATCTAGATATAGATACTATAACAACCAGGTGCCATGTCGTGGCACATGGTGTTTATTTAGTCAGGACCAACGGTTTAGATTTGTTTTGTAGTGCTGTAGCATAGAAATGTGTACCTGTTCATCGCATCGTCAGACAGCCCTTTGGTCTCGTTGTTCTCGTCGGGAATGAAGTAGTCCACATTGCTGCAGTGCGTCTCCACCGGTGACAGGTAAATTTCAACTGAAAAGATGAAAAAACACATTTTTAACAACACGCAATAGCATATTTAAAACCTTTCGGATTGAATTTGAAGTTAAGATCAGTAAAAAAAAAACACCTCCAAGTAAACTTTAACCGACTAATAAAGTTGACGTTTTGACAGTTTTTGTATGGGTAATCTGTCAAAACGTCTATTTATGAGTTAAAGTTTACTTGAAGATGGTGAAACAGTCCCTTAGACTATTATCAAGTGATGATGGGAGTTATAAACGGTGACATGCAGCCCCGAAACTGCGAGTCCTAAAAACCTACCTCACCTACGTGCCTACCTCACTTCAAGGAACTGAAAATCTTGACCTTAACTACTATTTATATATTCGAAATGTGTAAATTCGTAAGGAAAAACATACAATTTTATACTAAAAAAGAAGACAAAACTTGCCGATTCCCCGAGAGACATACAAACAAATTAATTCTCCCACTATCAAAATTAGCACTGCACAGTTCGAGCCCCTACATAATGTCAATAAAAATCTACAATAATCTACCTAACAACATCAGAAACATTGAAAAGGAAATAAAGTTTATAAAAACATTAAAAACGTACCTAATTGAAAAGTGTTACTACGCAATCAATGATTTTTTTAATGATACGGATAAGCATAATATGTAAAATCGGTCTCCCTACCACAATAAATTACACTATTGTTGCTACACCCAAACTGGGTATTCAAAGCTTGTAAATAAATAAAATAAATAAATAACCTACCACAACAAACCGCTTTAATACGTACTTTGTTACTAGTTTAAATGCAAAACTTAAGTGATATTCAACTTCAAGTTTATAAATGCCAACATATTGAGTCATAATATTCGCTCAGACAGAATATCCGTTTCCAAATGACTAAGTTACTGAGAACATTACACATACGCACTACTGAGATTTGTTCACAAAAATAGGTACTCTGTTACCCTTTGTGGGATTCTCAAAAAATAATGGCTACAGTTCAAATGTGACGATCGCAATCACCTAAGAGGTGCGATTGTTTATTAGTTGCCGATCAAAATCGTATTCATTTGATGGCATTAGCGTCCAAGTAAAATATTCCTTGTGACAAATTCAGTACAACTGATTTTAACATAGAACGTTATGGAGCGTATCGTACATACCCAAACGTAAAAGAATGCATACACGAAATTGAGCTCTAATTCAGTACTGTTATGGTCTATTTTACTTTGACGCTAATGCCATCAAATGAATACGATTTGATCGGCAACTTTTATAAATTCGGGGGCTGGATTGGTCGATACTCACTTGCTATTGGCTAAAATGCAATATTGCAGACAGAAAGAACTATAAATTCAGCCTATAATCACAATTGAGGCTATAAATGATTGATGCACCTTTTACAGAATCTGCTTGCTGTTTAGGTACTTGACTGCGGTGGAGCATAAGAAGTGTTATTTTAATTTAACTTCTAAATATAATGATGTCCACGAAGAAATATCAAATCCATTTGAATTTTCTGTTGATAGGTTTCTTTGCAACACCTTTGCAGTCGGGATGCAGTTTTTTTAACCGACTTCAAGAAAGGAAGAGGTTCTCAATTCGTCGGTTTTTTTTATGTATGTTCACTGGTTACTCGAAGACGCCTGCACCGATTTCATTTAAATTTTATCGAAATCAGTCGAGCGGTTTTAAAAAAAATCATCAATAAATTATGTACTTTGCAGTGGCGCGGGCGTTTGAAGTCGGTTTTTTAAAAATATTTTTTAATATAAATTATGTAAGTCTTAAAATGAGCATTTGAATATTAGTTTTCAATTCGATGCCTTAACATGGGTAGCATAAGTACTCGTATGTCACGCACTCTTTAAACATTTCTGTGGTGGTGTCGTGTGATGCGGGTTGTTACGTTCCCTCAAATATGGTTGAGCGAAGCAATGGCTGGGTCATGCGTCATGCTCGTGAACGGGTTCCACCGGCGGGAATGGGGCTACTTTATGTCTGCCCATCTTAAGATAGAAGTTAGTCGGTATGCATTTTTGGAACTTTCCTCATTGTGGAAACACTGCATATATAGCATAGTATTTACTGTATTGTAAACTTGTTTTGAAAAGAGCAACAGCCGAGTTTTTTGCTGGTTCTTCTCGGCAGGAAAGGCATTCCGAACCAGTGGTAGATTCATCGACTATTCAAAAGCACTTGTAAAAGTTTATTTGAATAAAAAATATTTCTATTCTATTCTATTCTAATTGAATCGCTTATCGTTATCATTGAAAGTGATGATTGAGTCTCCCTTGTTTAGTTCTTTGGCTTTCAATATGGTATATCAGGCCTAGATTGCTGTCGTTAAGATCTGTAGAAGTAGGTAGGTAGGTACATAATTTTATTGCTATAAGCCATTGTTACTTGGTTACTACTGTTCTCAGACTTCTCACGGATGATTCTAGTTATTATGACAAATAAAACGCGATGTGAGTATTGACAACATTAACAACTTCCTATAAATATTATACTTCATATACTTATCTAACTATTATTGTAGCTTTTTGCACCTACTTATGTTATTTTCACTTTCTTTTAGAAAAGCATCTCTGTTCCTTACCTACCTATACTAAAATTACTCGTATTTAAGTATGTATTTTGTTCCGATGTCGTCCACTTTGCCAGTAATAAAGATTTACTATTTATCCTATCTTTTCTCAATCAGCTCTCTAAATTGTATAGCGGTTTATAGAGTTCCGTATCCAATGATTGCCAACGGGACCCTATTACTAAGTATCCGCTATCCGTCCGTCCATCTGTCTTTCTGTGGGCTGTAAATTGTAATGTCATGAAGTATAGATACCTAATTGAAATTTTCACAGAATGTGCATTTCTATTGTCGCTATAATAACAAAATATAATAATAATAAATAAAGTTAAAAATTAAAGAGGGTCTCCATAAAATAAACTTTTGTTTTGTTTTATTTTGCGGGAGAGAAAATTTTGCATAAAAATACTGGCATGTATTTCGCAGTAACAACTTGAAGCTTTAGACTCTTAGGTATGTACTTAGTTAAGGAAAAAGGGTAGGCCTCTTTTTCCTATTTCCTTTTTTTATTAATTTTATATTAAACTAGTTGTTCGCCCCGAACTGAGACCTCGCGGTAACGGTATCCCATGATTATTCATTCAATCGATACATGATAACCAAAACTGACATTATTATTATGCCCGTTTTCACCAAACATACCTAAATCATCCCCTAAGTAGGAGTCTCTTAACGTAGGTAGCTCCTAAATACAATCCTAAGTCCTAACATCCGTCCCAATATCCTTTTAGGTGTCCCGTACAGGATCGTGATAAATAAGTTGACAGAAAACATCAATCACCTAACTTATAGGTAGCCCGTAAAGGTTAGGGAACGTTAGTGAAAACATTGAATTATTATGTAGGTACTAACGAGTGAAACCGGGTTACGGGCATCTGTACAAATCGTCATCTATCGACGCGAATAGAAAATATACAATATTTAACTAAAATTTAACTAAAAAATAATTTTAATTGAATAATATGGTACAAAAAAAATTACAATACAATTATTGTATTATAATAAGTAACTAAATAATAATGGTCGACGCAAAACTGTTTTTGGGATAGGTCGTTAGTCGTAACTCGTAGTTCCATGGGAATAGTTACTGACTGCGCCATCTATTAGCATTATTGTGAAGCTATGTTGATGCTTGCTTATTTTATTTAAATTGATTGAGAAGTTAAAACAACTTTATTTTTCACATTGAAACTATCATCTACTTGTGCAAAAAGAAATGTCGGAAAAGTTGCCATTTTGATTGCATCTTTTACAACCACTAAATAAAAACTCATTAAATATTACGATAAAATATCTTATTTATTATTATGTATCATAAAAATTATAGTCATTTGCATTAAAGCTACGAGAAAGTTATGTCTAGAAACTTCTTTATATATAAAAGATGACAAGGCAATCTGATAAATCGCTTGCCAGGCTTATGCACTCGCCGTCATTAGTTCGGTTCATATCGATTCATCTGAGTGAAACATCGGAGTTAGAGACAAACGATGTAACGTAATGTTAGATGCTTATCTCACGAATAACAGAAATGAGCAAATACATGAAGCCTGCGAAGCTGAAGCTGAGCCTTCCATAAAGCTTCAATTAAGCTCGAAAAGAATTCTTTTTCAAAGAATATAGGTATACCATTCTTAGCGTGATTCATTCATTCACTCATCTCAACCCATCGCGCCGGCCCACTGCCCAGTAATGGCCAAGGGTGTCTCCTGAGTCCTAACAGAATGAGACTGGCTGATAGCCTGATATGGAATGATAGCCTAGTGATTAAGACGTGTTGTTCGATCCCAGGCTTCGATTTCTGAGGTGCAATTGTCTAAACTTATTCCATTGATCGTAATCGTATTGTATTATGCAGTTTATTGTATGCATTCTTATACGTTTAGGTATGTACGTAACGCTCCATAACGCTCCATGCCAAAATCGGTTGTACTGAATTTGTAGCTTTAAATGAATACAATCAAGGATTATTTTACTTTGACGCTAATGTCGAATACGATTACAATCAATGGTATAACTTTTAGAAAATTGGTTTTAGGGGTCATGGACGGACGATGAGTTGAAATTAAGATTATGAATAAATAATATGATACGTTGAAATTAAGTTGAAGTTGATTCCTTTGGATGTACCCAATTAGGAAACGTCGAAAGGGAGGTAAAAATATGAAACCTGAGTCGCCTACGAGTTTTGGCTTACGACTTCGTCTGCGTGTAGTTAGGTTTTAAAAAATCTCGCGAGAACCCTTTGTTTTTCTGGGTTAAAAGGTAGCCTATGTCGTTCTGCAAGTCCTCGATTATACCCATGGGGAAAAAACGTCCATCCGGAGCTCTGATTGAAGGGCAAACCAAGGATTAACACACTATCGCATTTATTACATTAGTAAGGATATGTAGTTAAGTATGATGAACACAAATGGGTAACCCGGTCCGCAACATTTCAGAAGTGGGCGCGGCGTTAGAGAAAGTCTTCGTTGACCGCGAGAACGTCCTTGTGCGTGACTCTAGATCCAAGTAGCTGTTGCCGATGCAGGTGCAAACATTGGCGTCATGTTTTATCCAACGAGAAGACCAAGTGTTTGGCGCATGATTTAAAGATCGGGTTAATTAAAATGGTAAGTACAAGAAAAAGAAACTACAAAAAACGCCAAGTGCGAATCTCGCTCTATAGGTTCCGTACCTACATATGTGTATGACTGTAACGTAACGTGAAAGAAAAATCCCTAAAAAATAAAAATGTTCATTTATTACGGTTTACAGCTTACAAAATACATTATTAGTCAGAGTGTTGATGCGAATTTTTGTAAAGAAAAAATAATGTCCTGCTAGAAAAATAGCATTGCCTATATAAAGTATACTTAAAGCAGTCTAGCATTCGATTTTAACAATAAAAACATTTCATATAGGAATTCATTTACACTCTTATACCATTTATGAAAAGTATAAGCCATAATATGAAACAATAGTAAAGATATAAGTGCCTAAAAGATCAAGATTACTGCGCTTCATGGCAAATAAAATTTGGAATGTCGTAACGCTTTTAAACAAACGTATAAATAAATCTGTGAATTGCGTTGTTTCCAAACGTATCCGCTTTTAAATTATCGTTATGCATAAACATTTCCTTAGTTTTTCTGCATAAATTATGTAGGATTCCAAGCGGAAACTATATATGATCTCTTCTTTAGTTTAGATTTTGTGGTTATACTTATTAGGTATAGGTATCTAAATATTTAACCAGATATTTATTTCTTTTCGACCTCCTTTCCAAGAGGATTCCGGGCTCCGAAATACTAGACCTCTAGCTTTTCGGTGTTATCTGCGTTTTAAGCCATTCAATATAGGTTACTACTACTTGCTTTAACGGTGAAGGAAAGTATCTTGAGGAAACCTGCGTACGAGTTCTCCATAATGCTTTCAAAAATACGTGAAGTCAGCTAATCCACACTAGGTCAGCGTGGTAGAGGCCTTATCTACCTGCTTGGCCGGTGATAGGTTGCGATGGTGATATTGATGATGTTCTCTATTCTCTATTAGGTAATAACTAACCAACTCATACCGTACTTAAACGTTCGTTTCAACTATTTGGTTCGGCATTAGACAAACTTTATTGTCCAATGCGATTTCTTCACTTACTTAGTAAACTAAAAAATTAGGCTTTTTATCAAATAGACCCAATAATATACTTTAAATCAGGTGAAACGATGCGGAAGGCTACAATACGCAAAAAGAAAGCAATTACAATACAAAGATAGGTATAAGTAGGTACCTACGTACCTAAACCCACCAACTTACGTACATGCGTAAATGTTATGTGTGCGTGAAACATTCTTGCACTTTATTACGAAACACTAGGAAAGTGATTCAATGTGTAATTCTCAGCTGTTTTTATGTATGAAAATTGAACAAGGCTTCAGAAAACATTTAAGGCAAGAGGAAAAAGTTTATAACCTGTTTGTAAGTTGACGCGATTAAATTAACAGAAAAATACAACCTATTGATTGAGGAAGGACGTAACGAAAACAGGTCGTTACTTTAATAAAGAATTAAATATCATTATTCATTACCGTTAAGGCGCACTAAGCGAGTCTGCACGCGAAATTCAAATTTAATTTGGTTTTTCGCAATTTGTAAACATACGACAAAGTAGGCTTATGAGATTCTAATTGCGGCAATGCAATGGCAGTATAATCTTCACAGGTTTATATAAAAATCTTTACTTGAAAGTGTCCAGTTTAAGAAATTAGTCCGAGTGTTTTTTGTGAGTGACTCACGTCAAACTCGTCTACTCGTATACTCGAGAAAATGTTAATTAACGATCCCTGAACAATATCCCAAAGTTTCATAGACTTCCGACCTTTTTCCACCTAGCCCTACTTTTTCATACCTGTCGACTGAACTATTTTTTCAAAGAGCCATATCTCTGTAACGAATTAACATCAAACATGTTTGTGTAGTCAAAATTGTAGGAAATTTAACGCTCTACAAAAAAGTATAGAAAAGCTGTTGCCGTAGGATGTAAGGAAAAAAATTATTGAGGAAAAACCGGAGGAAGGTCGAAAACTTTGCAGTTTTCCCCCCTCCTCGTTCAGCACAGGGTCCTCGAGGTCCAAAACTTGAAAAAATTTCATTAACTTCTTACCTTTTTCCATCTGAAACTAACTGTCGACTGTCGACTGGACTACAATGGCATATCGTTAAACTAAACAGATTGTCAATTCCCTAGTGAAAATATGAAAGGTTTAGGAGGTGAATTGATTGTCAACGTTCCAATAACGCGTAATTTACTGCAGAAATCATTATAACAGGTTGCAAAAGCAATTTGAATATACCTGATAGTTGCGTGAGTTATTAAATTGTAGGCAATGTTTTTACTATTAGGTATTTATTGCTTGCACATTGCAATTTGGTTTCATGTTGTCAACCATGACTTGCTTTTCCCATACGATAATATAGGATTTAAGGCTTGGATAAGTTCAACAGTGTTAATTTAGTTAATGATGCAAACTGAATACCTTCTCTACATTATAATGGTTCAAAATATGTACTATTAGAATGACTAGCTTGTTGGCATCATTTGAAACGATTTTCATTTTATCGAATAAAATAATTATTTCACAGAGGAGATGCATGTAATTGTACCCAATCGTCGTCGTTTGTAATTGAACTATTATGTACTAACGTAGTCATACCTATTATTAAATATAAAAAAATATAAAATAGCTTTACGTATCAATGTAGCTCAATATTACAAACATTGCATGAAACATTTTGTACCTAGTAGTAATTAAAAAAAATAAGTTGCATACCTAAGCAAGTAGTCACCATTAAATCTGTACATTGTGGATCAACTAAAAAAACATTGCCATCTCATTTCTACAGCTATGCTTAATCTAATGTTTAATTATTTTTACATGCTCATTTAGCGAAAATCTAAATAAATTTAAAAAATTATTAGCACACCTAAATAAAGCTCTTTCATTTTCATTTTGAAAAGACATTCCTTATATTATGAACTTTGAAAAGAATAAAACAAAACATTCTAGCTTACTAGTCCTACCTTTATTTTTATTTAGCATAATAATATATAAGGTGTTTTATTATATTTTAATTTAAAAATCTACAATAACAGGTAGCGCCAACGGCTGAGGTAGGTCCGGAAAGAAAATTCAAGATGGCGGCGCCCACCTCACTTTTCCCGCCAATTATTGACAAGTCACTTTCACTACTTTTCCGAGGCAACTGCTAATTGCGGAACGCTTTTGGCATGCTGATGGCAACTGGTTTTCTACAAGACATGGATAAAAAATGTGCCAAAGTTGATTATAAATAAGAACTTTCAATCAACTTTTGCTAGTTAGGCTTTATGAATTCCGGCTTCCTATGTGCTTGTAATAGGGACGTTCAATATTCATCGTATAAAGATCACGCAATATAGTAGTGTAGGTTTTACTATACTTTACTCATAATATTATGTTGCACTTGGCCAGCGTGATAGAATAGACTAAGATATTTATGGCCTCAACTCTTCCTATTCTGAGACAAGTCACAAGATCCATGCCTAGCTAGTAGTTAGCTGTAGTGAGCTAGCAATAGGTTGATGATGATTGGCTATAGAAAAGCAGAGCTAAACAATTGTTAACAAGGTCACAAATCAAAAATTAATAGGCAGCTCTAGGTACGACTAAAAATTTTATGTTTGTTCATATAACCTTGTCGGAAGTAAAATATAATATCATGCACATGAAAATAAGTAACATTCTTTAGATATTAGTAAAAACTCAAGATGCTAATGCTGAGATCCATAGAGCGTGTTGTGACTAAACTCCAAAGCTAAGCTCGGACTTAAGATGAAGTTAAAACGAGACGCAAATATGTTCCGACTTAAATCTGTCTCGTTTTAACTCAGTCTTAAGTCTGAGCTGAGTGTGAGTGCCATCTATAGAAATATATCTTACCCTGGAGACTATTAGAAGTGGCAAAAAATTAGACAAAAAGCGTTGGCAGGTACCTAGATAAAACTTTTTTTGCAGACTTCTTGACGCAGTCGTACCGACCGATCGATCGTGAATATATGTACATACTGGTATACCTAACAAGCAAGTCGTGAATTGGTAATCGAATGTTTTTTCGTCATCAGACTCGATCATAGACCTACACGCGTCAGCGTCACGCATTCATTGATAGCTTGATCACCTACGCGAATTGTTTTATAGATAGTAATACTTAGAATGCATTCCTTTAGGTCACGCACTTACGGATCGTTTTGCATGGGAATACCTACATACCCTATTTCATTCAGCAAATCCTCAGGGTTGCTAAATGATATAATATGATACTTTTTATTCCGGAAAAACAAAGGGTTCTCACGGGATTTTCACAAAAATACTAAGATGCACTAAATAATTTTATCTTAAAAATTTATCGCATTCGCAATATGACAATCAGAATGTAACTTGTGTAGGTTGCGACAATTTGAACGTCAATATAAAATAGTCCACTATGCATTTCCCGTAATTATGATGGCAACAGAGTAATATATGTCCATGTCGTCCATACGCTTCTATGTGTAAATTACACTAAACATATCACACACACAATGTAAAGTATGCGGTCGAACAACGGGATTGGGCCACTTGCACGTGCGTTTAAATATTTTAACTAACACTCATGTTTCAGCTACCGCTTTGCTAATTGTCGTAAATAATGTCGTATATAAGTATAAGATTTTGTGAAAAACCCTGTTTGTCGTATCTACTTCCAAACTACTAAGACAAAAATTAGTTAGTATTTATGAAAAAGTGGGTCTTTATGTCTGACGTTTACCGTTTTACGTCTTGACCGCTGAACAGGTCTTCAAAAACTTTGGTATAGAGTTAGACTGTATCCTGGAAATCACAAAATTCACAGAGTTCATAGCTATGAACACCTAAATTAACGTGGATGAAGTCGTGGGCTAATTTATTATATATTATGAATTACCTAATTACTAAATACAATAATTAATATATTTTTAATTAGTAGGTAGATATTAAAACTTTTGGTTTTCCTGTTTACTTCATATAAATAATTATAAATACTGAAACGTATATCCTCGTAGGTATGTATTATTTCCTATTATATTTTCCTACTTAATTTTCCACGACCCAATTTTCCTTTTTTGATAACTAACTCATCACTCATCGTCTTCAGCAATTTTATATAGTGCCTATTTGTTTAGTAAGTATCGGTATTTTGACAATAATAAACTTAAATTTTGGTATTTTTAACCGACTTCGAAAAAAGGAGGAGTTTAAAAGCCGGTATCTTTTTGTTTTATTTTTAATTGGACTAGCTTTTCCCACTTTCTTCCGTGTTAGGTTAGTTAGGTTGTTTCAAAATCTCACGGGAATCCTTTTTTATTCAAGCTAATAAAGTATAAAAACCTGTACCTATAAGTCTTCAAGTTATCAACTCTGTTGCGGTGCGGTTGAAGGAACTGTCTGTCTGTCTGTCTGTCTGTCTGTCTGTCTGTCTGTCTGTCTGTCTGTCCGTCTGTCCGTCTGTCCGTCTGTCCGTCTGTCCGTCTGTCCGTCTGTCCGTCTGTCCGTCTGTCCGTCTGTCCGTCTGTCCGTCTGTCCGTCTGTCCGTCTGTCCGTCTGTCCGTCTGTCCGTCTGTCCGTCTGTCCGTCTGTCCGTCCGTCCGTCCGTCCGTCTGTCTGTCTGTCTGTCTGTCTGTCTGTCTGTCTGTCTGTCTGTCTGTCTGTCTGTCCGTCCGGGCATCACGCAAAAACTACTGAACGGAATTGTATGAAATTTGGTATGGTAGTAGTTGATACTCCGGGTCAACATATAGGATAGTCTTTATCCTGATAAACAATAAGGTTCCTCCAGGATAGGGGATGAAAGTTTTTATCGGTTTTACTTCATAATTCCGTCAAATTTGAAGCGATTTTAATCATTGCTTTTTTATTTAAAATTGTATAATATCAGGCATAGTTTGTCTAATTTTGATGAAGATCTGATAAATATTATAGGAGATAGAGGACATAATGCTTCACGGGTTGCAGCAAAATTCACTCACATAAAGGACAACCATCGAATACAGGCATTCCATATTTATATGAGGGTTTTAGCCATAGACATAGACTTAATCATTAACCTCCAGGCCCTAGATGATTATACCATTGTGTTTGTATTGTAACCTACCCGTGCGAAGCCGGGGCGGGTCAACTAGTTAATGAATAATGTGTCATAAAATAATATAGCTAACTCTTAAGAGTTCGGGTTTTTTTTTTACATTACTATCCTCTGCGCTCGCCATAGAAAAGGTCGCCTGTAGCTGGGAATTCTGAGACATCAAAGGTTCTGCAAAGGTGGCATCCCCAAGCAAGCTTTCTATCCTTGAATGAACAATAGCCAAACCATCGTCTCTTGTCATTACTACGTCCCAAAGCAAGTCAATACGTAAGCTTACCGCAAGAGATCTGTCAAGAATAACGCCATGAAACTTTCATTTTAGCCTATGTCCGAATAATTTTGATTATTATCGCATCAAAATTTGCTTTTAAATAGAAACCAACCACACTTTATTTCCGTAATTTTGAGCATACCTGGCGGTTATTTTATCGACCTCAACATAACCTTATCGTACAGTAATATTAAGTAAACTGCTAATGATTTGTATTAGGAGACTGTACGAAAATAATGCACATGTAAATAGTCCGAGGTCTCACCTATCGCACATCCGAAGTATGAGGTCGGCATTCCTTCACGGTACGCTTGGCCGGTTACAAAACGTATTTTACTTGATATGGGCTCAGATTCACGGTGGCCGATCGCTTGCAAAACCACGAATTACGAGTAAGTACCTAAGCGTAAGCGTAGATTACATGGTCTTCAGTGCGGTATTTTGGCCTGAAGGCATTCCACTCCCTGCGGCGAAGCTATAGAGAAAATTCCGTGCATGGTTCCCAAAAAAAAACTTTGCGTAGTTTTAGTTCTGAAGTTATTTATGATACCTATTGCTTTTATTGCCTGGAGCCTGGAGCTAGATTTTTAAAAATCCTGCGACAACCTTTGTTTTACCGGGACCACTCACCACAGGGTTAGGTGCATGATAAATTCATCGTACTCGTAAGTCGTAACTCGGGCCGCAAAACCTATTGTTTAAAACCATGGTTATAACTCATAATTATTATAGCGATTCAGCCATGGATGGCATCATCGTGTTTATGAGAACAGCATGATCCACACCTTAAACAACACGCAATTTTTTTATGACGGATAATAATCTTAGACTAAGTTCACCTTGAAGATAAGACCTCAATCCCATTGTAAAATAATTGTTGGCGTCGAAATAACATAGGTAGGTGTTTTTTTTTTGCTTTTGAAAATCCGCCTTAAGTAAATACCTATATTATGAGCTTCTATTTTGAAACAATCTGATTAATAATAAACTACTTACTAGAAATGCTGCAGTCGGTCGTCAAAAAGTGTCCAAAGAAAACATATCAAACACGATTGCGAACCTATTTTCAGCGAAAAATCCTTACTAATATTATAAATGCGAAAGTGTGTTTGTTTGTTGGTTTGTCCTTCAATCACGCCGCAACAGGGCTACGGATTGACATGATTTTTTTCATGGGTAAGTTGAGGACCTGGAGAGTGACATAGGCTACTTTTTGCCCCGAAAAATCAAAGAGTTCCCGAGAGATTTTAAAAACTAAATCCACGCGGACAAAGTCGCGTGCATCAACTAGTCCAATATAAAAATGAATTACGAAAACGCAGTGTGCAGTTGTAAAAATACTAACTTAATTCAAAATCAAAAGTACTAACACAATATTAGAAATCGTCATAAACTAGAAATTCCATCATGTCGCCTGCGCAAAGTGCAAAAATCCTTTGTGGGGTTGAGCCTACGCTTATACATATAATATGATTCCGAAGGAATTGCTAGATTTGCCACTGCACAAATTTAAACAATGCGTAAAAACTCACTTACTGAGTCGCAAAGTTAATGACTTTCTTAATGACAAAGTTGCATGGGATCTTAAAATTAGTGTTTGAATATTAGTATTCAATTCGATGCTTTAATACGGGTAGACTAAGTATGTCACACTCTCTTTAAACATTTCTGTGGTGGTGTCGTGTGGTGCGGGTTGTTACGTTCCCTCAAATATGGTCGAGCGAAGCAATGGCTGGATCATGCGTCATGCTCGTGAGCGTGTGCCGCCGGCGGGAATGGGGCTACTTTCTGTCTGCCCGTCTTTGACATGAATTGAATTGTAGTACGTTTTGTGGAAATGTCATATTCTATTCTAACAAAGATGCACGGGTTAAATCATCTTGGCATCCAGCTGCCCACAAGATAGTATAAAAACTTATTACAATCTAATAGCTACTTATTAATATTGTAAAATGATTATTTTGAAAAGAGCAACTGCTGAGTTTCTTGCCGGCTGTTCTCAGCAGAATCCGCTTTCCGAACCGGTGGTAGAATCTTGACGTGTCAATAGAGCCACAGGTTGGCCTACATGAAATAAATAAATTTGAATAATTGGTGTAGGTATAATGTCCTATGTTTATAGGAAAATATATTAATTTATTATATTAGAATACAAAATAAATATTTTATCATAAGTCTATGTTATTCTAATAAACTTTAACAAAGTGTGTAAATGTTTATTACCTACATGCTTCTCGTAGGTGAGAACTTATTATTAAGGAAACTTTTTCAGATAGATTTTGTATGAGACTCCATATCTTGTACATTATTATTGATGGAATTTTAAAGAAGTTATTTGGAATTTTCGATAGATATTTGACCTTACTCCAATATAACAAGAGTTAATAGAACTTAAACTTTAGTATGTTCAGGGTAAAGTCGATTACTGTTTATCGATCAATTTGGGTCTAGTATCCACTTGACGCCATTTAAATTGCCGTGTTAATTGGTGAGACGATTAAAATATATTTAGGATTAGGACAGCACAGACACTAGACTAGACGGATACTACATAATTATATTATCATACAAGTATTCTATAGACAAAAGGAAAAAAGTAGCTTGATTGGTGAACCGTGTACCTACAATATCGCCATAGCCTCGCCAGCCTCCCATAAACGTAATATTCTCGCTTCTATTCTAGACGATGCAATGGCTAATGTAGGGATGTTCCGTTCAACTATCTCGTTGGTCTAGTGGTTAGCAAGTTCGACTGCGGATGACGAGGTCCCGGGTTCGATTCCCGGGTCGGGCCAAAATATGTATTGAGTTTTTCTGTCAAAAAATTTGCAGTACAGGAGTTAGGAAGATAGCGGTGAGTCATCCCCGTGCCTCGGAGAGCACGTAAGTAAAGCCGTTGATCCTGCGCCTGATCTCTCTCCGATCACGTGGGATTCCGTCTCATCGGACTATGAGAGTGAGGGAATAGAGAGTGCACCTGCGCACACACATGAGCACTATAATATCTCCGGCGCAGATGGCTAATCTCTGAGGTTGGCCGCCGTGACCGGATTCGGTCGGGAGGACATTATTAGGAGTGAGCACGACAGTCGACAATAGTGAACGGATGGGTTTGAACCGTCGACCTTCCGGGTTTCAGTCTGATTTAGACTTTAGGCCGTGCTTTGTCTGTCAGACAGACAAATAGACACTAAAGTCACAATACTGTATAAGAACAGCTAACAAATAACATATTGCCCATCTTACATTTATGTCGAGCGTTCAAGTGTGCTGCAATTTTTTTTCTAAGGTCGCCGAGCTAGACTAGACTAGACTTTAAGGCTAGACTAACACACCTAGTCTTTAGTGTGCAGCCACTATATAGTATGTTAGAACCACTAAATTTACCAGCTATCAATTCGTTCCAAATACCACACTAGACTTGTTTATGTAGTGGTTAGCCGCCAAACGTTAGAAATCTAACTAAAATAGGTGCGTTCGTTCGTTCGGTGCGTTTGTGATTGTAGGTGCGATACACTTACAATCACAAACTAGGATACACTTGACTCCATCACAAAACATAGCCCGTATCTAAACAGAAAAGTTAAAACGAACCATCTTGCAAAGGTATCATCATCATAATCATCACCACGGTTCAGCGCTTTTTTCATCCAGCCATATACTTATCAAAAAAATGATAGTCACTGACACATATTTTTTATCCATTGAAGGTTTGATATGAAATAAAAATAACATTTTCGCAGTACACCTTCAATGGAAAAAATATATTATGTCCGTGGGTATCATTAGGGTTCCTTGTTTACTACGGAACCCTTATAGTTTCGCCATGTCCGTCCGTCTGTCCGTCCGTCCGTCCGTCCGCGGTTTAGCTCAGAGACTATTGGTACTAGAAATCTGTAATTTGACAAGAGCTGGCAGCTACCTTGGCCAAAGGATTAGCTTGGCCATCGAAAGAGGTAATGCTGCCAGCATCTTGGGTACTATGCCACACTGCGGTGGCTTGGATGGGGTTTTAGATTTTAATTAGTTTTTATTTTAGTTTTAATTTTAGAATTAAATTTAGGTTTAATATAGTATTGTATATATGAAATTTGACAAGGGTATAAATATTAATCACGCCAACAAAGCGGTGAAATTAAATTTTACAAATAAACACACTATGTAGTACCAGTAGTACTGTACTACATGATAGAATATCCTACAAAAAATCTGTGAAGAGTACTTTAGTACATAATAATTCAATGGAAGAGGACGATTGCGTTGACAGTATTATAGCTATGCTTGATCAAAACTAAGATACTCCACCCCTATATGTCAAGTAGTACCTTATACTTAAATCCTTACGTACAGCTACAGACAGTCAGACTCTAGATATTGAACCGTAGAACCAATACTAAGATAAAATAATTGATCGAAAACAGATGGTAAATTTTATCTAACATATTTAGTTAAAATCCTAGCTCTGCATCAACTGCTTGTTACAAGTTTTTTGCTCTACAGAAAAAAGACAAACATCCTCTCGAGAGTTTAAAATCTTGATCTTTAGATCTTTTTTGCTCAATATTTACTCACGGTTCCCGCGACCTTACTAACATAAAAAATATACGAGTATTATTTTTCTCTTGCTCATCCCCATTTCACAGAAACGAGATGCACATACGAGTAGTGGAGTTATTCTCGTAGGACCGGTCTCATCGGTTTGTGGAACAAAGATTTCACCTGACAGCGGTGAGTTTAAAACGATACTAAACGTAAATTCTTTGATTATCGAGAAAGTAACATCAGGATCTGTAATAGAAATCCAAGCTATGGTTAAATCGATTTGAAATCGATGATAGAGCCAATTAGGGCATTCTTAGCTTTGATCAAAGCACGTAGTTTATATCCTTCAGATTATCATACATACCGTTTTAATCCTCCTACCGAGGGGTAGGGGTTACAGTAGGTATAGTACGAAATCAATTAAACGAATGATGGTTTACGTATGGGTTTCATTAAGTTTTAATTAAATTAAGTGGCGATTCGCCACTTAACATCAAGTGAAACCGCAGTCAAGGGCTATCTTACCAAGAGTAAAAAATAAGACAGTTCTCAAGTCTCAAAAAAGTTGCAAAATTGCCTAATCATAAATCTACGTGAAACAGAAGATGGGGTCGTGAAATAAAGCAACCATATTCTATTTCACGATGTGACCAAAGACTCCTTAGATTTCCACATTTATTTGATAAGTGATAACACATCCATGATTAAAGTATATGAAGCCTATTTCAAACAATTAACAATTGTTTTCCATCATACCATTCAGTGTTGCCATCACGGCCTTCGCTTCCATTCTTTTTCTACAATAGAGTCGTCTGTACACCTTAAACATTTCATTCAATATTGAAATTGGAAAATCCGTTAAGGTATAATCAGGCGTATAAACCTCACAGAGGTCAAGGTCGATATTGAGGTGTGAATTCAAAAACAGTGGGTGAAGGCTTGATCAGTTCCTATTATTGTTTGCTTAACAACTGTAGCTAGAATTAATACTATTATTGAACAAACAATCAATGAAATAGGCAAATCAAATGGATCTATTTCAACTGTGAACAATAAATTATGACTAATAACCTGGAATATAATATTCTATTGAAAGGACTCAAAGAATGTTTACTAAAAATCTTAAGAAGCACATCAAATACCCCGAAAAGGTACCTTTCTCCTAACTCGAAGAACAGAATCAACATAAGTGTAAATTAAGGTTTCAAGCGAGAGATCATCAAATAAAAAAAGTTTTACACAAATCTAAGTGTGTGTACTGTGAGAAAAATATATAAGTACAGGAGTGTTCTCAAGGTACAAATAGCTGATGAATTATTCGCGTGTTTGCTGCCTTAAAATCTAATGCTTGCTCTAATGGATGTCGTATCACTTATAGTGTTACTGACAATATGAACGTGACTAATCTAAGTACATAGCCTTGGTTACATAGCAATCACGTAATTGAGCCCACACTACAGTCTGTTGACAAGTAGGCTTCAATCAGTGACTTTAATGGTCAACGAACATAAATACTTTTGAACAACTTGTGTTGTCATTAGCAAGGACAAAAATGGTCAATAGGTACTTTGTAGCAAATTGCATTAGGATTTAGTATAAGTGACATATGCACATAGTTAACTCAGCTAGTTAACATAGTTTAAAATGAAACAAAATAACGACAACATTGCCGCCCATAATTTTCCAATTAGTAGCCCATTTTTATCGTGAACTATGTCAACAACTTAGTCATTTTACGAAAACGCAATTTTGAACAAAATATCAGAAATTAAATGGTGAATTCATCATCAAACTAATACATGAGTCTCTCATTGATACACATTGCAACACAAATCACGACCGGCCTAGACCTTCGACTATGCATTAAAATTATATTCAAATTGTCCCAAATAGTCGAAGCAATGTCGCGATGTGTTGTATAAGGAATGGATACTTGTACTGAATACACGATCGGTCATTAGGGCCTTACTTTCGAATCAACCTTTAAGCAACCTAAAGGAAATGGCAGAACGGCGTTAACATTGAAAACGCTGTCTAGAAGAGGTTATACAAAATCGCGAGACTCGCAAAACTAATTTAGCCAATTGTGTCTTTAATACGTACGAAATTAGTGATAAAATAGAGTGCACACGTCTAAAGACATTAACGCAGGTGTAGGGCCGTGAAGGAAATGGATGCGAAGAATGGAATAGTCATTAATATGTTGACGTGACATCTCAGTGTATATGAGTTAGGAGATTATTGAACATGTACCATTTTTTTCTGTCATCGAAGACATGTACAGACGCGAGATGTTAATTAAGACAATCGACTATGAAGGAACATACTCGTATACCTACGTACGTAGTAAGTTCGTCACAACTAATAATAGGATAAGGAAAAAGTCTGCTTACTGGTATTTATAATACGGTAAATAAATAATTATTAAAGAATGTGGAGCAAGCAATATTATGATTTGAGCTGGAAACCAAAGAATGCAAAAAAATGCTGTAACTTTGAACGTAGACATAACAAAGAAAATTCTTGATAAATTTTAAAAGATATAGTAACAACAACGTTTGTAAATACTTACATAACAACAATCAAGTAGCTATGTAAGTATTAGATCTTTTTAACAGAATTTAACAACGGAAGTTTAAGTTCCCAATAAGGAAAGTCAAGTCAGGAAATAAAACAAAGTGTAACTAGAAACTTCCTATGTAGGCACACATAGATATACGCAGGTAAAAATGCAAGGAAACAGTGTATTAATTTTATTTTTGTTGATAATCATTTTAGGATTCGGATAAATTGAAAGTTATTATTATGTTAATTCATTTTAATGAAGTTACTGACAGTTACTCAGACAGTCGCGCAAGTACCAATTCATTCAAATATAGTAAAAACATTGTAGCAATATAGTAGATGTGTGAATGATAAAATATGTATTATATTCCTGCCTTTAATAGCAAGCAGCAATACAAATAACACCAGACTGATTCGCACTTGGCCAGCGTAATGGACTATGGCCTAACCCCTTCTCATTTGAGAGGATACCTGTGCCCAGAAGTGGGCCAACGATGATTTGAAATTAATGAAACGGTGATCATTTTCGTAAATGATAATAAAGTATCAAACGTGATCAAACTCCTATAGTTTTAAAATTGACAAAATCTTAGTAGTGGTTCAGAAATCAGTCAATCAAAATAATCGACAGTTCATTATTCATTCTAAGTGCGTAATTCTAGGCTAAACAGTGAACTGCAGAGCGCAGGTTACACACTTGCCAAGAAGCCTTTCACACCGGTTTCCGTGGAGAAATTCGCATGACACCAAATAAATTACTCGACTAATCCACACATATGGTAATGGAATCTGAATAATCTAAACTTCTATTGAAAAGCTGTGTCTATGACAAGGTAAAGATTTATGAATACCTAGTATTTAAAATGTTTGACACTTCTTGTACCTAAATAATGTTCGAGTTTGATTTGATGATTTTAAACCGTGTGCAATCAATAAAATTATAGTTTTCTTGAAAAACTTAGACCTTCATCATAGTTCGAATCGAATTAGTAGTACCTAGTAGCAAATTAAGATTTTAGATTTCATAAAGTATTATGTGTAATGGTAACGGATCATAAATTTCGTTTCTTAAATGTAAGTAGGCACATTAACATCATTACCAGATTTAACAAGCAAATTATTAAATATTGGATAGAAGCAGGTGTTATTTTGCGGAAGTCCATGATTAGCAAGAAAAGGGTAGAATTATTTTGCTATAATCCGCCAACAGAAAAAATCTGTATAATTTTTACACTACTCTCGACGCACGTTTCGCCCCGACACCGGAGCATCCTCAGGAGATGTTGACTCTACAACGATTGTCTAGACAATGCATCGTTGTAGAGTCAACATCTCCTGAGGATGCTCCGGTGTCGGGGCGAAACGTGCGTCGAGAGTAGTGTAAAAATTATACAGATTTTTTCTGTTGGCGGATTATAGCAAAATAATTCTACCCTTTTCTTGCAAATTATTAAATTACTAGCTGATGCCCGCGACTTCGTCTGCGTGAACTTAGCCCTTAAAATGCCTTGGGAACTCTGACTTTGCGGGTTAAAAAGTAGCCTGTCACTCTCCAGGTCCTCAACTATAGGTACACTGCAAAAAATCACGTCGATCCGTAGCTCTGTTGGGGCGTGATTGAAGGACAAACCAACGCACTTTCGCAGTTATAATATTAATAGGATAGGATCTACACATGACCAGTCATTATAATATCTAGCAATGTACTCACTATGACTGGACAAATCGATACCTTGTACTATTTGTGTATTTGTATTATTTATTTCGTAATCCATCCCTAATCCCTAAGAAATTTTCTATTGATAATGAAAAACTTCAATAACTGTATTTATCCTACTTGATTGTTGAATTGGAATTTTTTACTTATTCTCGATGCTGCGGATAATGTAAGCGTGATTTAAGTACAATCAGCGCCATCTATCGGTAGTTTTTCAAAATCCCGCGGGAACCTTGGATTTTTCCGGGATAATTTGTAGCCTATGTGTTATTCCAGGGTATAATCTATCTCCATTCCAAATTTCATCCAAATCCATCCAGTAGTTTTTGTGTGAAAGAGGAACAAACATACACACAAACTTTCGCCTTTATAATATTAGTAAGATTAAAGTAGGTTATAAACCCCGACAGCTTTAAGAATATCAACGGAATATTTATAGCCAGTGTCACTCGGGATGATGTAAGGATTCTGCCATACATCCAAATCTGTTCAGACAATAAAGAAGTTATATGGTGGAATAAAAAAACATAAAATATTGAAAATGAAAGAGGTTTAAACGGTCGCGCAAATGGCTTTGGCATAGA
This sequence comes from Oeneis ivallda, assembly GCA_029955525.1. NCBI lineage: Eukaryota > Metazoa > Arthropoda > Insecta > Lepidoptera > Nymphalidae > Oeneis > Oeneis ivallda. The sequence continues at coordinate 20,192,025 of JARPMR010000013.1, read as the reverse complement.
TGGAACTAACCGAAGCGATCAATCCAGGTTCACAGAAAAAACGAGAACTAAGGCTAGATAGGTATTATTTAAATAGCGGATTACTCCAAAGAAAATGAGCCCACAAATAATGAAAAGGTGTAATACCTACTCACGAACATGATGCTTTGCTAACACAATGCTTATTGTGCAGTTAGACACCTGTCTTGTACCGTATACGCTACTTCTGACCACGACATCCTTGACACGCAAATATGGACATTAATTTAAGCAACACTGCAGCTAATTTCCTCTGCCAATAAATCACGCAACGCCTTGCTCCAATAGGTTCTAATTGTTACCATGAAAGTATAATATGTACCTGGGTAATTAGGGTAAATATTACGTGCTACTTTTCGATTTGTTATTTTAACGTCTATTTTAGTCTAGTAGATGTATTACAGCTTTACATATTCAGCTAATCAGCTGTATATTTTTCTGTTAAATTGTCCAGTTTATTGTTCGAAAAAATCTCTCTGATTGATGATTCAATGTTCAATTTTTGAAACGATATTCAAGTGTATAAAAAATAGTAAATCTAGAATATATATCGAAGCTTTTAAATTATTTTGAACGTTATAACTGCCAAGGTTATCCGAAGTGATTGATGTTTCTTTTTATTAAAAGTGCACCTACTAGACAATTAGTTAATAATAATGGTGAAGTAATTTTTTTTTCGAATAAACCAGTTTTTAAAAATTTTGTGGAGTCTTTCGGAGATTTCTCGGGATAAAGAATTGACTAGCACCTCTGTGCTTTCGCTTAGATCGGCGTAAGACCTTCTTCTTAAGATGATGATGTAAATAAGAAAAAACATTATTATAAGCTTAATATGAGACAGTTAACTAAGATTGTATTGTACATTTTACATAAAATCTTTACAATTTACTAAGAGAAGTCATATATTTATTTGCATTCTGCATATGATCTAATTGCCCCCTTATGATTGTTTAAAATAATACCTTTGTTACAATCATTGAAGACTTAGAAATCTACAATAGAAAATATTGAAAGAGACACTTTCAACAAGCCTAATATAAAGAAAGATCGCCTTGACTTGGTTGGTTTCCAAATTAAACGGTTGTTTTATAGATTTATAGTTACAGCTAAACTTGCGTATTTGAATTAGGTAATTGCAACAGTTCTATTTTTTATACATAATTCTATTACTGATAGTGTAGACAACGCCAAAATTCTTAGAATCTCGAATGAAAGAGATCCATGTTGCGTGTTCACTCTAATGGTTTAATTAAATCCATAGCCCTTCTGGGTTTCTGCGTGCAGTCGTACAGATACCGAAACGTTAAATCACTATAAATTAAATCTAAACCGAGGCCTCCCACTTCAGCTAGATCAGTGAGATTGTCGAAAATGCAGACATGGCGATGGGGACTGCTGATATTTAGTGAAAACATGTATTTCATCATCAACGAAACGATACGCACTCTTATTAAAACAACGACCGAATAGAAAAGAGCTAAATGAGCTTTACTAGTAAAAAACACATCTTTTCCTGCAATAAGGTATTAGGTTCGATTCTGTAGCGGTTTAAAAAATATTATTTGATATTATAGTAATTAAATAGTTTTACGTCGATCGCAAAGTTTTCGATTTAGGATTGTTGTTTTATTAAGAGTGCGATTCATACTCAGCTACAGGTAAGTATACTGTTAACATTAGCACGTTAACAGTACTCATAAGATTTTTCCCAACTAAAAATCGCTCAACGCGCCAAAAGACGTTTGCACTTCATAAACAAGCTACATACGCAAGACGATCTTATCGCTTGCAGCGATCTCTCAAAAACAAACTTTGAACTTTGAAACCTTTTTAGACTGGGTTTCCACGGCGAGGTTCGCGGCCCGCGCCCGCAGCGGTTGCGGGCCCGCGGCCTCCGTAAAATGCAGATTTGTATGGAAAATGAAGTTTCAATTTCCACGGAGCGGTTTGCGCCCGCGGCGGGCGCAGTACTAGCGGTACCGCAACCGCTGCGGGCGCGGGTGCGAACCGCGCCGTGGAAACCGAGTCTTATGGTTAAAAAATAAAACTTACCCGTAGGAGGTCGTTCCTTAGGATAGCAGATCCGGAACAGGCCGCGCGTCCTCGTAAAGAAGTAGTACTTGGTGTTGAGGCTCTCGAGTATCGCCTGCGAGTTGATGTCCGTGTTTTCCGTCACGTATGTCTGCAACAAGAGGCGGGTTTGTTAATACCGCCATTTTCGAAACTAGAATCTAACTAAACTAATCGATATTCTTATGAGTTTTTTCTTAAACTTGGAGGAAATTTTTGGAATAATTTTAAACACCTATCAAAAGCAGTGATAGGTTAGGACTGCCGTCTCCTATTAGGGGGTCGCGGGTTCGATTCCGGGCCCGCACCTCTGTATTTTCGGATTTAGGTATATGTGCATTTAAGCAATTAAATATCACATGATTCAACGGTGAATGAAAACATCGTGAGGAAACTTGCTCGCCTGAGAGTTCTCTATAATGTTCTCAAAGGTGTGTTAAGTTTGCCAATTTGCATTGAGCCAAGCGCAGCGTGGTAGACTATGGCCTTTAAATAATCCTCCTCTGAAAAGAGACCTGCGCTCAGTAATGAGCCGTCGATGGGTTGCTGCTGCTGCTGCTGCTGCTAATGATGATGATGATGATGATTATCAAAAATTACGGAACCGCAGCGGGATCTGACACCACGTCTCACAGGTTATCGCGCCCATAGCGAGTTTACCGCTACACCACGCACAGGTTTTAACCATACAAAGGTATACAAAGGTTTTTCATTAACACCTAAATAATAGAATATGTGATTGAATATTGCGGCCCGCAGTCCGCACGTACAGTCATCAAATGCGTAAATGGCCCAAGAAAAAAGTTTGAGTATGGCTACATTAAATAGTGAACATAAATATAATATTGTTCCATCCACGTGCTAATTAATAAATAATTAAAATCAAAATGCTGGTTAAGTTACAAGTTTCTATACAGAACTGAAAATGTAGCTTTACGCAACGCAAGATATCCGTTTTCAACTTGCAAATAATACCTATACCAAATATCCTCAACTTTCAAAACTAATTTCGTAACCATCGACATTAATTACAATCGAGTATTATTACCTACTGCTGTGCGATTTTAGAAACTATAAAATATAGAAGAAGATGTTAGGTCATCTAATGCGTAACGAAATATGAATATAATTTTTATATAAAATGAATCGAAGACAACAAGACGAATTTAAACAAATGAATATAAGGAAAAATAGAAGGAATGCATGAATGGGGAAAAAAAGCAAAGTGAAGAAAAAAGTGGGATCAGAGATCAATAGAATATACAAGAAAATTTTATTCATTTACAACTGAAAGTATTATGTATCATGTATCGTATCAATATATTTAGGTATATTATGTGTATAATCGTCATATTAAGGTATATGTATTTATTTATCATATTCAATATATTTATTAATATTCTCTTTTTAAACCCTACTCTTTTGCACACCTACAAGTGTTGTCTCACATCTCAAGGTTGACTGGTAGAAAATGCTTTAGCATTAAGTTATTTTTGTGGATTTAAAAAAAATGTTAGTGTACCTATTTGATGAGTATCTACGTTTAAATTAATACAAACGATTTTCATACACTATTGCACGAACGCGACGGTTTCCTATAAATTGATATTGATATGGAAATTTATAAAACGTGTTTGGTAAATGTGACGCAATCAACCTTGATTTTCCTCCGAAAAACCCAGAAAAAGCATTTTAATCACACAAACCGCAACGCCTATAACTTGCCTATAAAATGTAGTTGTGAAATTATTTAATGTTGCCGTCGTCGCGTTTATTGACTTGAATGTAGAGCAATGTGTTTATTGAAATAGCTTATGTTCCATTTATTTAATCGCATTAAGAGTTAAGACAATACATCATTTACGTCGATAGCTACAGCATTGTCTGCCGGAATTCTTCCGATTGCTTTGTCATCGGAATTTGTGGAACGGCAGAACGTAACAAACAGGTACAGGTAGCTATCAGTCGTGAGAAACCGGTAATGATAAACATTATAAATGGGCTTCGGTAGAATAGAAATTATGCGAATTCCATTGCTGAGCTCTGACTGGGTCTTTACTTTGTTTAGTTGATCTACAATTTGCCAAAATGAAATTCTCTTTTGGCACAGTGGTTAGTACCTAAATAGGAATTCAGGTGTTCAATTGCCGGCATTTTCAATTTATAATTTGTTAAGTGGCTCAGGTCAGGTCTGAAAAGCTTCGGACGCAGTTAGTTATTTACCTACGAGCAAAGCGGCACGGCAAGCGATTAATTGTGTTCCTAGATCTTACAAGGATATCAATTAAAACCCGATTAAGCTGATGGATTTAATGAAAACTGCCAAGCAGGCTCTCATACATATAGACGTTTAGATATCGTTACTTCATCGAATAAAAACCTAATGTTATGAATTATGATATAATGAAACTTTCAAAAGCGAGCAATATCTGAAATCTGAATGTCTGTGTCAATAGACAAATAATAACTATGCACAAAACTATCTGCAACTAATTATTACTCAACAAAAGAAACAAAAATGAAGTAAAAACAAATTTGGATAGTTATAATTTAGGTAAAATTAACTTATAAATTGCATTGTACGAGTATGTCAATGCCATACATTGAAATGGCGACAAAAAATGCTAGTACTAGAGAACTGAAAATTAAATTTCAATATTAATTAATAGCTGGCAGGAATTTTTCAACTTGGTACCAGCATGCACCACTGAAACGCAAGGCATCGAATAGGTCTATTAAGATACCGCTATGTGGTTGAAATCCTAAGGTCGCGCACTAAGCGATAATGATGATGAATCCCTCAAGAAGCCAGAAGGCTCTTATTTAAAGGTGGAATGAACTTTTTGGTACATTAATCCAAAGCAACCCTATACTGATACCCGCGGATTCCCCTCGTCCAAGAGACTGCATTAACATACCTATTTCTAGCCATTTTATTCGGCGAAGAAAAACACTACATAACTACATAACGACTTGGGAGTTCCCCGCAAACGGAATACTTTCTCAAAATATTAAATATAATTTATTCCGTTTGGTTATCGTATGTTTTCAAATGAGTTGTCACTAGCTGTAAACACACGTATTACGTATCCATCGCAGCGTTTACGTGGAAAAGAAAGTAGATGGGCAGCCACTGCTTCACTGTGTAACGTGCATTATAATTTGTGTTGCTCGCGACTTCACCTGCGGAAATTCGTACCGACAGTAATATTAAATAGTAAGGATGAATATAGGTATGAGGTTGAGGTTAGACGATGTTAATGGCTACTTGCAAGAACTATTTATATCACTTCTTTAACTTTATAAATATACGAAAGTGTTGACTTCACATCATACCACCATAAAGGACCACATAGATGTACGGATCGACCAGATTTTTGGCAACATTTGACATTTTTAAAAGTGAACATACGAAAAGATGACAAGACAAGTGGGATTATGGTGGGATTCATTTCACTTGTCACCAGAGGTACAAACATCTCAAAGCAACGAGTGGGCTTTAGCCGTTAGATGTATGGATGCGCGAGAAATATTTTCTGCCAAATGATGTCTCCCCCACCCAGAAAAATTATGATGATCGTCATCGTAGCTACATAAACAATTTACGCACACTTTAATCATTCTTGATCATTGATCAAGTCAGCGCACCGTTGCTAAAGGCCAATCATCTTCTACCTACTTAGAAAATATTAAAAGTAAAAAAAGCGTAATTACCTAGTTACTGTACAAATCAGTTTTGTATCTCGCAATAAAATGATTTTCTACACTGAAATCGGAATGCAATAATAGTCGCAATAGAAATCATTTTACGATGAGAAACTTCAAACTTGTCTATATGGCTAAGTTGTAATCTCCAGAAAATGCTATTTGAATGAGTTTTGCTGTTATATACCAAGTCTATTTAGTTTTGTAGGTTTTGAAGGAAATCTACACACGCGCACACACTTATCTTCGAAATCAAATATTCAGGTACTTTTAGGCGTGAACAATAAAGCTGTTGACGATACCGCATTGGATTCCTACCTAGGTCGCACTCACCATTAAGATATAGTGCTGGAGAGGAATACCTACCTACTTCAAAAACCCACGCACAGAACCAAGCAACGTATCGATACTGAAACAGCTTACAAGTGTAAATTTAAAATTTAAAACACCCCCGACATGGCACTCGTGATCGAGTAATCATACGGCAAAATGCCTTACATCATTTTGGAAAAGAGCTGATACTCTTACACTGCTGGACCGATATTATCCAAACATAGCTAAGAACCACCGCAAGGAAACTGGCTTTCAAAAAAAAACCGCATCGAAATCGGTCCATCCGTTTGAGAGCTACGATGCCACAAACAGACTCACACACGCAGACAGATATCGACGTCAAACTTATAACACGCGGGGTGTTTTTGCGTCGGGGGTTAAAAATACTGTCATGCTCCTTCAAAGGAAACTTTATAGACTTGTTGATTTTACGATTGTGCATTGTAAGAGTCATTTCCTAAAAATATTCCGGTTAGAGTGTATTTGTGTGTTGCGGTGGTTGTGAATGACCCTTGTTCAGTTGCTTGTTCTTTTTGCATTACTAGTAGGCAAGAGGGTAGGCGTTATATAGCGCACGCTACTCAATTTACCATATCTTACGAGTTTGGCAAATTATATCAATTAATATGTAGTTCCTTTTGCATTTGAAGTTATTTTACTATTAATATTATACCTAATTGGTAAATAGGTTATTACCATAGGTTACTTAAATATTCCTACTTCTTATTAATATGATAAGTGGCTATGTTTTGTTCATCAACAGGAAAATACGTCTCAATCTCAATGTGTTCCCCATGTCTATTTTGAGAGACAGATTCAGAGTAAATTAATTTTTCCTCGTGTCTTAATTAAGCAGTAATAATAAATATGATCTATACGCAGTGATAGCCTAGTGGTTAGGACTGTGGTCTCCTATTTGGGGATTCGCAGGTTCGATCCCGGGTACGCACTACGCACCTCTGACTTTTCGAAGTCAAATGTGTTTAAGCAATTAAAAATCACTTGCTTCAACGGTGAAGGAAAAACATCGTGAAGAAACCTGCACACCTGAGAGTTCTTCATAATGTTCTTGAAGGTGTGTGAAGTCCGCCAATTCGCATTGGGCCAGCGTGGTGGACTATAACCCTTCTCTGAGAGGAGACCTGCGCTCAGTAGTGAGCCGTTGATGGGTTGCTAATGATGATGATGATGATGATGATGATGATACGCAGTGAGGTATTACCATACCAGTGGACGAGCAAATCAAACATCGTAAATGGGTGTGGGTTGGACACACTCTTTAAAGTGAACTCATCAACATAGCGAGGGTCTCGACAGTCGACTGGAACCCTCAGGGAAAGCAAAACGGGGCCTATACAAACTTGGTGGCGTACGGTTCTGTCGGAGATTGCGAGGATGGGGTTGACGGAACGCAGAAAAGGGTGTATTATTTCAAAACCGCTCGGAATAGCGTTATACTGTAAACACCCTCTATACTAGAGGAACATAGGACTAAAACACAATTCCTAGTAGAGGCACAAGTGCAATGATAAGTACCTAATTGAGCATAAACTCACTCTACCTACATAATATTTAAATGTAAAGTCTAAAGATAGATTATGAGTGTGACGCACAAAACTAGATACACGACAAAAAATGTTAGTCGCGATTTAATTACCATTATTGCTTTAGTTTCTTGCAAAAAACGACGGCTCAATCCTCTTAATTAGGTATGTGCAAGAAGATATAATTTCAACATTGCACTTTTATCGATAGTCGATACGCAATAATTGTTGATTCCCACGCGCGATACACGCATCTCACAACTCTCCGACTATTTGTGCTATAATAGTCACGTCGCTAATAATTTGATACTAGACAAGTTTTTTATTTTTGCGTTTGCGTATACTATTTATATTGCGTATATTTTGCGCTGTGCAATATTTTTCTGTTGCGATATTTTTCCTTTACGACCAGTTTCTTCAAGAGTGTAATACTCTATTAAGTCTATTAGCATCTCAACAACGCATCTAAACCCATTTAGATAATTTTAACCTTTAAAATGTTTTCTTGTCACCAAAAGACTTTAATTCTTTAAACCTAAACCTAAATGAATCCTCCATTGGTTCCCGATGGTGGTTCCTATCGAGAAGAACCATTACTACTAATTTCTATCAAGTACATAAAGATCCTAAATATTTTTCTAATTTTATATTAATTTTTAAATAATAATATAAAGTTGACCGAAAATAAAAAAGCCGGCCAAGTGCGAGTCGGATTCGCGCACCGAGGGTTCCATACTCCAAAAGTAAAAGTAAAACGATAATATTATATTAATTTGCTTATTTATCGTTAACTTTGTTTGTAGAGGTTTATTGTTAATATAAAAAAAACTATGCTAGTTAGAGCGTTGGTTTTATTTTTCCTGTAAAATATACATAAAGCTCTATTGACCATAATTATTTCAGATTTTTCGATTGGTAAACTTTGGAGATAGGGGGGGGGGGGGGGGGGGAACGGTATTTTTTTCGACATTTGGCCGATTACTCAAAAACTATTATATATAGAAATAAATAAAAAACTGTTTAAGAATGCAAAAGTAAAGGCCTTTCATATGATACCCCACTCGGTATAGTTATCTTACTTTGAAATTTCAAACCCCCGATTTCCCCCCTTTTTTAATCAAACTAAAATAATTTTCGCGTTGCTTTTATTTTTCCTGTAAAATATACATAAACCTCTATTTTATTTCAGATTTTTCGATTGGTAAACTTCGGAGATAAGGGGAGGGGGGGGGGGACGGTATTTTTTTTGACATTTTGGCCGATTAATCAAAAACTATTATATATAGAAATAAATAAAAAACTGTTTTAGAATGCACAAGTAAAGGCCTTTCATATGATATCCCACGTGGTATAGTTATCTTAATTTGAAATTTCAAACCCCCGATTTTCCCCTTTTTTAATCAAACTAAAATAATTTTCGCGTTGCTTTTATTTTTCCTGTAAAATATACATAAACCTCTATTGACCATAATTATTTCAGATTTTTCGATTGGTAAACTTCGGAGATAGGGGAGGGGGGGGGGGGGGACGGTATTTTTTTCGACATTTTGACCAATTAATCAAAAACTATTATATATAGAAATAAATAAAAATCTGTTTTAGAATGCACAAGTAAAGGCCTTTCATATGATACCCCACTCGGTATAGTTATTTTACTTTGAAATTTCTAACCCCCGATATTCCCCCTTTTTCAATAAAACTAAAAATAATTTTCGATTTTTCTTTATTCCAATGATGTTGGGCCACTATTATACACATTTATGCCAAATTTCATGTCGATAGCTTTAATAGTTACTGAAATAATCGACTGTGACAGACGGACGGACAGACGGACGGAGAAAGTCTCACCATAAGGGTTCCATTTTTACCATTTTGGTACGGAACCCTAAAAATCGACCATTTAAGTTTTGACTCAATTGGTACTGACACTTGTAGAATCGCGATTCGCAAGTCTTTAGAGATTCAATAAAGTTGCGCATGTTTTTTTGTTAAATGCTAAGTCGACAGTGATCCAGCCATCCGAGCGAGACGTTCCTTCAACTCGAGTGCATCGCACGTAGTTTTATCATTCTACAATAATTGAATTGAAATAATGGCCGAGGTATACTACGGTTATACTACGGTGCGTTTGAACTTTTGAGCACCGCCATCAACGCCATTATAGAAGTACATAATATAATGTTAGTGTCAAACATTTCTTTATCGTTCTTATTTTTTTTTATTGCAAATAGAAAGTAAAATTAATCGATTTTTTACATCCAAGTTTAAAAGTAAGTAGGTATGCTAGTTACATAGGTTACCTTGCCGATGGTTATCTCAATTAAACATGTTTTTAACCGACTTCAAAAAAGGAGAAGGTTCTCAATTCGTCGGAATCATTTTTTTTATGTACGTTCACCGATTACTCGAAGACGTGTGAACCGATTTTATTTCTTTTTTTGTTTCAAAGGGCATACTTCCCAGGTGGTCCCATATAAATTTTATCGAAATCGATCGAGCAGTTTTTTAAAATATCAACAATAGATTAAATACTTTGTATAGTGTGTGTGCAATGTAGTAAAGCGGGAGTTAGTCGGTTGTTTAAAAAGATTTTTTTATATTGAATTATTAATATTAAAATAGGTATAATAATTTAATTTCTTTTTTTCTTGATGTTTATCTCCTAATGATCAGCAGTCAATAATAAATATATTATGTTATATAAATATGTACTTACAGTACATTATGTATTATATAACATAGTATATTAGACGTTAGGTATGTTGTAATTTTAGACTTTATATTTAAAAGTTTTATAAAAATAAAGGCGCCCCAAAAATAAACAAATAATATAAGTAATATTATTAGAGTCCATATCAATTGTTAAAACCGACATTATTGATGAGTACCTAAGTACCTAACTTTATTGCAATATCCGCTAGCCGTACGACCAAATATAATTTGGACGAAATAAGAACGGACGTGAGTCTAGTCTTAGTCCTGAGCGAAAGTCAGTAGACAATGGTCAGCCTCTTTAAATAATTACACCTAGCACGCACCGGGCGAAAGTCTTTAATGTCTCCGTCGAACAACATGTATAACATCTTTATGTGCGAGAGAACACGTCAACCCAAGATACATGCTTTTAAACTGGAATATTATGCTTATTTACTTTTACTCAAATTTATGAGCCTTTTTTGCTGCATACGCTTGACAATCAGTGAGAATCAAGTAAATAGTAGACAATAGCCAAATAATATGGTAGTTGAATACATCTCACACGCACCCCAGGCCAAAGCTGCATTTGTAAGTACAAAATTCGTAAGAACATTTTCAAGCGAATAACCTACCTAACTTTTCAACCGAGCTTGTCTTGTATACAACTAGATTTTTTAAGGAAAATATATCAATTTATGTCTTTTTGACCTTTAATTTTTATGCAAGTTATTTGCAGCAGCCTTTTATTGATATTTTTTTGGTTATAATTAAACATATCACTTTTATCAATTTAAGCGCTGACGGCTGTTGAACCAAGACTACAGTCACACATTCGATCCTCGACAGCGCCCTGCGCCAGCCATGCCATGTACTTATTTAAAAATTCATTCAAAACCTTCAATTGTAGGTAAATAATAAAAATATAAAATAGTAAAATGATAATGGAGGTTGGCGAATTTGGACCCAGCATTTTTAAAAACCGTTCAGATTCAGAAAACATTTAATTTTAATTAATATTTTTCAAAGTTTTCTGATCAAAAATATAATTATTCACAAGTAAACATTATAAATAACCGTTACATGGCAATACAAGTGAATATTTTTTTACTCCCAACTTTATTTGATAGACTTTGATTAATTTTTCGTTAGTCTTGTTTACTAGAACAAGTATGAGAAGTTTGATCGTGAACGTGGGCGTTCAGTGTTCAGTTCAGTTCATCTGGGTCAGAAACTCTATGGAATTCGCCAATCTCCTTTACACAAATACAACCCACGTGATCATTCGACGATTTTAATTTCATACAGACGCAATAACATTCAATTTAATAAAGGAAGTAAATAAACGTTCATCTTTTTCTATGGTTCGAAGAACATCGAGATAATATTATTATTCAATATATTATAAGAAGCCAGCAAGAAACCAGATACCTATGCCGCAAAAAATACTAGCACTTGAACGTATATACCAGTCTACAGGGACAGCTCGTCAGAGATTACAGATAGGAAGAAATAGATTGCGAACTCTTTGTATAATTAAATTATGTTAAAATTGATCCTAGATGGAGTTAAATACCGTATTTTATTATGCTGGTTCGACATCATTTATTTATTTCTAGGAACAAAATATAAAGTTCTCATAGTGTACTCCGCGTAGTTTAATTGAATTCCGGTAGGTATAGATTTCATAACATCTGAGAGACATAAAACTAGATTTACGCCATCTTAAATCTAATGTAGGACGTTAGCAATCTATACTTTAAACTAATCTCTGACAGAGACGAGCCCGACTATATGGCGTCACGTCGCTTCAACCAAGAGATAAAAACGTGCTCAAAAAGGTACAAGTATCTAGTATCTACTTAGGTGATGATTCAGCAGTATACGTCCCTTGTGTTATCAAATTATGGGAATTCTTTGAATTAAGACGAAGTATATATAACAAAAAAGCCATCAAGCTTTCATTTGTTAAGTACAAAAAAATATATTTTTAAAGGCAATTTTGATATATGTAAATATGAATTACGAGTACGTACACCATAGTTCTGTACAATATATAAAATTTTGGCATTTTTAAAAAATTGACTGAAAATGTTAAAACAAAAGGCCGAAATTAAAAATGGCCACCATTAAATTATGGAAAGATACGTATACCTACGTAATAATTATTATCAGTTATCTAAAGTAGTAACAATTTCACCATCGTCGAATAATTTTCAATGGACGAATTGACGTTTTACAGATGTTCAATACAAATACTGTCAAAAAACGTCTTACTCGTTAATTTAACTTCACTCGGAAATGGTGAAATTTACTTTTTTGGACCGATTTTGGATGAAAATCTAGTCATTGCTTTTTTTGCATATATCCAAAATTGTATACATATTTACATTATACATATTAAATAAAGAGGTCCAGAACAGAATAGAGTTTGTTTGAGTTGTTAATATAAAAGGTGAAAATAGTGAACAACAAAGATATGTAAATTTAAAATTATAATAAAACAAAATAATGATTCTTATTGTTAACACGAATACCTACCTAAATAGGTTAGATAACGGTTTATATACCTACAAAAAATAGCGTAAAATACTCTACTGTACACGCAAGTACATCCCACACGCTACCGGTTAAAAGAAAAAAGAAAAATAATAATTCCATATCATTATTACGTCCTATTCGCTCTGAAACCAATGTATTACAAAAATAAAACAATAATTGAATAGCTACCGTAAACAAAGTTTGGATTTAGTAGAATAGGTTATCATGTAATAAGCAATAATATACAAAGTACTATATAGCTATTAATTTAATATTACGTATTAATTAATCGTAGAATTATGCTTATGATATTTTAATATAAAAATTAAAAATAATATTTTGTTATAATTAATAAAAATAATATTACTTTACGTATAGTTCAAAATGAAAATTGGTCAAAATATTGTGTATGCGATCGCGTTGATGTCTTTTGTATGATCTCACCGTTTTTAAATTCTTGAGTTGTATAAAAAACTGTGAATCATTATAATACTCTGATATATTTTCTGTGTGTATTTTCTGTACATTTCCAAGGACTATATATTAACCTAGCTAGTAGCTACCTACGTGTATTTTCGTTGATAATTTTTGAGCAAATAAAAATAAGTGATTAAAGACCATGTTGCAAAGAACACCTGCATAGTTGAACTCTGCAAACATTTTATGATTCAGCTTATTGTAATGTGGTTTGGAATTTGCTAGTGAATTAATAAACAACCAATGTTTTATAAATCATTTATTATGTTGCATTTCAAGTAATAAAAATGAAGTCGTAGGCCCTACCTAAACAACATACATATTCATATTATTTTTGCTGTTTGAGACTTAGTCTCATGATTATAACTGGGTTATCGCATTTTTTTATCAAGAGACGACTCGCAATATCTATGGAATCCCAACTCCCAAGGTGCTAGAGTGGCGACCTTGCACCGAAAAGCATAGTGTTGGCAATCCCCCACTAGGTGGACCGACGACATCAGACGAGTCGCACGGCGCCGCTGGATACAGGCGGCACAAGACCGAGAGTCGAGACCTGTGGAAGTCCATGCAAGACATCTTTGTCCAACATTGAACTTCCATCGGTTGATAAAAAAGAAGAAAACAAGACTCGCAATAATTTGTTACTTATAATTACTTACTAAAAATGTAGCCGAATACAATCTTTTAATAGATGTAGGAACAATTAAACAAAGCGGTAGATTTTAAATTGCAGCGCCAATTTTTGGAATGTTTCTAACGTGCAAATTTGCAAGTATCCGGGATTTTTGCAATCGAACCACACCTAAGTTTCTCTAAGGCAATGTTAATATGTACTAATATAGCATAATATGGCGGAAAGGTCGCATGGACATAATATATCCCACTATTGGATAGAAGAAACCGTAACAAACCGTAAAATTCTGTATGGTACAAGTACAACGTGTCACTCGGAGTTGTGCGTTTAAGCAATTAAATTACATGCTTCAACGGTGAAGGAAAACATTATGAGGAAATGCACACTTAAGAGTTCTCCATGTTCTCGAAGGTGTGTGAAGTCCGCCTATTCGCATTGCAGTGTGGTGAATTATGGCCTAATCTATAACCCTTAGTAGTAAGCCGTTGGTTGCTGATGATGAATTATAATTAGGCTCATGAATAACAGCCCTCATTGGCACCGCCAATGAAAGTCTATGATATATGTACCTACCTACATATTACTTTGAAGGCACTTCTGTTTAAATAGCGTCTAATGGCTCTTGTATCTAGAGGTGTTTCAGTCACTACCTACTACAAAAATGTGTCGATCCTCTTACAATGATTGCATATCAGTGTAACGATCGCATTGACCACTGATTGGCTGAATTTATGGCGTACTTGCTGCATCGATGCATTTTAATTTTTAACCAATAGCAGGAGAGTACCAGCAAATCAGAGGCATTGCGATCATTCTTCTTCTTCTTCTTTTTTATCATCCGATAGACGTCCACTGCTGGACAAAGGTCTCTTGCATGGACTTACACAGGCCTCGATCTTGCGCCGCCTGAATCCAGCGGCTCACTGCGACTCGTTTGATGTCGTCGGTCCACCTGGTGGGGTCGGTCTGCCAACACTGCGCTTCCCGGTGCGGGGTGGCCACTCTAGCACCTTGGAACCCCAACGACCATCAGCTCTTCGAACTATATGTCCCGCCCATTTCCACTTCAGCCTCGCGACTCGCTGAGCTATGTCGGTGACTGCGATCATTACATTGATGCAATCTATTTTAAAGAATGCCATCACATATGCCTCACATACTTTATTATCGAACTTTTCTAGACTCAAAACAAAACAATGCTGAGGTTACGGCGGGCGGCGGCTGCACGGCGGGACCGGATCACCTTGCAATGCCGATGATCCTTACACCTTACACACACAGGCAGACGGGCAACACGCATTGCATTTGCAGCTATGATGTGTCGGTATTTCCATATTTCGTAGGTACCGCTTGTGCAGGTATAAATCAATTTCCGATTAAAGAAAAATAAGAACCTACGTGGCTACGTAACCACGTAGTTAAAGCGCTCATGTTACAAAACCTCGTTTTATTTGTGTACCTACTACCTAACTATGTATAAGGACGTAGGTAGTAAAATTTAAAAAATTCAAAATGCAAAATTACCTACTTATTTCACGTAGGCATGACTCTAACACCGGTTCGGAAAAGCGGATTCTGCTGAGAAGAACCGGCAAGAAACTCTTAAGCTACTGGCAAAGAAGCAAACCTTTTCCTCTTCGGCAAAATAGTATCCTACTACAAAAAGGGCTTAAATAGCTATTTATGTAAAAATGTAAAACTTGAATAAAATTAAAAGCACTAGGTAAGTAAATTTTTTATTTTTTTTATACTATAGAATAAAATATATTTACAAGTTAGTAGGTACTCATTTAAAAGGTAGATAGGTAAGATAGATATAAGTATGTATATTTTATTTGATATAACGGAATTTATCGCTTATTCTATGCAGTAGAGCATTGGATCAGCAGATTTTATTAGCATTATAATTTGATTTATAAATTCCCATGCTTTTAGTCTTAATTAGTCGTACAGTAGTTTTAGTTTAGCAAAACCGAAAACCCAAATCCCGCGTCCGAAATTGCGTACATCAGGTCACAGAATTTATAATAGCTCAGGTAGTGTAAGCATAAAATCTATAGATATACATACCTACATGTAGGTATTGTTGTTTAAGGTCGGGAACGCGTTTAGACCAGTCCCGAATCCGATCACCTTGCAATGCCGCCGCTCTTCCTCCCCACAGCACACACACACACACACACACACACACACACAGGTATCGGACGCACACACACACGCATCATGGAACATAAAACTGTTGGAACTTGGAACATCCGACACCGGCCTTTATTATGAAGTACATACTCGCATCGCATTCGAGAATCAAGTTCAAAAACCTTACCTATACTGTGAGTGTATCCAGTTCTTTCGAGTTGAATTTTACGAGCTTGAATGTAGAGAATAAGCGACAAATTCCGTTAAGCGCATCAATAATATCAAAGAAGGAGTACATATATCTGCTTGTATATTGTTTTGTTCTGCAGTATAAAAAAAATTACTTAGCCATAGAAATATATATAAAAAGTGTGATATGAAACAATTAAATGTTACTCACTTACTTACGAAAACTGCAGGTTGTATGAACATTATTAGTAAATTATATCCATATACATTATGTATATACCGTATATACCTATAAACCGTACCGTATATACCGTATATACATATAAATAATATAAAGCTCTAATGACATTGACTTTCTCTATTACATACTAGCTAATGCCCGCGACTTCGTCCGCATGGATTTAGTTTTTAAAATCCTGCGGGAACTCTTTCATTATCCGAGATAAAAAGTAGCTCTCCCGGTCTGAGGAACCACTACTACATCCATTACTATACCCATGCAAAAAATCGCATCAATCCGCTGTTCTGTTGCGACGTGATTGAAGGACAAACCAACAAACAAACACACTTTCGCATTTATAATATCAGTAATACTTTATTATAACACTTTTTATAATTGTCAAATTTTTTACCATACTTAACCAAAGACAAAATTACGTTTAGCTGTCATTTACGATTTGTTATTCCACTGTCATTTGCGTTTTGTTATTCCATGTCAGATGCGTTTTTCTTATACCACGTTTTATAGTGACATGACGGAAACGCGGTCAAACGGGATAAAAAGTATCCTATGTCCGTCTCCTGGTTCTAAGCTACCACTCCACTAATTTTCAGCCAAATCGGTTCATCCGTTCTTGAGTTATAAATAGTGTAACTAACACCACTTTCTTTTATATACATAGATTTCCTGGCATTGTATTCAGATGACTGGACTGAGATGTTCTTGATATAAGTTTAGTTCATCTAAAAGAAGTTTAAATTACAAGAGACTATTATGTACAATTAAGTAAGTATATTGGTCTACAACATAACAATGCTTCTACTTATTACCAGTTTCATCTTAAGCGATGTACCTCTAAGGCCCACTACAACGTTATCATGGGGGACTTCAATGCGAGGGTAGGGACGCAGAGCGGTTCCGAGTCTGTACTGGGACAGCATGGGTATGGGAGCAGGAACCACAGGGGCCAAATGCTGGTCAACTTTCTCGAAATGAAGGGATTTTTCTTGATGAACTCGTTCTTCAAGAAACGTCCCCACAGAAAGTGGACCTGGCTAAGCCCCGACAATATGACGAAAAATGAGATAGACTTCATCATAACAGACAAACGCTATATATTTAGAGATGTCTCGGTGATTAGCAGGTTTAACACAGGGAGCGATCACAGACTTGTTAGAGGCACTCTGAGTATCAACTGTAAGCTGGAAAGAATTCGTATGATGAAGTCTACGCTCCGGCCTACAATGCTTCAAACTCAAGCTGGCTCAGAACGATTCCAGTTGGAACTCAAAAACAGATTCGGTGCTCTAGAGCATACCATCGATATTGACGAGGATTTCGAAACTGTGGCAAATATCATCCGGGAAGAAGGCCATAGGTTCTGTGGAACAAAGCGTTCGGACCGGAAGTCCAAATTCTCAGATGAGACTATACAGCTTATGAAGGAAAGGCGCGAGAATGTACAATTCACTCCAGCGGATCACCAAGCTCTCAATAGAAAGGTCAAAAGATCAATTCGTCGTGACCTCCGGCGTCTAAATACCGAAAATATAAAAAAAGCTATAGAAGAAAACCCGGGGGCAAAGGTATTTACTCAGAGGCTTGGCCGATGCCAAATGACGAAACTTAAGACCTCAAGTGGTTGTACCGTTAGTGCCAAGCCAGACATACTCTCTGAGATTGAGGACTTCTATGGTCACTTATATAAGACTCATGTCCCACAGCCTAAGACCTGTGATCAGGATCCCAGAGCCCAGCTAACACGCCACTTTACCGATGATCTTCCGGATGTTAGCATAGATGAGATCGTGTTGGCCCTTGAACAACAGAAAAATGGAAAAGCCCCTGGAGAAGACGGAATCACCTCCGAACTCCTAAAGGCAGGGGGCGCGCCCTTACTTAGGGAGTTACGGAGGATTTTTGATCTCGTAATTCAGAACGGGAGAACTCCGAAGGCGTGGAATAGGAGCATAGCAGTTTTATTCTTTAAAAAGGGTGATAAAACACTTCTGAAAAACTACCGACCTATCTCGCTCCTGAGTCACATTTATAAGCTGTTCTCAAGGGTCATCACGAACCGTTTATCAAAAAGACTCGACGATTTCCAGCCACCGGAGCAGGCCGGGTTTCGCAGTGGTTACAGCACCATAGACCACATACACACATTGAGGCAGGTCATACAGAAGTCCTATGAGTATAATCAGCCTCTGTGTCTCGCATTTGTGGACTATGAGAAAGCTTTTGACTCCATCGAGACCTGGGCTGTTCTGGATTCCTTGCAGCGATCTCGAGTAGATTGGCGGTACATCGAAGTGTTGAGATGCTTATACAGCTCAGCATCTATGTCTGTCCAAGTACAAGGTGCGTCGACAAGACCTATCCAACTGCATCGTGGTGTGAGATAGGGGGATGTTTTGTCCCCGAAACTGTTTTCTAATGCTTTGGAAGATGTCTTTAAGACGCTTGATTGGAAAGGTCATGGCATCAACATAAACGGAGAGTACATTTCACACCTTCGTTTTGCTGATGATATTGTCATCGTCGCGAGTTCGCTGCAGGAGCTGCAAGAAATGCTTGATACCCTCCACGCTGCCTCCCGACATGTTGGTCTCCGGATGAACCTAGACAAGACCAAGGTAATGTTTAGCGACCTGGTCGCTCCGGGATCGATTATTTTCGATGGATCTATTCTTGAAATTCTGCAATTGGGTAAAAACAGCTTTGAGAAGGAGATTGACAGGAGGATACAGTTAGGTTGGGCAGCATTTGGGAAACTTCGTCGAGTCTTTTCGTCGCAAATACCGCAATGCCTAAAGACAAAAGTCTTTAATCAGTGCGTCCTACCAGTGATGACTTACGGTGCTGAAACGTGGACACTGACAGTGAGGCTAGTCCACAAACTTCAAGTTGCTCAGCGTGCTATGGAGAGAGCCATGCTCGGAATTTCTTTGAGGGATAAAATCCGAAACGAAGTAATTCGCCAAAGAACTAAAGTGACCGACGTAGCTCTTAGGGCGACCACGCTGAAGTGGCAGTGGGCTGGTCACATTTGTCGGAGGACCGATGGCCGCTGGGGTCGTAAGGTCCTCGAGTGGAGACCACGTCTCGGCAAACGGAGTGTAGGGCGCCCCCCGGCTAGATGGAGCGATGACATCCGGAAAGTGGCCGGCATCGATTGGATGCGAAAGGCCCAGGATAGGCAACGTTGGCGCTACTTAAAAGAGGCCTATGTCCAACAGTGGATGCACTCTGGCTGATGATGATGATGATGATGATGATGATGTACCTTTAAGTATACAATGCAGTATAAAAATAGCACCCACCTGCGAACGTGTTCCGCAACATCTGCTAATTTGTAATTTAATATTTATCTGATCGTAAATGGAGAACTGAGAAGTACAAAACTATGTACATACCGCCATTACATTACAATATTATTATGTTTCCGTATTCCGTATATTATCAGGGATGCATCTATGTCCTATGTCCAGCAGTGGATGTGTATCGGTCAATAAAGAAGAAAAAGAAGATAGTCAAAGTGTCTGAGAGACTGCCAAGTTGCTAATTCTGCGCGAACGAAGATGCAGGCAAAAGTTAGTGAATAATTTAATGTAAAAAAATATTTTTAAAAAACCGACTTCAAACACCCGCGCTACTACAAAGTATATAGTTTATTATTGATTTTTTTAAAACCGCTCGACCGATTTCGATAAAATTTTAATGTTACAACTTGGGAAGTATACTCTTTCAAACAAAAAATAATTTTCCAAATCGGTTCAGCCGTCTTCGAGTAATCGGTGAACATACATAAAAAAAAGATTCCGACGAATTGATAACTTCCTCCTTTTTGATGTCGGTTAGTAATAAGAATTCGCGCCACATCCAAGTGGTTTGTGTAAACACTCCTTCACTAGAATTTACATAAATTACAACAATCGAGTTATATATCACAAGATAGTATAAAAAACTTATTACAATTTAAAAGCTACATAATAATTATTTGGAAAAGAGCAACTGCTGAGTTTCTTGCCGGATCTTCTCAGCAGAATCCACTTTCTGAACCGATGGTACAGTCATAACGTGTCTTAAGAGCTACAGGTTGGCCTACGTGAAATAAATAATTCTGAATTTTAGATTTTATAATTATGTAAAGCATCGCAAAATTTTTGACAGTGCAACTTTCCGTATTTCAAATTCGCAATATTAATTTGCAATTAATATGCAATCAAGGCAGGCATATAGCTTTATAATTAAACTACAAAGTAATAATAAACTAGCTCTAGACTCCTAAAGCCAATTTAACTCCAGTTTCACTACTTCATTAATTAAAATATTACATTTATTTACTTACGAAATTACGAAAGTCGTCCGAAATAGCGCAAGAAAACAATGATGGGAGGCAATGCGCGAACACAAAGATTAGTTAACAATTGTCAATTTGGCAAGAAGCAAGAACCAGTTAGATTTTCAACAATTAACTATATACGTGGTCTAAAATCTTTACCGTAAACGAATATCACTTTTTCATTCAGAAAATGTACCCGCAAAATTACAAAAGTACAAAATTGGTTGAAAATATAAGTATGGGCTGAATTTTCAATCGATTTTCGAACAGTGAGTGTTGCCAGTGATGACTTACGGATCCGAAACATAGTCGTTAACTATAAGCCTCATATTAAGAAAGCGGGTCTTTCAGCGGGCGATGGAGAGAGCTATGCTCGGAGTATCCCTTTCAATCGATTTTCGAAACTTGCGTGTTGCCAGTGATAACTTACGGATCCGAAACATAGTCGCTAACTATGAGCCTCATATTAAGAAAGCTTAGGGTCTTTTAGCGGGCGATGGAGAGAGCTATGCTCGGAGCATCCCTGCGAGATCAAATCAGACATGAGAAGACCCAGTCACCGAAATAGCTCAGCGAGTCGCGAAACTGAAGTGGAAATTGGCGGAGCACATAGTTCGAAGAGCCGATGTCGTTGGGGTCCCAAGGTGCTGGAGTAGCGACCCCGCACCGGAAAGCGCAATGTTGGTAGACATCGCCAAGTCGCAGGGAGCCGCTGAATTCAGGCAACGCAAGACTGAGACCTGTGGAAGTCCATGCAAAAGACCTTTGTCCGAAGTGGACGTCTATCGGTTGATGAAGAAGAAGAAGGACAAATTTTTCAATTGTAAAGGAACGGTCCTGATAATTAAATTTATATGGGAATGTACAAAAAACTGATTAACGCAATAAAAGATAATACCTATATTAGTAGGTGACCAGAAGAATTCACATAATAAATATTCAATTGATAATAACTGAACGACGCGCGACGTCGTCTACATTAGCAACTGGTTTCTGTTGCAACACGCAACCAGGTGACCCTATTGTAGCGAAGCAAGCGTTATATTACACAAATTAGACTGTCGCAATCTACAACCACTATAATATGCGATTAGTGAGAAAGTGGTATGCACTATGTAGCTTTTTGCAAACATTTCGCTATGCGAAATATGGTATTATGAAGGTATTTCGAATGATACTTGCATAAACTATTGCACACCTATCGAACAATTGGAGTCTTGGATAATCATGATAACTTGAAACTTCGGAATAATACCCATAATAATACCTAGTAAGAATTGTATATTCTTACTATTCGGTTTGGGGTAGAGCAAATGCCCAATACTAAATCAAGACAGAATACTTTATCTACACAATGACTTATAAAAATACACCTTATAACATAATTAAGCCTTAATAATATAAAAATCAATCGCTGTTCGTAGAATCGTTAGTCTGGCCAAAATTCAAAAACAGCGTGACCGATTTGAAGAAATATTTTTTGTTTTGTTCGTACCTATTAGAGGTGGTTTTAAAATAAAATAGAGCCACCCCGAAAGAGCAGCGGAAAAATCGAAATCTATTTTAATGGGAATCCCCACTTCGGATTAATTTTACTAGATGGTGAGAGCGAAGCTGCAAGTAAAAACTAGTAATATTAGATATAAAAACAAGCAAAACTTTTTCCGTATAGCTAATAGTAATCCGGGCCAGTAGATAAAGTCTAATTATAATTAGACTTTATCTACTGGCCCGGTAATAATTATTACTGGACACGGCACAGGAAGCAAAATTCCGACGACGGTGAATGCGGCGATACCTACTCCTTCGACAAGCATGGCCTGACCATTTTCACTTCAGAATTAGGAGAGTAAGAGCCTGTTGCTCATGATGATAATGATGTAGGAGATTTTCCACTGTAAGCTTCATACAAAGGAAGTTCACGCCTACGTGAAAAGTGAATTTCAGCTACCACCAAACGTTCCTATATTATTTAGTTTTCAAACTTTTGCGTCGTAATTCTAAACAATAGCGTATTTTACTATCCATTAACTTTATGACGTGCTTCATTAATGACCAAAGCTGCCCAGTGAAAGGCCGGAAAACTATTAATCTTTACACAAAGGCAATCGTGAAAGGTGATAACGATCGAACGTTGGAAAATTATTCACACTTTCCAAGAATTTGAATCTCTATTTGCGATATGTGTATGACAATCCCGATTCGCCGTAACTGTTAACATAACGTTTACGTAATTTTTGGTAACTTCGTTAGTGTTCTTGAAGATATGTAGATGACTTAATGTCATAATAATAATTGTAACCTCATAGACTCTTACATAAAAACAGAGATTTTTAACATTTAACTCACGTTTGACCACGAATGCACCTGATTGATGGATGGATGGTAGCCCTAATTTAAGTTAGCTCAAAGATGCCTATGCACCAATTTTGAAGATAGCCATACTTATTGCAAGTTTTAGGAAATACAGATTACGTAAAAAATTCCAAACCCTAATCGCAGCGTATATGGGAAATGAAGACTTAAATCGCTTTCATCAGACAGTTGGATAAAATAACTATCTAACGATTTAAATAAATTTCGTACGTCGCTTAGGTAATGCGGACGCCGCGGCCATTTTATGTTTAAATAGGAGTTTGATTTAACGGAATAGTCGTCATCACCTTGTGCGTCTCCGGCCTGAGAACTGTATTTTTGTAGAAATAGATATATAGATAGGTAAATAATATTTCTCGTCATCACCCAAAAATAGGTAAAATACTCGTATAGTTAGGTAAGCTACGCGATATTCAACGCAACACAAACCTGTGTAACCAGTTGCTCTTAGTTCTAGAACCACAATACCACATGAAAATCATTAAAGTAGGCAAGTTCGCAGTTAATTCAGCCAAAATGCTAATTAAGAATATGAATATGAGAGAAGATTGCTGTTTGGTATCTTTAAGTTGGAAGTACTGAGTACATTTAACAGCAGAATCCATTATTAATCTCCGTACTGCTATGTACTATTTTGTTTACTTGTACCTATTAAGTATCCTCACTAATATTATAAATGCGAAAGTGTGTTTGTTTGTTGGTTTGTCTTTCAATCACGCCGCAACAGAGCTACGGATGGACGTGATTTTTTGCATGGGTATATTTGAGGGCCTGGAGAGTGACATAGGCTGCTTTTTATCCCGGAAAATCAAAGAGTTCCCGAGGGATTTTAAAAACTAATACCACGCGGACGAAGTCGCGGGCATCAGCTAGTAATAAATATAGCAGATAGTTTGGAATAAACTGCTGGTCATTAAAGTCGGAAGGCCATGAGTGATGATGCACTCTCCAAATGGCCTATGTCCAGCGATGGACACATATAGACGGAGGAAGACAGAAATGTAAATAAAGAAGTACTTCCTTTTGTAATAGAAGCAAACAAGGGACGAATGATACTAACGCGTCAAGAAAGCGGAATAGAACAAACACCTCGGTAGGAAGTCGTGAGAAATGGGCGTGCACAAGAAAGCAGGTTGTATATTAATCGTTTATTGTCGGTTTTAACTTGGCGAAAGAAATGCATTAGTATTATAGTATGAAAATTATGATTTCTTAAAAAAAAATAACGTTATGTATGTATGAAATAAAAGTGCAACAAGGGATTTGTTAAGTCTGACCGACTTTTTGGAAATTGTCTCTGAAATAGTAAGTATAAAAATGTTGCTTGGTCGTAGACAGGGATAGATATTAGCTGTAAAATCATGTGTAATACATATTGTAAAAATTCCTTTACTAATGGAAATTATTTTAATTTTTGTTGAAGTATGAAAGTATTATTCCTAAAAGTAGTTTAGGAAACGAAAGTAGTAAGTAGGATTTAAAAAATAATGTGTTACTATCATTGTCTTAGAGGTAAGTGAGCCTAAGGCAATTGAAAATTGTCTGTTTATATTAAAATCTTCGGCAGAATTCCATCATGTCGATAATACAAACATAAACATTGTTTATAAAATAAAAGTAGCCGCATTGGAAATCTATGTAGGTAGCTGAGGTAGGTAGGTATCGTAATTTCTTTCATCATAAGTACAATACAAGCGGTGAGTTTAATAGAATCGTGTCTAGGTTAGGTCTTTTTGTTTTTCTTTTCGTATTACTTAATTAATGGAAACTAAATTAAAGTTTTTATTATAATTATGAAGAATCGTTAGTTTAAAAAAATCGGCCAAGTGCGAGTCGGGCCTCGCTATTTAAGGGTTCCGTTAAAAAAAATATTTCCATGTACCCATGGAAATATTTTAATTTAATTTTTTTAATTTAATTTAATTTTCATTATTTGTTGTTATAGCGGCAATAGAAATACATAATAATTATGTGAAAATTTCATCTGTCTATCTATTACGGTTTACAAGATACAGCCCGCTGACAGACGGACGGACGGACGGACGGACAGCGTAGGCTTGGTAATAGGGTCCCGTTGGTACCCTTTGGGTACGGAACCCTAAAAAATCAAGGAAAATTGTAAAATTAACAAAACATTGTAAACAGGCAAGTGTTCACAATATTATAAAGCAAAGCATTTTGTTAGTTTTATAATTTTCACCAACCAATCGTAAAATTGAAAACTTTCGTCATTATGGTTTCTAAAATAAATAATCTGAGTTTGTGTTCTTATGTTAATTCTGCAAAAAATTCCACAAATAAGCATATAATTTTTAGTAGAGAAGACTCATCGTCGTACCATTATAACAACTTTCTTCAAGTTTGCATAACAATTTAACTACATTCAAAGAAATTGCAACGGCAAAAGAAAGTATACCATTCGCTTTAACCGTAATAGTTATTAAGTGGATTGAAGATATATTTTGTGCGTATGTTATGCAGTGTTTTATTTTCTCTGATTTTATTCATTCAGCGGAATTCGAATGAATTTTTGTTATTCATTAATTACTAAAGTAATAAAAAAACCGGCCAAGTGCGTGTCGGGCCACGCGCAGTGTAGGGTTCCGTAGTTGAAAGTCTCAAATATTATTGCTGACCTAGGATAGTGCTTTTGTTTTATTTATGAATATTGAATAAATTTTGAGTTCCATGGTTTAAATACTATAATATTCTACAAAATATGCAACTTTCACTACGTGTAATACCTACCTTAGAAAAAACAGATATATAACTCCTTAACTAATGAACCCTACTTAGCCGTGATAGTTTTCCTTTAAAATTCATTATATATATATACATACTACTGCTGTGAATTTTTTCTTGTATCCTATATACAACCATTTAGCTGGCAGAGGGGGGGGGGGACACTTGACTAATAAAATTTAGCACTTTAAAATATCAGATTTCACAAACGGATCCCTGAACTGAAAAATTATGTTCACACACCCACAATATTTTTGAAAGACCTATTTAACGACACCACACACTATGGGATAGACAAGAAAAAAAATCATCCCCACTTTACATGTAGAGGAGGTACCCTAAAAAAAATTATGTTTCACAATTTTATTTCACGGCTTTGTCGGCGTGATTGATATTTATACCCTTGTCAAATTACAGATTTCTAGTACCAATAGTCTTTGAGCTAAACCGCGGACAGACAGACAGACAGACGGACGGACATGGCGAAACTATAAGGGTTCCTTGTTTACTACGGAACCCTAAAAATTGTGGTTCATATGAGAAAGCAAACTAAATTACAAACAAAGTAAAATTTGAAAATTTTTCATAAACAACTCAGTCTGTTGACTGAATGTATCGGTAATTTCCTGCAAGATACATAGGTATAAGTACCTACTCGTATAATGCCTAATGACGACAATTTCAATAATTGCATCCACAAATATCAAATCATTACATCAATGTTACGTGATCCTTAGATATTAAATTAATGGTCATCAAATTAACTAAGACGTTGGTATCGATAACGACATCGTCA
The DNA here is from genome assembly GCA_029955525.1 of Oeneis ivallda. NCBI lineage: Eukaryota > Metazoa > Arthropoda > Insecta > Lepidoptera > Nymphalidae > Oeneis > Oeneis ivallda. The sequence goes on along the minus strand of JARPMR010000013.1, from coordinate 20,165,202 downwards.
AATTGTATATTTATTATTTCGTCAATTTAAACGACGCTTTCTAAAGCGGAAATTGGAAATGAAATTCAAATCCATTTATTAATTCGAAATCCATCGGTTGAAGCTTACACCGGATGTTGGACGTATGTGTGATCCAAAGGAAATAATGCGAGAGGGATAAGAAAAACTCCCTCTTATCGCATTACTGAGGCTTCGCCATGTGGGCCGACCGTTTCTATGAAAACGATACGGTTATGAAATAATTATAGTTTTAAGAAATAAACTGAAATCGGCAAGTTTTCTTCATGAAATTTTGTATTAAAAACAAAAGTGTGTTTGTTGGTTTATCCTTCAATCAGGCAGCAACCTAGCTTCGACCTGATTTTTGCTTTAGAGTTGAGGAACAGGAAAGTTAAAAAGGCTATTTTTTATCCTGAAAAACCAACTCCACGCAGGCGAAGTCGAGGGCAAAAGCTGGTAACTTATAACATAATTTGAAAAACACAAAATTAAATTAAGATAATAGCAAGATAAAAAGCCGATATGCTAATTTAGACAAATTGGGACTTGAAATTCTCATGGTATAGAAAAACATATTATTTTGGACAATCCAACAACCCAATACTGCGAACATATCCCGCGAAACAATGGCTGCAGGTAGACCGTTTAAAAGCAGGTAGATTGAAAAATATCTCGCCGTTCACGGAAAATTACGTCATTATGTCTGTTTAGGTCAAATCTTGCAAGATGAATTAGAACCACTTCCCGGTTTCCGATTGAGCTGAAATTTTGCATAAATATGTAAATCGGATGACAATGCAATATTATTGTAACATGTAGCTGATCTGATGATGGAGCTGGAAGATGGCTATCGGAACTATGTAATAAAACGACGTAACCTCGTCGAATTTGGGCTAGATGATATTCAGGGTCCGATGATGTAGCCAGCTTCTAAAAGCTTGTTTTCAATTTTTCATCTCCATTCTACTACATTTCCTGTAAAAATCTGCTGACATTGTATTTAATATTTAATTAATAGGTAGGTAACTTATTTTATTCTATAGAATCAGCTTTTTATTCTAAGGTCATAATATATCGCTGATTGGATTAGTTCACATTTTGAAATACTTACATAATATTGAATAATTTTTTTATAATTAAATATTGGATAGATAATAAGTATGTATTTTTATTGTAGTCTTATAATTTACTTGGGTGGGTCCGCAACTACTTTTTCGGTTTGCCATTGAATACAATCGCCCTGGCACTGCCTTCTTATCTTTTCTGCTAATTAATAAGTAGGCTGTGTTAGTAGAAATTTATTTAATTGTCATTGTTAATTCGACGAATTCTCGTGATGTGCAGAAATGCGTAATAGGTAGGTAGGTCTAGGTACTTAGTTTATCACTTTGGCGAAACGTTTTTAAACTACAATTTAGGTACCTACTACCTACCATTCTAGTTTTTAACCGACTTCAAAAAAAGGAGGAGGTTATCAACTCTTCGGAATCTTTTTTTTTTTATGTATGTCCACCGATTACTCGAAGACGCCTGAAACGATTTGAAAAATTCTTTTGTTTGAAAGGGTAGGTATACTTTCCAGGTGGTCCCATATTTTCATCGAAATTTGGTCGAGCGGTTTTTAAAATATCAACAATAAATTATATATTTTGTATAGTGTGTGTGTTATGTAGTAAAACGGGAGTTTGAAGTCCGTATGTTTAAAAAGATTTTTTTTATATTAAATTATAATATACTAGCTGACTCGGCGAACTTCGTACCGCCAATTTACCTACATAAATAAAACAAATAACTACTAAAACTATCCTATCTTTCAAGTTGGACCAAATTACAGATAGTTACGAAGTTTGATCAAAATCGGTTAAGTAGTTTAGGAGTCCATCGCGGACAAACAACATGACACGTAATTTATATATATTAAGATTTTTAAGCACCTTTGGCACAATTTTATCTTAACGCCTGGTTTCTTTCCTCACATATTCGTATCATTTTTTTCAAAATTTATCGACTCAATGTTTCTTTATCTGCACGAATGGCCATGCACAGGAGTCGCTCACGGAATAGTACAGTTACCCACACATGTTCGTGCTATTAAATACGTGCATATTTATGCGTAACGTGTATACTGTAACGGTACTGGCAAGGACTTGAAAGAAAAACGTGTTAGTATATCATATATATCATAAAAAATCAACACACATACAAAACTAGCTGTGGCCACTTCGTCCACTTCAAAAAAAAATTTTTTTTTTCCTGGGTTAAAAGTTAACCTTGTCTATAGACAGGTATGCCGCATAATAGTATTAATTAATTTTTTTTTTCGATTAATAATACTTTGTGTGGATTTTAATAAAAAAATTTCAATATTGTCAAACTGGTTTTGTAACACTACCTACTACAAAATGAAAATGTGATCTTTATCATCTCGTTCTGAATATTTTGAGGTCGCACCAACTTACCTTATAGCTACTTACCTAATAAATTAATGATTTATTGACCAAGTTACAATAAAATTGATGGGCAAATTGCGATACGTCCTAAATCCCAATGTTGCTTGCGCAGCGCATGCGTTGTGCGCGTAATATTATGTTAAAAAAAAAATTTAATTTTATTTCCCGTTAGCATTTCTCCATAAGATTTTTTTAGGAACTACGAGTCGGTTTGATTTCAAACTTTGCAAATTTAATGCGATGATACAAATATTGAAATGGGTTTTATATTTATTATATTGTATTAAATAAAAAATAAAACAGTAAAGTAATAGATAGACAGAAACATTTTTTTTATTTATACCTACTTGTATCTTTTCTTTTTAATTTTTCATTGGAAAAAATTCTTTGTCTTTCAAAGCTCAATGTTTCATACATACGTAATATTTTTGTAGGTATTTGATGTAAATTCGACACGTAGGTACATATATGTAGTTTTACGTTTGTATGGAAACCAGAGCTTAACACTCTTAAACGTTGAACATCCTCATACTCATACTAAGTTGTATTTTCCTTTTTTATGTTTAATTTACTGATATCTCTTTATCGTACCTTATTCTTGTCTTGTCGATGTCTAAATCGAAATTTAGCTTATAGATAGGTAACTTAAATTTGAATAACTTTTCCAACGGTAAAATATTTTATTTTACTTACAGTAAACAGGAGGTAGTTGTACAAGCAACAGAATATTGTACCTAGAGCATACAAAAAATAACTAAGGATTTATTTTTATAATATTTACCTGTATACTGTTGCGCTTGACTTCAACATACAGCCAGTTGTCTGTGGAGAATGCTATTGCCATTAAAGCAGCGGCCACGATCGCTGTAATGGTCGCTATAGACAAAGTTACCGCTGAGCAAGGCATTTTTACAACCTTCAAGAGAGTAAAATGTAGAAGGAATAGGGTATATCGACACAATCACAACACTATGTTTATTCGGGAAGTTCACCTATACAGCATTTTCGTAAACACTTAACGGGACGGGAAACACGACAGCACTCTCACAATATAATAAAAACTCATATGAATGCGGTCATCGCCTACAGGCTACAGCGTACCGAGTTCGCGCGCGAGACTTCTGAGTTCTTCGCCTACTTCGCTCCGTCTTGCCTTGCCGCTCTCTTGCGGATGTGAAACTTTCGAAAGCGTACCAACTCCCTCAAGTGGCAGGAATTTAAATTACAATAACCGGTTACGTGATACCAGCCTCAATAAAATATCTTCTTTATTGGTAGAATTCTCATGACTATTTTACCAGCAACTAAATAACACGGCTGCGCGTGCGGCTTGAAGTTTGAACATTGTAATGGACAAACTGAAACATCGCATAGGTATCCTAAAAGGGCAAAAACAGTAGCGTGGTTCGCCTCCACTCTTGTCTCTTATTGTATTTTCGCATGACAATATAATATTGTCCCACTCACTCTCTAAAAGAAAATAAACGGTTGGACAGGGTATAGGCTTGGTATCTTTGAGTAATAAACCAGCAATGGAGAGGAATTGACGCCTAATTTATTTGCAAAAAAGTCTGTCAATTACGGTGGGGGGCGAGGTAGCACACATGAAAACTTGCTTACTACAGTTGCATTTTTCCATCACGTCGCTATGCACGCACACAATATAATTAGCAAACACTACCTTAAAGTATATGCACACTATCACATTCACACACAGGGACGCTCTATCATTACATGAAACAATCGCATCATTTGTGTAAGCATTTTAGGGATTTGACACTATCGATTATCGACTTTCGATAAGTTTTTCTAATAATTATTTACAACAGAGTTACTTTATTCGAGAGTAAATTTTTTTGTTCGAGATCTTTAACATGGTAGGTATATAGAAGCGCTAGGAAACGAGGTTCTTGCCGTTATTTTAGTCATAATATGCCTTTGCTATTAGATTGACTCTTTGTAGGCTTTTAGTACTTGCGTAAAGATACAGCTAGAAACTTTGGACTATATTGACGCTGGAAAGCGATCTAGCTTATTTCGAAAAATAACAAAATTACTTTTTTATATATTTGGAAGAAAAAGATACTGCGTCGGATTGTCGGATTTTCGTTTTCCTATGACATTATTTTTCTAAGATACTATGTTGACCTTCTCTACATGTTTATATTATATTTTTTGTTATTCATATTTTTCAACGTACTCAAAAATGCTGTAAATACTAAGACACCATCTATTTTTCAATATTATACAGATACTTCAAAAAAGTTATCAATACTTTTTAGCAGTGCAGTGCACTTAGGTGTACCTACTGTAAGGACTTAGGATTATCTGATTATTAACAGATTTTGTAGATACCAAGGTATTTACTCCGTCACTATACTCTCAATCTCATGCTGAAAGCATGCTGTAGGTACCACAGTATATCAACTTAGAGCAGCTGTTTAGTTATGATTTAAGGTTATAAGCCACCAGGAAGTGCTGTACTTTGTCATAGATTTTTAATAATATTGTTTATTAAGTTGAGAGACATTTAATTTTTATTTGAATACGTAGTGGGTATTAATATTGAACACATTGATTTTTTAAGTAATCTTGTTTAAATAAACATACAGCATTTTTAATGAAACATCATTTGTTTTATTTATGTTTAAAGCGAAATTTACGATGTATCTATTTCTAAAAGTATATTAAGTACAAACTGTTAGGACTACATCATGTTTCCTTAAAAATAAATACAGCATAATTAGCATTTCAGAGTTTAGAGTTATTTCGTGGTTTCATATGTATCAAATACCAAGTTACAGCAACATTGCTTCTTGAAATTGAAAAACTATTAGTCGAAATTGATATAAAACTAATGTATAAAACTAAAGTAATTCTACTTTAGAATTATATAATTAGTATCATCTGATGTGTTACATTAAAAAATATGCTTTTTGAAAAAAATCTGCTCCTGATAGCTTATTATGAGCTGTTATGATTTTTTAAAACGTTATTGGCTCTGGTTTAAAGTTCACTTTTTCGATTTACAAGATCGTTTTCCAGCGTTGAATAATATTCTCTCAGTCCAGTATGGAGGAAACATAAAAAGGAAAAACTGAACCCTAAAAAAAAAATTTATTTAAAGTTATGATTGGTAAGTTAAAACTTGTACCTACATACTTTACTTGGAAGGCTTATTTTTTTCATCTACTTCATCTGAACGAAGTGTATATTTGTTTGTAATGGCTGCCGCCATGGCTATAGTGGCCACCCCATCTGTAATAAAACACCGCCAAGCTATTTAGCTTTCCGGTAAACCTAGCGGGATGAATAAGAAGTATGGGTACTTTAATTCAATTGCCAAGTTTTAATGAACCAAATATATATAGAATTTAAATATTTTTTTTCGTCAATGAACCATTAGTAAGACGATAAAAATATCTCGGCATAAATAATTTATACAATCCCCCCACCAATATCGACATATGAAATCTTGCTGTCCAGCCCTAATTTTATTGCGGTGTGGCCGACTTCATAAAATTACAGTCCTAATTTTCGAGTAAGAAAGACTTACGTAGAACTTATTATTATTATTAAACAATTTTTTAGTCTCGTTTTCATTATTTTTTGTATTATATTTGTAAAAATCCTTTCTTAGCGGATGCCTACGTCATAGTAGATATGCGTTGATAAATCAGTGAGTCAGTCACCTTTTCATTTTATATATTTAGAAAATCATATCACACTGGCTATATGGAAATATATACCTATAAATTTTGAAATAATTGAGTTAAAAATCTAATTTTATGAATTCGCTGAGTTTATGGAGCTCTAGCTGCATCAATGCATTTTAAACAATAGTGGGAGAGTACCAGCCAATCAGACACCATTGCGATCGTTATAATAATGCAATCATTTTAACCGACTTCAAAAAAGGAGGAGGTTCTCAATTTGAATTTTTTGTATATTTGTTACCCAATTATTCCGCCAAATAATGAATGGAATTTGATAATTTTTTTTTGTTTCAGAGGTGGTTCCCATATAAATTTTTGTTGATATAATGTTAGATGTTACTCCATAACTACGTCAAATCTGAACCGATTTCAATTTTTTTTGAAAGAAAGCATAATAAGGTTGGGCCTATTTAAAAGGTGAAGAGAAGATGATTTATATCTTCGGTGATGGAGGAAGGAACTCAATGATTAAGAACAAATTGCTCGCGATCAGAGATATACACAAAAAAGCTTAAAATAATAATGTATAAAAAATATCTTTAAAAACCGACTTCATACGCCGATCGGGCAAAGTTGGGCTAGCGTCGCGCATTAGTTTCATCATTTATATTTAGGCCCGCCCGACTTCAACATACATGTACAAATTAAAATTGTTTTATACTTTGTAGTGGCGTTTAAAGTCGGTTTTATAGAAAGAATTTTTTATCATTATTTGATAATCCCACAGACGATCAAAGTTCGTATTTATATATCTAGTCATATTTTACTTAAAGCTTATAAATTAGTCGTTCACCCCTTCCTATTCTATCGTGATTTTAATTCTATGGGATCAATTTATAATGCAGTTCAAGATAAAGGTCTCTAAACGAATAGTAAGTAGGAAGATTAATTTTCAATATTTTCCCCAAATTATTTCATGTACGATTAAGTAGCAACATTTTCAGATCGACAGTTTTCTTAAGTTTTCTGCATAAGTATTGCATTATTTGGATAAAATAATACATCAGAAATAAATAAATGTTATCCTTTAGTAAACTGGATGTTTTAAATATTTTTTTAGAAGAAAATACTCTCATATTCGGCATTTATAGCGGAGCTCATTCCCCGCTAACCATACGTAGTTGACAGGCGCGTGACTCGAGTCAAACAGTTTTATATAACGAGTAGGACCACTGCTGATACCCAACTTACAGAGGGGTACGCGCGTCAATTCTTCTCCTGTGTTGGTTTATTACTCAAAGCTTGGTATAGGTAATTTAAGCTTCTTCTTCCGTTGTTTATGATTACCTATCATGATTATTGATCTGTGGTGGTCTTTTACATAATTGTCAATGTCAAACCATGTCAAACAGCGATATATCCACGTAGTCGTAATTCCTAGTTCCATGACTAACGTGTGCGTCAAATAGTGTCCCCAGCTTAAGGTATTTTCCCCTAGATATAGGGGAATTCTTAGGGTAAAAAAAAATTATTAGGGAATTTTTACGGAAAGTTTGACTATCTGCGCGCAAAAGAATTATTGAATGAGTGACGGCGTGTATCCGTACGAAGCTTGTGGACCGGGAGCCAAGACGTTTCAGGATCTTCGTTATTTTATAAAAGCTGAAAGTTCCTCTGTGTATGTCCCCAATAGAGATCAGAACGATCCCCGACTATGAAGTTTGGATCTTGGTGGCTTTGGGAGATGTCAGGTAGTAAAGGTGCATAAATTCTAAATATACTTTCGTCATAGTATAAAAGCTGAGTTTTACATATGTTACTTGGGGACCTATCAGAAGATGTTTCCTCAGCAGTCAGACACTTCCGATAGTTCCTCCCCGTGTCAGACACCCTTAAACTATAGTAAATTATGAGTATACTTTCGTCATAGTATAAAAGCTGAGTTTTATATATGTTATCATGTCAAAAATAAGAAAAATTTAAAATTTAAATTAATTTTAATATTTTAGAAAAAAATATTTTAGGGGGTGCTTATTTTAGGGAAATTTCACGAGTCCGGGAAAATTAAAATCAGAGGGTGGCAACACTGGCGTTAATAAGTGTCACTGTCAATGAAATTCAATGAATGTCAATTGTCAAGTCGAGCAAAACTGGAGCAAAACTAAAAAAAACCTGTGACCAAAACACAATTTTTTGTTTTGCAATTTCTTGTTCTTGATATTTATCAATTTTGGAATATATTTTGACCATCGAGCAAGTGAAAAGAGTATGATTTAACAAACGGCATTGTTAGAATGGCGGATCCGGCTGAATATACCAAATACGATGATGTCCTCACGTCTATTTTGGTTAACGAAAAATCGATATTAGGTTTTTTGTCTACAATATTCAATTTTCTTGCCAGACGGTAAGGCGAAATATTTTACTATATAAAATCTACTACTTTAACAAGTAATTATTTCGCACAACATCAATTTCTATTCCTTATTATGATTTTTCTTTGCAGGACGGATTTCTACTATGTCCCCTCCAATAGTGAGTATAAAAACATGGGTTTCCCACCAGGAGTCGCTGAGGAACTCGTACTCAAAGTATTACGTAGATGCGATCCTAAAAACTGGCACACCAACACAGACACATCAACAGATATGAACGAGATCATGTGTTCCACTGTAGCCCAAGAAGTGGAGGTTGTAGCAGATGAAGACATGAACGAAATTAATGAAACATTACAAGACACAACTCTACAAGACCATGGCACTTCTGATAACAGTAATAGAAATAAACAAGATATACTAACTGATGAAAGCACTGAGATTAAGAATAATCATAAAAAATCTGCATTTCCTGATGATTATGAGCCCCCGGTGATACCAACTCAAAAAAATAGTGAATCTTATAATGGGGCTGTAAGGGAAAAGTACTCTTGGGCGCAAAGTATCATGGATTTGGGTATGTATCCTTTATTTATCAGTAGAAATGTGTTTTGAAAGACTACTACTCAATATTACTACTTGTGTGAGAACGAACTACTAAAACACCAAAAAAAACTAAAAATACCTTTTTTTCCTTTTTCTCTGGATTCATTAGTTTTACAAGTTATACAGTGTTTAGTTTTTTTTCCCAGATGTTACAGTGAAGCTACCACCAGACATAAAATCTGCAAAAGAACTCAAAGTAACAATAAATCCTGGGGACCTTTGTATAGCTTGTCACAGCGGCGACATAATCATCAAAGACACACTGCCTTATAAAATAAAGACTATTGATAGTTTTTGGAGCATCAGTGAGGGGAGATTGCTGATTCATTTAGGTTGGTATAAATTATTTTAAATATGTAATGATATACTGAAGGCTTATAGAAATGATTCAGATATAAGAGTAACTACCAAGTGCCAGATTTTGTTCTCATATTTAAATTAAATGTTTGAGTAAATACCTAATAACATAAGTATTGTTATTTAGTCTGCAACTACATAGACCCAAAGGGGATAGAGATGCCCTTAATGTGTGGTTCTATAGCCTAAAATACTACGATATGACTATAGAAATTCCAAAGTCATTTCAAAAACAAAATTTGCACCTATTATTATCTACCACCTATTTTTATGTTGTGTTTCTAGCACACATCTGATACAGGTCTTTTATGTTAACTAATCATTTTTATGAGTTATCCTCAGATTCTTCTTCCCTGAGATAATATTAAATTAAATATATTACACAAACATGAAAAATAATATATCAATAATTCTCAGAAAAAGTTCAAGAACGCTGGTGGAATAAATTACTCAATGGAGAAGAAGAAATAGATATTTCCAAAATTGACTGTTCACGGCCATTAAATGAATTGCCTGAAGACCATATTGCTAAGGTATAACTTTGATTATGTTGCTGTAACATTACTTGACTGAGATAAGCATAATAACAATATTTTTGTTACATTTTTATTTATGATCATTTCTAGATCCACGAATTGCAATGGAATCAAGAGCAGAAGTTGAAAGGCCTGCCTACTAGTGACGAATTAAGGAATATTGAATTCCTCAAAAAGGCATGGAATGCACCCGGGTCTCCTTTTCAGGGCACAGAATTCAATCCAAATGTTCTCAAAAAGTAAAAATAATCTTTATTGAATATAAACATCTTAAAAATTGTAGCAATACATTGAAGGACAGGCACAAATGTAACAGAAAAATGAGATCTGCTGCAATGTACTCATTTATATTAGCAAGGTGCAGACAAAAATTATTAAAGAGAACTGTAGATCAAATTTCACCCAATTTTTCAGTTAAATTTCTCCCTGACCTGTTGGCTGTGTTTTAATATTCAAAATTAACCATTTAACTTGCAACTACAATACAGTATAACTAAGTTTTACTATGCAAATTAATGGTTCCATTTTCTCCAAACTTAGTACTTGACAACAATTTTCCCAATCATATGCTTTTCTTCTAAAAGCCTATGGGCCTCCTTCATATTTACAGCATTGATAGGGGATAACACTTTTGTAAGTGTAGTTTTCAATTGACCGTTATCTAACATCTTGGAGATTTCTTGGAGTATCTCATGATGCCTGTACTTGTCGTCAGTATTGTATATAATCCTTGTTAACATCATTTCTGATACTATAGTCAAACTTTTATCCTTCAAAGGTTTTAAATCTACCAAACCACTACTATCTACAATCAGGCATATCTTCCCTTGTGGTTTGATTACTTTCATCATTGTATCCCAGTATGGATATGGATCATAGTTTACTAAAATGTAATCTACTCCGGTACCATAACCGTTGGCTTCAAGTTGTGAAATCAAGTCTTGAGTGTGATTGAGCACTATATCAGCACCATGGGCTAAAGAAAATTCTTTTGTTTCATTTCGTGAAGCAGTTCCAATCACATGGAGTCCTAAATTTTTTGCCAATTGAGAAGCAACTGAACCAACACCTCCAGCACTGTTAATTATTAACAGTGATTTACCAGCATCTTTCTTTGACAGCAACAAGCGGTCATATAAAGATTCATAAGCAGTGACCCCAGTTAATGGCATGGCAGCAGCTTGTTCAAACGAAAGATTCTTAGGCTTGAGACCAACTAAAACTTCATCAAGAGCAAGATATTGAGCATTTGAGCCGCTACGTCTAAAATCGCCAGTGAAGAATACTTCGTCTCCTATATTGAATATTTTTGATGCATCACCTTTAGCCACCACAACGCCGGCTCCGTCGAATCCCAAAATTCGCGGCGTTGTCTCTATCGTTGGTTTCGGTGCACGTAGCTTTGTATCGATAGGATTAACTGCGGTTGCCTTAACTTCCACTAAAACATCATTTTTCTGAACAGTCGGCAATGCCACTTCTATATCGAGTAAACTACTAGGATCCGAAATCGGTAAATATTTGTACAGACCTACAGCTCGCATAGTTTTCGGTAAAAATTTCGCCATAGCGGGCAAATTTTCTTGAAATGCACGTATATCACAAACACTTATGATTGTAATGCTGACGAAACACGTAATGAAAGATAAGCGCCGAAACATTGTACGTTTATCAACCCTACGACTTGGTAATTACGACAAGATTTTTAACAACGAAGTATGAATTGAAATGGAAAACTTAATTATGTATTCAACAAACAGTTGCCAGTTGGTAGGTAATTATATTTAGATTAACATTGACCTTTAGCGGCGCGTCAAGGCAATCGTGATATGTGTAAATTAATTCGCAATTTCGCATTTCGCGGTAATTTTTTATTTTGACACGTGACAACTACATTTGACAAGTTTTATTCCTCCAAGCCATAGATTAAGAATAGTAGAGTAGGTCCAAGCCATGAAGGTACCAAATACACCTTCATGGTCCAAGCCAATGGATATGGATAAGGAATTTCCTTATGGCTCAAACGCTCGACGCGCGGAGCCACTAAACAAACGAAGAAGAAGAAGGAATTTCCTTACTCATTGGTCCAAGCCAAGTTCGTTTATTTTGAAAGCATGTAGTCGTAATTTCCATGGCTTTTAGCAAAGGTTTTAAGTTATTGCATCGCGGGCTTTGAACTAGGACAAACAGTTTGAGCGCGGCGACCGAATCAAGAAATTCCGTAACGAAAAAAAACTTGAGAGGTGTCAAGGGACACCCGGATGGAACGTAGTTCCTTTCGATTAATTAATTTGGCATTGATGTGTTCGGTATTTTTACCTAATTTTTTATAACTTATAAGTTATAAAAAATTTGGGAAAGGTTCCACATGTAGAAATTGTTTAAAATAAAATTGAAAATGGAAAATTCGGTCTGTCGAGCTGAGATTCGAACCATCGACTTTTAACTGTTAGGCGACTGCAGAAGCCACAAGGCTACGGAGACCCAATATTGTACCGCGAAAATACCGAACACATCACTGCCAAGTTCACATTCAAAAAGTGTCGGTTTCAAAAAAGTGTCGATCAGTGTCGAGTGTCGGTTCAATTTTGTCTTAATTTTTTCCGTCTAGCCCCCTTCCGCACCGTGCGATAAGGAACGACGTTCCAATAAACCTAGCACCGTCGTTCAGTAAGCGTTCAACATTTTAGAGGTTCACAAGTAGCTCTGTTTGGCGCAGTGGGCGAGCGGCTGCTTTCTTTACCGTATGGTGTATGATGTCGCAGGTTCGAATCTCATTCGCGAAGTAGTGACAGTGCGCTTTTCTTGTTTGTTTGTTATTTAATTTTTTTTGCATAATTTTTATTATGCAAAAAAAATATTGCATAAATATTATAATTGCATAAGTTGATAAAAAATGCTATGCAATAGCTTTACCGCGGCAGTCCCCGAGTGCCACTTAATTTTTAGCATGGAACTAGGAATTACGACTACGGTTTTTGGTCCCTGTGGGTGCCATTTGATGCGACGTCCAATCAATTTGACCGTCTAGGGCTGTCAGTATGAATGACAATTCTACTTGAAGCAAAATCGAATTTTCTTCCTTTCGAATTGATCAAGCCAAGCGTCATGCTAATTTGATCGTGTGTGGGAGCGGTGAAGTATGCATGACGTCAGTCATAGTACCTAATCTGTGACGTCAGTCGCCATCGGCAGGTGATACGTACGCACATCAGGAGCACCATGTCGCAGAATAATACTGGATATAGAGAAGTACTCAGTGACTTCATTAATTTTATAAGAATGAGCGATGTTTGTGGCAAATAAAAACTAAATTTTACCACAACAGGATAACAGTTAGCTATACTAACTAACTAACGTCCGATAGTTTGCACAGTAAATGTACACTGAACTGTGCAAACTATCGGACGTAAGTCGCGGACGTGACCTTGAGCGTTCGGACGTCCGAGAGCTATCTGGCCCGCTGGATGCGAAAACGTCCGCGGACGCTATGCACGGGGTGCGGGACGCGTCCGTGCGTCAGAATGAGCACAGAAAACTACAGAAAAGGACTATAATGAATATTCGGGAGCTCGCACGTTCGTGCCAAAGAGAATATAAAGTACACTACGATTTTACGTGCGTGACATTAGTGATTAAATTCTGCAGGCAAGCCTTCACAAGATCCTTTTAATGCATTTTCACTATATTACATTAATGCAATTTCACTATACATGTTTCTTCGATGAAGAATCTTCGTCAACAGCAATGACCATCGATTAGACGTAGTCGTAATTCCTTGTTCCATGTAACCCCAGATTAGGTGCTCGGACGAAATACGAATCCGCAAGACGCGTCTTATCGACTGTGCACACTTATCAGTCGCGTCCGTAAGCCGCGTCCGATAGTTTGTTTTGTTTCCAGCTTTATACCGTAACAGCTACGAGTAACTACAATATTTTTTTTGTATATAGGTACTGCATAATAAACGATTGTTTTCATGCATTTGTCGAGGGATCTTCACCGAATTTGTATTCGCATACTCATTTGCGAACCCATATGCACAGTGTGTACAGTGTACAGGAGTGTACTGTTTGTATTGTGTGAGAGACACTCACAGATTACTAAACTAGCTAAAGGCACACGAGTAAATATTCCGAACAGAGAGGAAGCTCCCTAACAAGGTCGAAGAAGTATACCTATTCTGCTAGGGTTGTCACCCGATGCATGTCAACAATTTAAGGAAAAAAATAAAAATATTTTAAAGTTTGTATAATTATGTATAATTTCAGTTATATTCTGAACTTGAACAAAAAATGATTAATGAACAACTTTTTTAATGAACATCAGTATTTTTGTCATAACTTCACAATTAATGTTGTTTCACAAATAATGGCCCAGGGAAGCCTTAATATCGATTTTGAACGAAATCTGTCGAATAACAAAGAATTTCAATATGGCGGTGACTTTTAAAATTTTGGCATCCATTAACTCTTTCTTGACCCCAGGGAAGCCCAAATATGGATTTTGAACGAAATCAGTCGAATAACAAAGAATTTCAATATGGCGGTGACTTTTTATAATTTTGGCATCCATTTCCTCTTTCTTGACCGCAGGGAAGCCTAAATATCGATTTTAAACGAAATCGGTCGAATAACAAATAATTTCAATATGGCGGTGACTTTTTAAAATTTTGGAACCCATTTCCTAATTCTTGACCCCAGGGAATCCTAAATATCGATTTTGAATGAAATCGGTCGAATAACTAAGAATTTCAATATGGCGGTGACTTTAAAATTTTGGCATCCATTTCCTCTTTCTTGACCCAAGGGAAGCCCAAATTTCGATTTTAAACGAAATCGGTCGAATAACAAAGAATTTTAATATTATTTATTAATTAATTTAATACGTACCTATACGTATAAAAAATTACTTACTTCTCTTTATCTCTCGGATATAAAAAAAAGGAAATGTCCTTATTGTCTTTGGCTTGTTTTAAGCAAACTGTGCAGTAGTTTGTCATTTTTACACTATTACATACATATTAAGTACACAAATAAATCTAAACTCACAACAAACAAACACTCACTCTTCGTCTATTTATTTCCACTAAACGCACGACCGTCAGCCCTTACGTCCAGACCCTGAGTTACCCTGAGCGGCGCGCCGCGGCGTGTCGGTGAATGTGTCGGTGAGAGCTCACGCACACAGCGTTGCGCTATGTATGGGTGAGCCCGCCGCGAGCCGTTTGTATGTAGCTTCCGCTCTGTTACTTTAATACCTACTCTGTGCTAAAGGGTACTGATCAAGAAGCATGTATACCAGATACTCTCCACTTGTTCAGGAATGTCTGTTTTGAAACTATGAAAAATTTGAAATGAAACGCATTTTAACATGCTGTAATAGTAGTAAGTATGTTTATTTATATAGGTAGGTACTTTATGACAATATGAATTTCCATAACTCAACCGTACCAGCAGATCAATATTTATCACAGAATAGGCATAACAATTCACAGTGTGCGAATAATAAAAATGAGCAGGCGTTAAAAAAGAGCCCGCAACATATTGAAATTCAAAAAGATTAAGCTTGAAACTAAACTATTTTTTAAAGCCTACCTACCTTTTTTACTGTTGTTACTTAATATTAAATACCTAATTATTATATAGGTATATCAAGAATTCATAAAACAAAACTTTTTTGCCTTTTTGATATTTTTTTCTAATACCTATTATTATTGGGAAATTATGACGTCATAATATACTTAGTGATTTTGTTACAAGATCTATGGTAACTCAATTTTTGAATGAAAAAATGCCTGTGGGCATGAAATTGTTTTTAATCTGACAGGATATGGTCTTGGCCCAGGTGGTACACAAAGTTACCTGGTTTCTAGAGCTGTAGCAAACCGTATGTATTCGTTACTGAGTAACGGGTACGCCATCTAGTACCGAGTAACGAAACGTTACTCACGAATTCTTTTCGTTACTCGCATGTTTCGTATCATGGTATCATACGCTGTTTCAATGACGCAATGTTACGCTGCATTGATGAGTGTATTGAAACGTTTATTGACAATAAATAATTTTGGACGCCTATTTGTAGCTTTTTCATTATAAAATAAACATAAGTCTGTTTTAAACTACGGCAAAGTGAAAAATGCAGTTTAGCATGTAATGAATATGTATTATTTCTACAAATTGAAATTATGAATGCTGCGATGCCGCACCTAGTACATAAGTCATATCTTATAATAAAATTATAGAAAGAACAATAAGTACGACTCGATTAACGATTTGTTTCTCTAGCATAACATAGCATGTTATGAGGTACCTATTAGGAGTAACGAGTAACGATACGATAGTAACGAGTACTGAATGTATAGTAACGAATACATACGGGTACGGTTTTTTTTCGTTACTTTTACACCTCTACTGGTTTCGTGTAAATACTATATTAATCAATATCTTATTTGAATATTACGGAACACATCGTTTTATTGATATTATGTCGTACATTTTCGTACTCAGAGTTAAAACATTTAGTGAAAGTTGTTAAATGCTATGCATTTAGCAATAATGTACTAGTTATAGTGAAATAGTGAATATAAATCAAAATGTTAGGTCATACGTCATGTACTGACCTAAAAACATGTCCAATTCATTTTGAAAAAAAATATAATTTAATTTAATTTTTTTCATTTTTCAAATTTTTTATATTTGAAAATGTGAAACATGACATCTTATGCTGTATAGGAAAAATGTTTTGAACAAAATGCACAACTAATAAAATACCTAATAATTTTAGATAGGTAGGATAGGTATACGTCGCGGCACGAAAGTCTAGCGCTGAGCAAATAGCAGCTGCGCATGGGGTACTGTCGCGCAACCAATGACGACGGCCGGAATGCGACTGGAGAGCCAATCAGCGCCATGATACCTTATTTTCGACTTATGTGCAATAACGGTCACCGCTACACTTTCGTGCCGCTACCTATATTTCGTGGTAGGTATAAAGATACACACATCAAAAGTGTCTAGGGATCAAGCATTTTTATGCGGATTTCTTGAGATTGAGATGTGGCTTTGTAATAAATTTATGATTTTATAAATTTATATGGATCCTTTTTGGTGCATTTCATAATTTGAATCAGGAACTGTCAATCAAATTCGAGTAAAAGATGAAAATCAGCTGTCAATATTTTCCCTATAAAAACATACAACGCATTGAAGACATTAGTGCTACTGTTTCCCTACTACTGATTAAAACCAACGTTATTATGGAGCGGCGACGTCATTTAAGCAGGGAAGAAATGCTCAGAGCCGTGGGAATGATAGAAGCTGGTTCCCGGCAACGTACTGTGGCTTTAGCTCTGAATACAAGTCAGAGTGTTATCAGTCGACTTTGGACACGTTACCGAAGCACTGGTACCGTGGCTGAGCGCCATGGAGGACGGTATCGCTGCACCACATGGAGACAAGACCGATACATTCAAATCTTAACTCGAAGAGCTCCAACAATAACCGCCATGATGTTAGCCGTGAGGCTTCATCACTCTTCAGGGAACTTAATTAGCGACCAAACAGTCAGAAACCGCTTGCATGAAGTGAACCTTCATTCCCGAAGACCGCTACGGGTACCACCTATAGCAATGCACAATCGTAGGATTCGATATCAATGGGCTCTTGAACACAGAAATTGGGCAGAAGAACAATGGCGTTTCGTGTGCTTTTCTGATGAGTCTCGTTTTGGTATGAGACCGGATACAAGACGTATACGACACTGGAGAACCCCTGGACGCCAACAGCGATTAAAATCCTGCCAGGAAGTCCATCCTTATAGTGGTGGAACCATCATGGTATGGGCGGGTATTTGGATCGGCGGAAGAACTGAGTTGATTTGGATCAGAGGCAACCTCAACGCTCAAATTTATGCTGAGACGATTGTATCAGACGTCATCGTTCCTCTACAAGTGCAAATCGGTCCCTTATTTCAGTTAATGCATGATAATGCACGACCGCACACCGCAAGAGTTGTAAGACAGACTCTCGCCGCAGCTAACATCAATGTCCTGCCCTGGCCTGCTCAGTCGCCAGACTTGAACCCGATTGAGCATGCATGGGATATGCTACAGAGAAGAGCTCTGCCGAATATGGAGGGTATCCAGTGGCAAGAAGACCTTTTTTTGTTGTTGCAACGAACATGGGCGGCCATTCCACAGCGTGATTTGGATGAACTCATTTTGAGTATGCCAAACCGATGTTCTTGTGTTGTTAGTGTTCGCGGTAGAAACACGGATTATTAATTGTTTAAGTTACCCAATAAAATTTTAAAGAAAACTGTTATTTCAGTCTTTTTTCGAACTTTAATGTTAGTGGTTCAAATGTCAAAAATCCCTTTATTAGGAAAATGGCAAATTTCTTTATTAATGCAAAGGTGACTTGGTTTATCGTTACTGTGACAAACGAAAACACTTTATTTGATGAATCCTTAAAGAAAATTTTAATTAATATCAATCAGGAGAAAAGTTATTGCAAAAATATATGTTGATCCCTAGACACTTTTGATGTGTGTATATTTTGACTTAATAAGTTGTACACAGTCATTCTCGTAATTGACCGCTCTAAAGATGCCATCCTTTTCCGCATAGAAATACATATCGACCCCGGAAATTTCAAATGTCGTAAGGGACATTTTGTCGTAAGTACACTTGATACACCATCGGACTTAGAACTTTTTTCTCTGTCAATCTGTATATTTAATATTTTGATATCTCCTATAAATAAGGAGATACGAGATGTAATACTTTGTAGTAAGTAAACAAAAAAAGTAAAATTTTAGGTCGTATAGGTCCAATTTTAGATTCTGACTTTCTTGTAGCTTTTTGTGATGGCGTAAGTCACTTTAAACTGTCTGGTTTTTATTTTGTAAAGCACCTACAAAAAATTAAAAATTCTTTACGACCTAAGATCTATCTTTGTATATTAAAATTTTGAATTAACATTAGCGTAAGTAGCAACGAATTGATATAATAAGTCCGTTACGACATTCTATCCAGAAATATAATTTTAAAAGTTTGGATAAATTCTGATGTAAGTAGCAAAATATGACATTTTGTTCACCGAATTGTACCAAAATCTGTTGTAGTAAGTCATGTAAATTATTATAATCCTCTAGTTACATCAGTATTTATGTAATTTATATATCTAAATGATCTCACATCTTGAGACTTACATCTCAAACATCCTAACATTAAAAAAACCATTTGTCACTTTTTTATATGTTACGACGTTATTGTTTCATTTTTCATTAGAAATCGTTCTGTGCAAATGTTTGTGTTTCAAATGCACATAGTGTGTATGCTTTTTTACTCAAGAAGAATGTATAACCGAACTTTCGACGAGATTAGAACTCAAAATGTGGCTTATATTTGAAGAGAAACGGAACATAAACACGGGAGTAAGGATATAATATTTAGCTGCCTTTAACTAAACGTAAAATATTTTGATAATAAGAAGACATTTCTGCGATTCTTGTTGCAGACAGAATTGCAATAAAGTGGTAATCGCTGCATTTAATATTTTTTTCTAAACATCAAAACATTAGCAAGTTATTCTTTTTTTCAAAATTGTTGACATTGTAACGGACATGTCTTCCAAAATTCCAATGTGTAAGGGGTAAGGGACACAAACTTCTAAACTATCGTGTTTAACGAAGTTCAGTCAAAAGTCTGCTATAGGTGATGTTATTTTGAAACAGTTTTAAAGGTAAAATTTTGTTTTTTGGTCCTCCTGAAAAGTAGGGGTTTTCCCTTACGACATTTGAAATTTCCGGGGTCGATATGTCGAATACTATCAATTTAGGGTAGAAATTATTGTGAAGAACCAAATACCAGCATCTACCCGTTTTATATATTTATACCTAGGTAGTTAGGTAGGTACTTATTGAGATAATACTGTCTTTTGTACTGTTACATAAATTTACTTTTCGTACCACTTGCTCAAAAAAGTGACATTCTGTGCCACAAAAAGCGAACATAACAATAGTCATTTTTAATCTGTTAAAAACAGGGAAAGAAAATTGTACTGAATTTCATTCATCCTCTAGGGGGAGAATGTGATTTAAATTTGGAATACTTACCGAAATTTATACTGAACTACATCTGTGTTTACACCATTGAGTTTGTATATAAAGCATTATACATCTTTTTGAAAAAGGAATACGCATTTATTATGCAGTTATGATTATTAAATAAAATTACGAAAACCGACGAGGCCGTATGAGCTTGATGCCTTTGCTTTTCCGACAAAAAATATTAGTCTAGGAATTTGCCGCATTTTTGTTTTCTTCAAATACATAAACGTTAAGTTTATTTTAATTAATTTTTATAAATAAGTAAATGTTCTAAAAATACGTTACGATGTTAAATCAAAGCGACAGTGACAGTGAATTGTCGGATTCCATCAGTGCAAATGCTCAGACGCAAGAACAGAGAAATACTCAAATCAACTCATCAACAATAAATGTACCAAACAAAAATGTAACTCTCTCTATCAATAATAATTGGACCAATGTTTCGAATGTTAACTTTTACTTTTAATTGTCATTATTTTTAATAAATGCTTATCTCATATTATTATTGTGTTAATTTTTTCGCAAATGGTACGAAAAGTAGAGTATTTTCCTCGGTGATAAAGCTGTCTTAGTCTTGGGTGAACTTAAATCCCTCGCTACACTCAGGACTCGTCTTAAATCCCTCGCTTCGCTCGTGATTTAAGTTTTTAACACCCTCGCTACGCTCGGGAGTAAACCTCGAGTCCTTCGTTACGCTCGTGATTTAAATCGTCACCCGCGACAGAAGACACTGCTTTATCCCCTTGGTTAATAATCTACTAATAAAATACCAATAATAACAATTAACTTTATAATTTGTCTCAAAAACTACAAAATTATTTTTTGGTAAGTAGGTTTACCTAATTGAATAAAATTATCAGTTTTCTTTTTCATGTAATAAATATAATACCTACCTACATATAAATATGTGTATTTTAGGTATAGGTACCATGTGTATACGTTAATTTTAATTGGTATAAGTACCTATACTTTGCACGTTGTTATTGATAAATAATTAATACACTGTTACGTCTTTTAAGAAATACATCTTTATAATCTTATAATTTTTGTAAAACATAATAATATTGTCTCTTAGGAATTTAACAAGTGTAAATTAAAAATTTAATTTTTAAAAAACAAGCTTTTAGTAGCTGGCTACATCATCAGTCCCTGGATATCATCTAGGATCAGCGTACTTGTCAAAACGAATCAAACGAACCCAAACTGGATAAATCTACATCGTTTTATTACAGAGTTTCCATTACCACCTTCCAGCTCCATCATCAGACCCTGAATATCATCTAAGACTAAAGTACTTGTCAAGACGAATCATTTATACGAGCCCAAACTCGACGGTGTCACGTCGTTTTAGCACAGAGTTCCCATAGCCACCTTCCGTTCGCATCATCAGATCAGCTCCATGCCACAATTTGTTTTGCGGATACCTAACCTATATTATTTGGTTGAGATCTAATTCTTAAAACATGACTAGATTCATTATTAAAATTAATTTCATAACTAAAAATATTTAACTGGTCTGGACCAGTTCAGGAATCTAAGGTGAATTAATAATTATTATAACCGCGATAACAAATAAAAATAGCGCATAAGAATTTGCCGGAGGTTTTAGTAAAAGTTTACCGTATTTGCAATTTTCGATATGTATCTCGTTAAGGAAACCTATTTTACTGTACAGCAAATTGGCAAAAGTCGTGAGCGCCCGTGCATTCAACACTAGGCCTGTGCGTTGAGTCCCATATGCCAGGGCCACATCTCTGGCACATGCCAACTAATGTACAAGGGATCCGGACCAGTTGTCTGAACTGGTAGAGTAGACCACGAGCTTTTCGCAGGATGAGCCGACCGTCCATATACATCGCTGTAAAGAGAATATTCTAAATTAGAAATGGATGTAAATTCTTGGATTTTGTTGGCGTAACGATTTATTTGAACAAAAACTTCCACGTTTATGGCCAGTATACATACTTAGCCGAGCTCCATGCCATGTTACACAACATAATTTACCAGCTGAGAAAGCCAAGAGAGCCAAGAAAAAAGTTAAGATAGATGTACCTAGCCTAGTTAAGTCACCCGGACGAATCATCTAAATAACGAATCGTTCATCAAAATCTACTTAGTAGTTTAAAAGCTACGGCGAACCATACTAAACTAGACAAATACTTACATAGATAAATACATAGTAAGTAGGTATATCATCATCATTATCATTTGCCTTCCTCGAATGGAAGTTTGATGGCCATCACGCGAAAAGCTTCTCTATTTAAAACCGCATATTTTAATTTTGGGTATCAGCCCTGTTCACCCCCTTATAATATCGTCTAACTTAGCACTTGCGTCTCAGGCTACATACCTACACAATATAGCAGACTAATTATTTTACTTAGTCTGCTTAAATCATAGGTAACTCTTCCTTTAGACTTTTTCTTTCATCATCATCATCATCATCATCATCATCATCATTAGCAAGTAGCAACCCATCAACGGCTCAGTACTGAGCGCAGGTCTCCTCTCAGAGAAGGGTTATAGGCCATAGTCCACCACGCTGGCCCATTGCGAATTGGTGGACTTCACACACCTTCGAGAACATTATGAAGAACTCTCAGATGTGCAGGTTTCCTCACGATGTTTTCCTTCACCGTTGAAGCAAGTGATAGTTAATTGCTTAAACGCACTTGACTCCGAAAAGTCAGAGGTGCGTGCGCACCCGGGATCGAACCTGCGACCTCCCGAATAGGAGACCACAGTCCTAACCACTAGGCTATCACTGCTTCTTTCCTTATTCGACTTTGCCTTAGTCGGTTAAAAATTAAATATAGTATTCATTACAATAGATATATTTACCTACACCTATTATAAAATCTCACCTAATGAACTGAAGTGCAGCAACATCTCGTCAGTGTTAAGGTCCTGTGCGATGACGTCATCAGCGTACACGGCGATGATGGCGAGGCAGAGGAACAGATGGAAGTAGTCGGTCTGGTAGTTAGCCCAGCACGCTTCCCACATACGCAGCGCCACCGCTTCCGTGAACTCCCGCTTGAAACACCTAGTCCAAGCAATCATCATCATCATCATCATTAGCAACCCATCACCGCCTCACGACTGAGCGCAGGTCTCCTCTCAGAGAAGGGTTATAGGCCATAGTCCACCACGCTGGCCCAATGCGAATTGGCGGACTTCACACACCTTCAAGAACATTATGAAGAACTTTCAGGTGTGCAGGTTTCCTCACGATGTTTTCCTTCACCGTTGAAGCAAGTGATATTTAATTGCTTAAACTTGACTCCGGAAAGTCAGAGGTGCGTACCCGGGATCGAACCTGCGACCCCCCGAATAGGAGACAGTCAGACACAGTCCTAACCACTAGGCTATCGCTGCTTAGTCCAAGCAATATATTGACTCATTTACTTAGCATGGGAACAATCGGCTTGGCAGCTGCCCACAAGATATTGTAATAACTTGTAGTCGGTTAAAAAACTGCTGAGTTTCTTGCCGTACAGTTTTCAGTTCTCAGCAGAATCTGCTCTTGTCATAAGAGCTACAAGTTGGATTTAACATGAAATAAATAATTGGTACCTAATTTGAATTTTAATAGCCCACTGGCTCACAGAAGTAAGCTGACGATATGTAAACTCCTGTTTCAAAAAATCTTCTAAAGATACATTACCTAATTTATAAAAGGATGGTACAACCAATTAAGACAATTTTTTATTTTAAGAATATTAGCCAAGCTGAACTTTACTTATATATCTCCTCTCCCCTTCCAAATAAGCGAAAAGCTCGTGCAGGAGTGGGTAAGACAATATTGCAACGGGTGGGGATCGAACCTGCGATCTTTCAGTTTTTAGTCTGCACCTTTAACCGTTGGACTATAATTGATGCTATAAAAATTACATAATCCGTAATCGCAAAAATCTAAGTCGATACAAACAATAAAATTGATTAATTGACCACTAATATCTTCATTAGGTAATGATGGAATGGTCACATTATAATATTATTATATACGTGTGTGTACTAAACTTACAATAATATCCATCGATGACAAAAGAGAAGCTCCATAGCGTCAACGTGTTTCTCCAAATGCTTGTAGAAATGTGGCAGCATTATTCTGATCAGCTCACGCAAATAGCTCTGAAAAAGAATTTATTGTTTTGCGTGTAAACTCCGTACTGTGTCGGTAGGTACAATTTATCGGATACTGCTAAAAGAAAAAAGTTTAATTTCTAATCCTTAGGGCCAGTTTCACCTCTATCCGTTAAAGTGTCTAATATATATCTAACAAATAAAATAGCTTTTATCTGCCAGACAAGTTGTTGATAGGCTATCAGGCACTTTATCAGCAAACGGTGAAACAGGCCCTAAATTTTTCGATCGGTACAAAGTTAAAATTAAATGAGAGAACAATAAAGAGTCGCCCCGCTCCCGTCCTGACGGGCCAAATCAATGGGCTGACTAGTGCGAAGGGATAGGAGTTGTAATGTAAGTTAGCGTCGTCGTGAGACCTGAATTGCACTTTATTGTGTGTTAACAAGAGCCGCTATTTATTTATATGATTTTGCGAAAAGAATCTGCATGAACCTGTAGGTACCCAACCTGTACTTTAATATGTATATTCTGATTTCTGTGGTACAGCTTGTATTTCCCAAACAATTTATACAGGCATTATTTAATTCTATGCAAATTGCAAAGTGCTAAATCGTTGCCATTGTCCATCATAAAGGTTTCATAAAATGAATACTTAAAGAATTCTATTAAAAGAAACCTAGCTACGCTTTCATTCGGTCGTGCAGGTTTCTTTGTAGGTATAGCCACCGCGTTGCCTTGCGAAAGATAATTAAAACGCATTTAATAAGACAAAGAGCATTCAACTAAGCAAAGCCTCATATTTTAAGTGGTTGTATAATTGTATTACGTAAAATCTATGTATAAATATAAAATACGTATGCTTAACGGTCGCCTACTGTAAGTGTGACCCTCGTAAAAAAGCTCAGCTGATTGATTCTGTAAAAATCATACGTCGGATCAACGGATTTATCCATATATGGATCGTGATCGTTACAGTTGATAAAAACTGCAGCACCGAAGCCTCAGCATTCTCAGAACTCTTGCACAATCGCGTTTTCATACAAATAGTTTTATCGGTTGCGTCAAAAAATATTTTTGTCTCACATCGATCCTAAAGACTAAAGTAACTATATCAATGATACGTGCTGCGAAAACCATATTTTGACATTAATGCAGTTTAACGATTGATGCAGCTTTTACGGAATCATAGCATAGCATTATTACGGAGCAATTTAACGGGCAAAAAGTAGGCATTCCTGCGGAATCCCATAGGAAATGAGGAGAACACTAGGAGAACCAAAGTTACCGACAATATATCGAGTCGCAAAAGTTGAAGTGGTAATGGGCGGGGCACAGACTCGAATAACCGATGGGCGTTGGGGTCCCAAGTGCCGGAATGATTACCCAGTACCGGGTGACGCAGCGTAGATAGATAGATCTCTGATAGGTGGACGGACGATCTTAGGCTTCACCGCTGGATGCAAGTAGCACAGGATCGTGCTCTGTGGTGATCATTTCAACAGACCTATGTCCAGCAGTGGATGTCTATCTGATTTGATGATGATCATTAAGTAACGCAAAAAGAAATACACAGTTGGTAAGTACTTGTTAGTGATAATTACCAAGTTATTATCCATATCGTTATCGGTGGGCGTGCAGACGAATATCGCACGCTGCATGAGACCAACAAAGCACCAGAACGCCTCCGCTTCACATTTAATTTCGCAGAGAACCGGAGCCAGGAGGTCGCTCATACCTTGCGTATACCTATAGCAAGCAAAATATTAAAAAATAATAAAGAACCCGACTGCTTTAAAGAATATCAATGAAAATATAAATTATCATATGAGATTATCAAATTAAAGGGTTTGAAAAGGTGATAACGAAAATATATTTTTCATTTTCCTAATCACCTTTTCAAACCCTTTAATTTGATCTCCCACTCAATATATATTTGAAGAAAAAAAAATTTTTTGAACACCACATTATGACGTCCTAAACCCACCATTTAGAATTTTTCTAATTTTTATGTTCTCGTTGACACTTGCGATCGCATGGTGAATCTAACAACGTGCCACTTATCAAAATCGGCTCACGCGTTTGGTCTCTAGAGTGCCACAAAGGAACAAACAAACATACATACATACATACATAGACTGATAAACACACCATTCCTTTGCATCGCGCAGTCGGGTGTAAAAAGTAATGGTGAGCAGTGATAGCCTAGTGGTTAGACTGCAGCCCTATTCGGGAGATCGCGGGTTTGACTTTTCGGCGTTATGTGTAAGCAGTTAATTAAACATGCTTCAACGGAGAAGAAAACATCGCGAGGAATCGCACGCCTGAGAGTTCTTCCATAATATTCTCAAAGGTGTGTGAAATCAACCAATTTGCATTGGGCCAGCACGGTGTAAAACCCTTTTCTGAGAGGAGACCTGTGTCAGAAGCCATTGTTAGGTTGCTGGTGATGATTATAATCTGAAAAACTTACCCTAACGCTGGATTATATACAGCGTAATTCAGTAAAATATTCTTCATAATCTCCACATTATAATTGTTTTCGCCGGCAAAAAATGGATTGCCTCGATCAGTTCTCACCACATCTTTCTCTATAACGCTTTGAACATTTTTCCGGAAAACTGCGTGTTGTTCCGGTGTCATTCTTTCTAACCGCCTTTTCATTACGTCGTCATATTCCCTAGTCCTTATCTGAAGTATAACTTCTCTTTCGTCGTAAGTGGAGTTATACGGGTAGCAGTGTAGGAGGAATGGCCAAACTTCTCTCCTCAACTCTTTGTCGAGACCTCCGAAAAATACACATTTCCTTAGAAACAGATCGTCTTCAATCACTCCTTTCGCGTTCATGATCTTGCCATAGAAAAGTTCCGGTGTTATTTTTGGTGGTTTCCCTTCTTCTGGATGCTGCTCGGACTTTTGAACCTCCGGTCGGCACACCATGAAATGCCTGTACGGTAAATTAGGTTCCTCTGAACCTGGAAATAATTTATTAAAAACTACTTCGTCCAAAAATTATTATCAGCTGCGATTTGATAACCTTAATTAAAGAGATAATGATAATTAAATTAAAGAGGGAACGATTTCTGGCCTTTTAAGATAGTGCATGGGTACTATATTACGTTTGCAGTCGTATTTTTCAAATACAAAGAGTAACAAAACCAATTCAGACAGCTTGAATGACATCAATTACCTTCGCCTTAAATTAAAACCCCCTAAACTAAAATCTCCTTCTTCCCCTTCTCTAAATTTAGAGATACCATTTCTTTATTATTCCTGTGAACTCTGCTGAACTCTAGTTTAGTTCGTAAACTAGATAATATGAAATCATCTAGGTCCATTGACTTATATGTATTCTAGGTCAAACTTATTCAACAACGACGTGATGAAAATATTATTAATTTACACGGGCTTTCCATGATCCATTTATCAATATATTATACGAGAGAAATTTTGAAAGTGCCGAACAAATAAATAAATAAACAAAAATAAAAAGGCGAGATTTTATAACTAGAAAACCATTAGGTACGTTTTGTAACCATAATCTTATATTGTAATTTGTAACCTCATTTGTACTAGCCTAGGTACTTTTTAAACAGTTACCCATTTCCTTCTAAATAATAGTTTTTAAAGCAGTTCATTTTAAAATCTTAGCATAGGTTTACTATATTCTACGTATAGATAAATACCTGGAGTTAGTTTAATATTGTGCAGCAAGGAATGCCATCTGTGCAGCACTTGAGCGAGATGATCCAGCCCTCCATGATGGAAGTGCAGTATTTTATACTGGGATTCCCTGGATGCGACGACCAGTTGACCGCACGTGCAGTTGTCATCGTTGAAGAATAACCGTAGTGACCTCATCTGACTGAGGTCCACTGAGAATCTGTAGGAAAATTATAGCTTATAAAGTAACATGACCTCGTAGGTACTTAATTCAACTTGAACCTACCACATGGCAGGCTGTGTGGTGTCAAATCACAGTCGCTTTAGAGTGAGATAATTAGAGTGAGTGAATAGGCATCTTCTAGGCAAGCGCGCTCCATCTTAGGCTGCATCTTCACTTACCATCAGGTGAGATTGCAGTCAAGCGCTAGTCTATATATTTAAAAAAAAAAAATTATGCAAATTTTTTATCCTCACGTTTTTTACTTTTTTTTTGACCGAGCGAAGCGAGGTCTCTGAGTTTACTAGAGCGATTTGCACTTGTCCGTCCGTCCGTCCATCCGTCCGTCCGTCTGTCAGAGCCTTATAACTTTTGAATTACTGGACGTAATTACTTCAAATTTAGATATAATATGTAAACCGATGGCATCCAGCCGAAAATGGCTTAAAAAGTTATAAAAATCTTTATTTCATAGAAGCGAATGCGAAGAAATTTTTTTTTATTTGCGATTCATAGGTTTTCTGTGAATCATTTTAAAGACAATTTGGAACAGAGTACAACCGTATTTTTTTTTTAATTTTTTTCCTAAAATTGACGAAATGGGGGGCTTCCAAAGTGGCGATTTAATACGCTCGCTTGAAGACGCTCTCTGGGAAAATTTTCTATATATTTTCAAGTTGTACTTATTTTCTTACTTCACTTGTATCCTGTACTTGAACAACAAATACTAAAATTATATGAATATTATAAAGAAACGAGATTATTTAATTTTTAATGAGCATCAGTAAATTTCACATAGCTTCACAATAATGCTAATAGATGGCGCAGTCATTAACTATTCCATTGAACTAGGAGTTACGACTACGATTTATCCCAAAAACAGTTTTGCGTCGACCATTATTATTTAGGTACATAATATAATAACATATTATTCAATTAAAATTATTCTTTAGTTAAATATAGAAAGAAAGAAAGAAAATATCTTTATTCACTATAATGGTGACACAGACAAAACTAGTTACAAAGATATAATTTCGTCTGTGACACCACCCAGAAAGGGTGTACAGCTCAGCACTATGCCTTGCGTCATATGCAAAGAAATGCATACAATGCCAGGCGCTGATTTTCAGCTGTGACCCAGGTGACGTCACAGTTTCAAAGTTACAACAGTAAATTAAATCTATGGCAAATTTCGAAGGGAAGCAGTAAGTAAGCAGTCGTGTCAAATACAATCACATTATTAAATAATATAAAGGTATTATCACCAGTGTTAAGGAGGAAGCTTTATACACATATCATATTCTAAACATATAACATAGATAAAAATATTTTATATAATATAGTGCAATAATATTTAAAAGACAACTAAATTGTTCAACATAACATATAAAATTAAATAACTGATATATCTACCATATATATATATGATATAATATCATTTTGTATATTTTCTATTCGCGTCGATAGATGACGATTTGTACAGATGCCCCTAACCCGTTTTCACTCGTTAGTACCTACATAATAATTCAATGTTTTCACTGACGTTCCCTAACCTTTACGGGCTACCTATGATAAGTTATGTGATGATTACTGTCAACTTCTTTATCACGATCCTGTACGGGACACCTAAAAGGACATTGGGACGGATGTTAGGACTTAGGATTGTGTTTTGGAGCTACCTACGTAAAGAGACTCCTACATAGGGGATGATTTAGGTATGTTTGGTGAAAACGGGCATAATAATAATAATGTCAGTTTTGGTCGTCATGTATCGATTGAATGAATAATCATGGGATACCGTTACCGCGAGGTCTCAGTTCGGGGCGAACCACTAGTATATAAAGAACTAGCTTGCCGGCATGCGTTCCAACTTCCAATGCCACATAATGCTTATAAATTATAATATATAGATTTTTTTGGGCCAGGAACCCTCGCGGGCGTCCCCAGAACACTTTACCAAAGTTTCATCACAAACTGATCAATGGTTTCGGAACGATATAGAGGACATTGATTTTTATTTATATTGATATGAACTTTTGGATTTCAATCCGCGAATTACGAAAGCGAAGATTACTCGATGAACTCTTACGATAGAATCGAACCCTCGACTGTAGTATTGTTCAAACTTCAAAGGTAACGCACTGTTTTAATCGTAAAAAGCTGCGCTATTCATCTTTCTTTTTAAAGCACTCCAACGAATACCTACCTATAGCAATGATACTGTAAAATAATTACGTAAATACCTACATAATAAGAGCTCCTAGCTAAGTTTAATATATCTAGCGTAGGAGGTCGTTAGACCGTAATAAAGGCATTCCAGAGGGAACGAGCCCTGAAGGAATGTGAGGATAATGATATACCACTTAGGTTGCGGTGTTGCGCCGAAGAACAAATAAAGAAAAGTATAATTACGGTATTAGCCGTTAGGTTAGGGTTTTGGTTTTATGTTAAGAAGTATTATCTAGTATTTTTTGCTGAAACTGGGCGTCTTACCGATAGATTCTGATGGATCGCGACGATAAGGATATTTGGCCGACGACCCGTGCACCCACCGGCTTCTCCCACCAGTGGGTGCAAGAGGAATTCGGATTTCCCCGTGCACCCACTGCTATAGGGTAGGAATTAAAATGTAAATTATGTAGGTGTTTTGTTGTTCTTTTTATCGTCTTTATGTAATTAACTGATGAATGATACTGACTGAAATGCACAGTCGGATATAATTATGCTTTTGCCAAAAGGGTTACAAAGTAGGTCAAAATCTAGATCACGGGACTCTTTATTACTTTTGTTTTGAAGATCGCTACTAATACTTAGGTAAATTATCATCTTAGCATAGATGCCTACTGTAGGTAATAAGAAGAGCCTTATAAGTATACTTATCTACCTTCTAAAGTAATAGCACAGAGTAAGGACAGTTTCATTATAGTTTTCAGTATATCTCCTCCCTATACTGTGGTAATAGGAAGTTTAAAAGGATGTGGACTAGTTGATGTCGCAATAACAGTAAATATGGCCTATATAAGTAGGTACAGGTAGGTAGCATGCACATTTAAACAACACACATGATAACATAGACTATACGAGCACATTATGCATGTTTTTATCTACGGTATTATAATAGATACATTATTCGTACAGACCTACATATTCGTCATTTTGAATTTGTTTACAAATAACAATCTAGGATTTCTTCGCTAGAGGTATCTACGGTACGAAGACATTTTATGGAAAATCGTGTTTTTAATTGAATTTTGGAGGAGAGCACACTTGCTATGAAAGAGTTCCTCAAGCATACCTATATTTGCAATGCCTGCAAACCTTTCTGCAAACCGAGTTACATAACGAAACATTCGAGACGGCAGCAGTTACTTAGGCAAAGAATCTGAAAACAATTTGAAGCCTCATTAAAATTCAAATGGATCGACGTGATCCCCACTCACCTTCGACATTTCAAAGGTTGTCGTCTTTGTGGTACAGGCGAACTATGAACGCTGTCCGGAAACACTAAATTATGTTTTAACGCTAAGAATTCTGGCGTGGACATCCAATTAGGGTTACCCTCGTCGCATGAACTCAGCGATAGAGATCTCATAAAGCTCCCGGTAACTGAATCAGGGGTCAGATCAACGTTCTCCACATTCGGGTTAGAAATTGTTATGTTTACCGACGTCATTGACTGCGAGCGTACGTGCCGGTCAAAGTCGTATACGGGATCCTTGGAGCTCTCCTTCTCCAACGACACAAATACTTCGTCTTTACTAGAATCAGCTGACTTTACAGTTGGTTTGGAGCTCGAGGATAATAATTCTTGTGTTGTATCGTTTTGCGTGTACCGTGTGTCACTAGATTTAATGCTCTGTTTATCTGAATTGGAATTAATGCTGGTCGTGTCTGAGGAGTCCGAAAACGCATTTTCATTGTTCGTATTCCTCGTCTTCTCCGGAAGAGATTTTTGTCGTGGAATGTCCTGCGGGTTGGTGGGTCTGACGCCGCAATTGATTTCATCGCTGGGGCTGGTCTCGACAGCCGAAGGACATTTTGTCAAAGTGGAGTTCGGTATCCAGTTAAGGAAGAGCGTCGGTCGCTTCGCTTTATTGTGTTGGTCTGTAAACACCTTGGTGGTTACGGTCAAATATCCCGGATGGTGAACGATGTCTAACTCGTGCCTCGCGATCGTCGGCGGATGGACGCACACGTTGTTCTTGCAAAACAATATTTCATTGTCCACATAATCCGGGGGCTCCTCGTTATCATCGAACTCGATGCCGAGGAAGTAGCTTGAAGCGCGTCTTATGAGCTCGGGCAGCGGCATAGTGGTTTACATCTCTGATATTGCGCCTCGGTGTTATCACTCGGTCGCGTCGAGCCCTTTTAAACGCGGTGGGAGTACTACGCGACGCGCATAAAAACACCCACGCTGAGTGAAATGTGTTGATAACGCGGTATTGATCGGTAAATCCCTCAGCTCGCGACTCGCGACGGTCGCTAACGTCAGTTGTGACACAATACCTTCTGTGTATACTTTGACCTATGAGCGTTGAATTGAAGCGTGAATTGATTATTACATGTACTTTAATATCAATTATGTGTACCTGCTTACCTACCTATATTTTAATGAGAAAGAGAAGATAATACTTAATACATAATATACTAGTGGTTCGCCCCGAACTGAGACCTCGCGGTATCCCATAATTCCCATAAGGTAGTTTTAACTATATTATATTGTAATTAAAACGCGCCGAATCTGATGACGTCAATCGTCATCTGCTTTCGTGGATGGGATGCATATTTACAATATTAAAGACAGCGCCATCTAGTAACAGTATAGTGAAGTTTTGTTAAAAACATTGATGAATAGAATAGAATAGAATAGAATAGAATAGAATAGAAATATTTTTTATTCAAATAAACTTTTACAAGTGCTTTTGAATAGTCAATGAATCTACCACTGGTTCGGAATGCCTTTCCTGCCGAGAAGAACCAGCAAGAAACTCGGCGGTTGCTCTTTTCAAAACAGATTTACAATACAGTAAATACTATGCTATATATGCAGTGTTTCCACAATGAGGAAAGTTCCAAAAATGCATACAGACTAACTTCTATCTTAAGATGGGCAGACATAAAGTAGCCCCATTCCCGCCGGTGGAACCCGTTCACGATGCCCATTAAAACTCAAATAATTTCGTTTCTTTATAATATTTATCTAATCTTAGTATTTGTTGTTCAAGTAGGTACAGAATATAACTCAAATTATGTGTAAGTTTCAAGTTTTAAAACAAAGTGGTTTTAGAAATCTAGCCTCGAATACAATCTCCACTTTGAAAGCCCCCCATTTCGTATGGGAGTCCCTGAAATAAAGATTTTTATAACTTTTTAAGCCATTTTCGGCTGGAGGCCATCGATTTACATATCATATCTAAAATTGAAGTAATTACGTTCAGTAATTCAGAAGTTATAAGGCTGTGACAGACGGACGGACGGACAAGTGCAAATCGCTCTAGTAAACTCAGAGACCTTCGCTTCGCTCGGTCGATTATTATGATGCATGATGGTAGGTATTAAGAAGTGATTTTATAAAGTTTTTTTTAACTGGGTAGAGATTGCGCTTGACTGTAATCACACCTAATTGAGTAGGTTATTAGTGATGATGCAGCTTAAGATGAAGCACTCCTGCCCATCTCCTCCCTACGTATTAGGTAATAGTTAGGTTACCTACATAATGCATTTATAACGATTAAACAACTATTAATTATTAGTAACCAATTTTATTCAAATCGATCCAGTCTTGTTGTGAATTAGAAAATGGGGACGTTAAGGGAATATAGTTGAACCGGGGGGGGGTTCAACTATATTCCCTTAACGTCTCCATTTTCTATTTCTCATTTTTCGTCCCCTGCAAGTCAAACTCGTCGAATCCTAATAGTTTCCGAGAACTTTGCTTATAGATCTTTCTAGGTTAGTCAGTCTTTGTTTTTGGGATGTTTGGTTTTAAAGGAGTTAGGGGAGAACCTCTAACCAGCGCCCAACTCCTTGCCCCTTCTCCCTCTAACCTAAGCAACGGTAAAGGCAGCTGCGGTCCACTACAGCCTTTGTTATTTATTTTTAAACAGCTATCACAGCCTTCGTGGTTTTTTTTATAAACATCCAGAAACACTTGCACCCGGAAATCCTTACTATTGGTCAGGAGGCTGTGGCGGGCCGCGGGAGCGGAACGGAACGAAACTCTTTCACTCGGTAACAAATGGACTGATATAGGTCGAATATTGTGACAATACCGAATTGTCCAAACCCGACTCCACGTCGACTGCCCTACCCCTAGAGTGTTTTTATGAAGCGCGAAGCCAAAAGCTTGCGAAGGAGGTCCTGAATGAAGCGAGCCTACGAAGGTCGAGTATAGGTGAAGCTGAATGAAGGGGCGACGGAGCGAGTCTTCTGGCGTAGCCCATGTGATTTGTAGCTTCGCTCCGCTCCACTCCTGCCACAGTCTTCCTGGTTATTTTTCTATAACAATCCATAAATACTTACAGCCCGAAATCCGTACTGTTGGTTAGGTTAGAAGGATGTGCTGGGGTAGAAAGAAAAGTCTAAGCCGGCCCCTACTCCATCCCCCCTCCCTCCCACTCTTTTTCCACCTTCTTCGCCTCCCTTTACTAAGCGACGTTTTGCCCAAATTTCGGCAAGACTAACCTAAATAAAAAACCGCCCAACTGCGTGTCGGGCCACGCGCAGTGTAGGGTACCGTAGTTGCAAATCAAATATTATTGCTAACCTAGGATAGTGCTTTTATTTTATTAATTATTAAGAATATTGAATATATTTTGAGTTCCATGGTTTTTCGCGGTTCACTTCTAAAAAACAGATATATAACTCCTTAACTTGTGAACCCTCCTTAGCCGTGATAGTTTTCCTATAAAACTCTTTATATAAACTACTGCTGTGAATTTTTTCACGTATCCTATAAACAAGCATTTAACTGGCAGGCGTGGGGGGGGGGGGGGCATTTGACTAATTAAAATTAGCATCCTATAACATCATACTTCACAAACGTATCCCTGAATCCCTGATCTAATCTGAAATGAAAAATGGTGTTCCCATACCCACAATATTTTTGAAAGACCTATTCAACGACACCCCACACTATAGGATAGACGAAAAAAAATTCATCCCCACTTTACATGTAGGGGAGGTAAGTATTCTAAAAAAATTATTTTCACAATTTTATTTCGGACGGACGGACAGACGGACAGACATGGCGAAACTATAATTGTTCCTTGTTTACTACGGAACCCTAAAAACAAGATTAAAAAATTATATTTCGTAGACTCAGGATTCGACGAGTTTCCCTGGCAGAACCGCCATAAAATGATACGTGCTAACTTGTACTAAATATACATTGTACAACCACAAACATCATAGAGAGGGAGCCAGCACGTTTCAGACCTTCGTTATTTTATAAAAGCTGAAAATTCCTCTGCGTATGTTCCCAATAGAGATAAGAACGATCGCCGACTGTGAAGTTTGGATCTTGGTGGCTTTAGGAGATATCAGGTAGTAAAGGTGCATAAATTCTGAGGATACTTTCGTCATAGTATAAAAGCTGAGTTTTACATAATATGTTACTTGGGGACCTATCAGAAGATGTTTCCTCAGCAGTCAGACACTTCAGATAGTTCCTCCCCGTGTCAGACACCCTTAAAGTATAGTAAATTATGAGTATACTTTCGTCATAGTACAAAAGCTGAGTTTTATATATGTTACTTGGGAACATATCAGAAGATGTTTCCTCAGCAGTCAGACACTTCTGATAGTTCTTACGCCCTGTCAGACGCTTTAAAAATCTGCCGTAGGTAGGTAGGTACCTAGGCGAACTTTGAAGAAACCATACATTTTTACGGGATATAAAGTAGCCTGCGTGCTAACGTGCTGGCTCCCGGTCCATCACAAGCAATCATATAGTATTTTACATAGACTATTTATTAACTCTTTTTTTATTATTTCTGAGTTCTTTTTTGGAAAATTTTAAGTTGACGAGTATAATGAAGCTTAATTTTTTGTAACAAAATATTTTTGCTATGGATTTTGTAAATGATTTCAATATGAATAATTTTAGAAGATCGACATGCCTAGAATGGATGAAGTGAACCACATTTTGTAGAAACTATTGAACTAATGAAATGAATTTTTGTTTGAAACGGAGAAACTTATTTTGTAATGGTGGAATTGGGATTTGAAGAAACGGAATTTTGGAAAGGATCAGAAAAACTATGGACTATGGCTCAAACGCTCGCCGCGCGGAGCCACTAAACAAACGAAGAAGAAGAGTTCTTTTTTGTATTTCTTCTGTACCAAAGAGACAACAATAGTACCTACTCCATGGAACGAGGAATTACGACTCTTGTTGTTCCTGTGATTACGACAACCTTTGACAAATGAACCACGGGACCAGTAACGCGCCTAATGCTACGAACAAAAAAGTCTGCCACTTTTGGTGCGGGGGGGAGGAAACACTACATACACAGAACTGCACACATTATCAATTCCATTTGTGTCATTATGGCACACAAAAGACAAAATCTCCAACACTATTACATTTACGCACACATATAGGTTAAATACAGTGTAAGACAGACAAATTAATTGCGATGCTACCATATCGATATTTTATATCGATAGTTTTCCTAAGAAAAACAGAAAATTTCCTAAGCAGCAAAACGCACTCAAACAAAATTTTAATCATCTAACTCTTTACTTGGTTAGCGTAACACGTCTTTTTTAGGGTTCCGTAGTAAAACAACTACGAACCCTTACAGTTTCGCCAAGTCTATTGGTACTTACTGTGGTAAGTTAGAGACTATAATCATTATATTATAACTAGCAAAAAGCTGAGCTTTGTGAGAGCTCGCGTAGTTTTTCTAACGGGTAATAATTTTTACGTTAATGGTTATAAAATTATATTTTCTTTGACAGATAACACATTTGGATATGAAATTAAATTACAATGTTAAATCACAAATCCATAGGCGTGATAGTTTTTCAGCGAAGTGTACCACAAAATGTACAGTTTGTGGGATAGTGATAGGTCTCGCTCCGCTCTTAAAACTATTAAACTTACTAAAACTTATTAACTAACTATACTAAAAATTATCTTAAAACTTGCTCCTCCGCATCATATGCCGATGCCGTGACAACTTATTCAATAAAATCATAATAATATAACGTAAAGAGGAAAACATTAAAAAAATGCAATATTTATATTTTTTAATCATTACACTTTTTAGGGGTTCGAAGTAAAACAACACGGAACCCTTATAGTCTAGTCAAGTCCGACCGTCTGTCCACCTAAACATTCGAACCGATTAGGGTACTCTCAATTTACACAATATAGGCTATATATTTTATCCTTAAAACTTAAA
Organism: Oeneis ivallda; assembly: GCA_029955525.1. NCBI lineage: Eukaryota > Metazoa > Arthropoda > Insecta > Lepidoptera > Nymphalidae > Oeneis > Oeneis ivallda. Next base: position 20,127,727 of record JARPMR010000013.1, on the reverse strand, counting down.
AAGTTTCCGCTAAAATCAACATTTAGTTAATAAACAATACATTAGCGTTCGGCATAAGTTAAATAAAATTGAAGGGAGCTTTAATATATACATATCAATATTCCGATATTTTTGTCGAATTTATTTAATGTAATGAATTGGTTCATTTACATTTTATTAGGGCGAGCGGAGCGAGACCTATAACTATCCCACAAGCTGTACATTTTGTGGTACACTTTACTGAAAAACTATCACGCCTATAGATTTGTGATTTAACATAGTAATTTAATTTCATATCCAAATGTTATCTGTCAAAGAAAATATAATTTTATAACCATTAACTTAAAAAAATTCTTTTCAAAAAACCGACTTCTAACGCCACTACAAAGTATAAAAATAATTTTAGTTTGTCCACGTTTGTTGAAGTCGAAAATTATTTTTATACTTTGTAGTGGCGTTAGAAGTCGGTTTTTTGAAAAGAATTTTTATTTCAAGCTTTTAAGTGTAGTAAGTATCCTATGATTAAGGAGCTAGGACCTGGAGCTCCATGATGTAGTCCATACTTGTTACCTACAATAATAATTCGTAATCGACATTTCCTAAATCTCTTTATTTTAGGTGAGCAATATCCCTGCAGCATCAGGCTTGAGGAGTTGAAGGTGAAAATTTTTATGGGACCATTTCGCAAACATCCTCTGTCGATTAAAACAAAAATCACGCGAATCGGTCCAGTAATCCTGGAGAAATCGGTGGACATACATAGAAAAAAAAGAACCTCCTCCTTTTTGGAAGTCGGTTAAAAATTATTACCCGTTAGAAAAACTACGCGAGCCCTCACAAAGCTCAGCTTTTTGCTAGTTATAATATAATGATTATAGTCTCTAACTTACCACAGTAAGTACCAATAGACTTGGCGAAACTGTAAGGGTTCGTAGTTGTTTTACTACGGAACCCTAAAAAAGACGTGTTACGCTAACCAAGTAAAGAGTTAGATGATTAAAATTTTGTTTGAGTGCGTTTTGCTGCTTAGGAAATTTTCCTCTTTAGTTTATTGCTTGCTGATGAATTTCGATGCTTCTTCAATGAGTAATAATTTTTTTATCGTTATCGATCCGCACCGCAGTCACATCACTTTTACTAAATTTAAAAGTTTGCAACCTTGTGCACTATGTAATAAAATCTAATTTTGCAAAATGATAGGGTGTATAGTACGAGATCTGGCTGCAGAATATACATCTACGATGTTGCCTATCAAAATGTGACCGCTAGTATTTTTAATTAAATTAGGTACCACTGTACTTTATTTGTACTACCGTACGTATGTTTGTTGTTGTTGTTGTTTGGTGGTCATTCTGTTACTACCGGTGCAAACAGTAGTAGAAACGACTTAATAACTATGTACTCCAAAAGAAATCTTCCTTTTCAAAATGATAAATTTTAAAATTACAACAAAAATCAATATTGATGAAAAACAAAACCCCTTGGTTTTTACTTATATAACTTGGTTGGTTTACTTATATAAAAGAAAATATTAGATTTTATTCAAGTATTCAACCGTCTGTTACATAATAATTAAACATTTAAGCAAATTAAAAATTTAAAAAATGTATCTTATATTTCCGTGACTCTTATTTAAAAAATCATCGGAGCCCTCATTTACACTATCATGGCAGCTATCACTTTCATTGCTACAAATATCAGATTCGTCGACATTATCGGAAGATTTGTTCATGAAATCACATAGCACACTCTTAACTTGCGTGGGAGTTGAGTCTCTCAGGAACCATGTTGGTTTTAGAAAACTATCTAATAGCAGCCAGCCATTATTTTCGCGCAAAATCTGATACATTCCGACTCAGTGGCATTTAAAACATCGAATTAACAGATTGTCCACAAAAAATGTTGTTTGAAAGATTTCCAGAACGGTGGAATGTGCGTTGAGTCTAAACCTTTAATTCTTTTTATGTTGCGTTTTTTATGTTATAATAAAAATATCGCAGCTGTTCAGTTGAGAACACTAGCATTCGACGCATGCGCAGTGACTTTAAATCATCGCGGTCGTACAGCTGGCAATCGCTATCCTCGTCTGACTAGTTATGTATACGCGCTAACTCTCTTTCACTCTACATTAAATTAATATTTACCATCTTTAACAACCAGCAACCCTTATTTGCGGCCAGATTTAACTAAGCAATCGTATATCATAATAAACAGAAATAATTAGCTTTAATTTGATATAATATAAATAATAAATATACGTTATGAACGTATAAATGTATCAAAATCATACCTGTATAATTGGCTGCGAAGAGGTGCGGCCAAGTGCACAACGGCATCCGTGATTTTTCAGTCTTTTTATAGGTATATTGCCGTGAAGAGGACGATATTTTATTTAAAAAATCAGTGAATGAATTTTTTTTCCGAAAAATCAATTAACAATAATTTAATTAAAAATAATAGCAACCACATTTTGATAGGCAACCTGGTAAATGTTCTCTTCATCATAAATATATATGTAAAAATTTGGTTTATAGCAAACCCTTGATGAGTGCATTCTTGAGAGTGAATTCTGCAGCCGGATCTTAGACTAGTAGTCTCGTGTACACAGTTTTGCTTGTCAATTTGTTTTTTGTTATTCATTTTTCGAATCTGAACCTAAGTTCTATGTAGTGATGGTTGAAATTGCTATACAAGAGTAAAATAGTAGTAAGTAGTCTCGTGTTGTACTTGCGTGTTCAAATTTAAACCTTATTTGTAGCAATCAAAGGTTGAAATTGTTTAAAAAAGAAACAAAAAGTAGTCTCGTGGGGAGTGTGGTTACGTCACAACTCAACTTACGATTATCACTCCGATTTTAACGAGATATTACGTACTAGATCACCTAAACGATGAAATTCTCGATTATTATTTATGATATTACTTTAAATATTTTTAATAGAAAGAAAGCATGTATCACAATAAAAATACTTCCAAATGGAATGTAATTCCCTATTTTTGTAAATTTGAGGTATTCATCTTATTCCTGCACATGTTAAGCGCTCAGATCAGCATTATTCACGGAGCACCTACGAGTGCGAAAACGATTCATGTAATGATATAATCGATTCGAAAACAGTTTTTATAAGTGCACAAGATTTGAATCCATTACATTGTGGCAGAGGGGAAGGATCTTGCGAGGCGAGTCCATGGACTTATGAACAAACAGGACCGAGTACTCGCAGCTGAAAAGCGAGCCGAGCGAGATAGCTAGTACAGAGGCCGTGTGTCCCTTTCTAACAGGGTGACAATAAGATTTTCGATATATGTGAGACAAATTCAATCTTGCAATCTTCCTACTAATTATAAGTTTATTATAAACACAATTATTGAAGCTTTTCATTAGCAATGGGGATTAGGGATTGGGATTAGGGATTAGGGATTGATTACGAAATAAATAATACAAATACCGCCGCACGATCGGTATATTTACCAAAATCTTAGGTTAGGTAAGGCTTGTACAGAAATTCTGTTCTATTGGTATGAAATGAAACATTAAAATAATGAAAATTGTAATAATAATAATAATAAGCTTCACGGACGCTTTTATCGGGCCCTCCATGGGCCTGATGTTGACTTTGAAGCGTCCGTGGCCTGGCTGCGCTTTGGTGACCTCTTTGGGGAAACCGAAGGGTTTGTATGTGCAATTATGGACGAGGTCATGATGACGAACAATTACAGAAAATACATAGTGAAGGATGGAACGGTAGACATATGTCGGGCATGTCGCCGTCCTGGAGAAACTATCCGTCACATTGTCTCTGGTTGTTCTCATCTGGCTAACGGCGAATACTTACACAGACATAACCAAGTGGCCAGGATTATCCACCAGCAACTTGCCTTGAAATACAATCTTGTGGAATCGGAGGTACCGTACTACAAGTATGTGCCCGACCCAGTTCTTGAAAATGGTCATATCACACTGTACTGGGATCGATCTATCATTACAGACAGGACTATTGTAGCCAATAAGCCTGACATAGTGGTGATAGATCGATCAGAGCGCCGTGTAATGATTGTTGATGTTGCTGTCCCGCATGACGAGAACCTCGTGAAAGCCGAGAAAGAGAAACTCACCAAGTATCTCGACTTGGCGCACGAGGTTGTCGCCATGTGGAATGTAGACTCAGCAATCATTGTACCGATAGTCGTCACCGCTAATGGTCTTATAGCCAAGAGCCTCGACCAACATCTTTCGAAGCTCTCGTTGGGTAGCTGGGTCAAGGGCCAGATCCAGAAGGCTGTTCTCCTGGACACGGCTCGCATAGTCAGGAGGTTCCTCTCTCTGGGGCCCTGACCGCCGGTTGCTTGGACCCTGTTCCCGAGGCCGGTGGACCGCTATTTTTTATATTTTTAAATGTTTTTTTTTTTATAATCAAATATTTAAAAATGTAAATTATATGATATAAATGAAATAAATGTAAATAATAATAATACAAAAGTAAGGAGTAAGGGACCATCGTAATCGGCATCTGCATCGTACGTATTCGGCCCATCACACAATACTAGAATTTAAAAATTCATGGTCAACATAGTTGTAGATTTAGCCTTCACGTTTTAACGGGTTGCCGCTCGAAAAAAATAGACTAGATAAAAATTTATATTTTCTTTTTTGTTAAGAAATATATCTATCGAAATTAATGCAATTAAATACGGTGACTTAAAAATGTTAAAATAAAATTAAAACATAAGTGTCTCAACTGATTTTTTAGCCAAAATCTTTGATCAAAATCATTTTTTTAGGCTGGCATGAATGAAAGAACGAGACACACGGCCTCCGTTGTTACTATCTCTCTCGGCTCGGGTTAGCCTCTGTGTAATGCGCAACAGGAAATATACTTTATCTACTTGTTATAAGGTTCATTTTCGTAAATACAAATTTTCCAAGTGATCAGTTCTGTTTGTATATGGGCGAGTTCAATTACGGTAGTAAATATCATTCGTCTATGACGACAACCGACCACAGACCAGGGCCCTGATTCTGTAACTCAGTGGCTATCAAAAACTGATAGCCACTGACATATATTTTTTATCCATTGAAGGTTTGCTACGAAAATGATACTTTTATTTTCATAGCAAACCTTCAACGGATAAAAAATATATGTCAGTGGCTACCATTTTTTGATAGCAACCGAGTTAACAGAATCGGCCCGGAACAACAAGACTACCGACTACTTCGACTATAGAAATATCATCTATGACCTACCTGCTGTCTGTGACAAAGAGTATATTTCACGTTAGACGTAGTAGCAATTCCTAGTTCCATGGTTTCACTACGATTAAATCCGTTTGTGCCTTTATCGATAAATTATCGATAAAGCAAAGAGTATAATAATATTGGAGAGGCACTAACGGATTTATATAGTTGGGAATTGGGATTTATCATTTAGGTTAGGTATTTTAGTTGATATAGTGTACAGTGTACACTTGCTTGTAAAAAAAGTTCCCTAATTTTACTAATATGGTAACAACAATTGAACAAAACACAAATAAACCTTTAACCATATTTCTAACGATTTGAAATAAAAATTTTGCAATCTAAAATTGCGTGATAGGAAACAGCATTCGTGGTTTTTTGTTTTGCTTCAAAAAGCCGCGCGATGGCGTTTCCGTTTGCAAATTGCACTCATGGTAGGTAGGAAATACATGGAGGTGCCCTACCTACGAAAATTGGGTGCATACCTACAGAAAAAATCTCATAAAATGGCCGCCCATTAGGGAGTGTGCTTCGAAACTATCGACATCGATAAAGAGTGAAGCGATAATCGAGCACTTATGTATAGGTACGTAGTATTTATAGGTAATAATAATTACGTAACATACGTTTGTACTCTATCAGGTACCTATTATTCGCGTGGATTTAGGTTTTGTAAAGATCTTGGAATATCCAAACAGTTTCGCTGCCGTTTTGTGAAATTGAACGAGATCACCAGATATAAAAAAGTACTTTTTATTAGATGCAAAACTGATTTTTCAGACCATTTTAACTCATTTATAAATTACAATATGTATCAATCGTTTGTTAATTAAAAACCACTATTTATTTTCAAAGAAAGCAAGAGCAACTAGCAAAATATGTTGTCTAATAATAAATGAAATAAAACACAGCAGTGTATGATTGATAGGTATGTATTTATTATTTAATTGATGAAAATAGTGTAAGTACACATATTTTATTGATATTACGATTTTTTAACTATCGAAATGGGAAACTTTTTATGAAGCGAACCAAACCAATTTTCATTCGTTTCTGAATAAAATTAAGTTAGATAGAAAACTCCTTTGCAACACTGCATCGTTTATTTTAGTACCATGTTATTGTTAACGGAATCTTAGGTCTAAATATGTTTAAATCACACTTTTTATGGGCATCAATTAGTCATTAGTGTTGTGCTCAGGATCATTCCAAAAGTATTTTCTGTGTCGTATTTAATGGGAACCTCAATACAAAAAGGTTATATGGTTTAAGTATACGTACGTTTCAAGTTTCGTTTTACCATTTAAAATTGGTTTCATCAATTTCCTTTAATAAAACTTAATTTAAAATTTTAATTTATTTTTCCATTAATTCAAAATTTCCTTGCAGTGAACCTGCGATATATTCAACAACTTAGGTTTAATTTTCCAAGTCAGAACGTATATAGTTTATGTACCTCTCATAAAGATTGCTGCGGTCCTCTTGAATCTGTACGAGGATTTTTTTCTGTTAAATCATTGTTTGTATTAGCTGGGGTTTTCTTGAACAATTGAATATTTATTTGTTATGAGGAACGCAATTCTTAATTCTGCCATCTTTTATATCAGCTTTTATTAATTAGTAATCTCTTGTAAGGATTATTATTAAATCAACCTCTTGCTCTTACCGCAGAAAATAAATGTATCATACGATCTTTTCATATTAATTTATGTAGAGGGATGTGTTTCAATATATTTATATTTTCCACGCCTATAGCATGCATCCATTTTTTCTCTAAGTTTTAATTAGCTGGAAATCTGAAGATAAGAAGTATATTAGTAAAATCTATACTGATATTATAAATGCGAAATGTGTCTGTCTACCTGTCTGCTACGTTTAAACGGCCCATATTTTTAATTGTTTTCGATGAAATTTTGTACCTACTTATAGAGATAGAATCCTGCAAAATTGAGTAGTTTCCAAAGGAAAAAAATCTTAAACGACAGCAGAAAACATGGACATTATCATCTATTATATAGAGGGATTAGATTCTAGCATATATTATTTATATGAAGTATTAAAATAACCGGACAAATGATATAAATTTCAACTATAAACACCAAACTTCTTGTATTATCTGATATGGTGATGAGCAGTAATGCATTAGAATTTATTCAAGTCGTTTAACGTCACCTATAATAATATCGACAAGTCGATACTCCATTGACACAAATAAACAATGGACATCCCTAAGGCTCATGTTTACATTACATTACATAGAGTGTTGTACATAACACTCATAAAATGGTGGATGGCACCCGGCTTGATTAGTAATTACTTTATATACTTCATCTCCATCTATTTCCTACCTACCATGATTGCACTACGTATTAATTTGATTTGACGCATGCGCCGCACATTGCAATCAGCTGTCAGAAAGAATTTATTCACGTAAAAACAAAATTATTTGTGTCTTTAGATATTTCCCGTCAATATGGCGGGGCAAAATCCAGGATCGCCGACTGACTTTCAATATTTTTACGAGGATGAAGTGTATAAAATCAACAACCGTGGTCAAGTGGTCTTCGGTCTTGTTTTGGAGAACTATGAAGCCAACTCAAGTGATCAGGAGAGCGACATAGAAACACCTATACAAAAAGGAGAAATTCGCGTTGTCTGGCATCCTTCAGGCACCGAACGAGTTATTTCGGAGAAGTCTGTAAGTCAGATCAATCAATCTTTATGTCATTTTTTACGCAGAAAATCATACGCTCTGGTGCGTCTTCAAAAGAAACTTAAAAAATTTAGCAGCAGATATAAGTTCATTGTCAAGATGTTTTGCTTTATGCAACAACTTACCTACCAATATACTTTACAGCTTTGGATATACAAATACCATGAGTGTATTATAAAAATGACCCATCTTAGTTCATAATTTGTGTGATAGGTACCCACAAAAAATTACATTTTAAGAATTCCACTTGTTTCTAGATCTTTTTACTCACAGTTCTAACCATAATTTAAACTCTTACCCAGCTCTGAATAGAATAGAATTAGGGATGGGCCGAAATTCGTTTCACATACAGTTTAACAGAATTTCGGCAGCTTTAACTTGTTTTTAATTTGTGTCTAAGTGATGTCTTAAAATGAGTATTTGAATATTAGTTTTTAATTTGATGCCTTAACATGGGTAGCATAAGTATGTCATGAACTCTTTAAACATTTCTGTGGTGGTGTTGTGTGATACAGGTTGTTACGTTCCCTCAAATATGGTTGAGCAAAGCAATGGCTGGGTCATGCGTCATGCTCGTGAACGGGTGCCACTGGCGGGAATGGGGCTACTTTATGTCTGCCCATTTTAAGTATAGAAGTTAGTTGGTATGCATTTTTGGAACTTCCCCTCATTGTGGAAACTGCATCCATAGCATAGTATTTATTGTATTGTAAACTTGTTTTGAAAAGAGCAACCGCCGAGTTTCTTGCTGGTTCTTCTTGGCAGGAAGGGCATTCCGAACCAGTGGTAGAATCAGACGAGGGTATTATATAGATATCCGGTACTCGCTTTCGGGGGTGGGGAGGGGTGGGGAGGGGGGAGAGGGTGCCCCCCCTTTTTGTTCCCCCCACCGGAAAGGCATAGTTTTTTTTATGAATTTTTAAAAATCTCATTTTGAGGTTATGTTTTCATGCATTTACAACGCGTGCAGGGGCGGGAAGGGGAGGGGGATGGGTGGGGAGGGGGGAGGGTGCTCCCCTCTTTGTTCCCCCCACTGGAAAGGCGGTATTTTTTTATGAATTTTTAAAAATCTCATTTTGAGGTTATGTTTTCATACATTTACAAAGAACCTAAGTGTATAAAAATATTTATGTTCTAACCCAACCTAATTTAATTTCAAACTAATAGAACCTAAGTGCCCGGCCTGCGGCCGGGCACCGCTTATATTTATGTTCTAACCTAACCTAACCTACCTTTAGGTTTTCCATAGTCCAGTGGTTAGAGGTAGCTTAGAACCCCTACAATTTAATTTTTCATTTCAAACTAATAGAACCTAAGTGCCTGGCCTGCAGCCGGGCACCGCTTCTATTTATGTTCTAAAATCTAACCTAACCTAACCTACCTTTAGGTTTTCCATAGTCTAGTTGTAAATAAAACAATTATTGAAATAATTATATTTTTATTTTATTTTATAAACATGTCGATTTGCGTTCCGTTTCACGCGTTAGTTTGATTTTGACATTATCAACCTCAAAATGAGATTTTTAAAAATTCATAAAAAAAAACTATGCCTTTCCGGTGGAGGGTACAAAGAGGGGAGCACCCTCCCCCCCCCCTCCCCACCCATCCCCCCTCCCCTTCCCGCCCCTGCACGCGTTGTAAATGTATGAAAACATAACCTCAAAATGAGATTTTTAAAAATTCATAAAAAAAAACTATGCCTTTCCGGTGGGGGGAAAAAAAAGGGGGGGCACCCTCTCCCCCCTCCCCACCCTCCCCACCCCTCCCCACCCCCGAAAGCGAGTACCGGATATCTATAGCCAACCCTCAGACGATTCAAAAGCACTTGTAAAAAGTTTATTTGACTAAAAAATATTTCTATTCTATTCTATTCTATAATATTATGTTGTTATTGGCTGAGTTTGATGTCAATTTATAGTATTTGTTCTAAATATCTTGTTTTTGTTTTTGAATAAATTATATTCTTGATTTTCATGTTGAAAGAGTTGATAGATATAATTAATAAAAATATGTTCATTGAAATGATTGAAAACCAATTTAACAATTTCTATTTTATTTTATGAAAACCAAACCACTCATACCACTCCTACCTATCTTAATTAAAATCAACATCATTCCACTCATACCTATCTTAATTTAAATCAAAAAGTAAAGATAATAGAAATGGATTATAATAAATAAAGAAAAGAATTGAATTGAATTGATAATTTTGCATCTCTTTACTGGTTTTCTATTTCACCTATGTATATATTATTTTGGATATTACATGGTATTGGTATTACATGGAAATTCATCAGCAACCCATCAACAGCTCATTACTGAGCGCAGGTATCCTCTCAGTGAAAGGTTACTTATAGGCCATAGTCCACCACACTGGCCCAATGCAAATTGGCAGACTTCACATACCTTTAAAAACATAAAAAAAACTCAATTGTGCAGGTTTCCTCACAATGTTTTTCTTCACCATTGAAGCTTGTGATATTTAATTTCTTAAACACAGTTAGAAAAGCCCCCGAATAGGAGACTGCAGTACTGACCACTAGGTTATCACTGCTTTGCTTACATGGAAATTACATTGATCTAAATATATAAAGAATAGGAAAAGGTGACTGACTGATTGTCTGACTAACTGATCTATCAAAGCACCGCTCAAACCACTGGATGGATCAGGCTGTTTTGCATACAGATAGGTATTATAATGTAGGCATAAGGCTGCTAAGAAATGGTTTTCGAAAATGCAACCCCTAAGTGGGTGCAATAGGGGGTTTGAAAAAATCAAACTCAACGTGAGCGAAGCTGCGGGTAAAAGCTATTTACCCATAAGAAATTAACTGTTTTTCTATCACAAAATTAAACTTCTTAAAAGGAACATGCCCAGAATAGTCAAGAGCAAATTGTTAACACATTAACATCACATTAATCCCTAAACATATCACAGAACATGAGCACAGTCACATTGTTTATTCTTATACTGTCAAGATGTTTCGGAGAAATGCATAACTGCCAAATTTAGTGGGGCGTTCAGGACATTCTTATGTTTAATTTTTACTTTTTCACTTGTATGGTTTCAAGCAGTGATAGCCTACTGGTTAGTACTGCGGTCTCCTATTTGGGGGGTCGCAGGTTCGATCCTGGGCGTGTGCTTCTGGCTTTTCTAAGTTAAGTGTGTTTAAGAAATTAAATATAACAAACTTCAACTGTGAAGGAAAACATCGTGAGGAAACCTGCACACCTGAGAGTTCTCCATAATGTTCTCAAAGTCCACCATGCTGGCCCAATGCAAAGTGTCTGAAGTTTGCCAATTTGCATTGGGCCAGAGTGGTGGACTATGGCCTATATCCCTTCTCTGAGAGGAGACCTGTGCTCAGTAGTGAGCCATTGATGGGTTGCTGATGATGTTTGTTTCATTGTCAGTGCAGTAAGAATGTTCTACACACTGTGCTTAGCGCGTTGCTTTTGCCTTTCTTACCAGAAACCACTTCTGTTTTCTGTTACTGTCTTCATCCTGGGAATTGTTCCCGCAAGTAGGCGATGATTCGCCCGTTTTGCGTGATTCTAGTGGTATGGCTGCCAGCCAGATTACTTCAGCTTGTCAAGCTCACTCCTGAATCCAAGCAGAATCCATTTGTTCACCTTTTCTGGTTTAAAAGGTGAACAAATGGTTTCTGCTGGCGATTGTCTAAAAATTATTCCATTGATCGTATTCTGTCACGTCAAAGTAAAATAATCCGTGATGTATTGATTTAAAGTCCCAAATTCAGTATAAACGATTTTAATATGGAGCGTATTCTGTACGTAAAAACGTATAACTATGCATACACGAAATTGATCTCTAATTCAATGCTGTTTAAATGGTTTATTTTACTTTGATGCTAATGTCATCGAATAAGAATATGATCAATGGAAAAACTTTTAGACTATCGCACCCCTGATAAGGAAATATTGATTATTGCAATTTGTAGCAATTGCAATAATCGCTACTTTTATGCTTCGGAGGCAATTTTTTGAGTTTACCACTAAACTAGGTAATGCCCGCGACTTCCGCGTGGATTCAGTTTTAAAAATCCCGAGGGTACTCTTTGATTTTCCAGGGTAAAAAGAAGCATACGAGGCATGCCTTTTAAGTTTTGTCGTTTGAAGAAAAAAACACAACTAGAACCTTATAGTACTTTTTATTGTTTTTCAAAGTATTCACCACGTAGCTTCATACACTTTTCCATTCGCTCAAACCAGTTATTGTAACATTTATTCCACTCTAAAGTGGGGGTGTTCAAAATGGCTGACTTGAAAGCGTCGACTGCTTCTTCACCGGACTGGAACCTTTGACCACGAAGACTTTTCTTAATTTTAGGAAATGTAAAGAAATCGTTAGGGCTTAGGTCAGGACTGTATGGAGGATGGTCAAGAATTTCTACTTTTTCCTGCTTCAAATACTCAATCGTTTGACGAGCGCTGTGTGAGCTTGCGTTGTCGTGGTGCAGGATGATGCGTCGCTTTGAGTTAGATTTTCGAAGTTCGGCGATGACTTGTGGTAAACAAACTGTGGTATACCACTCTGCGTTAATCGTTCTACGATCTTCAAGTGCAATAGTCGCAACATGGCCGGTTTTTCCAACGAACGTGGCCACCATCTTCTTTGAAGTGCTTCGAGAACGAACAACTTTAGTCGGCTTTGGCTCGTCTTGAAAGACCCAGATTGTAGATTGTTGTTTGGAATCAGGATCGTAGGCATAGATCCAAGATTCGTCACCACTGATGATGTCGTAGACGTGATTTGACTCTCCTCGGTTGAACCTTTGCAGAGTTTTCTTACACCATCTGACGCGGGCTGCCTTGTGATCGTCGGAAAGCAGATGCCGTATCCAACGGCAAACTAGCTTTCTCACACCAAGCGCTTCATGCAAGATTTTCTGAATGGTTGTCCCTGAGATGCCTAATAGAGCCTCTATCTCTCGATACGTCACATGACGATCTTCGAGAATTAGTTGTCTCACAGCAATGATGTTATCTTCAGTGAAGGCGGATTTTGGGCGTCCTTCGCGAGATTTGTCACTAACACCAGTATGTCCACGCTGGAATTCTAAATACCAGCGTTCGACAGTCCGCAGACATGGGGCTTCATCACTGAACACAGATGTTAGCTCTTCAAAACATTGAAGCCGTGTCAAGCCTCTTCTAAAGTTGTAAAAAATTATTGCACGAACATTTTCCTTAGAAAGATTCATTTTTGTATGTAACCTGACAGATTCCAATCGACGCTGTGACTAAACAATAGCATTAATCCTAATACTTTCAACTGTTTTGAGATTCAAAATTTAAACACATTCGAATATAGAACAGTTCCAAATTCAAAATTGCCGGGAAATATGGAAACAACAGAACTTAAAAGGCATACCAGGTATGTCACTCTCCAGGACCTCAACTATACCCAAGCAAAAAATCACGTCGATCTGTAGCTCTGTTGCAGCGTGATTGAAGAACAAACCAGCAACCACTCATACTTTCGCATTTTAAAGTATAAGTAAGATTTCAGGCAGTGATTAGAATTTAGATCATATAATTTTAATTGCAGGTGGGTTTGGCAGACCGGTCCCTCATGCCCGGCGATGTCGTGCGTCGTCTGATCGCTGGCAAGGACACCCAGCGTGGCTACTGCAGAGATATCGTCATGACTGCAGCACTGCAGATTGTGGGCACTAAGCATGTGATCCCGAATGTTGCGAGTGAGAGACTACAGCCGTTGGAAGAGTTTACACCAGATCTTGCAGTATGCCTCGAATCTTGGGTCGGAACTTCGAAGGTGAGCATATGTTTAGAAGTTATATGAAAAGTCGATTAAACTGATTAAAAGTCAATAAACGTCGCTATTAAAAGTCAATAAACGTAGATGCGAATAGCCCTCAATCAACTTAAAAACAACAGGGCACCTGGCGATGACGGCATCACATCAGAGCTTCTACGTGCAGGAGGTACTCCGATCCTGAAAGAGCTAGCAGAGCTCTTTAATGACGTCATTGCAAACGGAACTACGCCAAAAGCATGGAGCAAGAGTGTGGTAATCCTTTTCTTTAAGAAAGGTGACAAGGAGCTTCTAAAGAACTATCGGCCGATTTCACTCTTGAGCCATGTTTATAAGTTGTTTTCGAGGGTGATCACAAATCGCCTCGCCCGAAGACTTGACGATTTTCAGCCTCCGGAGCAAGCTGGGTTTCGAAAAGGCTACAGCACCGTAGACCACATTCACACCTTAAGGCAGATTATACAGAAGGCGGAAGAGTATAATTTCCCACTCTGCCTTGCTTTTGTGGACTACGAGAAAGCCTTCGACTCTATCGAAACTTGGGCTGTTCTGGAGTCACTGCAGAGATGCCAAGTCGATTGGCGTTATATCGAGGTGCTGCGATGTATTTACGATACTGCGTCAATGACCGTCCAAGTACAGTCTCAGCAAACAAAACCAATAAACTTGAGAAGGGGGGTTAGACAGGGGGATGTAATATCCCCAAAACTGTTTAATAGTGCTCTAGAAGACCTCTTCAAAACGCTGGACTGGACAGGACGAGGCTTTAATATAAATGGCGAATACATCTCACACCTGCGGTTCGCCGACGATGTGGTTATCCTGGCAGAGACTCCAGAAGATCTGGAACAGATGCTGAATAGCCTAAGCCGCTCTTCCAGACGAGTCGGTCTTGGGATAAACATGGACAAAACCAAGGTTCAATCAACATGTTGTCCCGATACCCGTGAACGTCGAAAATGTTGGAATCGAAATTGTTTCAGAGTACAACTACCTTGGCCAGATCATACAACTGGGTAGAAACAATTTCGACGAAGAAGCCAACAGAAGGATACGGCTGGGCTGGGCGGCATTTGGAAAATTAAGTCGGGTCTTCTCATCGTCAATACCTCAATGCCTGAAGACGAAAGTCTTCAATCAATGTGTCCTTCCCGTCCTCACTTATGGCGCTGAAACGTGGACACTAACAAAAGGCTTGATCCACAAATTTAAAGTCACTCAGAGAGCTATGGAGAGGGCTATGTTAGGAGTTTCTCTTAAGGACAGGATTCGGAATGAAGAGATCCGCAAGAGAACCAAGGTCGCCGACATAGCCCAAACCATTAGCAAGCTGAAATGGCAGTGGGCAGGCCATGCTTGTCGTAGAAGCGATGGCCGATGGGGCCGAAAAGTTCTAGAGTGGAGACCGCGAACTAGTAAGCGTAGTGTGGGGCGCCCTCCAGCACGTTGGACCGACGATATAAAGCGGGTGGCGGGAAGTGGCTGGATGAGGAAGGCTGAGGACCGGGTGTGGTGGCGTTCTCTGGGAAAGGCCTATGTTCAGCAGTGGACGTCCGCAGGCTGAGATGATGATGATGATGATGATGAAACGTCGCTAATTTTATTGCTGAAGGATAAATGCATCATGGTTGTAATATGAAGTGAACACATTTAGGGCGCGATTCCCGAGAAATCTCCACTGGCCCTGCATTTAATAATTATGTATTTATGAATTTATTCATAAATATTTTTAACCAACCTCCAAAACTTGTCAAATCTGAAATATTTCCAATAGTTTTTTTTAATTGAAAGGTCGCATTGTAAGGTTGGTCCCATTTAAATTTGGTGAAGATCTGATGAATATTTTCGGTGATGTAGGAAGGAAATGAGGATGGGTACTGCCATACCCCTTACAAATTAGGCCACTACCATCTTAGACTGCATCGTCACCTACCATCAGGTGAGATTGCAGTCAAGGACTATCTTGACACTGAATAAAAAACATAATAAATGATGAACAGCCTCTAATGGATTCAAACTACTTGGGCATATTCATGACGTACATACTCACAAGTCAAGCCCTTAAATATAAATATTTGATTGCAGGCTGTGCACAGTAAACTCCGCTTAGTATCAAGTGATGGCTCCCGCTTAGAATACCCAGATCTAGACACCTGCCCTCTAGAAGACTACTCCATGCGTCGTCGACGAGCTACACCCTACTCCTCGTCTGAGTTCTACCCTGGCCAGGTTGTGTACGGTCCGCTTGGGTCGTTGGATAATGCCAACTGGTTGCATATGACCAAGGAAATGAAGGCCGCTCGGAAACATAAGATGCATGACCATAAGGTAAGCTTTGAATTAATGTTTAAAGTTAAGCTTAGTGCTAGTTGTTAACCGTTCTATTTAGTTAATACTCCTGTATGTTCGTTATATAAAATGTAAACTACTTAACTGTTATCGAAAACAATTCACTGAAAAATAAATAATTCTAACTCAATTTGCTTAAAACCCCAATCATATGTTGTCATAGTAAAAAATCATCAGGCTGTCATCTATTAACTGATATATACATTTGAAATCTTTTGGTGGGTGGGGACAATATTTTGCATAGTCATTTGGTATACAGGTAGCTATTATGACGTAGGCATTCGCTAAGAAAGGATTTTTGAAAAATCAACCTCCAAGAGGGTAAAACAGGGGTTTGAAGCGGCTGGCAAACGCTATAACGCTAAACGTTATATGACAAAGTGAGTGGTTGTCCGCAGTTCACGGTGGAGGCGGTGGTGACGGAGAGCGTGAGCGTGCACTGGCAGTGCCGCGCGCTGTGCACGCACTTGCCGGACGCGGCCGCGCCGCAGCAGCCCAAGTTCCTAGTCGAAGGTCTGTCTCTTAACGCTATGGCTGAGATCTATTGCTGGCACTCCCACTCAGCTCAGACTCAGGACTGAGTTAAAACAAGACAATTTTATGTCAGGACATATTTGTGTCTCATTTGAGTCTTAAGCAGAGCCAGAGTATGTTCTATAGATCTCAGCCTTATGAATTTATGATACTCTGACGCGTAGCACGCGTAGTCCCTTCTTCTCCTTCTTCTATTGCGCGGCTATGCAGGTTCGATGCCCTGTAGCACGTCTACCGTCGCCGGTCCATTGTGCTCGCCACTATAGCTCCTTTCCAATACTTGTTGCCGCCAGAAACAGCAGCATCTTCTTGGCTGGGATTAGTGTAGCCTCCTCAGGGTGTACGATGTGTTTCTCTAGAAGAATGCTTCTTTTATGCATTAAAGCGGCGTAGTCCCTTACTTGCTAAGATATATTTAGTATTTAGACATAGACAGATGGAATGTAAGCAGACTGCTTTGCAGTTTGGTTGCAGTTCTATTGGCAGTTGTCATAACTGTGGCTCACTGCCACTGCCATAACTGTCTCGTTGGTTTAGTGGTTAGAATGTTCGACTACAGGTGACGAGGTCCCGGGTTTGATTCTCGGGCCGGGCCAAAAAATGTATTGGGCTTTTCTGTCAAAAAATTCTCAGTACCAGCCCGGAAATAGAAAGTTGGCGGTGAGTCACCCCCGTGCCTCGGCGAGCACGTAAGGCCGTCGGTCCTTCGCCTGATCTCTCTTCGGTCGTGTCGGGTTTTCGTCCCATCGGACTATATGAGAGTGACGGAAAAGAGAGTGCACTTGTGTTTGCGCACACACTTGTGCATTATAATATCTCACTCATCATCATCATCATCATCATTAACAACCCATCAACGGCTCACTACTGAGCGCAGGTCTCCTTTCAGAGAAGGGTTATAGGCCTTAGTCCACCACGCTGGCCCAATGCGAATTGGCGGACTTCACACACCTTCGAGTACATTATGAAGAACTCTCAGGTGTGCAGGTTTCCTCACAATGTTTTCCTTCACCGTTGAAGCAAGTGATATTTAATTGCTGAACTTGACTCCGAAAAGTTAGAGGTGCGTACCCGGGATCGAACCTGCGACCTCCCGAATAGGAGACACAGTCCTAACCACTAGGCTATCACTGCTTCTAGGCTATCACTGCTTCTGCTATATCTTACTCGCAGATAACTAATCTCTGAGGTTGGTCGCCGTGACCGGATCCGGTTGGGAGAACATTATTATTAACTGTCTCAGCACCGTCCGCGTCCGCTAAGTATAACCACAGTAGAATTATGTAAACATACTTACATAATTCTACTGTGGGATAACAGCAATATGTGAATTTGTTTTAGGTGAAGATCTGAAGAAGTTAAAGCTGCTAAACGTGTTTGAGCCGTGCACGCTGCAGGTCGGTGACAGGAACTTCCTCACGATCGGCCCCGAGGACACGTTCATCAGCAAGAAGCAGTGGAGGAAACAACAAAGTAATTATTGAATCCCTCATAACAAACGGATTATCCCAGCTGTGGGATTGTATACAAATGATTGCATTAGTGTGACAAGCGCAATCACCTATGATTGGCTGAATTTATGGCGTTCTTGCTGTATCTATGCATTGAAAGAGGGGATCTTATTGAAACATACAAAATCTTGAACAAGTTTACAACACCCCCGATTTCGAGAATTTGTTATTGAGAAAGAGCAACCCTGGGCTAAGAGGTCATGATATTAAATTACGGCGTCAACTAGCATCGTCCAATCCCTATAAACACTATCTAACAAACAGAGTGGTGCATATATGGAATAAGTTGCCTAAATAGTGACATCAAAGTCAGTTAATGAATTTAAAAACAGATTAGACCGCCATAACATTGGAAACTCTAAGCACAGCTAGTGATATAGGCGCATCAGCGACAGCTGCGTAGCCTATTATAAATAATAATAATAATAATCAATGCATTTAAACTAATAGCCAGACAATACAAACTATTCCTTAGCTGTACTTGAATCTTAATTGTTCAAATATTTGCCGTCCTATACCTCTCATTAACATACAAATGTTTGTGAATGGATAATAATATTACATCACTGGCAGATTTTCATGGGCGGTTTTATCACAATTTTACCATGTATTATAAGTGGAGCTGTGGGCATTTGCAACGGGGGTTCAAGGACGATTCTGGATTAGTACCGCACAAGTGCGCTAAAAATATTACCGCATAAGCGGCTACATGCAAAAATAACTTGCATTACTTTCATGCTACAACTTAATTCACAACAGTATGTATTAAAAATCTTACACGATTGCATAGTCACTTCGCTGATTTTATTTTATTTACTACTGTATTATACGCAATTCTTTTATTATCTGGGAACACTCAGTTAAAATAAAAACTACACATAAGTTTTTGGTTTTTCTTTAAAGGTAAATACTACAGGAATCTCCGTAAACAATCCCGCCCTGTCAAGAAATCTCTGAAGACTGACACCAAATCTTTAGAACAAATTCCCTCGAGACCTAAGAAGCGCGCTTCGTCGCATAGAAAACTCAAAGTTGCCGAAGTAAATGTAAGTTTCTTAATTTATTATTCATCCAACCGATTTGAGTCATTTTATCAGTTAGTAATAATAAATAATCGGAAAAAGGTTTTTCATCTATTGTAACAGTCAAAACCAGAAATTCAGTAACCAAACATAAAATTTATTATTAAACTGTCATTTTTAGTTTGTTCAAGTCAATTGACATGTAGTCCAGTCATTTGGTAGTTTTACCTGGAAAGTTTTCCGGGAGTTTTGATTGATTGATTTTATACAAAACAAAAAGGTATTTACATAAATTGTAGGTTTTCTATAGTTTAATTAATTACTTAACTATTTTCATCGTAAAATGAGTCGAAAAGACGTTATTGTCAAAAAACTGGTTTTGGGCGCCATTTTTCCAATATGGTGGCGCGAGCGGCAAAGATACGAGGTGGCAAAATGAAAATTCGGAAAAAGCACGTCGAAATCTATAAAATCACCAATTTTCAAAACTCCCGGAAAACTTTCCAGGTGCCCCCCTTTTTGAGCACCAAATGACTAGTAGTCCAGGGTAGATAATTTTTGAAAACAAAAAAAATTATAGTAGGATGAAACCCATCGGAAAAGGAAGAGAATGCAACAAAAATGAAAGGAAAAATAAATTACGGGCGATCTGAGGTCGGGAAGTGGGGGGGAGGGGGGGGGGTTTAAGGGTAAAAAACGGTTTATCTCAATTTCTGGAAAAACTACAAGTCCTACGGAAAAAAGTTAAATGGCAAAGTTGTAGGTAATAAAAAGATCTACAACTTTTGTATTTAGACTTTTTTCACATAGCCTCAAAATGTATGTGAAAAATTCAAATAACGAAGTTTTGGTTTTTTATTTTTATCTTTTACAAAAAAAATATTTTTTCACGAAATTTGGTGAAAACTTACCTTTTTATGTCCCAAACACACTGTAATTTTTCTGATTTAAAATATTTATTTTTTCACCTTTTTTTTTTACTTAATACTGAAAAAGCACCTAATTTTCAATCGAAAATTCACCCGTCAAAATATCTGCTTTTTTAAAAAGTCGGTGAGCTTTTTGTTCGTTGAAATCTCTACTTTCTGATGGTGTAAAAAAAAATATACATTACTATGGTAAATGCTCTCAGAAAATGCAGAAACGAAATACGAAATAACAGGTAGTAAGGCCCAGACCCTCCTAGCCCCTATGAAATACCTTTTAAATTACATGCGTAGATGGCTATTTATTGCTATTTTAAGATAACTTATATACCTGAGTGACCTACGGAAAATTTTAGCCCATCAAAAGGTATTTCATAGAGAAGTGGGGAAGGGGCTAGGAGGGTCTGGGCCTTACTACCTGTTATTTCGTATTTCGTTTCTGCATTTTCTGAGAGCATTTACCATAGTAATGTATATTTTTTTTACACCATCAGAAAGTAGAGATTTCAACGAACAAAAAGCTCACCGACTTTTTTAAAAAAGCAGATATTTTGATGGGTGAATTTTCGATTGAAAATTAGGTGCTTTTTCAGTATTAAGTAAAAAAAAAAGGTGAAAAAATAAATATTTTAAATCAGAAAAATTACAGTGTGTTTGGGACATAAAAAGGTAAGTTTTCACCAAATTTCGTGAAAAAATATTTTTTTTTGTAAAAGATAAAAATAAAAAACCAAAAACTTGGTTATTTGAATTTTTCACATACATTTTGAGGTTATGTGAAAAAAGTCTAAATACAAAAGTTGTAGATCTTTTTATTACCTACAACTTTGCCATTTAACTTTTTTCCGTAGGACTTGTAGTTTTTCCAGAAATTGAGATAAACCGTTTTTTACCCTTAAACCCTCCCTCCCCCCCACTTCCCGACCTCAGATCGCCCGTAATTTATTTTTCCTTTCATTTTTGTTGCATTCTCTTCCTTTTCCAATGGGTTTCATCCTACTATAATTTTTTTTCACTTTTTATTATTTTTTAAGGCTTCTACCCTGGTCTATAGGCTAATGAGTAAATTGAAAAATAGGTAGCAAGAGCAGCATTGTGAAAAAGTCATCAATGAATCAGTATAAAATCTACGTAAAAATAAATCTGATTTAATTAAAACTAAACTTTGGACATATGAATAAAAATGACTTATTATTATTCAGCTATGCACGTATTATTTATTTATTTTTATTTATTTATATTTATGTGGAAAAGTGGAATACATGGAAAAAGTAACCCCTTCAAATAAACTGACTTATTGAACAGATTGATATTTTATCTTTTAAGACATGAACTGACTTATTGATACTTTATCTTTTATGGCATACCCACACATTCCATAATTCATAGAAAATGTATATATTTTTCTATTTTGAGCGAAAAAAATATGTGTGTGTGCCTTTCAATTTATAATAGCCACTCAGAAAATAAGGGGGCTGCTATAGGACTTATACATTAAGGAAATTGTTATTGAACACAGAATGATACCATGGAGGTTGATGGTCGCGATGACAAATTGGAATCTCTGGACGACGCTCTCCGGCAAGTCGTCAGCTGTCCCGCTATAAAAGTGGAGCCCACGGGCGACGGGTCGGTGCCTACTGTGGGGAGCAGCCAGGAGGACACCGCCACCGAGGAGAAGAACGACTCGGGGATCAGGTAGGAATTAATTTACGATAATTTATACAGTTTTTGCAATTCACGAAGGCGAGTGATCTTTACTTGTGGTTACTTCGTGTACATGCACATTGCATAAGCGTGCGTGCCTGTCAAAGCCTAGGTGGGAGCGGGCAGGCGCGAGCATTGCCTCGCTCACACTTATAATAATAATAATAACTTTATTGTCTTGGTTATACAGATACGACACACACACAACCATAAGTGTGAATAGGGTATTTGACTATATTAAAAATATCGTTTCATTTGGTGTCATCCTAAAAGATTATTATCTAAAAACATTATTCCATACGACAAAACTAAAAAATAAAGTTTTATTTAATTAGAAAACATTAAATAAAATTGCTATAATTCCGGCCATGGTCACGTGATCGAAAACGTTCCGTGATCTCGAATGACGTCACAGTCCACACCACCTATGGGCTGTGGAATTGTCATTGTTTGAAATGTGAACTGTGACGTCGTGAGAGCAAATGAAACGTTTCGGCGGCAATTTATTTTTTTGAATTTATTTCTCGATTTTTTAAAAAATACTGAAAATTATGCCGAAATATACGTTTTGTTAGCTTCAGCATAGCATTATTAACAATTTAAGATGATTTTCTAAAAGTAGTCAAATACCCTATTGCAAGAACTATAATAAAAAAATATTTTTATAAAACCGACTTCAAACACCCGCGCCACTACAAAGTATCGATCGATTTCGATAAAATTTAAAGGGGGCCTGACCTGACCCTTTCAAAAAAAAAAAATAATTTTCGAAATCGGTTCAGGCGTCTTCGAGTAATCGTTGAACATACATAAAAAAAGATTCCGACAAATTCAGACCCTCCTCCTTTTTTGAAGTCGGTTGGTAAAAAAAACTACCTCAATAGTGCAACGGTTAAGTATGCAGACTGAAAACTGATCCGTTCGACCGGTCGACGTTACGATCCCCACGCGTTGCACTATTGTCGTTACGTTCACTCAAATATGGTTGAGCAAACATGGTTGAGAAAACCTATAGGCGGTCGACAAATTAGCTTAAAACTTGTGTTAGTAGTATGTAGTAGTAGTCGTTTTTATTCAAGTAAACATTTTTACAAGTGCTTTTGAATCATCGATGAGTCTACCACTGGTTCGGAATGCCCTTCCTGCCGAGAAGAACCAGCAAGAAACTCGGCGGTTGCTCTTTTCAAAACAAAAGTTTACAATACAATAGATACTATGCTATGTATCCAGTGTTTCCACAATGAGGGGAAGTTCCAAAAATGCATAATACTTACAATCATTCAATACATATTAAGATGGACAGATAGAAAGTAGCCCATTCCCGCCGGTGGCATCCGTTCACGAGCATGGCGCTGCTTCGCTCAAACATATTTGAGGGAACATATGTCGCGTTTTATGTGCGCTTATTAACTGAATGTTAAAGTCCATCGAATTGAGTAATGAAAGGCCGTTGTACTAAAGTGGGCTAAGTAAATCCCACACACGCAGCCCGGAGCCGGCGCGCGAGGCGGGCGACGAGGCCGTGCTCAACGGCGGCGCCGACGCCAACGACGACGACTCCGACAACTGGGAGAACACCAGCAGCGACGGCAGCGACACCGACAGGTGACGTCACTTGTTTTTTTTTTGTTTCGAATAAATTTTGATGCGAAGAATCTATATCGGCGGGTCAGACCAACTGTATGTATGTAGTAGTATGTATGTATGCAGTACGAAACAGTGTTGTTTACTACGGTACACGTAAGCTGTGTCTTACTTAAGGCTGTAGACATGGTTCTGCCCGCGAAATTCAAATTTAATTTGGTTTTTCGCAATTTGTAAACTAATACGACAAAGTAGGCTTATGGCATTCTAATTGCGACAATGGCAGTATCATCTTCACAGGTTTATATAAAAATCTTTACTTGAAAGTGTCCAGTTTAAGAAATTAATCAAAATATCGACTAATTTGTGAGTAACTCACGTCCAACTTAGTAGTTTACAAATTGCGAAAAACCAAATTAAATTTGAATTTCGCGGGCAGACCCTTGTCTTCCACCTTAAAAGAAATCATTTTAATTTTAAATAATGTCAGCTAGTGATAGTGTAGAAAGTGAAAGTGCCTTTTGCAAATAAAGCAAACCATAATTAGAGGGTGCATTTATGTGTGTACTAAGCTTGTGCCAGGCGTCACAATTTTTTTTAAATACATATCAAAAATGCCCTGGTGGCCGGCGGGGTTCGAACCCACATCTCAGGAATGGCGCCTTGAGTGTGTTGACCACCTTACACCACGGCCAAGCCGAACTACATGTCAGCCACCAAATTAGTGATTATGTATTTACTTTTTCAGTCAGTTTTTTTAGCAACTGTTAAAAACTGATATGTGCTTAAAAATTTATTCTGATATTTTCTTTAAGTGTAAGTTTACACTTTAATTCTCACTATTATTCCCATTTTTCTATACATTAAAGCCACACGCTTGACTACTATCACACAGCTATGCAAAGTGATGATGTGGCCTACGGAGGAACGCGTTTGCCTAGAAGGTGCCTATTCACTCTTGCTTTAAAGATTTGCCCAAACGTACGTGTACGTGTTAGGAAACCCAGGTTCCACACACAGTGGATCCTGGCCATGCAAATCAGAAATGAAGACCTTAAATAAGACTTTTTTTTTTCATAAGCTGACAATATTCACGCATTAAATATGCTAACGGTCTGCGAAGTGATGTTATATAATGCGCAAAGTGACTTATAAAGAAAACAGAACTGGCGTATGCCGGGAACATTGCTAGCAGGAAAAAGAAGAAAATATGTATATGTCGCCAACTAGATTAAAAGGTCGAACTACTCAAAAGCAGTAGATGTAAAAATAGAGTATTTTTGGATTTCTTGGTAGTATAGTTATGAAACTTAATTAAAAAAATATATGATTTTTCATAAATAGCGGTGCAACCTGGTCCTCCCGTTGCTCATCAGCCGCCTCGGGCTCCGGGAGAGGCGCTAGATCCCCGCAGCTGGCCGTGCGGCTGCTTCGGGGCAAGCGGTTAAAGCGGGCCGCCCGCCGCGCGCCGCCCGCGCCTCCCCCGAGGCGCAGCGACCGCGTCGTGGTGGAGACGCTGCACACCACGAGCCGCGCCAACGTCGTGTGGCAGGTAGGGGAATGTCTCGTAGATAGTACTTTCTTAGGGTCGTCGTTATCGCCGAGACAGCTCCGCGACTAGACGCGACGACAGGTTGCGACCGACACTACTCGTACATTTTATTTAAAGCTAAGTACATGCTACTGGGAGTCGCACGGTCGCAGCGATTAGACGACGGTGCACGCGCACACACGAGGACACTTGCTCTCGACTACTCAAGAAAATTATTGCTGACGTGAAGACGTTGCGACTAGACTCAAACAGCGCAAACTGTGGCAGCGACTAGACGCGGCGCCAAGAGCCAGGTTTGCGGGATCTCGTAGACCAAACGGGAAAACGTTCGCAACCTCTTGGATTCGATTCGATTTTACAAGTCCAAAAATAATATGAATGAGCATAAAGGTTAATTTTGCAGGAAATTATTCCCATACGAGTTAGTCTTCTGGGGTTGGAAAAGACTGAACGGTTCTTTCATAACCCCAATCACTCGCTTACTAATAGGTACAATAGATGAGTTGTTGCATTGCACTCTCTAAATAGGATTCTTCTATGAATGAAAATATGATCGCTACAAGCAATAAGGCCGCCTTTGCGCAATTTATTTTATTTTTATGCGAATTTGTTTCAAAAGCGCTAATAGCCAAGTGATTGATTTAGGCCTCCTATTAGGTCATCTCTGACTGGTGATATGTACTGGTGAGGTCTCCGTAATGTTCTCAAAGGTGTATGAAGTCTGCCAATTTGGATTGGGCCAACATGGTTGACTTATGGTCTATAACCCTTCTCTGATGATGTTGATTATCATGATCATACAGTATTTTTCTTCGTTCGCAGGATGGAACTATAGAAATGGGCATCCCGTCAACCCAACTTTATCCAATACATCATTTGGATGGACAAGAATGTTTTCCGGGAGATTTCGTTATCAATGGAGCTGCTAATGTCGAAGAGAACCAACAAGTAGGTTCCATTTACAATTTTTTTGTGCTGTTTACTGATTTGTTAAGTTCGCTCTCTCCTCTAATACAAAAAGTTGTAGCATTTATTTTATTTATTTATTTTTATTATTTATGTACAAAAAAACAATCCTTAAAAATAATAATAGATGAAGTGGACAAAGGTAAAGCTTATCTCTAAGAAGAGATTTCTATGGATTTTATGTAAATGTCGGTAAATTTCTCAAAAATGTCTGACAGAAAACTTTGTTTTGAGAGCAGCTCGCATAGGGAGCGAAGCGTTCTCATCGCGAACTACTTCAGCTTTATTTAAGCACTGTAGTGCGCGGTGTAATCCGAAGTATGAAAACGCGGTACGACATGAGCGAAGCGAAACGAAGTTTAGTTTCGCGTTGCTCCCAATGCGGCCAGCGTTTTATTCAAGCGAGCGTTAAAATTTTGACGGTTTGCGAAGTTTATTGCAAAATGAATGAGCACGCGCGTGCGACCGATGAGGTTCTGACCTAATATCCTGCAACAAAGCATGGAAGTAGGATTGTCTATGTAGTTTGTCACTAAAATTCGAAGTGAGTAACTCTTATGCGACAAAATTAAGTATAAGGAACAACACGTGTAGTTTGACCGGGAATATAATATTTTAAAGACAGTATACAAGTCGAATGATGTAATTTAACAATTTGAACCTAGTGACCAGTTGATAATTCTAATAAACACAAACAGCGATGTTTTGTTTCACTCACACTTACGTGATGGTAATAAATAAAATTGATTAAATAGGTGTACTTAGGTTTTATTTTAATCCTACTTCCATGCTTACTATTCCTACTTCTATGCCTAATATGCTGCCTGACTAGATTTCAACATCAGTGGCCCTGATTGGCCTTTTCTTCCACCAATCGTAGTTCGCGCGGAAAACAACTGTCTGTTGTCTGCATCAGTGTAACGATCGCAATGACCTCTGATTGGCCGGTACTCTCCAGCTATTGGTTAAAATGTATTGATGCAGCAAGAACGCCATAAATTCAGCCAATCAGAGGTCATTGCGATAGTTACACTGATGCCATCATTTTTAGAGTATACCACTACGGTTAATTACGATAAAATAGATCTGTGTCCTACCGGAAAGTTATGATTGACGAGTCCAATGTTATTCCAGTTGAAACACAGGGAGTACGGGGTAGTTCAACGCGTGGACCACCACGGCCGCACCGCGATCGTCAACTGGTACCGCACCTACACTAGCTCTGAAGATCCCGTGTGAGTAATAAATAATGGTGTCTAAATATCCTACGAATAAGTGCATTATTATGAGCGGGCGGGCCATGTCAATGTGATAGTCAAAAACAGTCTTTTTAATTTGTGGAAATGGGTGGGGCACATAGTTTGAAGAGCTGATGGTCGTTGGTGTCCCAAGGTGCTGGAGTGGCGACCCCGCACCGGGAAGACCCCCCACTAGGTGGACAGACGACATCAAACGAGTCGCGGGGAGTCAGGCGGCGCCAAACCGAGGCCTGTGGTCTATTGTCTAATCTGGTCTAATCGTCTTTTTTTAAATGTTAGAATGTTAGATGTTCATTGATGTGAAAATAATAATAAAAAAAATACGTGTGGCACTCGGGGACTGCCGCGGTAAAGCTATTGCATAGCATTTTCTAGTCGAACGCATACGAACACCGTGCCGAAGTCTGCCGAACTAAACGACGGGGTGTTAGGTTTATTTTCGTTACGGAATTTCTTGATTCGGTCGCCGCGCTCAAAGCCCGCGATAAAAGCTATGCAATAGCTTAAAAATTAATCACGTTACATTTTCCAAAAAAAAAAGCCAAGGTGATAGGGACTTTGTTATATGTGTAACATGGGCTTACTGATTTACTTCATGATGGTGTTTAGTATTTTTTTCTTTTTATTTTGAAGTCTTTATAGTACATTTCGTACATTCATCTCCGCCACAAAACTAATTATGACTTATTATTTATTAGTGTCTTGGCGGAGAAGATAGATATATCATATAACACGAAAAAGCCGATATTTATTCTATTGTCTTGTCAATTATTAAGACAATCAGTACATTCCCAGGCCCCAGCTACTGAACGAGAGTGAAATGAGCGTGTACGATCTGAAGGATCACCCGGACTTCCAATACCGACCGGGGACTGTCGTCATCAGGGTTGCCAACTTCACGGGCGAAGACGCCAACTGTACTGCGGGACAGGTAACATTAATATTAAAATTAGAATGACTACAAATCTACACTGTATGGAGTTTAGGCCATCGTCAATTCCTTAATCATACTAATATTATGAATGCGAAGGTGTGTTTGTTGGTTTGTCCTTCAGTCACGCCGTAACAGAGCTATGGATCGACGTGATTTTTTGCATGGGTATAGCTGAGGACCTGGAGAGTGACATAGGTTCTTTTTTATCCCGGAAAATAAACGAGTTCTCGATGCATTTTAAAAACTAAATCCACGCGAATTTGCGGGAATCAGCTAGTAATATTATGAATAATATGGTTTATTCGTCAATCACAGAGCAACGAATCGACGTGTCGAATCGATTTTTAGCTGTATACCAACGCTCGTTGAGCTTAGTAAAAAAAGTTAAACTATTTAAAAAAAATGGTGTAAATAAAATTACGTACCCTAGTCTGTACATAGGAGTTAGTTTGAATTTCTGTGTCATTAAATTTGTCTTTTTCATATAGGTCATAGACAATTTCCCAACTGGACGCGTGAAAGTCTGGTGGGTCGATGGACATACGAGTATGTGCTGGCCACAGGATCTCTATAAGGTACTCATTATCAAAATTGACTCCTACTAAACGATGTCTGAAAACAAAATAATAATTCAAATCTCTCATCTCTCCGCAACTCAACTGCTGAGTTTCTTCCCGGCACTTCTCAGCAGAATCCGCTTTCCAAACCGATGTTACAGCCTTGACCTAGCTGTCATAACAGCCACAAGTTTGCCTACATGATATAAAGAAAGAATCTTGAATAATATTCAATATTGGGTATATTCCGATATACACTGTGACCACTGTAAGGTGTGAGTGTGACTTCAGTCCAGTATACTGTGAAGCCGTTCCTTTTAGTTTCCTATACTGTTTACTGTTTAAAACAGAACACAATCCAGTATACTGTCATCCCCATTCTCTGTCACAAATCTCTAGACGCAAAAAAATAAGATTCCGACGAATTGAGAACCTCCTCCTTTTTTGAAGTCGGTTAAAAATCAACTAGCCGGTGTTACAGGTAGGGGAGTACGATTCCGAGGACGGCGATCTGTGGGGCTCGGACGGGTCGGGGTCGGAGGACTCGTGGGAGACCCAGAGCTCTGTCCCCGAGCCTCGCACCCCCGACGTGCCGCCACCCGCCAAGTCCGCCAGTGAGGAGCAACCCCCACAGCCAGGTAACCTTATTAGCAACTAGCTGATGCGACTTCTTCCGCGTAGATTTAGTCTTAAAATGCCTCGGGAACTCTTTATTTATTTATTTATTTATTTATTTATTGAAAAAGTGATGATGATGATGATGACACAAAACAGGTTGCAACCAAATATAAACGTAATAAAATAACATCAGATTTGGGTTCCAGGTAACAACCCTTAATGTGTGTACACAGTGGTTATAAAATTTATGCATAGAATCTATAGAGATTATAGTTAGAATTACACAGTTTACTCAGTTACACAGTTAGTAAAGATAACATAAATATTTAAAACTTAATAAAAACAAGTCCATTTTGGAATATAAATAATGCCTGTCTAAAACTATGTACTGTAAGTGATTTTCGGAATGAAAATTAGCCTATGTCACTCCCCAGATCCTCAACTATACCCATGCAAAAATCCCGACGATCCGTAATCCGCAACAGAGCTCTTTAACGGCGTGATTGAAGGACAAACCAACAAACAAACACTTTCGCATTTATAATATTGATATGAGTAAGGGTACGTTTATTTTTATTTGGATCATGTAACTGGTTAACAATTTTATAAATATATCTCAACTAACATAAAATTCGTACAATAAAATTGTTGTGATTGTTTGTGTTGTGAACCTTCTTGCAATGATCACGGTATACAAAAAGAAAAGAAAACTAAAGCTAATTATAATTATTACAAACTGAAAATACCTACAATATTGACTTATTTGGTACAGTCTAGAGCTTATGAAGCTGTAAAGCAAGTGTTACGAGCTCTTGACTGTAGAATAAATAAAATTTATGCGTTGAGTTAGTGTGTGAAAGTGTGTTTGTTTGTCCTTCAATAACGAAGCAACAATAATAAAATAAAAGGTATATGACACTACATATAATATGCCACTGATTGGCCGATACTCACTCGCTTTTGGCTAAATTGGTTACATGCTTAGGTTACATTTAGCTATATTTTTTCAAATCTCTCGGGGGGGGGGGCAGCTGCCCCCCCCCCCCTTGGCGACGCCCATGGCTCCTATGTTCCACTTTTATTCCTCTGTTTGTGTCAGTGTTCGCGAGCAGCCCGAGCGAGGAGACAGCGCTAGTGGCAGCGGACAGCGCTCTCCCCAAGTTGCTGGAGCCGCGGGTGGCCGCTCACATCGAACGCGGCCGAGTGGCGATGCGGCGCCTCGAGGAGATCTTCGCTAAACATCCTACGCTGCAGAGTCAAGAGGTACGATTTTGTCTTAAGGTTTTACTATTTTTTGAAATGGATCATTAAAATGGATCGCAAAGTAGTGTTCGGAGTTGGACCGCTAGGCACGCGGGGGCCATAAATGTTTTGTAATTGTCTGCCCCCAGAAAGGGGAGAAAGACATAGGGACAAGGATACAAAATAACTTGTAGGGAGTGAAAAGGGCGCACCGGGAACACGCGAAGAGCAAGTACCGCGCGCCCACCCAGTGTTTTGGCCCATATAACCGCGAGGTTGGAGGGGCCATGGGAGGTGGCGGATCATTAAAATGGTCGTTGAGGTCAGAAAAGACTAAAGCTAAGTACTTTACAAACTAAAATACAAAAGCGAAGATATCTACAATATTGAAAGAAATCACTTAATTTTCTGTGATAACCTTCCTTATATTTTACTAGCTGATGCCCGTGACTTCACGCAAAATGGGCACAGTTATTGCCTTCATGCGGCAACAAATCCAGGATAAATGAGCCGGCGACTTCGTTCGCATGGAAATTTAGTTTATAAAAACTGGGGGGTCGCTTTGATTTTTCGGGAGTTGAGGGCCAGTGGACTGTAGAGTGACATAGGTAACTTTTTACTCTGGAAATCAAATAACTACACGCGCACGAAGTCATGGGCAAAAACTAGTGTCTCCAATAAAATTGCGGACAATATTAATTTCTTTCAGATAATGCGAAAATTGTTAAATCTGTACAAAGACTGTCGATTCTTGGACCGATTGATGGGGACCACCTTCTTTCATGAGGATCACTTTTTGGTGAGCTTGTTTTACCATTATAATTGTAACGAATAACGATAGTGGCACTTGTCTGGTTGGACACTATCTCTAAACTAAATTAAATGGACAGTTGTAGTCAGGCCATAGCCGCGGAGTGCGCAAGGATTGTATTAATCCGTTTGTACACAAATTCTTGTCCAAATTGGTCTTAACTAAATGAAACCTTTCACAACCTTGGAAAGGAGGGACTTTACATATTATAGAGCTGTCAATTTAGTTTAGTTTATAGAGTATCAAAAATTTTCCACATCCCAAAAAAATAATTTATTAAAACATCTAAAAAGATTATTATCTTTTACACTCCATTATTTTTTACCTTACTTTTTTTTACCACAAAAATCAGTTTCAAACCTCGATATGTCTCTATTCTTACTCCATTATTATCTTTGCAGAGTTCAAAATCGATCTGTCGATCTGAAATGTAGTTTCTAAAGTAATTAATTATTTCTATAGTCATCTGTATTAATAATTATTAATTACTCTTGATATTTACTGAATTTTATGTATATTTATTTAATTTTGATGAAAAAATGATGAAAAGTTTACCAACTGCAAAGGTTTTATATTATAAAATTTTCTATTATAATAATAGGAAAAAAAATAGAGAAGGATTTTTAAAGTTTTAAAGGATATTTGGCTATGGGGTCTGAGGTATAAGTTCATTTTGGAAAAGGGGTCTCTTGTTCAAAATAGTTTAGGATCCCACTGCTCTAAAGTATAAATAACTCTTTCAGGGTCTGCTGGAGCGCGTGCGCGAGCGCGGCGCGAGCACGCCCCGCGCGGGCGAGAGGCGCGTCCACGAGCAGCTGGCGCGGCTGTTCGCGCCCACCGGCGGCGACGAGCCGCCCGCCGAGCCGCCGCTGGACGACGCGCTCGACACCGTCATGGTGGACGAGAGGCCGGCCAAACCCATTATAGCTGCCAATGTCACCGTCGAACCCATGGATGTGAGTTTCCCCTGTATAAAAAAAAAAAAATTAAAATGCGTGAGTGTCGTGGAGCACTCGATTGAAATTAGTCTACATCAACAATATTTCTCTGTTCGCGCGAGATATCACTGCAACGTGCATGCTAGGCGGGCTGACTTCAGATTGTTATTTTTATATATTTTTATTCGCCAAAGAACTAAAGTGACCGACATAGCTCTTAGGGCGAGCACGCTGAAGTGGCAGTGGGCTGGTCACATTTGTCGGAGGACCGATGGCCGCTGGGGTCGTAAGGTCCTCGAGTGGAGACCACGTCTCGGCAAACGGAGTGTAGGGCGCCCCCCGGCTAGATGGAGCGATGACATCCGGAAAGTGGCCGGCATCGATTGGATGCGAAAGGCCGAGGATAGGCAACGTTGGCGCTACTTCCAACAGTGGATGCACTGTGGCTGATGATGATGATGATGATGATATATTTTTATTATTAATTTATTATTAAAAAGAACTTCTTTTAATAATAAAAATATATAAAAATAACAATCTGAAGTCAGCCCGCCTAGCATGCACGTCGAAGTGATATCTCGCGCGAAGAGAGGGAGAGAGAGATATTGTCGATGTAGACTAATTTCTCGTACGACGAATCCATGTGTGCAACCATGTTAGTGTCGATTGAGATATAGAGATAATACGAGAAAAGGCGTCGACAAAATTTTCTCGCGCGTGCATGCTAGGCTTGCTAGATTCGAACCCTCAAACCGATAGATTCACTCCTTCGTTTAGCCGCTCGCCACCAAAGCTATGACGGAACGTGTGTAATAAACAAAGGCAACACACAAAGGTCGCGATGGAAAAATTCTTACACTTTTTTTCGCTCCTAAAAATAGCTAGCTCCCTAAAAATATCAGTCAAATACCCAATTGGTAAAATTTTGTTTGCATGAGTATGACGTTGTTAAAAACCTAGTCATGTCGGGGCGATGAACTCTTTTCATTTTAATGTTTGGTGTAAAAACATCACTAAATAAACAAAACTAAATACAAATAGGTGTTAGTTAGGTATAAGATTTAGATTAATAGAATATACAATACACTATCGCATTGGGTTACCCTGTAAGGATAGTGTATAAAGAAAAATAAATAAATAAATAATTAATAAATTGACATATTGATCATTGCAATCATGCTGCAACACTGTTTTACCTCAAAAAACCCGATTTTCCAAAATAATATGTCTAAAGCTTTCAGGTTGCAAATGGGGTCATATCTTAATATTTGTAATTTTTATAATAGTCTTCTGTGAGTTTACTTCTCATCTAATGTAGTTTTGATAGAGCATGAAATAACAATGTTGTCTACAATGCTAGTTAAAATTACTGATTTCCGCAAAGTGACGCGTGGTTTTTGTACAAATATTCTTTCCATTTTTAGGTAGAAAGCGATTCACCAAAGAAATCTTTGTTTTTGAACATCGAACCTGCACAGTCGTCGAGTTCTGAAACTAATTTTGCTCAAGAAAACGCTACTGGCGAAAATGGTGAGATTTTGTCAATGTAAAGAGCAATACACACCAACTGTGTGAAGTGGCGCCGAGGCGCTGAGTCTTACTGATATTGAATAACTTAAATACAGTATACGAAATACGGTATAATATGAAACAAAGCATGATGCTCTCACTGACGAGCTAGAAATTCGTGTTTCATTTTGTTTTCTATGTCCAAGTAAATAATGCTGTGTTTTAAGTGTATTTAAAATGTTGCGCCTTGGCGCTACTCTTATGCGCTGGCCCCTAGTGTTTATTCTATATTCGATAACAAGATATCCATCGACTGCAATCTTACTTGACGGTAAGTGACGATGCGGTCTGAGATGGCAGCAGGCTCACTTGGGGTTTGGTAGTTTGAAATAAACCCATACCCCTCATCGCTTTTT
The DNA here is from genome assembly GCA_029955525.1 of Oeneis ivallda. NCBI lineage: Eukaryota > Metazoa > Arthropoda > Insecta > Lepidoptera > Nymphalidae > Oeneis > Oeneis ivallda. The sequence goes on along the minus strand of JARPMR010000013.1, from coordinate 20,093,567 downwards.
TCACGCCATCGTGTTGGAACGTTATATCACTTGGCTGCATGTGTTTGACGTTAGGTTAGTAACTAGCCACGGCCAATGTCACCAGACAAGAGAAGTTTCTAAATTGTCCCCGCCGGGCGTCGAACCGGAGATCTGTCACTTTAAGACTACAGTGTACATAATTTAATGTTAATTCGAAGAGCTGATGGTCGTTGGGGTCTCAAGGTGCTAGAGTGGCGAACCCGCACCGGGAAGCGTTGTATTGGTAGACCTCCCCACTAGGATGACCGACGACATCAAACCAGCAAGGAGCCGCTGGATTCAGGCGGCGCAAGACCGAGGCCTGTCCATGCGAGAGACCTATGTCCAGCAATCGACGTCTTTTTTTTTTTTTTATTCGATGACAAGCTAGTCCTTGACTGCGATCTCACCTGATGGTAAGTGACGATGCAGTCTAAGATGGTAGCGGGCTAACTTGGAAGGGGTATGGCAGTGAACATTCAACCCATACCTCTTATTGGTTTCTACACGTCATCGTGCCGGAACGCTAAATCGCTTGGCGGCACCTCTTTGACGGTAGGGTGGTAACTAGCCACGGCCAAAGCCTCCCACCAGACAGTCTGCCGGTTGATAAACTCTCTCGGCGCTCTTCAAACATTTCTGTGGTCGTTTCGTGTGATGCGGGTTGTTGTGTTCCCCTTAAATATGGTTGAGCGAAGCAACGGCTGGGTCATGCGTCATGCTAGTGAACAAGTACCACCGGCGGGAATGGGGCTACTTTCTATCCGCCCGTCTTAACATGTACATGTACATTTAGGTTTGCTTTTGTGGAACTTCCCCTCATTGTGGAAACACTGCATAGTATCTGTTGTATTGTAAACTTGTTTTGAAAAGAGCAACCGCCGAGTTTCTTGCTGGTTCTTCTCGGCAGGTAGGGCATTCCGAACCAGTGGTAGACTCATCGATGATTCAAAAGCACTTGTAAAAATGTTTATTTGAATAAAAAATATTTCTATACTATTCTATAGTATAAATGGACTGGGAGCCAGCACGTTTCAGACCTTCGTTATTTTATAAAAGCTGAAAGTTCCTCTGTGTATATCCCCAATAGAGATCAGAACGATCCCCGACTATGAAGTTTGGATCTTGGTGGCTTTGGAAGATATCAGGTAGTAAAAGTGCATAAATTCTGAGTATACTTTCGTCATAGTATAAAAGCTGAGTTTTACATATGTTACTTGGGGACCTATCAGAAGATGTTTCCTCAGCAGTCAGACACTTCCGATAGTTCCTCCCCGTGTCAGACACCCTTAAACTATAGTAAATTATGAGTATACTTTCGTCATAGTATAAAAGCTGAGTTTTATATATTATGTTACTTGGGGACCTATCAGAAGATGTTTCCTCAGCAGTCAGACACTTCCGATAGTTCTTACGCCCTGTCAGACGCTTTAAAAATCTGCCGTAGGTAGGTAGGTAGGTAGAACTTTGATGAAACCATCAACTTTTACGGGATATAAAGTAACCTGCGTGTTAATCCAGGCTATAATCTATCTTCATTTCAAATTTCAGCCAAATCTGTTCGTTGTGGCGTGAAGACGCAATACGTGAATTTCGGGTTTTCAAAATATTTCGGGTACCATGAATTTTTACGGGATAAAAAGGAGCCTATAAGTTAATGAAGAGTATAGTCTATCTTCGTTTCAAATTTCAGCGAAATCAGTTCATTAGTTGTGGCGTGAAGAAGCAATACTTGAATTTCAGTTTTTCAAAATCCTGCGGGAACCATGGACTTTTTATGAGATAAATACTAGTATATGTGTTAATCCAGGGTATAGCCGATCTACATTCCAAATTTCAGCCAAATCGGTTCATTAGTTGTGGCGTGAAGAAATAATAGCTGAATTTCAGGTTTTCAAAATATTTCTGGAAACATGAATTTTTACGGTATAAAAAGTAACCTATAAGTTGATGCAAAGTATAGTCTATCTTCGTTCCAAATTTCAGCTAAATCAGACCATTAGTTGTGGCGTGAAGAAGTAATGCGTGAATTTCAGGTTTTTAAAATATTTCTGTAACCATGAATGTTTACGATATAAAAAGTAACCTCTATGTTGATGCAAAGTATAGTCTATCTTCGTTCCAAATTTCAGCTAAATCAGACCATTAGTTGTCGCGTGAAGGAGTAATGCGTGAATTTCAGGTTTTTAAAATATTTCTGTAACCATGAATGTTTACGATATAACAAGTAACCTTTATGTTGATGCAAGGTATAGTCAATCTTCGTTCCAAATTTCAGCTAAATCAGACCATTAGTTGTGGCGTGAAGAAGCACTACGTGAATTTCAGTTTTACAAAATCCTGCGAGAACTATGGATTTTTATGAGATAAATAGTATATAGTAGCATATGTGTTAATCCAAGGTATAACCGTATATATAGGCTTCTTTCAATTCCGTAAAAGTCCATGGTTCCTGCAGAATTTTGAAAACCTGAAATTCAGCTATTATTTCTTCACGCCACAACTGATTGTCTGATTTAGCTGAAATTTGGAACGAAGATAGACTATACTTTTTATCAACATAGAGGTTACTTTTTATACCGTAAAAAGTCATGGTTCCAGAAATATTTTAAAAACCTAAAATTCATGCATCACTTCTTCACGCCACAACTAATGGTCTGATTTAGCTGTTTGGAACGAAGATAGACTATATACTTTGCATCAACTTATAGGTTACTTTTTATACCGTAAAAATTCATGGTTTCAGAAATATTTTGAAAACCTGAAAATTCAGCTATTATTTCTTCATGCCACAACTGATGGTCTGATTTAGCTGAAATTTGGAACGATGATAGACTATACTTTGTATCAACATAGAGGTTACTTTTTATACCGTAAAAATTCATGGTTCCAGAAATATTTAAAAAACCTGAAATTCACGCATTACTTCTTCACGCCACAACTAATGGTCTGATTTAGCTGAAATTTGTAACGAAGATAGACTATACTTTGCATCAACTTATAGGGTACTTTTTATACCGTAAAAACTCATGGTTTCAGAAATATTTTGAAAACCTGAAATTCACGCATTACTTCTTCACGCCACAACTAATGAACCGATTTGGATGAAATTTTGAATATAGATCGGCTATACCCTGGATTAACACATATACTACTATTTATCTCATAAAAAGTCCATGGTTCCCGCAGGATTTTGAAAAACTGAAATTGAAGTATTGCTTCTTCACGCCACAACTAATGAACTGATTTCGCTGAAATTTGAAACGAAGATAGACTATTCTCTTTATTAACTTGTAGGCTCCTTTTTATCCCGTAAAAATTCATGTTACCCGAAATATTTTGAAAACCCGAACTTCACGTATTGCGTCTTCACGCCACAACTAATGAACCGATTTGGCTGTTTGAAATGAAGATAGATTATAGCCTGGATTAACACGCAGGCTACTTTATATCCCGTAAAAGTTGATGGTTTCATCAAAGTTCGCCTACCTGCCTACCTACGGCAGATTTTTAAAGCGTCTGACAGGACGTAAGAATTATCGGAAGTGTCTGACTGCTAAGGAAACATCTTCTGATAGGTCCCCAAGTAACATATATAAAACTCAGCTTTTGTACTATGACGAAAGTATACTCATAATTTACTCTAGTTTAAGGGTGTCTGACACGGGGAGGAACTATCGGAAGTGTCTGACTGCTGAGGAAACATCTTCTGATAGGTCCCCAAGTAACATATGTAAAACTCAGCTTTTATACTATGACGAAAGTATACTCAGAATTTATGCACCTTTACTACCTGATATCTCCCAAAGCCACAAAGATCCAAACTTCATAGTCGGGGATCGTTCTGATCTCTATTGGGGACATACACAGAGGAACTTTCAGCTTTTATAAAATAACGAAGGTCTGAAACGTGCTCCCTCTCTAAAAGAAGGAGAAGTAAATATTGCGCCAGAGAGTTCTTCAACACCGATGTCAATCTCATGTATAATTTTCCGTTAGCCGGGGCAGCGGCGGACGCAGACGGCGAAGGCAGCACGAGGAACGTTTGCTACAAGCTGTGCTCCCTGATACATCGACAGCTCGTCAAGGCTCACGCCGAAGTCAGCCGGTATGACCCTCATTATTATCACTATCAACAACTATTCAACCGTTATGCTAAAAAGTTACCTAACCTAAAATGTACCTTATTGGATTTTAAGAGGGTATGGTACTTAGGACTTTTGTTAATGGAAAAATTTCATAATCATAGGAAATCAATATCGCGGGCAACCGCTAGTTATCAATAAATAGACAATGCTTTAATTTAATTTTATTTATAATTCATTTATTATCATGTACATAATATTCGAAATAATTTCACCAACGTCGAGTGACGTTTAACCGAAGAATAAATTGGGCGTTCTGACAGTTTTTTGTATTGAAAATCTGTCAAAATATTTTACGCTCGGATAAGAATTATTTTACATTGGTGAAATCGGCCCTTAGTAGAACAAAATATACAGGAACAACAACGTAACAAACAAGCCCTCCGAAATACATTACGTAATCCAACACCGGTTCATCTCCAGGAGACATTGATTCATGGATTATAAAAAACGTATTTATTTTTATATTTTGAGCGAGATTGATATTTATTTTGATAAAATATAATTATAAAATACAGCAATCCGCCATATTGTATTGAACACCAGTCAGAGTGATAGATACGTCACATCTGTGTTCAAACTTTTAAAAACTACTATGAAATGTAAAACATAGAGATGACGTCACGAACGACGCCATGACAGCGTTGAGCGTTTTTGCGTGAATTTCAAAACTTTAAATATAATGGAAATTTTGTGTATCAAACCTTTTTTTTTTGCTGAAATAAGATTATTTTTTTCGAAATATTAGATACTTCCGAACATCATCCAACAGTTTTTCAAAAGCGGTCATCATACCTTTTGCCTGTTGGTGATATTTTACAAACATACGGATTTCTTTTGGATTTGTAATAAGCAATAATTACTTCACGTTCGCTTCAAGTTGGCCCTCGACGATCGTGACAAAATGACATCATACTGTAGCGTCATACTGTACTGTACCTGGCCCAAAATGAAACAACCCCTTTATTATTTTTCTCCTCTTCTAAGGGGTTCCATACAAGAAAGTCATTAATTAAAGTAATAAAAAATCTGCGCCATGCAAAACTTTCTTTTTTTACTCATCGTAGAATACTACACGCGAACAATAGTAACCAAACAACAATAAATAACTAATTAAAACTAAAAAAAATTAAAACGGCATCAACAAAAGTTTGAAAAAATACGATACTTACAATCGCAAGCGGTACCTTATGCTATCTGTACTAAGTGGGTCTGACTTGAGGTGCGGTGCGGGGAAGCGCGAGGGAGGTAGGGGCCAATTTTAATTGAACGTGTAGTAGTTTTTCTTTAAAACAAATGTATAGCGACAATACTTAGGATAGGGACGCATCTGCGTTGCTCAAACTCCCGCATCATCGCGTGCTGTAAATAATGTAAAGCGTCAAGTATGGAATTACATGAAGGCAATTTGTTTTCCGCAGGAGAAGGCCGCAAGAGCTGGCCGATTTCCTTAACAGATTAATGAAAAAGAAAGACGCGACCGCAGAGAACTTACCCTACCACTTTTCAATGTGAGCCGCCAAATTTTATTTTCTCCCATCCCTTGCTTTCCTCGAGGGAATCTGTACATTGCTATCATTGTGATAAGCTATAGGATTTTTTAGGTGTTTACAGGAACCATGGCTCAATAATTAGTCTATGATTAGCATTAGAGAGGCTGCTGTCTTGGACGTACTTGATTGACGCCATTTTGGCGCTGTAAGCTGTTAAACGGGTGTCTCTGGAACTAATACTATTGCAAATGGCGATTATTGCAAATGATTTCATAGATTAATTACAGAGGCCTATATGTTATATTATATGAAATATAACATATAGGCCTATCCCCCCCCCCCCCTAAATTAAAATCTATTTGATAAAGGTAACTATACCAAATAAAAAAGCCAAATTTTCAACTAATTAAAAAGCGTCAAAAAAACACTATATTATTTTTAAAATATCCAACTCTGGGAAAATAAATATGATCGATCTTTTGAATATATTTTAGGCGATACTGATTATACTGATTTAAGAGTCTATAACCATATCGATAATCGATCAATGCTGGACCCATCGTTGATCGATGATTGATCTACATTATCAACCAGTATCTCATGATCAGGCAAAGATCCGTCGATCTAAGCCATTGATCGACGTCGATCGATTGTTGTGGTGGGATTTAAACAATTCGACACAGAGATACTTTTAATGTTTATAAATTTTCTTTGGGAAAATATCAGACCTTATTTGATAAATCCTGAGCTCGAATCGAACTTTCAATAAGCTGTTTTGTTTGTGTACAGATTCCCTTTAATGTTGCTTTCATTATTTTGTATGTCTTACGGTTTTATGTTGTATATTATTTTTATGTTTTATGTTAAGTGTATGTTTTTGTGCTGTTATTGTCTAACCGATTTGCTCGAAATGTGATATCTTTATATGTGCAATGTACAGTATTTTTGTGTCAAAATTATCCATTAATTGTTTTAGTTTTGTATTGATTCGCATCACTTATATTAAACAAAGATCTTAACTTGTCATAGTAGTATTTTATTGTAACACTAAAGAAAAGTTTATAGATTAGATGACAGCAATGATAAATCTTCAGTAATGCCAGATAACTATATTATGTTTAAGTATAAAATTATATTATATTAGTATGAAAATTATCTCTCTTAGAACCATATTTTTTATTTTTGTTTATTTAAAATTCAGTAGTTAGATACCCAATAGCACCACATATCCCATTTGCCCACTAACTATTTAATTTCATTTGGTTGGTGCATAATTTTGTTCATTTACAAAAAGTAAGCTAGAAAATCACGATATTCTTAAGATGTTGCGCGTCACGGGACTTTCCATTATACAATTATGTTTCCAGCTAATGTATGTACACCATTACTTAAATCCCGTAATGATTTTGCGTATTATGGCTGAGTATTGGGCGAAAAAAAGTATTAATTTTTTTGGTCACCCAAACTTTTTTGAATTTGTCATGTCTGTTACTTGTCTAGTTTTTGTTTTCCAAATTAAGCGTAACATTTATGCTAAGGGTTTACGTGACCACCCGAGACCAATGAGCTATTGAGGCCTGTATTTGAAGTTAAAACTATCCAAAAATATGATTGTCATGTTTTGTAGAGGGGTAAACACAATAGGCGAAACAAATCAACTTCTGGGAAAAACATCAAAAATATACCTAACGAACTTAAGCACCAACCAAATAGATGACTCAGTAAAAAAGTGGTAACTTAATTTCTCTACCCTCGATACATTCGTTTTTGAGTGATACCAATTAATAAACCTACTGCCTGTCGCGTAGTGTAAAATTTTAATTTAAGTTTGTTTAATGTAAGTTTTGCGTATCTCTGAGCCCCTGTATAAGTCCAAATGTTAAATTTTGTTTGCATGAATATGACGTTGTTAACGAACTAGTCGTGTTGGGCCAAATGTCCTTTCATTTTGATGTTTGATGTAAAAAATGTCAAATAAACAAAACTAAATTGACATCTCGCTCATTTGCTGCAACACTGTTTTATCTCAAAAATCCGGTTTGTTTCATTTTTTTTTTTTTAATGTGTAAGGCTTCAATGGGGTCGATCTCAGTTTTGAACATGTTTATAGTAAAATCTTCAAATAGCAATTATTTTTTTCAAAATTTTTAATATCACTACTTTTTCGGGATAAAGCATTGTTGCAGCAAATGAGATAATATCAATTTAGAGATTGTGTACAGAGTGATTAGTGCCTTTTAACTCTGAGGAAGAAACATTGCACATACAAATTAATGAAATACTTATCGACATGACTAAATGTCGGGGTGGCTGACTGTGACATAAAAACATTTCTAGAAAAACCCCAAAATCTCCAATTCTGTGTTAGTTCTGTTCGTGCTTATCCATGTTCAAAGGGTTTGAAGATTTTGGCCATCCCACTGTGTGCCATTTTCTTTTTCAAAATAACCACGCATAAAACCTGCACTATGCAATAGCTGGCAGCAATACAAATTACAAAGCAGTATTGTATGAAACAAAACCTTCCAAAATGTGAATAGATTACATAAGTACTAAAATTAATCGTTTTAACATAGAGTCCTAGATCGACCGTTAAGACTCCATACTAAAATATTCAAATCCTTTTTCCAACGACCATTTAACAAGTGATGACTAAATTTGACATTTGGCGTTACTTAATAATTTAATATCTGTCAAAAATGTTCAAACTTAAGGCGTTTGTTTTGTGGTGGGACCATCCTTGTGTAATCTCAAGCTAACTTAAGAGTGTCTAACTGCCGCACTCAGGGTCGCAAATCGTTACTTAACGACTTAATCTTGGATTTTAAAAAGAATCATTCTCAGAAGTTAAAACTTCGTTTGTACATTAATGACGATTCAGGAATAGATTTAATGATAATTAATTAATTAATCATTAAATAATAAATAATTTAATTTAATACATGCGGCTGAGTGCAGCAGTTAATCACAAGTCATTGATTAATTAATCATAATTTAATGAATGACTGAGTGCGGCAGTAAGCCATTACAAAAGTACTAAATGTTACATTTTCAGTCAATACGGCGCCCTGGTGGTGAGTATAGCGAACCAAGAGGGTGAGGCTGTCGAAGGCAAAACAAGCAATACGGAAGTTAAAGATGCCAATACTGACACTGCCCCGAAAACTGAAGAAAACGGTTAGTAGCTTGATTACAACTGCAATGAGAAATGAGAATGTAATTTGAGATGAGACAATTACGTCATGACAATCAAAATACTTAATTCAAGGTGGACTCTAGTTCCCTCACTGATGACTATCTTACTAATATTATAAACTAGCTGATGCCCGCGACTTCGTGCGCGTGGATTCAGTTTTTAAAATCCCGAGGGTACTCTTTGATTTTCCGGAATGCTTTACACTCTACAGGTTCTCAACTATACCTATCCAAAAAAATCACGTCAATCCGTAGGTTTTTTGCAGCGTTATTGACGGACAAACCAACAAAGACAAAATTACGTTTAGTTGTCATTTACGTTTTGTTATTCCACTGTCATTTGCGTTTTGTTATTCCATGTCAGATGCGTTTTTGTTATACCACGTTTTATTATAGTGACTTGACGGAAACGCGGTCGAACGGGATAAAAAGTATCCTATGTCCGTCTCCTGGTTCTAAGCTACCTCTCCACCAATTTTCAGCCAAATCGGTTCATCCGTTCTTGAGTTATAAATAGTGCAACTAACACCACTTTCTTTTATATATATATAGATGCGATAGTGTTGGTTGTAATTTGTTCGTTTGTCCTTCAATCGAAGGATGCTACAACAGGGATCGACGTAACTTTTGGCATGGCTATAGTTGAGGACCTGGAGAGCGACATAGGCTACTTTTTAACCCAGAGAATCAGAGAGGATTTTATAAAATATATCCATGTGGATGATGTCGCGGGATTTTGAATAAACTGATAAAACTATTCTCTTTCACGTCGTTCTAAGTTTCAATATGTCCAGAGTACGCAAAGGTTGCGCAATGTCACCCTTACTCTTTGTCATCATCATCATTAGCAACCCATCAATGGCGAACTACTGAGCGCAGGTCTCCTCTCAGAGAAGGGTTATAGGCCACAGTCCACCACGCTGGCCCAATGCGAATTGGCGGACTTCACACACCTTCGAGGACATTATGAAGAACTCTCAGATGTGCAAGGTTTCCTCACGATGTTTTCCTTCACCATTGAAACAAGTGATATTTAATTGCAACGCACTTGACTCCGAAAAGTCAGAGGTGCGTACCCGGCATCGAATTTGCCACCCACCCGAATAGAAGACCACAGTTCTAACCACTAGGCTATCACTGCTTCTTACTCTTTGTACTTCATATCAATGGCGTAACTCAAAAAGTTTTTTTTGTTCCTTAGCTTATTTTATGATTTGTTTTAGAACCATCACCAGCACCGGCTTCCGGTGAAACAGCCCCTCTAGCGACAGCCGAAGGCGACATCGACCCTGAAGTTGCGGCGGACAAAAGCAACGAAGGGGAGGGCTTCAGTGTACTGGAGTCGGCGCCCCTGAGCCATCGCTTCCGGCTCTCCATGCTGCAGCCTTCCGAGCCCAGGAGCTTCTACTCGGCCGTCAAACGGGAGATCAAGCTTCTGAAGAGCGACCTGCCTCCTGGCGTAAATCAAATCTCTTTATACTGTAGTGCGATTCTCTAAAAATGATTCCTATACTGTGACGATTGCAATCCTCTTTGATTGGCTTACTCATCTGCTATTGGGTGGCTTGGCAGAAAGAACGCCATAAATTTACACAATAACCACGACTTAAACTGTAGCAATGATTAATGCAGCTTTTGTAGAACTGGCCTGCCAGTCTCTGTTTTTTTTTTTTTGGTGAATGTGTCTTGAGCCACCGGCGGAGTTTTAGGGGTGATCTGAAACAACTGTGTTTTTGAGTTCACAAACTGTAACAGGAGGGTTCTGAAACAACTGTGTTTTTGAGTTCACAAACTGTAACAGGTTGATACTTAAAATTCTTTGCAAGGTTCTAGCTTTTTCTAGAACATTGATGGCCTGTTTCACCACGTGCTGATAAAGTGCCTGATATATAAAACAAATAAAATATCTGCTGGATAAGTCTGTGTGATATCTTATTGAGTTTAACTGCCAGATTGACTTATCAGATACTTATGCAACAGAAATTTAAATGCTATCCATCAGATAAGTTGTGGATCGGCTATCAGACTTTTATCAGCAAATGGTGAAACAGGCCCCCAAGGTCCTTTAGTAAACCCGAAGTCTGAAAGAGTTCATAGTCTACCGCCAACCGGTGGATAGCCCAAAAGTAAAACCGAAAAAGACATATGTTGAAGTGTACATTGCATTGGATTCCACACTACACCCATTGGCTTTCCATACTGTAGCCTTCCAAAATTCTACGTATACTCCAGCGGGAGATCAAGTTGCTAAAGAGCGATCTGCCTGCGTAAAAATACGATTATTGATGTGAAATATCTATAGCGGCGGGTAAGACCTACTGTTGGCGTGGCGATGTAGTATGTATGTATGTAGTGCGAAACAGTGTTGTTTACTACGGTACACATAACCTGTGTTTTATTTAAAAGAAATAATTTTAACAATAAAATACGTCTGATAGTGAAAGTTTAGAAAGAGTGTGCATTTATGTGTGTACTAAGCTCGATATTACCTGTACAAAATAATTTCGATGTTTCACATCTGCCAGGCGTCCCGCGACGGCTCACAGTTTTTTTATTATTTTATTGTCAACGGTAAAGTATGACGTCATTTTGTAAGACGGTTAACTTTAAGTGCGCGGGTTTAACATGCTTCTAATCAAGCAAATAATTGCTATCGCGCAGGTGTGGGTGCGCGGCTACGAGGACCGCATCGACCTCATCTCGCTGATGATCGCGGGCCCGGCGCGCACGCCGTACGAGGGCGGGCTGTTCGTGTTCGACGTGCAGCTGGGCGGCGAGTACCCGCGCGCGCCGCCGCTGTGCCACTACCACTCCTACTGCTCCGACCGCCTCAACCCCAACCTATACGAGGACGGAAAGGTACCGAGCAAGCTTATTATTGACCTCTATTATTATTAATCTATGAATATTTTGTGGAAATGTCATATTCTATTCTAACAAAGATGCATGGGTTAAATCAGCTTGGCATCCAGCTGCCCACAAGATAGTATAAAAACTTATTACAATGTAATAGCTACTTATTAATATTGTAAAATGATTATTTTGAAAAGAGCAACTGCTGAGTTTCTTGCCGGCTCTTCTCAGCAGAATCCGCTTTCCGAACCGGTGGTAGAATCTTGACGTGTCATAAGAGCCACAGGTTGGCCTACATGAAATAAATAATTTTGAATTTTGAATTTTTTTGAATATTTTCATCATATTTTTAGCCCTACGTGATTGACGCCATTTTGGACTCGATTTAAATAAATAAATAAATGCTTTATTGTTTTTCTTATTGTTAGATACAAATTCATTAATACTAAAAACACCTATCCTAGGGCACTTACAATTAAATCTAACAATAAACAATTGGTGGCAATCCCAGCATTTCTGAGCATTGACAACAATGCTCAGTGCTGGTTTTCAGATTGCTTCTTTTCTATTTAAAAATGCAAAATCGCGCTGCGCCCTTTGTCTTATATTTTAACTATGTATACTACTATTAGCTAAATTAAACTAAAACTAACTTCCCTTCCCAGCAAAAATACTAGCTATATTATAATATAATAAAAATAGTTTCAGACTAGCGTATTTTTTTCGCGTATAAGTTCCTATCGTCGTCGGTCACTTCTAAGCAATTAAATTAAGAAAACACCGTGAGGAAATCTACATACCTGAGAATTTTTCATGATGTTCCCAAGGGTGTGTGAATTCGGGTAATCCATACTTGTCCACCGTGGTGGACTATGGCCTGAAGTCTAACTATTTTTTATTTTTATTAAAGTGTTAACCTACACAGGAAATATCAGAATAAATTTATAAACACATATCAAAAATTCCGAAGCCAGCGGGATTCGAACCCATATCTATGTATGTGTTTTATGTGTTTATAAATTTATTCTGATATTTCCTTAAGGTTAACTAACACTTTAATGAAAATAAAAAATAGTAAAAAGCAATGTGGCATATATATCTAGTTCCTAATGAGCTTCATTGCAATATGGGGTCTTGGAAAGTAGTTCAACAACTGTAACGTGTTGCTATTTGATGTCGCTAACAGTTGCTTAAACTGAAAAAGTAAATACATATCATTAATTTCGATGCTGACGTGTAGTTCGACCGTAGCCATGGCGTAGGTGGCTAACACACTCGGGCGCGATTCCCAAGAGATGTGGGTTCGAATCCCGCTGGCTTCGGAATTTTTGATATGTGTTTATTTTATTCTAAAGTCTAAACTCCTTAGTGGGCTTGTGATGGATGGAGGTGTAACGTGTCTCGTTCGGCAGGTGTGCGTGTCGCTGCTGGGCACGTGGTCGGGGCGCGGCGTGGAGGTGTGGGGCAAGGACTCGTCGCTGCTGCAGGTGATAGTGTCGCTGCAGGGGCTCATCCTCAACGCGGAGCCCTACTTCAACGAGGCGGGCTACGAGAAGCAGAAGGGTGAGCACCAAGGGATATATAGATCAAGATAGAACGGAAACAAATTGGTTGTCTGTAAAGTCGGCTTACGGACGATAGTTTTACGTGATAACGTCATAAAGAAACATCCGCTAACCGTAGCGCGCACGCGATGACTGGCGGGCGACATGCCGATCGTGCCTCTCTATCTTGTTCCGCGCTCTCGCTTGCACGCTCAGGCTCAGGCGGAACGTGACACTTTTTCGTGCGTGCAGCCGGTATTCATCGATTTATAAGATGTTATCACGTCAAAAAGTCATCAAAATTGGACCACTCTGTAAAAAGTTATGCGTGATCATAAATTTAAAACTAGTGGTTCGCCCCGAACTGAGACCTCGCGGTAACGGTATCCCATGATTATTCATTCAATCGATACATGATAACCAAAACTGACATTATTATTATGCCCGTTTTCACCAAACATACCTAAATCATCCCCTAAGTAGGAATCTCTTAACGTAGGTAGCTCCTAAATACAATCCTAAGTCCTAACATCCGTCCCAATGGCCTTTTAGGTGTCCCGTACAGGATCGTGATAAATAAGTTGACAGAAAATATCACCTAACTTATCATAGGTAGCCCGTAAAGGTTAGGGAACGTTAGTGAAAACATTGAATTATTATGTAGGTACTAACGAGTGAAACCGGGTTACGGGCATCTGTACAAATCGTCATCTATCGACGCGAATAGAAAATATACAATATTTAACTAAAATTTAACTAAAAAATAATTTTAATTGTTTTGTTGTTTGGTGTTTGTTTGTTTGTAATATGGTACAAAAAAAATTACAATACAATTATTGTATTATATTATGTAACTACACACATCAAAAGTGTCTAGGGATCAAGCATTTTTATGCGGATTTCTTGAGATTGAGATGTGGCTTTGTAATAAATTTATGATTTTATAAATTTATATGGATCCTTTTTGGTGCATTTCATAATTTGAATCAGGAACTGTCAATCAAATTCGAGTAAAAGATGAAAATCAGCTGTCAATATTTTCCCTATAAAAACATACAACGCATTGAAGACATTATTACACTAGCGGCACGCTATGATGGCCGGTTTGACACATTACAATAGTGATGTGGAATGTCAATTTATTCTCGAACAAAAAACAATTAAGTTTTGTTTTTGTACCTGATTAAATAGGTTTAATAAAACAAAAATGTATATGTTTATTTAATTTATTTGAACGAACTGAATATTTGAATGAAAATGAATATACATACTTTATATGCACACAAGAAACATATGAATACAAAAACTTTCCCCACCGAAGAATAATCCAGCTTCCTTCAGTGAATGCACCAACTTTTTTCTTGTTGGATACTCCTTCTGTAAATAGTAGCCGTAAACATGTCTTCGGATAGCATCGGCATCAAAGCTATCGATGCCTACGACTGGTTTTGCTCGTTTTCTCTTTTTTGGTGTGTGAAGTTTATTTTCTTCTGTGCCAGTCTCGCCATATTTTTTTTTAGTTATCCGTCTATCAGTTCGTTGTCCAATATTAAGCGCATCAGCTACGCGTTCAACCACTGACGTTATAGGTAAAATTGGCCCTCCATTTTGAGCTTCACGATCGAAATAGTTACGAAGGCGTATTACGAACTCACGTGTCTGACTATTTAGAACAGTTCTCTGCGTACGTTCGGTCATATCGACGAAATCCACAACAAAGGGCTTGAACAGAGTCCAAATTAACGAGCAAGGGTCAACAGTAATGCAGTATCAATATTTGAAATCCAAAGCCAGGTCAAAACTATATCACAATCGCATTGCACTGACAGTTTATACTTTTCGAAGCAACGTCAATTCGAAACTGCTTTGTTTTGCATTGAGCATTGACGCGAGTTTGCCGGAGGTAGTAGTTGTGCTAGCCAGCGATCCTATGTGACGATCGTATTAGATTCCATTTTTAAAAATTTTCAATTTAGAAAACCAAATGCCGAGTTGTGGTATATATCATATAAAAATAAAAATTTTACCTTTTGTATGAAACAGCTGATATTTTTTTGCGATTTCAGAGGTTTGTCCACATAGTGAAAATTGTTCATATTCACAAGTACATTCACCCCTTAAATGGTGCAAACTGATTTTTCTACACTTGTATACATTTTAGAAATCAATTTAATAAATAAATTTTGAGTCCTAAACCTAAAACTACATTCGATAAAATTTATGAATCTCTGCACATCACTATCGTCAATAAAGTAATACAATTATTTCCTTCAAAGTCGTTATCAATTAATACGGAACTTCATGAGCGGACAAACGTCAAACCGGCCATCATAGCGTGCCGCTAGTGTAGTGCTACTGTTTCCCTACTACTGATTAAAACCAACGTTATTATGGAGCGGCGACGTCATTTAAGCAGGGAAGAAATGCTCAGAGCCGTGGGAATGATAGAAGCTGGTTCCCGGCAACGTACTGTGGCTTTAGCTCTGAACACAAGTCAGAGTGTTATCAGTCGACTTTGGACACGTTACCGAAGCACTGGTACCGTGGCTGAGCGCCATGGAGGACGGTATCGCTGCACCACACGGAGACAAGACCGATACATTCAAATCTTAACTCGAAGAGCTCCAACAATAACCGCCATGATGTTAGCCGTGAGGCTTCATCACTCTTCAGGGAACTTAATTAGCGACCAAACAGTCAGAAACCGCTTGCATGAAGTGAACCTTCATTCCCGAAGACCGCTACGGGTACCACCTATAGCAATGCACAATCGTAGGATTCGATATCAATGGGCTCTTGAACACAGAAATTGGGCAGAAGAACAATGGCGTTTCGTGTGCTTTTCTGATGAGTCTCGTTTTGGTATGAGACCGGATACAAGACGTATACGACACTGGAGAACCCCTGGACGCCAACAGCGATTAAAATCCTGCCAGGAAGTCCATCCTTATAGTGGTGGAACCATCATGGTATGGGCGGGTATTTGGATCGGCGGAAGAACTGAGTTGATTTGGATCAGAGGCAACCTCAACGCTCAAATTTATGCTGAGACGATTGTATCAGACGTCATCGTTCCTCTACAAGTGCAAATCGGTCCCTTATTTCAGTTAATGCATGATAATGCACGACCGCACACCGCAAGAGTTGTAAGACAGACTCTCGCCGCAGCTAACATCAATGTCCTGCCCTGGCCTGCTCAGTCGCCAGACTTGAACCCGATTGAGCATGCATGGGATATGCTACAGAGAAGAGCTCTGCCGAATATGGAGGGTATCCAGTGGCAAGAAGACCTTTTTTTGTTGTTGCAACGAACATGGGCGGCCATTCCACAGCGTGATTTGGATGAACTCATTTTGAGTATGCCAAACCGATGTTCTTGTGTTGTTAGTGTTCGCGGTAGAAACACGGATTATTAATTGTTTAAGTTACCCAATAAAATTTTAAAGAAAACTGTTATTTCAGTCTTTTTTTCGAACTTTAATGTTAGTGGTTCAAATGTCAAAAATCCCTTTATTAGGAAAATGGCAAATTTCTTTATTAATGCAAAGGTGACTTGGTTTATCGTTACTGTGACAAACGAAAACACTTTATTTGATGAATCCTTAAAGAAAATTTTAATTAATATCAATCAGGAGAAAAGTTATTGCAAAAATATATGTTGATCCCTAGACACTTTTGATGTGTGTATATAAATCAAGTGATATATAGGTATATTTAATAACATAATATAGGTACATAAATGAATAAGGTATCAACACAAATACTAAATAAATAATATAAACATACAATGTGTGTCTGTATAGCTACACATATAGCAGCCCAGCTTCGCTTCGTTTTTTGCTGACGGTCCAACCTGTGCCTGTCATTACAAGTACAAGCCGCCATTTCAGATTCCTTTCTTTATTGACACGGCTTATATAATAAAACACACCTACCATGGTAGTACAAAATAAACCTTAATTTGCTTCTTGATTATCTACTTGTTACAGATACATTCATCGCATGGATAATGATCATTGATCATAAATAGCGAAATCTTTGCACTGCTGGCACCAAAAAAAGTTATAGTGAAGCAGCATTATTATATTTTTGTTATTTGGCATGACAAAATGTTTAAGCATTGTGGATAAAGTTGGAAACCGACAATAGGCTATTTGACTACTTTTAGAAAATCATCTTAAATTGTTAATAATGCTATGCTGAAGCTAACGAAACATATATTTCGGCATAATTTTCATTATTTTTCATAAAAATCGAGAAATAAATTCAAAAAAATAAATTGCCGCCGAAACGTTCCATTTGCTCTCATGACGTAACAGTTCACATTTCAAACAATGACAATTTTATAATATGTGTTTAGGCCGCGTGTCGCATACTATTTGGTATTTAATAAAATAGTAACGATGAAAAACAGACGAAATTAGCTTAATACGCCGCACAAACACGTCGAAATGTATTGACAAAATGAGAATTCCATAGGTGGTTTGGACTGTGACGTCATTCGAGATCACGGAACGTTTTCGATCACGTGACCATGGCCAGAATTATAGCAATTTTATTTAATGTTTTCTAATTAAATAAAGCTTTATTTTTTAGTTTTGTCGTATGGAATACTGTTTTTAGATAATAATCTTTTAGGATGACACCAGTTGAAACGATATTTTTATTATAGTCAAATACCCTATTATGACATTTTTCGACTTTGACAAAATGTGTTTTTTGCCACGGCCATTTTAATTCTCTCAATAATTCAAAATCGCTTTTCTTAAGAAAATCGTCCACATCCAGAAAGGCCACGTCTATAAATTTGAAATCTAAAAAAAAATAGTAGGTAGGTACTAGTTATAGGTGCACAACTTGATGCACAAAAATTTACATTTAGGTAAGTATACCAACTGTACTATACTATACCATAGAAATTGTTTGCAATTATTATTACTTTCTTAAAATACAATTGCGACTAAAACGTTAGGCGAGGTCTATAATATACCTATCTATGCAATAGTTATATTCCCAAAAAAGTTATGTTCTCTAAAATGTTCTGATAATGTAAAAGAACTATGTTTTGGAATGACAAAATGACGGATTACTAAAATGTTTTAAGGAACTCTGATAGGTTTGTAATGATGGCGTCTTAGATGGCGTTCTTTAATTTTTAACTCTTAAAACCGCAGTATTTATCGTATATAAGTATTTTGTAACTCATAATGGCATTATGAAGGAGTTTTTACTCTTAACACAGCAGTATTTATCGTATATAAGTATTTTGTAAATCATAATGGCATTATCACAAATAATAATTTATTTTTATTAAAGAAAAATATAATTAAATTTAAATAAAATCAAGGGGGCATTTAAAATTTATTAATAAACCTAAAAAGTTGGTCGCAAAAGTGACATTCGCATTAAGTTTTCCTAACTTAACAATAAACACATCCCATTTCAAACTTGTGAATATTGATTACACTGAAGTATAAAATATTAAATACATATTACTCTTTGTTTTTTTTATTTTTTGAAGACGCCGAGCTGCTCACAGACAATAGAATTTATTAATATTACTTATGATTGAAAGCGCTTCAAAACTGCATCAAAACGATTACTTGGTCAGACAAACGTCTGCCCTATGATAACTATACGACTAAATACTCATACAAATAATAAATTACAACACTACTATGAATACGGAACTTCATGAGCGGACAAACGTCAAACCGGCCATCATAGCGTGCCGCTAGTGTAGCTCATCGAAGTTTTCAAAATTATGTTGAGTACCTAATTTAAAAATTTGCATGCTATTTAGCAGAATATGGAGGAAATTTTATGACATTGTTAATAACATCTAACTATACTGTACTCATATTCAGCAAATAAAGTTTCATTTCATTTCATTTCATTTCATTAGAAAAATGGTGATTAATATCGCGTATTTCCTCCACGTGCTCTTATTAAAGTTTCTACCCATCTAGGCATAGGTACTGAGAATGATGTTATCGATGGTCTCCTGGGATAGTCTCCGCCATTCCTCAACTACGTCGATTCGCAGTTCTCCCACGTTGGCAGGAGCTGGAATTCTGGACTTAACTTTTCTTTTCAGCAAGTCCCAAAGGTGCTCTATTGGGTTCATATCCGGTGATCTCGCCGGCCACTCCATAACAGTGATATTCATATCATTAAGATAAGCTTGAGTTACCCGAGCGGTATGCGGCCGAGCATTATCCTGCATAAAAACAAAATCGTCACCGATATATGGGGCAAACGGTACGACATTTTCTTCTAAAACTTCTCTGATATAGCGGTCTGCAGTCAGACTCCCTCTGTCAATCACTACCAAGTCTGTGCGAGCTCCCAAACAAATGCCCGCCCAAACCATTATTGATCCACCACCGTATGCTACTGTAGTTTCAAAATTTGTCTGAATGTATCGTTCTCCTTTGCGTCTGTATATTCTTTGCCTGCCGTCAATTTGATTTAAGAGAATTCTGCACTCATCACTAAACAATACCTTACTCCATTGGTCCGCGTTCCAAAGTCGATGTTCCTGAGCAAAAGTTAACCTGTTTCTACGATGATTTACCTCGAGCCTTGGAGCCTTGGCGGGTACAAATGAACCCAAACCAGCTTCTTCGAGCCTTCTTCGTACCGTACGCTCACTTACGGTTACACCCCGCACTGCTTCTAACTCATGTCGGGCTTGGACGGCCGTCAAACGGGGGTTCCTACGTACACGAAGCCGAATGAAACGATCATCCCTACTCGAAGTGCGTCTTTTTCTGCCTTGTCCTGCTCTTCTCACATAAGTACCAGTCTCCCTGAACCGTTGGATACTGCGATGGATCGTTGAAACTGGTCGACGAAGATCTCTGGATATCACTCTGTAGGTTTGACCATTTCTTCGCATTTCGAGTGCCCTGGCAATCTCCGTTGGGGCTAAGTCAGGCATAATTCAGTCATCAACTCCAGAAAGCTACGCGATTAAAAAAAACTAACAAAAAACAGTATTTCAATGAAATTTTAAATCAAACTCAGAAGGAAGAAATACTCGAAGTTCGCTCCAGATAAGGTGTATTTGAATAAAATTAAAACAATTGCATAAAATGTGATGTTCAGTTGTTTTCTTAGTTTGAAAATATTTCTTTTTAAATTAAATGACGTATAAACCAGCCAGCAACCTTATATGATACTGATATCAAACCTTTTTTTTATGTTCCGCTAAATATGCCGGCGAGTTTAGTTCCATGGGATAGTTACTGACTGCGCCATCTATTAGCATTATTGTGAAGCTATGTTGATGCTATATGAATTACTGATGCCCATTAAAAATTAAATAATCTCGTTTCTTTATAATATTTATATAATTTTAGTATTTGTTGTTCAAGTACAGGATATAAGTGACCTAAAAAAATTAAATCCGCTTGAAAATACATAGCGGATTTTCTTAGAGAGCGTCTTCAAGCGAGCGTATAAAATCGCCACTTTAAAAGCCCCCCATTTCGTCAATTTTAAGGGAAAAATTAAAAAAAATATATTTTTGTACTCGGTTCAAAATTATCTTTAAAACGATATGTAACAATTTTATGTAACGCGATAAAAATTTTTTTACTTCGCATTCACTTCTATGAGAGCCCCCCTGAAATAAAGTTTTTTATAATTTTTTATCCAATATTCGGCTGAAGGCCATCAGTTTACATATTATATCTAAATTTGAAGTAATTAAGTTCAGTAATTCAAAAGTTATAAGGCTCTGACAGACGGACGGACGGACGGACAAGTGCAAATTCACTCTAGTAGACTCAGAGACCTCGCTTCGCTCGGTCAATAATGAATGTCGTGGAACACTCGGTTGGAACGAAGTGCCTTTTAATAATAAATTAATAATAAAAATAAATAAAATAAAAATAATAATCTGAAGGCAGGATTCGAACCGCCGAACCGATAGTTTCACTCCTTAGTGCTATAATGGAACGTGTTTAATAAACGAAGGCAAAAAGTGTCGTGACGGAAAATTCTTACACTTTTTTCACCTAGTCTCCATCCGCCAAAACGTCCGCAAAGATACTTACTTATATTTAAGATAAAATAAACGCTATGGCTAGAGAACCTCCTCCCATTTTTCTCATCAGTGTGCTGTGCAGTTTTTACATAAAATACATAAAATAAAAATAAAACCCGTGAATATATAATAGCTATGTGACTATTCCTATAGCAATAGAAGTAAATGTTTGAGTGTTCATCTAGGCTACATTTTATCCCGGAAGATTAAAGAGTTCCTCTTTAATCTTCCGGGATAAAATGTAGCCTACGTGCTAATCCAGGGTTTGAGCTATCTCCATTCCAAATTTCAGCCAATTCCGTCGAGTAGTTTTTGCGTGAAAGAGTAAGAAACATACACACACAAACCTTCGCCTTTATGTTAGAATAGATTATTTTTTTTCAAATAAACTTTTTACAAGTGCTTTTGAATCGTCGATGAGTCTACCACTGGTTCGGAATGCCCTTCCTGCCGAGAAGAATCAGCAAGAAACTCGACGGTTGCTCTTTTCAAAACAAGTTTACAATACAATAGATAATATTCTATGTATGCAGTGTTTCCACAATGAGGGGAAGTTCCACAAAAACATACCTAATTATAATTCAAAACATGTTAAGACGGGTAGACAGAAAGTAGCACCATTTCCGCCGGTGGAATCCGTTCACGAGCATGACGCATGACCCAGCCGTTGCTTCGCTCAACCATATACATATTTGAGGGAATGTAACAACCCACATCACACGACACCACCACAGAAATGTTTAAAGAGGTGTTATTGTGTTTATTTTCAGGCTCACAGCAAGGAACGGAAAACTCCCGTATGTACAACGAGATGGTGCTTCTGAAGCTCGTCCAATCCATGACGAAAATGCTCGCGAACCCGCCCGAGCCATTCCGCGAGGAGATCCTGCAACACTTGCGCACCAACGCCGCGGAGTTGTGCCGCCGCTTGGAGGGTCTCGTGGCGCTGTCCAACGGCGAACCTACGGACATACCTCCCCCCGATTACCCCCTAATTCCCGCTTCTAGAGGATTCTGTCTCACCCTACGTTCCTCCCTCGAGTCGTTTCGCAACGCACTCCGTCGTAACGACATCAATGTACCCGCTTCCAGCTTATAGCCCAGCTTGTAGCACTAGATAGCTTTAGAAATGAATTGTACCCTCTATGGGGTTGCCAAATCACCTAAAATACACTACATGTACCAAATACACTCATAGCGGAATGCGTCAAAATTTATGGTCGATCGTAAATACGTTCACCCGTGAAAGAAAATCATATTGGTTTGATCGCTTAAAACGTATGGTTTTATTTATCAATTCGTACAGCAAACTAATAAAATCGATATATGAAGAAGATGCCTTTATTAATTTTTTTTTTAATATCTAATAAAATGACTTTCATGCCACTTTGTCATTAAAAAATTCTTTAGCTGTGTAATAATGTGACTGAATTATTAAGCTGTCAAATTAATACGATTTTTATACACAATAGGATAGCTGGTCGCCTACACAATTAGTAAACAGCAAGAAAAAGCTAAAAGCAGATGCACGCCTATGAAATACCAAAGAATTGTTCATTCTTTTCCATAGATAAATCCATTATTTTAAAAAATTTTATATTTACAAGCTAGTTTTAAATCAGTGTGAGTTAACTCGATTTCGTTTTTATTGTGTTTTTATTTGCAAAAATTTTCGTAACTTTATTTACTTTTTTAAAAACACCTTTTGAATGCAAGTGTGCGAGGAATGTGTGAGATACGTATATATTTCTGTAATAATTTTAGGTCCGCATTTTTATATCCAACTTTCTCATTCGAGAAGATGACTCATATAAAAGAGCAAAAAAACGCTTACCTAAAAAGATATCCATCAATTTTAATAACACAAGTGTTACCTACTCGATTTGAATAAATCTATTATTGAATTTGGCAACCCCATTTTATAGTTAAACGCGCTAAGCGTAATTCGTTATCCTCGAAATAGTTAAACAGCTGGTGGCAGTATATTTAAAATATTAATTTAAATGATTTCATCGTCATGACTGATTTTAAATTAAAATCACTGCACAGTTAATTACAATTTTTTAATGTTGAATCAATAAAATATATGAAATAATATCCTTCATGCCTATAATGATTTTTTACAGGTTACCCTTCCTGCCTGTAATGACTTAATGACTTTACAGCTTACGAAATTTCTTAGCAACAACAGCTTAGCCGATCTTAATGAGATTTGAAGAACTTGCGTCGAGTTGACGCAAGTCAAACGTCGACTGAAACGTACTTTATACTCATATGGTTGCTATTAGATTAGTCATTTTCTTCACACACAAAATTTTAAATTTATTATAGACTGTTAGATATTTGATAGTCCGTTTTATAAACCCCTATTATGGAGGATGAAATCCTAATTTGACCGCCAGCTCTTTGACTAGTATACTCAATATTCACGACAGTCCAGTTACGTTTCGTTTCACACGAGAGACGACAGCAAACAAACAAACATAAAAACATTTTGTAGTTATAGTATTTATTGTGATGTACTTTTCGACTGTAGGAATATTTTAGATGTTCTAAACCGAGCGCTAGGTCTCGTTATTGTTATTGATATTTTTATCTCGCTTACGTATACAATGTACGGTCAATTTGTTTAGAAATTACGCAAAATTAAATAATTTTCAAAATATTTGTTTGTATATTTAGCGCATTTCTAAACGAATGGATCTATTAACGTAACGAATATTGCATGAAAAATTTCGAATTTGTTGTTCATATTGCTAGATAATATGAAACTAACCATTTTCACTCAGTAAATAAATAAATAATTTATTTATTAAATTGTAATAAATCGATTAATTGGAATGTTCGATTTTACTATAATTACTATTAGAATTATTAATTAACTATTATTATAAATAGATACGGTTATATTATTATTTATTTTGTTAAAAATATGTCTCTTTTATAATCATTCAACGTCTTCATATTTTTTTAAGTTACTTGTACTTATTTTGGAATAAGAGCCGATGCACATGAACTGTTGCGATACGATAGCTATAAGATATCGTAAAATTTAAGCGCATTAAAATTTTATTAGTTTATATGCAACCGACTTTAACAATTTTCTTTCAATTTGATGTAATTTCGCATGGTGCAATGTGTTAGGCTCTTTTAACCATTTTTTGCTGCAACCGCCTAAAGCGGGTATGTAACTTTCTGAACCAATTTTGTTTGTTTCAAAGTATGAATGGTATTATATATAGTTATATCTTTTAGTGTGATTGTGCATGAAATGAATGGTAGCGGGAACACTCACTCAAGTTTATGCAATTATAATTTTTATTATTTTTTCTGTTGTTTTTGTTTTTACAATGATAACTGTTAATTTGTATTGTAATTAAAAGACTTATAATTTACTATTTAAAAAAAATTGGCGCTGTTGTAAAACTTAACTTGTAATTTAGAACCTATGTTTCAAAAATATAAAATATAACGTTCCTTTTTATTAAATCATATATTATTGGGCAGCACACCTTATTAAATAATCAAATATCCGCTGATTTAGAGACCAGGTAATTATAATGAAACTATTGCGCGCCAAGTTTTACAGTAATTTTTTAACAGCATCAGAAATTGAAAATGTATTACATGTATACATCCGATCATCTATTTGTGCTATTTTTGTATTACCAAACTTTATGCATTACGGTAAACCTATTCCAATTGACAGAGCCTTAGGCTTAGGGGTATGGGTTCAGTAAAATCTGCGATATACTCGTATCTTTCAAGGTAGCCAGAAATCGCCTACCACTAAATAAGATCGCAGTCAAAGGCTGTAAGAACAAAATGGTATAAGCAGTTTTGGCACTAGTAAAGAGTTAGCGACAGGAATTTTACAAAGTCAACTGAATCCCTATTAATTTTTTTACTACAAAATCACTTGTTGATAAAGTTTTGTTAACTTTGTAAATTTTTAGAAAAGGCACGGCGCGTCGCTTCTAGGTACACTTTCGTCATGGTGCTAATTATGTTGTAAAAATTGCTTAGATATCGATTAAGGGTACCTAATACGGCTCCAGCAATAAGTAATCGAAATCGGTTCACTGGAATTCTAAGTACCACTAGAAACTGTTTTACAAATAGATTGTATTTGCACTGTAATCAGACAAAATTGCATTTTTTTTTGCTCACACTTTCAGTTCACTGTGTTAACTACAACGATTTTTTCGTTGTAGCATTGTGCGGGTGACAAGTCATTATAAAGTAAGTTATTTTGTACCATATCGTTGAAGTCATAATAAGATTCAAATTACTAAAATAAATCTGAAAAAGAATAAGTCTCAATAGATTTTAATAGTGTGAATTTGAACCTTAGGATTTCAACAATATGGTACAAAATAAGTGACTTTCTATTGACCTGTCTTCCACAGCTGCTTCAACAAAACTGTAGAACTGCATTCGAAATTCTTTCTATAGTTCCAAATTCAGTCTATATACCTACACTAAGTTTACGGTGACAAAAGCTAGTGCTATAAAAAATTATCAATAAATAATTCGTCAAAAAATTGGTTACCATCATAGCAATGTAAGTTTCGTAATACAGGGGCAGTTGTTTAATTAGGAACGTTTCTTTAACTCATTAGTGCTTATAGGATTACCTCCGGCAAGTGGAAGGCGCTGGGCCACAATGGCTTGCACAAAAAATATACGATGTAATTTCATGCCAAAGTCAATTGAGCTATGAAAGGCTTCTCCGTCGCTTGTGTACGCGATAAGTGACAACTATGTGTAATAATGATAAAAAATAAATAATTCTTCAACCTAGGTTATTTTGTTTTATTTAAATTTAAAGCCTCTATTATTTAAAGGTGCGGACTGAAAACTGGAATGTCGACGATTCGATCTTTATAGGTAGTCGATATTTTCGTACCCACTCCTAAGCACAAGCTTACCGCTTATTTGGAGAGGGAGGAAAATATTATTCCAAAGTATTCCAGTATGCAGTATGCTCAGTCCGAGTTTTAATTCGTTTGATCATAACAGAACGATGGCATATTAGCATCAAGTAATAGTATTAGTATCGATTTAGCCACAAATCAATACAGACGATTTTAATTTGGAGCGTTTACGTTACGTAAACGTATAAGAATAAATATACGAAATTGAGCTCTAATTCAATACTGATATGGTTCATTTTACTTTGATGATAATGTCATCGTTTAATATTTATAAGTACCTAGTTATCTATCAAAAATCTTGTACCTACTAAGCGCACAGTTCAGCTTGGCTAAAAAAAATATATTTTTCATCTCCCCATCTCGGAAAGAGTATTTTTGCTCCTCGATATCGGAGAGCAAAAGCCGTTTTTATCCTCTAGAGGATAAAGTAAATTGAATTTAGAACATCGTGTGCACTCTTTGAGTAATAAACCAACACAGGAGAAGAATTGACGCGCGTACCCCTCTGTAAGTTGGGTATGAGCAGTGCTCATACTCGTTATATAAAACTGTTTGACTCCAGTCACGCGCCTGTCAACTACGTATGGTTAGCGGGGAATGAGCTCCGCTATAAATGCCGAATATGAGAGTATTTTCTTCTAAAAAAAATATTTAAAACATCCAGTTTACTAAAGGATAACATTTATTTACTTCTGATGTATTATTTTATCCAAATAATGCAATACTTATGCAGAAAACTTAAGAAAACTGTCGATCTGAAAATGTTGCTACTTAAACGTACATGAAATAATTTGGGGAAAATATTGAAAATTAATCTTCCTACTTACTATTCGTTTAGAGACCTTTTTCATGAACTGCATTATAAATTGATCCCATAGAATTAAAATCACGATAGAATAGGAAGGGGTGAACGACTAATTTATAAGCTTTAAGTAAAATATGACTAGATATATAAATACGAACTTTGATCGTCTGTGGGATTATCAAATAATGATAAAAAATTCTTTCTATAAAACCGACTTTAAACGCCACTATAAAGTATAAAACAATTTTAATTTGTACATGTATGTTGAAGTCGGGCGGGCCTAAATATAAATGATGAAACTAATGCGCGACGCTAGCCCAACTTTGCCCGATCGGCTTATGAAGTCGGTTTTTTAAAGATATTTTTTTTACATTATTATTTTAAGCTTTTTTGTGTATATCTCTGATTGCGAGCAATTTGCTCTTAATCATTGAGTTCCTTCCTCCATCACCGAAGATATGAATCATCTTCTCTTCACCTTTTAAATAGGCCCAACCTTATTATGCGTTCTTTCAAAAAAAATTGAAATCGGTTCAGATTTAACGTAGTTATGGAGTAACATCTAACATTATATCAACAAAAATTTATATGGGAACCACCTCTGAAGTATGCCCTACTAAACAAAAAAAATTATCAAATTCCATTCATTATTTGGCGGAATAATTGGATAACAAATATACAAAAAATTCAAATTGAGAACCTCCCCTTTTTTGAAGTCGGTTAAAATGATTGCATTATTATAACGATCGCAATGGTGTCTGATTGGCTGGTACTCTCCCACTATTGTTTAAAATGCATTGATGCAGCTAGAGCTCCATAAACTCAGCGAATTCATAAAATTAGTTTTTTTACTCAATTATTTCAAAAGTTATAGGTATATATTTCCACTAGTATTTCGCTCGGTGCGCGAGCTGCTAAAGCAGCTCGCGGGAAGTGTTTCACTAAAAGTAAGGCACGTGGGTGCGCGGCCCGCTAAAGCGGACCGCGATTGTTCGGCTTTATTTATTTCGCTCGGTGCGCGAGCTGCTAAAGCAGCTCGCGGGAAGTGTTATTGCTACAAGTAGGGCGCGTGGGTGCGCGGCCCGCTAAAGCGGACCGCGATTTTTTTACTCTTCAAGTAGCCCTTCGGATTCTGGTCATCTTTTGCCAAAAAATTTGTTCGAGCACACCCCACCTATCTGCAATAACCTGGCCGTGCTCCTCATTCACAAAAGAAAAAGAAAAAAAAATGAAAAAAAAACAAATGTAAAATGAAAAAAAAGAAAAAGAAAAAAAGCCCTATGAACCTATCAAAATCAATGTCTTGCATAGTTCCCAACTTCTAGTCCCTTCAATATTCCCCATACATTTTGTATGGAAAAAAAAATCCGCCATCTTGAATTTTTTTCCTACTCACCAGGTAGACCTCCGGGTTTTGATCATCTTTTGTCGAGAAACCGCTCCTCCATCTTTTATAGTCTCCGAGAGCGAGACGGACAAAATTTGCCGCCATTTTTTTTCCGCCATTTTGGAATTTTTTTTCAACTCACTGGCAACTGCTCGAGGTTTTGAATGACATTTGGTCGAGCACCCTCCACCTATCTTCTATACCCTGGCCGTGCCCCTCGCCCGTCTCCGAACTCCTCACTCATCAGCTCTCTCCACCTTTCTCCGAGTCACATTCTTTGAGCTCTATACGACACCATGGGTGAAAAAAATTTTTTTCATACAAAATTTTACAGGAGAGGGGTGGAAATTTGAGACGTCACAGCTCGGCCGCCATCTTGTTTTTTTAATTTTTTTCACTTTTTCTGTTAATCGTTTACAAATTTCTACAATAATCCAAAATTTCAAAGAAATCGGTTGGAAAACAAAAGAGTTGCAAGATTCACGTCGGCCGCCATCTTGTTTTTCCGAAATGTAATAATTTTTCCCCACTCGAATCCCCCACCCGAACATATCTCCCGTACATCATTTTATCGTTTTTTGTCTCTTTCTAGGAGAACAATTATGTCAATGAGTCAGTGAATCAGTCAGTGAGTGGTAATCGAGCTATATATATTATACTAGTATTTCTCTCGGTGCGCGAGCTGCTAAAGCAGCTCGCGGGAAGTGTTATTACTAAAAGTAAGGCGCGTGGGTGCGCGGCCCGCTAAAGCGGACCGCGATTGTTCGGCTTTATTTATTTCGCTCGGGAAGTGTTTTACTAAAAGTAAGGCGCGTGGGTGCGCGGCCCGCTAAAGTGGACCGCGATTGTTCGGCTTTATTTATTTCGCTCGGTGCGCGAGCTGCTAAAGCAGCTCAAGGGAAGTGTTGTTACTACAAGTAGGGCGCGTGGGTGCGCGGCCCGCTAAAGCGGACCGCGATTTTTTTTACTCATCAAGTAGACCTTCGGATTCTGGTCATCTTTTGCCAAAAAATTTGTTCGAGCACACCCCACCTATCTGCAATAACCTGGCCGTGCTCCTCATTCACAAAAGAAAAAGAAAAAAAAGAAAAAAAAATGAAAAAAAAAAACAAAAAAAAACAAATGTAAAATGAAAAAAAGAAAAAGAAAAAAAGCCCTATGAACCTATCAAAATCAATGTCTTGCATAGTTCCCAACTTCTAGTCCCTTCAATATTCCCCATACATTTAGTATGGAAAGAAAAAATCCGCCATCTTGAATTTTTTTCCTACTCACCAGGTAGACCTCCGGGTTTTGATCATCTTTTGTCGAGAAACCGCTCCTCCATCTCTTATAGTCTCCGAGAGAGAGACGGACAAAATTTGCCGCCATTTTTTTTCCGCCATTTTGGAATTTTTTTTCAACTCACTGGCAACTGCTCGAGGTTTCGAATGACATTTGGTCGAGCACCCTCCACCTATCTTCTATACCCTGGCCGTGCCCCTCGCCCGTCTCCGAACTCCTCACTCATCAGCTCTCTCCACCTTTCTCCGAGTCACATTCTTTGAGCTCTATACGACACCATGGGTGAAAAAAATTTTTTTCATACAAAATTTTACAGGACAGGGGTCGGAAATTTGAGACGTCACAGCTCGGCCGCCATCTTGTTTTTTTAATTTTTTTCACTTTTTCTGTTAATCGTTTACTAATTTCTACAATAATCCAAAATTTCAAAGAAATCGGTTGGTAAACAAAAGAGTTGCAAGAATCACGTCGGCCGCCATCTTGTTTTTCCGAAATGTCATAATTTTTCCCCACTCGAATCCCCCACCCGGACATATCTCCCATACATCATTGTATCGTTTTCCGTCTCTTTCTAGGAGAACAATTATGTCAATGAGTGAGTCAGTCAGTGGTAATCGAGCTATATATATTACTAGCGTTTGCTCGGTGCGCGAGCTGCTAAAGCAGCTCGCGGGAAGTGTTGTTACTACAAGTAGGGCGCGTGGGTGCGCGGCCCGCTAAAGCGGACCGCGATTGTTCGGCTATATTTATTTCGCTCGGTGCGCGAGCTGCTAAAGCAGCTCGCGGGAAGTGTTATTACTACAAGTAGGGCGCGTGGGTGCGCGGCCCGCTAAAGCGGACCGCGATTTTTTTACTCATCAAGTAGACCTTCGGATTCTGGTCATCTTTTGCCAAAAAATTTGTTCGAGCACACCCCACCTATCTGCAATAACCTGGCCGTGCTCCTCATTCACAAAAGAAAAAGAAAAAAAAACAAAAAAAAATGAAAAAAAAACAAAAAAAACAAATGTAAAATGAAAAAAAAGAAAAAGAAAAAGAGCCCTATGAACCTATCAAAATCAATGTCTTGCATAGTTCCCAACTTCTAGTCCCTTCAATATTCCCCATATACATTTTGTATGGAAAAAAAAAATCCGCCATCTTGAATTTTTTTCCTACTCACCAGGTAGACCTCCGGGTTTTGATCATCTTTTGTCGAGAAACCGCTCCTCCATCTCTTATAGTCTCCGAGCGAGAGACGGACAAAATTTGCCGCCATTTTTTTTCCGCCATTTTGGATTTTTTTTTCAACTCACTGGCAACTGCTCGAGGTTTCGAATGACATTTGGTCGAGCACCCTCCACCTATCTTCTATACCCTGGCCGTGCCCCTCGCCCGTCTCCGAACTCCTCACTCATCAGCTCTCTCCACCTTTCTCCGAGTCACATTCTTTGAGCTCTATACGACACCATGGGTGAAAAAAATTTTTTTCATACAAAATTTTACAGGAGAGGGGTCGGAAATTTGAGACGTCACAGCTCGGCCGCCATCTTGTTTTTTTAATTTTTTTCACTTTTTCTGTTAATCGTTTACTAATTTCTACAATAATCCAAAATTTCAAAGAAATCGGTTGGAAAACAAAAGAGTTGCAAGAATCACGTCGGCCGCCATCTTGTTTTTCCGAAATGTCATAATTTTTCCCCACTCGAATCCCCCACCCGGACATATCTCCCCTACATCATTGTATCGATTTCCGTCTCCTTCTAGGAGAACAATCGTGTCAATCAGTCAGTGAATCAGTCAGTCAGTGGTAATCGAGCTATATATATTATAACTAGCGTTTGCTCGGTGCGCGAGCTGCTAAAGCAGCTCGCGGGAAGTGTTATTACTAAAAGTAAGGCGCGTGGGTGCGCTGCCCGCTAAAGCGGACCGCGATTGTTCGGCTTTATTTATTTCGCTCGGTGCGCGAGCTGCTAAAGCAGCTCGCGGGAAGTGTTATTACTACAAGTAGGGCGCGTGGGTGCGCGGCCCGCTAAAGCGGACCGCGATTTTTTTACTCATCAAGTAGACCTTCGTATTCTGGTCATCTTTTGCCAAAAAATTTGTTCGAGCACACCCCACCTATCTGCAATAACGTGGCCGTGCTCCTCATTCACAAAAGAAAAAGAAAAAAAAAGAAAAAAAAAAGAAAAAAAGCAAATGTAAAATGAAAAAAAAGAAAAAGAAAAAAGCCCTATGAACCTATCAAAATCAATGTCTTGCATAGTTCCCAACTTCTAGTCCCTTCAATATTCCCCATACATTTTGTATCGAAAAAAAAAATCCGCCATCTTGAATTTTTTTCCTACTCACCAGGTAGACCTCCGGGTTTTGATCATCTTTTGTCGAGAAACCGCTCCTCCATCTTTTATAGTCTCCGAGAGAGAGACGGACAAAATTTGCCGCCATTTTTTTTCCGCCATTTTGGAATTTTTTTTCAACTCACTGGCAACTGCTCGAGGTTTCGAATGACATTTGGTCGAGCACCCTCCACCTATCTTCTATACCCTGGCCGTGCCCCTTGCCCGTCTCCGAACTCCTCACTCATCAGCTCTCGCCACCTCTCTCCGAGTCACATTCTTTGAGCACTATACGATATCATGGGTGAAAAAAATTTTTTTCATACAAAATTTTACAGGAGAGGGGTCGGAAATTTGAGACGTCACAGCTCGGCCGCCATCTTGTTTTTTTAATTTTTTTCACTTTTTCTGTTAATCGTTTACTAATTTCTACAATAATCCAAAATTTCAAAGAAATCGGTTGGAAAACAAAAGAGTTGCAAGATTCACGTCGGCCGCCATCTTGTTTTTCCGAAATGTCATAATTTTCCCCAACTCGAATCCCCCACCTGGACATATCTCCCCTACATCATTATATCGATATCCGTCTCCTTCTAGGAGAACAACCCTGTCAATGAGTGAATCAGTCAGTGAGTGAATCAGTGGTAATCGAGCTATATATATTATAATATAACCAGTGTGATATGATTTTCTAAATATATAAAATGAAAAGGTGACTGACTCACTGATCTATCAACGCACATCGACTATGACGTAGGCATCCGCTAAGAAAGGATTTTTACAAATATAATACAAAAAATAATGAAAACGAGACTAAAAAATTGTTTAATAATAATGATAAGTTCTACGTAAGTCTTTCTTACTCGAAAATTAGGACTTTAATTTTATGAAGTCGGCCACACCGCAATAAAATTAGGGCTGGACAGCAAGATTTCATATGTCGATATTGGTGGGGGGATTGTATAAATTATTTATACCGAGATATTTTTATCGTCTTACTAATGGTTCATTGACGAAAAAAAATATTTAAATTCTATACATATTTGGTTCATTAAAACTTGGCAATTGAATTAAAGTACCCATACTTCTTATTCATCCCGCTAGGTTTACCGGAAAGCTAAATAGCTTGGCGGTGTTTTATTACAGATGGGGTGGCCACTATAGCCATGGCGGCAGCCTAGCATTACAAACAAATATACACTTCGTTCAGATGAAGTAGATGAAAAAAATAAGCCTTCCAAGTAAAGTATGTAGGTACAAGTTTTAACTTACCAATCATAACTTTAAATACATTTTTTTTAGGGTTTAGTTTTTACTTTTTATGTTTCCTCCATACTGGACTGAGAGAATATTATTCAACGCTGGAAAACGATCTTGTAAATCGAAAAAGTGAACTTTAAACCAGAGCCAATAACGTTTTAAAAAATCATAACAGCTCATAATAAGCTATCAGGAGCAGATTTTTTTCAAAAAGCATATTTTTTAAAGTAACACATCAGATGATACTAATTATATAATTCTAAAGTAGAATTACTTTAGTTTTATACATTAGTTTTATATCAATTTCGACTAATAGTTTTTCAATTTTAAGAAGCAATGTTGCTGTAACTTGGTATTTGAAACATATGAAACCACGAAATAACTCTAAACTCTGAAATGCTAATTATACTGTATTTATTTTTAAGGAAACATGATGTAGTCCTAACAGTTTGTACTTAATATACTTTTTAGAAATAGATACATCGTAAATTTCGCTTTAAACATAAATGATGTTTCATTAAAAATGCTGTATGTTTATTTATACAAGATTACTTAAAAAATCAATGTGTTCAATATTAATACCCACTACGTATTCAAATAAAAATTAAATGTCTCTTCAACTTAATAAACAATATTATTAAAAACCTATGACAAAGTACAGCACTCCCTGGTGGCTTATAACCTTAAATCATAACTAAACAGCTGCTCTAAGGTGATATACTGTGGTACCTACAGCATGCTTTCAGCATGAGATTGAGAGTATAGTGACGGAGTAAATACCTTGGTATCTACAAAATCTGTTAATAATCAGATAATCCTAAGTCCTTACAGTAGGTTCGCCTAAGTGCACTGCACTGCTAAAAAGTATTGATAACTTTTTTGAAGTATCTGTATAATATTGAAAAATAGATGGTGTGGTGTGGTGTGGAATAACAAAAAATATATAATATAAACATGCAGAGAAGGTCAACATAGTATCTTAGAAAAATAATGTCATAGGAAAACGAAAATCCGACAATCCGACGCAGTATCTTTTTCTTCCAAATATATAAAAAAGTAATTTTGTTATTTTTCGAAATAAGCTAGATCGCTTTCTAGCGTCAATATAGTCCAAAGTTTCTAGCTGTATCTTTACGCAAGTACTAAAAGCCTACAAAGAGTCAATCTAATAGCAAAGGCATATTATGACTAAAATAACGGCAAGAGTCTCGTTTCCTAGCGCTTCTATATACCTACCATGTTAAAGATCTCGAACAAAAAAATTTACTCTCGAATAAAGTAACTCTGTTGTAAATAATTATTAGAAAAACTTATCGAAAGTCGATAATCGATAGTGTCAAATCCCTAAAATGTTTACACAAATGATGCGATTGTTTCATGTAATGATAGAGCGTCCCTGTGTGTGAATGTGATAGTGTGCATATACTTTAAGGTAGTGTTTGCTAATTATATTGTGTGCGTGCATAGCGACGTGATGGAAAAATGCAACTGTAGTAAGCAAGTTTTCATGTGTGCTACCTCGCCCCCCACCGTAATTGACAGACTTTTTTGCGAATAAATTAGGGGTCAAGTCCTCTCCATTGCTGGTTTATTACTCAAAGTGTGCACTAAGTTTGTGAATTCAAAACATCATTAAACCTATTTACTTCTACCTCCATGGTGCCGAATTTATCATACAACCTTTTTTAATTTATTAAAAACTCAGACTTGGAACCTTCTTGGTGTGCTTTTTTTTAATTTGCTTTGCGCGCGCCATTTTCTTTTCACGTCATATTGTTTGAATGGGGAGATGAAAAATTACGTGTTGCACTCGAGTGCAAAGATTTTTCACCTCGTGCTCTTTTGATTCTCTCGCTAACGCTCAGGATTCTAATTTTTGAATCACTCGCTGCGCTCGTGATTCAATTTTAGAATCCTTCGCTTGCTCGGTCATCAAAACTGAGCACGCGGTTAAAAAGCAACTTTGCACTCTTGTATAACAAATAACTATTATAAACCTTTGACTTAAAATTTAAATGGTTTAAAATTTTAATGGGTGAATTTAGCTTTCGAGATTTCTGCTTTCATTTTCGAGGCTTCATCGAGTCATCGAAAATGAACCGTCTAAATTTGATCTTAGGGTGCATTTTCGCAAAAATAAACTATGAACGGGGCACCGTGAACCGTCTGGGTATTGCGCTTTATAAAGAGCAACCGCCGAGTTACTTGCTGGTTCTTGGTTGGAATGGCATTCCGAACCAGTGGGTGATAGATCCATTTGACGATTCGAAAGCACCTTAGTAAAAGTTTATTTGAATACAATTTGTTCATTATCTTACTAATGATTGCTAACCTTCGGTAAGAGATGGCGCTGCAAGAATATGTGAAAAGATTTTCAATCTAAAGTTGGTAGGGTAGGTACTTACGTAGCCACGGTCCACGATGTATAGGTATAAAAAAAACAAGTAGGTATACTTACAACACGCAAAATAAAAAATTTTATTCCGTAAAAAAATTTAACACATCAGTCAATTACTATTCACAATACATTTATAGTTAAGTAATACAATGGATATAATAATATAGGAATTATTATTTGAGAAAAATATGGTTAAATTATCACAGCGCGTGGAATTCATAATTTTATGTTTTTTTTTTTATAATTATTTATTATTGTCATTATGCATTTGGCGTAAAATCAGTGGCATAACTATAGGGTGGCATTTAGGCAAAATGCCATGGGCACCCAGTAGCCCGTGAGCATAGGAGGATCCTAATATGTTTAAAATAGTCTAAATGGGTGGGAGAGGGCCCAACCAAATCATTTGCCACGGGACTCGAACAGTATAGTTACGCCACTGCGTAAAATTGATCGCATCTCTGAATGACTTGCACAAATAAAATAAAAACTTAAATTACTTATACAAAATGCGAGAGCTCTAGGTATCAATTCTTGCATTGCAAATGTTTAATTAAAAAAATCTAATAGTATTATAAATAATTATTTATATAGTTATAGTATTTGACAAAATCTTAACTGATCAATATTTTCACAAAAAAAAAAACTCATTGGATAAAAAAGCTACACGAGGCGACACTTTTAGAAAAGAACTTACATTCGAGTACAATACGAAAAAAATCGACTAAGTACTTTAAAATGAAGTAAAATCTGTTGGGAATTCAAATATCTACTTTAATCAATATCTTTTAGTAAGATACTTTATTAATACGTAGGTACTAGGTAAATAGTAATTATGTAAGTTTACATAGTAAGTACATTTAATCTAGATCGCACAATTTACCAATTTAAATTTTAAAACAAATTAATACATAGATAAGTAATTAGTATAAAAGTCGAAGAAAATTTTTAATCATCTTATTAATAATACAAATGCGAAAGTAAAAGAGTCTAGTCTGTTTCCTTTTCACAGCTAGTGAACTACTGAACTGAGCGTGACGGAATTTGGTGCAACGATAGTTTGTATCCTGGAGGCGGACATAGCGGGTTACTTTTATATCCCGGAAAATCAAAGATTTTCCACGGGATTGTAAGAATCTAACACAGACGAAGTTGCGGGCATAAACTATTTCAAAATAAAAAAAATTATCAGTGATACTGTACTGTTGTTTATAACGATTTTTTTATAATCTATTTTCTAAATAGCTATACTTAATAACTTAATGAACACACATTTGATAAACTACTACAATATAAAAATATTATCATAAAATTATACTACATAATATCAACTACGTAGTTATGTAGTCGAATAGAAAAAATTGGAATACAAAGCTACGCTAAATTGGCAAAATATAATGCAAAGCCTACATATAAATTCATTGTTTAGGGAACTAAAAATTACAATTCTGTGGTATTGTAGGTTCTAGGTTTAGTAATCTCACAGTTCATGAACAATTTTATTAATCTTGCACAGAGCTATGACAGCGCGGTGGTACATCTAATTTTCGCATACCTACAAATCGCTTAGTGCATAGAAACATTTAGGAGGTATGCTTGTGTCCATACCGCATGATCACTAAACTGTGAGAATGGTGCTAAGTCCGTTATACATTTCATTAAACAATATCGACAACTCCAAATGTAATCCTTTTCCGCGAAAAATATTGTGAAAAAGACAGCACTATTATTTAAGATATCAATTCGGGTTTGTTTACTGAACAGCGGAATTAGCACCAACACTTAAAATCTAAGGGAGAGGGCAGACTGGCTGCCTATTTTTAGCGGCAGCGATCGGCGTTTTTATGGTTTTGAGTCGCTGCCCGAAAGCTCGATTTCGCACCCGGACGCTAACGTGGGCACTTATCATTTATCAAACTCCAGTCGCAGCGATCGAGTTACGTTTTTTAACATCGGCGTTTCGCGATTTTTAAACGCGAATCATATCGAAAGCTTTTGAGTCGCGAAAACCCGATGCATTCGCCAAAACACCAGTCATACAGTCTGCCCTCTTCCCTAAATAACAGCGAAAACTTTTGCTTGCTTTTTGAATTCAATTCCTTAGGCGTTTTCAGAGGACATTGACAGTTTTCAAAAATTACGTACTACGTTGGGTCATTAAAAACTTCGCTAATTATAAATGAAAATTTGAGCGTTTTATTTAGAGCTTTTTTAAACATTACCGAAACTGGTAAAATACGGTCTAAAAGGGTAGTACAGAAAATGTGTCGCACGATATTAAGGACAGTTGCAGTAGAACTTTTCCACCACATAAAACAAGCCGTGGAAGTTTTAAGTATAATATAATAAGTTAAGTTTAATATATAGAATAGAATAGTTTTATTCAAATAAAATATCTACAAAGTGTTTTGAAATCCTCAAGTGAATTTACAACTGGGTTGGAATACCAATCCATCCAATAACTTCTTTTAATAGATTTAAATTTTAAAAACTATCTATCAAGAATTGGCAGACATTAATGCCATCCATTGAGCCAAACCTCTTAAACTAAATTGACAGGACCCTGTTTGATGTAAGAAAAATTGAAAATCA
Organism: Oeneis ivallda; assembly: GCA_029955525.1. Classification (NCBI taxonomy): domain Eukaryota; kingdom Metazoa; phylum Arthropoda; class Insecta; order Lepidoptera; family Nymphalidae; genus Oeneis; species Oeneis ivallda. Next base: position 20,055,303 of record JARPMR010000013.1, on the reverse strand, counting down.
TATGACATCGCATACTAAACACATCTCAAAACCGATTTCTCTTTTTAATTCACCATGGAAGAAGTTTCACTCTTAAATCAACACTTTTCATTACTCGTTAATATATACTTTGTAGTCTATCAATATAATTATGTTTCATTATCACAATATACCTATTTGATAGACTTGTAAAGTAGGAAATAGGAATGAAGAGCGTACATCAAAACGGGCCCAGGTTCTAAAATAGGGCTTTCCTTTTCACAATAGTCTCTTCACCCATCAATTTGGTTCAACCGAATAAATATCATTGCTATCCCATCAAAAACAATTCAGTTAGAAAATATTGAGCTGCACATTTCAAAGAACATGTCGGTGTCATGATTTCTTTTCGAACATATTCACAGAGACCAAGATAATGCAAACGAACGACCAAAGTAAAACGAAAATGGCCCAAGCCATATTAGAAAAGGGGCTCTTATGTTTATTGACAACGCCATAACCGAGCAAAGTCGTACAATGGCGCCTAGCAGAGAGCACTAGAAACGTCGGCATTAGATACTGTATGCCAGTACCGGCGTACGAACCTGTGAACCTGATCAACATACTGATATCTTCTAGAAAGTACGTCAATAACAGCGGCGGCACCACCGCTATAATCGGAAACAATAATTTCCTTAATACAAAATTATACGACTCCAACCTGCTAGAGTCAAGAAATAAACTTTGTAAGTTATTCCTTAAAGTGATAGCGATTATAGGAAAACTAGTTGACAGAGTGAACACTGGAAACAAAGCTAGGAAATACTCGACTATTTCCAAAAATATATTCTCGTTATCCGTTGGCACGAAATTTAAAGTGTACAAATCGTTTAGTTGCGCGAAAGCGAACGCACCCGTAAATGCAAGAAGGAGATAGAATATGCTAATTAATGCATAGTCTAGAGCGAGATGCAAGCCTAAATGACTCTTTCCTCTGATAGGGCTGATGAGGGCGGGCAAGGAATGGTGGCACATGAAGGAGTAGACACAGGCTCCGAAGAGAGTCGGCATGCCGGTAACGTCGAAGGCGGGCGGTTTCCCTTGTGGACCGTTTGCTATGAGAAGGTGGATCGCCATGGAAATCATTATGGCGAAGGCTGAAATAAAGAAAATGAAGATTAATGCGGTGTCCTGCGTGAGCGACGAATACGACGCGACGCGACGCGACACGACGCGATGTAATGTAATACGTCGCATCTCGCCGCAGACTGCCATATAGGCCACAAGCAGGGTATGCTCTTGAGTTGATCGCGTCCGTCGCGTTCGCAGCGTCGCGTCGCGTAGTATTCGTCGCTCACGCAGGACACCAGCGACGAATACTACGCGACGCGACGCTGCGAACGCGACGGACGCGATCAACTCAACAGCATACCCTGCTTGTGGCCTATATGGCAGTCTGCGGCGAGATGCGACGTATTACATTACATCGCGTCGTTCGCGTCACGTCGTATTTGACGTTCACGCAGGACACCGCGTAAGAAAGAGAATGAAGGTTTTCTGAAGTGAAACTTCTTTAAGTTAGTAACACCATAATGCGTGCGTTCGTCCGCTACCCACGGCCGCATGGAGCTGATTTTGAAGATGGTTACTTAGTCTACACTTGACAGATATGATAATCGACGCTTGAAAGGCAATCATAACTAAGCGACATAAATGCGTAAAATGAGTTATATATACCATTCGAACCGCCTGATTTTTCTGCGTCGTTTGGTCTAGGTCCCATCGTTCTACGACGACTTTTGTTGTCGCTTAGATATTTTGAAATTTTAATCAAATCTACATTTCCTGCTTACTAAACGACCAAAAAGAAGTGATTTTAAGAATTATCAGCAGTTACGACATTCTTACAATTAGAAATACGAACTTAGTCAGTTTTTCATGTATTGATTTTTTTATATTTTTGGATTTATGTATTTTTACTTGTTATGAAATTTACCTTTTAAACCATTTAGTAGATTTCACCTACACAAAGCAAATGTAATTTGTGTGGTTAGATATTTTAACTTATTATTATATTCTATGATAGTGTCATTTGTATAAGATAACCTGAAATAAAGTAGAAGAATATTAGAGTTTAGATATTTTTACTTGTGTAACATAATATTTATTTTATATCCATAGATATTCTTACTTGATAACGATTAATATTAGTGATGTCGGTTAGATAGTCTATACTTAATTTATCGAATGGCTGAAAATGGTGCGTAGATAAATTTACCCGTGCGCAAAATTTTGTTTCTCGTCGCTAAGGAACTGCACGAATTTAAAAAACGTCGGGTAGTTATGCGCGATACGTGATGTGACTCGTCTATACAGGTTCTCATTCAGGTGCCCGGCGTCGCTTAGAGGACGTATTTTACATTTTGGCGCGCATTCGATAAAGACATCGTAAGTATACAATCAAATTATGTAAAGGTAGTGTTATTTCAAGAAAGTATTTCGTTTTAGATTATTTATTATGCTTTAGAAAGACTAAAGTAGGTACATATTTTAAAGAAATTTTATTTCTCATTGCAGCTTAAAATGAGTCGCGAGCGGAAACTACGTAGTTCATCCATAGTCGAGATGGCGTTGGTGAATGCCGGCATAGCAAGAAAAGTCCCACAGTGTCGAAGACGATTAAGTTATGATCACATGGTAAGTACCCACTTTTGATAATTAGTTTGAGTAGGTAACTATTTATTTATATTGGAGGTGTAGTTACTTAGTAAAAATTGTTATCATCCTAGTCTATTTCCAGTTGCATCCTCGGCATTCACTTTGAAGCCCGGGATACGCTATCTAGTCTAACCAGATTCTGACGAATATCTACTTTTCCACGCACGACTGCCATCTGACGTCAACAATCCCATGGGATAGCAATACCCTATTATTAGACTAGTGTCAGGATATTTAGGGTACTGTCTCCCCCTAACGACTGTCATAGATGTTCTTATAGCAACCGGGACCAACGGCTTGACGTTCTCTCTGAGGCCTGAGGCAAGTGAAAAATAACAATTAAGTTAAATCATTTTTATTTACTTAATTTGTAAAATAGGCAGTGAGTGCCTAGCGGTGAGACCAATGGACTGCTATGCCGAGTATCTCAGCTTCGAACTTACGGCATGCACAAATCACTTAAAAGTCTTGTAAAAGACTTTGTAGTTATTGTGCACATTTAATTGTAAATTATTGTTTGACCCGTACTTCTGAGGACACGTTTAGCCGTCGGTCGCGGCTGTCATAAAGATCTTGAACAGGTTATGGGTGGTCATTACCGTAGCTGCATAGGTCAGATGGCAGTCGCTATGCGGTGAAGTTGATGTTTTGCCGTGTATGGTTAAATTAGACAGCAGACACTGAGCTTCTAAGCGAAAAAGCTGCGGATCCAACCGCGAATACCGCTAGAATGATGATGAATTTGTAAAAATATTTAGCATAAATCTGCTATCATGGCATTTTTCTCTTTACAGTCTGCGGCTTGTTCTACTGATACCAACACAGAGGCATTTAACAAAACATTAAAGTCAGCTTCTATCAGCATTGACACGATGATCACGATTTTATCATGATTTTAACTGCTGAACCAGACGTTAAAGAACCGACTTTGAGTGATAAATAAGTAGAGAAAGACACACAATATATATCTTTAACGTCAGATCATGATATACCGTCTACTTCAGCAGGACCAAGTAAAGAATCTATCGTATCAAATTCAATTAAAAGTATAGTTGGTAAAAGAAAACTCACAAAAAACCTTAAATATATTGATTATATGTCATATGAAGAAGACTTTTCTACTTTTTATGGTGACATAGATGATTCAGACAATTGGTCAGAAGGGCAAGAAGGAACAATAACATCAGAAGATGATTTGCTATCAGCGGGACAAAAAGGTAAAAGACATAAAAAGTACACTAAAAAGGCGTCAAAGGTCAAATGCAGTGAAACCAATCCTGATGATGAGGTAGTCGGAGAATCTGCAACGATAATAAAAAAGAAAAATTGTAGAAAAGAACGGTCAAAAAGTAAAAATTCTGGTCAACAATACACAACAACGAAAGGTGTCACTATACCAGCAAAAACTGTATTGGCTAATCCTTGTTCGGGAAAAAAATGCGGCAATGACTTTGTCAGAAGAGAGAAGAGAAAGCTTATTTAATTTTTTTTTGGAATCTTGACAAAGCACGTTGACGTGATTGGTTAGTATCCCTGTCCCAAAAAGAAAATATTAAGCGCAAACGCACCGATTCTAATAATAATAGGCGGTTTGTTTGTCAGCAATTTTTAGCGGCCACTTTGAACATATCCGATAAAACAATTTACACTACTGTAAAAAATGCTTCTTGGGGATGTGCGAAAGACGATATGAGAGGAAGATGTGAGCCACCAAACAAAACTAAAGAAACCACTATGGAAGCCGTGAACAGGTTTATCAAAAGTTTACCAGCAGTACCTTCGCACTACTGCAAGTTAAACTTGCTGTTATTTTGTAAGAATGTTATTTGGTTTGTTTACTATTTTTAATAGTTATATATTTTTATGATTACGACGATAGTGTAATTGTGAAAAACAACTGTTCATTTCATTAAAAATATTATTGATCTCAGACTAACCGTTATGTTATAAATAGATTCCTTGTTGATTGTGTAGATACCTTGTTGATTTTATGGCCGGCAATGCGTAGCATATTTGTTTTATTTTCAATAAAAATATATTCAGTAAGTTGCTTTTATTTATTTTCGTGCATGGTAATAATGTGCATGGTAATAATTACCAATACAGTTCTTGGCTAAATGTCGGTAACGAAGGAAGTTTTAAGGTAATATTAATTACTAAGATAAAATTTCCGCAATCATAAAAATCGTTAAATGGTAATTAGATAAATTTACTTGATTTAGTTTAAATTTTCAGATCATCTTAGATCAATATACCCGTATCAAAATTATAAACTAAATAAGTTTACCTATATTTACCTGTTACTAAACACAATACAGTGACGATTTAGACAATTTTACCTGTTTATCAAATCAGGTCGATTTTGTCTAACCGACAGAAACTCTTGTTTATAAAGACGTCAGGTGTCTTATTTTGACAACATGGATAGCTATAGAAAAATTATTTCCAAGTGTGTTAACATAATTTTAATCGGACAAATAGATGATTTTTTTTTTTTTTTTTTTTCACAATATCTTAACTTCAAATCTCTCTCCTGTAAAGTTTGCTCAATGTCGCTTAGTTAAGATTGCCTTTCAAGCGTCATATGCTTTTTTTCCTATCGAAGGTACTGCTTGAAATATTTTTTTTTTGTCATTTCTGAAGTCTTTTTAAAGGTCCAATTTCAAATCAAATATGACAGACAATAATATAAAAAAAAATTGTGAATGCGAGAGAAGTGAGAGAGAGTGCTTTTGAATCGTCGATGAGTCTACCACTGGTTCGGAATGCCCTTCCAGCCGAGAAGAACCAGCAAAAAACTCGGCGGTTGCTCTTTTCAAAACAAGTTTACAATTCAATAGAATAGTTATACAGTTTAATTACCACCTACTGTCTCATGAATCGCTGGAACGAATTATAAAACGAATTATATTATTACGAATTATATTATATTTAATTAATATTAACGCATGCATATGGATCTGTTGCTGCGTGATTGAAAGTCAAACCAAATAAAATGCAATTATTTAACCAATATTGATAGGCCACTTCACTTACCAAGCCACCTCATGCCCGACGTGAACAGCTGCAAGTACTTTGTCTTCTGCACGTTGAAGAACACGAACGGCCCCATGGCGCCAAAGAACGTGAGCAACGCGACTCGATAGCAGTCGAAGCGAGTGTACGTCGTCTCTGACGCGTTACCGTGGAAACACGGCAGCTCGTCCCAGTCTGTGGTATTCGTTAGGTTCGCGGGCACTGTTGAGCTGTGAAATGAAAATTATTCGATTACATTTTATCCCCGAACATTAAAGGAACCCTTTAATTCTCCGGGATAAAATGCAGCCTGTGTTAATCCGGGTAAAATCTATTTCCATTAGGAATTTCAGCCAAATCCGTCCAGTAGTTTTTGCGTGAAAGAGTAACAAACGCACACACACACACATACAACCTATCGCCTTTATAATATTAGCGATGACTGCGCCTTGACTGCAATCTCACCTGATGGTACGTGTCGATGGTGGAAAGGTACTTAAACTTTACTAACAATAAAACTTTCCTAAGGCCTAAAATATCATAGATATCATAGAAACTGGACAAAGTACACCAATCTACTATTCTTCTTCTTCATAGAATAGAATAGAATAGAAATGTTTTTTATTCAAATAAACTTTTTTACAAGTGCTTCTGAATCGTCAATGAATCTACCACTGGTTCGGAATGCCGTTCCTGCCAAGAAGAACCAGCAAGAAAGTCGGCGGTTGCTCTTTTCAAAACAAGTTTACAATATTATAGATATTATGCTATGTATGCAGTGTTTCCACAATGAGGGGACTGACATAAACTGATGACATCCACAGCTGGACATAGGTCCCTTGCATAGACTTCCACCTAACTCGGTCTTGCGCCACGTGTATCGAGCGGCTTCCTGCGACTCGTCTGATGTCATCGACCCATCTAAAGGGGGTCTGCCTACGCAACGAATTCCGGTAAGAGGTCGCCACTGCCGCCCATTGCCGCTTAAGCTTCGCAACTCGATGAGCAAGTTTTTTAAGACGTAAGGCCGCGGCCGCACTGGTAAGGCGACTGGCGATGCGATAAACCATGCGACGCGCATTGCAGCGGCGATAAACTAGCGAATCGCGCTTACATCGCGTAATGACTGGCCGTACCAGTGCGGACACATTGGTTTTAATACTATTGTGAATTACACGCTACTTAAACAAAAATAAAATGCGTGAGTGTCGTGGAACACTTGGTTGGAACGAAGTTCAGAATCAACATCTCTCGCCACATGTTAGAACCATTTCGTAAATTGTAAAACACACATTAAAACAAATTCACGTTACCCACAATACATGGCGTTAGTAAATTTTGCCACAAATATTTTTTTCGGAATTTCTCTTCTATAAAACTTCGTTCCAAAAATTGAGAAAAGAACCTGCAAATATTTTGAATCTTGTCTTGACTTGATCTGAAGTTAAGATTCGAACCCCTGAACCTACAGTTTCACTCCTTTGTATAGCCGCTAAGCCACCAAAGCTATGATAGAACGTGTGTGATAAACGAAGGCAACTAGTCATGACGAACAATTCTTACATTTTTTTCGCCAATAAATTTCGCGCATCGCTTATCTGATGCGGCCGCCCCCATTTTACTATAGGAGTTTGTTTCAACAAAATCGCCGTCGCGTCATAGTCACCTTACCAGTGCGGCCTCGGCCTTGTTATTGAAGTAATCTGCTCACCATACAACATCCATCAAGGACTTGGCCACCGCAGCGGAGTATATCGAGAGGTCTCCGTACAAGTACACGCACAGCGTGCCATAGAACATAGTCCGTCCGGCCTTGTTCAGGAACAGGTTGGCCATCTCGCCCAGCTCCACGCGCTTGTCCAGGCTGTAGTAGCGCGACGGTATCGTGTCTCCACACACCAGAGGGTCTTCCAGCTCGTTGGTGCGGGAAGTTATCGGCTCTTCGTCTGATTCATTGTCTGTAATCTGGAAACGATTTTATAAGTTTAGTAGCAAGGACTCATTAATCGGGTTAAAAGGTTAACTAGTTAAGGGCATTCCAAACCAGTGGTAGACTCATTGACGATTCAAAAGCACTTGTAAAAAAGTTTATTTGAATAAAAAACAATTTCTATTCTATTCTATTCTATTCTAAATGCAAAACCCCTTTGTTTGATTAACCTTTGTATGGGTTTACCTAGTGTCACTGTTTCAAGTCTATCAATATGTATTTTGCTTAAATTAATACATAAAACAGCATAATAATGATAAATAGCCATACTTGTTTGACCTAGATTAAATTAATACAGATTGCTAAATTATTGCTTCACAGCAATAATTTAGCAATCTGTGTGATATATTTCAATAATAATAATTATTGTTTTGGTATTCAAGTTGCTGTATTTAGTGGTCTTTACAGTTTACAGTTTTGCAAGGTAATCACAAAAACAAAAAAAATATATAACACTCGTCATATTGAGTTTATTCATATATAATTAAATTTTACAAATTCTTTTTAAATAACCGACCAACCGCCCGCACTACTACAAAGTATATAATTTATTGATGATATTTCATAAACTGCTCAACCAATTTCAATAAAATTTAAATGAGACCACCTGGGAAGTATACCAAGTAAAAGAATTTTTCGGTTCAAGCGTCTGAGTAATCGGTGAACATACATAAAAAAAAAAGATTCCGACAAATTGAGAACCTCCTTTTTTTAAGTCCGTTAAAAATTGGAATTGATTGACACCTCATTCATCAAAATGGGCTCAGTAATTTAAAAGCTAAGGTAGAACTTACATAAATAATAACATACATAAACTGGTTAAACCATAACTCTTCCTTTTGGCTTTGCTGTAGTCAGGTAAAAAAAGATCAAATCAACTCACACTATTTCTCTTAATGAACTGCAACCTCTTCCATTTATACACTGCATTGGCACACGCCATGGTTTCTATCACATATGTAGCATTCATGAAGCTCATGAAGGCCAGAAACACCAATGATATGGTGCTGAGACCCCAGCCTGCTCTAGCGAAGGCTGCTGGGAGGGTGAGTGCACCTGTGCCAACTATGAGGTTGAATATGTATATCAATCCAACCTGAAATTAAACATTTTACTAGAATATGTCCATTCTTCTAATCCTATGAATATTAAAAATGTGAAAGTTTGTGAGGATGGATGTATGGATGGATGGATGTTTGATGAATGAATCGATTTGGCTGTTTGCAATTGATATGGCTCATACCCAGGATTAACACATAGGCTACATTATATCCCGGAAAATTAAGGAGTTCCCGCGGGAATTAAAAACCTTAATCCACGCAGCCGAAGTCGCGGGCATCATCTAGAGTAGAAATAGGTTCTTCAAATCCTCAGAAACCTTTTGTTTTCACGGGTTATAAGTAGCCTGTCAGTCTCCAAGTCTTGAGGACTATACCCATGCTGAAAGACACGTCAGTCTGTTGCTAATATGCTGCGTGATTGAAGGACAAACCAACAAACAAATACGCATTTATATTATAGAGAATAGAGATGGCGAGAACTTGATTGTTAAATATTTTTCATACTAATTCAAGAAATAGATAAATTACAATGACTCACCCATATGGAATATTGATCCCCATTTTCGGTAATAGGCATCCTGAATATTTTTCTTATAATCCACGGTCGACGCGGCATGTTAGTGATGAGCACCTCGACATAGTGCGTGGCACCAACGAGATAAAGGTTAAAATGTTATCTCTTAATTAATTATTCTAAAATAAATTATTAACTTAGTTTATAAGTACAAAAGCGAGATGTTTTTTTGCTGTCTGCTTTGTTGACTTTAGTTTTTGTATGGTTTTTGTTCTTTTTGACTTTTGTCACATTAGGTGACAGGTGTTTTTCAGGGTGTGTTTCAATATACACTGCGAGCACTGCTCAGTGCTCAGTGCTCTCACTGGTGAATTTGTTCCGTCATGGACTGCTGTCTGATTATGTTCCTTGGACTGCTGCCCAAGGAACATATTTACTGAGCTGCTGCGCAAGGAACATATTATAATCTGCGACTACACTGCCGTCTGCCGCAGTAGCAGTACCCTAGGCTAGGGAAATATATGACGTCATAAATCACCGCCATTTTTGTACTGTGAGCGATATTAGGCGCTTTTATAATTCTCACGTCACGTTATCGTGGTCGTCGACGTCCACGATTTTCCGTGGACGTCAACGTCCACGTTAAGGCTTTGTCAGACAGGACGCGTATTTTAGCGCTGCGTAGTAGCGTTATAGCGTCCCGTTTTAACGTCGCGCGAGGCTTCGTCAAACAGAACGCTTTAGCGCGCGTTAGGGCGCTGACTCGACGACACCGCGCCGCCATTTCGCCATTCGCCAAAGCGTAGTGCAGATCGATAGCAGTGTGAAGAGTTTGTTCGTTATGGAGATGTCGAGTGATTCAGATGTGGAAGAATTATTACTTTTATATGCTTTATCACGGTCACAGAGAAAAAGAGTATGGGTGCACGACATCAATCGAAAGAGAAAGGATTTAGGAGAGTATCATCGTTTGTGTCGTGAGCTTGCATCACATGAAGATCGTTTTTTTACATACTTTCGTATGTCTCAAGATTTATTCGAAGAACTACATGAACTGCTCATCCCAAAAATAAGCAAATGTACCACAAACTGGAGGACGCCTATTTCTACAAGAGAAAGACTTGTAATCTGTCTAAGGTAAGAAATATTTATTTTTTTATATACATGTTCATTGCGTTATTATTATGAAAATCAATCAAAATCAGCTGAGTTGTAATCAGATGTCGATGCTCCAAAATTAGTTACATGTAGAATATCGAGTTCGCGTAGTGGTTGACGTAGCTGCTCAGGCTGTTGCAGGTATGATGAAGTACTGTTAGATAAATCTATAACAGCTACTGGGGATGAATCTTCGGGAACAGAATTGGGTACTGCATAGCAGACTGAGTCTTCGGTACTAATAATGGAATAGTGTGGTGAATTCAATATCTGGACGTTTTCTTGCAGTTCCTCTGTTTCTATGCTTGCAAATAACTTGGCTAGTTCTACTTTGGCTTTTATCTGTTTGTCTTTGGAAAAACTTTTAAATGTTTGGGCATAACTTTGGAATAGGTGATCTATGGCATCATACTCTTGTTTTTTTTTATTTTGAAGAAAATTTATAACTTTATCCATTTCGCTGTCAGTTTTTTTTATTTTCTTAGCTCGTGAACTATTTGTGTCACTTGTTTGGGGCGTCTCTAGCGGAGGTGTTTCTGGCGGGGGTGCGCTTTGTGTTCTTGGTGGAGGTGTCTGTGATGGAGGCGTCTCTGGAGATTGAGTTTCTATAGCTGACGATGTTTCTGGTGTAGGTTCTCGAATATTTGAAGTTCTTTCTCGATCTGTCAGAGTTGAGTCAAGGAACTGTAACTGGGAAGCCCAAGGCCATTTTGTAAATTTTTTTGCAGCTTGTCCTGTAGTACCTGCAACCTCTTTTTTGTATCTCATATAATTGTCCCTCAAGCTCTTCCATTTTTTTTTAGCTACTTCACCTGTAAAATAAACATAAATTGTATTATTTTGTTTCAGGTACTTAGCTACGGGTGATTCACATCAGACCATAGCCTTCTCCTTCCGAGTAGGTCGTTCAACAGTCGGTGGTATTGTAAAAGAAGTCTGTACAGAAATCTGGAATACATTACAACCAGAATATATGCCATCGCCTACTGAAGAGACATGGAAACAATCAGAGAAGGGTTATAGGGAAACCTGGAACTTCCCGAATTGTGTCGGTAGTATTGACGGGAAACATGTCTCTATAAAGTGTCCCCAAAATAGTGGATCAGAATATTTTTGCTACAAGAAGTTTTTTTCTGTAGTTCTTCTTGCTATAGTCGATCCATGTTACAAATTCACCGTCATTGATGTCGGTAGTTACGGGCGGCATAGTGATAGTGGTATATTCGAGAACTCAATATTTTATCGGCAATATATCCACGGAAAATCTCTGCTGCCAGATAAACCTCTTCCAGGCACCGAGGAGCCCGTACCTCATGTACTTATCGGCGACGAAGGTTTTGCTTTAAAAACATATTTGATGCGTCCATTCCCAAGAGCCTTAGCCACACAAGACGAAAGAAAAACAAATTTTAATAAAAGACTTTGCAGGGCACGTCGGGTGGTTGAAAATACATTCGGAATATTAGCACAAAAATGGCGCATTTTTTTACGACCTATTGACTGTGATGTGGACACAGCAATTGATATTATTAAAGCTGCATGTTGTTTACATAATTACTTACGAACAAAACAAGGTACAGCGATATTAACTCCGGAGTCGGAAGACGAAAACGTACCTATGCGTGCTCTAATAACTCATCGTCCAACAAATAGAAGATCAACGACTGCAGCATTCGAAACTCGTGAACAATTTGTGTCTTATTTTAATCAATAAACGATTTTTTTTACTTACCAGTTTCATTAATTTCTTCTCCGATTTGTGCCCACAATTTTGCCTTCATTGATATATCTTTATATGAACTATCCTTCGTATTATATAAGCATGGATATTTTCTAACCAATTCTATCAAATTTTCGGTCATTATGCAGTATTTTATTATTATTTTACGCCTATTCACTCCGACGCTAAAATAAAATTTGTAAAAAAATACAACACCCGACGTTAAAGCGTCCTAACGCCGCGACAGAGCGTTGCGTACTGCTAGCGCCGGCGCTCTGTTTGACGGTATTCTACGATGGTAGTACAACACATCTTAGCGTCATAGCGCGGCGTCAAGTTAACGCTCTGACGCGCGCTAAGTACGCGTCCTGTCTGACAAAGCCTTTAAAGTCGCTTTTATAATTTTCTTGCCGTGCCGTGGACGTTTAACCGTTAACGTCATATGCGTAGTATATTCAGAAGAGTGTGAATGACATGGCCAATAACCGACTTCGACTACGTAGATTTAATGTATTTATGACGTAAAACATAAATTACAAGAAGGTTTTGGCAGCATCCGATGCTAAAAGTGAAATATTTAGAAAGAACATTTTTTAATATAAAATTATTTTTTGTCCCACAAACAAGGTTTCATCTCTAGTAGTTCAATTAGAGTAACAACTTGATACCCAAAGGGTAATAACATCATATTTGAATGCCATTTTTAACAAATATTAAAAAAAAAAGTACATAACTCAAACGAGTTCGGAACGCGCCACTGTAGGGGGGGCGGGAGGTGGGGGAGCGCGGGCACGTACAGTCTATTTGGGGAGAGGTTACCATTATACGTAAACAATTATGGCGTCAGATCACGTGATTATATTTTCACTGTACTAGTGATGCGAAACATTGGCAGACAAGTTGAGAATGAACGATTGATTGAATGAATACATTCTTAAATCGATTATCAATACTATTTAATATGATATTCTTCTGAATTGTGATGTTGGAAACGATATTATTAAGGCCTTTCAATACGGATCCTATAATTTTAAATATTCAAATTTTTAGCTAACTGTAAATGTTACATAAAATATTATGTTTGAATTAATTTTAATTTATTACATATTAAATTTATAAATGGTTTGTCCTTACAATATTTTATTTTTATTATTATTTATATTATATCTACTATTATTTTTATTATATTTGTTATTACAATCCTTCTCCTATTATGATTGTCGAATTATTCGACTTTATAAATCATTCGAACTGATCGAATGATTTACCATGATTAGTAACTACTTTAAACTACTTGACAATTTTGAAATAGATTTATAAACTTAAAGAATCAGGTTAACATTCCAATCGTACAGTTGAAACCATTAGTTAAAGTCTCCACTTCTTTTCCGAGAATCCGAGTCGTGAATAATGCAGTAGGCATGTAGGCATTTCGACTAGCCTGAACTGACATTTCGCGCATTTTTTTTTTTATTCGATGACAAGCTAGTCCTTGACTGCGATCTAACCTGATGGTACGATGCAGTCTAAGATGGTAGCAGGCTAACTTGGAAGGGGTATGGCAGTGAACATTTAACCCATACCCCTAATTGGTTTCTACACGCCATCGTGCCGGAACGCTAAATCGCTTGGTGGCACGTCTTTGACGGTAGGGTGGTAACTAGCCACGGCCAAAGCCTCCCACCAGACCAGACCAGAGACATACAATTCAGAAATTATAAATTCCCAAATTGACCCCGCCGGGAATCGAACCCGGGACCTCCCAGTTATAAGACAACAGCGCTCACCACTGAGCCAGGGAGGTCGTCAACGCAGTCGAAACATGATGAGTAATTAAAATACTAATAAGTAGTCGTCATTCGACTATGAGCATTAATATAATACTAATGTTCAATTCGAAAATGTGTACATTAGTAGTTGTAAATTATTCGAATAGTCAGATCATTCGCAGTCACGCATCGCTAACCGGTTGCCATTTGCCTTAATACACGGATCTACGAGCGTAATAAATACGACTTCCGATTTTACAATCGACTAAGCTCGTTCTTATCATTCACTCTATGGTTCACGTTTTATTTCCAGCACTAGGGATTTGTTCTATTTCATATGTCAAACACAAACTAGGCTATTAGTCTGTGTTTTTTTTTCCGATGGTGACTAGATTAATGCTAAAATACTATCGTAAACTGCATAGTTTGAAGTACATTTGTGTTTAATATAAACTTAAAAATGTTTTGCTTCGGGAAATAAAACGTTTGTGAGTGATTTATAGCGCGAACAGTGAAAATAGTGTTAGCAAAACTGAAATGTCCTGTCCGGTATGTTTTGTTTACATATAATGGTAACCTCTCCCCAAATAGACTGTAGACTCTCACTCACACAACATTAATCCTTGTAGCTACGCACTACATCGCCAAAATACCGTGACGATATTACAGGGAAACCGGACGCCGATTATATCGTCACGGCAAGACAGGATGTGCCGTGGACGTACACGGCATTACATTACCGTCGATGGAAATTTAAAAACGTCTTCATATATTTCGATACATTTGACGCCCCTGTCTTGCCGTAGTGCCGTGGACGTCCACGGAAATATCGTGACGGTAATAATTATAAAAGCGGCTATTCTGTGGCTATGGCGCTTTCGATTGCTCTCAGTACTTTGATCACGTGATCAAAAACATAACAGCGCTTATACGGGTCTGCCCGCGAAATTCAAATTTTATTTGGTTTTTCGCAATTTGTAAACTATTAAGCCAAAGTAGGCTTATGGCATTCTAATTGCGCCAATGGAGTATCATCTTCACAGGTTTATATAAAAATCTCTACTTGAAAGTGCCCAGTTTAAGAAATTAGTCCCTAACCCCTGTACCCCTAATCTGTTTCTATCGCGCCATCGGCATCGTGCTTAAACGCTAAATCGTTGGGCGTCACGTCTTTGACGGTAGGGCGGTAACTACGAGTAGATACTTAGGTATCTACTCGTAGTTACCACGATTTAGCGTTTATCTAGCTAGCCAGTAGCCACGGCCTAAACGAATGAAAATTGTTTTGAATATAAAAAGCTGCCCCTAGGTAAGTACTACATTTATATCAGTGGCTGCCCCAGTGAAAAAACGTTCAGAAACTCCGTACATAGCTTACGTAACAGTAGTATTTCACCATCGTATTTCAACATTATTTATTTTTGCTGTTGACTTTGATTTGAATATTTTAAATACCTACCTACCTAGTTTTTACCCGTGCGTGGCTTCGCTCCCGCCATATATTAAGAGTACCTAGTGGTGATTCCTTTCTAGAATTACCAATTTTGTTTTTCGATTTTTCAGTTGTTCTTTTGTTTGTTTTTGTTGTTTTCCCTATTTTTTTGTTTTTAAACCATCCCATAGGATGAAGAAAACAAAAAAAAAACAAATCGGTCAAACCGTTTTTGAGTTAAGGCATGCAAGACCCAGACCAAAGACTACACTGATATTATACTGGGTAGCCAAACTAATTAAGTAGGTAACTGTTGATTTTTATTTCACACGAAAGCAGTGTTTTGTTACGTCTCTCACTATGCTAAGGAGTAAGGATTCTAACTTAGAATCACTCACTATGCTAATGTTCTTAGCTTGCTTGGGATTCAAACTTGTCCCTCGCAACAAAAACGAACTTTGCTCTCTTAGATTAAAATCATCGCGTTTCCCCTTTTCGTCCCAGGTGTCTTGCTTGACTCCTGAGCTTGAAATGAACATTATAACTTTTCGAATTTCAGCAGGTGTTTTACCGTTATCCTACTATTGAGGCTGCCTGCCCCTCTGTTCTTCTTTTATGCCATTGTGTTCGAATATAGACCTATGCCAAACTAATTTAAGACCTATGCAACTACACCATTTTTCCTTCCTTCCCACTCGGTTGGTATCATCAATGGTAGAACAATTTTCCCTATGTTCCTAATTCCTATGTACTTAATTGAGTTCGTTCTCGTTGTATGTAATATTGTCGTGTAATCGTGCTGTTCTGTACGCTTGATGAATTTTATGCCTTCTCTTTGTTAACCTGAGTTGCTATCATATTGGAATTGGATTGACAAAATTTACAAAGCAGAGTCGCTATGCGCATGCTTGTTTGTTACTACGTAGAAAACATCGCGTCGGTCGCTTGGCTAGCGCTATACAAATACATAGACAATACCTATATCGTAGGTATACATCAAAATAATATAATCTTTACATCATACGATACGACTGACTGTGGATGATGGTTCTTATAATGCGGCTAAAGTATTTTAATCAATGACTGCATTATTTAGCTGATAGATTCAATGTACCTACCTATCTTCTCCGTAGTCGATATTCTTCTTATTTATCAGCCTTGTAGGTACTATCTAAGGGACATAAACATTTTTGGACTCCTCATGTGTAAACTAGTCTTGATTTTGGATTTTTTTTTTTATTGCGGGATAGGCTTGCGCTTGACGACAATAGAATAGAATAGAATAGAAATGTTTTTTATTCAAATAAACTTTTACAAGTACTTTTGAATCGTCAATGAGTCTACCACTGGTTCGGAATGCCGTTCCTGCCGAGAAGAACCAGCAAGAAACTCGGCAGTTGCTCTTTTCAAAATACTTTTACAATATACTTCACAGATATTCTATGTATGCAGAGTTTCCACAATGAGGGAAAGGTCCACAAAAGCATACGTAATTATTTCTAATTATAATTCAACACATGTCAAGACGGGCAGACAGAAAGTAGCCCCATTGCCGCTGGTGGCACCCGTTCACGAGCATGACGCATGACCCAGCCATTGCTTCGCTCAACCATATTTTAGGGAACGCAACAACCCGCATCACACGACACCACCGCAGAAATGTTAAAGAGAGTGTGACATACTTAGGCTACCAATCAATGCTGGACAGCACTGATGAGGTCTAGGTTGGAGCGAGCTAGAAAATGCCTATTCACTCTTGCCTTGAAGGTACTGAGGTTATACGTGGCCGGAAACACAGAAGTTGGAAGTGCGTTCCACACCTTAGCGGTTCGATTCAGAAACGTTGAACAGAAGCGTTTCGTGCGAGCAGGTTGGATTTCAACCACGTAAGGATGCCAACGCTCACGATTTCTCGAAGTTCTGTGGTAAAACGGTGAAGGGGGCACAAGGTTGTGAAGTTCTTGAGCGCACTCTCCAAAGTATATCCGATAGAAGACCGATAGACAGGCAACATTGCGACGGTGCTGCAGACTGAGCATTTTTGCCTGCGTTAGTGACTGATCACCTATAATTCGGCGGGCACGGCGATCTACCGAGTCTAATGCATCGAGTTGGTACTTGGCAGAGCCATCCCATAGGTGGCAGCAGTACTCCATGGCCGAGCGCACCTGAGCCTGATAGAGAGTCAGGCGCTGCTCAGGCGTGAAGCACCGCTTCACCTTGTTCAGGATACCAAGTTTTTTGGCTGCTGTTTTTGCCTTTGACTCGATGCATTTCCCGAAATTGAGGTTGGGCGAGATGTCTATGCCCAGGAGCTCAATATGGTCACTAATCGGTATGGACACACTTTGGAAAGTTGGAGTCAAGGTAAAGGGACTCCTTTTGGCCGTGAATAAACACGCTTGAGTTTTGGTGGCATTAAACTTAACTAAATTGGCGTCGCCCCAATCGGACACCTCCTTCAGAGTTAAGTTAATGCGATTCACCATGGCCTCTCTATACTCATGGATCTCAGTAGCACTGGCTCGAGAGCTGGACATGTATCTGTCCGTAACAGTGCTGTCATCAGCGTACCCAAAGATACCGGGCTTTAGAAGATCGTTGATGTGCAGCAGGAAAAGTGTTGCGGACAGAACAGATCCCTGAGGAACACCGGCGTTGACAGCCATTAGGTCAGATGAGCAGCCGTTAACGACAACTCTAAATGACCTCTCACTCAGGAAATCAGATATCCAGCTACATAAGCCAGTGGGTAACCCGTATGACGGAAGCTTACTGAGAAGACTGTCATGCCAAACCCGGTCAAAAGCCTTTGAAATATCAAGAGACACGGCGAGTGCCTCACCCTGTTTCTCAATGGCTTCGCCCCAAGTATGTGTGGCATACACTAGAAGATCACCCGTGGACCGGTTTTTCCGAAAGCCGTACTGGTGGTCAGACAGAAGATCGTTTTCTTCCAGGTATGCCAGGAGCTTATTGTTAAGCACACGTTCCATAGCTTTACAAAGGATGGACGTGATTGCTATCGGTCTATAATTGGCCGGGTCAGCACGACTCCCCTTTTTCGGTACTGGCTGCACGTTTGCAACTTTCCACGACTTGGGGACATGAGCGGTTTCAAGAGAGAGACGAAACAAGGGTGTTAATACAGGAGACAACTCAGGGGCGCAACTCCTCAGGACAACTGCAGGTATACCATCAGGGCCACTGGCCTTGCTCACGTCGAGGTTACGAAGAGTTTTTAGAACCTCTTGCTGGTGTATGCGTATCTCTGGCATAACGGAGTCACAAGTTGGAAGGGTGGGCGTGCATTTGTTTCCAGCAATAAGACGTGAGTTTTCAGCAAACAGAGATGCTAGAAGATTAGCCTTGTCTGTTGCAGAAACAGCCAGTGATCCATCTGGTTTCTGCAGAGGCGGCAGCGAAGGACGGCAAAAGCTCGCTTCAACCGACTTCGCGAGGGACCAGAAAGCTTTGCTACCACTGGGGTGAGAGGCTAGCTTACGCCCGATGCGGTTAGTTCGACTGAAGCGAGCTCTTTCCAAAACCCTCTTGTAGGATTTGGCGGCAATATTGAATTCTCTTTTCTTGATTTTGACATCCGGAGCTTTGAGAGCGCGAGCGTCCGCCCATGATACAAACGCTGAATGCTTACGAGCCTCTGCAACAGCGCATTCAGCGTTGTACCACGGGGGTGTCTTACCATCGGGCGATATGTCTGAAAATGGTATAAAGTATTCCATTGCCTGGCGTATCACATCCGATATAGCACTCTGACAGCTCGACGGATCGTTGGTAGAGAAACAAGCCTGCCGCCAAGGATAAGATGCAAAAAAGTGCCGCATCTCATCCCAATCTGCTGACCTGTATCGCCACACCCGTCTTTTAACTGAAGAGTCTGAGGACGGAGGATAAAAATTGGATACAGTTTTCACAACACAGTGGTCTGAGGTCCCCAAGGGGGAAGAAACTGAGACCGAAAACCTGTCTGGATCAGTTGTCAGCAGAAGGTCCAAGCAATTGGGTGTGTGTCCATCAACATCTGGTATCCGAGTGGCCTCCTGGACTAGCTGAGAGAGATCTAGCAATAGTGCAAATTTGCAACCTGTATCAACCAAGCACCACAGAACTGAGAACTTAGGTACCTCCAAATTACGGAGACGTTGGCAGCAGATATTATCACGAGCGTACAAACAAACCCCTGCGCGAGCTTTAAAATTATGCTCAAGCGAATACCCGGGGTACTGCAGGTACGCTGTATCTGCTGGGCTCTGAATTTGGGTCTCCGTGAGAAAGAGTAGGTGCGGCTTTGTTGTCTCAAGATGGTGGTGGACAGCATTGAGATTAGAGTGCAATCCTCGAATGTTTGAGAGGTGCACTGAAAAAGAGAGGATGTGCAGCCGCTGTTTAAAACCTTTTCTCTTTTTGTTGCGCTTCATTTTTAGGGGGAGTGAATAGGTATGGGAAGATGGAAGTTGTACGCGATGCTGCATTCTTGACACCATGACCCCAAATCGAAACAGTGCTGATGGTAGACTCAACTGGAGACCGCGGGGACGCCCGAACCCCCCTGGAAATCGCCATCGGGTCCTCTCTCCGGTCGCCAACCGGCACGATGGAAGCCATTCCAGGATTTTTCGCCAAAGGTGGCGGGGCAGCCTTTCATAGGTGGCGAACCTACTAATTGGGCCCCCAACTACCTGCGGTCGGCCAGCGGTGCACCGTGCTTCGGATCCCGCTGCTCTCCAAATTGAGCCGCCCGGCACCGTTACAACTCAGATCAGAACCTGTCATCAAAATGCAGCACAACTGTACAAACCCAATTCCCCATGAATGGCTGCAGCGAACAACGCACCGGAACACGACACATCCCATGACGCGACGAATCGTGTCACAAAATGAGTCATTTAGCGGTTCGACTTTGTTTGCTGGGTGGTGATACTAGCCACCTACCTACCTACCTACCAGCTACCACCTCTGATATTGTTGCTCAATTAGCACCACCCGGGGGTCACGTGTAGGGCAGCGAGGATTTGAACCTGATTTTAGTAAAACCTACGGACGCGAGCAACTTTAACCCCCAAATCTTCTAATTTTTTCAGCATGATGGCTCATTGGATTTATCGATGCCACTGCATGCCCGATGATGATCGGGTTGAAATCCGCGTATTTATATTGGCGCGCTTTCGTTTTTATTTTGCGATAACGCCCAAGGTATTCATTTAAATTGTATGGTGTAAAGCATTATCATAATGTGCATGAAATGCTTATGGTAACTAACGTATTTAAGTTAATAAGAATTAATACTGTATCCGTCTAAATAGATTTCCAATTACGTTACCGCATAGTATGTGACTATTTTTTTAGAAGTTAAAATGGGTATAGTAAGCTATCCTTAAAAGATAGATAAATGCCATCGCAGACTTTTCTGTAAAGACTTATCCCACCATACCACCACCATAAATTGTTTTGTTATATCTCAAAGAGATTAGGCAGCGTTTTCGATGAAAGCTCCAAAGCGGCTTGAATTTTTCCGACACTGTCAACAATTATCGTAATATTTCAACTAATTTATACAAAACCTTAGCAAATTATACACTAAAACCTTCCTCATGAATCACCGTAGGTAGGTATATATTCTATTCTATTCTATTCTATTCCATTCTTTTCCATTCTGTTCCATTCTGTTCCATTCTATTTTATTCCATTCTATTCTATTCTAGTCTATACTGTAGGATGGTTCTTCATTCTTTTTTGGTGGAGATGAATAAAATTGTTCTGACGCAAATATCCCAAGGCAACTTCAGCGTTCTAACCTCAAGAGCTGCCCCGCGTTTATATATATTTATTTGACAATAGTTTCTGGAAAACCAACTCCTGGCTTATCTTTCAGACCTGGAAAGTATGGAAGCTGGAGTACTTTGGCTATATCCTTAGGAATAGCAATTAATACGACTTCTTGTAGCTCATAATTCAAGGGGAAATAACAAACCGAAGACCACATGCTCGGAGAAAATCTTGGCTAAAAAATTTTGCTATTGGTAGGTACGGGAAAAGTACCCGATCCCTATTCCGTGCAGCAGTGTCCAAAATACAGATAGCCCTCGTCTGGTAGGACACTGCACTACAAGAAGTTCCAGACTTTGAACATGGTCAGACATGGACGCCTGGGCCCTGGCCGCTGCGTCTTATCGTGTAGTGCAAATGTCTGTATTTAAATTTCAGCTAGCGACCAGTTCCTCGTTGAGCTGGCGAGTGGCGACGCTCGGTGACCACCGACCGCGTTGCGCTGTTTAATAGTTACTTAAATGTCTCACAGAAAATCTGAGGCCAGTACAAAACCTTTTCAATATGTTATTCTAATAGGAAATAATGTTGAGTGAAAAAAACGTTTTTGTAATCACAAAGCCGTATTTGTCTTCCGTCTTCGTTTCAATGATTTTAATAATATGATAGAATTCTTATAAGTACCTACCTATCTTCAAAAAAAAAAACTTGTCGTTAGACAAGAGGTAAGTAAAAGTTTACTTTAATTTTCCTAATTCATAAGCACCCTTACTAGAACTTGAGTCAGATTAATCTTATTAGATTCAGAGAAAATTATTAAAATAGGTTGAATGCTGCTCTCAAGCAACATGCAGACTATGTGCAAAAAAATATTCTTCACATGGACCAAATCTATTATGGGAAGGGTAGATAGAGTTACAATCTGCAAATGGCTATAATATTTCGTCTAAATCCACCTAACCTACCTAACCAAATACCTACCTATTGTATCCTTAAAAAGAACGGTCGATAATCCAGACTCTAGTTGGAGACTAGGTACCTTGTAAGGTAAATAAGGTAGGTCTGTACGGTAATTAGATGATATTTTTTAATTCGAATTGGTGCTAAAATCTTGTGAACCTCAAATCGAATTTACACCAACATCGTTTTCGTTAGATTATAATCTCGCTAGGTAGGCAGTTAGTAGTCGCTAGTCTAGTCTTTTCTTGAGTCTAAAATATTTGTCTTCACAACTGTACAATACAACATAACGTAATACCATCATAGTACGGTATTTATGTATTCTACAGTAGATGTACTCTGTTTATAGCTATATGTATTCAAAGCAATTTGCTATTATACGACCACATAAAAGAGACGAAGAGTTTGCGTATTTGTACTGAGATAGGGTGCATCTAGAATTTGCGTCGTTTTGTAACTCTACGTGCGAACCCCGACGACAAAATCATTCCATCCAGCCGTCGAAGCCGTAGTCTCGGGGGCTTGGAATTGTGATTTTACATAAATCTCTGTGCCAACAACTCACAAAACGAAGGTAGGTACATAAGCATACAACTGTATTTTTTCCGATAAAATTATGTGGTCAAAATTGCCCTGAAACGTATTTAGCATTTGTGGCATCGCTTTCTCAGGCGTATCTTTTGTCTCGCTCTAATAAACGGAACGTCAGCATCAGACTAAATTTACTGTCTCATTCTATTTAGTAATATAACACCGTTGTGCTCGTTCATGTCACGTAAGATTTTTTTGTATTTTCTCGTGCAAAACTATAATATTTGCTAATTTTTCGGTTTTAATCGGTGTTTTAAGTGATCGCCGATATTTTTAAGTATGTGGATTTAGTTACCCCTTTCGATTACTTGCTAATAGGTCGTGCTAACTTTCACTCTAGGTATAGATATGTACTTTGTAGATATACCGTAGATATACAAGCCTGTAGATATTCAACATCGAGTCTCAAGGCCGAAATACACAAGTATCTACACGGTATCTACCTGCTGTGAAAAGAATAATTTAATAGTAAAAATATAGATTTCGTAAAATCAAGTTTGCTAAAAGTGTAAATTGTGTCCGTGTGTGTAGTGCACTATATCTAAATGGCGAATTGAATGTTGCAAATTGCGGTGCTTACTGTCTAGCTACCAATTTGATGTGATTGGAACGCGCTTATCGAGTCAAACCGCGACGCAATATCATGTTCACGTTATAATAACAAACTTGAGCAGCAGGTCAATAAAATGATTTAATTTTAAACATCAAAATTTCACAAATGATATTATTGTTATGCGAGTCCTTGAACTAACCTCAAAAAATACCCACTCGTTCTCCGTGTCACCTAATCGATTGACATATTATATTTTTGTTGCTTCTATGCTTCTATGGAGAATGTATTTTCTTCTGCCACAGAAAAAGAGAAAAGTTCGAGCTAACTGCAAAGCTGCTCGTAAGGATCTGCCGAGCCCGCATTATCTGTGATATACAGCTCAGCCTCTCGTCCGTCCTAAAAGGTGAGTTTGGCAGACATCCATCCATATTAGCTTCCAACAGGACACATAATTGACATGAATTATTTATTATGTTAAATTATTCCCATTATTCGAAATGAAATATTTGGTAAAGCTGTTAAAGTATTGCAAAATTTTTTTAGTAAGTACCTATCTTTTTGATTTTGTGATATTTTTACAGATGTCATAAACAATACTTTTGTTTGTCATGTGTCTGAAAAGTTCTATTGTTGTTGACTATGCTTATTAATATCTATGGAAATTTTTTTGGTCTGCTATAAAATTACATTCATTTATACATTATCAAAATTAAAAGCTGGTCTCTTGGTCAGAAACTCCCAGCTATAACCAACCATTCTCTATAGCATGTCTCTTCCATTCCGCACAACATTGGCGAAGTAAATTGTGCCCATTTGGCAATTAGGACATAATTTATGTACCTAATATAAAGAATTTAAAAAGAACTTTTATATCCCAGAATATCAGACTTTTCACTGCATTTTTAAAATCAACAGACGAAATCAAATGCATCATCTATCTAGTCTATGGTAAAACTCAAAATATGGCCAATTACCAAATATTGGGGAAATGCTATTTTGCATTGAGCGAACAATGAGTGTTGAAATTATTTTTTACTAGATGATGCTCCCAACTTCGCCTGTGTGGATTAAGGTATTTTGATTCCTGTGGGAACTCTTTACTTTTCCAGGATAAATAATAGCCTATGTGTTAATCCTGGGTATGAGCTATCTCCATTCCAAACTTCAGCCAAATTGTGGTGTGAAAGAGTAACAAAACATCCATCCACCCTCACAAACTTTCGCATTTATAATAGGGCAAGTGCTGTACCTCTGGATGCTTGTACCTGTGGACACAATCGATTCTTTCAAAACTAGCAACCCTAAAATTCTAATCTGAATGCGATAGTAAAGCTTTGTCTATGGTTGATCGTTCATGTTCAAATTAGAATTTTAATGTTGCTAGTTTTGACGGAATTGCTTGCATCCACAGGTACAAGCGTCCATAGGTACAGCACTTGCCTCTATTAGGAGGAACAGTAGGATAGGATGTACATTAAAGCTGTGCTGAACATGACTAATATTCTCCTTGTGTTAGGAGTGGGCACTTAACTAACAGCTTGTGTTAGGAGTGGGCACAACAACAGTGCAACAGGTAGCTGCGCCTTGGCCGTAGCACTAGTGAGGCCAATGAAGCAGTAGGAGCCATCCATAAATTACGTCACACGTTGAGCGGGGAAAGGGGGAAACAAAATGTGACATTGTGGGACAGGGGGGCTAAAATACTAAAATGCGAAAAGACATGTCCCAGTTCAGTATTGAGGGTGGTTTTTTATTCTGAGTGTCAATTAACCAGAACAAAACTGCTATCACGTGAAAGAGAAAAAAATATAAAATTAAATTCCATTTAAATAATAATTTTAGGAAACTCATTTTATTTATTTTTAAAAATAAAAATATTGTTTGTAGAAAATATTTTTCGATCGATGGCAACACTAAAAACTTTTTCTAATTATTTGGGAAGCCTTATTGGATCTCTATCCAACTATATTAAAATCATCCTGGTTAATTAAATTCAAATTTAAAAAACCACCTTTGGACAACTCCTTTCATCATCATCTCCCTCTCCTTGTCCCACGCTATGTGGGGTCGGGACAACATGTCATGTCATGTTTTGGACAACTCCTTTATCCAAAAACTTAAAAGTATTACTAGTTACATTATCTGAAATATTTGACTTTATTTCAATTTTATTACAGATTAAAACTGCTGTTTTAATGTGTTTAACTTCTGAAATATAAAATCGAAAAATATGTGACGTCACACCAGGGGGGAGGGGGTTTCACAAAATATGTGACAATCTGTGACAACAAGGGGGGGGAGTGACGTAATTTATGGATGGCCCGAGTAAGTGTGCGAGTGTGTGTGTTGTTGCAGGGCTGGGCCACTCGGGGCTTGAGGCGTGTCCGCAGCAGCCGCAGCGGTGATCTCACCCGCCCTCGCCGGAGGCACAAACACTGCTACCTGCTTATGACTGCATCACTACGAACCATTGTTACTTAGTCTATAATTGAAACAATATGCAATCTGTGAAAATAAGTATAATACTAGGTGGATATTGTAGAAAATTATTCTATTTATAATAATTGTCTGATGTCTAATGTTTCTGTAATATTATGTGTTCCACATTTAATTAAGGATAATTGTTATTCCAATATTGATACTGTTACCGAACCAATGCAATGTAATATCTCCACCGCGATGTTGGTGGTGAACACAAATAAATTTGGTGCTTATAAGCGAGTCGAAGAGAAGAATGAGAGTCAGCGAGTTAGTGTAAAAATGGTAGATAATAATATTTATAATGTAGAGTTTGTTGATAGTATCCAACAAAACCAAATGATTGGCGATACGCCTAACTACTGCATTCCTTTAAAGATTAACGCCATAACAGTCCAGGGTATCTCATACAGTGACCCGTATTTCAGTAGCTTTAACTTAAACTATAAGATGGCGTTTGGAGCGCCGGAGTATATGAACAAGTCTGATTACGCTTTTAAATCCTCAGTTTGTATTATACAAGATGAGCCTTGCACGGACAAGACAAAATTACTAAAAGATATGTCTTCTCATAGAATGATGTGTAAAACGAACACTCGAATGAATACGACTGATGATGAGTTAGTCGATACCGACCATGACAATAAAGTAAAGGATGTTGAGATCCCTACACCAAAGGAAGCACACAAAGTGAAGACTTTTGCCAATGGGGAGCTAACGTTTGATGCGATGCTGGAGTTGCTAAGGAAGGAGAATGAGATCATCATGGAATTGAGGAAGACTGGAGGTGTGAACTCGTGGGGAGTTCCGCGGAGTTTACGGCTAATGGGTGGTGGAGAGAGCTCGCTCAACGCTGCCAGTGGATGGGGAAGCCCACCAGCGTCCAATAATGGTAATTATCACCTTCTTTATCAACCTGTACACGTCCACTACTGGACGAAGGTCTCCTGCATGGACTTGCACAGGCTTCTGTATTGCGCCGCCTGAATCCAGCGGCTCCCTGCAGTGAGTGGGGGGGGGGGGGGTCTGCCAACACTGCGCTTTCCGTTGAGGGGTCGCCACT
Source organism: Oeneis ivallda (assembly GCA_029955525.1). Classification (NCBI taxonomy): domain Eukaryota; kingdom Metazoa; phylum Arthropoda; class Insecta; order Lepidoptera; family Nymphalidae; genus Oeneis; species Oeneis ivallda. The sequence continues at coordinate 20,028,536 of JARPMR010000013.1, read as the reverse complement.
CCAGCAACTAGGAACCCCAACGACCATCAACTCTTTGAACTATGTGCCCCGCCCATTTCCACTTCAGTTTCGCGACTCGCTGAGCTATATCGGCGGTAATTTTATAACAATCCTACATAAACCGATTCACATCCAGACCAGATCTCTCTCTTCCACATGCCTTGCATTAGCTGTATTCACCTGCAATATTTAACACAAACCAATACTTTACTTACTACATTTGAAATAAAAACTTTTTAATTTTTAAGCAATTAAACAAGTTATTCCATAACATTAGCAAATGTTAGCCTTCATAATTTAGTATAAAAAGTTCTTTTTAAAAAACCGACTTCAAACTCTCGCGCCACCAAAAAGTATATAAGTTATTATTGATTTTTTTAAAACCGCTCGACCGATTTCGATAAAATTTAAATGGGACCACCTGAGTTTCTCAATTGGTTCAGGCGTCATCGAGTAATTGGTATATACATAAAAAAATTGAGAACCTCCTCCTTTTTCGAAGTTGGTTAAAAATTCTATTCAATTAAATTAAGTTACTACAAATTGCTTAGTAGGCATAAACCTTGTGACCATAGTCGGTCAAACAATCATAGATAGGAAATGCACAACTGTAAAAATGTTTGTACATAAATGTTGATATTAATGATTTTTTTTATATTGTTCGATCAGCTGCAAATTGGGGTGGCAATTCCAGTGGTCAAACGAGTAATGGAACAAATAATACTCAACAATGGAACAACACTCAGCGCCCGCCCACTTCCCAAGCTGACAGTAAGTAAAAAGGGAAAATGACTACCTACTTTTTAGTCTGATTGAGTACCTTCAAGGCAAGAGTGAATAGGCATTTTTCTAATCAAGCGCGCCTAACCTAGACCTCATCAGTGATTTCCAACATTGATTGTTGTCAAGCGCAAGCCTATCTTAATTAAAAATCACTTAGATGTGCGAGGAAGATAGCGAGATGTTACTCCATATCCAAAACAGAAAGACTCCTCCTAAATCCACTTAAATGTAGGTACAATTTAGAAGTCTTTAAATCTGATGATAGGACACTTGTAGGACACAGGAAAGGGATGGGCGAACATAGGTAATGTCATCACGACTGCCGTTTGGGCGTGCGAGGGAGATACCGAGATCTTACTCAAAATCCAAAAACAGAAATTCCAATATTTTTTTGAAGTAACCATTTTATATATATGTTACCGTTAATTTGCGTAAATTAACGAGGTATTCTGCAGATTATCTGGCTGAGTCAGTTAAAGTGGAAAAAAATAATTGAGTTCCTACATTAACTAGACTTCCTAGGTAATCTGCAGACTAACGACCATGCATACGATAAATTCCATAAAACAGGTTCTTGTTTGAATAAAACATTTTAATTAGTTTAGTAGGTAATGAAGAATATTAACTTGTTTTGATTATTAGCACTCCATATTCTCTGTCAAAAATAAAAAATACTAGTGAAAGAATTACTTCGATACGTCAATTAGTTTCCGATTGAGAAGTAAAACAAGTTGTAACCGCACGACGCGGGCTGCCGGTAAGGTGTGACGTCATCGCACAACACGCTCTGTCTGGCTCACTAGTCCGCTCGCGGTCGAGCGCCCGTGCCGTCGAAATTACACTTAAATACTTTGAAAAATGTCCAATCCAAATACTAGGAAATCATGTGTTGTGCCTAAATGTAAAAATACAACTACCAATTCGCCGGAAAAGTTGTTTTTTATAGTTCCAAAGGACGTTAAAATGCGATTCCAATTTTCAAATTTTCAATTTTCAAGATTTCCAATTCAAAAAAAGTTAAAATTCCAATAACACTTGGTAGCAGTCGTTGAAGGCTCCTCGCTTCGACGTTGTAGCCACTGTAAAAATGCTATAGTATGTTTACAGCCACCTCTGCTGGCGGCACAATCTTCGCAGATTATATTTAAAACGTCTTGATCCTTTTCATTGCATTCTAAACTGCAATGATAAGGTGTGGTACGTACGCGGTGTTCTGGCGTGATTCTACATTTAACCGTACATACATCACCTACTCTTTTTACTTGAACATAACCAATAGCATCATCGCCATAGCTGTCTCATGCCGATCTGAAATAAATTTCAAATAAAAATAAATGGCCTTACGTATTTTGTTAGTAAAAAAATACAAATAAATAAAAAAGGTTTAGTACATCTGTTCAAACATCTACATTTGCAATAAAAAATAAATTAAATAAAATGGCCTTACGTATTTTGTTAGTAAAAAAATACAAATAAAAAAGGTTTACCTAGTACATCTGTAACGTTCAACCCACTACATCTACATCCTAAGTACCTATCCTACTTCCTACTAATATTATAAATGCGAAAGTTTGTGAGTGTGTGTGTGTTTGTTATCTTTCACGCAAAAACTACTGAACGGATCTGGACAAAGGCTGGAATAACACATACATAGGCTACTTTTAATCCAGAGAAAATGTACAGTTCCCGAGGGAAACTGGGGCGAAGCTGCTGGCGGAAGCTAGTTTGCAATACCTATATAATATACATACGTACCTACCTATAGCTACAAAACTATAATACATATTTCTTACATATTTGTTGTCTTTAACGAAAAATTTAATGGTAGGTAGGTACTTCCACTATTTGAGTTGCATAATGCATTCTTCCACTACGACATTAGTTGGGTATTTTGTTTTGATAAAACAATTTAGAACAGATAAACTATTAAGCATAAGTAGGTAGTAGCAACGAAAGTTTACTTACCTTTGCATTTTTATTCCTCGCATTTCGGCGGCAACAAAATCACTATTTGTTGATAAATAATGCGCAACCATTAATCCATCTATTTTAGGTAGATTATCCGATTGCCCTTTTTCGAATCCTTCGTCCATTTTATTAATCGAATAATATTTACTAGACTATTAACTTAAATACGCGGCTTAATAACTATAACATAAATTAATAATAAAACACACCAAAATACTACTATAACCGCTAGCCTACTATAACCGCTGGCGCGGGCGACTTGATACTAAGCGGGCCGCGGCGCGTGGTGACATGACGTCACAAGCGGTCATGTGACTGGTAGCGGGACTCGATATTTTTCGAAACTTTGAATGCCTATAAAATCAAAACTACTAGGTATTTTTGACTGCAACAAAAACTAGTGTATTTATATACACACAGGCTTTACTGAGACAAAATTTCAAGCGATTTGGCATACCTATTAACATTCTCCATTACTAACCTAACCTAACCTAACATAACCAAACTAAACCCAACAAGTGTTATATACATATTTTGGCAAAATCTAAAGTTAGGTTAGGTTGGGTTATACATGAACAGTCAGGTCCTACGGCCGGGCACTTAGGTTGTATTGGGTCAATGTACCTAACTTAAGTTTAAAAAACCTGAGGGGCGCGGGAGGAGCGGGTGAGCAAAACAAAAGTATTTCGTTCACTGTCTTCCGCAATTTAACGATGTACCATTCGTTATTGTGCAGACTAACTAGGTAAAGTGCAAATAAGAACTTTTTTAATTTAAAATTTGACGAATCGTATCAGAGCATCTGCAGATTACCTAGTTAATGTGCACATTAACGTATTATGCATTCTAACGGTAACATATATACCAAGTATCATTTTCCGGTAAATTAGAACCAGCTTGAAGCTCTATCTACTAAAGACAAAAATAAATAGCCTGATTTTATACCACTAAAATGACGTGATCCGTCCAGTTGCTTAACATTCACGACTTTTTAAACTGGGTCACACTATTGCACTTTTCCATAGTTTGCTAAACAATTGATTTTAATTAATTGCACTAATGGTTCTATTTTGAACGATGTAAACAAATATCACTTGTACTTTCGTGATTCATTTATGTACATAACATTCTTTACAATTTTGTTAACACATTCTGTAACAATCTATTGTATCTACAAACTAAGATAAAAATCAGCTTCTTCACAAAAATACAACAAAATTTATTTTATTTTAGTGAATGAATTGTTTTGTTGTATTTAGGGATTGCAATCCGGTATCATTTTCAATCCGGCCGGATTTCACCGGATTGACGCCAATCCGACCGGATTCGGACGGATCCGGCCGGATTTTAAAGTTACTTAGGGCCTAGTATTTAGTGATTTTTAGTTTTGATAGTAATAAATAAAAAAAATACGTATTTATGGAAAATAAAATCACTTTTAATTATATTTTTTGGTATTAATAATTGTAATTTTTGGTACTATTTGTACTAAATGAAATTATGAAACTATTCTAAATAATAAAGTAAGTAATCAGTCTGACTCTCACTTATTGCTGTAAGTATCTGAAATTACTTAAGTAATAATACTATTAAACTCTTATTAATAATCTACACAGACTTAAGCTAACAAAACAGTCTTAAATTTGTACTTATAAAATCAACTTCAGTTCATAATCCTAAGAAACAATAAAAAAGAAGCATTTATTTTTTGCAATGCAAAATGCAAGTGAATATTATTTCTGTGTCTGAAAAAACGATCTAAGAAAACATATAGTGTTGATTGTACTGTCTCCTAATCTGCTTCTGATGGCACTACAAATATAACCTGTAGCAGAAAAAGCCCTTTCTGCCTCAACACTGGTTGGCCTAATCGCCATTAAGTAACTGTAGATCAGCGATAAGTGTTTTCCTTTTACTCCTTCTACTTCATACGCAGTCATTTCCTTTTTAAGTATTTTCTCATAATCTGTTTCTTTTTTAGCTTTAACTTTCCCCCTATACCCTTTTTTTTCTTGCAGGATTTGATTTTCCAGTTCCTCTTTTAATTTAATGTTTTTTTCTATTGGCAATAATGACATGGACTCAGAATAAGTAGTAGACGCTAGTAGCGATCTGGCAACGTCGCACGCGCGCGTTTCGTTGCATACAGTACAGTTTTTCGCATATTGTTTGCTTTACCGGATCCGCCACCGGATCCGGCGCCGACTCACCGGATCCGGTAGGTCCAAAACACACCGGATCCGCCGGATTACCGGATCCGCCGGACCGGATTGCAATCCCTAGTTGTATTGAAAGAATTTTCTTTCACATACAAATCGCTTAAGTACAGAAATAAATTGATATTGTTAAATTAGTTCTGTACAAAAACAAAAAAAAAAAACAAAAAAAAATTGATATAGCGTCATCCTCCTCACAATGTTCCTCTTGAAAAAGGATAGAGATATGTTTGGACCTGACAATTGACAGTAGGATTTGTATACAATCTAAAAAAAGGCTTTTTTTGTCAGTCATAATAAAGCCAAAGGAAAATTGACGTAATTTTTTCGCTCATTACCAGCGACCTAATAAATAACACATTTTAAAAACTAATTTGATTTATTAATGCTCATTACATAGTCGTTAATGGTTTTATAGAAAAATATATCTATGTATTTAGCTTATTGTGAGGACATTGGGCTTTCATTTATACTTAAACAAAATAGTCTTTAGAGTATACAATGGAATTATCTGTTGTAGTGAACAGCAACAAGGGGAATGGGAATCAGATACCGCCGACCAGTGGCGCGGCGCAGAATTGGCAAACCTCCCCGCCTAATATGCCAAATTCACAGCAGAACAACAATGGTGCACCTCAAAGTAATGGTAAGGAAATATATAAAATGAATTTCCAAAAGAATATATTCATTTGATTTGTGCTAGGGAAAGGGACATGAAAACTGATAAGATGCTATTCTATGCTATTATTGTATTTAACATTAGGTAATACATTTATAATTATTTTAGTTTAAGCAAGCAATATGTATTATGTATGTCTTTCTCTTCTCTCATTTTAGTTAAATAAATACATTTTCATTTTCATTTACACTTCGTAGTGTATTTGGTGATGGTGAATTTGGTACTTAGTTTTCAAAAATGTCTATTTAATAACTTGTTTCAATAAAATAAAACATGATTTCGATTCTATTTTTAACTGAGTACCAAAAATAACAATCATCTTTTGACTCAAAAAAAAAATCTTTATATCTAGGTCCAAACTTCTCAATGCTAGTTCGGCATAATATTTTTTGATTACCTATATTATAAATGTTATTAAATAATTCGATTCAGCATAGCATAAGCAGATGCGTGGTTTGAAATTCCACCTAAGCAACCTATATGAGAATTCTGAGGGCCTGTTTCACCACCTTCAAGTAAATGTTAACCGACAAATAAAGTTGACGTTTGACAGTTTTTGTAAGGACATTCTGTCAAAACGTCAAGTTTATTAATCTTAAGAAATTCAATCTGGTATCAACAGAGTAAAATTTTCCAACGTTTATAGGCACAAACAATGCTGCCAACGGTAATGGCAATGGTGCCAACCCTGCGAACACAAACGGGCCCTCATCGAACGGCAGTAACGGCAACAACGCGAACAATTCCTCAGCGAAAATAGAACAGTTGAACTCTATGCGAGAGGCGCTGTACAGCCAGGACGGCTGGGGCGGCGTAAGTACCTCTATCCTTACTAATATGTATTATAAATGCGAAAGTATGTACTTTCGCTGGTTTGTCCTTCAGTCACGCAGCAATGGATCGACGTGATTTTTTGCATGGGTATCTTTGAGTGAGTGATTTGACATATTTGATACACATATTGATTTTTAAAAACCTAAATGTGGCGAGCAAAAGTAGGATACAATATTTATGTAAGGGCAAGTGCTGTACCTACCCATGGACATTTGTACCTGTGGACACAGTCGATTCCGTCGAAACTAGCAACCCTAAAATTCTAATTTGAATGTGCACTGTCAACCATAGACAAACCTTTACGGTCGCGTTTCAACGGAATCGATTGTGTCCACATATTCTTTACTTACATACAATATGTATATAGTTGATGCCCGCGATTTGATGAGCTTATAATTCCCGTGGGAACTTTGATTTACCGTAATAAAATGAAGCCTAGACGATACTGAACTATGATTTAACTTAAACAACCATTCGAGTTATTTTTCATTTATTTATTTACTAGATGATGCCCGTGACTTCGTGTGCGTGGATTAAGGTTTACAATTCCCGCGGGAACTCCTTATTTTTCCGGAATAAAATGTACCCTATGTGTTAATCCTGGGTATGAGCTATCTCCATTCCAAACTTCAGCCAAATCGGTTCATTCGTTGTGGCGTGAAAGAGTAACAAAAATACATCATACATAACATAATATTTACGATGTTAAAACTCCATATTATGTAACTACCTACTATTATTAGAGCCTGTTTCACCACCTCAAGTAAACTTTCTTTTTTTCATGTTGATGTTTTTACAGTTTTTTAATGGGCAATCTGTCAAAAGTCAAAACGTCAAACTTACTCATTAGTGTTTTGTTAACAATTTTAATTTATCGTATTGCTTAGACTCTCGTGTGTTGCGAGTGTCGTGGCCATCCTCCGAACCACGCAAGATTTAAATTTCAATAAAAATTACAAAAAATATTTAAAAATACTTTAATCATTAATCTTCACAAATTACTCAAAAAAAAAAATAGTATTGCGACATACTGCGATATTTTTGAAAGTACATAATTTTATTTGTGACAATTTTATTTGTGTAACAAAATGTCAGTGCGACAGAAATCTACTTAGTTATCACAGGGAACGTATATTCTGTTATCAAATTTATAAGCACTTGATCTGAGTCATGTTTATGTTAATGATTATAAGGAATACCTTAATCTCTCCATAACTGATAAGCATAATTAAGATTTTTTTTTATTCGATGACAAGCTAGTCCTTGACTGCGATCTCACGTGATGGTAAGTGACGATGCAGTCTAAGATGGTAGCGGACTAACTTGGAAGGGGTATGGCAGTGAACATTCAACCCATACTCCTAATTGGTTTCTACACGTCATCGTGCCGGAACGCTAAATCGCTTGGCGGCACGTCTTTGACGGTAGGGTGGTAACTTACCACGGCCAAAGCCTCCCACCAGACCAGACCAGAGAAAATTCAGAAATTAAAAATTCCCGAATTGACCCCGCCGGGAATCGAACCTGAGACTTCCCAGTTATAAGACAACAGCGCTCACCACTGAGCCAAGGAGGTCGTCAGATCTAACTAGGAATTGAGTTTTGAAATGACAATAAATAGTTTTTAAACCTGACCCTTTGCCAAGTAAAATTTTGATTTTTGGTACAGGTAAAAAAATATTTGTCTGTTTTTAAATACATAATATGTATATGATTCATCATTCAACCACAAACATTATACATATATCAAGATATCTAAGGTAGAAAAACCAGCGGAAGGTCGAAAATTTTGCAGTTTTCTCCCCACCCTCCTCTTTTAGCAAAGGGTCCTCAAGGTCCAAAACTTGAGACAATGTTAATTAACCATCCCTAAACAACATCCCAAAGTTTCATTAGCTTCCGACCTTTTTCCGCCTAACTCCACTTTTTCCTACCTGTTGACTGCACTATTTTTTCGAAGCGCCATATCTCGGCAACGAATTGACAAACAAACATTTTTGTAGTCATAATTATAGAAAATCTAATGCTCTACTAAAAAGTATAGAAATGCTTTGAAGTATGATATATGAAGGGAAAAAGTTATTGAGGAAAAACCGGGTCCTCGAGGTCCAAAACTTGAGAAAATGTTAATTAACCATCCCTGAACAACAACCCAAAGTTTCATTAACTTCCGACCTTTTTCTATCTGAAACTACCTGGACTATTTCTACATATTTCTAGACAAAACCATGTTGTTCCATTGAAAATATTGCTTTTGTGCATTGATATATGAATGCTTTTGTGGAACAAATTTCCTGTCAAACACACTATTGTGGAAGTAAAATGCCTTCTTTTTGAGTTTCAATTCCAAGCTTTTATTTTAATATTAAGTGCAATTTAGAATTTTGATGTATTTTCATTTCATTTGGAAACTGTTTGTATAATGCAAATTGTGGGCACCCAAGAAATGAAAAATGTTCAAAAAATAAAACCTTTTGTGCTAGTAGGCTTCTTTATCGTTTCCGAAATGGGTATAGCTTTGTGATGAAGAAACAAACTCAGTTGGGTGGTAGGAATATCAGCAACAGTGCAGTAGCGGCGATTTTCATCTCTATTTTTAGCATGTATTGACGACCTACCTCACTTGGTTAGTTACATTTGCAACATAGTACTGTTTACTGACGATAGATCCATGAATTCAAATATAAATGCAGATAATTTTAACAAAGTAAATGGTTTGTTGTGGGTGACGATTGGCATCTCATCAGGTGTTTTTTATTGAGTTCTGTGTGCCAAAATAAATACTCTAATACCAAATGTATACAACAGGAGCTTTGAATATAAACTTCTGTTTCTATTATTATTATTATCATCAAGGGTATATATCCACAGCATCTGGGCGTTGCCTCTAAATTATCGTTCTTTATTGTTAGCAGTTTCTTAGCACTAAAGTTTAAATAATCATAAATCAGTCGAGACAGAATTATTTTACGCGTTGGCAAAGATTCCACTCCTGAAATCATATTATAGAGTGAGTGAAACCTAATTTTTATTTTTAGCAACACGTAAACCAAGACACGAATTGGGATGTGCCTGGGTCTCCCGAACCGGGTTCGAAAGTCGAGCCGGCGGCTGGAGCCCAACCGGCTTGGAAGCCGAGCATAAACAATGGTGCTTTTCTCGGAACCGATCTGTGGGAGGCGAATCTGAGGAACGGGGGACAGCCTCCGCCGCAGCCCGCTTCGAAGACTCCCTGGGGACACACTCCCACGACGAATATTGGGGGCACTTGGGGCGAGGACGACGATGCCGCTGACACTGGGAACGTCTGGACGGGGGCTCCCCCGCCCCAGCAGTGGCCGGCCGGGCCTCCCCAGCACACTCAGCAGTGGGCGGTGCCGAAGAAAGACGATTGGAACGCTTGGGGTGAACCCCACAGGCCTTCCGATCCGAGACTTGACCCTCATCGTACCCCAGACCCGAGGCAGCAGCCCGCAGACCCGCGCCACGACCTGCGCGGAGGAATCTCCGGTCGTCTCAATGGCGATATGTGGAGCCAGCATCATCAGCACCCTAGCGGCCCTAACAAGATGATGCCCGCCAGCAGCGTCAATCAATGGGGAGCACAGGTGAGATTTCTTTCATAATCTAATTAAAAATCTTCGCGATGAAGACAATTGGGTGTCAGTAAAGTTAAGTATTTAATGGTCAAAATTAAATTTTCTCTTACTTAGGATCTAGACTGGATTTGGACTGCAAGTCGGCTTTTGCAATTTCGCTGTAGTTCTATCTATCTAATTCCTACAGAACACAGTCGGCGCGCAGTTCTAATACTACAAAAACTGAAACCATCGAAATTTTTGCTTATTTATAGAGACAAATAATAGTGGCACATAAATTCAATGTTCACAACATCGCACTTACTCTCAGACATTTAATGTCTATAACACAGCTACCACACTACTACACTCATTCTTTAATCAAAGCGTATTACGCAATATTTTGTATCCAATCAGACTCCAAAATACGTTTCTTTTAATCAGGGTCCCAAAGAGTCGATCAAGTCATCGGGATGGGAAGAGCCGTCCCCCCCTGCTGTGCGACGTACCGGCACCGGCTTCGATGACGGCACGTCGCTATGGCAACGCGGCATGGGAGGCATGTCTCGCGGAGCGCCTCAAGGCCCGCCCGCGTCCCAAAGAATCGCACCTGCACCTACCAAGCCTGATGCAGTATGGGGAACTCATTCCCAAAGGAATGGGTCTTGGGAGGAACCTCACGCAACGGGGTGGGGAGAAAGGGATGTCCCCGCTTGGCCCGATGCGTCCGGCCCAGCCCTGTGGCCTGTCCCCAAGCCGAAACCCTCTGGACCGGCCGCCTGGCCCGAAGACATTGGCGAATGGGGCGGACCCAAGCCGCCTCAGAGCGTATTACCTCACGGCAAGCAGCTGCCTAAGGAGATGGTGTGGAACAGCAAGCAGTTCAGGTTGGTTGATTACCTTTATTTGATAGAGGAAGTACCTATCCCATCGTTTTCGATTATGCATCCCTAACATAGTAAACACAAATGGTTTAATTCAGACATACAGTGCTTTGGATTTGCAGATAGTAATTGGTTCTGGGAAGCCTGATCCAATAGCAGGATCACAGTATTCTCTTTTAGCAAAGAATACTAACTATTACCTACTATGTAATAGTTAGCAATACTAAAAGTAACTGTCTAGTATTACTTAGCGTAGAGCGTTTTCCTTTGCCTACTCGATTTATGAATAGTGTTATCCTGATCAGTAGTAGGTAATGAATCGTTTCGCTTGTATAAAATCTCAGTGTTTTTAGTCTATGTGGCATCACATAATTCTGTTCCCAAATGGTCGAGAAATATTGTACTGCAAACTAAGGCCCGTCAACAAATTCTTATGATAGCTTCAGTCTAGACTGAAGAAAAACAAACAAAAACATAACTTTTATGGTAAATAAATGAATTCAATACAGTATTATTCGTTACTAACGAACCCTGGTGTAAGCTGGTACAAACGGCAAATGCAAGGATGAAGAATAACTATACAGTATTCCTTACAAATTTAATATTAATTTATCTGCTTTCCAAACCGGTGGTAGTCTTGACTTGTGTTGTAATAAAAAAAAATTGGTTGTCTGTAAAGTCGGTTTACGGACGATACTTTTACGTGATAACGTCATAAAGAAACATTGATGAATAAATGTGTCACAAGCCAACGCTGGGCCGATCGTGCCTCTCTATCGCTTGTTCCGCGCTCTCGCTTGCACGCTCAGGCGCAGGCGGAACGCAGTGGCGTGCACAGGGTTTGGGCTGAAGGTAGGCATTGGGGTACACATACGTTATAGGTACATTAGGTATCAAGTCACATTTCTAGATCCAAGATTTGGGCTGGGCGTTGATGAGTGAGTCAGTTGGAGCGTATGTCAAGATAATTTATGCATTTCGATATTGAACTTGTGTATAAACTACCTAGTTTCTATACGCGCTGCACAAATGCATTTAATTTTAAAATTGAATCTAAGTAAGTAGATGAATGTTTTCTGGCATATCATGTTTTTAGCTGTGTTATGAAAGTTATTAAAAGTTACTAAGAATAAAAGTTATTAAGTTGTTATACTGAGTTGGACGTGAGTTACTCACAAATTAGTCGATATTTTGATTAATTTCTTAAACTGGACGCTTTCAAGTAAAGATTTTTATATAAACCTGTGAAGATGATACTGCCATTGTCGCAATTAGAATGCCATAAGCCTACTTTGTCGTATTAGTTTACAAATTGCGAAAAACCAAATTAAATTTGAATTTCGCGGGCAGACCCTTGTCTTCCACCTCAACATTCCATAGCCATACCGTACCTACCTACGGTTTAACAAAAAACACGCAAGGAAAGCAAAACAACTAGGTATTAGTTTAATACCACTAATATCTAGTTGTTTTGCTTTCCTGAACACAGTTACTTAGCCAGTTAAAAGAATATTATTATTTACCTAACGTTAAATACTCGTCTCTTTATCACTTTTTTGGGATAATTATAACAAAGGTACACATCTACATTACATGATACGGAAAGAATAAAATTTACCTTTTGTAAACACAGCGTCTGAACAGATTTCACACGAAATATCTTCCATTTTCAAAATAATGATTACTACTTACTATGAAAAAACCTTTACACAGACTTTGTAGAAAGTTACAAATCCAATTGGTTTTTATTTACTTCACATGCATAATCCAGCAAAAAATTTATTAAATCATTAATTTAAACCAAAACACTGTTTTCATACAAAAGTAAACAATGCATGAACAATATGTCGTCCGTAGAAAACATACACTCGAGTCAAAAGTTACTTTTAAATTGTAAGTGTAAACTGAATTTTATATTTTCATTGTGGGTTTTACTATTTAAATAAACAAATCCTACTATCCTATTTTCAATGTACTATAAAATGTTTTATTTTTTAAACGAATTGTCTGGTTTATTTATTTCAATTCGTCTACGAAAACATGTGTTGTTTTTCGATCTTAATATTTTTTTAAGATCTAAAACTGTATTTAAAGTTACGGAAAAAATCTGAATAATTTAATTAAATTAAAATAAGTGTATAATTATAATAAATCAAGCTACTTATTTGGAATTAAAAAAAAAATCTTGATTTGTTCTAACTCGATCACGCGCAGTTTTGAAAATACACGCTAAATTCGCCCTTACGGTTGACCAATCACAAACCGTAGAGGCTGTGCCTGTTCTATGCGTTTTCATTGATAATTTCGAGTAGATTATTGAATGAAATCACAAACACATCTAAACATGTAGTTGTGTTGAGTTGTGTAATACACTGTGCATGTAATCAAGGGTGTGTGTGTTTTGAGGCATAAAGGTTTTATGCTTTCTCCACCGTCGCGTCGCGTCGCTGTCGGCAGTCGCGCAAATGTAAGCTTAGGTAATTGCTAGTAGCGATAGATGGCGCGATAGATGGCGCTCATCGATTTGAAGAAGACGAGTGCCTATTTTAGGTGCTTTATTTTGTTTTTGTTTTGACAAAAACAAAATAAAGCAGTGCTTTTTAGCCTGTATAGACCGCACGCCACTGGCGGAACGTGACACTTTTGTTCATCGATTTATAAGACGTTATCACGTCAATAATTTTGATTTTTCTTTGAATTGTTGCAGATACCTCGTCGAGTTGGGTTACAAGAAGGAAGACGTGGAGGCCGCGCTCCGCAGCCGCGACATGAACGCCGAGGAAGCGTTGGAGATACTAGTGGCCGCCCGCGGCGACGGCTGGCGGCGCGACGACCACTTCCACCACGGGCCCTTCCAGCCGCAGCCCGCCGTGCCGCCGGTGCCGCCCGCCGTCGTGCAGAAGCTGCTCAACCAGCCCCCGCCGCCCTCGGTGCAGCATCACCCCTCCTACAACCCCAATAGGTGAGCGCTTAGCCTGAAATTAGACGATGCCTCGTTCATCGTTCATTTTTGCGAAAATGAACCCTAAGGCCCTTTGCCCTAAGGGCGTATTTAGACGGATGGCTCACCGATGACCTTCGAAAATGAAAACAAAAATCTCGAAAAATTAACTGTAGAAAATTCACCCGTAGTTCGAATTAAGACGGTTCATTTTCGCAAAATTTTTCGCAACAATGAATGATGCACTGTCTAATTTGGGCCTAAGTCTAGGACTAAACTCTGTAGAAAACTATTTATTCATTGCATCTCCCAACTTTGAACTCTCGATGGATTTATTGTTGCCATTTCGGAAAGTTACATTAATATAGCTGTGTGTTTAATAATCAATGAATTAACATATTGTATTTAAAATTATTACCTAACATTAACATTCCTAATAGTTGTATAAAAATCAATATCTATATGTTTATCCTCTATGCGTTCCAAAAAATCGCGTTTTTGCGACTCAAAAGTGTTCCTATGAATGCTCAAAGAAGCGAAGGTCAGCGCTTAAAAATCGCGAAACGCCGATGTTAAAAAACGCATCTCGATCGCTGCGACTGGCGTTTGTTGTGTGCTCACTGAAGCACGACGCGGAAACGAGCTTCCGAACAGTGACTAAAGGAGAGGGCAGACTGGGCTACTTTTAGCAGCAGTGATCGCGGCGTTTTAATGGCCTTTGGCGACTGTGTCGCAAAAATCGCGACTCAAACGCGGTCACCTTTTTATGGCTTTCGATTGCAGAATTGCGCGAATAGCGATGCTCGCAAAAGGCCATGACATCGCTAAAGGCCATAAAAACGCGAGATGGCGCTAAAAGTGCCAGTCTTCCCTCTCCCTAATGTACAGTCTGTTATATCAGAATCTTACTCTAACAAAGTTGCATAGGTTAAATCGGCTTAGCATTCAGCTGCCCACAAGATAGTATAAAAAACTTATTAGTATTACAATATAATAGCTTCATAATAATATTGTAAAATGATTATTTTGAAAAGAGCAACTGCTGAGTTTCTTGCTGGTTCTTCTCAGCAGAATCCGCTTTCCGAACCGGTGGTAGATTCATGACTTGTCATAAGAGCCACAGGTTGGCCTACGTGAAATAAATAATTTTGAATTTTTTTTGAATTTTGAATAAAAATCCTCATAATATTATGTCATGTTTTGTCACCAGTGGAACCGGGAGCAGCGGCCAGCCGAGCACGGCCCAGCTGCGCATGCTCGTACAACAGATCCAGATGGCCGTGTCCGCTGGCTACTTGAACCACCAGATCCTGAACCAACCGTTGGCGCCTCAGACGTTGGTCCTGCTTAATCAGCTGCTACAACAAGTAAGTTGTCTTATAACACTACTAGCTTTTCTGCCCGCGTGGAGTTAAGTATTAAAAATCCCGCAGGAACCTTGTTTTTTCGGGATAAAGGGAAGCTTATGTCACACCAGTCACACCAAGTTCTTAACTACACTAACGCAAAAAATTACGTCGACCCGTTGCCTTGCTGCTGCGTGATTGACGTACAAGCCAACAAACAAACACTTTTGAATTTTATATTAGAAAGGATTTCGACTTCTTATCATCTCAACCCAGGTGCGGATTAGCTGACTTCACACTCTGTTGGAACGAAGTTTTAATAAATTAATAATAAAAATAAATAATAATAATCTGAAGTCAGGATTCGAACTCCCGAACCGATAGTTTCACTCCTTCGTTCAGCCGCTACGCCACCGAAGCTATGACGGAACGTGTGTAATAAACGAAGGAAACACACAACAAAAATCGTGACGGAAAAATTCTTACTGCTTTTGGCCTAGCCCCAAAAAAAAAAAAAAACAAATTATTTATTTCACGTAGGCCAACCTGTGGCTCTTATGACAAGTCATGACTCTACCACCTGTTCGGAAAGCGGATTCTGCTGACAAGAGCCGGCAAGAAACTCAGCAGTTGCTCTTTTCAAAATATCCGCCAACTCCGTACCGTCCGATAAGGAACTTCATTCCAAAAAAATTCTAATCTTTCTTCACGCAGTTCTGCGCGCCTATATGAAAATAGGTTCCCTAAACGTGTAGAACTGCGTGCGGAAGCAGGTATAAAGGTGTGTAAAAATAAATTGTTTACAAACAATTCAGATTGAAGGGGCGTTGCGTAATATTACGCGCTGTGAATGATGCCGGCCATGAGTCATTATTTCCAGTTAAAAGGAAGCTGTTTCAAAACAAACCGCACACTATAGACTATAGATAATAGTCCTCTTTATGTGTGTTGTATACAAACATACAAATATTTCGTTTTATTGAGTACTAGCTTTTATATGCGACTCCGTCCGAGTGCAGTTGGGTTCATTCGGGAACCCTTTGTTTTGCGGCATAAAAAGTAGCCTATTTAACTCTCCAGGTCGTCAACTATACCCATCCAAAATATCACGTCGATCTGTTGCTCTGTTGGTGCGTGACAAACCAACAAACACACTTGCATATAAAAAATATTAGTATTAGTATGCGATTATCCTATGGGATAACTTTTCATACAATTCACGCCCGCGGTTATACATTTCATTACATTACGTTACATTATGACGAAATCTCGTATCAGTTATGCGATGCTTGAATACGAGTGTGGAAAATTTCTCTAGGAACTCTCCCTGTGTAACTAAGCCATTAGGATTGTTGTATGGAACTCTGCCCCCCGATTGTCTAAAAGTTGCCGATCAAAATCGTATTAATTTGATAGCAGTAGCGTCAAAGTAAAATATTCGTTGACTATATTGATTTAAAGTCACAAATTCAGTACAACCGATTTTAACATGGAGCGTTATGGAGCGTATTGTACATACCTAAACGTATAAGAATGCACACACAAAATTGAGCTCTAATTTAACTGTTATGGTTTTGAAGGTCTTGTCTTTTCTTGGTCTTTTCTTTTGGTGTTGTCCTGAAGGTACTTAGGTTGTGTGTCCTACACCAGTGGTGACATACACTGCTGAACCGTGGACAGTGAGGCTAGTCAAGCTTCAAAAGTCATAACTCTCAACGTGCTATGGAGAGCTATGCTCGGAATTTGAAGGAAAGCTTTTATACCTGTAATATCCTACAGGTGTAAAATCTTTATGATCAAGTCAAGCAGCATAAAATTACCCGCATTTACAATCACTTTGTATTCGAAAGGAAACCACCTGTGTCGAGACCTTGTAATTTATCGTTTGAATTTAATTCAGTTCGACACTTCAAAGTAGATCTGTGTATGTGATTCAGTATTCTGTATTCACAGACGGCTGGGGTTGTTATGCCAATTATTATCTATTGTATGCAAATCACTTTATGGGCCGGCCGTTCTAACAGAAAGGAAAAACACCTAACGACGATTTTACATTTCTAACTGGTTGTGTAGATACATATCTATGTTGTTCGGATTTATGTTGACCTCGGCTATCAGGTCACGGCATTAAAGTGCTCATAAATAACTTGCACACAATACCTACATACGTACTGTTGCATTGAATTCGATCACCTGAGCAAATCAGCTCTAGCATTCCTATTATTGTATTTATTGCCTTTTATTTATATTGCAAGGTGTTTTGAATATTGTTATTTCATATTACACGTTCAATTCAAGTTGGCCGCTACCTCCCTCGCGCTTCCCCGCACCGCACCTCAAGTCAGATCCACTTAGTACAGATAGCAACATGCTCGTGATTTTCAGTACCGTGTTTCTTCTAACTTTTGTTTTGTTACGTTTTAAATTGTTTTTTTCAAATTTTAATTAGTTAGTTATTGTTGTTTGGTTACTATTGTTCGCGTGTAGTATTCTACGTTGAGTAAATAAGAATAACTTTTGCATAGCGCAGATTATTTTAATTAATTAACATTAATTAATGACTTTCTTCGAAGAGGAGAAAAATAAATAATTATAAATCACGCACTTTGACATTCAAGACGTCATTGTCATGAAAAGCATTGCCAGGAAATAAAACGTCTGTCAGTGTCGTGGTAAAAATAGAATACATTTTTATGTTGTCAATGGTACAGTATGACGCCATTTTGTGACGGTCGTCAACTGCTCTGCTCAAGGCTCGGGACGGGGATAAAATGAGACAGACATTAATCTGTCTCGTTTTAACTCAGTCTTGAGTCTGAGCTGAGTGAGAGTGCCCTTTATAGATCTCACACTAAGGCTGAGATCTATAGAGCATACTCTGGCTCTGCTCAAGACTCAAGATCGAGTTAAAATGAGACACAAATATGTCTCGTTTTAACTCAGTTTTGAGTCTGAGCTGAGTGAGAGTGCCATTTATAGATCTCACACTGAGACACAATCCCACTCAGCTCAGACTGAGTTGAAACAAAACAGATTTATATCTCGTAACTCTCAAGTTCAGAGAACCTCCCTTTTTATCTCCTCCTTTTTTTTACTAAGAATGTCAGCCAGCCAAACTGAAATTGATTACTATCCTCCTATCCCCTCCAAATAAGCGGAAAGCTTGTACCAGGAGTGGTTACGACAATAGTGCAACGGGTGAACCTGCGACCTTTCAGTTTTCAGTCTGCACCTTTAACCGTTGGGCTATTGAGGCTTAGATATTGTACAAGTGAAGCGACACGACCCGTATTTTTCCAAAAAGTTTATTTCTTATACATTGAATTCAATTCCCAGACAAGGGCTTTTAGTCGTGCCAACTAGGCACGAAGAAATTTCTTATACATAATAATTAAAATTTAAAACATAACTGGTACAACAACATGCCAGAATAGGGCTATATTTAATACATTTTCAATCGGACCGTGAATTATTTTATACAATAGTGCCTACTAATTCGTTCGTGCAGTCTCTAAACTAAACTAGCGGCACGCTATGATGGCCGGTTTGACGTTTGTCCGCTCATGAAGTTCCGTATTAATTGATAACGACTTTGAAGGAAATAATTGTATTACTTTATTGACGATAGTGATGTGCAGAGATTCATAAATTTTATCGAATGTAGTTTTAGGTTTAGGACTCAAAATTTATTTATTAAATTGATTTCTAAAATGTATACAAGTGTAGAAAAATCAGTTTGCACCATTTAAGGGGTGAATGTACTTGTGAATATGAACAATTTTCACTATGTGGACAAACCTCTGAAATCGCAAAAAAATATCAGCTGTTTCATACAAAAGGTAAAATTTTTATTTTTATATGATATATACCACAACTCGGCATTTGGTTTTCTAAATTGAAAATTTTTAAAAACCTTTTTTGGTATCTTTTGTATTCATATGTTTCTTGTGTGCATATAAAGTATGTATATTCATTTTCATTCAAATATTCAGTTCGTTCAAATAAATTAAATAAACATATACATTTTTGTTTTATTAAACCTATTTAATCAGGAACAAAAACAAAACTTAATTGTTTTTTGTTCGAGAATAAATTGACATTCCACATCACTATTGTAATGTGTCAAACCGGCCATCATAGCGTGCCGCTAGTTTAAATAAACAGATTTAAAAGCCATTTGAAAAAAAAAATTGCTTTTGCCCTCGTCTTTGCCCGTGGGTTTTTAAAAATCCTGCGGGAACACGAAAAATTCCGCGATAAAAGGTAGGGAGAGATATGATATCACTCTCCTACTCCTCAACTATAAACCCATCAAAAAATCAAGCTGTTGCTGCACGATTGACGGACAAACCAACAAACACACTTTGGCATTCTCAATATCTGATGTGAATGTATTTTAATGCATTTTGTTCGACACGCTGAACGAATACTAACTAAAGTAGAATCAATAATTCAGTTGAAAGAATTGACATTTACAGTGTTGTCAGTTTCTGATGAAAATAAAATAGTGTTGTGACTAAATGATCCACATCAATCACTTACGTTGTGTTATGTGTACCAAAAGTCCAAAACACTTATTTTTTTATTTACTTACTAAGAAAATTCTCAAATTGTGTTTATTATAATTGATACAAAAATATTTTGAATAACAATTATGATCTTATGGAAAATCTGATCTCGTCTTTGTCGGCTTATACTGAGGAGATAAAACAACTTTTAGTACTAAAAATAGATCTTAAATATTTCTATTCGTGCTTGCTATTTCTATTACATACTTATTATGTGATCTTATGAGATTCACAAAATGAAATGTAATAGTACAGTACTACAGCTATCACTACCTACTGAACTAGATCATCACTATTACAATAATAATATGGCAATATTATTTTACAAAGTGACATTAGCAACTGTCACTACTACTGAATTATTGATTCTACTTTACAATATTATGCTGCGCTGACTAGTATGGGCTTTTGATACTCTTCAAATGATCCTGATGCAATCCACAGTAGCATCAAAAATGACCATAATTATTTGTTGCAGATCAAAGTGTTGCAGCACCTTGTACAGCAGCACACCCTGGCCATACCGAAGCCGAACTCGACTCTCGCGATGCAGTATTCCATGCAGATCTCAAAGGCGAAGCAGCAAATTACTGCTCTTCAGGTAACGGCTTTTAATATGCTCACGGTTAGTCTTAGGTTCAGAATTCAGGCGAAAACTATTGAGATTCTAAAAAAACAATGTTTTACACGCGATCATCAAAAGATTAAGTTGGGCATAAAAAAAGATGTCTGATTTTTATTTTTCTTTTGCAATCAAATGGGAAAAATATTTCAGCACTTTTTTCCATGCTATTTTTGATTTTGGTTTTTATCTTTTGATACATTTTGTGCTCAGGTCTTATTTTAAATAGCGTGGATAAAATGTATTTTTCCATGATTGACGAATTAACAAATCAATAAGTATATTTTTTGTACAGAACCAAATAGCGACTCAGCAAGCTCTCTACATGAAGCAACAGACCGGCGGCAGTGACTTGTTCAAGCAGAGTCACGACCCGCTCGCGCCGCTGCACAACAATTTCAGCGACTTGAACATCAAGGATTCACAATCCGTAAGTTATGAGTAATGACATTACCAAACAGTTGCATTTTATACTGACCCCAATAGCGACTCAGCAAACTCTGTATGAAGCCATTCACGCCAATGTGAATTATCTCAAAATAATTTACGCGTAACAGCCCGGGCAGACACGATGCTTTTAGCAGCAGCGATCAGCGTTTTTGCGATTTATAGTCGCTTTTCGGCAGCTCGATGGAACGCAAAAACGTCGTTTGTCGCTGCTTAAATAAATGCCAAATACTGTTTTATCAAAAGCTTTTATTTTGTTTTATTATGCTGTTTTATTTAGTTTTTATTATTATTGCAGTTATAGTTACAGTGGAATAAGATTAGGTCCAGCAGAGCGGCAAGACGAAATCTAGTTATCCGTACTCCTTGTAAAATAGGTCAAATGTAGCCCATAATGAAATTTGAGCACCCCGACTCCACGCAGTCTCATCGGTCCTAGCCCGCGACGAAAGCCCTGGCTAAAACGAGCTGAGGTGAAACTGAATTCGCAGTGCTTTGAGACCCTGCCAATGTTTATTGTTGTTTTGAACAGTCATACGGCCCCAGTGGCAACCAGCAATCACGCTTGAACCAGTGGAAGTTGCCGTCCCTCGACAAGGACGGCGAAGGGACCGACTTCAGCCGTGCACCGGGCACTGCCAAGTCCGCCACCAGCCCACAGCTCGGCCAGATTGGCCTGCAACCTGAGTCGTGAGTATTCCATTTGAGAGTCCTCTAGTAAAAAATTTTATTCAAATTAAAAATAAAATTAAACAAATATTAAAATGCGTGGGTGTCGTGGAACACTTGGAACGAAGTGCCTTTTAAAACATTACCATTTAGGATTAACGCCATCTCTCGCCACATGTTAGGACCATCTCGTAAAATATAAGCATACATTAAAGCAAGTTCACGCTGCCCACAATAGATGGCGTTAGTAAATTTTGCCGCAAATATTTTGTTCGGAATTGCTCTTCTATAAAACATCGTTCCAAAAATTTAAAAGAAAGAACAAACACATTATCTGAAGTCGGGAATCGAACCCCAGAACCGTTTCACTCCTTCGTTTAGCCGCTACGCCACGCTATGATGGAACATGTGTAATAAAGGAAAGCAGCAAGGGTCGTGACGGAAAATTCTCACACTTTTTTTCGCCTAGCTTCCATCCGCCAAACCGTCCGAAAAGGAACTTCGTTACAAAAATATTGTCACAGCTTTTAATATAGCGAATGTGTATTCTTTGCATATTGCCAATTTCCATTAATCATAAATCAATGCAAGACGACTTTTCCGGGCAGCAAGAATCTACACGTTCGGAAATTACGCAGCGCGGTTTTACGTGTTGCAAATTCGCATCGCACCGCATATTTGTATTTCGGCTCGGTCTCCAGTGTATGTACCTAAGCTTATTCTTGTACAATAATATATTTTGGTATCTTACAACCTATTATCTAAACCTAATCCTTATTCTTAAATGCTATTCTATGCCATGTTTTTTGTACATTGTTTGCCTTTTGTTGGCAAAGACCTCCTCCAGTAGTCTTCACACACCTCTGTCACCAGCTGTTCCGGTCCATGTGCCACCTACTACTGCTCGAATATCGTCGACCCATCTTTGCATTGCCCCTTTTCCTATTGCTCCATTTATTTTGACCCCTGATTGTGTGCTCCGCCCACTTCCACTTAAGGCTCTTGATTGTGACTGTTACATCCTTTGTGTTTGTACATTTCTTTATAGTTGTTGTTCTTATTCTATCAGACAATTTTTTCCCCATCATACTCCTGTTCATGGCATTCTGACAAGACTCAGAGAGGTAGAGCTCATACCGTCCTGTTCTGGTTTCCCAGTGTGTACAGGGTGTGTTTTGTTGCAGTACATGGGGCATGGGGCGCGCGTCGGAGGGCTGGGGCGACTCGGGCGCCGACGTGGCGGACGGCAAGGACGCGTGGCCGTCGCACGCCTCGCACCCCCCCGCCTACGACCTCGTGCCCGAGTTCGAGCCCGGCAAGCCCTGGAAGGTAGCACTTTCTACTCTTCCTTAACAGCTCATTTAAAAGACCTCAAAAGTTCAAATTCGAAAAGAAATTTTCTTTAAAAATCCTTAGAATTTAAGACCTTTATGGCCTGTTTCACCACTTGCTGATAAAGTGCCTGATATATATCTAAGAGATAAAATATCTGCTGGATAAATCTGTGTGATATCTTTTTGAGTTAAACTGCCAGATTGACTTATTAGATACATAAAAAACAGAAATTTAAAATTTTAAACGCTATCCGTCATATAAGTTGTGGATAGGCTATCAGTCCTTTATCAGCAAGTGGCGAAACAGGCCCTTAAAATTTTTAGATGCCTAAACTTAAGCTGACAGTCTTTGCCTTTTTCAAGCCATTTAAAAATAAAGGACTCAATTCGTGAATTAGAGTTAGGTCTAGCAGGTAGACACATTTAGGGAAATGGATATTTAGGGATTTGGATCAAGCAGTCGTACTAGACATTCCGGGAATCGAGAAGTAAAAGACCTACAGGGGATTTGGGAACTTGAACTAAAAAAGTTTTATTCCTGTTCACCTGCACAGCGAGGACGCATCGCACGCTGACACATTACTTTCAGGCTGACAGCTGACTACCTTCGAAAAATAAAATTTTCGTTGCATTATTTACAGTTTGACCTTTATTTATTATACTGTGTAATTTTCTTTCTGTAAAGTTTCTTTCTTTATTGGCTGTTTCGTACTATGCGACATAGTGACGTCCGCTAGTTAAGGGCGAGATTATACAAATTCCTTTTTGTTGTATTTACAATTACTCCTTTCTGCGCTTACGAATGTTGTCGATGTGTCTTAAAAAGTGGTCATACCATACGTCATAATCAAAAAAAAAAATCCATTGAATTTTTTTTTTGCCAGGGCAACCAAATGAAGAACGTAGAGGACGACCCGGCAATGACCCCCGGCTCAGTCGTCCGCTCCCCACTGTCTCTACCCAGTATAAAAGACACCGACATGCTCGGGGGCAAGACATCCCCTCCAGGGGGTGAGAGGTCCCTGTCCTCCTCAACCTGGAGCTACGCACCCCCCGCGACGTCCGCCGGGGGCCTGAAGCCCTCGGACGCTTGGGGCGCAAAGCCTCGCCCCGCGCCCCCCGGGCTCGCAAAGTGGCCGCAACACCACGTGAACTCGCGCGCTGTGCCGTCTTGGCAGGCGTCTACATGGCTTCTACTGAAGAACCTCACGGCTCAGGTGAGAAGGATATGCCTTTCCACTTCCATTTTTACCCGACCACGGCAAAGGCAAAGGCAGGGTTATGATTCTAACAGACTGTGTATGTACATAATATGTATGCGTCTATGTATGATGCAACGTAGCACCTAAAGTACTGAGCCGATTTTGATTAATGAGGCTGAGCTAAATTTTATAAGAATAAAATCAATATGAAGGATTAATCAATTAAGGAAGGCTAGTTTTTAATTTTTTTTTACATTGTATTTGGTGAGAATTTATTATATATTTTTTTAATTAATTTGTACAGTGTATTTAGTTTTGGAACTTCACTGTTTTGGGATTTGATTATTAATACCTGCAAATCAACTGTGTGCATAAAGAAGGATTAAATATGAACAGATCGACGGATC
The DNA here is from genome assembly GCA_029955525.1 of Oeneis ivallda. NCBI lineage: Eukaryota > Metazoa > Arthropoda > Insecta > Lepidoptera > Nymphalidae > Oeneis > Oeneis ivallda. The sequence goes on along the minus strand of JARPMR010000013.1, from coordinate 20,004,058 downwards.
GACTCTGAAGACCCTGTGCGTGCAACACGGGCCGCTGCAGAACTTCCACCTCTACCTGAACCAGGGCCTGGCGCTGGCACGCTACTCGACGCGCGAGGAAGCTGCTAAGGTTAGTATAGATTGCATGCATGAGTGAATAGGCTCTTCTAGGCAAGCGCGCTCCAACCTAGACCTCATCAGTGCTTTCCAAAATATATAAATAGTTAAAAAAAATAACGTCATAGTAACCCAGTATAATTAATTGCGAAAAGGGTAGAGTTTACAGACCCCCCACTATGCAGTACGACGACTTCAGACGAGTCGCAGAGAGCCGCTAGATACAAGCGGCGCAAGACTGAGACCTACAAGAGAGACCTTGGTCCATCCAGACATGTATCAGTTGATATATATGTACACAAAATACATTGGTACTACGCTCCAGAAGTAGCGGTTGGCGACTATAAGTAATAAATCTGCTACTTCTGGACACTGGTTATGTCTCTTTCTATTGAAGAGATGCACGAAACGTCATCCATCACCAACCTATCAACGGCTCACTCTTGAGCGCAGGTCTCCTACTCAGAGAAGGGTTATAGGCCATAGTCCACCACGCTGGCCCAATGCGAATTGGCGGACTTCACACACATTCGAGAACTTTATGGAGAACTCTCAAGTGTGCAGGTTTCCTCACGATGTTTTCCTTCACCGTTAAAGCATGTGATATTTTTTTTAAACGCACATAAATTCAAAATGTAAGAGGTCCCGGGATCGAACCTTTGACCTCCCGAATAGGAGACCACAGTCCTAACTACTAGGCTAGCACTGCTTCAATTGATAATATAAAAAAATCTTTTAAAAAAAACCGACTTCAAACGCCCGCGCCAGTACAAATCATATAATTTATTGTTGATATTTTAAAAACCGATCGACCGATTTCGATCAAAATTTCAATGAGACCATCTGGGAAATAAACAAAAAAAAGAATTTTCCAAATCGGTTCAGGCGTCTTCGAGTAATCGGGGAACATACATAAAAAAAGATTCAGACAAATTGAGAACCTCCTCCTTTTTTAAAGTCGGTTAAAAATGAAACGTCATTATAATATGTAACAAATAACCGGCAGGCTCAGATGGCGTTGAACAACTGCGTTTTGAGCAACACTACGATCTTCGCGGAGTCGCCCGCCGAGTCCGAGGTGCAGATGATTCTGCAGCACCTCGGCTCGGGTGGCGGAGGCGCTTGGCGCGGCGGCGGCGCCAAGGTGAGTGGAACCATTTCATGTGCTCGTTATTGTACTGTATAAGTGTATTACAACCCATATACTATCGCGTTTAGCATGATTTTTGAACCATTTCAAGTGCTCGTTATTGTATGAGTGTATTATAACCCCTATACTATCGCGTTTAGCACGATTTTTGAACCATTTCAAGTGCTCGTTATTGTATGAGTGTATTATAACCCCTATACTATCGCGTTTAGCACGATTTTTGAACCATTTCAAGTGCTCGTTATTGTATGAGTGTATTATAACCCCTATACTATCGCGTTTAGCACGATTTTTGAACCATTTCAAGTGCTCGTTATTGTATGAGTGTATTATAACCCCTATACTATCGCGTTTAGCACGATTTTTGAACCATTTCAAGTGCTCGTTATTGTATGAGTGTATTATAACCCCTATACTATCGCGTTTAGCACGATTTTTGAATCATTTCAAGTGCTTGTTATTGTATAAGTGTATTATATTATAACCCCTATACTATCGCGTTTAGCACGATTTTTGAACCATTTCAAGTGCTCGTTATTGTATAAGTGTATTATAACCCCTATACTATCGCGTTTAGCACGATTTTTGAACCATTTCAAGTGCTCGTTATTGTATAAGTGTATTATAACCCCTATACGATCGCGTTTAGCACGATTTTTGAACCATTCCAAGTATTTATAAGTGTATTATAACACCTATACGATAGCGTTTAGCACGATTTTTACTATCAAAACTGTGTAAAACTTTCAGTCACCTTTCTCTTTTTAACCACCTCAAAAGACGTAATGGCTCCAGTGACTTCCGATAGCCGGATCAGACTATCGGATCGGATAATCTGATGAAAAATCTGACGTGTATAACCAGCCTAAAGCGACGTATGTCGGTTGCAGGACGGCTGGGGCGGCGGCTTCCCCGGCCTGTGGCCAGAGCAGCACGAGCAGCGCGCCACGCCCTCCTCACTCAACTCGTTCCTGCCGCCGGACCTGCTCGGCGGGGAGTCCATCTAAACACCCGCCGCCGACACCACTACACGAGAGGTACCCTCTGACTCCACGCACGTGTGAAATTCCCGTTAGGACACCGGGTAACATCGAGCAATAAGGCGTTTTCAAATTCGAATCGGATTATTGTACCTGTACCGTAGTCTTCAGCCGTCGATCGGCGAGCGCTCATTTTTGTGTACGTATAATCTGTTTTTCCTTCGCTGTCTTAAAAGGGAAACGTAGCCGGACGCTTACGACGTTCTTGGTTTGTCACTTGTAGCACAGTTCCGCTGGGTGCTGTGTTAAGGCCGCAATTACACTTGTAAGTTGGTCGCTCATCGTGTGCTAATGTTTGTTACGTAAAAACTTACAAGTATAATTGTAGCCTATATTTGCTTTATAAGATAGCTAAGGAAAAACAGGTTATAGCAGTGGTGTAGAGCAGGGCTCGTCCGGAGGTGTCTAGTTGTAATTACGCTTCGCCGACCCCCGTACGGGGCCGGACTATTTTTATTCGCCTAGTCACATCGAGTCGGACGCGGGGCGACGCGCGGCGCCGTCTCGCGCCCGCCGTAGCCAACTTGTCCACAATACTACTATCTACTGTTTCGTAAGTGTTCATGTAGATTATTTAGTGTACATAAGAATTATACATATACAAGAGACATAATGTACGGGGTGCCTGTGGCGGGCGCGCGCGGTATGACATCGCCGCCCGCACGCGGCTCCTGTAATTACCAAATAATGTAAGCTGTCGGATAGAGTAGTTGTCGCGGGCTACCTCAGTCACTCGCCCCGTGGCCTTATTTAAGTCTGTATTTATTTTGTTGCGCTCGCGGGCTGTTGCTGTTTCTCCCGTCGAGCTGTTACGTTCCGAGTTTCTTTCGTGGTTTTTTTTTATGTTCTTTGTGTTTTGCCCCCTCGCTCTTAACGTATTCTATTATTATAATAATATTATTTATTTATTCAGTTATAAAATTCTCACTCGCGCGGATCGCTCGTTTTCCAGTAGTGATATTTAATTCAGCAATAAAACAAAAAAAAAAATAAGTGCATTTCGCCCGGCTATCGAAGTTTTTATTATTATTATTAGTTTGTAATATTAATGAGAATAACAAAAATCGAAATGGATGAGATTTTAAAGTGCATTCTTGTAGAGATAAATTCCTTTAAGCCGAATAGTCTGAGAGGGAAGGGAGGTCTGGGAGGTCGGATGCGCCGCCGGCCGCCGACGCATCTTGCCGGGCGGGCCGCTCGCGGGCCGGGCCCGGTTCGGTCCCGGTCCGGTCCGTGCTCGTGCTCCGCCGATGCTAACGTTTCCCCAAATTTTTTCCAGTATTTGTGATTCAAGTGCCACTTTTAGTTTAATATATAAAAACGATTATCTAGATTATACGATTAATGTAAGATAACCTAATAATATATTAAATTGAAAATTGTTTTATCATTTTATATTACATACATTTGTGAAAAGTGTTATAAAAGTACTATAATTGACAGTAATTTAAATATTACACTTTTGTGTATAGGTAAGGATAAAGTTCTAACTTAAATTTAGCCATATCAATATCTATTTAATAAAAGATTTGTGGTATTTTCTATAGGCTCAATTTAAACGTTATTCAAAGTGACATATGCTTTAGATATTCTATTAATAATATACTTGTAGTCGTAGGTCTCTCGGTATTACATCATCGTAGTTATAAGCGTACACCTAAGTCCTATCGTAGCTTACGGCAATAAGCGTACTATTGATATATTACGGCAACGATCGCACTTGTAAATGTTCGTTACTATAAAAGTTTATTTACATTTTTTTATTTACTATTTAATTTATTGATGGTGTGCCACAGAGATACTCTGCCAAAATATATCAGTACCAATATGTAATGGGATTAGCTAGTAGAGGCGAGCCGGATCGCACACGCACCCACCAAGCCGGCCGAGCCGAGCCGAGCCGAGCCGAGCCGAGCCGAGCCGAGCCGAGCCGAGCCGAGCCGAGCCGAGCCGAGCCGAGCAGAGCCTAGCGGTCGCTCGCGGGAAGCAATCGACTATAATAATGTACATTATGTATTTGAGCATCTTCCAGTGATCTTTTTAATTAAACATTACGATTTAGTGCTAAGTTAGGTGTTAAGTGATCGCTGTACCTTATCGAGCCTCGCGCTCGGTGACTTCACAAATTATTGAGATAAGTTAGGTGATTGCGAACTTGAACGTGTTGTGCGTCTGAACTCTTCGACCGCTTGGAAACCGTAGATCTAGTGTTAAATGTTTCGGTGTATGATGTGTTCAATTAGTAACAATATTAGCATTTCTCATTACCGTGTATCACATATAGTGGGACCGATTCGACGGTTTTTCGAAGCCACCTCCTATCTGTTGCATATTCTTCATCGCCTTTTGAAAAAAAAACAAAAATAATAAAAAAAAATCAGCTTGTAACTAAAACGATCACCGACTAGTTCTAGTGTGACCAGTTTATGATATATTTGTCTAAAGATATTTTTACTATAAAATTTTGAATAGTATTATTAAAGGCTCGGTTATATGCAACGCGGAAAACTCACGGTTTCGCCTCAATTAGAGGCATCACTGCGGACCTTGTCGAACGACTTATAATGTAAGGTGCCAAAGAATGAGTATCAAAGATATTGATAACACTGTGTTTGGAACAAAATTGATCGCATCTCTGATTAGACATATCTTCCAAATTTGTTTCGTGAAATTAAGTTTTCGGTACGGGTTATTGATCTGATGTTCCTAAGCCATTCGTGTGACGTTTGAGCAACAATAGTGCACCTGCTCTAAGACTACGTACCGTTTCAATTATGGTTCTTGCAATTCTCGAGGGCGACTGACTTATGGTTGTGTGTGTGTCGTATCTGTATAAGTGTGAGCGAGCGCAATGCTCGCGCTTGCCCGCTCCCACCTAGGCTTTGACAGGCACGCACACTTATGCAATGTGCATGTACACGAAGTAACCACGAGTAAAGCTCACTCGCCTTCGTGAATTGCAAAAACTGTATTACATTACGATCGTCGCCATGGATCGTTAAAGATGGTCGTTAAAGATATTGAAATGGCAAAATTGCGAAAAAAATATTTTATTCTTATTATACGAGTATATTTAAAAAATAATAACAATAATAATCGTTTATTTTTTCCAAAATTACATATGATTTTATAACAGATTTTAACGATGATCCGCAGAAGTATAAACTGTGTTGCGGTGATCATCGCCCTCCTCGTCCATTAAACACAAGATTTATAATAATTATGTACTTTATATTTAAAAATTTATTTTAAAAATGAGACAATGAAGAGAAAAGTACGCTTTTCCGCTCTACGTATTTTATGTTATTTGATGTCTGAGTGCGTTTCGCTGACGGCCAGCTATTGTCAGACGCAGTTGTTACATCATAGCAAGCGCTCTTTAATTCTTCAAAGTAAAAGTTTAATAAAGCTATGAATTCTTTCGTGCAATAAGGAATTATCGAATAAGTTGCACGGTTTGAGGTGATTATGAAGTCCCTGTATAATATTTTATTCTATTGTTAATTGTTTGACTATGAGTAGTAGGTACTCAGGGTAAAATTAGGATTTTTTTAATGGATTGCCACCACAGCGGGTCTCACGATTGTGACAATTAATTAATATAATTAATGGTGAACGATTGCGACGATCGCAATGATTGCAACGGTTACGCGATCTACCTCTCGAGCGGGCCGATGTCAATTCTATTGTTGTCTCGCTCAATTCAAGTAAGGGTGTTTCTTTCAATCGGTTGAGTAAAGGTGCAAACAAACTACTGTGTTGTGGCGTGTCGTGATGCGACAGAAGTCGATCGTACATTTGAAAGACTTAGAGATTCGTCTGTCGAGGCACACTCCGATTGTTCGATAATGGGGTTATTGATATTCTCTATCTCTTGTTGCTAACTAGAAGTGACAAATCAGCATTTTCTATGAAGAAATGCGGGTTTGACAGTTCCTATTTGACAACTTTCCATTGTTTTCCATAGACATTGAAAATGTCAAGAATAAGGAATACGGCGGCAGCGCGATAATTTGCGTTGCGATACACCAGTGTCCAGTACCAAAGCAATGGTTTGTTTACACCTTTATAGTAATGTTAATTATTCGGTGCCGCTCTGTCTCCGTATGCACCGTTCGATGTTGCCTCATACACAGTAGTGTGGTCGTAATTGTGAATTTATTACAGCAATAAAGTTCAAGAGTTAATTTTTTATAAAAATTTTCCATTTTTTACGAGAAAAAAACTTTTTAGACGAGCCGTGTAACCGAAAGTATAAGAAACCAGTGCCCTGTAGAAGTATGTTGTCCATAGAATAAAGACGAAAGAAGTCATGCCTTGAAGTTTTTTAGTCAGTTTAATGTAAACAGTACTTAAGTAATGAGTATGTTATTATAAAGAGACATAATATAGGCGTTGTGTTGTAGCGGTGTTAGGGCACCCCTCACACACGAGCGAATCACACAGTGCTGTAACATAAATGGGCTCTCATAGCCTTTGAATAGCTGACTATTATTATTGATATTGTATGGTGTGTGATAGCTCAAAGTGTGGAGGGGCCGTAAGGTGTCGGTAAAGCGGCGAGCGGATGCGTTACTGACGTGCGATGAAAATACACTGTAAAAGCTTTAGATTAGAAAATGTAAGTTTACACAATATTTTTGACTTCTAATAGCAACCCTCTTGATGAATCAACAGTATTGCGAATGACAACATCACACAACTACGTTTATCAGTATTAGATACTGACAAATGCGTCAAACTTGCGCTGTAATGTGCGATCATTATGAAGCGTCAAGCCACTGAATTACTGTGTTGTGTGTTGTGATGCGACAGAAGGCGATTAGACACCTACATTTTACGAAGTCGACGAAATTGTGTTGCCCAATAGGTTGCGCTAGATTGCATTACAACACTTAACACACTACAACACAGTAATGTGTTTGTAGCTTCGATATAATATAATGAGTAATTTATGATTTAGTCGTTAAAGTCAGTAGTTTAGTCAATTGCAGAATTACTGGCATGATGCAGTGTCGACAGAAAAAAAGCTACCTTATTTGGCATGGGTGAGAGCTTATTTTTTGCGGACACTCAAATCTTTTCACAGTGTGAGACTGCACACGCGCATGCGCATGTAATGCACATGACCGATGTCGGATGGAGGGTTGCCAGTGTACTGTCAGCGCACGGCCGCACCGCCGCGCCGCCGCGCCGCGCCGTAGGTTGTGAGCGGCGTTCGCGCCGCACTAACTGAATCTCCTCTCGGTTCAAGGACTGCATATTTCCTGCACACAATTGCGCCACGTGCAATTTAGTCTGTGTTATATTATTACGTTGTTGTATATTTATATCTTACACCTTATACAGTAATATGTATATATTGTGAAATTATATTCTTAAAAGATTTTAATACGCTTCACGCTTTCACTTTCTAACATTTTTTCGTGACTCGTTTCTGTTATCTAGAATAAATTTACGTACCTAAAAGTAATTATAATAATTATTATAATAATTATCATAGATGTAAATGTAAGAAAAAATAAAAAAATAAAAAATAAAAAAAATCTTAAATAAAAACTAAAAAAAAAAGAAAAGCAATTAATAAAAAACCAATGATTGTGCCTCAATGAACTGTGGTACGTTACCGTAACCGATGGCAGGTTGATAGATTCCTTGGAAGTGATTATTTGTATGTATGTAATGAGTCGTGCGATCGGGACGCCCCACGCCTCGCTAGCGGTAACAATAACGAGGCTTGCACACATGTGACGCGTGACGGCAGCGGAGCGCGACCTAAATGCAGTTCCTAGTAGCTCCAACGTCCAACACACTCACCAAGCTTTGTAGCATCTGCGACCCGCGATTTTGCGACTGCCAGATGCTGCATCCCGTTTTTGCGACTAACTGCGATCGATCGAGGTATCGAAATTCCGCGTTTAGCTATTGCTCCTATGTTATATTAAAGATAGATGAGATGCTTCACGTTTTGACGACCCCATTGAACTAGCGTTCGAATATGTGTGAAGTGAAACGTGAAAATTACTTTGTAGCTTCCGGAAGTGACGATCAAATCGCGGTTTCAGATGCTAGAAGCACCGTGTGTGCGTTGGCTCTAATAAAATGAACTGAATAAAACCGGTCAAACTGCCGTCCTGACTCCTGACGTTTTCGACCGTGCGTCATAGTTCCATCGTATACAATCGTTTATCGTCCTGACACCGTCGCGTCGCGGTTGGTGTGTCCAGGCCTCGCTGCGAGCGGCGGGGCCCGCGCCCTCGCCTTGTGTAATCATTAATGAGCTTAGCTATGTTTTACTTTTATTGTATAAGTGTTATCTCATCAATCAACATTTTATAATTATATATTATAATATATATTATATTCTTACGTGTAAATATTTTTATCTATTTTATTTGGTTTAAATGAAGTTTACCCGAATTAATGTGTAACTTAATAATTATAATATCGTTTATAATTATTTGGATTAGGATCCGTCGGAGGTAACGTGAGGGTTTAGCGCGGGCCGTACATCGAGTGTACTACTTATGTTCCGTAATCCGTAATATCTACTTGTGTGTTACGTCCGACCTCTAGGTTTTTATTTATATCGAACGGCCTACGCTCTTAATCTTGTTTGGCCGTAACCGAAAAAAATGATTGCTGTATCTCAATTTTTGGCTGTATTTTGCCAATTTACAGCAATAAAAAATAACTAATTCACAACTTAAATAACTTTTTCCTCTCTCGGAGACAGAAAAAGAGAACATCGAACGGTCGGAAGAATTTCAATGCAAATGCATTGCATTGCACTTTTTCTGACCGTGCCGGTCTGGGAGACGAAAAACAGAGCTAGTCACAATGTGAGCAAAAGTCATGTGAAAACCACAAGTGGCCGAGTGTGACTCGAAAACTTGGCTATGGTTCTTTAGACGAAACGTTTGTGCGGCAAAAACCTTCGGTCGGATGTTACTTGTATGCCAAAGTCGATGTCTCATTGCCATTAACGACCACAAAATATTTATATAAATCCTTAGATAATCTGCGTGGATCTCTGACATCACAATAAAATATATTGATCGTACAAATAGTAGCCATTTATTATGTTAACGGCCGCCGCGCGCCGGCGCGGCGCCGGTGTTCTGTCCAAGCTGCTCGCGTGTTATTTTAGCTCAAGTATTTCAAATAGTAGTTTGCTCATAATGTTGTTGTTGTTTTTTTGTTTTATTTTTATCTTTATTATTATTTAAAAAAAAAACACTTCGTTGGCGGGCTGGTGAAATTTTTAAAATTGTGTTCGCCAACTGTAAATTTTAATTAGCTGTTAATGAACTTCAACCGAATGGACCATTCTGTTGGGTGTTGCATCGAGATCGCGTACATGCGTACGTGTACCGCCTAGAACGTATCTCAGGAAGTTAATTTAGTTCCTCCGTCTGTCATTGGAAAAGCGCTACCGACCGTTGCCGCCACAGAAATATATTAAGGTAGAACGGAAAAGTGGGCGGGCACGCGTGCTAACAGTTTGCAATATAGTGCAACATTTTTTAAATAAGAAAAGTCCATGAAAATGCTGTATTGTGCTGGGGCTGTCATGGGACGCTCGGTTGTTGTGATAAAAGTTTACAACACGTCACGACTAGTAGATAGTGGGGTGGAGAGAATGTATGACGGGATAAGTAGATAGTGGGGTGGAGAGAATGTATGACGGGATATGAGAGGGTCTTGCCGTTTACCGTCACGGCTTAAAACGCCAAAAGATGTTTCAAAGAGGCATTCCTTTCACAAGCTCATTTTCAACAAAACCAATATTTTCAAACAACACGGATGGATTAATCCTTAGTAAGACATTGGTAATAACTGTTCTATCTCGATATATTTTTGAGGTTGTCACTTAAAAAAATAGTTCCAATTCCAGTCTCACCATTCTGAGACTTGTTTAGTTTAATGAAAAGCGGGTATTGAACTTGCAACGGTCGGGTTTGCGCATCGGCTTTAACAACGCATTTTGATGCGATCTCAATCGAAATAGCTAGAATATTCGTATAGGGACCAAATATATACGAAGTGGCAAGCCTTCTGTCTCTCTCTCTCTCCGAACGTCCATTGCGCTTTACGGCGATGCATACTGAAAAGACAACTCATCTTTCCATTTACGAAAGTCTTATTGTGATGACGTTTTTTAGCTTAATGTCGTCATAAGTGATAGTGTACTGTACAATATTCAGGAGGGCCTTTTTAATTTGATAAGGTTTTGAAGTTTTGCTTGTTATCCTTGTTTATATATATTTTTGTACGTTGACGTCCATCAATAGAAGCATATTATTAGGTGATATCTACAAAGAAACTAGTCTTCCTTAATTACGTGGGTCGCGGCAGGTCGACGTCGACACGAGAGGCAATCACTCCTCTAGTCCTGTTTCGTGGTGCGATAAGAGAATACCAAATATACTAACGAAGGCTTTGACGTAGCGTAGCGGTAGGGGTGTAGCGATTAGGGGTCGATACCCCTAGGGGTGAGGGGTAAGGGCCGGCCCGAGCAGCTTGGAACCTGTCTATGTTACAAGGGAATGGTTGGGTAGTATTATTGTATTGCATTTATTTCTCTTTTGTCATAGTCACTCGAGAATATATTTAATTGAGCTAATGCCTAAAATTGGAATATCAGAGTTTATTTAGGATGTTTCATATTTTACATTTTAGTGTTTAAATATCTAAAATTTACCTTAATTATAGCGAATGGATTTTTGTATTATTGGTATATATAGCTGTAAGACAAAGGGTGTTCTCGACTAACACAAACAACTGATTAATACAAAATAAATAATGTACTGAGTGACTTTACGTGTAAACAGAGGGCCATTGATTAAATGTTGAAGTAAGCTAAATTCTCTATTTGATAATTATTTAAATAATGTGATGGCTGAGAATATTTTTAACTGCTATATTATGTAGTGTTATTGTAGATCAGTAAGTGGACAGAATCATAACGCGCAGCGATGCTCGGCAGCTGTAGCGTGCCAGTGCCGTGCCAGTACAGGCCAGTGCCCAGTGCCAGTGCGAGCACAGTGCTTCGTTCACCTTGCGTTCCCATGGCACGTCGTAGTCGGAGAGCACACGACATATCGAACCACTGTGTTTACAGTGCAACAAGTATAAGTTGGCGGTGGCGTTTTGAGGAACTAATTCGGTCATCCAATTTTTATACTCAATGGCCATCTTGAAAAGTCACTATTGGATCTCGTTGTGTGCTGTTGCGTTTATTGTGTAAATTAAAAATGTTTATTCCCCAAATTTAGTCTCATGTTCTATACAATGGCAATAGTAATGTTGAGCACAGTGGCGTACAACCGCGCCAAGTTATACTTGTCGCACTGTACTTTGAACGTTGAAGAAGTCTAGCATAATATGCTTTAAAAAATAACATTACAGTCACTCATTGATTTCGTGCAATATAGATATAAAACCCCAAATCGCTTCTCCGTTTATAAAACGAAGCAGGGGATAAATAAAATCCAATAATTAGCATAGATTATATTATTGGTCAATTTGAATGGAAACCTTTTTCATAGTTCACTAAGGAAATATGCATTAGCATATTCAAATGCTTATAACCATGCACCTGTCGCTAACTTCACAAACAAATGTAATAGAATTAGTAACGTAATGAAGCTGTGGGTGAAGTTAGCTGGAGGCGCAAAGGGGCCGTAAAATCGCGTCTATTAACATTAGAAAATTGTGACAGTTTTTCATCAGTTTCTTTTGAGTTTGTCGTGTGCTCTTCGTCTGTTGCTATCCAATTATGTCTGACCTATGGTACTAGATATTACGTTACCAATGTTCGATTCGTTCTCTGGCAGAGGCTGGAGCGCATTCTGATACGCAGGCGACGTAAGGCAGTGCGAATTGTGTAGTTTGAGCAAAAATTGAGTTGTATAACAACGCGTAAGAACATTTTCACATGGGGTGAAAAAAAAGTAGGTTACAAACAGAAATCGTTTCAACTGTGATGCTTGCAACCCATCGCGTTAGCACTTACATTTATAAAGCGGTATTAAAAAGCTCAACCTGGTGAGACCAAGTTTTCGATGGCGACGCGACCAGAAGTTTATGTACCGGCGAGTTTTTTCTTACACAATTGGCAAGGCAAGACGTTATAGGTCTTTATATTAGTTAGAGATTTAAGCTGATTCAATTTTAAGCCTCAATAGTTTTGACGTTCATAGTGTGAGCTGAAAACCGAAAAGTCGATGGGTCAAACAATACGTTGCGCTATTGTAGTTCACACTTCTACAAGTTGTACGCTAAGTTGGAGGCGAAAGGAGAGCTGTTAGTTATTCTTTAAAAATAATGTTACGTTTATTTACTCGAAAACTCAAACAGGCAACTGTGGTGTTGCGTCGCTTCCGTATCAGTATTCGCCCAGCATGTATAGCGTTTATGTATATATGTGTGTGAAGGCCAACCCCTCCCACCAAACAGCTAATTGATGCAGTGGACTCCATTACTGCTCGCTAACTCACAAGACAATCCGCTTTCTCTAGTCTCCTCGCATTCGAACACCGCTTTAAATGAGCTTTTTGTTATCGAGCATAATTAATTATTCATATCCTAAATATCGACACTAGTTATTATTCGTATTATTCTTTTGTTTTATTTAGATCTCTGTTGTACCTGTGTGTAATAAAAAATCGTTTATATTCAATGTTTTCATGTACTGTAATAAGAGAACTTAACCGGTCTCGACGCACCGTGCTTGATTGATATACGTATGAATTATTATCCACGCGTGGATGCGCGAGAGGTCATTTGTACGCAAAAGCTTTTGGACAGCCTCCATTGGAATCTCTACCAAAAATAATAATTTTTAATTCGTGCGATTTATAAAACGTTAAAAAAATCTCGCCACGTTATATTTTTGGTTGTGACAAAAATTTGAATTTTTTTAATATAATTTTTAAATTGCGTCATTTTTGTGTGTCTGTCAGACGTCACAAAGCATTGTGACGTCAGAGAATGCACACATAGTCAATCCTGTGAAAGCTTACGCGTTCGACAGTGTGTCGTGTGGCGAATGTTGACGCAGTCCAGCATAGCTGATCCGCGCGTGTCCAAGCCGTACGCACACAATGAACTTGCGCGCACACATGCGTGATCCTATCTAGAATAACGTAGCGTTCAAAGACCAAATTTCTATGTTCCGTTAGTCGTACAACCTCTCTTCGCGTCAAACCAATACTCTATGGTCTTACATTAGTCACTTTTGTACCTTGATTGTACTTGAATAACCTATGTAAGTGAGGAACGACTAATCCAATTCTGAAAAATATATACTTAAAATACTTAATTTAAATTTTGACAGACTGATAGCTGTGATTAAGAAAAAAATATTTTTAATATTATCCAGTGATTCGGATGAGAATATTTATTTTATTAGAGGTTTCCTACTGCCGTCGACACGTTTGTATGTGACGAGACATACCGCTTTGCGTATTTTTATTACTTAGTAGCGTATCGTGTAATACGTTTTAGGTGTACGGGAGTTAAGACCACTGACACTCAAGTGTGACAGATAATAAGAGAACAAAACAACTAGTTAATTGAGCCCACCATTTTATATTCGAGGTGTCCCTAATGAAAACGATAATAAATAATAGGTCTTTGTTAAATTAAATCGTTATCTGTATGTAGAGACTGAAAATTTTTGTAAGTATCATTACCACCGATGTCCATTTGCAATTTATTTTCTTTAGCCTTCATGTGATCTTGAGGCTTGACCATAGTTTGACAGCTACAGTGTTACGACCGCAGTCACGTCTGTTTGGCCGGCACTTTCTCGCTTTTGGCTAAAGTACATTGTTGCAGCAGGAAAACCATAAGTTCAGCCAATTACCACGATTAAGATAGTAGCAATGTTTGATGCAGTTTTTCCACAATCGCCCAGCTTATTGGCCGCAATAGTGTGGCGATCGCAATGACCTATGATTGGCAGAATATTTATGAGTCGCCCAATCAGAAGTAACTGCGATAAAATTACTGTCGAACTATGGTTTGCGGAGTGCTTGCGGGTCGTATTCGATCATTTGACTAGTAAATGCTCTGAGCATTAACCCAACGTAAATGTGATTTTTAATCTGTAGTTATTTTTTTTAAAGAATTTACTTATCTTTTTTGTAAAAATAAATAAAATGTCGAAATCTTTTGATTCAATTTACCTTTACGTATGCCTTTTAATTGTTAATGTTAAATCACAAATTCGAAGAGTTAGTTGACCCGAAGATCTTTAGTTTAGTGTTGTCGTTAGAGGATCAGCATGATGGCTAGAGTTTTGATCTTAAACGTTGCATATCGAGTAACATTTCTAATTCGAATCATTTTGTTGTATTCATATCCGTTATCCCGTAATTGTGTTAGGTTTTTTGATATAATATAATAAATTGCTTAAGTTATCAATTATTATCATAATAATGAAAAAAGAACTTAATTATTGCCTTTTAGTATTGTAGTGTTCGATTTCTCTCTAAAGTAATAAAAGCGATTTGGCGTTGTTTTTTATAATAAAATATATTTTTCGGTACCACCTTTGAGTTAAAGTACAACCTAGATATTATAAAAAATAAGTCTCAGTAACGTAATACATTGTAACAGTATCGAGATATAAATATATAATCGATAAGGTTATATATCGCTAAGTCGTTAGTATAGATTTAAGCTGTCTCGTCTCATTACAGCAATATTATATAAAAAATTCTCCTCAGTGCTTGTATTCTGACTCGTATTTAAAAATATAGGCAGACACTAAATTTTGCATAATGATAATATCAATAGACTAATAATAATATTGTAAAAGATTTTTTCTGTGTAAAAGTCTCTGTGATGAGAAAATTTAATTCTAAAGATGTAGTAGTATTAACTGGTGATGAAACAGGTACTTTAAAATTATATTACGTATTATATTTGTCCTGCGTGTGCCGCCGACCGCTGTGGTCTCCGGACGCGACGAAAAAATCTCCCACGTTTCACTATAAGTGTTACCTGTTTCAATGTGACAAAAAAGTTGAACTTTTCAGTCTTTTTCGCGCAAAGGGTTGTGTATTAATTTTTATGTAGTACAAATGTGTTCGCAATTTGATTGCTTCTGTAGTGTTCCTTAAGTTCTATTTTGTGTCTGTTTCGGCATTTATTTGAAACTCGTATATTCTCAATCTCTTAATGTGTGTAAACGCGAATGTTTTGTAACGGCAGTCGTCGATGCGTGTCACGGCCGACGCCCGCCCGGAGAGTGCCCACTGCCCGCCCCTGTGCCTTGTCTTTACGGCGCTTGTTAGCGCGCGTGGCGCTCCTGGCGGCGTCGCCCGGTACCAAATAAGAGAAGCAAGCGTCGTGGCCCGCACGGCCGCCCTCGACGGTCTCATATCCTTATATTATATCT
Organism: Oeneis ivallda; assembly: GCA_029955525.1. Taxonomy (NCBI): domain Eukaryota; kingdom Metazoa; phylum Arthropoda; class Insecta; order Lepidoptera; family Nymphalidae; genus Oeneis; species Oeneis ivallda. The sequence continues at coordinate 19,988,361 of JARPMR010000013.1, read as the reverse complement.
GTATTACCTCGTTCAGTAACCTCACGTATATCGACTATATTTATCGCTCTCCCGTATTTACCAAACGCACTGCACTGTTATTTGGTACACCCACCTGTATTAACCTTTGTTTAAGTTATTTTCTAAGGTATATATTGTATATCCATGAATTAATGTATCGGCGTATCGTATAGTTGATATGTTTTTATTGTTATTTTCTGAAACTACCTAAAGCAATGTATTCTACAACAAAACAGGAGAACAATAATTATTATGTAAGTGTAACAGTTAGTGACTTTAAGTGTGCTATTTTCCATTCCAGAACTCAACGATATCAATGTTCTCGTAATACTTATGTTCGGGTTATAAAAAAATGTTATTATTGTATAATAATTAAACTAAACCTTATGTGATTGAAATGCAATCTTTAGAAGTATTTTATTCTTTATTTTTTACCATTAATAATAGTAAGTAGAGATCTATTTGAGAGTCTAATGTATCAATTATTTGTAAAGTTGGCTGTAACTAATTAGAAGTTACGATAAGTAGACATATTTTAATATAAACATTTGGAGAAAGTTTTATGTAGATGACAAATAGTTGTTTTGATCATTATGTGAAGTGATGTATTGTACTGTAACGTATGTGTAACGTAAGTCGGTATCGGCCCGCGTCTCGGCGCGGGCTCGCTACTGAGCGCAATGTGTACGCACAAGGGGGCGCCGAGGCGCAGCGGCGTGCGGCGTGCGGTGGGCAGCTGCGCACTGCGCGCCGCAACTACTCCCTCGACTCTACTGCACAGCACTGCTAGGCTAATTCAGTTATCGTGTAAGGATATTTTTCTTACATTTCATAAGAGTAATGTTTATAGTATAGGCAATAATGTTTAACAAAAGTCCCTATATAATCGAACTGACGACAGAAACGCTGTTATATTTGTGGCCTCTTTATGAATAAGATCTAAGTTACATGTTAAAGAAAAATTAATTTTGCTATGCACAGAAATGATACTCAATTAATTGCCAAAAAGTTATATGTATATTCATAGTTCAACAATATTTCTTTTGGGCATATTTACTTTGAATTTATGCAAAAATTAGATTATGAATAAGTAGGCTGTAGATTATAATAATATGTAGAGTGGATGCATATATAATATATCTATATATTTAAACTAAGGTGAATTTGAGATGTATCAATTTCTTGTATTGTTCATAAGTTTAGATAATAAATGGGTTTAGCCATACTTCGGCTGGTTTGATATGTATGTTATCTGAATAATTGTAAAAAAAATAAAAAAAAATATATAAAAGGGTGCGTTTTATTTCAAACCTTTACCTTAGAATAATAAAAAATAGACATAAATTAGCGCAATACCTTTTTGTATGAGAAATTGCTAGTGCGCCAAACGTAGTGAGATCTTTCAAATAGCCACGCATTTTGCTGACTAGTTTGCCACTATGGACATAGATTATATAATTTATCTATGCTATGGAGGACGTTGATGATTAAATAAAACAAGATTTACAAATATGTACGTAAAAGGAATATTTATTTACAAATTATGATGACTGACAAAACAAATTGTCTAGAATACATAAAATTACAACTGCATAATTATTATATCTAGTAGATAGGTGATGATGATGATAGTCTTCGCATATTTACACAATATGCTCCAAGTACATTGTTACACGATAAATTATTATTCCCATAAATAAGATTAGAAGCGTTCTAACCCGAGAACCTATGGAAAATTATGAGCAGTTGCTTTTTAGGTGGTCTGCGCCCTACGGCCTATAGCATGCATGCACGTCGAAACTCGAAGCGATATCTCGCGAAGAGAGAGATAATAATATAATGTCGATGTAGTTCTCGTTTACTCTTAACTTCAAAATTCGAGAAAATGACGTCGCCAATCGCCATGTTAGAGTTCGTAGAGAAAATAATTTTGCCTCTACTTTTGACGTAACGAGGCCAATCATGGTGTGCATTTGTGCAACCATGTTTCGACAGAGAACAAGGGGTAGACAAAATTTTCTCGCGCGTGCATGCTGCGCCTGCTGGTGGCACTGGCATTTGGACTTCAAACCAACTGCACTGTAAGAGTGTTTTTCCACGAGCCACCGCACGGCACGATAAATTGTGGAGACGACGCGCGACGCCGAGCGCCATATTATATTTCCATGGACCGTTTACTCATTCAACGACACCGCACAGAAATAGAAATATATGACTCGTTGAAAAACGCCCTAAATCGATCGACTGCATAGAGTAAATTACACGCGGGCTGGTCCAGTTGATGGGGCAGTCACCCAAACTGTGACTTTGTTATTGGTTTGCATTCCAAATGGAAAACCGACGTTCTTGACGACGCGCGACGTTCTTCTCGACGTTGAATGAGTAAACCGTCCATAGAAATATGGCGCCTGGAGTCGTCACCGCAATTTATCGTGCCGTGCGGTGGCTCGTGGAAAAACGCTCTTACAATGCAGTTGGTTTGATGTCCCATGACACCAACTGCTAACGAGCCAACTGCCAGGTCGCCTTGCTATAACGACTTACAGCAAACTAGATTATTGCGACGCAGTTGGCTCGTAGCGATTTCAATTTTTTTTCTTGAATCTTTTGAAATTGAAAAAAAAATCGACTCGTAAAACTTCCACGGTCCTGCTGACTGATTACCTTATTCAAGATGAGTATCAATTTTACAGACTCAGTTACCTACTTTAGGTAGACGTTTCTAAAAGAGTTCCTACGGGCTCTCGGGCTATTATTTAAATAAAATGTGGAGTACTTTTTATCATTCCACTGAAAAATATTCAATACAATTAAGTAAATTAAGAATTAGGTACATAGTTGCGTCTTGCGCATAAATAGAATGTCAAGATTATTAAGTTGACTAAAATGTCACTTGATTTATGGGTCTTTATTAGGTAGGTACGTAATAGTCAAATCTAATTTATGGTATCTATCTAGCTTATGTACTCGTAACTAAAATAGGTAATCTTAATTAGTATACGCTTTACTTACGAATAAATGAATATCTACTAAAAATTTAGTTTAAGAATCCTAGTACCAAAATAACAGTAAACTGTATCGTCCAAGCTCCAAAGACCACGTTTAATAAAGGACAACGGACTTTAATAAAATTAATCAGCATTCTATCAAATTATTTCTGTTTAGTCGTTGCACTATTAATCCATGGTTTGCGTTTTGCGATTCTGCGCGTGATCTTTATTTTGAGAAACGAAAAAGTAAGTACGCCGAGAAATGTAGAGTAGGCCTATAGATACCTCGTCTGCGTTAGACCTTAATTTTACAAAGAGACAGTGTAAAAAAACTACTGCCAGAGTCCAGATGATGCATTAGAAGAAATTGGTATGTCTTCACTACTTCAATAAGTAAGTATAACCGCGGCTCAACTTACAAGCAGTGATGTAGGATCGCCGAAGTGACTAGTTATGGCAAAATGGCACGGACCGTTAGAATCGATTATCCAATCTTTATAATTAACACTGAATGTAGACAGGTGCCTATAGAATATCGTGTCTAGAATAATATGAGATTTTAGACTTGAGGGTTTCTGACTAAACAACAATTTAGACACCCTCGGTCTAAAATCTCATCAAGAGCTTGCAATTTTTGTCACTGCTTCTAATTTATAATCTCAACCCAGTAGGTAGGTAGGTGTCCTGCCTGGGTTGAGACTCACAGCATTCGGTCAAGGACATTTTCTTCCAGTGTATACTCGAAGAAAATGTCCGATAAGGAGTGCCAATGACTCAACTCGGCTGGTTAGATAACCCGCAGAGTGAGTTGAGACAAACTATATTATTGTTTCAAGGAATGGTTTCTTAACGACTCCGTGAAAAAAATAATTTGATCTTAGGCACCAAAGACGCCTCGGCTTTTTATTCAAACCAAAGATCTCACGATTTCTATATTTTTGACATCCGGCGTTGGTTATCTTGTGTCCCCTTGGCTGAGCGTTTCGAAAATATGTTTGTACCAAAACTCCACTGTTTTACCCCAAGCAGCTAGCGTTGCACCCTCGAGTTTAAGCACCTCGATGAACATCTTCACTAAGACATCCTTTAAGTCCTGTTGGCATAAAAACATAGGTATTTATTTAATGTCTGTAATAATATTTTTTGAACAGCGAATAAATTGGGTCGTGTCTATAATTGTGAGTATTGTCTAATGTGAGGCTAAATGGCCCTGGCTAGTTGCCACTCTGCCGTCACAGACATGCCGCCAAGCGATTTAGTGTTCCGATACAATGGCGTGTAGAAACTAGAAAGCGATTTATATACTTAGGTGTAATTTACACTGTCATACCCTTTCCAAGTTAGCCCGCTTTGCTACCGGTACCGCTAACGTCGCTTGGAAGGGGTAAGGCCTTCCAAGTTTGCCCGCTACCATCGTAGATTGCATTGTCACTCACCATCAAGTGAGATCGCACTGAATAAAACAAGTTTTTTTATAATAGCTACGTAGTACTATTAGGTAGGTATATATTCTGTGTAATAGCTTAGTATTTTAGTTCGTCGCCGTCGTGTTCAACCGATAGATGCCCACAAGTGGGCTTGTACCAAGCGTCTCCCTGTCGATGTCGTCTGTCCACCTACTTAGTTAGGTTGCGCTTTTCCGTGCGAAGAAAATAAGAAAACTCTTCAAGTTTGGTTAAGGTATAATAGTAAATACGAACCTGTGCGTGATCAACCAACATTCATTATATTTATCTACCTACTCAATTTTTTTATTTCCGTGTCGCCAAATAATTAAAAGCTTTAAATCAAATAACATTAATTACAAGCTGCTAGCATATCTACCTATACTCTTTCTGCAGTATGAACTACGAAGTTCGAATTTTACGTTCAGATTTCAGCGAGTTAAACAAAAATGGCCAAAAGACATTATCATACAGAAAATCAGCGCTCAGCATTTTAATGTTGCAGCATTATGTTGAGGTAGCCTTTTCAGCTTTTACATTTAGGAACAATTTATTATTAAAAAATAAATTATTTAGTGATTAAGTTTTTGTCTGTATATCATTATTCTTAAAGACCTTTTTGTTAAAAGCTGAACAAATGTTTATTTATTTATTCATTTATTTATTTATTATTTGCTGAATTAGAAAAGTAAAAGTTTAACAAAGGATTTCAAGTTAAATAAGGTATCTACTTATGTAGGTAACTATTATTACCATTTATGACTTGATTTTTAAAAATTGTTTTAGTATAATTTCCTCGTCTTCTTGAAATAAAAATTTTGTACTATTTTGACATACGGGACCCCAAAACAGCGAAATACCTACGAGTTACGACTTACCAGGAAGTACCAAGGTATTTATCCAGCGCACGTTCGTACTTCGTTATAACGTCCGTCGCAGGTGGAAGGAAATGTTATTCTTTCATCATTCATATTTTGTTTTCCTTTGTTAGAAATGAAATTCATTGTATTCTTTATTCTATTCGGCTAATATAATTAAACACACTAATCCCTATTTTGTTTTTGATTAATTATCTTGTTCTATTTCCCTTCTTTGTTGTCCCAATGGATAGATGTCCATTGCTGAATTTATGGGTGATGTATGGTCTGCAGTTTATTACCTAAGTAAAGATAACTCACATAAAAATGTGCCTGTTGTATTTTCCGCCTGCCATGTGACTCTCCTAGCTTGTTCATCATTGCAGCGACCACTTCTGGCTGGTTGAGGTTGTTCACCGCCAGATTCAGGGAACCCATTAAGCTGATCACGTGGGCTTTGAATTGAGGGTTCTGGGCGTAATCTTCTTCGGAGGCCTTTCGCACCATTTTGAAGAACTCTCTCGTTTCTGGATAGGCTCGGAATAACCTACGATATAGAAATAAAAATAGTTTCAATAAAGTGATAGTGTAACCAGAAATGGCCACGAGGCGACCACGGAATTAGCGTACTAATTATTAAAATATAGCGTAATTTTATAAATGCGAAAATGTATTTTTTGTTGGTTTATCCTTCAATCACGCAAAGGAGCAACGGATCGAATATGTACTTGTCAGCAAGTGCATAGTATAATTGAGGACTAGGAGGGTGTCAAAGGCAACTTTATATTCCAGAAAAAATAAAGAGATTTTTTCGGGATTCCGCGGGATTTTTTCATTCATGATATCCAGAGATAGAGTAGGAGGTAGCTAAGAGAGATACCAGAGAGAGAGCTAGATCTTAAGCATAAGCTTGCGTGCGGCTGTTTGTAGCACGCGCTTGTGCCTTGCTATCCAAATAGGTAGAGTAAGTTCTCTAAATATGGACTAGTCATGTAATATGGACTATAGTAACATTCTGAAAGATTACGCTGCTATCGAAGCGAAGTTAGCTGCAATTGATGGCCTTTCCTCGCTGCGTCCCGCCAGTGAATTCTAGCGGAGCTACATGGGCGTACGTGTCGGCGGCAGCCATTTTGAGATTATAGCGTTACTTGATGTAATTTTTCGGTAAGTTTTGTAACATTATTACTGCTACAATTATAATCATTATATTTTGACAGTCCCCATTCTGGAAACATTTTAGTGCTACGTATTATTCGTCAAGTAACCCGTGGCTGTATCTCATAACATTATTTTTTTACGAAATTATAACGTTGATATTGCATCATTTTGTAATATGGACCTATGAATAGTTTTAAAAATGGACTAGTGGTCCATATTATGATCACTATGAAACCTTGTTCACTTTTTCTTTTAGATATGGCGTCGTCGACGAGATTTCCGAAGAAGTTCGTGGAGAGCAATGGTTACAATGTCCTTTTTATCGGCTATGGGCACACGAAGAATATGCAGGTGTAGAAGGTGTTGTCTTTATATGTGAATTTTGCAATATGACTTATTATAATGTGAATATCATAAAATAACTGACAGTTTAAGACCATTTTTACAAAAACCATTACTGATTATAATACACTGTCGAATATAATTATAATTGGTAATTAAAAATTGACTAGACACCTTAAGTCCATATTAAAAACCTAGTGGTCCATATTGAGCTGCCTAATTTAAAATGTTTAAATTTGTAATATTTTATAAAAAATTAAGTTTGTTAAATAATTTGTTTTTTAAAGACATTTTAAGTATAGTTTATAATCCTGTAATAGTTCCTGTACTGATTGAAATTAAAGAGACTGATTTAGCTTCATTATTTTGCGTTTTATTAAAACAAATCCTTATGGTAGTCCATATTTAGAGAACTTACCCTATCTTGGACACCGTACCCACTAGAATGGTGTATAGGTATAATTATTTTACTAGGTATGTATAATCAATTTTTCCTTAGTTGTCTTATTTAGATTAACAAATCGCAGAAAACGTTTCGGGGAAAAGTAATCCGGCCGGCTCCATACGTTGGTGCCAACGTTCGTACCAACGTTGGTCGGTTATTTTCGTGAGGCGTCCACTATTTATTATACTTAGTTCTGTCCCGTCAGAGTCAACGTGAAGATGTCCGATACAGAAATCGAAATTGCTCTAAGCGCTTTGCTTTTACAATGCTGAATGTATTAAATAAATAATTGTATTAAAATACAAATAAGAAAAAGCCATGTCAAACGTGGGAACTCTTTAATTTTCTGGGATAAAATGTAGCCTTTGTGTTAATCCTGGGTATGAGCTATCACTATTCCAAATCTCAGCCAAATCGGTTCATTCGTTGTGGCGTGAAAGAGTAACAAACATCCATCCATCCATCCATACACCAATCCTCACAAAGTTTCGCATTTATGATATTAGTAGGAAGTAGGATTAGCGACAGAAGCATAAAATTTGGCCCTTTATAGGGATCACCTTTTCAACAATTCAGTGCCATTGGCGACTGAGTTGGCGTAGACCGGCGCCCAGGACTGCTGCACGGCGTGCACCTCCCGCCGCGTCAGGCCGGAGTACGGGTCCGCGACGTCAGGGTCGCCGCCCCACCAGAAGTAGGTTAACCAGCTGCCCATTGCCACCTGGGTACAACAAATTTTATGAGCGTTTACCGTCTCAACCAGTTAAACTGCGGTCCCTATACGTACAATCCCAGAACTGGTAGATCTGTGATGTGTAATTATGTTTTGTTTTCGTATAATATATCGTATATCGATAACAGAGCGGCCTGCGGGTCACGAAAACAAAACAAAAATCACAGATAAGTATACCACTTCTGGGACTGTACGTAGTTTAAGGTGCACTAACACGGGTCTGCCCGCGAAATTCAAATTTAATTTGGTTTTTCGCAATTTCTAAACTAATACGACAAAGTAGACTTATGGCATTCTAATTGCGCCAAAATATGGCACTATCACTTCACAGGTTTATATAAAAATCTTTACAAGAAAGTGTCCAGTTTAAGAAATTAGTCAGAATATCGAGTTGGGCGTGAGTAACTCACACATTAGTCGATATTCTGACTAATGTACACGACGTATATTTTATAGAAACGATGAAACCAATGCGCGAAGCAAGCCCGACTCCAACATACGTGTATAAACCAAAAATATTTTATACTTTGCAGTGGCGTTTGAAGTCGGTTTTTTTTAAAGAATCTTTATATACATATTATTAATTTAGTGTAGCTTCATGGGATAAATCCATACATTCTCTGATCGCGAGCGATTTGCTTCCATTCATTGAGGAGTTCCGTCGATTCCTCCATCACCGAAGATATTCATCAGATCTTCACCAAATTTAAATGGAACTAACTTGACGATATTATGACGATATTGACGACCTCCCTGGCGCAGTGGTGAGCGCTGTGGTCTTATAACTGGGAGGTGTCGGGTTCGATTCCCGGCGGGGTCAATTTGAGAATTTATAATTTCCGAATTGTCTCTGGTCTGGTCTGGTGGGAGGCTTTGGCCGAGGCTAGTTACCACCCTACCGTCAAAAACGTGCCGCCAAGCAATTTAGCGTTCCGGCACGATGACGTGTAGAAACCGATTTGGGTTATGGGTTCAATGTTCACTGCCATACCCCTTACAAGTTGGCCCGCTACCATCTTAGACCGCATCGTCACTTACCATCAGGTGAGATCGCAGTCAAGGACTATCTTGTCATCGAATTAAAAAAAAATGTCCTTTCAAATAAAAAAAAATGTTGGAAAACGGTTCAGATTTGACAAAGTTATGGAATAACATCAACAAAATTGAGGAGTGCCGTCCCCCATCGCCGAAGATATTCATCAGATCTTCACCAAATTTAAATGGGGTCAACCTGACGGTATGCCCTTTCACATAAAAAAAAAATATTGAAATCGGTTTAGATTTAACGGAGTTATGGAGTAACATCGCCAAAAAAAAAATACGCGTCGAATTGAGAACCTCCTCCTTTTTTTGAAGTCGGTGAGTGAGTTTTTAACTCACTAAAACCGCCGACTTAGAATAACAATAGTGGTAGGTAATCCTGCTATTTGTGGGACACAGAACTATCGTGTCCTCTGCATTAGTGGTCACAGAGTCGCGAAGTTGAAGTGGCAAAGTATGGGGACAATATCCTTACTAATATTAGAATATTACAAAAGCGAAAGTGTGTTTGTTTGTTGGTTGGTCCTACAATCACGCTGCAACAGAGCTACGGATCGACGTGACTTTTTTATTGGGTAGGTATAGTTGAGGACCTGGAGAATGACATAGGCTACTATTTATGCCGAAAAATCAAAGTGTTCCTGAGGGATTTTAAAAAGTAAATCCACGCGGACGAAGTTGCGGGCATCAACTAGTAATAGTTTAAACGACCTATGGCCGTTGGGGTCTCACAGTGTTGGAGTTGCGACGTCGCACCGGTAAGCAAGCGCAGTGTTTGCAGACGGGGGTATGCATTGATCACATCAGATGAGTCACATGTGGAAATCTATGCAAGAAACCTTTGTCTAGCGTTGAATAAAGAAGAAAGTTTAATCAACAGTTCGTTTTAAATCGGCAATAACAATGGAGTAGTAAATTGTAAAGTTTAAGTAGCCACTCGTGACTCGACTTATCAGTAGGTAAAGTTCTGCTAGCTGTCATTCTTGAAATGTTTGGCAAATATAAACATTGCCTTGATAAGCAGAACATTAAATAAGATTGTGGGACGCTACTTAGAATTGTGTGCTTTATATCTTTGATTTTATTGCTGTGTTGGTTCCTTTAGTTTATTTTCGCTAAGTGGCAGTTAGTACTCGCTAATTTTAAATACATATTCGCTAACTATGGGCCTCTTATGAAGGCTCAGGGTCTTTCAGCAAGCGATGGAGAGAGTTATGCTCGGAGTATCCCTGAGAGATCGATTCAGAAATGAGGAGATACGCAGGAACCTCATAAAAAAAGTCACCGACATAGCTCAGCGAGTCGCAAAACTGAAATGGAAATGGGCGGGGCACATAGTTCGAAGAGCTGATGGTCGCTGGGGCCCCAAGGTGCTGGAGTGGTGACCTCGCACCGGGAAGCAGCACGGGTCCTCAGCAGCACGGCTTCGAGGCGTAGCCTCATTACCCGGGCGCGGGGAAGAGCACTTCCCCGGTGTTGTTCTTTCAGCCGTCTTGGCATGGCGGCCGGCTGAGAGGGAATGCTCACCAATGGATTCATAGCTACCTAAATAATAGACAACAGAGTGTTCAAATTAATAAAATCTGCGGCAATACAAGGGGATCATTTACATCAAACTTTAGGACAAACAAGTATGGTGTGCCACAAGGAAGTATCTTGGGACCACTGTTATTTCTATTGTATGCGAATGACCTACCTGACTCAGTCGAATGTAACTGTATCCAATTTGCTGATGACACGACTCTCATAATACAATGTAAAAACAGGGAAACTTTTGAACAGGAAGTCAATGAAAACCTAAATAAAGTTGTTCAATGGATGAGCCAAAACAATTTATGTATAAATGTTGGTAAGACTAAATATATACAGTTTCAAACATACAATAGTTTTCCAATAAATATTAAAGTTACATGCAATAATTTACCTATTGAACAGGTTGACCATACTGTGTTTCTTGGTGTAGCAATGGATAAGTTTTTAAATTGGAAAATTCATATAGATTCTCTATGTAAAAAACTAGATCGATTTGTGTACGCTCTATACAAACTTAAAAGTGTAACATCAAAAGAGACGGTTCTTTGCGCATACCACGGGTATGTTTCCTCTCTTTTACGTTACGGATTAATCCTATGGGGCAACTCTGTTGATGTGATAAAAGTGTTTCGTATTCAAAAAAAATGTATTCGAGCCGTTTGCGGAGCCGCACCTTTGGAATCTTGTAGGCCACTCTTTAAAAGTACCAAGACACTGCCTCTTCCAAGTCTCTACATATATGAAGTCTCAGTTTTTGTTCATAAGCATAGGGACTATTTTCCACGCATAGCTGACACAATTACAAGATCCAACAGATATGAAAATAAACTTATAATTCCAAGACAAAGAATAAATTTATTTAAAAAAAATATTTACTGCATGGCCGTACGCCTCTATAATAAGTTACCGGACAGTATAAAAAACCTAAATGCTAATCGATTTAAATCAAAACTATACAAAATACTTTTAAACAAATGCTACTATACTGTTGATGAATTTATTCAGGACAAAAATATTAATGACATTGTTTAATTTTTTTTGAAATTAATAGAACTGACATTATATAACAGTTAGAATGAGTATGACATTGTTTGAATTTAAAAATTATAGATTTAAGTATTAAATTTTGTATGACTATTCTTTTGCATGCTACTATGTGGCAGATTGAAGCGCTTAGACAATTGTATAAGATCATATTATGTACTCAATCTTGCAAATAAAACATTTGAATTTGAATTTGAATTTGAGGCTCCTGGTCCGTGGGGAGTAGGGGCTTTGCTCCGGGAAGCGCAGTGTTGGCAGACCCCCCACTAGATGGACCCATGACATCAAACGAGTCGCAGGGAGCCGCTGGATTCAGGCGGCGCAAGGACAAAGCCTGTGGAATTCCATGGAGGAGACCTTCATCCAGCAGTGGTCGTCTTAAGGTTGATTTAAAAAAAATGCATTAGAATTATTAAAAACCTAAATAATAGGGAAAGTTGTGCACCCCACTTTAAATCACTAAAGATATTAACCCTGCCCTGCATTTACATATTAGAAGCATCCGTTAGAAAAAATACCACAAAACTTCACAAAACTACAAGACGTACCGCGACGCTATGATTTCATGTAGGTACACTTGAATTGAACGGATTATTAGGGACGGCTTATAGTCAGGTAGAGTTGGACCAGATTAGCTCGCGTTGGGTCAGTTTGGATCTAATATGGTCAAAAATAAGGAATTAAGGAATTGTCTGGTGGGAGGCTATCGTTGGCCGTGGATATATACCACCCTACCGTCAAACAAGTGCCGCCAAGCGATTTAGCGTTCCGGCACGATGGCGTGTAGAAACCGATCAGGGGTATGGGTTGAATTTTCACCGCCGTACCCCTTCCAAGTTAGTCCGCTACTATCATAGACCGCATCGTCACTTACCATCAGGTGAGATCGCAGTCAAGGACTATCTTGTCATCGAATAATAATAAAAAAAAAACTATAAATGTATATAAAAACAATGTTTGTATGTTTGTCCTCTATGCATTCCGAAACCATTGATCAGATTGTGATGAAACTTTGGTAGGGTGTTCTGGGGACGCCCGCGAGGGTTTCTGGCCCAAAAAATCTATAGGTGGTATAATTTCTTTATACTTTACGTGGTATTGCAACGCTATCCGGGTTCAGCTAGTATGAATAATACAATAAACATACCATAAAAGTAAAAATGTAGAGCAAAAGTTGAAATTAAAATATCCAATCCAGAAATATCTTATTGAGTTAGGTTTTAACAGTGGGTTGAAAAGTAGGTTACCTTTTTATTAAAACTGTTTGAGGGCATGTGATTATAATAATATAATTTATATTATACTCAGTGTTTAAGGGCCTGTTTTACCATCGCCACATTGTTTTTAGGGTTCCGTACCTCAAAAGGTAAAAAAAGGAACCTTATAAGATCCCTCTCTTCTTTTGTCCGTCTGTCGTGTCGTGTCTGTGCGTGTGTCACCGCCGATTTTCTCAGGAACGGGTGGACCTAGCAAGTTGAAATTTATACAAGATACTGAGGTCTATATTCCCTATTAGGGATATAATATAGGGAATATAGATAGGGATATGGGCAGATCTTCGCGAAAACTTGTAAGTACAAAAATTTACAAAAAATTTTGGCAAAAAGCAAGGTCTTACAGCACAATTAAAGGAAAAAATCCAAAAAATAAAAAAAAGTTGAAAATTATATTTAGTAGTAATCATATAATGGCGGTATAATGAGTAGGTACGGAACCCTCGGCGCACGAGTTCGACTCGCACTTGACCGTTTTTTTTCGTATTTCGTAATCAGTACTCAGTAGGTAGGTACGTCCCTATTCGTCAATTATTAAAGTTTACTTGGTGATGTGAAATAGGCCCTAAGTAAGCATAATTTATAATAATCATCACCATCATCAGCAACTCATCAACGGCTCGCTACTGAGCGCAGGTCTCCTCTCAGGTATGGGTTAGGCTCCACCACGCTTGCTCAATGCGAATTGGCGGACTTCACACACCTTCGAGAGCACTATGGAGAACTCTTAGATGTGCAGGTTTCTTCACGATATTTTCCTTCACCATTTAAGCAAGCGATATTTATTAAGACAACATATAAACATCATTACGATAGAAGTTAGTCGGTATGCATTTTTGGAACTTCCCTCATTGTGGAAACACTGCATATATAGCATAGTATTTATTGTATTGTAAACTTGTTTTGAAAAGAGCAACCGCCGAGTTTCTTGCTGGCTCTTCTCGGCAGGAAGGGCATTCCGATCCAGTGGTAGAGCTAGACGATTCAAAAGCACTTGTAAAAAAAGTTTATTTGAATAAAAAATATTTCTATTCTATTCTATTGCGCCCGGGATCGAACCTGCGACCAATAGGATTGTACGGAAGGGGTTCCGTACGGTCATATTGGCACGCATCTCTAACTTTTCCGAGTTAAATATCAATTGCTTTAACGGTGAAGGAAAACATCGTTAGAACCCTGCAGGAATCTGCCTGCGTACCTAAGTTTCGAGTTCTCCATATTGTTCTTCTCAAAGAAGTGTGAGGTCTACCAATCCACTTAGCCACTTAGCTTAGTCCACGTGGTGGACTATGGCCTAAATCCTTCTTATTCTTCCTTCTTATTAAAGGAGTCCTGTGCCCAATAGATAGTGGGTAAATGAGTTGAGATGAATAAAGCTTAATGAAAAACTTTATTTGAAGTCCTTACCTTTCGTCCAAGTCTAATCCTTTTCAGAACTACAAACGCGGATAGCAACACAAAAGTTGAGCACAGGTAAAAATACAGCATGAGTTTTGTTCATTGAACCTTTCTCTACTGATGACGCCAGTCGCCACCGAACTGGTGCAATTTAATTTTGAGTTGGCTTTTAATAACTGCCCTTATCGGGACAGGTCTTTGTTTAGACAGCGAACTGTCTTTGAAGAAATAATTTGCAAATTATTTCTCTGATAACTTATAACTTGGATATAAGCAAACGATAATAACGTGTTGTCATGGAAACGAATGAGAGTAAACTTAATAGGTACTATAAAATAAAGAGCTGTAGGGATAGGCATCTGTTGTTCTATGTAAAAAGTCATTTTGCATAGCAGTTACTTAATTTTGGCTCTTACTAAAGGCAGATCGACACATGAACTATGTTGAACTAAAAACAGATTAGGTAAACAGATTAGGTAAGTATATTTTTGTCTGAAGAGTAAGCAGTCTCATGGAGTGCATGCAGTGGATTTCTAAAATGCATGCCATAGTCTAAACTTTAAACTGCTGACATAGGTAGCTCATTGAGTCAAGTGGAAATTAATTGGTGGGGTAGTGGGTACATACTTCGAAGAATCCATGGTCGTTGGGGTCCAAGAAGCTAGAGTGGTGATCTCAGATCGACGATAAAAGACAACTAGCAGGTTACAGGCAGCGCAAGACCGAGGATATGAGAAAGACAAGATACCTTTTTCCAACAATGAATCATACTAAAATTATTATAAATGCGAAAGTGTGTTTGTTTGTTGGTTTGTCCTTCAATCACGCATCAACAGAGTAACGGATTGACGTGATGCATGGGTATAGTTGAGAATACCGGGAGAGTGACAGGCTAGTTTTTATCAGGGAAAATCAGAGTTCTCACGAGATTTTTATAAACTAAATCCACGTGGGCGAAGTCGCGGGCATCACCTAGTCGGCTGATAAAGAACAAGAAGAAGAGATATCTAAAGCACTTGGTGATTTCTATATATCTACATAATATTAATTTATCAACTGGTTAATTTGAATAATATGTAACTATATGTTTTTTTGACGGAATATAATACCTACTTCGTTTTTGATCCACGGTCAATCCCAGCTTTAACTAAGAGAATATATGATAATCTGAATCTCGGAAACGGCTCCAACGATTTTCATGAAATTTAGTATGCAGGGGGTCTCGGGGGCGATAAATCGATCTAGCTAGGTTTAATTTTTAGAAAAGGTCGTTTTATCCGTGTTTTCAGGCAATGAAAAACCCCTTACAATATCATTAGAATACGAAGGTAAATTCCGCCATTATCTATAAAGTTCCAGTAGCTCGGGAAATCGGGCGGTCCCGAAACCAGAAGACCCCGGTTCGAGTCCAGACGATTATATTTTCCCCTATGAATTTTATTATTATTATTATTTTTTATTTCTTTAATATATATAATTTCCAAAAAACACGATTTACCAAAAAAGAAACCCAGATATTTATTTAAAAATAATTATCATAATATTGATAAATTACGAGTTTTTTTTGCGTCGATTCAAATGTGTCGAGCGCAAACAGTCTGTACGGCTATTTGCCTACCAAATATTTATTGTTTGCTAAAAACAAACCATTGATAACAAAGGGATCGTCTATTACACTAGCGGCACGCTATGATGGCCGGTTTGACGTTTGTCCGCTCATGAAGTTCCGTATTAATTGATAACGACTTTGAAGGAAATAATTGTATTACTTTATTGACGATAGTGATGTGCAGAGATTCATAAATTTTATCGAATGTAGTTTTAGGTTTAGGACTCAAAATTTATTTATTAAATTGATTTCTAAAATGTATACAAGTGTAGAAAAATCAGTTTGCACCATTTAAGGGGTGAATGTACTTGTGAATATGAACAATTTTCACTATGTGGACAAACCTCTGAAATCGCAAAAAAATATCAGCTGTTTCATACAAAAGGTAAAATTTTTATTTTTATATGATATATACCACAACTCGGCATTTGGTTTTCTAAATTGAAAATTTTTAAAAATGGAATCTAATACGATCGTCACATAGGATCGCTGGCTAGCACAACTACTACCTCCGGCAAACTCGCGTCAATGCTCAATGCAAAACAAAGCAGTTTCGAATTGACGTTGCTTCGAAAAGTATAAACTGTCAGTGCAATGCGATTGTGATATAGTTTTGACCTGGCTTTGGATTTCAAATATTGATACTGCATTACTGTTGACCCTTGCTCGTTAATTTGGACTCTGTTCAAGCCCTTTGTTGTGGATTTCGTCGATATGACCGAACGTACGCAGAGAACTGTAAACCTATTTAATCAGGTACAAAAACAAAACTTAATTGTTTTTTGTTCGAGAATAAATTGACATTCCACATCACTATTGTAATGTGTCAAACCGGCCATCATAGCGTGCCGCTAGTGTAATCACGTGATGTTTTTATCAACTTTTTGACCCCCCCTCCCCTCTGGTGATAATTGGTGAGGTTTTAGACTACACCTCTCCCCCCACCCAAAATCACGTGTATTTTTTGGTACAAATTATCTTAAAATTATTCAGAATATTATTATCTTTAAATACAGGTTTAAATAACGAAAAGTAAATACACGTGATATCTCACTACACCCCCCTCCCCCCATTCGAGTCTCACGTGATCCCAAAGATGATGACGAGTACAGACACATGTTTAGATACCTCTGTATTTATATTTTATATATTGATAGGTATGGTTTTTATTTTAAAAAACAGGATATACCTACTTACATATTTCGGAGAGTGTGTTCTGGAACTCTCAACATACTTATTAGTTCATTCTATCATCGAAACGCAAGGCATCGAATAGATCTGCACCGCCACGTGGTTGACGTTTAAACGCTTTGCTTCGTCTTTTCTGAGTTTCTGACGTTTAGACGTGAAAAGTTATTCCATTGATCGTATTCGTATTCGATGACATTAGTGTCAAAGTAAAATAATCCTTGAGTGTATTGATTTAAAGTTACAAATTCAGTACAATCGATTTTAACATGGAGCGTTATGTAGCGTTAAGCGTATCGTACATAGTACATACCTAAACTAAATGGTGTTATGGTTTAATTTACTTTGACGCTAATGTCATCGAATACGAATACAATAAATGGAATAATTTAAGACAATTGTACCTCTGATATGCACTGCAATTTGGAATGCCCTTCCGTCCCGCTTCTAACTACAATTTGGGTACCTTCAAATCACGAGTGAATAGGCATTTTCTAGTCACCGACATAGCTCAGCAAAACGGAAGTGAAAATGGGCGGGCACATAGTTCGAAGAGCTGATGGTCGTTGGGTCCCAAGGTGCTGGAGTGGCGACCGCATACCGGGAAGCGCAGTATTGGCAGAACCTCCACTAGGTGTACCGACGACATCAAAAGAGTCGCAAAGAGCCGCTGGATTCAGGCGGCGCAAGACCGAAGCCTGTGGAAGTCCAAGCAAGAGACCTGTGTCTAGTAGTGAACGTCTATCGGTTGGCAAAGAAGAAGAAGAAGGCATTGTCTAGGCAAGCGCTCCATCTTAGGCTTCATCCTCACTTTCAATTACATCCATGTCCAAACATGCCCATTGCGTTGTTTGCTACGCAGATGATGGTTGAAGGACAAACAAACACACTTTCGAATTTATAAAGTACCTAAGTACCTCTTATGTCATATACAGGGTTCATTGTAAAATGCCAACTATGTACCTCCTACAGGCAACTTCTATGCATCAAAGTAAATAACTTTTGTTCCACGACTTTTTAAAGTTCTTAAAACTATATATTTTTTTTCATATAAAAATAAATAATATTTATTTTTCTGTTCTAAAATTTTTAAAAGGAAAGGGGCGGCGTGTTTGACGCGCCGTCACCGTGGTAAGCTTATTGGTTTTCGCGATCAACGCGAAATTATGGACTTGGAGACGATAGCTCAGTCTGATGTTAGTAATACACATCACAAAGCATTTGCAAATACGAAGCGATAACTTCAACGTTATGTTGCGCAATTAATAGTCGATGCTTCACGCAGGTGTGGAAGAGACATTACCACATTAAATAAAATGACCAGAGTTCAAAAAATGACAGACACTTATCACGAACTTAGAATTTTTTTTGGTGAATTTATTGAGTTATGTGAAAAGTCGTTGAACAAATGTTGTTCAGTATTATGCACAGAAGTTACATGTGGGAGGATGTTGGTAAATTAAAAGTAACCCTGTATATGACTGTAAAATGTTATAGCAGTTCCACTTTGAAAGGTGCCGCCTCGATTAGTGAGTGAACGCAATTAGCTCAGCTCAATTTGGTTAACCTGTGACCCATATAACTTTACATTTACATTATTACTGCTTCGGCAAAATAAATTACTTTAGGTAACCCATCTATCTTCCCTCGCTTCTAATAATAATTGGTCTGATGACTAAATAATTGGCCTCATGTTTTTATTTTAATTTTTGATAACAACGATGACGATGTTGTCTAAGATTGTAGAGAGCTAACTCAGAAGAGGTATAGCAGTGAAAATTGAATCCATATCCCTAATCGGTTACTACCCGCCTACCTACACGCAATCATGTCGGAACGCTAAATCGCTTGGCGACACGAATTTGATGGTAGGGTGGTAACTGGTAAGTAGCCACGTTCAAATAAGCTTCTCATCAGACAACATATATCTACCTACATATAAAAATTTATACCTTTATGTCAGTGTCAGTCTTGGCAACTGATTCAAGTATGTCCAAGAATAAAATAAAATGAAGTCGATTTGTTGCTGCGATAAAACAACAAACAGACGCACGGCTCAACACGAAAAAAATTAACCATTTTAGATTTCCTTTGAACTCTATTCAATTGGTCCAAGGTCATCGATCATCATCATTTTATTTAGATTATAAAAGAAAATACTGAAGGGAAGTTCATTAAAGTAGTTAATTAATAGTCCATTTCCGTTGGCGTCGCGTAAATAATAAACATTTAGATCGCTCACACAATTATAATTGGTTTTAGGTACAACAACTTTAATTAATAAGTAATTAGAAAAGAAAAACAGTTTTTTTTTTCAAGATTTTTGTGTACAACTTTGTAGGCGTACTTAATATGCATAACCATGCCAAATTACAGCTCATAGTCGCTAAGCTGGCGACTTGGCGAAACTATATTTAAAAATAATGTTGTTTTACTACGGAACCCTTAAAAGCTAGAAATTAGAATAAACTTAGACTCTCATAGTTTAAACTGATAATTATCAGAAAAACTGAAAATTATAGTTTTCAGTTCTACGCTAAATGTAATAATTGTTTGTCAACGTTACTCAACAGTTGATGTCCCATAACTTGTGAATGTGTAATGTAAATATTATGGCGCCATCATGGATGTCTATATTTACGTTTGAACTATAATAAAATCTTTCGACGGAAATGTCGGTCCGGGCGTCACTGCTAATGTACGGAACCTAAAACATGGAAAGAGATTCCGAGGAATCTGAGAATACCTTGTCTTAGTATACCGTACGTACAGTTAAGTAGAAGGGGTAAGGGTGGGGGTGGTTTTAGGCATATTTGACATGCCTTTGTTCTATATTTAATTAGGTTAAACTAAAGGGGGAAATTTTTTTTAGACCTGTCGCGTTGTATGGTTCAGAATGTTGGGCGGTAAAAAGGACGAACATCAGAAGAGTACATGTGACTGAAATGCGTATGTTGAGATGGATGTGCGGCGTGACAAGATTGGATAAGATAATGAATTAATATATAAGAAGTTAAGCAGCGTCAGTGGTAGATAAGATGAGGAGTAAAAGGCTGACGTGGTATGGGCATGTAATGCGGAGGGAAGTAAACCATATTACTAGAAGAATATGCATATGGAAGGACAAAAGAGGAAGGATGAAGATCCAAGAAACGATGGATGGATTGTGTGAAAGAGGATATGCGTGTAAGAGGAGTGGATGATGAGTTGACGAACGATAGAAGCGAGTGGAAGGATACGTCGTCGGCAACTTGTTGTGCCGACCCCACATAGCATGGGAAAAGGACAAAAAGATGATGATGATATAATTATCAGGTATTTGGTTTTTTAGGGATCTCAGATTTTCGATAAATCGGAAATAGTAAGGGTCTATTTCCGATTTATCGGCCTCTAATAAATTAGAAGAATTTCTAATTCACTTTCTCATTCGGGAGGTGGCCTATGTCCTACAGTGGCCTCGTAGTTGGGTTCAGATTAATGAATTAAATAAATAAATAATTGTCCATTTGCTAGGCCAAAAAATATTCCTGGTCAGCCTTGCCCATACAATGAACTGAAACTGAATATACTACAAATAAAATACGTGCAAAGATGGAGCGAGTAAGCTAGTATAAAATAACCATAGCGTGCCAAAACATAACAAAGTTGTCGCGAAATGTATGTATTAAGCAATACTTCCGAACCGATATTGAAGTTTTGGATTGTGTCCAACGCAATCAATACAAAGGTTTAACTGAATATAAATTGTACGAAATCGTGACTTGTGTTGGTTTACTGAAAATATTTTAGGTTCAGAGAGAATTAGGTATTGTCTAAAATTATTATTGATTGCTACAGTGTGACGATCGGAATCACCTCTGATTGGCCGGTATACTCCTTTGCTATTGATTGTTCATCGTAGCAATAATGCTATAAATTCAACCAACCAGGGTTGATTGCGATCGTTGCTCTGTAACAATCATTTTAAGACAATTCCAAAGCTGGATTGGAGTTATAAGTAATATAACGTAGTAACCATAAAGTCTATATACAAACTTCTGGAAAGCCCGAAACTTTCTGATGATAACGCCAAGTTTAGTTAAGTATCACATATCTATATATATAAAAGAAAGTGGTGTTAGTTACACTATTTATAACTCAAGAACGGATGAACCGATTTGGCTGAAAATTGGTGGAGAGGTAGCTTAGAACCAGGAGACGGACATAGGATACTTTAAAAAAAAAAACAGAACAGCGGATTGATGTGATTTTTTGCATGGGTATAGTAATGGATGTAGTAGTGGTTCCTCAGACCGGGAGAGCTACTTTTTATCTCGGATAATGAAAGAGTTCCCGCGGGATTTTTAAAAACTTATTCCATGCGGACGAAGTCGCGGGCATCAGCTAGTAATGTATAAACATTAAACATGATAAATTGTATTATTGTTAAAACCATGATATTACAATTTCTCTAGTGGTCTTATAATTGCATGGACTTTTGTCAATCCATCCAATTCAATTTTGTCAATTGGTCTTCATTTCATATTGTTAGGTTTCACGAGACTATCTTAGTTACATTATATTAATTTTACTGAGCACGTTGCTTTTCTTTTTATACTTATAAATCAAGTGTTTTATTTATTTCATAATTTTTAAATAATTTAATTTCATTTAACAATCGGGCGACTTTAATTTTATTAACCTACTATAGGTAACATATCAAAGGGAAAGTAAATAAGTCAATCCTCTATCCCTTTATATTAAACTCAGGGCTATCTACGCTAGGTACCTACTTCTAGTTTATGTAAAGTAAGAAATTTCTCCACCCACTTGACCCCCAAAGCGAACTTGACCCCATAAATGTTAGCGAGGAAGTTCAGACACGGCACGGAAAACTTTGTGACCGGAAAATTTTCGGGTCGCCGCGCCGCTTGGAATTCAGAGGTTTTGAGTTCGTATGAGATTTCAACCCACGTCGAATATCTATTTTGTTCTTCTAAGGAGTGGCGACAACTCACCGAAATGTACAGTGTTGGCAGACCCCTCACTAGTAGGACCGACGATATCAAACGAGCTGCAGTTAGTCACTGGATACAGATGGCGCAAGACCGAGGCATGTGAAAGACTATGCAAGAGACCTAAGTCCAGCAGTGGATGTCTATCGGTTGATAAAGAAGAAGAAGATATTGGACGGTAAAATAAAAATATTATGTTACTCTGTAAATCTAATAATGTATACCTAGACTATAGATAAATTATTATAAATCTTAGTTCTTAGCAAGAAAACTGTTTTTAAGCTATTGCATAGCTTTTATCGCGGGCTTTGAGCACACGAGTAATTTGAGCGCGGCGAACGAATCAAGAAATTCCGTAACGAAAATAAACCTAACACCGTCGTTCAGTAAGCGTTCAACATTTTAGAGGTTCACAAGTAGCTCTGTTCGGCGCAGTGGGCGAGCGGCCGCTTTCAATACCGTATGGTGTATGATGTCGCAGGTTCGAATCTCACTCGCGAATTAGTGAAAGTGCGCTTTTCTTGTTTGTTTGTTTTTTAATTATTTTTTTTGCATAATTTTTATTATGCTAAAAAAAATATTGCATAAATATTATGATTGCATAAGTTGATAAAAAATGCTATGCAATAGCTTTACCGCGGCAGTCCCCGAGTGCCACTTAATTTTTTTTTCTAAAGTAGCTAGCTAAATTCAACGGAAACGAAAATAAAGTAGGTACCTACCTAATTACTTACATTATGTCAGCAATTACATGGATAAATAATATAATTGCTTAATTAATTTTTAAGTACAGGATATAGATAGGTATGCGCAGTGACAGCGCATATTTTTGTGACGAGTAGCTATCCATATCCTTAATTGTATGTCATCCATAATAGGGTATTTGACTATATTAAAAATATCGTTTCATTTGGTGTCATCCTAAAAGATTATTATCTAAAAACATTATTCCATACGACAAAACTAAAAAATAAAGCTTTATTTAATTAGAAAACATTAAATAAAATTGCTGTAATTCCGGCCATGGTCACGTGATCGAAAACGTTCCGTGATCTCGAATGACGTCACAGTCCACACCACATATGGAATTCTCATTTTGTCAATACATTTCGACGTGTTTGTGCGGCGTAATAGGCTAATTTCGTCTGTTTTTCATCGTTACTATTTTATTAAATACCAAATAGTATGCGACACGCGGCCTAAACACATATTATAAAATTGTCATTTGATTGAAATGTGAACTGTTACGTCATGAGAGCAAATGGAACGTTTCCTCGGCAATTTATTTTTTTGAATTTATTTCTCGATTTTTATGAAAAATAATGAAAATTATGCCGAAATATACGTTTTGTTAGCTTCAGCATAGCATTATTAACAATTTAAGATGATTTTCTAAAAGTAGTCAAATACCGTATTGTGGTTTATCCTTAATTGTTGTAGGTACCTGTGAATCGTTCTATAGTTGCGACAGAAGTTCCATATTAGTGTAATTATTATTATTATGAGGACAATTTCAAAAATGGAATGTATTACTTTCGATTATTTTTCCCTATGATTTACCATTCCGCGTTTACGAGTAGGTAAATCGCTGCCTTTATTTGCACTTTTACCTGGTACAAATTTTTTGCTATGCTTCTGCCTTGGCTAGTTACTACCCATTCACACTACCAATACAGCTGTACCAAGTGATATGACAGTCAAGGACTGCCTGGCTGTCCCAGGGTTCGCTTTCTGGAATTAATCAATGGCCTACATAGCGGACTCTGCCTTACCATCGAATAAACAAAAATGTCTGTAAATAATTACTTACATTACATTTAGATTAATATACCTAAAGCAATCTAAATCCTTCTCTTTCTAACAGGAAACCTGTGCCCAGTGTTATAGGCCGGTGATGGGTTGAGATGAAGATGATGTACGGGTCGGCTGAAAAGTTCGCGGCCTAGGGTACTTAACGATGAGTAATTAGCTTGTTACTCATGTCACTAGTTGCGACACTCAGTAGTATTATAAAATCAATCACTAATTAAGTTTGCATTCATAGTTCAATTATTATTTATCGAACAACAAACATCACCATGTCAGCTGAATCTGAAAATTCTCGGAATTTTGAACACCGCGCCGTGATAAAATTCCTCGTAAAGAAGGGAAATACCCGGAAAGACATTTTGAAGAGATGTCATCGGTTCTTCAGGATTCTGCGCCTTCATATACGATGGTAAAAAATCGGCCAAGTGCGAGTCGGGCCTCGCTCTTTTAGGGTTCCGTTAAAAAAAATTAAATTAAAATATTTTCATGTACCCATGGAAATATTTTAATTTAATTTTTTTAATTTAATTTAATTTTTATTATTTGTTGTTATAGCGGCAATAGAAATATATAATATGTGAAAATTTCATCTGTCTATCTATTACGGTTTACGAGATACAGCCCGCTGACAGACGGACGGACGGACAGCGTAGGCTTAGTAATAGGGTCCCATTGGTACCCTTTGGGTACGGAACCCTAAAAATGGGCCCGCCTATTTTAACAAGTACGAGAGAGCTGTGTAGACGACCCTCGTCTGAGCCGCCCTGTTACGATACTGACCGAAGAAAACGTCCGAAAAGTCGAAAAAAATCGTTCTGACCGACCGAAGAATTAAATTGTGGCAGATTGCTGAAGAACTGCAGATTAGCAAAGAACATTTGATATGAGAAAAATTAGTGCGCGCTCGGTACCGCAAATGCTCACACCGCTCCACAAGCAACGTCGACCCAAAAGTTGCAAAATTTTTTTGGAGCTAGTCGGCGATAACAAGGAAGACATTGGGCAACGGATTCGCCAATATGATCCGGAGTCCAAACAACATGCAATGGATAAACAAAGGAGAAAGGCCGCCGAAGAAATTCAAGGTGGAAAAGTCGGCGTCCAAGCTAATGGCGACTGTTTTCTGGGATAGCGAGGAAATTTTGCTTATCGACTACCTAGCCAGGGGAACTACGATGAATGGCAAATATTACGCCAATTTATTGACTCAGGTTCGCGAGGCTATTGTACAGAAACGACGTGGGAACCTAACGCGCGGAGTGTTCCTTCTGCAAGACAACGCGCCCGTTCACACCGCACATTTTGCGAGGCAAGCCCTGAAAGACACGGGGTTCTCAGAGATTGACCACCCTCCATATAGCCAAGAACTAGCACCTAGCGATTTTTTCCTGTTTTCCAATTTGAAAAAGGACTTACGGGCCGGAGATTTGCAGATGATAACGAATTGAAAGTTGTTGAAGAAAAAGATACAGAAGTGAGAAATGTATTTCACTTGAAGGAGATTGATTATATTGAAAATTAAAACATTGAAACCATATAGTTTTCTTTCATTAAGTACCTTTGGCCACGGATTTATCAGCCGTATTGATAGTTACAGGTACTTAGTTTTTACATAATATGTTTTAGTTAACGAGTGTAATTATTATGATTCATCTGTCATCTATATGTATACCTATCACAGAATGCTTACTAGGAAAACCCCTAAGGTCCGCTTGCAGAAACGCCGGGTTATCCTTTTAACCCAGAGTTAGCTGCTGCTTTGACAGATTTCGTATACAGCTTCTGTCAAAATTACAAATTTATACCTGGGTTAAACCTAACCCGACGTCTCTACAAGCGGGCCTTATAGATTTATTACGAAAGGAAAACTGCATTGCTAATGTGTAAATCACGTTTGCGGCGTTATCAATAAATAATAACAAATGACTGCAAAATTAATTTCAATCTAATCACAATTCGATATCGTTCGAGTGGAAATACAGTGTACACAGGTGTGGTGAATTGCAAATATTATGTACATACAAATTGCCATTCGCTTACAAGCTCTACTATTAACTAATTTTGAGCGCTCTTTCGTAATAATATTATATTATTATTTAGGGATTTAATATAAGTACTTTAAGTTTTTAACCTTTATTACCCCCTTAAAATTTTAAATTCAAATAATCCCGTCTGAGTGCACCTGTAGATATAGAATAGAAGCCATAGAGATCTTTACCTTCTCTTCTTTTCTACCTACTGTAGTTTCAGTCTAGCAGTCTAACGGTAATAGGTATTTTTGTGTTTTATTGATTAGTATGTTTACTTAGACATATGATTTCGGGCTCAATTCGGCCCTCTAAAGTCTATCACCCTGCTTAGTTACCAACTTAAGTTATCGTTGCTTACCCAGAGCAATTAGCTGATAATATGAAATCAGGTCACATGCTACACAATCCTTTAGCTCAATCAAAAGCTTTTAAAAAACAAGCAATCTCCAGGCATGCGTTAGTCGAATAGAGCGTGGTAGTAAGCCGGTTTTACACCTGTAATTATTAGGCCACTTCATTGAAGTGGAGCCGAGATCCCTTAGTAATAATATTATTCATTTAATAATCTTAATATATATAAATTACGTGTCACGTTGTTTGTTCGCGATGGACTCCTAAACTACTGAACCGATTTTTATCAAACTTCGTAACTATCTGTAATTTGGTCCAACTTAAAAGATAGGATAGTTTTTTTTGGATTGGGATAGTTTATTTGTTTTATTTATATAGATAAGTTGGTGGTACGAAGTTCGCTGGGTCAGCTAGTACTATATATATTATTAATTATTTCATTTTTCCTTATGTTTTCCTATTCCTAAGGTTGCCAGGTAGAGATCGCTACTAAGCGATCCGCCTTTTGTGTCATACTTTTGTATCTGTTTTTTTTGTGTGGTGCAAATAAAGATTATCTATCTATCTATCTATTATGATTGAATACTTCTAGGTACTTACATCTGCACATCAAAATTATTTATTTAATTAGACCAACTCGTGGCTCTTTTGACAGGTCAAGAATCTACCACCGGCTCGGAATGCTGGTTCTGCTGAGAAGAGCCGGCAAGGAACTCAGTAGTTGCTCTTTACAAAACAAAAATTTTACAAAATCTTGTGCACAGCTAAAGCAAAGTCAATTGCTTCCAAGCAACCTTGTCATTAAAAAATTCACTAACCGTATATACGTAATAGCCTTTACATTTGAACACATCTACTCATCCTCACTTAGGTATCCTCACTTAGGTACGTAATTAACCTACAATTAAATTGCAAATGTTAAGCTACTTACAACAACTACAAGAGCTTACTCGCTTACAAACTGACTGACTGTAGATGGCTGAAAAATAGCAAAAAAAACTTACAATAGCGGAAACCTTCATATTTGTGTTTTTTGGGGTGGAAATCCTGTTGCCGTGCTCGAGCTTTGAAGAAAGTTAAAAAAGTCCTGGGTGATCCCCGGAGAGGTGGCAGTTACTTTGACCTAAGAAACTGGCAATGCTGTCAGTGCTTTGGGAACTATGCCGCGAACTGATGAGGTTATAAATTTAATTTAAGAATAAATTAAGATTTTAGTTTATTTTATTTACATGTACTTATATGTATTAACACACATATAATTCACTTACAAAGAGTACCACTGCAAAATCGTATGTTAATAATTTACTTAAGCTACTTACGTGAGTAAATCTTATATTGTGTAAAGAAGGTCTAGAGACAGTACGTACCTTTTACATATGCGCCGCCGTCTAATGTCACTTAATAGTGCGACCTGCTAATATTCCTCACACGTATTGCATACATTAACCTCACATAATCACTAACTACTTGCGAAAGTGCCGTACTTTTTCCACGATCTGGGGTAAAATTTCTCAGAAATTAATGTTTTTTTGATAGTT
Organism: Oeneis ivallda; assembly: GCA_029955525.1. Classification (NCBI taxonomy): domain Eukaryota; kingdom Metazoa; phylum Arthropoda; class Insecta; order Lepidoptera; family Nymphalidae; genus Oeneis; species Oeneis ivallda. Next base: position 19,960,579 of record JARPMR010000013.1, on the reverse strand, counting down.
TTTGACACAATTTGTGATGTTTTATACGTTTTTGGGAAAGTTTTCGCGCGTACCCGATGTATGATCGGTCGTCCACTCACAATTCGGTATGACGCGTGTGTCAAATGCGAAGGTGAGTCGGGCACTGTCGTCGGGTTTTCAGTTGTTTACGTTGCCCCGCCCGCCCTTCGTTTAGGGCGCGTACACGACACACGTAACATCTCCACTTGGCTCTAGTGTAGTGCCGGAGTATACGAGTAGTATATTAGAAACGTTTCGTGAGCTGAGAGTAATATTGCGCCTTTTACATAAAGTTAGGATGGGATAATTTTCTTTACTTATGAGACTTTTCTTGATTGTTACTCGTTTTTTCAAGTTGATTACTTTTCGCTGTATCGCGGATACCAGGCGAACAAAGTTATGGGCTACTTTTCCCCATCAAATCAAAGGGATAAATTAAAACCTACGGGATTTTAATAAACCTAAATCTAGTCGCGGGTATCATCTAGGTATAATCATCTAACTGAAATAAAAAACTTGTAAGTACTTACCTAGTACCTACTTAAAAGTTGTTGAATGGGTTATACTCAAAGGTTATACTAAATGTGTGGCAACTCTACTTTTACCGTAGCGAAGAAAATTATTTCTGAGATGGTTTTTTTTTTTTTGGTTTAGGCCTATCCCATTGGGTTAGGACTGGGGTCTCCTATTCGGGGGGTCGCAGTTTCGATCCGAGGCACGCACCTCTTACTTTTCGGAGTTTTGCGTCAAATTGGCATTGGGAAAACTTGGATGAGGGCACATGAGGAGGCCCATGTCCAACGACGGACGAAGTGAAAGGGCTAGCAAAGAAGAAGTAAGTAAGTAATTATAATAAGTAATAACACATCAGATATCTAGATTTCTCACAAATGTTCTCAAACGTGCGTGAAGCCTGCTTTGCATTGGGCCCAGCGTGTTGTACTATGACCTATACCTAACCCTTGGGCCTTCTTTGGGCTTCTCTGAGAGTAGACCTACACTAGTGAGCCGTTGATGGGTTGCTGAGTATAGAACGTATTTTACATTTTAATTGTCTTGCGAATTACTTGCATCGATATAATATGCTATCCGACGTGTCACGACATGTTAATCGCATTTAATGCGTATCAGCATACTTAATTTCATTCTATAAAGTGCAGCGCAGTATAAAGTATGAAGGTCACCCCTATATGCGTCCATGCGCCCTTTAATAGAAGCACTATAAAACTTAGATAGAATAGAGCTACCTTCTACACTATTAACTGCAGTAGGTACCAATCGCACTGCCATTTCTTAAATTACAGTGCATAGTGCATTGCATATTCACACAGGACAGAATCGCTAATTCAGATCGTATCTACCTATACAATACAAGCCATAAACAATAACCCCCTATAGTATTCGAAGTGCGAAGTGGTTGGCTATAATAGGTTAATCGATGATAACTGTTCCTAACGACCCATTGTCCTGCGTCGTGTGTTGAATTTTTAGCTGTTAAAGAATAGAATAAGTACAACTTATCATGTCAAGTACTTACGTTCTTTATAAGTTAACACGAAACTAAGTAATACGTAAGTATTAAGTATGTAAGTATTATACTTACATACTTACTTAGTTTCGTGTTAACTTGCTGAAAAACTGGTCACCTACTTAAGGTAACCTCCTCAGGGTACCAATTGTCTAAAAGTTATACCATTGATCGTATTCGTATTCGATGACATTAGCGTAAAAATAATCCTTGATTGTAATGATTAAAAGTAACACATTCAGTACAACCGATTTTAACATGGAGCTTTATGCAGCGTATGGTACATACTTAAACGTATAAGAATGCATACACGAAATTGAGCTCTAATTCAATGCTATTATGGTTTATTTTAAATTGACGCTAATGTCATCGAATACGATTACGAACAATGGAATAGCTTTAGACAATCGCACCTCTGGTTTTAAAACAGCGTATTTTTCAGCAGGCTAAGGAAGAGGTCAGACTGTCTACTTGTAGCGGCAGCGTTTTCATGGTTTTGAGTCGCTGTTGGAAGTTCGGTTCCGCGTCCAAACGCTAACGTGGCCACACAACAAACGCCTGTCGCAGCGATCTAGTTGCGTTTTTAGGGTTCCGTACCCAAAGGGTACCAACGGGACCCTATTACTAAGCCTACGCTGTCCGTCCGTCCGTCCGTCCGTCTGTCAGCGGGCTGTATCTCGTAAACCGTAATAGATAAACAGATGAAATTTTCACATATTATGTATTTCTATTGCCGCTATAACAACAAATAATAAAAATTAAATTAAATTAAAAAAATTAAATTAAAATGGGTAGGTGGGTAGATGGAAATCTTTTAATTTAATTTTTTTTAACGGAACCCTAAAAGAGCGAGGCCCGACTCGCACTTGGCCGATTTTTTAGCATCGGCGTTTCGCTATTTTTAGACGCTGACTTTCGCTACGCATCATACATATCGAACGTTTTTGAGTCAAAAACGCCGAACGATGCACTCTCAAAGTGTGTAGTGTCAAAGGAAATAGAGAGTGCACTTTTGTTTGCGCATACACTTGCGCAATATAATAATTCCCACGCAGATGGCTTAGCTTTGTGGAGATCTAAATCTCAATAAGTGGGTAGATTAATTGACACGCTCTTTTCTTTATCAACCGTCCATTGCTGGATAGGTATAGGTCTCTTGTCTGTACTCTCACATGCTTCGATCTTGTGTCGTCTGTATCCAAAATGTGTCGTGTGTATCCCACCACATCAGTGCGAACCACTGACCACTATAATTAATTTATGATTCACACTGGACTAGCTCTCCCTATACAAATGACAGCTTCAGTTATGGGTCAATTTGAAGCGCCACATTTGACATACGAGTGTCTCTGGAACTAATAATGTAGGGATGCAGAAAGTGCCACAAAGTATCTACTATAGTTCTTGCGATTCACGAGGGCGACTGACTTATGGTTGTGTGTGTGTCGTATCTGTATAAGTGCGAGCGAACGCAATGCTCGCGCCTGCCTGCTCCCACCTAGTCTTTGACAGGCACGCACACTTATGCAATGTGCATGTACACGAAGTAACCACAAGTAAAGCTCACTCGCCTTCGTGAATTGCAAAAACTGTATCAGTTAGTGCCCTCGATAGATCAGAGTGCCCTCACTAATTTTAGTTCCTTGGACACTCGTAACTGTTTTTATTAGAGCCAAAACGAGCCCAGGACGAGTCTAGTAGGTGGTGGGTATAACGCAGACATAACCATTATGTATTCATCCGGGAAGGTGGAACGTGGGCCAAAACTCAATTTCGAGGGAGTTGACACGCCGAACGTGTTTAGGAAATGAGGCAGACGTGACTAAGCGAAAGTGTTAAATAATGTATGTAGGTACAGTTCGTGTGAAGTCTATTCATATATTTTTTAGTTTTTTTCTTTTATTTAATTAATTATTAAAATTTATTTAAAAAAAGCAGTGAAAACCTAGTGGTTAGTACCGCGGTCTCCTATTAGGGGGATGGCAGGTTTGATCCCGGACACGCACACCGTCCTGATGGCTTTATAAGTTACTAGCTGATGCCCGCGACTTCGTCCACATGGATTTAGTTTTTAAAAATCCCGCGGGAACTCTTTAATTATCCGAGATAAAAAGTAGCTCTCCCGGTCTGAGGAACCACTACTACATCCATTACTATACCCATGCAAAAAATCGCATCAATCCGCTGTTCTGTTGCGACGTGATTGAAGGACAAACCAACAAACAAACACATTTTCGCATTTATAATAGGTATCAGTAATGCTTTATTATAACACTTTTTATAATTGTCAAATTTTTTACCATACTTAACCAATGACAAAATTGCGTTTAGCTGTCATTTACGTTTTGTTATTCCACTGTCATTTGCGTTTTGTTATTCCATGTCAGTAGCGTTTTGTTATACCACGTTTTATAGTGACTTGACGGAAACGCGGTCAAACGGGATAAAAAGTATCCTATGTCCGTCTCCTGGTTCTAAGCTACCTCTCCACCAATTTTCAGCCAAATCGGTTCATCCGTTCTTGAGTTATAAATAGTGTAACTAACACCACTTTCTTTTATATATATACTAGCTGAGGCCCGCGACTTCGTCCGCATGGATTTAGTTTTTAAAAATCCCGCTGGAACTCTTTCATTATCCGAGATAAAAAGTAGCTCTCCCGGTCTGAGGAACCACTACTACATCCATTACTATACCCATGCAAAAAATCGCATCAATCCGCTGTTCTGTTGCGACGTGATTGAAGGACAAACCAACAAACAAACACATTTTCGCATTTATAATAGGTATCAGTAATGCTTTATTATAACACTTTTTATAATTGTCAAATTTTTTACCATACTTAACCAAAGACAAAATTACTTTTAGCTGTCATTTACGTTTTGTTATTCCACTGTCATTTGCGTTTTCTTATTCCATGTCAGATGCGTTTTTGTTATACCACGTTTTATAGTGACTTGACGAAACGCGGTCGAACGGGATAAAAAGTATCCTATATCCGTCTCCTGGTTCTAAGCTACCTCTCCACCAATTTTCAGCCAAATCGGTTCATCCGTTCTTGAGTTATAAATAGTGTAACTAACACCACTTTCTTTTATACATATATATAGATATAAGATATATAAGATATAAGATATAAGATATAAGATGTGCGTTTAAGAAATTTAATATCACAAATTTCAACGGTGAATAATAACATCGCGAGGAAACCTGCACACCTGAGAGTTCTTCTTAATGTTCTCAAAGGTGTGTGAAGTCTGATAATTTGCATTGGGCCTTCATGGTGGACTATGGCCTATAGCCCTTCTCTGAGAGGAGACCTCGCTCACGAGTGAGCTGTTGATGGGTTGCTTGCTAATAATGATGATGATGATGACTTAAGTTAATCCTTGACTGCGATCTCTAACCTCATTGTTGCTAACTCACCAATTCCAAGCTTTATATGTATATCAAACTCCATACCCCAGACATAAATGGTAATTTTCTGGCTGTTTTCCGGAAATTGGTTCATGTAGCATTATGCAAGCTATATTATTTTCATGTTCTTTATAGGTACTTCAGTTTCGTAATTAGGGTTCCGTACCAAAATGGTAAAAATGGACCCCTATGGTGAGACTTTCTTCGTCCGTCCGTCCGTCTGTCACAGTGGATTATTTAAATAACTATTAAAGCCATCGATACGAAATTTGGAATAGTTGTGTATAACAGTGGCCCAACAACATTGGAATAAAAAAAAATCAAAAATTATTTTTAGTTTCATTAAAAAAGGGGGAAAATCGGGAGTTTGAAATTTCAAAGTAAGATAACTATACCGAATGGGGTATCATAAATGAAAGGGCTTTAACTTGTGCATTCTAAAACAGATTTTTATTTATTTTTAAATATAATAGCTTTTGAATAATCGGGCAAAATTTTTTTTCCTAAATATACCTATTGTTAATGCTTTTCTTGTTTGTTTTTTTAACCCTCGACAAAAACAGAGGGGTACGTAAAAAATTTGACGTGTCTATCTGACCTGTGTGTCTGTGTATCTGTCTGTTCCCTCGTAACTCCCCAACGAATGGATAGATTTTGATGCGGTTTTTTCTGTTTGAAAGCTGACGTAATCGAGATAGATTTTAGCTCTACATACTTAATTTGTGAAGATCTGTTCAGGTGTTTGAAGATCATTAGCTCATTTCTTACTTGATTTGCAAACTTGATTGCAAACTTTAACAGGTGCGATTGATAATAATTTAGTGTGCTGGGTAACAGGATGTCAGTTAGGCATGTCGGAGGTGTTTTCAATTTTCAATTTACACTTGTTATTAGATATTTCTTGTTATAGCGGCATTAGAAATAACACACTCATTACATATTTATCTTTGCTAAAATTACTTTTCATGAGATACACCCCGCTAACAGACGGACGAACGGAAGAACGGACAGCGGAGGCAATTAGTAATATGGTCCCGGCGGTACCTTTTGGGTACGGAACCCTAAAAAGTGTGATTTGGTATATTACAGAGTCTGCATACAAACACATCAAAGAGCAATAATCTTCAAAGGACTGCCTCATTTTACAGGTAATAAAATATGTAGGTCGGTGAAATCGAGCGCGACATAGAATTGAGCATCTATGAATGTTTAACGTAGAGTATTTCCTAGATGCCTTCGGATCGACTCGTCACGGTTAGTTTATAATTATGAGACAGGTGGATACCTAGGCGATAGTGATCAAGTTTAAGACCTAGCGTCATAATTATAACATAAGTACGAGGGTGTCTCTTCTTTAAACTTTGTACCCTTAGATTAAATATTTGATATTTTAGGGGATGCCAAGCTTTAACGAAATTTTTAACTAAATCTATACTGACTAGATTATACCTACTTATAAAAGGTATATCGAGTTGAGTAACGTTTAACCGTGGAATAAAGATATTTTGGCAGATTTTCAATATAAAAACTGTTAGAACGCCCAATTTATTCCTCGGTTAAACATCACTATCACTCGATCGAAATCGGCACTCTTAGTTGTATGAATTATGGGACTATTTTTTCAATAAAACACTTCATTTAACAAAATTTAATTTTGCAACAATTAAGGTAAAACTTCAAAATTACCAAGTACAAAATTGAATCATATACTTAATGTGTATTTAGATTTTATTAAATCTATTAATAGCAAAAATCGTTGATAACAAGCCAATTAGATTTTACAAGTGTAAATATTTCACAAAAAAATATGGTCAATAGAGGGTTTTATATCTTATTAAAATATGTTTAAAACTAACACTTACTTATTCTAAGTTAAGTCTACGAATATTAATCTTTGGAAATTATTTTTACCATTATTATGGGTACCATTTATTTATATACCGATATTGGTACATTAATAAAAATAAATACATGTTGGTTATTACCAAGCCGCCATTTTTAGGGTTCCGTACCAAAATGGTAAAAATGGAACCCTTATGGTCAGACTTTCTCCGTCCGTCCGTCCGTCCGTCCGTCCGTCAGTCACAGTCGATTATTTCAGTAACTATTAAAGCTATCGACATGAAATTTGGCATAGTTGTGTATAATAGTGGCTCAACATCATTGGAATAAAGAAAAATTGAAAATTATTTTTAGTTTTATTAAAAAAGGGGGAAAATCGGGGGTTTGAAATTTCAAAGTAAAATAACTGTACCGAGTGGGGTATCATATGAAAGGCCTTTACTTGTGCATTCTAAAAAATTTTTTTATTTATTTCTATATATAATAGTTTTTGATTAATCGGCCAAAATGTCGAAAAAATACCGTTCCCCCCCCCCCCCCCCCTTATCTCCGAAATCTGAAATAATTATGATCAATAGAGGTTTATGTAATAAAAGCAACGCGAAAATTATTTTAGTTTGATTAAAAAAGGGGGAAAATCGGGGGTTTGAAATTTCAAAGTAAGATAACTATACCGAGTGGGGTATCATATGAAAGGCCTTTACTTGTGCATTCTAAAACAGTTTTTTATTTATTTCTATATATAATAGTTTTTGAGTAATCGGCCAAAATGTCGAAAAAAATACCGTTCCCCCCCCCCCCCCTTATCTCCGAAGTTTACCAATCGAAAAATCTGAAATAATTATGGTCAATAGAGGTTTATGTATATTTTACAGGAAAAATAAAACCAACGCTCTAACTAGCATAGTGTTTTTATATTAACAATAAACCTCTACAAACAAAGTTTACGATAAATAAGCAAATTAATATAATATTATCGTTTTACTTTTACTTTTGTAGTACGGAACCCTCGGTGCGCGAGTCCGACTCGCACTTGGCCGGCTTTTTATTTCTGTATTACTCAGTGTGAGAATATGAAATAGAAAAATGAAAATGGAGATGTAACATTCATAATATTTTTATCTAAATCTTACAGTCAAGTTCACCATTGTAATAAAACAAAATCTTAAGATAACAATAAATTAAACATTTTAAAGAAGTGAAAAAAATGTATATAACGATAAAATTACTTATTTTACAATTTAAACTAGTTGTTCTAATTAATTTCGAAGTATTTATCAAACATAAAATAACTATGAATACCTAAATCATAGCTTGATATATCTTAATCATTTTTATGAGCGACGCTGACTCTACATAATTGAAATAAACACAAGTACCTACTTTTAGTTTGAAAATAACAATCATGATTAATAAATATTATTCGACAGAAATACTTGCACTAGGTATTCAAGTACTATGTAGGTCGAAGACTTGCTGATTCTAGAAAATACTCTGTTTTTTATGTTCAACAACGTAAAATATGGGAAGCTACAATTGACCAGTAAGTAAAATGGTTTATATTATAAGTATCGTACGTTTACAACAATAGAATCGAATAAAATAGAAATATTTTTTATTCAAATAAACTTTTACAAGTGCTTTTGAATAGTCGATGAATCTACCAATATATTTTATCTGAAGAGTAAAAAATAAAAATAATACCTATTGACTTGCCTATTTATCTATATATTCTAGTTAGGTACTATACCTAGACCTAATTATAATATTAATTCTGGAGCTACTTCAATTTCAGAGTTATTTTTTTATTCAATAAATTTGCTCAAAATGGCTCATTTAATTATTATTTTATACATTTCTAAATACCTTGTTCACCTTGATTTTTACTATTTTTTTTCACTTAAGTAGGTATATAAAATTACGACAATCTTTTTGTTTCTTAAATAACTATTGTCTGGTGTAATCCAAATCCAAGTTATGAGGGTTCAAAAAACGACGAAGCTCTTCGAGAACAGGTAGGTAGTGCGCTTGCGCTTCCCTTGGCTCGTCGTGGCGGGGACACTACCGTGTCCCCAGATATTATTATTATTATTATGTCACTTAACCAATTATAATATTGATATCTTAACTTGTCAATTTTAGTGCCTATCCTGCAGATGATAAAGTTAGGAAGATGTTTCTGTACCAAAAATCGATAGTCTTGTTCCAAGCGCTAAGTACATAGATATCAAGTCTCAGTTGTTCAATCAACAGTTTTAGTAGGACGCCTTTAAAATCCTGAAAAAAACAAAAATTACTTAACTTAATAAAATATGTACTTAATTTGTGAGTTTAAAACATGCATTGTTAGAATGATTGTGTCGTTCCGGCACGATGGCGTGTAGAAATAGATTAGAGGTGTGTGTTGAATTTGCACTGTCATGCCCCTTCCAAGTTAGCCCTCTTACCTCTACCATCGTAGACTTCATCGTCACTTACTATCAGGTGAGATCACAGTCAAGAACTATCTTGTCATCGAATAAATTTATTCGGTCACTTACGTAAAAAAAAAAAAATTACACGGTCACTTACTTGAAATAATTTCTCCGGTATTTTCCTTCTCCCATGCGATTCACCAAGTTTCTGCATCAGTGCTGCTGATAACTCCGGCTGGTTGAGATAGTTGACCGCCATGTGGAAGGAGTTCATCAAGATGATGGCATGTGCTCTTAATTGGATATTACGGTCGTACTCTTCTTCCGATATATCATTCAGCATGTGAAAGTATTTTTTGGCTTCTGGAGACTCGCGGAAGAATCTGGTGGAAAGTTAGGTTTGGAAAAAATATTTTTAGATTCGGTCTTGAAAAAATCGAGCCAAGATCAAAGACATCTACCTATAGACAGGCAATTCGGAATAAGAACTGTGTCGCATTTTGGATTACGCGGGCTGAGGTAGAGAGGGGAGCCAGCATGGTGAATAAGATTGCAAATCATCACTGATCATACGCTTGAATATAGGCATTGTTGGCTTTCAATTCACAATTATTAGGTAGGTACCTAGAAAATTTTATAGCATAAATAGCGCCCGCGTCTGTACGTTGTAAATGCATGGCATACTAACAACTAATGTTCTGACATCAGTGCAACTCAGTTGAACATGGTAAGTGTTCGTAACCGCGTATCTAATGGGTACTACATTAATATCGGTGGCTAAGATAGTAAAATTATCATTTTACTGGGCAAGCTAGCAATTGCAGCATAATTAAGGAAGCACAAAATACATAATATTACGACGAGCAAACTAAATTCAAATTCAAATTCAAAATTATTTATTTCACGTAGGCCAACCTGTGGCTCTTATGGCAAGTCAGACTCTACCACCGGTTCGGAAAGCGGATTCTGCTGAGAAGAGCCGGCAAGAAACTCAGCAGTTGCTCTTTTCAAAATAATCATTTACAATATTATTATGAAGCTATTACATTTTAACATCTTTTTTTTATACTAACTTATGGACAGCTGGATGCCAAGCCGATTTAACCTATGCAACTTTTATGCAACAACTACTACACTAGCGGCACGCTATGATGGCCGGTTTGACGTTTGTCCGCTCATGAAGTTCCGTATTAATTGATAACGACTTTGAAGGAAATAATTGTATTACTTTATTGACGATAGTGATGTGCAGAGATTCATAAATTTTATCGAATGTAGTTTTAGGTTTAGGACTCAAAATTTATTTATTAAATTGATTTCTAAAATGTATACAAGTGTAGAAAAATCAGTTTGCACCATTTAAGGGGTGAATGTACTTGTGAATATGAACAATTTTCACTATGTGGACAAACCTCTGAAATCGCAAAAAAATATCAGCTGTTTCATACAAAAGGTAAAATTTTTATTTTTATATGATATATACCACAACTCGGCATTTGGTTTTCTAAATTGAAAATTTTTAAAAATGGAATCTAATACGATCGTCACATAGGATCGCTGGCTAGCACAACTACTACCTCCGGCAAACTCGCGTCAATGCTCAATGCAAAACAAAGCAGTTTCGAATTGACGTTGCTTCGAAAAGTATAAACTGTCAGTGCAATGCGATTGTGATATAGTTTTGACCTGGCTTTGGATTTCAAATATTGATACTGCATTACTGTTGACCCTTGCTCGTTAATTTGGACTCTGTTCAAGCCCTTTGTTGTGGATTTCGTCGATATGACCGAACGTACGCAGAGAACTGTTCTAAATAGTCAGACACGTGAGTTCGTAATACGCCTTCGTAACTATTTCGATCGTGAAGCTCAAAATGGAGGGCCAATTTTACCTATAACGTCAGTGGTTGAACGCGTAGCTGATGCGCTTAATATTGGACAACGAACTGTTAGACGGATAACTAAAAAAAAATATGGCGAGACTGGCACAGAAGAAAATAAACTTCACACACCAAAAAAGAGAAAACGAGCAAAACCAGTCGTAGGCATCGATAGCTTTGATGCCGATGCTATCCGAAGACATGTTTACGGCTACTATTTACAGAAGGAGTATCCAACAAGAAAAAAGTTGGTGCATTTACTGAAGGAAGCTGGATTATTCTTCGGTGGGGAAAGTTCTTTAACGAAGATTTTGAAGACCATTGGATTTCGATACAAAAAATGTAACAAACGCAAAATATTGATGGAAAGATTTGATATAGCGATGGCAAGGTATACTTTTTTACGGCAAGTGAAAGAAATCAAAAATTGGCAAAATGTTGTGTTCTTTGATGAAACATGGCTTAATGCTAACCATACTGTAGGCCGTTCTTGGAACGATGACACAGCAGCATCTACTTCCAAAGTTCCTGTAGGAAAAGGATCGCGACTTATAATTTGTCACGCCGGAACCATCAACGGGTTTGTCGAAGGTTCTCTCATGGCTTTTGCGTCAAAAACCACTGGAGACTATCATGAAGACATGAATGGAGAAAAGTTTACTGAATGGTTTACCTCAATGTTGTGTAGCCTCCCTGAACCATCTATTATAATTATGGACAACGCCCCATACCACTCGATGCAAATTGACAAGCCACCTGCCCAATCCCAAAAGAAAGCTGATATCGTCGCATGGCTTCGTAAAAATGGCGTAGATGCAAACATGAATATGTTAAAAGCGGAATTAGTACGTCTTTTAAAAGAAAACAAACCAACCAAGATCCGATACGTCATTGACGAAATAGCATTAGAACATGGGCACAGAGTTATACGGTTACCGCCTTACCATTGTGAGTATAATGCGATTGAGTTGGTGTGGGCTCAAATTAAGGGATATGCTGCAAGACACAATACAGAACCCCCATTTACCACAAAAAAAATGCTAAAATTATTAGAAGAAGCTTGTGAACATGTGACTAAAGGAGACTGGGAAAAGGTTGTGAATAGAACTGTTAAATTAATAAGGGAAGATTATGAAAGAGATGTGAAAATAGATAATATTATAGAAAACGAACATATAATTATTAATGTAGGTGATGATAGCAGTGACGACAGTGAAAATAGTAGTATGGACGAATCTGATTAATTATGGCCTTTTGTGGCACCTTTTTTGGTATCTTTTGTATTCATATGTTTCTTGTGTGCATATAAAGTATGTATATTCATTTTCATTCAAATATTCAGTTCGTTCAAATAAATTAAATAAACATATACATTTTTGTTTTATTAAACCTATTTAATCAGGTACAAAAACAAAACTTAATTGTTTTTTGTTCGAGAATAAATTGACATTCCACATCACTATTGTAATGTGTCAAACCGGCCATCATAGCGTGCCGCTAGTGTAAAGCAAACATCAAATAGCTGACATAATTTTTGTAGATTGTACAGGACCTGCCCGCTGCTTCGTGTGTATGGATTTAGTTTTTATCATAAGGTAATCGTATTTTTAAAACACTTTTAATGGTAATTTAGACACCAACCTAATTAATGAAACCTAAGGTTGAAAAATCGGTCAAAAAAACGCAATATCTGTGTAAACGTCACAAAACGTTTGCTAATGGACCGGCGCCGCGGCGGTGCAGTGTTTATTGACGGTCTGAACTTTGCCATAGGTAGAATTTATATTATTAGGTATTTTAACTTGCTTTATGTTGATCTATTAGATCTCGTAAACCTCGGAAGTATTTAATCGTTATATATTGATGTAAAGCTGATGTAAAGCCTCAATAGCCCAACGAGTAAAGGTCAGAAAATCTGAAAGGTCTACGACTCAATCCCGATTCAATCTCATACCAACAAAGGTTAAGTATAGTCGAGTTTAGCTTGGCTAATAATTTCTGCTAAAAACATGTTTATGGTATGAATATGTCTTTTGAGATTTATAACTTTTTGTACAACCAGTTTTAGTCAGTTTGCATTCCAATGGAGTCTTTCCTCTTTGTGACTTCTATAAATCAAAACGGATTGGATTCTGTCCAAAAAAATATTTCGGATCGGCAATCGTTGCCTAACCTTTGCAGGGAGTGTTTGTTTTGGCATTTAATATAAAAAGTTCAACGTCTTCTGATTGTGTTTAAAAAATGTTTTTTTTTGTACACTAATGAGCCCTAATTGATGAACTGCCAAATTGAAATAAAAACAGACTTTCTGATAATATAATAAGTATATAAGTAGATAGAATAGATCTCAAGAGATAGTCTGAATGGTTTTAATGGCATGAATTCGAGCCTTATGAACAATATGGTGAATAAAAAATAATAAATATTCTTTTCAAGAAACCGACTTCAAACGTCACTACAAAGTACAAAGTATGATGGTTTTTCAAAAAGCGCGTGATCATTTTCGATAAAGTTTATACGTGACCAGTTGACCACCTCTGAAGTAGGTAGGTATGACCTACCAAACAAAAAAGAATAATCAAAATCAAATCACAATTGGCGGAATACAAACATACAAAAAGAAACATACAGTCGAGTTGAGAACTTCCTCCTTTTTGAAGTCGGTTAAAAATGTGTAACGTTCTAGACTGACCTGTCACTTGAAACATGCTACAACAAAGGTAATAAGAACGGAGAGTTTGCGAAATAGACTCACGAACCCAACACCCTAGGTACATACTATATAACTAAGTAGTGGTTCGCCCCGAACTGAGACCTCGTGGTATCCCATAATTCCCATAAGGTAGTTTTAACTATATTATATTGTAATTAAAACGCGCCGAATCTGATGACGTCAATTGTCATCTGCTTTCGTGGATGGGATGCATATTTACAATATTAAAGACAGCGCCATCTAGTAACAGTATAGTGAAGTTTTGTTAAAAACATTGATGCCCATTAAAACTCAAATAATTTCGTTTCTTTATAATATTTATCTAATCTTAGTATTTGTTGTTCAAGTACAGAATATAACTCAAATTATGTGTAAGTTTCAAGTTTTAAAACAAAGTTGTTTTAGAAATCTAGCCTCGAATACAATCTCCACTTTGAAAGCCCCCCATTTCGTATGGGAGCCCCCCTGAAATAAAGATTTTTATAACTTTTTAAGCCATTTTCGGCTGGAAGCCATCGGTTTACATATCATATCTAAAGTTGAAGTAATTACGTTCAGTAATTCAGAAGTTATAAGGCTGTGACAGACGGACGGACGGACAAGTACAAATCGCTCTAGTAAACTCAGAGACCTTCGCTTCGCTCGGTCGATTATAGATATTATAGTCTTTAACACGTCTGTAAGCAAATGTGTACTACATTTTATTGTACCCGAGAGCAATGTGAGCAATAAAAAGTAATTGAATCAGTGCAGTATGTATTGTGTGTCAATTGTCGTGATTGATTTAGTATTTAGTCGTGAATTGGACGCAATAAAAATTTTAATAGGAACGAAGTCCACTGCGAAAAGGTCATAAGGTAGCTTTGTTTGTTTTTTTTATTTACATCTTTATTATCCCGCCAATAGCTGCACATATGCAGTTTGTTGGCGAATTCGCGCTCTTAAAAATTTATAGATGTGCATTCTTAATTCAAAAATAATTAAATTATCATACTTAAAAACTACAACTATTATTTACTAGCTGATACTCGCGACTTCGTCCGCGTGGATTTAGTTTTTAAAATCCCTCATGAACCTCGTAACATTACGTCCATACGATGTATTACATCCATACCTACTATGTAGTATGTAGGTATAATGATCGTTTGGCAAAATCTGACGACTTTGGAGTAGTTTGACTTTGACAAAATAGGGCTATCCACGCTGGCTATATTCGATAAAGTACATTTGCCAGCTTAAGATGAGCCGTACATTCAAAGTATCCTGTAGATTCCGGGGTTCAAGTTATTTGGACCTTATACTGAAGATTGTGATGTCTATAATTTCTGAACGACTAAATTGACGACCTTGAAATAATTATAGGACAATCTCTAAAGTACCCGCTTTCTAACAAAAAAAGAATGAATGAAATCGGAATATGCCTTAATGAATTACAGCTAAATACATATTTTGACTTTCATCCCCTCTCCCAAGGGAACCGTGCTGAATTTCGGGAAAAAAGTATCCTATATTATACCTCGTCGTATGAACTTAAATCGTGCCAAGTTTCATTTAAATCCGTCCAGTAGTTTCGGCGTGATGCGCGGCCAAGATACAGACAGACAGACAAAAAATTAAAAAAAAATTGTTTTGGCTTCAGTAGCGATTATAGAGTGCCCTCAAACAAAAATTTTCAAAATATCTTCAATGTACAGAATTGGACCTGTTACAGTTTTATTATATTATAGATAGATAGTCAGTTTGTAAAAATCAGTCAGTTTTATTCTTCCTTAATAGTCAAGTATTACATATTATGAATGTGAAGTTCAAAATAGCATTGCGGTCAGAAATGCAATTTTAAAAACTTGTAATTTCTATAAATGCAACCAAAAATTATATAAAATTAAATCTTAAACAATATAATAGTCGATGAAAATCTACATGGATAAAAGATTTAAAACAAACAAAGCAATTTATAAATTGAGTTATGGCTCTCTACAAATCTACAATATTATGTTTACCGATAACGAGATGTAGGTAGGCCTACCTACATCTCGTTATCGGTCTCATACAAATTTTTTGAAATACCTTGGAGCCATTTACAACGTAGTAGGTATTACTTTGCTTTTATCATCATCATTAGCAACCCATCAACGGCTCACTACTGAGCGCAGGTCTCCTCTCAGAGAAGGTTTATAGGCCACAGTCCACCACGCTGGCCCAATGCGAATTGGCGAACTTCACACACCTTCAAGAACATTATGAAGAACTCTCAGGTGTGCAGGTTTCCTCACGATGTTTTCCTTCACCGTTGAAGCAAGTGATATTTAATTGCTTAAACGCACTTGACTTCGAGAAGTCAGAGGTACCCGGGTACGGGTAGAGGTTCGATCCCGGGATCGAACCTGCGACCCCCCGAATAGGAGACCACAGTCCTAACCACGAGGCTATCACTGCTTCTGGAGACTCTTGCTTTTATACTCTGGTACAATTTATCGAGGTGGGCCCTGGCCTCAAGTTTGTTTTGGTAACTATTGCTAGGAAAGCTGATTCAATATTTGGTGGGTGTAGGGCCCTCCTTTGATGAGAATGGTGACGGTCTGGCCGCATGCGGTTGGTTAAATAACTACTTATCACCGCTCGAAAAGATGAGTTATGGTTACAAAAAATGAACAAATAACTAGGAAGGCTGATACTAGTATGGCCTTATCCCTTATGATATGAGAAATATCTACCTGTGTGACCTGTATAGAAATAGATGCTATTTAACGGTTATTCCATGAGATATAACATGTTATAGCCACTAGTAAAGATTTGCCTACCTTTTTTATGTGAGCAATTTCGCAGTGGTTTTGTAGTATATTATTTTACGCATCGAAAAGAAAAATTCCTGTTCGATGTAAAGCTCAAGTATCAAAAGTACAGCTCTCTAATTGTAATTGTCAATAACACTTGCGATTAAAAATGTCATCACACTGTGTGGACATAAGAACAAGATAGAAATTTGCCGCACGCTCTCTAACATGGCCATCATAATCATCATCTCAGCCCATCGCCAGACAGACTTCCCATACCTGGACATCATGGATATTGGACAACTATCAGGCATGCAGGGTATCCTCACCATGTTTTCATTCACCGTTAAAGCACATGAGTAAAAATCCCTATAGAGGGGAAACTTCCTAACAACGTTGAAAATGTATATCTATTCTGCTAGGGTTGTCACCTGATGCATGTTTAACCTGAACCTGAATTTAAAGAAAAAATACCCTTGAGAAATTATGTATAATTTCAGTTATATCCTGAATTTGAACAACTAATACTAAAATTAGATAAATATTATAAAGAGAGGACATTAATGTTAATAGTTTTGCGTCAACTATTATACAAGTAGATACTAATTATGTTATTCAATTATGAAACATCAATAAAACCTTATTTTCTTTGGATCTTTTCATGCATACTGTGCAAGTGTTCGGGATTTTTGTAGAAACCGAATAATAACCTATTTACACAAATAAATCTAAACTGTCTTATTTCTAAATACAAAATCAGTAAACTTGTTCAAGCACGAAATTGTTCGTCTATTTATTTTCATTATGCGCACAACCGTCAGCCCTTACGTTAGGACTCGGGCTGAGCCGTCGCTGACCCGGAAGGCGGCGAGTCGGTGAATGTGTCGATGAGAGCTCTTATGCGCTATGTATGGGTGAGCCCGCCGCGAGCCGTTTGTATGTAACTTCCTCTCTGTACGGATTATTTACTCGTGTTGTTAAAGCAAGCGATATTTAAATAACGATAAGTGTTTTCTGCAATTTGTTTACCTCTTAAGAGAGATAAGGAAAAATAATATTGTAGTAGGTATTACCTTTTTAATAGTTCTGTGCCAAAAGCAACATGGTTAGCGTATACTTGAGCCCAGGATCTTTGCACGGCTATGACCTCTCGCCTGGTCAGTCCTGACACCAGGCTCACCGCGTTCGGATCGCCGCCATACATCATCTGGCTCATCTGACCACCCATTTCAAGCTGGAAGCATTTGAAACAGTTCATTTTTTCGGTAGAAAAAGCGCCGCTTTAGTCCCTCCGCCGCCTTGGTAGTCCCTCCACTAGGTGGACGGACGATTCCAGGCGAGTCGCTAGAAGCCGCTGGATGTAGACGGCACAAGATCATATTCTGTGGCGATTATTTCCTGAGACGTAATAAAAACGTTTGTCTATTGAGATGATGATGATGATGGCGATGATGATGATGGTTAATACTATAAAGATGTAAGATGATGTATAAGATGCAACTTAATTTGTGTACCTACAATTTAAACGTGGTTTTGTAAATTGTGTATGAGTAAAATAAGATTAAACAAAAGAATGGAGACCCTTTTTGTGCTAAGTTATACTCATTCTTTTTAATATAATAGCGTAGTGTCGTAGTGTAAACTGTCCATAATGAATAATAATAGCTATTTATTTTACAAGATAGCAAAGTTTTTTTGTTGAGAGTTGCCTAGTTTGAATCCCGAGCGAGCGAAGGATTCTTATTTAGACTCGTGAGTGTAGTGAGGGATTCAAAGGCACAAGAAACAAAAATCTTTGCTATCGTGTGATAGGTATAATTATACAACTTTTCACCTCAATAGCGAAAAAATAGAAGATGTAGGAAAAATATTAATTTATTGAAACACTAAGGAATTTTTACATTCATGTATATTAAGTATTTAAATAGGATAAAACCACAGTTTCTGAGCAGGTCTTCATACCTTTAGCAAGTCTCCAATCGTTAAATAATTCATTGGCTTTCAAATATTTTCACGAAAGAAGGTGAAAAATACTTTTTCACTTCACTAGCTCAAAAACGGCGCCAGTCATTCAAAACCAGTGAGCAAGTCGTTTTTGCTCACTCAGTGAGAAAAAGTGTTTTGAATTTAGAACACTTTGGATTGTCATTTCTTCAATCAATTGTATCAAGCAAAGTTCGGAAATTATATATAAAATATTGTATACCTAAGTACATTTTACTTCATCAAAATTTTCTATTTCATTATTTTAAACTATTGAGTTTTTGTCAAAATGTGTTTTAGAATTTATAAATCTGTAAAACAACATGAAACGTAAAAGATTTAAGAAGAATTAAAATTAATTCATTACTTATTTTTTTTATGAATGACGATTCCGAACGCTGCCAAAAAGGAATAAAACATGGCGGGAAAACAAAAGAAAAATTGTCGATTATCATAATAATTACGTACCTACTTTTAAGATAATTGTTATAAAAGTTTTAAAAGTAGCAAAATGAGTGATTCTAGGGATAATTCAACACCTAACGCTGTGTGTCTAACGCTGAATTAAAGTTTCTTCCGGAAAAGTTGCGTGAAAATATTTGAAAGCCTATGAATTATTTAAAGATTGGAGACTTGCTAAAAGGTGTGAAGACCTGCTCAGAAACTGTGGTTTTATCCTATTTAAATACGTAATATACGTGAATGTAAAAATTCCTTAATAAATAAATATTTTTCTTACATCTTCTATTTTTTCGCTATTGAGGTGAAAAGTTGTATATATCACACGATAGCAAAGTTTTTGTTTCTTGTGCCTTTGAATCCCTCACTACACTCAGGATTCTAAATTAGAACCCTTCGCTCGCTCGGGATTCAAACTGTCTAGTTTGCACAAAAACTCGCAACAAAATAAAACTTTGCTATCTTGTTGAATAAATAACTATTATTTATTGAGTTTTACGACTCACTTAAATATAAATGACCTAAGTTTCAATTAGAAACAGTTATGTCACCCACACGTCGTTATTGCGCGAGACGTTGTAGTAAACTATTTGGTGCTGATATATAAAACAGCAATTTATTCAGAGAACTTCTGTTAATCGAAGTACTGACATTATGACCTTAATATCGAAACAGTTAATGATTAAGACTTTGTACTAGATTTTAAGACGATTGTCTTTGATATTATTGACCACTTGTAAATGTAGGCATACCCAGTTCGAAAATAATTAGGAATATAATGCATAAGTACGTTTGATGTTAGTACCTACTAGGTGCCTTTTTTGACCGAGCGAAGCGAGGTCTCTGAGTCTACTAGGTGAATTTGCTCTTGTCCGTCCGTCCGTCCGTCCGTCCGTCAGAGCCTTATAACTTTTGAATTACTGAACGTAATTACTTCAAATTTAGATATAATAAGTAAACTGATGGCCTTCAGCCGAATATTGCATAAAAAATTATAAAAACCTTTATTTCAGGGGGGCTCTCATAGAAGTGAATGCGAAGTAAAAAAAATTTTATCGCGTTATATAAAATTGTAACATATCATGTTAAAGATAATTTCGAACCGAGTACAAAAATATACTTTTTTTAATTTTTCCCCTAAAAATTGACGAAATGGGGGGCTTTCAAAGTGGAGATTTAATACGCTCTCTTGAAGACGCTCTCTAGGAGAATAGACTATGTATTTTCAAGCTGATTTTAGTTGTTTGTTTCACTTGTATCCTGTACTTGAACAACAAATACTAAAATTATATGAATATTATAAAGAAATGAGATTATTTAATTTTTAATGGGCATCAGTAATTCATATAGCATCAACATAGCTTCACAATAATGCTAATAGATGGCGGAGTCATTAACTATTCCATGGAACTAGGGAGTTACGACTATCCCAAAAACAGTTTTGCGTCGAACATTATTATTTAGTTACATAAAATAATAACTTATTATTCAATTAAAATTATTGTTTAGTTAAATAACAAACTTCAATAAACTATTAATTACTGCATTTTGTATATTTTCTATTCGCGTCGATACATAAAGATTTGTACAGATGCCCGTAACCCGTTTTCACTCGTTAGTACTTATTAATTCCATGTTTTCGTTAACGTTGCCTAACCTTACGGGCTATGTATAAGTTAGGTGATGATTTCTGTCAACTTCTTTATCACGATCCTGTACGGGACACCTAAAAGGACATTGGGACGGATGTTAGGACTTAGGATTGTATTTAGGAGCTACCTACGTAAAGAGACTCCTACTTAGGGGATGATATAGGTATGTTTGGTGAAAACGGGCATAATAATAATGTCAGGTTTGGTCGTCATGTATCGATTGAATGAATAATCATGGGATACCGTTACCGCGAGGTCTCAGTTCGGGGCGAACCACTAGTTTATTTTTAGTTTTTTAACTTCCCTTTTTCACAAAAACGTTTAAGTTTCTGGAGGATGACAATTTGTTTTGTAATATGTGTAGGTACGATTCACCACAGCTTTTTACAAAACGGCATGAGCATTGATGCAGATGTGTACTGTGAAGAACTGGAGAGAATGATGGAGAAGCTTGCCATCTGCAACCAGCTTTGGTCAATCGGTCGTCCCCACTGCTCCTTCACGACAACGCGCGACCCCATACTGCGCAACAGACAGTCTCCAAGCTGTAAGAGCTGGGGTTGGAAGCTCTCCCTCATCCGCCATACTCACCAGACCTTGCACCTACCGACTATTACTTTTTCCAAAATTTAGACAACTTTTTAGTGGGTACAAAATTCAATAACCCGAGAGGCAGTACAAAATGCCTTTCAAGAGTTTGTTGCCTCCCGTCCAGCTGATTTTTACAAGAAGGGCATCAATAAACTGCCAACGCGTTGGCAAAGATGCGTCGATTGCATGGGTGATTACTTCGAATAACGGAAATAAAAAAGTTTGAAAAAATAAGTACTTATTGCATACAAAACGGCAATTTCATAGGTAAAGACCTATTATTTCCATTGTTAATACAACCACATAGTTAATACATAGGATACTAAACTTATGTATGTATTAACTTGACTATAGGAGATCGAGTTTGTACAAACACAACCTCAGGCCTTCAAATATTTGTTTAGGCACTACAATAAAGAGACAGGCATGTGCGTATGTCATTAGTCCGTTCATAGTTCATTTTGTTACTAAAATTGTTTTTGTATAAAGAAAATACTGCAAGTGGACTAAAAAAATATTTATCGAATGAATGCTTTAGCCTTCAGTAAGCACGAGTAAACTCGGATTTTTCATACAAACATGGTTTTGCTTTTATTTAGAAAATACGTGTCGACTCACATACCTATCAAATGCAAATATAAAATTGAGATTTTAAATATCGAGGTATGAATTTAAATAAACAATAAAATAAATGGAGCCAGCCGAATTTTTGACAATACTTACAGGTGATTCTTATTATGTTCATAACAAGGTCTATATCTTTTTGTTTTATTTTTCACGATAAAATTCGATATAAGTACCTACTACTCGCATACTTAATTGAGTTAGCCAATTTTATGATAGGTAAGTTACTTAATGTACTATTTGTAAAATTGGTTTAGGTTTTACGATAATAAATAATAATCGATGTATTGTAAAATTGGTTTAACTGGGTGTAGCTCAGTACATTACTATACCTACTAATCAATTAAGTACCTACAACATTTTAAGTAAGTATAAAACTATTTAATAAGAAAAAAAGTTTGAAATTAAAAAAAAATATTAAAATAAAAATAATTTACAAGTACGTTTTCAAATTATTTACTTATAGCAAAGGGGTCTGAATTTTTCCGTTACCTATTTTAATATAGAATCATATAAATTAATTAATCATTAATGCATCGTTACTAAAATGTAGAGCATTCCTCTAATTGTGTGATTGATATAGTTAATAAATAATTAAAAATCTATTAATAATTATAACAGTAGGTATGTTATAAATTGAGATGGCAAAACACGGTTATTCAGTTATTTACCAATCTATTAAACCTACTCGTAGTTACCTATTGCAAAAATTTAGATATTCTATTATTATCATTATAAATAGAGACGTACGTTTTAAGATTTAAGAGCCCGTCGAGTAAAAATTTTCTCAAAAAAATGGACCCTAAGTAGGTAGTTTGGTACTTACTCGTATCTACATTTTTGAGTTTTGACTCGGTTATAGACGTACCTAACTACACACATCAAAAGTGTCTAGGGATCAAGCATTTTTATGCGGATTTCTTGAGATTGAGATGTGGCTTTGTAATAAATTTATGATTTTATAAATTTATATGGATCCTTTTTGGTGCATTTCATAATTTGAATCAGGAACTGTCAATCAAATTCGAGTAAAAGATGAAAATCAGCTGTCAATATTTTCCCTATAAAAACATACAACGCATTGAAGACATTATTAGTGCTACTGTTTCCCTACTACTGATTAAAACCAACGTTATTATGGAGCGGCGACGTCATTTAAGCAGGGAAGAAATGCTCAGAGCCGTGGGAATGATAGAAGCTGGTTCCCGGCAACGTACTGTGGCTTTAGCTCTGAATACAAGTCAGAGTGTTATCAGTCGACTTTGGACACGTTACCGAAGCACTGGTACCGTGGCTGAGCGCCATGGAGGACGGTATCGCTGCACCACACGGAGACAAGACCGATACATTCAAATCTTAACTCGAAGAGCTCCAACAATAACCGCCATGATGTTAGCCGTGAGGCTTCATCACTCTTCAGGGAACTTAATTAGCGACCAAACAGTCAGAAACCGCTTGCATGAAGTGAACCTTCATTCCCGAAGACCGCTACGGGTACCACCTATAGCAATGCACAATCGTAGGATTCGATATCAATGGGCTCTTGAACACAGAAATTGGGCAGAAGAACAATGGCGTTTCGTGTGCTTTTCTGATGAGTCTCGTTTTGGTATGAGACCGGATACAAGACGTATACGACACTGGAGAACCCCTGGACGCCAACAGCGATTAAAATCCTGCCAGGAAGTCCATCCTTATAGTGGTGGAACCATCATGGTATGGGCGGGTATTTGGATCGGCGGAAGAACTGAGTTGATTTGGATCAGAGGCAACCTCAACGCTCAAATTTATGCTGAGACGATTGTATCAGACGTCATCGTTCCTCTACAAGTGCAAATCGGTCCCTTATTTCAGTTAATGCATGATAATGCACGACCGCACACCGCAAGAGTTGTAAGACAGACTCTCGAGGCAGCTAACATCAATGTCCTGCCCTGGCCTGCTCAGTCGCCAGACTTGAACCCGATTGAGCATGCATGGGATATGCTACAGAGAAGAGCTCTGCCGAATATGGAGGGTATCCAGTGGCAAGAAGACCTTTTTTTGTTGTTGCAACGAACATGGGCGGCCATTCCACAGCGTGATTTGGATGAACTCATTTTGAGTATGCCAAACCGATGTTCTTGTGTTGTTAGTGTTCGCGGTAGAAACACGGATTATTAATTGTTTAAGTTACCCAATAAAATTTTAAAGAAAACTGTTATTTCAGTCTTTTTTTCGAACTTTAATGTTAGTGGTTCAAATGTCAAAAATCCCTTTATTAGGAAAATGGCAAATTTCTTTATTAATGCAAAGGTGACTTGGTTTATCGTTACTGTGACAAACGAAAACACTTTATTTGATGAATCCTTAAAGAAAATTTTAATTAATATCAATCAGGAGAAAAGTTATTGCAAAAATATATGTTGATCCCTAGACACTTTTGATGTGTGTATTTTTTACAAAAATAATTTAAAAGCCTGGTATAAACATCATTACATATCAAACTTATTGGGTAGATCTAATTAACATACAAGCATAAACAACACATTTAATGCATAACATAAACTTTGTACATAGTCCATTTTTACATAAACATAATTTTACCAGATTAATATTTAAAAAAGAAACGATAATAATCAAGCAACATTGTTATTTGTCAAAAATTGTAAATAATTTTGTTTATGTAGGTAGGTACATAAATAATTATTGGCTACTAGATGAAGCCCACGACTTCGCCCGCGTGGATTCAGTTTTTAATTAATTCCCTCGGGAACTCTTTGATTTTCCGGGATAAAAAGTAGCCTATGTAATTTTCAAGGTCCTCAACTGCACTCTGCACTCAACATACCCATGCAAAAAGCAAGTCAATCCGTTGCTCTATTGCGGCGTGATTGAAGGACAAGCCAACAAACACACTTTCGCATTTATAATATTACTAGTGGACCCGCCCCGGCTTCGCACGGGTAGGCTACAAAACAAACACAATGGTATAATCATTTAGGGCCTGGAGGTTAATGATAAAGTCTATGTCTATGGCTAAAACCCTCATATAAATATGGAATGCCTGTATTCGATCGTTGTCCTTTACATGTGTGACTTTTGCTGCTACCCGTGAAGCATTATGTCCTCTATCTCCTATAATATTTATTAGATCTTCATCAAAATTAGACAAACTATGCCTGATATTATACACTTTTAAATAAAAAAAGAATTATTAAAATCGGTTCATATTTGACTGAGTTATGGAGTAAAATCAACAATAAATTTCATCCCCTATCCTGGAGTAACCTTATGTTTTATCGGGATAAAAACTATCCTATACGTTGACCCGAAGTACCAGCTACCGCTATACCAAATTTCGTTTAAATCCGTTCAGTAGTTTTCGCGTGATGCGCGAACAGACAGACAGACAGACAAAAATTAAATAAAAATCTGTTTTGGGTTCAGTATCGATAATAAAGCATCCCCCAGTTAAAATTTTCAAAATATATTAAATGTACAGAAATCTTCCAGTTACAGTTTTATTATAAGTATAGATTAAGGATGTGCGTTGTGTCGTCTGTTAAGTCAAAGTACAGAAATACTGTATGGGGTTGAGTTAGTACCTACATATTATCTATTTAATTAGCCCGAGGTATGAGTAGGGACTTACATGCCTTCATAACACAATTCCGAAAGAATTCAGACTCAGAACTCAGATTTCGCAGGATGAAAATCCGCCTTCATATCCCTCTACGCCCGCGCCGTAGAGACGAGTAGAGTCTACGCCCTACGGGATGAAAGCTAACTGTGCCTCGTCAACGACGTCGGTTAGGCGCGGACGGTTAGAACCGCGATTAAAATCAATAGGTTTTATTTTTACGAAGAAACCCTAAATATTAGGACAAAATGTTAAGCCTAAATTACTGCTTATATAATTTATTATATTTATTAATTAATTAAATTACAATCTTCCACCTTCCTATGAAATAGGTTTAGCTATAATACATTTTTTATCGTACAAATAATAATATAATTAATCAAAACACAGACACATACACTTCTTTTTTTTTATTTTCAATTTTATTTCATTGCATGGATCCGAGTATAAATGGTAGAAATTAATCAGTGGCTTAAGACTGAGTTTCCACGGCGCGGTTCGCACCCGCGCCCGCAGCGGTTGCGGTACAAAATTGTACCCGCCCGCCGCGGGCGCAAACCGCGTCGTGGAAATTGAAACTTCATTTTACATACAAAGCATTCTACGGAGGCCGTGGGCCCGCAACCGCTGCGGGCGCGGGCCTCGAACCGTGCCGTGGAAACCTAACCTAACTAGGTATACCGTCCGAGGCCCGTGGCAAATGAATCGGTTGGGGCCCTCTCCCACCCTTATAAAGAAGCTCAACCAACGTTAATTTTTTATTTTATTTTACGGGGCCCCTTCCGGCTGGGGCCCGTGGTATTTTGCCTAAATGCCACCCTGCAGTTAATTAATTAATTAATTAATAAGCCTTTTATTACTGAAAAAAAGAAGAACAGTACAAATTCCTATTCTATTCACATCGTTCCTTAAAACATACTTAAAATAAGTTTTAGAATACAATGAGATTATGTTTATATATTAAAGCTTAAATACTATTACTTAGTAATCACTAATCTTTAACCACTTGTTATACCTGATCTTTCACAGAGACTCTAAAACATACAATGTAGTTCTTACAACAAAATAAGGTAATAAAAAGAAAAACGCGTAAGTGCCAGTTAAGTCACAATTTCTTAATGCAAACGTGATAATTTCAGTAACTATTTTTCTTTCACTATATTTTATTATTGTTTTTAAATCTTTTTAAAGTATAATTCGTTTTTAATTTCTAAACAAAGTAATGAGTTCTATGTAAATGTGCTAAAACAATGATCCTTTTAACAAACGTGCAATACAATATTGTTTTATCATAATTATATTACAGCGACATAATTTGAAACAGTAAATATAGAAATAACGTGAAATAAACTGCATCTTTCTAATTTTTCATTCAATTTAATATAACATAATATTTGTATCATTGCAGTAAGGCATATTTGTTTTTGGTTTTAAGTAATAACTTTTAAAAGGTTCGTTTTTCAGCATCACAAATTATTCTATATCTTTAACCTCAATAATAATATGCATGTAAATATAAAATAATGATAATATGTTTAAATATGTTATTATGCCCTAGTTGAGTTTAAATTATTAGTTAGGTATTTCAGTTAAATAGTTAGAAATAAAAAATGATAAATGATAAATATTATGTTGATAGGCTTCTTTATTTTCAGTTCGCCAGTAAAGGCACAGGCCTCCTCCAATCGGTTTTAGTTAGGTATTCTTAAAACCTAATTCTTTCAAATCTCGTTGCCATAACCACCAACAGGAGGGTTGTGGTCTAGCACCCCCTCGGTGACCAGCCGGCTTGGGGGGCAGTTCCGCCACTGAAATTAATATTATACTTACCTACTACATGTTGCATGCACGTTTTAGGTCCTGAATGGCGACCCCGTATAGCAGTGTTAGTGGCGATCTCAAACGATTCATCTGCTGCCGCTGGATACAGGAGTAGGCGGCACAAGATCGAGTTCTGTGGCGATACTTTCAAGAGCTCTTTGTACAGCTGTGGAGGTCTATAGGTTGAGATACCTAAAGTTAAGTTTTTTTTGCGTACAGTAAGTAGGTACTTACTGTACGCAAAAAAACTTAAACGAAGAGAAAACGGCAAGAATCTTATTTTAATTAAAATAAGTAAGTCAGCCTACCGTTTTTGTATAATTCGGTCAATAAGTCAACTTTCGTTTCGTAGCAAACACGTGTTTTTGTGCGGCACACTCGGCTCGGAACGTGCTCGGTGCTATCCAGTTTGAGTTGTTCGCGGCACTAACGAGCTCGATAATGGTATATATCTGTTACGGTAAATGGAGATAAATGTGGTAATTATTAATAATATTCGGTAATTATTAATAATTACTTCATCATTTGGTAAATTTGATAAATACTATGAATTTCATCACTTTTATTGGTTATTATTACTTATTGTCAAGGTCGAGCTGAT
Source organism: Oeneis ivallda (assembly GCA_029955525.1). Taxonomy (NCBI): domain Eukaryota; kingdom Metazoa; phylum Arthropoda; class Insecta; order Lepidoptera; family Nymphalidae; genus Oeneis; species Oeneis ivallda. Next base: position 19,932,659 of record JARPMR010000013.1, on the reverse strand, counting down.
GGTCCTTGGAGTGCCTAGGTGCTGAAGTGACGACCTTGCACCAGGAAGCACAGTGTTGGCAGACCTCCCAATAATACCCTAAGCTGAAGACCAGATGTAGTAAATGATCACCAAATGTTGTTTAACAAGTATTTGCCAAAATCTTAGGTTAGGTTAGGGTTAGACATGAATATCCAGGTGCCCGGCCGGAGGCCGCTTAGGTTCTATTGGGTTAATATACCTAACTTAAGCTTCTATAATCACCGAAAAAGTGAATAATTTATTACTTTCACCATCAATAGTGGTAATTATTAATAATGATCGGTAATTATTAATAATTTTCAATTTATTACATTTACCGTAACATATCAATAGATAATAACAAGATATCATATGCTTTCATATCCGTTGAATCATGTATATGGGTGCACAGACCTTCCCATAGAGAATTGAACATCGGGCACTATATTCATATTTGAGGGTGGCTTTACCGAAGTGAATTTACTATTCCCGCTTCTTGTTGGAAAGGAACGGGAAACTGAACACGTCGAAAGGAACAGTTTTTACGAGAAACATAATGAAAGGCTATCAATACACCTACAATATACCTACTAGACAATATTGCATTGTAAAGTCGACATCTCCTAATGATACTCCGGTGTCGGGGCGAAACCTGCGTCGAGAGTAGGATATAGTTATTTGTGTTATATGGGGCCAAAGAAATTTTTTGTTCCCCGATGGCGTTATTTTGAATTCAGAGCGAAGGGAAGGATTCTATAGTAGAATCCCGAGCGCAGCGAGAGTTTATAAAGTAGAATCCTGAGCGTAGCCAGGAATTCAATATACGCCGCCCGAGAACAAAATATGTTGGCCCCGAATGAGACATACTATTTTTCATCATTACCTATGAGAAAAAGCTAGGAGTATCAACCTACTATGTATAGACATCGTATATTGAAAGTTTAAATAAAACACAAATAAATTATTATTAATTAATTAAACATTAATATTTATGTTGAATACAGTATGGGCGTATATCCGATCGACATTTTGATCACGTGACTTATCGAAGACAACAGCTTCTCAAACAACGCGGACCAATCAGAAGAGAGAAATGAAAGGTCCCATGGGGTTAAAATTAAATTTTGCTCCCGCTATCCTCTGAAGCCAATATTTGTTTTTCGAATAGGTATGGTGAAAAAGTCTTGTGTGGTGATGGCATTGCTTGCTTGGGAAATTGGCTTTCTTGCTTTGTTGGGAAGGTAAACGGTGCTTAGCTTGTAACTGCATGTTTGACCATACAGATTTTTTTCTGTTGGCGGATTATTATAGCAAAATAATTCTCACCTTTTCTTGCTGACAACGAAAGGCGTTGTGATGGAGAGAAAGACAAAGTCGAGCTTAAGGGTTAATTTTTTATCATTTCAGTACGGTACCAAAAAAAAGAATACCTATTTGTATGAGGTAGAGGCAATAACAGCAACGGCAGTAAGCACTTACTTCAGTCACACTACAGATACTTCAGGCTATACTTCAGGTCACGTTAAGAGTTTTGACTCATAGAAATAATTAATATATATATAGCTGCTTGTGCTGATTCACTCACTGACTGACTCATTGATCACCTCTCCTGTAAAATTTTGTATGAAAAACTTTTTTTTCACTAATGGTTTCGTATAGAAGACAAAAATTCATTCGGAGGAAAAATATGGAGAGAGCTGATGCTTGAGGATTTCGGAGACGGGTGAGGAGCACGGCCGGGTTTTTAAAGATAGGTGGGGGGTGCTCGAACAAATGTCATTCGAAACCTCATCCGATTGGCAGTGAGCTGAAAAAAAATCCAAAATGGCGGAAAAAAGATGGCGGCCATGCAAATTTCGTCGGTGTGTATCTCGGAGAGTATACAAGATGGAAGATTGGTTTTTTAGTGAAAGATGATCAAGACACGAAGGTCTACTTGACGAATAGAAAAAAAAATTCAAGATGGCGGAATTTTATTTTTCCATACAAAATATATGGCGAATATTGAGAAGAATAAATAGAAGTTGGGAACAATGCAAGACTTTGATAAGTTTTCTTTTCAAAATTTGTTTTATAAAAGGATTCTTATTCTGGCACATTACGAGATTTGATGATCGAGGGTTTGGAAGGTGGGTGAAGAGCACGGCCAGGGTATTGAAGATATATTAAATTTAGGTGGGGGCTGCTCAAAGAAAAAATACTCGAAACCTCATCCAATTGGCAGTGAGCTGAAAAAAAAACCAAGATGGTGGATTTAAGATGGCGGTTATACTTTCATAGGTGTCTATCTCGGAAAGTATAAAAGATGAAAGAGTGGTGTTGAGGTAAAAAATGATCAAGACCTGAAACTCTAATTGATGAACAGAAAAACCGCGGTCCACTTTAGTGGGCCGCGCACCCACGCGCCCTACTAGTCTATATCTATACTTATAATAAGACTGTAACTGGACGATTTCTGTACGTTTAATCTATTTTGAAATTTTAAGCGGGGGATGCTCTAATATCAATACTGATCCCAAAACAGATTTTTATTTATTTTTGCCTGTCTGTCTGTCCGTCCGTCTGTCTGTTTGTCTGTCTGTCTGTCTGTCTGTCTGTCCAGGCATCACGCAAAAACTACTGAACGGAATTGTATGAAATTTGGTATAGTAGTAGGTGATACTCCGGGTCAACATACAGGACAGTTTTTATCCTGATAAACAATAAGGTTCCTCCAGGATAGGGGATGAAGGTTTTTATCGGTTTTACTTCATAATTCCGTCAAATTTGAACCGATTTTAATCATTCTTTTTTGACCGAGCGAAGCGAGGTCTCTGAGTCTACTAGAACTTGCACTTGTCCGTCCGTCCGTCTGTCCGTCCGTCCGTCCGTCCGTCCGTCCGTCCGTCAGATCCTTATAACTTTTGAATTACTGAACGTAATTACTTCAAATTTAGATATAATATGTAAACTGATGGCCTTCAGCCGAATATTGCATAAAAAATCGGCCAAGTGCGAGTCGGGCCTCGCTCTTTTAGGGTTCCGTTAAAAAAATAAATAAAAATATTTCCATGTACCCATGGAAATATATTAATGTAATTTTTTTTATTTAATTTAATTTTTTTTATTTGTTGTTATAGCGGCAATAGAAATACATAATTTGTGAAAATTTCATCTGTCTATCTATTACGGTTTACGAGATACAGCCCGCTGACAGACGGACGGACGGACGGACGGACGGACGGACGGACGGACGGACAGCGTAGGCTTAGTAATAGGGTCCCGTTGGTACTCTTTGGGTACGGAACCCTAAAAATTATAAAAACCTTTATTTCAGAGGGGCTCTCATAGAAGTGAATGCGAAGTAAAAAAATTTTTATCGCGTTACATAAAATTGTTACATATCATTTTAAAGATAATTTCAAACCGAGTATAAAAATATATTTTTTTAAATTTTTCCCTTAAAATTGACGAAATGGGGGGCTTTCAAAGTGGAGATTTAATATGCTCGCTTGAAGACGCTCTCTAGCAGAATCTGCTATGTATTTTCAAGGTGATTTTATTTTTTTATTTCACTTGTATCCTGTACTTGAACAACAAATACTAAAATTATATGAATATTATAAAGAAATGAGATTATTTAATTTTTAATGGGCATCAATAATTCATATAGCATCAACATAGCTTCACAATAATGCTAATAGATGGCGCAGTCATTAACTATTCCATGGAACTAGGAGTTATACGACTATCCCAAAAACAGTTTTGCGTCGACCATTATTATTTAGTTACATAAAATAATAACTTATTATTCAATTAAAATTATTGTTTAGTTAAATATCAAACTTCAATAAACTATTAATTACTGCATTTTATATATTTTCTATTCGCGTCGATAGATGACGATTTGTACAGATGCCCGTAACCCCTTTTTTACACGTTAGTACTTATTAATTCAATGTTTTCACTAACGTTGCCTAACCTTTACGGGCTACCTGATAAGTTAGGTGATGATTTCTGTCAACTTCTTTATGACGATCCTGTAAGGGACACCTAAAAGGACATTGGGACGGATGTTAGGACTTAGGATTGTATTTAGGAGCTACCTACGTAAAGAGACTCCTACTTAGGGGATGATTTAGGTATGTTTGGTGAAAACGGGCATAATAATAATGTCAGGTTTGGTCGTCATGTATCGACTGAATGAATAATCATGGGATACCGTTACCGCGAGGTCTCAGTTCGGGGCGAACCACTAGTTTATTTAAAAGTGTATAATATCAGGCATAGTTTGTCTAATTTTGATGAAGATCTGATAAATATTATAGAAGATAGAGGACATAATGCTTCACGCATAGCAGCAAAAGTCACTCACATAAAGGACAACGATCGAATACAGGCATTCCACATTTATATTATGAAGGTTTTAGCCATAGACATAGACTTAATCATTAACCTCCAGGCCCTAGATGATTATACCATTGTGTTTGTTTTGTAGCCTACCCGTGCGAAGCCGGGGCGGGCGTCATAAAGAAACATTGTCGACTGGCGGGTGGCGACTGGATGGCGGCGCGGTCACAAGCCAACGCTTGGGCAGATCGTGCCTCTCTATCGCTTGTTCCACGCTCTCACTTGCACGCTCAGGCTTAGGCGGAACGTGACAATTTTTCGTGAACTTACAATAGTTCCTTCATCACCCTTCTACCACCGAACCGCAAGGCATCGCTCGAATCACCGCTACGTGGTCGAAATTCCACGATCCCGCACTAAGCGCTTTGCTTCCTCGTTCCTAATACGTACCGCTAGAATTTGGAATGCCCTTCCGGCTTCCGTTTTTCCAACTGACTATAACTTGAGTACCTTTAAATCAAGAGAGAATAGGCATCTTCTAGGCAAACGCGCTCAATCTTAGGCTGCATCTTCACTTACCATCAGGTGAGATTGCAGTCAAGCGCTAGTCTATATATTTAAAAAAAAATGCTGGGCCAATATTATACACAACTATTCCAAATTTCACGTCGATAGCTTTAATCTTATATATATAAAAGAAAGTGGTGTTAGTTACACTATTTATAACTCAAGAACGGATGAACCGATTTGGCTGAAAATTGGTGGAGAGGTAGCTTAGAACCAGGAGACGGACATAGGATACTTTTTATCCCGTTCGACCGCGTTTCCGTCAAGTCACTATAAAACGTGGTATAACAAAAACGCATCTGACATGGAATAACAAAACGCAAATGACAGTGGAATAACAAAACGTAAATGACAGCTAAACGTAATTTTGTCTTTGGTTAAGTCCATGGTTAAGTATGGTAAAAAAATTGACAATTATAAAAATGATAGCTAAACGTAATTGATAATATCATCAGTAATGTTTTCTCTTTGAACCATCATTAACAATGCCGCGAGCAAGACGATCAAATGTTTCCTGCTACAAAGCTACGGATTGACGTGATTTATTGGATAGGTATAGTTCAGAACCTGCAGGGTGACAAAGATTTCCCGCGGGATGTTATGAACTAAATCCACGCAGACGAAGTCGCGGGCATCAGCTAGTAGTTACTAAAATAATCGACTGTGACAGACGGACGGACGGACGGACGGAGTAAGTCTCACCATAAAGGTTCCATTTTTACCATTTTGGTACGAAACCCTAAAATCGTAGGTGGGTGTTGTTTTTAGATAGAACATTTCGCACTGTGATAATACAATGCTAATGATCGCTGTGACAAAAAAAATAATTAGCGGTTATGTTGTAAAACGTTACCCATTTTTAGTGTAAACTAGCTGATACGGCGAACTTCGTACCGCCAACTTATCTATTATAAATTTTTTCTTGTTATTTTTTTTTAAAAAACTTTCCGTGGACCTTAAGGAACATACAAAAAATAAATTAACCGAATTGGTCCATCCGTTCTTGAGTTATGCGCTTACCAACATTCATTTTTATTAGGGTTCCGTAGTAGACAAGGAACCCTTATAGTTTCGCCATGTCCGTCCGTCTGTCCGTCTGTCCGTCCGTCCGCGGTTTAGCTCAGAGACTATTGGTACTAGAAATCTGTAATTTGACAAGGGTATAAATATCAATCACGCCGACAAAGTCGTGAAATAAAATTGTGAAAAATAATTTTTTTTAGGGTACCTCCCCTACATGTAAAGTGGGGATGAATTTTTTTTTCACGTCTATCCCATAGTGTGAGGTGTCGTTGAATAGGTATTTCAAAAATATTGTGGGTGTGGGAACATCATTTTTCAATTCAGGGATCCGTTTGTGAAATCTGATATTTTAAAGTGCTAAATTTTATTAGAGTCAAGTGTCTCCCCCCTCTGCCAGCTAAATGGTTGTATAAAGGATACAAGAAAAAATTCACAGCAGTAGTATATATAATGAATTTTAAAGGAAAACTATCACGGCTAAGTAGGGTTCATTAGTTAAGGAGTTATATCTGTTTTTTCTAAGTTAAGTATTACACGTAGTTGCATATTTTGTAGAATATTTTAGTATTTAAACCATAAACTCAAAATTTATTCAATATTCATAAATAAAACAAAAGCACTGTCCTAGGTCAGCAATAATATTTGAGACTTTCAGCTACGGAACCCTACACTGCGCGTGGCCCGACACGCACTTGGCCGTTTTTATTTATATAGATTATTGTTGACCGAGCGAAGCGAAGGTCTCCGAGTCTACTTGAGTGAATTTGCACTTGTCCGTCCGTCCGTCTGTCAGAGCCTTATAACTTCTGAATTACTGTACGTAATTTCTTGAAATTTAAACATAAAATGTAAACCGATGGCCTTCTGCCGAATATTGCTTAAAAAGTTATAAAAGTCTTTATTTCAGGGGGGCTCTCATAGAAGCGAAAAAAAAGCGACGCTATGAACAAATAAAATTTAATTAGAATGTTCCAAAAAGTTTAATATTTATAGTAGATACCTATGATGCCCGATTTCAAGACAACTAAAGGTGAAAATGACATTGGGATGTTAGGATTGTATTTAGGGGCTACCTACGTTAAGAGACTCCTACTTAGGGGATGATTTAGGTATGGTTGGTGAAAACGGGCAAAATACATAATAATGTCACTTTCGGTCGTCGTGTATCGATTGAATGAATAATAATTATTATGGGATACCGTTCGCGTTACCGCAACAGTAAAGTCAGTTCGGGGCGAACCACTAGTTAATATAGATAATAATATGGAGAGCAAGCAAAGGGTATTCTCTCTTAATTCGTGTTTTACCTAAAACTTACGAATACCTATAACTAGGTAGGTCTGTGAGATAATATAATCTCATAATATTCATAAGGTAGCCTGTAAGAATAGTATTAGTAGGTATAATAACTAACACACTCTAATTAATATAAATACCTAAGGACCGTAATATAATTTTATATTATTTTATTTTTTAATGTTAGGCCTTCTTAATTTAACTTCCTTCCCTATTCTTCAATGACTTTACCATCGTTTCGGAAAACTTATCTAACTAGGTACTTACATAGGTAACTATTATAATTTATTTAATTTTATTATTTTTGTACACCAAAAATACCTAGTATTATTTGTTCCGTCTTCGATATCCGGAATCCATGTTGAGTGTAGCGTGTCTTTTTCGTATGTTCTGACTTAGCGATACCCTCGCTTCGGGTCCCCAGCCTGTATCCGTTTCCGCTTTATGTTCAATATGGCAACGCCGCGGTATCGCGGATGGGGCCATCTTATTTTCTCATTATAGCGTCGTTTTTCGTATTGTTCGGACGTGTTTCTAAAAATTTCTTAATAATCCTAAATATAGTGATATATTATATAAATGTATATCAAGTGTTAAGATTTATATCAAGAATAAGAACCCCTCGCTTCTGCGATGGAGAATAACGACAGCAGTAGGAGACGGCTGCCATTTTGAGCTCATAGCGTTGTGTATTTTCGCCGCGTGCGCGTCTAATCTAAGATTATTTCGTTAATCCGTCTCTCTTGGCAAAAAATATTGCAATCAAAGTGTTAAAAATATATAGTATTAGTGTTAATAGTGCATATTTTCTATCACGGGGAAATTTCGGTTACGCGTAAATGAACCCCACGTGCACAGAAGAAGCTCAAGTTCGCAGAGGAAAGAAGAGGCAGGAAAATGGTTTTTCGGGCAGTTCATCAGCGAGCAGGAGCAGCGAGAAGGAATCAGAAGGTAGCGAAACTACGCATAGAGTCTGATGATATATCCAGAAGTGGTTTGTATTTTAAGCAAATCGGTAAGTTCAATTTTTATTTTTTCTGGTCAACAAGAAGCCTTCTTGATAAACAACGTGGTGAATATATTTTCTAATAAGAATTCACTTTGCAATCACCGCCTGACAATAAGGTGGAGAAGGCTCAGATAAATAAATCGAAATTATGCGTTTCATTATTTCGATTATATTAAGTCCACAGAAATAATAACGATATTTTCAGATATTTCATATAAAATCCCTCTTAGTTCACAACCCTTATTTAATAACGAGGCAATTCGACGTTACTTAAAAATAGGGGGGGGGGGCGAGCAATAATCGTGACAGCTACGAGTAAGAGGGTAAGAAATTTATTCACAATTTACCGCTAAGTTATATCTGGAGACATTCACGAAACTTCCGTGAGAATAATCTAAGCGTGGAATCTTAATTATCACGACATAACCACACAGATCGAAAATTTATAGGTTAGAGGTAGAAATACTAGAACAGAAAAAATACAGTCCAAGCTAATTTTTTTTTTCACGTTCTTTTTGGTTCCTTCCTATTCCTAAGTCGGACCAGCCAGATTGGAAGATGAATCAAACCTAAGTACCTACTGCCATAATTAACTGACCATCATTGGATTTTTATCAACAACAAAACCATTCGCGTCCACTACGGATTGGACAGTACAATTTGGATGACTTCTCTTGGCAAACAGCTCTTACCCGCTCGCCATTCAATCCTGTGTGTAGTTTCAAGTACAGGTAACATTTTGATGTTGAAACTTTTGAAACTTGAAACTGTTGAAACTCCTAGCATGAACTAGCAAATTCGACACCTGTGTTGGTTCCGACTCGACACCTATTTCTATTGTATAGATTTCTATTCTATATTATAGATTATATGGATTATGTTTCTATATTATGGATTTCTAGGAGCTGTCGGAACCAAAAGTTAGTCCCTCAGACAGGCCAAGTTCCTAATGGGGTTGACACAACTTTGCCATGCTGGCTCCGACGCAATGCCTTGAGTTTCTCGGCATATGGGACACAAAAAGCAACGCGGAGTCCTTGTCGGAGCAGCGCCCCGATTCGGAACCTTGCGATGACATATTTATCGATCGATTCGGTTTGTTATCGTATGATAAGATCTATTTTCAGTGAAATTGTCGAAATACCAACCAAAATGAACCAACGAACATTTCGTTCGACTTCTTGATTCTATCAAGCTGTTTACTGTTTTTGTATAAAAAAGTCACGAAGATAAAAATTTTTTTTTGGTATGTAAATGTTTACTATATTATAGGTAAGTATATTGACATTAAAAAACAATAAGTAAAATTTTGGTAAAGTAAACAATCTTCTTAAATGCACGTGTATCTTGTCGATCGATAACGTAGTCGATGTCGAGTCCTCTAACCGAACGTTCTGAATTGCACATTTTCGATACGAGATCGATAGGTACCTGATCGTATTGAAACGGTAGGTTGTCGAAGGGTGTATCGGGGTGCAAAAGTACTTTACACTACACAGTTGTACTTCAGCATCACTTTCAAAACGAAAGTGGGTCTCTCATTCAGTACTAATTTCTAATGAGAGACTGTAGCATTACAGGAACAGTCGAAAGGCAGTTGGTCCCTCAGACAGGCCTAGTTCCTAATGAGGAGACAATTTTGCCTAAGTATACGCTGTATGGTGTACTACATAGCCGCTAAGGAGTTAGAATTCTGGCGTCCATTGCTATATAACGATCGAGCTGCGAATGGTCAAAATATTTATGCGAGTCATCAGCTGGTAATGTCGAATCTAGCAACAAAATATCTGCTTGCATGTCCCGGCAAATCATGTTAAGTAATGCATGTCAGATTAATACTGAAATATATGATATAAAGGAGATGAGGCGATGGCATCCTTTGAGGAGCATCTAAAGGAACTCGACGCCAAACGCCATAGGTAATAAAAAGACCCAGCCAAGGACCTCCTACCTCTACACGTATAATAGGTCGGGCCAGTTACACTGTGCGCCGTGCAACAGTATTTGAAAACAAAATTTGGTTTCGCGAGCCATATTTGCTCCCATAACCGGTTCTTGCCAAGACCGCCGTAAACGGATACGTCATGGAGGACATCATCATCATACGATACAGTAAAATGCTCCACACTACGCATGGCATTACAGAATTAGTAGAAAGGCAGTTAGTCTCCCAGACAGGCCTAGTTCCTAATGGGAGACACAAGTTTGCCTCGTCTATTATTCGCCAAGGATGGTTTCAGTGTCGAACAGTGCAGCAATACAGTCGACGTCTGCTGATATCCATGCCCCAGTCCCCCTGCAATACATATTCCGAAACCACCAACGACTTAGGTCAGGTTTTGAACATGGGGAATACCAGTGTAGATCTGTTTGTTTACACACGGCTCATATTTGCTTCGAAATACGTGTCAAAGGATTCATAGAACGAGAAAGCCTTTGCTTACAATGCCTTTCTCTGTCACTGGAACTAAAACCCGGGCTGGCTGTAAGCACCACTCAACCTATGGAAGGGTCGATATGTTCAAATATTTTGAAATGCAGAAACTATATCAGATACCAGCTCTTCCAATAATACTGATGAAGACTTAGACTTAAGGTTAGCACTCACCGGAGGTCCAGAAGCATATTTTAGGAGGCATAATTGATTTGTGCCGGATAGACTTGGCTTATACAATTTATAAATCCTTATAACTATCCTCTTGAAAAAGAACTGTACATCAGTTTTTTGAAAAGTATAACTAAGTTTACACAGATTTCAAAAGTTGGAACAGCATTTCGAAGGAATGTTGAATGCACTTGAATCAAGGAACTTTATGAGCGTTTGCTTGAATAGACTATTCTTTTTTATTCCATTCTATGAAATCATATCTGTATAGTCATTGTAATTATTCTTTGAGTTTTCAGAACCTGATGAGGAAAACTTGTTTCAAAACGTACTGCCATTTACTTCTGCTTGCGTCAGATAGAGAGGCTTCATCTTGCTTTACCAAAGATTGACACGGAGCACATGATGGTTTATGGTGATCATAAATTATAATATAATAATGTTTGGTAATGCCACATTATAACGTTTGACCTTTGTTTGCAAAACCGATACTGCTCAATTTGGACAATCTAGTTGGAAAGACACATCACCCTAACAAGTATTAAAATGAGTTTAGTATACTGAATCCTTTGATTTTGTTCAATTTATAGGAAATACTTAAGATATGTAAATGATTGCGAGCGCAGCGACGAGTCCCTCGCTCGCAGCGAGGAGTCCACTGACGAAAAGCCTAGCCAATAGCCATGTTGGCCCCGTCCCTTGATGGATATAAGAAATTGGGTCTAATATCCTTTCTAGCAACTGGCAGTTGGACCCTTAAGCAGGCCCTGTCCTCTTAGGGTTTTCTCAACTTTGCTACCTTCATCACCCACCGGGGAAGGTAGCAGTGCCGAACCATTCATCGACGTCATAGCAGTTGTCTGCGTCAACATCCTCTCAAACCCATGCGTTTACCGAAAGAGGTGTGTGTCGAACTAGAATGGTGGCTAGAAAATCTGATGCAGACGACTCTAATTCAGTCGAAGGGAAATCCCATGAATTATGTTATCACGGATGCATCAGATATACATTACCAAACATTACCAGGAAAGTGATCTTCCTTGTGTCTTAACCGGTTGGGAAGCCTGTGCCCCCGTGGGCTTCACGGTCAGTGGCGAGAAATCTCACTATAGCGTTGTTTTTGGTGGTTTCATCATTACATTGGTAAGAAGATGATTCAATTCTGGCTATAGAAATATAGTCATCTAATACGTAATTATTTCTTTTTGCATGCCATAGCATTTTTGAACACATTATAGCATCAACAAAATAGTACCAGGAGAAATCAAACACATCACTCAACATGGATTCCGGATATCGAAGACGGAACAAATAATAGAGAGTTTTACCTACCAATAAAACTTACCTATTATTTTTCCTGAGATATCTGGAATCCACATAATTCCTACCTGGTACTTACGCTTATAATGAGAATAAGATGGCCCCATCCGCGATACCGCGGCGTTGCCATATTGAACACAAAGCGGAAACGGATACAGGGTGGGGACCCGAAGCGAGGGTAACGCTAAGTCAGAACATACGAAAAAGACACGCTACACTCAACATGGATTCCGGATATCTCAGGAAAAATAATAGGTAAGTTTTATTGGTAGGTAAAACTCTCTATTAAAAATAATATTATAAAGTGGACAAAGGTCAACCTTTGTCCACTTCATAATAAGCTGAAGCTTACTCAAGTAAGCTTCAGCTTATCTAAGAGATAATAGGGTACCTATTTGACTACTTTTAGAAAATCATCTTAAATTGTTAATAATGCTATGCTGAAGCTAACAAAACGTATATTTCGGCATAATTTTCAGTATTTTTCATAAAAATTGAGAAATAAATTCAAAAAAATAAATTGCCGCCGAAACGTTCCATTTGCTCTCATGACGTCACAGTTAAAATTTCAAACAATGACAATTCCACATCCCATAGGTGGTGTGGACTGTGACGTCATTCGAGATCACGGAACGTTTTCGATCACGTGACCATGGCCGGAATTATAGCAATTTTATTTAATGTTTTCTAATTAAATAATACTTTATTTTTTAGTTTTGTCGTATGGAATAATGTTTTTAGATAATAATCTTTTAGGATGACACCAAATGAAACGATATTTTTAATATAGTCAAATACCCTATTCTCTGAGATAAAAATATCTTCCAGCCAAAGATTTACAAGATGGAGCCTAAAGGCTGTGAATGCGTCGAAAATTTGTGCTGCCACATGTGGTTCACGCCCTTTTCCCGTGCTCAGTTTGAATTAGGTCATCACCAGATATGGAGCTCGCGAGCCAATATTTTGTTTTTTTAAATGGCGGTTTTTGGTAAATAAAATGTGAAAAAAACTTAACAGGACGATCTAAAATAACCAATAACATCACCTACCATCAGTAAATAACATTCAAGCACATCAGTTCCTGCAAAATAAGAAATTGAAATTTGTAGAAAATAATTAAATTAGAGTTCGCCATTTAATGTGTGTTGCCAGTTTACGAACCCAAAATTTCCCTAATAAATAATGAAACCTTAGAATGTAGATACCGATAATATTCGAAAAGCGATTGCAGATAATGTAATTTTTTAATTTTCTTTCCAAGACAGTCCTTGTTCTACGATCTCACCTGATGGTAAGTGACGATGCAGTTTAGATGGTAACGGGCTAACTTGGAAGGGGATAAGCTAGGATTTATTAAATTTTTACACGCTATCGAGCCGGAACGCTAAATAGCTTAGCGATACGTCTTTGATGGTAGAATGGTAACTAGCCACGGCCGAAGCCTCCCACCAGACCAGATCTGAGATATTTCAGAAATTATAAATTTCGAAATTGTCTCCATCGATAATCGAACTCAAGAATTCCCCTCTCATTTTTTTTTAACTTTTTCGTTTCTGATTTTCTTTTACTTATATTCATCTTAAATTTTTTTTTATTTTTTTAAACGAATATTTTACCGGGAGAGAGTTTTTATGACTTTAGCGATTTAGCGATTCACCGATCGAGTTGGAAATAGGGTTTAGGGTTACCTTGGATCAAAAATAGGAAATGGTTGCCAAAATTTTTAAAAGTCAGCGCCATATTGAAATTCTTTGTTATTGCACCGATGTCGTTCAAAATCGATATTTAGGGTTCCCTGGGGTCAAGGAAGACGAATTGGTGGCCAAAATTTTAAAAAGTCAGCGCCATATTGAAATTCTTTGTTATTGCACCGATGTCGTTCAAAATCGATATTTAGGGTTCCCTGGGGTCAAGAAAGACGAATTGGTGGCCAAAATTTTAAAAAATCAGCGCCATATTGAAATTCTTTGTTATTGCACCGATGTCGTTCAAAATCGATATTTAGGGTTCCCTGGGGTCAAGAAAGACGAATTGGTCGCCAAAATTTTAAAAAGTCAGCTCCATACTGAAAATCTTTGTTATTGCACCGATGTCGTTCAAAATCGATATTTAGGGTCCCCTAGCGTCAAATGAGAGGAAATGGTTGCCAGTATTTTTTTAAAAGTCAGCGCCATATTGAAATTCTTTGTTATTGCACCGATGTCGTTCAAAATCGATATTTAGGGTTCCCTGGGGTCAAAAAAGACGAATTGGTTGCCAAAATTTTAAAAAGTCAGCGCAATACTGATAATCTATATTTAGGGTCCCCAAGCGTCAATAACAAAAAATTTCAACATGACGCTGACTTTTCAACATTTTGGCAACTATTCCCTCTCTTTTGACGCTAGGGGACCCTAAATATCGATTTTGAACGACATCGGTGCAATAACAAAGAATTTCAATATGGCGCTGACTTTTAAAAAAATACTGGCAACCATTTCCTCTCATTTGACGCTAGGGGACCCTAAATATCGATTTTGAACGACATCGGTGCAATAACAAAGATTTTCAGTATGGAGCTGACTTTTTAAAATTTTGGAAACCATTTATCTAAAACAAAATACTAAATACTCACTATAGTTAAAGGTATTAATAAAATTATTGTTTTATGATAAAAATTAAAAAAAAAGTAGATATTAATTTTATTTTTAAAGTTTAAAAATTTTAATGACATGATTCTCCCCATTTTATTGGAATCACCTGCGTACCTGGTATCATTACGCACGCTCAGTAATCCACGCCGCGCATGCGCGGCACTCACGTCACGCACACGAGCATATTCTCATTGGCCTGTTTTTTTTCGTTCTTTAGTAGCGCGATACTCCTTCTAGACATATATGTATTCATAGCTTCCAGCTTCCTTCGAAAGTAAGGTATGATGAGGTAAGTTTATATTAGAGTTTAAATTATACCATTACTAGCTGATGCCCGCGACTTCGTCCGCGTGGATTTAGTTTTTAAAATCCCTCGGGAACTCTGATTTTCCGGGATTAAAAGTAGCCTATGTCACTCTCCAGGTTCTCAACTATACCTACCCATGCAAAAAACAACATCGGCATGATTCGCCCAGAGAATAAGATTCTTAATAATTTTTTTTTTTATTTATTCGTGTAAGTACACTTTAATAAAAATAATTAACAAGATTCGATTTTCCGATCCATTTGAATTATTTTGAACGCATTACGCAACTTTAAATAGGTAGGGTAGGGTAGACCGGGGACGATAGTAACATTTTTTAAATAACGGCTTATAGTTCAGAATCTACAAGTTTCTATCGAACTCGCACAAATAGCACACTCAGCTTTATGATCTATGCTTTCGTAGTCTGATTTTATTCATTGTTGCAGAACATTGTATACAGTCCGTACACAGATAGGTTCACAGTTATTTTACCTCTGACAACCTCCGTCAAGCCATAATATTTTGACAAAATACAATGGCTTGACGGAGGTTGTCAGAGGTAAAATAACTGTGAACGGACTGTACATCGAATTTTTGTCCAGCGATACCCACTGTTACAATTGACCTCAAGAAAGGGTGAATTGTACCACAGCTTTAGAAGTTAATTAAACTCATATGTATGATTTAATAAAAATAGTTTTATTAATTATTCCTTAAACTTAATCAGTCTGATAAGTAACATCAGTCATAGGTCTTAGAATTAACATTATAATGAAAATTATAACTTTTTAAATTTAACAACGGAGAATATAATTATTTCAGCTTGTTACAGAAGTAACATAAATTAAGAAATATAGCTAAAGAACATTCCTTTCGCATTTCTTTTTGTAACCTATTTGTATTAAAAACTAAAAAGAGATCACTTTTTCTAAAATCATATTTTGTATGGAGTTACAATTTATTGGCCCCTGGTACTATTAACCCCGTTCCACACTTATTAGTCGTAATTCTGGAAAGCTCTTTTCTGTATCTTATGTATAGCTGATTTTCTTATTTTACGTCCAGGATTGGTCGATTTACGGGGTGGAGCTTTTGGCAATGGACGAACTACTTCAGGCGAAAAATCCAAAACTTTCGATTACGAAGGTTTATCTGGGTTAAAAGGCGAATTGAGTCTTGAATATCCGGGTGTCATGGACGGTGATTCAGAAGTATCTGCTCTGAGATGCAGGGGGTTTGATGTTAGCGCAGCAGGAATCTGTGAGATATTTTCTCTGGAGGCTGATATGCCTTCTATTTCTTGGGGTATATTCTCTGAAAGGTGGCTTTCTGTGACCGTTTCTAGCACAAATTCAAGTGAGCGTGACGTTGAATCAATAAGTGCTGAGGGATTTTCTCTGAGACTCGAAATACGTATTTTTTTAGGTATAATTTCTACAAAATTGTTTTGTGTTATAGATTCTGGCACAAATGCCCATGGATCTAATAGGGATGCAGTAGGAAGTAGAGAGCTTTTCTCTGGAAACTGATACACGTCCTAGTAGATTGTGAAACTGTTAGCGGTTGTGGTGGCGGTGTAACCTCAGGTAAGTTTTACTGTTCTTGCAATGATTCTTGAGGTGCTGATGGTAATGAACATGAACCTTGGGGCTCTTGTATGTTCTTATTGGAAAAAGGTCGGTCAGTCACATATTATGATGGTCCAAAGTTACTGTCATTAAATATGTCTCGATTGTATGGGTAAATTCTGGTAACTCTAAATCCTACTTGAATATTCCGGGGAATGAAAGCTAATACAAATGTGGAAGCCACTATTGACGGTATGTTGTAAATAGACATTGTTTGACGAGGATTGGACCTCATCCATGAATCACAGGCTGTGTTTATGAATTTTTTAAATGGAACATAGACTGAACGATCGAATGGTTGTAACTTATAAGAGCAATGCGGTAGAAATGATAGGATAGGACTACAATGGCATTTTCTTTACAATAATCTAAAGCCATGATAGAAATGTGAGAGGGATGGTTATCTAAGAGAAGTAAAACTTTGTTACTACGACATACTTTTGTATGGTGTTGAAAATGCTGTTAAAATTCTAAAAATTGAGCTTCCTCCATCCATCCGGATGCATTTCTTGTCCCAACATAGCCAGGTGGTCCATCTCGGACAAAGTGACTGGTATCTCAAGCGCAGAAACACGAAAAAAGGAGGCAGTGCATTCCCTAGTGCATTTGCTGCCATAGCCACCGTCAATAATGTCCCACGCTCACCCGAAGTCAGTGACCCGACTTGACGAGTTCCTTTCCTGGTTACTATTCGGTCCGGTTTTTGGACTGTCCCCGCCCCAAATTCCCGTCTCGTCCATATTATAAATATTTTGAGGCTCAAACCTATTTCTTTCCAAAACTATTTCTAAATTGTTGAAAAATGCGTCAACATTTGTAGGTACGATTAAAACTCGTGGCTGGTGGCTTGAGCGCACCTGACTGAAAGTTCCGAGTTCCTTTTAAGAAACGCCGAAAACCAGTCAGTAACTGCCATTTTGTCACGATTCCAGGACTCAGGTCTTTTCAAATTATATTTTACAGCCAAATCGTAAGCGAGTCGTCGAACCTCTTTTGGAGTAAGACCAAAGTAAATATCAGCAGTTCTGATAAGATATTTTGTCATTAGTTGTTCTTGGTCGCTAGAAAAGACTTTTGTGGTTGGATTGTATCCCATGCATGGGTTATTATAAGGGTTTTTAATTTTTTTAGTTTTGTACCTTACCCTACTTTTGTACCAAAGATACATGGCATAGTCCAAACCACGGAATAGATGTCCAAACATACGAGTACTTGCCACTGCTCTTAAAGATCTCTCATTATTTCTTCGTATGCTTGTTCGTATAGGAGTAAGTAATAAGAGTTAGAACCGCGGTCGGTTTTTTTTGTCTTTTTCTCGGCATCTGCCATCGATGTACCTATCTGCAAGAAATTATTCCATGATTAAATGTTCATCTAAAGAATATAAAAATTATAAATAATTTATGAATATCAATATAATGACTGTTAATTGTAGCAATTATATTACCTAAAGTCTTGTTGGGAAAACATAGTGTGTACGTGGATCAAATTCATTTTAATTTTTAATTAAACAACAGATACAATTCATTTTATGAAATAAAATATTTATGTCATTTGTACCGTGGGGTCAAATGTAACGTTTCAAATGACCCCGAATGACTGAACTTCAAACTAGGTAAGTACTAAAAACAATTGTAGCGTTGATATTTAGTGTATACAATTTTAATAACGATATAGTATTACAAGTATTTTTAATGAATAATAAGCCAATATGTAAGTACATAAATCGCAAATTATTACCGTGGACACTCGTAAACAACAATAATTGTTTTATAGTTCGTCCGTCTCTCAAGTCTCACCGTATCAAGTCGCCTGACTCCTACAGCCAACCAAACAGCCGACTGGTGAGCATAGACCACGAACACTAGGATACTGGTGAGCAGGTTCAGACTTGAGACACGCTCGAGCACAGAATAGGTACATACAGCACTCACACAAGCTTATTTTTAGTTAGTTATCGAAATATCGTTGTTCGAGTATATAAGTGTTGGTTATATGTACTCAATATCTTGGTAATATTGTCCCGTGCATGAAGGTAGGAACTAGGAAATACATACCTACTATTGGTCCCGCTCCCGTGTTACCGTCCCGTGTTGAATATAGATCTACCATAAATATAGAACTTGACATTAGATCTACTGACTTTGCTTTGATCGAGATAGAGATGGCCATTGTTCTAAAATATTACAAACGAATCATTCGATTGATTTGTTCAACACTCGGACATCAGTGCAACTCAGTTGAACATGGTAAGTGTTCGTAACTGCGTATCTAGTAGGTACTACAATTTATATTGGGATCATTCAAATAAAAAGGTCACTTCCTCCCTTCGCCATTCGAGTCAAATCGAAAAGTATTAACAAATAATTTCAATAAAATGGCCAAATATATTGACTGGGCACAGATCGTTTCACCAGTTCATTCAATTAGTAAAATGTGGCTTTTAGGCGTGCCAACTGGGCACAGCTGATTGTGTCGCCACTCGCCAGTATCGCGTTGATGGGGAAGGTTCAAATAGTCCATTTTTACATTCGAATTAAAAATACATTTAAACATCACTAAGTAAATTGTCAATTTGACAAGTGACAACACAATTTGACATGTTCATTTCATGTTTCATGTTGTTATATCCATGAAGGTAGGAAATATATGGAGGTGCCCTACCTACAAAAATGGGGTGCATACCTACAGAAAAATATCTCATAAAATGGCCGCCATTAGGAAGTGTGCTTCGAAACTATCGACATCGATAAGGAGTGAAGCGATAATCAAGCATTTATGTATACGTAGTATTTATAGGTAATAATAATTACGTAACGTACGTTTGTACTCTATCAGGTACCTATTATTCGCGTGGATTTAGGTTTTTTAAAGATCTTGGAATATCCAAACAGTTTCCCTGCCGTTTTGTGAAATTGAACGAGATCACCAGGTATAAAAAAGTACTCTATGTTAGATGCAAAACTGATTTTTCAGACCACTTTAACTCATTTATAAATTATAATATGTTTCAATCGTTTGCTAATTAAAAACCACTATTTCTTTTCATGAAAAGAGCAACTTGCTGAGTTACTTGCTGGCTCATAATAGTGGTATCATCATACGCGGTGGTAGAGTCGAAACATGACGTGCCTACCATATAGGTAGGTACAAAATTTCATCGAAAACAATTAAAAATATGGGCCGTTTAAACGTAGCAGACAGGTAGACAGACACATTTCGCATTTATAATATCAGTATAGATATTACTAATATTATACTTCTTATCTTCAGATTTCCGGCTAATGAAAACTTAAAGAAAACATGGGTGGATGCTATAGGCGTGGAAAATATAAATATATTGAAACACATCCCTCTACATAAAATATGAAAATATCGTGTGATACATTTCTTTTCTGCGGTAAGAGCAAGAGGTGGATTTAATAATAATCCCTGTGCAATTCAATTACAACAAGAATGCTTACAAGAGATTACTAATTAATAAAAGCTGATATAAAAGATGGCAGAATTGAGAATTGCGTTCCTCTTAACAAATAAATATTCAATTGTTCAAGAAAAACCCACCAGTAATACAAACAATGATTTAACAGAAAAGAAAATCCTCGTACAGATTGAATCCACCTACAACCTAAATCCACCTCAAACCTAAATCCACGCGAATAATAGGTACCTGATAGAGTACAAACGTACGTTATGTAATTATTATTACCTATAAATACTACGTATACATAAATGCTTGATTATCGCTTCACTCCTTATCGATGTCGATAGTTTCGAAGCACACTCCCTAATGGCGGCCATTTTATGAGATATTTTCTGTAGGTATGCACCCTATTTTTGTAGGTAGGGCACCTCCATGTATTTCCTACCTTCATGGTTATATCGCTTTTGTTTTGTGCACGTTGTTTGTTTAATAAAAAATTAGTTTACATCTAAATTAAACTGGTGAGAATGGTGAAAATTAGTGATGATGCCGTAGAAAGTATCGGTAAAGTGTTGAACGATCCAAATAGGCCGATGAAAGAGCGTTTTCGAGCACTTTTTACACTTCGCAACCTAGGTGGTGATGCCGCTATAAAATGCATCAGCGAATGCTTTGAGGATGAATCAGTGTTGCTAAAACACGAACTGGCTTACTGTCTAGGTCAAATGCAGGATAAAAAAGCGATACCTGTGTTGATAAGTGTGTTAGAGGATAAAAATCAGGACCCGATTGTTAGGCATGAAGCTGGTGAGTACTCTATTTTACTATCTCTTCTAATAGAGAATACTTACTTAGAAATTGTGATAACGTAGATATTCATACACATGTAATCCATATCCTTCAATTTATTCTAAGAAATGCAGATTTATTAGTATATGGCAAGTGCTGTTCCTACGGACGCTTGTACCTTTGGACACAATCGATTCCGTCGAAACAAGCAACCCTAAAATTCTAGTTTGAACGAGAACTGTCAACCATAGACAAAGCTTTACGGTTGAGTTCAAAGGTACAAGAGTCCACATTTAAAAATTTTTTTTTTATTAAAAAAAGAATATCAGCCAAGTTGAAGTTGACTAATATTCTCCTCTCCCCTCCAAATATGGAAAGCTTGTGTCTGGAGTGGGTACGACAGTAGTGCAACGGGTGGGATTCAAACCTGCAACCTTTCAGTTTTCAGTCCACACCTTTAACCATTGGGCTCTTCTCTTCTCTTCTCTTCTTCCTGGGAATTGTCTCCGCAAGTAGGCGATGTTCGCCCGTTGGGCTATTGAGGCTTATATTTACAATGTAATAGCTTCTTAATAATATTGTAAAATGATTATTTTGAAAAGAGCAACTGCTGAGTTTCTTGCCGGTTCTTCTCAGCAGAATCCGCTTTCCGAACTGGTGGTAGAGTCATGACTTGTCATAAGAGCCACAGGTTGGCCTACGTGAAATAAATAATTTTGAATTTTGAATTTTTATAGGAACAGCACTTGCCCATATACTTTCACTTGTGTATGTTACTTAAACTAAACAAGGAACAACAAACCTTTGTTGTTATCTAGAATACCTAATTTAGGAACCTGAAAGATTTCCATAGAAACAAAAGGTCTATTCTTTCCATCGTGATTAGTGGTAAAGTATCCAGCCATCTGCTAATTTAGAATAGGTGAATTTGCAGCATTGTTGCAAGTGTAAACCAGGAAACTTCAAGTTCCTATTTAACTTGCTATAATGTTTTGTAAGAAAATTCTAATCAATTACCTACCTCATGTATTTCAGGTGAAGCTCTTGGTGCAATTGGCGATACAGACCTCCAGTCATTATTAGAGAAGTACCAACACGACCCAGCTGTAGAAGTCGCCGAAACATGTCAAATTGCATTGCAACGACTTAAATGGATAAAGGACGAAAGCACAAACAGTACTAATTTATCACATAGCCGCTACGCATCCATAGGTAATTTTATATTGCTTTTTTAATAAACGCATAAATCTTATTTTAGTAGTGTCTGCCAATAAATTCATGTCTTAAAATGAGTATTTGAATATTATTATTCAATTTGATGCCTTAACATACCTAGCCTAAGAATGTCACACTCTCTTTAAACATTTCTGTGGTGGTGTGTGATGCGGGTTGTTACTTTCCCTCAAATATGGTTGAGTGTAACAATGGCTGGGTCATGCATCATGCACGGGTGTAGTCGGTGGGAATGGGGCTACTTTCTATCTGCCTGTCTTAACATTTATTGAATTGTAAGTAGTATGCATTCTTGGAACTTCCCCCTCATTGTGGAAACACTGCATACATAGCATAGTAGCTACTGTATTGTAAACTTGTTTTAAAAAGAGCAACCGCTGAGTTTCTTGTTGGTTCTACTTGGCAGGAACGGCATTCCGAACCAGTGGTAGACTCATCGACGATTCAAAAGCACTTGTAAAAAAGTTTATTTGAATAAAAAATATTATTCTAAATAAATTGAAAGTTTTTGTTAAGACTTAGTTGTTGTTTTTGTTACTTGTTCATTGAACATTGTGTAATAATAATAAAGGATTACCTATTACTTAAAGTGTAAAAAGGTTGAGAATAAATTGTGTCTTCAGCCACCAGGGGCCTCACATATTGAGTCTGTATAAATAGTTACCATACAACCATAGTAATGGTAGGTTCTCTCTCAACCTCTTAACCTGAACTAAATTGATTGAGGTCTAGGTGTTGTTTTCACAACATTCTCTGTGGAAAAGGATAGCTTGACATTATGGCTGAATTGCACAAAACTGCTTAATTATGTTCAGTTAAATTTTGTAATGCTGTCCTTCTCATGTCAACTCTGAAATCATATTGTCAAAAAGTGCATACATAGCATTACAAAATATAACTAAACATGATTAAGCAGTTTGGTGCAATACCGCCTTAGCAATATCAATTTAGTTTACTTTTGAGATTTTTTAATTCATGACAAGATAGTCCTTGACTTCTATCACCTGATGGTAAGTGACAATGCAGTCTAAGATGTTAGTGTGTTTGTGTATGTGTGTGTAATAGTAAAATTAAACCCATATATCTAAATTGGTAATGGTACAATTTAAGGTTTTGACTTTCACCATAGATCCTGCACCACCAAGCAAGGAAGTTAATATTGAAGAGCTAAAAAGGACTATGATGGATGAAAAGGAATCATTATTTGAACGATACAGAGCAATGTTCAGTTTGCGCAATTTGGGAACAACGGAGAGTATTAATGCATTGGGTGAAGGTGAGTTTTCATGTAATCCTTACTAATATTATAAATGAGCAAGCGTGTCTGTTTGTTGTTTTGTCCTACAACTATGCAGCAATGAAACAATTAATCGATGTGGTTTGTTGCATGGATATAGTTGAGGACATGGAGAGTGGCATAGGCCTTTTAGGCTGGAAAAATAGAGGGTTCCCACCAGAAGTGCGATTGTCTATCTTTTGTCCATGATGAATATTTTTAACGATTGTCATATATCGTTAAAACTAAATTCCGATTGTGTAACTCTCACCATCAATTATAGCCGCGGTCGTCTAAAAACGTTTCATGAATACTGCGTTTTAATTATACATTAAGCATTACTGAAACTCAATTTTACATCTATTTTAATTACGTCACAACCGAAAATAATGTACTTTTGGGAGTGAAAATAATAGT
The DNA here is from genome assembly GCA_029955525.1 of Oeneis ivallda. NCBI lineage: Eukaryota > Metazoa > Arthropoda > Insecta > Lepidoptera > Nymphalidae > Oeneis > Oeneis ivallda. Next base: position 19,908,803 of record JARPMR010000013.1, on the reverse strand, counting down.
TTTATCATAAAAAAGATTTTCATTTTATAATACATAAATTTTATCGAAAAATAAGCAAATGCAAAACTAAAAACAAAACTCTCCAGCGCCACCTATTGTTAAATAGCTATCGATCGCTTCTGCTACTTGACAATAGATGGCAGGATGAATCCATGATTTTTTCCTATTTTTAGGCAAGTGTGTGTACTTTTTCCATAGAACTAGGAATCACGACTACGTTTTTTCGCTAAAGGTTATGTCAAGTGTCAATCAGTGTCAATGTCAGACGTCAATCATATGTCAAAATTGAAAATTCGTAAATTATTATTTTTCGTTTTCTTTCGAGACTTAATTGAAAGAAAAGTGTTTTGCTTTTGATTTTTGAATTAAATTAGAATCAAAAGGGTTGGTTAAACCCTATGAGCTAACAAGAATATGTGTCATGGGTTAAACCACTCATGAAGGTGAGTGGGTGATTTTATAATCCAACAAAATAATAATTCATATATTGAACAAAACATAGGTACCTAGTTAGTTTTAGTTAAATAAATCTGCATTTAAATGTACTATCTGTATAATCTTATTTTAAAAAGTAGGTACTGTTCCTAAGTTAGGTATTAAACTGTGTTTAAGGCGACAGTTCTTTCCTTAAATTGATGTCGCGAATTAGAGTCATCAATTTAAGGAAAGAACTGTATGCCCGCCTGTGTACAGTATGCCCCCAACGATTACCTAAGGTTTGTTGATTCCCGCGGGAACTCTGTAATTTTCCGGGATAATAAGTAGGTAGTCTAGGTGTTAATCCTGGGTACAACTCCATTCCACAGCCAAATCGGTTCACAACAAGAAGAAGAAGAAGTAGGTATTACTATGAAATATTCATCTTTCCTACAAAAATTTAAACATGAACTATTGCACACCATGAGACAAAGGATACATCACAAGATAATTTCAACTCTTTATTTCAGTGCCAAAGGCAAGGGTGGTATCACCTGCACCTGTGATGGGGGGTGGGTTGGCCAGCCAGCGTGTTGACGAGTTTTGAAGGAACACAGCTGCTGCCCTTGATAGTTTAGGAGATGGTGCCACCAAGACGGGCAGAGAATGGAGAATGTAAGTAATGATTTGTTTGTTAAGTGGAATTGAATAAATAATATAAACAGCACGCCAGTATATTAACTTTAATTGATAAATTATTTACAGTAGCAGAAGTTGGGCCGAGGCAGGGTCGAACAACAGCTGTAGGCTGAACTCAACCTTGTGCATACCAATACTAGTGCCATACCAAGCCTCGCTCAGCATCTTTCTATTTGATTGGTGTTATGCCTATATAGATAAACTTCAGAGAAGTAAAACATCTAAATACAAAACTTCATCACATCTTCATCAGCTATCTCCATTCCAAATTTCAGCCAAATCGGTTCGTTCGTTGTGGAGTGAAAAAGTAACATACATCTATCCTCAAAAACTTTCACATTCATAATATTACTAGATGAAGCCCGCGACTTCGTCCGCATGTATTAGTTTTTAATCCCAGCGGGAAACACTGCTCTTTATTGAAGAAATAAAAATCTTAAATTTCGATTATTTCAGACCAAGGCTACGCGCTACGCGTAGGATAGCTGCTTGAACGTCTAGTGGTGGAAATCGCAGAACAAGTGTTGGAGCTGTCTATAAGAATGCATCTAATTTTGCATATAATTAAAGTTTTACCCGTGTTAGTTTACTTTGAGTGGGCATATCCGGATAAAAGTAACAGCTACCTATGTACCTATCAAGTTTCATTGCAAACATTTAATTAGTATTTATTTGAATAAGAATTACTGTGATACTAATGTAACCCACTTTTAATTTTACCGGCAATCTAAGTTTTAAGCTATTGCATAGCTTTTATCGCGGGCTTTGAGCGTGGCGACCGAATCAATAAACGTAACGAAAATAAACCTAACACCGTCGTTTCAGTTCGGCAGACTTCAGCACCGTGTTTGTGTGTGTGCGACTAGAAAATGCTATGCAATAGCTTTACCGCGGCAGTCCCCGAGTGCCACACGTATTTTTTTTGAACACAAAAGCTATAGCTAAAGGTATATTCCCTTGCAGACTTTTTTGTAGGTAATAAGAAGTAAGTACTTTAATCATGTAGTATACATAAAAGTGTATCCATCATCAATAGTTTCCTTACAAAATTTTGCTACTTTTTTTTTATTATAGCAGTTACTTCCTGTACATAGTTCGAAGAGCTGATGGTCGTTGGGGTCCCAAGGTGCTGGAGTGGTGACCCCGCACCTGGCAACGCAGTGTTGGCAGACCCCCATTAGGTGGACCGACGACATGCAGGAGACCTTTGTCCAGCAGTGGACGTCTTCTTCTTCTTTATCAACCGATAGACGTCCACAGGCCTCGGTCTTGCGCCGCCTGAATCCAGCGGCTCCCTGCGACTCGTTTGATGTCGTCGTCGTCGATCATCAGCTCTTCGAACTATGTGCCCGCCCATTTCCACTTCAGTTTCGCGACTCGCTGAGGTATGTTGGTGACTTTGGTTCTCCTACGGATCTCCTAATTTCTGAGGAGATTATCTTTGATTGCCATTGATTGTCCACTAGGAACCACCAAGGAAGTAAAAGACATTTAAGACTGCAGCTGTGCTCAATTTAATTAATTTAGTAAGTAAATAAATGTTTGTTTATCATAGTCTTATAAAGGCTATTTGAAGATGTGATAAACAAGACGAATTATTTAGTACTAGTACTACTGATGCCCGCGACTTCGTCTGCCTGGATTAAGGTTTATAATTCCCGCGGGAACGCTGTAATTTTCTGTGATAAAAAGTAGCATACGTGTTAGTCCTGGGTATGAGCTATCTCCATTCCAAATCTCAGCCAAATCGGTTCATTCATTGTAGCGTGAAAGAGTAAAAAACATCCATACATCCTGACACACTTTCACATTTATAATATTAGTAGGAAAATAATATTAGTAGGATGATGGTAAGTAAATACATGTCCCTAATATAGTGTAGTGCTCAGCGAGTCGCAAAACTGAAGTGGGCGGGGCAGATTGTTCGAAGAGCTGATGGTCGCTGGGGTCCCAAGGTGCTGGAATGGAGACCCCGCACCGGGAAGCGCAGTGTTGGCAGACTCCCTACTAGGTGGACAGACGACATCAAACGAGTTGCATGGAGCCACTGGATTCAGGCGGCGCAAGACCGAAGCCTGTGGAAGTCCATGGAGGAGACCTTTGTCCAGCTGTGGACGTCTATAGGTTGATTAAAAAGAATATAGTGTTGAGATTCATTAAAGATAAAATTTGCTTTGCTGTTCTAATAATACAAAGAAAACTGTGAATAATAAATTATTATAAATAAATTTAGTACTAGCTGATGCCCGCGACTTCGTCTGCGTGGATTTAGTTTTTAAAATCCCTCGGGAAATTCTTGATTTTCCGGGATAAAAAGTAGCATATGTCACTCTCCAGGCTTTCAACTACACCCATGCAAAAAATCACGTCGATCCGTAGCCCTGTTGCAGCGTGATTGAAGGACAAACAAACACACTTTCGCATTTATAATATTAGTAAGGATGTTAGTAAGTAATAATAATAATATAACAATATAAGCCTTTATTACTGAATAGTTTACATCTTCTTTTTACAAATCATTGTATAATTTTATTGTATTTAAATTAAATTAAGTTTGACAATAGTAAATGTGTTTTATTTATTCAGTATGTATATTGCAGTTCTATATTGTTTTGGCATAGTAATATAAACCTGAAGAAACTTAAAGTATGCCAAAACAATATCGAAAGAAGTATGTTAGTAAATGTTCCTATAATTAGTAAAATAAGGCTGCACACATTTTTAATTATTTGGAGGAATAAAAAAGATAAATGCATATCCATAAAGGTTTTTATTTCATATAAATTCCCTATGGTTTGCTTATTTACCTACACTCTAATTTTATTATATGTGTAACTAGCTATTATTAATAATATATTTATTTACTTCTACCGATTATAACGAAAATTGATACCAGGGTTCCAAACGCGCCCTGGGCCGAGAAGAGCCCACTTCAAAATCAGCTGGGGTAATTTTCCATTACCACCAATTCACAAATCATGTAAAACTAATTAGAAGTTACAGTCTTAACATGTGTTTAATTATAATTAGGTATGCTTTTGTGGAACTTCCTCTCATTGTGGAAACACTGCATACATAGCATAATATCTATTATATTGTAAACTTGTTTTGAAAAGAGCAACTGCCAAGTTTCTTGATGGTTCTTCTCGGCAGGAAAGGCATTCCAAACCAGTGATATTGATGATTCAAAAGCAAAAGATTTTAGACTTATTTAGTGGCTTAGTGACAATTATAATGTATTATACAAGTACATACCACAGTCCCATCGTGACCACGGTCCATACAACTGGATCGAAATATCGACATTATATAAAACAATTATACATTATAAAACAAAGATCGTGGTACATTATAATGATTCAAAAGCACTTGTAAAAAAGTTTATTTGAATAAAAACATTTCTATTCTTCTCTAGTGCCGCTAGAACCATTCATTCCCAAGCTTTCTTGTTCTTTAAATAAGTTAATTATTTACAAAAACTTTGGACTTGTTGAGAGACATCTCCAATATGCCTTCTGGGAGTTTATCATACAAACGGACACAGCTATCAACGAACAAATTGCTAATTTGAGTCTAGGAGCCGGATTACAACAGGCACCAGGGAAGTCAAAGCTGTCCATGAATCTGTAAAAAATATTTATCATATTAATATTATAAGCCTTGTAAGTGATAGCCTAGTGGTTAGTACTGTGGTCTCCTATCCGGGGAGTCACAGGTTCGATCTAATTCTGGGCACGCACATCTGACTTAAGAAATTAAACATCACAAGCTTCAACGGTGAAGGAAAACATCTTGAGGAAACCTGCACACCTCTTCTTCTTCATAATGTTCTCAAAAGGTTTGTAAGGTTTGTAAGTGAGATATAATTTAATAAGGGAATTGAGTTTTCTTTCATTCAAATTATTTAAGTACATTGTATTACCTATACCAATTATTTTTGTTATTTAAATATATTAAGTTTTAGACATTACTAAATGCACTGTTTTATTTATTTATTTAGACATATAGGCATTCTCCAGGGTACTTTAAGTTTATCCAATGGGTACAAAAAATTAAGAGATTAAAGTAGGTAGTGTAAGTAACCTTTAGGTTAAAGTATAGTACTAGTTATGTATTAGTAAGAAAATTAGGACAGAAAATTTACCCATTTACATCATTTTCTTACCTATGAACTACCTATGATTTCTTTAGTCCTTTAGTCTGAACATAATATTTTCAAATTAAGGCTTAGCACGCTTAGTAAAACAAATAAGACTTAGTAAGAAAAGGTTAGAATTATTGTGCTTTAGGTGTTGTGTGAGTGGTGGTGGCATTGCTTGCTGGGAAACTTGGCTTTCTTGCTTGGCTGGGTTGGTGAGCGGTGCTTAGCTTGTAATTGCATGTTTGACTATACAGATTTTTTCTGTTGGCGGATTATAGCAAAACCTTTTCTAGCTAATCATGAACTTCCGCAAAGTAACGCCTGCTTAGCTATCCAAACAAGACTTACTTTTGAGTTCAGTAGGTAGATTCCTGTGGATCTCTTCCTTGGCGGCATGTATGGATTGAGTTCGTCGTTTATTATAGTTTAATTGTCGACGGGGAATTCGTCTTTGGCTTGATCGAATAAAACTTATTTTTCCACTTTCTTTCTTGTTATGAAATGAATGAATTACTTAAAGTTATTGAAATTAAATGGATGAATTAAAAACTATAGTTATCACAATAATAAAACACAACTGTTATTAAATTTATTAAAAACTAAATCACAATAATAAAACACAAATTATACACAAAATCTAGGTACTTTTAACACTAAAGAAGCCCTACTCAAAGCAATACTATTTTATTTTTATTAACTATTTTTAAATTTATCAACACCTTTATGGCACAATACAATGAATCTTGACGATTAAGGTAGCCTAGGACTCACCGCAATCATTTGACATTAGCAATGAGATGGCAATGAGCTCATAAAGTTACACAATCGCAATTATCTGTCAAATGGTTCACTCATCGTGTGCTCATCGTTAAAAATAACGATGAAATCGGGGGCTTATCGTTAAGAATCGATGAACCGCATAGACAATTCGAATTTGCTGTTTGACAGATTAAAATGTACGTTTTTGTCATCAAATGAATAAGATTTTGATGGAATAAAGTTACACAATCGCTCTTCAGATGCTTAAACCTAACTCCACATGGACAAAGTCGCAGTTAAAAGTTCTTCATCACCATTATCATCATCAGCCACCCATCTCACTACTGAGCACAGGTCTTCAGGTCACAGGTCAAAGAAAAGTCATTGGTTCATGGCCAGGATTGACCCTGCAACCCCCTAATAGGTGACTATTGTTATGAAGAAAAGTCAGAGGTGTATGGCCAGGATTGACCCTGTAATCCCCCAAATAGGTGACCACAGTCCTAACAACTAGGCTATTATATAACCACAAAAAAAGTAAGGCAATTTAAACAAAATATCGCAGCTGCATTGCCGACGCTTGATATTGCACAGGGTGGTCCGGATGAAATTTATAGTGAGTTTTTTGATCTTTTAAACTCTCAATTTAACTCTTATCTTTAAGGTAATAGACAAAAGATTATTTAAAAATTTAAAATTTAGTGATTGGGCAACTGTTGGCATCTATAAAAGTAGAAATAAGCTGTTTGACTTGTATGCAGAAAAACGATATAATTATACCCCCGCGTTTATAGAATATGTAAGGAATTACTTCAAATTGTTTAGAAACGTGTGCATACAAGCAAAGTCACTTCACATAAAACAAAAAATTGTCAATTCAGATAATAAAATAAAAGCAGTATGGGACATTATTGGTGATGAAATGGGTAAGAACAAGATGCATTATAATAAACTGGAGCTTAAACTTAATAACCTTGTAATTGACTCCGATATAGAAATTGCAAATACATTTGAGAACTTTTTCAAAAATATACCAGTAACCACGACCAGTTCTCTAAATTCCTCGCCAACAGAAGCCTGTAATCTTCTAAGAAGCAATGTCTCTGAGTGCAATAAACTATTTAGGTTTGAACACGTTACCCCATATGATATTATCAAAACATTTAAATCATTGCAAAATAAAAAAACAGGAGATCTATGGGGAATATCAGTAAAATTAATTCACAATATCATTGATATTATTGCGCCTTATCTTGCTTTAATTTTTAATAAATCTGTAGATACTGGATCTTTTCCAGACCTAATGAAATGTAGCAAATTAATACCTCTTTATAAATCGGGAAGCAAATTTGACCCGAATAACTACAGACCAATTTCAATTTTGCCAACTCTCAGCAAGATTTTCGAAAAAATAATGTTCAACCAACTGCTTCTACACTTTAACTTAAATAAACTTCTTCACCCTGAGCAGTACGGTTTTACTAAGGGTCGATCAACAACCGATGCAGCCGCAACGCTGTTACAACACATTTTCGATGCATGGAATAACTCACAGAATGCCATTGGTATTTTTTGTGATTTATCAAAAGCCTTCGACTGCGTTGATCACAAGACCCTCTTACTTAAACTGAGCCACTATGGTATTAAAGATATTGCACTTAGCCTCATTGCGTCTTATCTAAGGGATCGTGTTCAAAGAGTGTGTGTCAATGATGTAAAATCATCCGGATCAGCCTCAGTAATGGGTGTACCCCAGGGTTCTATTCTAGGTCCATTCATGTTTTTGATTTACATAAACGATTTACCATATTTTGTCCAAAATACTTGCGATATTGTACTATTTGCTGATGATACGTCTTTGATTTTCAAAGTCGATAGGAAAAAAGACAATTTTGACGATGTAAATAATGCATTATCTCAAGTTTCTGAATGGTTTACGGCAAATAATCTACTTTTAAATGCTAAAAAAACAAAGTGTGTTGAGTTTTTATTGCCTAACACCAGAACTGTCAGTAAAAATTTAAAGATAAGTAATGAATCCTTGAAAACAGAGGACTCCACAGTGTTCTTGGGATTAACCCTGGACTCAAAGCTGCAATGGGGCACCCATATAGCAGTACTTGCTGGCAAGCTCAGCTCTGCTGCTTACGCTGTTAGGAAGATTCGACAGATAACTGACATAGAAACTGCAAAAATTGTTTATTTTGCATATTTCCATAGTATTATGTCATACGGAATCTTAGTATGGGGCAAAGCGGCCGATATTGGAAAAATTTTTGTATTGCAGAAGAGGGCGATTCGCGCAATCTATAATTTAAAGCCGCGGGATTCGCTTCGAGAAAAATTTAAAGAAATAGGCATTCTTACAGTAGCTTCCCAATATATTTATAACAATATAATATTTGTCAGACAAAACATTGTGAATTACAAAAAAAAGGGTGAATTACGAGATAGGCAGGTTAGAGATCCAAATAGGCTCGTGATCCCTCGACTGCGCCTCAAGAGGGTCCGAAAGACATTTGTGGGAATGGGCGTGACGTTCTATAATAAAATTCCACAGTCGATCTTGGACTTGCCTTTACACAAGTTTAAGAAATCGATTAAAACTACGCTCATGAAAAAAGCATATTATACGATTGAAGACTATATAAATGACAAAAAAGCGTGGATGTAATTCGTTCCAGCGATTCATGAGACAGTAGGTAATGATTAACCTGTATAATTGTATATCAAAATAATTCTATTCTATTCAGAGTTTCCACTTTATTTGTGTACAAGTCATATTTTAAAATGAGTATTTGATTTGAATATTAGTTTCAATTCGATGCCTTAGGATGGGTAGCCTAAGTATCACACTCTCTTTAACATTTCTGCGGTGGTGTCGTGTGATGCGGGTTGTTGCGTTCCCTAAAATATGGTTGAGCGAAGCAATGGCTGGGTCATGCGTCATGCTCGTGAACGGGTGCCACCAGCGGCAATGGGGCTACTTTCTGTCTGCCCGTCTTGACATGTGTTGAATTATAATTAGAAATAATTACGTATGCTTTTGTGGACCTTTCCCTCATTGTGGAAACTCTGCATACATAGAATATATGTTAAGTATATTGTAAAAGTATTTTGAAAAGAGCAACTGCCGAGTTTCTTGCTGGTTCTTCTCGGCAGGAACGGCATTCCGAACCAGTGGTAGACTCATTGACGATTTAAAAGTACTTGTAAAAGTTTATTTGAATAAAAAACATTTCTATTCTATTCTATTCTATTCTATTACAGTTTATGAAAATAATTAAGTAGGTCAAAAGTTAGTAAGTATTAAATAATTACATTTATTTTGTGGGCAGCTGAATGCAAATAGAATTGAATAATTTTTTTATTCACATAAACTTACTACAATGTGCATTTGAATCCTCAACTGAATCTACCACTAGTTTGGAATGCAGTTCCAACTGAAAAGAAAAAGCAAGAAACTCATTGGTTGCTCTTTTTAAAATATTGTTATACTTACTATCTTTTACCTGTGAATTCACTCCCACTATATTCTATTGAAAGTAATTTGAAATGATTTCTATAAAAATTACAAATTTTGACTTTTTCGACTTTTCAGACAGTTCTTTTTGGGTTGCCCTATTTTTTTTTCTTTTTAAATCACTCCTGTTTATAGAGCCAAACCCAAAAAAATATTATTCAAATCGGTCAGGTTGTTTTTGACTTTTAGTCAGACTAATGAACAGCAATTGATAAATTGATTTATACACAGATTATGTTGTACATAGTTTATTTAAATCCTCCTAATATTACTTTCTAATAAGTCCTTCCGTACGTACATTTATTACATCAATTCGCACTGGGCCAGCGTGGTGGACTATGGCCTATATAGTAACCCTTATCTGAGAGAAGACCTGCACTTGGTAGTGATCCATTGATGGGTTGATGATGATGAATATTACTTCAGGGTTCAAAGCCAGCAGTGCACTCTTCCGTCATGAAGTGGCATTTATCTTTGGTCAGATGCAGGATGAGAGGTCTGTACCCTTCCTTGTAAGGACATTGGAAGATACCGAGGAGCATGAGATGGTTCGACACGAGGCGGCCGAAGCATTGGGCTCTATAGCTACTGAAGAATGCACTGAAGTGTTGAAGAGGTACTAGTTCAGTCCTTATCCTTATAAAATTATCCTTACTAATATTATAAATGTGAAAGTGTGTTTGTTTGTTGTTTGTTGATTTGTTTGTTGGTTTGTTCCTTCAATGACGCAGCAATGGAGAAACGGACTGACGTGATTTTTTGTGTGAGTATAATTGAGGACCTTTTAACTCGGAAAAACAGAATATTTCTGCGGACAACCCACTTAAGCAACATACATAATACACTTTCGGATTTATAATAATTATTAAAAAAAAAGCGTGACTCAAGCTGAACTTGACTAATGTTGTTTTTAGGGTTCCATACACAAAGGGTGCCAACGGAACCCTATTACTAAGCCTCTGCTGTCCGTCTGTCCGTCCATCCGTTCGTCCGTCTCTCAGCGGGCTGTATCTCGTAAACCGTAATAAATAGACAGATCAAAATTTCACATATTGTGTATTTCTATTGCCGCTATAACAGCAAATAATAAAAATAAAATTAAATAAAAAAATAAAGGGGGCTACATGGAAAAGGAGCCGAAATAAAATTTTATTTTTTTACCCTGGCATGTGATGTGTCATTATAGTCCATTGAAATGTTACATTTTTTAGGCCTTACCTTGCGTTTTTTAGAGGACGCAATTTTATTTTTTTGATGTGTAGGGGGGGTCAGTGTAAAGCTAAAACCAAGTTTGTGGGGTCGCCACCCTTGTCCCACGGCCGCCATCTTGAAAATAGTGGTTGAAATGGTTTTTACGATATGGTTTTACGATATATCTCTTAAGAGTCCGGCGAACATCGTTCGCAACTCCAATTCAAGGCGCGTGCAAAAATCGGCCGGTATATTTACGTTACGTTACGTCGGCCGGTATGTTACGTTCCCTCAAATATGGTTGAGCGAAGCAATGGCTGGGTCATGCGTCATGCTCGTGAACGGGTGCCACCGGCTGGAATGGGGCTACTTTATGTCTGCCCATCTTAAGATAGAAGTTAGTCTGTATGCATTTTTGGAACTTTCCTCATTGTGGAAACACTGCATATATAGCATAGTATTTACTGTATTGTAAATCTGTTTTGAAAAGAGCAACCGCCGAGTTTCTTGCTGGTTCTTCTCGGCAGGAAAGGCATTCCGAACCAGTGGTAGATTCATTGACTATTCAAAAGCACTTGTAAAAGTTTATTTGAATAAAAAATATTTCTATTCTATTCTATTCTATTCTATTGCTATCTCTATTTATCTATACACATCGGCTCCATGCTTGGTGCGACAGCAATATTTAGCGTCTGAATTTGGTCTTTTTCCGTAAATACTAAAAATGATGAATGAAAATTTGTTGTGTTTTTATTTTGTAACTTGACAATATAAGCTATGTTCCTGATCAATTATTAGCTAAGATATCGTTGGTTTTATTATGAAACAAATAAGAAGAAAACATGCCTTAAGGCATGTTTCTGTAAAACCTAACTTTTTTATTTATAGTTCTACGGCAAAAAGTTACTGGACCAAAGTTGTAGAGAATTTAATTTGCAACAAAAAATGTTAGCAAATTTTTTTATCAGATAAATAGTTTAAGAGATATATCGTAAAAACCATTTCAACCCCTATTTTCAAGATGGCGGCCGTGGTACAAGGGTGGCGACCCCACAAACTTGGTTTTAGCTTTACACTGACCCTCCCTACACATCAAAAAAATAAAATTGCGTCCTCTAAAAAACGCAACCCCAAATGTAACTTTTCAATGGACTATTAAGTGTGTGAGTGTCTAGAGCTCATTAAGTGGAGTTCAAATATATATTTTTTTATTTTTTAGCTACAAAAATGAAGAAATGAGGGGTCGTCAAAGTTGTCGGTTTTAGACCAATTTTATTAGGGGGTCTATCTCAAAAACTAAACTAGTTAGGAATTTGAAATTTTGGTATATTATGTACTATATAGTGTATTTAAAGACAACAAATACTGAAAACACCGATTTATAATGCGGTTTGTAAGTTGTGACCAAAACAAACGAGCATTTTTTCCCCATATTATGCTAATTTATCTAGTTATCTAGTTTTAAAAAAATGATTTAATCATATTATGTACGGAACCCTAAAAGAGCGAGGCTCAACTCGCACTTGGCCGATTTTTTCCCCTCTAAAATATAAGCGAAAAGCTTGTGTTAGGAGTGGGTACGACAATAGTGCAACAGGTGGGGTTCGAACCTGCGACCTATCAGTTTTCAGTCCGCACCTTTAACCATTGGGCTAATGAAGCTTTTTATTAAATAATATTAGTGGGTGCCTGCGACTTCGCGTGAATTTAGTTTTTAATTTCTTGCGACAACTCGATTTTCCGGGATAAAAAATAGCCTGTCACTCTCCAGGCCCTCAACTATATCCATGCAAAAATCACTTCGATTCATAGCTGATGCAGTATGATTGAAAGACAAACCAACAAACAAACACACTTTCGCATTTGTATTTTTATTATAGTACTAGGCTTTTGCTCGCGGCTTCCCTCACGTTAAGTTCGATTTTTCAAACCCCTATTTTACCCCCTTAGCCGATGCCTACGTTATGACGTAGGCATCGGCTATGTATGTAGGGGTGTGTAAGGAGTAGGCGGTAGGTATGTAGGTTGTACCTACATACCTACTTGTATGTAGGTACAAGTTACATACCTATAGCATAATAGCTATAGGTGTGTAACTTGTAAGCCTTTCAGTCTGATCCGTCCAGTGATTTGAGCTTTGCTTTATTGGATCAATCAATCAGTCAGTAGTCACCTTTTCCTTGTATATATTTAGCAGGAATTCTTTGTGTTAAATTTTGATATAAATATCTCAAAATATCATATTTATATTTCAGGTATTTGAATGATCCGAGACCAGTAGTGCGCGAAAGTTGCGAGGTGGCGCTAGACATGTCGGAATACGAGAACAGCCCGGAGTTCCAGTACGCCAACACGTTGCTCACCGTTCACAGTTGATTCACGATATAATATTATAGGAACTCTTTTATAAATTAATTTAACGAGAATAAACAAAAAAATAAGCACCAAATTGAAAACTTCCTCTTTTATTGTTACTTGCGACGAGACATGGTGCCAAAATTATTATTATTATGGAGCAAAAATTTTTATTCGCACAAGCATTAAAAATGCAGTTCATTTAGGTTCCCATGGAAACTCTTCGATTCCCGGGATTAAAAGTAAGTATCTAAGTTAAGTTACAAATAAAATGGGCTACGCCAGAAGACTCGCTCGGTCGTCCCTTCACATTCAGTTTCACTTACGCCACCTTTGCTTTGCTACGAAAAGGGGTTAAAATAATAAGTATTATTATGATAAAATTGGATTTGTAATTTTAAAATTACAAGTCTGGAAAAAATATACTTGTTGGCATTCCAATTGCATAATAATTTCATATTTTATCGAAGTCTTTTATTTGTGTAGTGCCTCAGCTATTTTCGTTTTCTATTTCATTTTAATATACTTTACTCGCGTCTATATGCAATAAAAAGAGTTATAAAGTTTTTATAATATTTATTTTTCTTCGTCGTTTCTTCTGAAAAATACGAAAAATACTTATGAACAAGTTACGATTATGATGCAGTTATATTTTTTGCAATTGTTCTTAACAAAATATGTTTTAGGAATATAAAGTGGAGTGAAATGGATCTGTTGAAGTACTGTGGTTATATTATGAGTATTTTTATATTTACTACTGTGGTAAGTTGATTAAATTGATTAAAGACGACGCATTGCAAAAACGGCACCGCATCGCACCGTTAGGGCGAAAACACATCCAAGCGGTGCGGCCCCGCAATGCGGAAATCGGCGGCGGGCGCCCGTAGGAGTCGTTTGGAAGCAGAACGTCGATTTCCGCGTTGCGGAACCGCACAGCTTGGATGTGTTTTCGCCCTCATCCTATTAAAAATTCCATAGATTGTGTTGCTTTTTTAACTCTCTCTCAGAGAACGCTGTAACTGTAAATCTCGGCCTTAGTACCTACTTGGTATTCTGCCGTCTTAATAGTAAACGCAGTAATCGACATTTGACGATTTTCGGTTTTTATCGAAAATCAACTTAGAAAAGCCACCTATACAGGAAAAATATGAAATTAACTGATAGTTAAATAATTAACTAATTTTATTTTGTTAAATGTAGAGAGAGATTTAAAAAGCCTTTAAACTCAGTTTTCTCGAAACTTTCATTTTTTACGCGATTACTGCGTTTACTATTACGACGGCAGTATTGTACAGATACAGCAGTGATAGCCTAGTGGTTACGGCTGTGGTCTCCTATTCGGGGGGTCGCAGGTTCGATCCCGGGTCCCGATCACCTCTGACTTCGAAGTTAAGTGCGTTTAAAAAATTATATAACATGCTTTAACGGTGAAGAAAAACATCGTGAGGAAACCTGCACACCTGAGAGTTCTCCATAATGTTCTTGAAGGTGAAGGACCACTGTTGGCGTCCTGGCGTCAGTAGGTACGCCTTTATGGGACTGTTTCGCCGCTGGTTGCTTAATTAAAAGACCTCGACATCAGCACTATCGACTTTATTGCTTGCACCAATTCAATAAATGATATGTGTCGATAATTGTCACAAATTCGAGCTGTACGTCCGTTCAAGACGTAGGTAAGCGGAAGATCACGAAGTTGTGCGAGCGCGCGGGCCGCGAGTCCGATCGGCCCCCCCGCTCCCCGCACGTTTCCTCCCGTGCGTATGGTGTTGTCCCAACAAAGGTGTCTGAAGTCCGCCAATTCGCATTGGGCCAGCGTGTTGGACTATGGCCTATAACCCTTCTCTGATAGGAGACCTCGCTCAGTAGTGAGCCGTTAATGGGTTGTTAATGATGATCATGATGAGGAATTACAACTCTTCTTCCTAGTTCCATGGACATTTGAGTGAGTTGACTATGGAACTAGGAATTGCGACTATAGTTTTCCTATTTATAGGGAGTTGACAATTGACATTGACATAAATAATTGACAAGTTTTTACTCTTTACTCCGTAAAATGTTAATTGTCAATAACGGTCAATAATTATATTTTTGATCCCCATCTTCTAAAATATGGGGTTTACACAGAAAAATACTTTGAATAATATTAATTAAAATGTAAAGTAATGTAAAGTCCTGGGTCCAAATTCGCCATTCTTCTTTAGTACTATCTAAGAACTAAGATATCTAAATATGTATCTAGTTTAAAAAAAAATGATTTGGTCATATGTACGGAGCCCTAAAAGAGTGAGGCTTTACTCTCACTTGGCCGATTTTTTAACTCTCAGAGAACGCTCTGTAAATCTAGGCCTTAGTACTTGGTGTTGTACAGATTGCGTTGTTTCTGTAGTCGTCCAACGTATTGGAGTCGGAGCAGTCGTCGTTCCTCGGGCTGTCGCGGCCGGTGCCCGTCAGCGGCAGCGTGCTGGAGCAGGTCGCGCAGCTGCGCGCGGCCGTGCGGCGCCACGCGCGCGGCGACCGGCGCGTGCGGCGCTACTTCGACGCGTACGACACGCCCTTCACGGGCCACGGCCGCCGGGCGGGCCGCGGCGACTACACCTATCACGACTATTAAAATATTTCAACAAAATATTATGTGTTCTTTCTTTCTTCTTCTCGTTCAAAATTGTTGAATATAAAAAACGAAAAACTAAAAATACAAACATGAGGGGAACATGGCTCAATGTAAAATACAGGTCGCCGATTCAGTATGCTCCATATATGTCTCCCGCGCCTTAAAAACGGTCTGCGAAACTGATATTAAGGAACACATAAATGACATGGGTGAGGAGTGTATAAGTGTTGAGCGCCTTACTAAAAACAGAGAAACTGGCTTTAACTCGTACAAGGTTAAGATACACGCGAGTAAAATTAATAAGTTTTTAGATACCGCGTTTTGGCCTGCAGGCCTGGTATACCGGCGTTATAAGGAGCGACAGACACGTATTATATAACATTTATTAATATGAATTGTACACCAACCATTATATGTTTACTTATTCATTTTGTTTTATGTTACAGTGTTATGGGTAATTTTGTTGCCCGAAATAAATGAATTATTATGTTTATATATATCTTGACTCTCACACCCGCGTACAATATAAATACATATAAAACCAAAGGGAAATATAATAAACATAAATATATACACATATAATAAACTTACACATACATTACATAGATAAATACTTGTAGCGGGCGGAGGATTACGCCCCGGCAGGGGAGACCAGACGGCCGGGGGTCAGGGCGACAGGCTGAGAAACCGACGGACTATCCTAGCCGAGTCTAGCAACACCGCTTTCTGCATCTTGGCCGCGAGCGAACTGCCACGGTACCCCAGTCGCCTCAGATGGTGAGCGAGGCTGACTGGGATCAACCCATTCGCAGAAATGACGATTGGGATGATTTCAGTGGACTCCACATGCCACATGCTGGCAACCTCGTGAGCCAGATCTAGATACTTTAGTTTTTTCTCCGTCTCCGCTCTCACGAGGTTTTCATCATGTGGGATGGTGATGTCCACTAAAAACACCCTCGACTGTGCCCGGTTCATCAGCACGATGTCAGGCTTATTCGCAAGAATAGTCCTGTCCGTGATGACGGACCGGTCCCAATAGAGCCGGACTCCGTCACTCTCGAGTACTGGCACCGGTGTGTACCTATAGTACGGCACTCTCTCATCCAGGAGACCGTACTTCAGAGCAAGCTCTTGGTGAAGGATTTTGGCCGCTTGGTTATGTCTGTGCAGATACTCAGTGTTAGCAAGAGCCGAACATCCTGAAAGCACATGCCTGAGTGACTCACCGGGATGGCGACACGCTCGACAGATGTCGTGAGTGCCATCCTTCAAGATGTACTTTCGGTAGTTCCGCGTCTTAACCACCTGATCTTGTATTGCACACACAAAACCTTCGGTTTCTCCAAAGAGGTCACCGAAGCGCAGCCATTGCACGGACGCTTTCTTATCTACGTGAGGCTCATTAAGAGCTTTAAAAAAGCGTCCATGCAACTCCCTCTCCTTCCATACGGTCTCCCGGTCAGAGGTGCTTAGTACCACCGGTTTCTGCCACTCGAGTTTGGCCAAAGATAGGGGAGTGAGTCCTTTATCACATTCTATGACGTCTCTATGCATTGGACACTCCCTCTTCGTCTCAAAGTAGGTTTTGAGGCTGGATATCTCCCGATTATGCATGGTCTTGACGCTTAATACGCCTCGACCACCACACTTTCGGGGTATATACAACCTCATAATAACAGACGATTTGGGGTGGTGCATGCGGTAGAGAGTCATAGTCGTGCGGACTTTTCTATCCAGTGCGTCTAGTTCGGTCTGAGTCCATCTGAGTACGCCAAAGGTGTACATGAGAACGGGCATGACCCAGCCGTTATATGCTCGGACCTTATTGGCGCCCGACAAATAGCTTTTACAAACTTTTGACAGGCGGCCAAAAAAGACCTCGCAAACTGACTGTTTCACGTCCGCCTCCTTTACCCCCACGGATTGAGACATACCCAGATACCGGTATGACTCAGCTTCAGAGAGGGTCCTGATGTTGGATGGCTCAAGATTGATCTCGGCCGAATGAGTAACCTGTCCCCTCTCCACATGTAAGACCGCACACTTGTCTAGTCCAAGCTCCATCCTGATGGAGTTACTGAACTCAGTGGTGATATTCAGCAACTCCCTCAGGCGGGTGGCATTGGGTGCTAGCAGCTTGAGGTCATCCATGTAGAAAAGGTGAGGCACTTTTGTCCCTCCTCTCCGAAACTGAAAGCCTGTCCCTGATCTCTCCAGCAAAGAGCTGAGAGGGTTCAGCGACAGACAAAACCATAATGGACTCAGACAATCGCCCTGGAAGATACCCCGCCGTATCTTGATCCGGTCACCCGCAGCCGCCAACCGCTCGCCATGGAGACAAAGAATCGTACTCCATTGCCCCATACACTCTCCGAGGAAGTCTCGAACTGTACTATCGACTTTGTACAGCTCAAGGACCCTCAAGAGCCATGAATGGGGCACCGAGTCGAATGCCTTCTTATAGTCAAGCCAGGCGGCAGAGAAATTCCGGCGATTGCGTTTGACCAGTTGGCCCGCGACGGAGTCGATGAGAAGGAGCTCCTTAGTACCACGACCACCGCCCCGACATCCGTTCTGAGCCTCAGACATGATGTTGTTCTCGTCTACGTGACGGGAGATCTTAAGGCTCAGAACGGATGTCAATGTCTTATAGATGGTAGTAAGACATGTGATGGGGCGGTACTTAGCTGGGTCAGCGGTATCGGTTGACTTAGGAGCTAAATGAGTGATCCCGGTGGTGAAAAGGCTCGGGAGTGCCCTTTGCTCGAGAGCATCTTGGAATTGTCGAGCCAAAGTAGCATGGCAGAGCGAAAAACCCTTCAACCAGTAGTGATGCAGCCCATCGGGTCCCGGACTTTTCCAGTTCGGGGCCCGGCACACCGCACCAGCTACATCCTCCGAAGAGATGGTGACGGGGTTCATCGGCTCTATTGAGGCACATGCTTCCTCTACCGCCGCAATCCAAGGGCCCTCCTCATGCTCCACCTCTCTTGACCATACACTTCGCCAAAAGGCGACGAGGTCAGCCGGGCTCGGCCGCTGAGAGGTAGAACAGACTGCTGGGCACTCCAGTTTTTTATAGAACCTTTTCTGATCACTCGAGAACAGGCGATTTTGCTGAAAGCGCTCGACTCTTTCCGAGTATCGTCGGATGCGGTTCCCCCATGCAGCGATTTTCTGCTTCAGGTCGTCGATGCGCTCCGTTAGTTTTTGGGCTATATCGGGCTGATCTAGCCGCACCCCGAGCCCATTAAAGGCTATTCTAACGGAGCGCACAATCCTTGGCCTAGTGTTGCCCGACCTGAAACTCTGCAGTCTGCCAATGAGAGCTCTGGCCAGGGTGATACGGTGTTCTATTCTCCTTTTCCAGGCTGGTTCCGTGCTGCGCCTTAGAGTAGCGCGTCCACGTTCCTGGGTCTTGACACCCATGAAACGGTGAACAGCTAAGGCTGCACCAAAGAGAATAGAAGCCGTATCATCCAGGCCAGTGCTGCGCTCAAGGTATTGAGGCAGCATTTGGTTTATGGCCTCAATGATATCCCGCGTCGCTACATTTAATGTGAGCCGGGAGAGCCGCGGACGGATCTCTAGAGGAGCACTCCGGATCTCCGAAATCGCTCTTCTAAAATCCTTCCCATCCGCTCTATGTCAAGGGAGACTGTTTCCTCCGTGTCCTCCTCCACAGGCAAATCTTGCGCGATAGCGTCGATCTCTTCGCGGACAGGTTCCGCCAGAGAGACAACTTGCTCTGTGGTTGGGGTTGTCACCTCGGGAACAGCCTCACGTCGTAACCGTTCGAGCTCGGTAGCGCTAAAGATGTTCGAGCGCTGAATATATGAATTATTATTTTGCTATTTATTTCGACTCTCACACCCGCGTACAAAATAAATATATATTAAGCCAAAGTAGAAATATAATAAACATAAATATAATATATACATATAATAAACTTACATATAGATTACATAAATAAATACTTGTAGCGGGCGGAGGATTACGCCCCGGCAGGGGAGACCAGACGGCCGGGGGTCAGGGCGACAGGCTGAGAAACCGACGGACTATCCTAGCCGAGTCTAGCAACATCGCTTTCTGCATCTTGGCCGCGAGCGAACTGCCATGGAACCCCAGTCGCCTCAGATGGTGAGCGAGGCTGACTGGGATCAACCCATTCGCAGAAATGACGATTGGGATGGTTTCAGTGGACTCCACATGCCACATGCCAGTAACCTCGTGAGCCAGATCTAGATACTTTCGTTTTTTCTCTGTCTCCGCTCTCACGAGGTTCTCGTCATGTGGGATGGTGATGTCCACTAAAAACACCCTCGACTGTGCCCGGTCCATCAGCACGATGTCAGGCTTATTCGCCAGAATCGTCCTGTCCGTGATGATGGACCGGTCCCAATAGAGCCGGACTCCGTCACGCTCAAGTACCGGCACCGGTGTGTACCTATAGTACGGCACTCTCTCATCCAGGAGACCGTACTTCAGAGCAAGCTCTTGGTGAAGGATTTTGGCCGCTTGGTTGTGTCTGTGCAGATACTCAGTGTTAGCAAGAGCGGAACATCCCGAGAGCACATGCCTGAGTGACTCACCGGGATGGCGACACGCTCGACAGATGTCGTGAGTGCCATCCTTCAGGATGTACTTTCGGTAGTTCCGCGTCTTAACCACCTGATCTTGTATTGCACACACAAAACCTTCGGTTTCCCCAAAGAGGTCACCGAAGCGCAGCCATTGCACGGACGCTTTTTTATCTACGTGAGGCTCATTAAGAGCTTTAAAAAAGCGTCCATGCAACTCCCTCTCCTTCCATACGGTCTCCCGGTCAGAGGTGCTTAGTACCACCGGTTTCTGCCACTCGAGTTTGGCCAAAGATAGGGGAGTGAGTCCTTTATCACATTCTATGACATCTCTATGCATTGGACACTCCCTCTTCGTCTCAAAGTAGATTCTGAGGCTGGATATCTCCCGATTATGCATGGTCTTGACGCTTAATACGCCTCGACCACCACATTTTCGGGGTATATACAACCTCATAACAGACGATTTGGGGTGGTGCATGCGGTAGAGAGTCATAGTCGTGCGGACTTTTCTATCCAGTGCGTCTAGTTCGGTCTGAGTCCATCTGAGTACGCCAAAGGTGTACATGAGAACGGGCATGACCCAGCCGTTATATGCTCGGACCTTATTGGCGCCCGACAAATAGCTTTTACAAACTTTTGTCAGGCGGCCAAAAAAGACCTCGCAAACTGACTGTTTCACGTCCGCCTCCTTCACCCCCACGGATTGTGACATACCCAGATACCGGTATGACTCAGTTTCAGAGAGGGTCCTGATGTTGGATGGCTCGAGATTGATCTCGGCCGAATGAGTAACCTGTCCCCTCTCCACATGTAAGACCGCACACTTGTCTAGTCCAAGCTCCATCCTGATGGAGTTGCTAAACTCAGTGGTGATATTCAGCAACTCCATCAGGCGGGTGGCATTGGGTGCTAGCAGCTTGAGGTCATCCATGTAGAGAAGGTCAGGCACTTTTGTTCCTCCTCTCCGAAACTGAAAGCCTGTCCCTGAACTCTCCAGCAAAGAGCTGAGAGGGTTCAGCGACAGACAAAACCATAATGGACTCAGACAATCGCCCTGGAAGATACCCCGCCGTATCTTGATCTGGTCACCCGCAGCCGCCAACGCCACGTTAGGTGGAAAATGGTCGGAAGTTAATGAAACTTTGGGATGTTGTCGAGGAGGAGGGGGGGGGGGGGGAGGGTGGTATTACATATGTTCTGGTTACAATCACCAACTTACTTTGGACACCCCCTTCCTCCGCTCACCCCAGGCAACCCCAATTCAGAAAAGGTATTTAGCGAATTTTGAAAAAAAAATTCAAAGGGCCTTATCTCGGTAACTAATTGACATAGAAACATGTTAATGTAGTCAAAATTATAGAAAATTTAACGCTCTACTGAAAAGTATAGAAATACTTTTGCCGTAGGATATACCTAAGGGAAAAAGGTTATTGAGGAAAAACCGAAGGAAGGTCGAAAATTTTTAGGGTTCCGTACCCAAAGGGTACCAACGGGACCCTATTACTAAGCCTACGCTGTCCGTCCGTCCGTCCGTCTGTCAGCGGGCTGTATCTCGTAAACCGTAATAGATAGATGAAATTTTCACATATTATGTATTTCTATTGCCGCTATAACAACAAATAATAAAAATTAAATTAAATTATTTAATTTTTTTTAACGGAACCCTAAAAGAGCGAGGCCCGACTCGCACTTGGCCGATTTTTCAGTCCCCCCCCCCCTCCCCCCCCCCCCCCCTCTTTTAGCACAGGGTCCAAAACTTGAGAAAATGTTAATTAACCATCCCTGAACAACATCCCAAAGTTTCATTAAATTCCGACCTTTTTCTATCTGAAACTACCTGTCGACTTGACTAATGAGTAGGTAAACTACCACCGTGCACCGCTGTCATTGTCTATGTCGCACCATGCTACACCGCACAGACTACAGAGTGTACCTACTTAATTGGCAACATTATGGAGAACTCAGCGTGCAGGTCGTTGCTCCGTGATTGAAGGACAAATCAGTAAACCAGCAAAAACACTTTCGCATCGTTACAATAGGTATAAGAAATGCGAATGTGTCCTTGTTTTTTGGTTTGTTCTTCAATCACGCTGCAACAGAGCAACGGATCAACGTGATTTTTTGCATGAGTTGAGGATTTGGAGTGGCTTTGGATCCTGGAAAAACAGGGTACCAGCGGGTTTTGTAAAAACCTTAACTCCTCCATGCGGAGGAAGTTGCAGATAAAAGCCATTGATCAGCTTGATATTATATTAATATAACAGACTAGCTGATGCCCGCGACTTCGTCCGCGTGGATATAGTTTTTAAAATCCCGCGGGAACTCTTTAATTTTCCGGGATGCCTATATCACCCTACAGGTTCTCAACTATATCTATCCAGAAAATCACGTCAATACGTAGCTTTATTGCAGCGTGATTGACGGACCAACAAACAAACACACTTTCGCATTTATAATATTATGTACCTATTAGTAAGGAAGAATTAAGTAATATTAACGATAATAAAGGCGATCTAATTAAATTTTAGAACACAAAAGCTACTATTATGACATAATATGACAGTTAGATATATTCCCTCGGGGAATTTTTTACTAGAGAATAATGAGTACTTTAACTATGTAGTACATAATTTTTATGTATCATCAATACGAGTAGTTTTCTCAGCACACGCCAAATAATGCATTTTATACACAAAATTTTGCTACTTTGGGTTACATTATTGCACTTTTCTTAAGGATCTCTTAATTTTTTTGAAAATAAGTTATAGCCTATGTTACTTCCTGATAACTTAGCTTTCTATTGGTAGAAAAATGGTTAAAATTGGTCTAGTAGTTACAGAGCCTATTCGGTACAAACAAACAAAAAAATCTTTCCTCTTTATAATAAGTATAGATACACACTTACATTTTTATTCATTTGTACTCAAAGGAAGGTAGATTATTTTGAAGTGGATTAAAATTCTCCACGCATAACATTCTTGCCGCGCTCCTTGATTAAATTGACACATCTCGTGTTTGAAATTTAATGAGGATAAGGGTACCTACGTGACATGTGTATGTTGAAAGTATGGAATTACCATGGTTGAAAGTTATAAAAGAGGCTCGTCTCTTAATTAATTAAAGGAAACATCTTGAAAGTGTGTGGAATGCTTTGGAATGTGTTATTTATTTATTTACTAGGTATTCTGTCAACGTTTGTTATATAAGTACTTGGTTTTTGCAATTCACGAGTGAGCGTGAGCTTTACTTGTGGGTACGTCGTGTACATGCACAATGGACATTTAGCATAACAAAAATTTATACCTTAATAATGGTAAAATAGAGATGAATATGCTATAGGCGAAAAACATGACACGTCGCGACGTTTCAACTCTGCGCCAATGTGAGCTGAGCCTAAGGCCTAGGTGGAAGTGGTCAGGCGTGAGCATTGCACTCGCTCATATTTACACAGATACGACCACAAACATAGCATTCCTTACCTACTACGATACGACATATACCTATACACAACCATGAGCCACGCGCGCTCCTGAATAGCAAGAACTAAGTAGGTACTAGGTACTTCTTACCTTTTGTTTTAAGTTTTCTTATAAATATCTTATTAAGGTTTTGTGATTTCCGCGGGAACTGTTTACTTTTCCGGGATAAAATGTAACCTAAGTTAGTTCTGGGTATGAGCCATCTCCTTTCCAAACAGCCAAATCAGTTCATTCGCTGTGGCGTGAAAGAGTAACAAACATCCACGCATAACAAAACATCCACATCCATACATCCATCGTCACAAACTTTCGCATTTATAATATTAGTAGGATTAGTAGGATAGTAAGGGTGGAACCACATTTGTGAGGATCGTTTCGGATTTCGCCCATACAAAACTGTAAAATTCCATAGAAACGTGTACGGATCAAATCGGCTTTTCGATGCGTACACGAATGTATGGAAAATGACAGTTTTGTATGGGCAAAATCCGAATCGATCCTCACAAATGTGGTTCCACCCTATAGGAAGATCTTCATTACGTCACTAGCATAATTGTAGACTTTCATAAATATAGCTTCTGTAACGACTAGGCACTATTGGATTGTTTCATGTTAGTATACTTCCTTTTATATATAACATGTGCATAGATTAATTACTGGTGTAAACTCATTTGTATTGTTTTTGTCGCTTCGTTGCAGTCTAACGATATAACAAAGTGCTGGAAACATACCTACAGGTTCAAATTCCTTTTTCGTTTATGGACCTTTGGTAAAAAATTAGCTAGAAAATAAGTAGCTTGTAAATCCAGAAACACACCAGAGTAAGAGACACCGAGGAAATATGACACTGTGGCGATTGCAATAGTTTACGTTACCGATTGATGTGACACAGTTAAAAGGTTTGTCCTCCAATCACGCAGCAATTTTTGCATGGGTATAGTTGAGGACTTGGAGAGTGACTTGACTTAGAAAAAACAGGCTTTTTGTGGGATTTTTAAAAACCTAACTACGCATACAAAATCGCGGTAAAAAGCTAGTTTATGAAATAATTTCTATTATGTTATATTCTATTGTGCGACGCAGTATACCTGTAAATAGGTCATACCAGGTATTACTCTTTTGCTGGGGGTTCAAAAATATTGTTCTTCCCGTGTGTTTTCAACGAGCCGTTATTCTAAGCCGTTGCACTGGCGTTTACGCATAATATAATAATACACGGACACATGACAAGAGTAATAAATAGCTAAGGACTTGTACCTATTAAGCGTTTCAGTAAAAATAAAAGCATGAATCTCTGTAACTTCTCGTATATGCCTAGACAATAGAGACAACAAGTATGGCTCCACATAATATGAAGGCTGGCGTTGGGGTCTCGTAGGAAGATAATGCTTGAAGTTTAGTAGCTGGTTGATGGCTGCAAAACAAAGCACTGGTTTGTCGGAAAATTTTCATGTTGATGTAACTAAGTTATAAAAACTGGCTCGCCTATCAAGGTATGGTATGCAAAAGCTTCAAGTGCATATTTGCGTAGAACTATTAAGGCCCTCGTAGCAATTGGCTTACATTATAAAAAGCGAAACTGGCTCGTGTAGCAAGGTAGCAAGGCTACATATTATTATTCATAAATTATTATTATTTAACTAATGTAGACAAATGCTTCACGGGCAGATTTGTGTAGCGCTGTAAGGCTTTCGTAGCATGGCAAAGGTATGCCTCACAGTTAGGAAAGCATTGTACTGTGAGGCCTCTCGTAGCACTGCAAAGCTGGCTTATGTAAACGATAATACTGGCTAGCGTAGCAGGGTATGCTTCACTGTAGTAAACGGATGCAAAAGCTTCGCGGGCATGTTTGTGTACTTTGTGTAGCACTGTCGGTCCCTCGTAGCAGCTGCCTTACCTACGTAAATTATGGTGAAACTGGATCAAGGTAATCTTTACATTTAGCTAAGACGTGCATTTAATGCTTCACGGGAAAAATTGCGTAGCACCATGAGGCTCTCGTCGCACGGCGAAGCTTATATGCGTAAATTGCGCAACTGGCTCGCGTAGCAAGGTACACGTATGTTTACGTTTAGTTTTGTGGTAAGTTTTGCTGACACGGGGGAAAGTCTGACATATTTCAACCGGGTGATGGGCGCCCGTATATGACGTACCAGTTTTTATTAAGATACAGGGTATTTACAACTAGACAAGTCCTATATCAAGAGCAATTTACTTACATTTTATTATGATAGCTCTTAGCTAGGCGATGGCTCATGTAGGTATATGTATGAAGTACCGTAGCATTAAAATCTTTAGAAACTTTTGAAAATGCATGAAATTTGTATGTTTAGTACCTATGCAGTATTCTGCGCTCGTATTCAATATCTTTGCAGAGATATTATAAAATCTTTTATCGGTACAAACGCTCAAGTTTCGTTCAGATTCCAATTTCATTTTTTTCAATCTTTCCGAAATTAATTTGGGTAAAATATTGAAACAGGAAAATTTTGGCGTTATTTGTAATAGAATAGGTTTAATCAAAACACAAATTTATCCTTAATTCACGACCCCAATCTGAGGTGCCGTCGCGAAGAGGGTATATCTCGATATTATGGCACACTTTCGATACGGAGTTGATTTCGCGAAATAACCAAGTGATTGCCTGTAATATCATCTTTTATTTATACAAAAATACCATCTTCGAAATAGCAGATGCCTTAATTGTGTGTGAAAGGCTCATGTTGGGGTGCATAATATAGGGGTATTGATAGGGTTTATATATGAGATAGCTCAATGTCTTTATTTGATGCACTTATATGTGTCTCGTGGCCTTAGAGTGAATTAGAGTACACAAGCTAGAAAAAAATCGTTTACTTTTAGTTTATCGTGATTTAAAATAATTTACTATTAGTTTATCGTAAGTGTCGTTTAAAATAATAGACTGCTCGTCACTTACCATCAGGTGAGATCGCAGTCAAGTTCTATCTTGTCATCGAATAAAAAAAAGAGTGAGAGTCCGATCTATTAATTTCAGACTAGCTTTGTTAGTGGATTCGTCATCGAATCGTTTATTTTCTATTTGCCCGCGACTTCGTCTGCGTGGATTTAGTTCATAACATCCCGCGGGAAATCTTTGTCACCCTCCAGGTTCTCAACTATACCTATCCAATAAATCACGTCAATCCGTAGCTTTGTAGCAGGAAACATTTGATCGTCTTGCTCGCGGCATTGTTAATGATGATTCAAAGAGAAAACATATTACTGATGATATTATCAATTAGGTACGTTAAACTATAATTTTTATAATTGTTTTTACCATAATTAACCAAATACAAAATTACGTTTAGCTGTCATTTACGTTTTGTTCTTCCACTGTCATTTTCGTTTTTTTATTCCATGTCAGATGCATTTTTGTTATACCAGAGGTTTTATATTGACTTGACGGAAACGCGGTCGAACGGGATAAAAAGTATCCTATGTCCGTCTCCTGGTTCTAAGCTACCTCTCCACCAATTTTGAGCCAAATCGGTTCATCCGTTCTTGAGTTATAAATAGTGTAACTAACACCACTTTCTTTTATATATATAAGATTATGTGTATCCTCGTGACACTTTCAATCCCAGTTAATATGCGCGGTTACATGTGAACATAATTTACGGTCATACCCATATCAAAAAGAGTTATTATAGCTACCATTTTACTTCGAATAATA
This sequence comes from Oeneis ivallda, assembly GCA_029955525.1. Lineage (NCBI taxonomy): Eukaryota > Metazoa > Arthropoda > Insecta > Lepidoptera > Nymphalidae > Oeneis > Oeneis ivallda. The sequence goes on along the minus strand of JARPMR010000013.1, from coordinate 19,881,348 downwards.
TTATTCAGGGACACAATATCAGCAGTTTCTCCAACTCATAAAAAGCTACCTAGATATTACAAAAAGGAGGTGTCGCAAAGAATGTCTATTACTTACCCTTCCCTATCCCTTACGTCCCTTAAAAAAATCCTTGCGTCCAAACGAATGGATGAAATGCGAGATCTATTCTACAGTGTGTACTCTGCAGTCTAAAATCAGTCTAATACCTATTGATTGCTAAAGTGTTACAATGGCAATCGCAATAGATTCGAATCGATGGGTTTGTACTAGGTACTGGTACCTATCTCATTCTTCTTCTTCTTCTTTGTCAACCTATAGACGTCTGCTGACTGCTGGACAATGGTCTCTTGCATGGACTTCCACAGGTCTCGGTCTTGCGCCGCCTGAATCCAGCGGCTCCCTGCAACTCGTTTGATGTCGTCGGTCTGTGGGTGTCTGCGCTTCCTGGTGCGGGGTCGCCACTCCAGCACCTTGGGACCCCAACGACCATCAGCTCTTCGAACTATATGTGCCGCTCATTTCCACTTCACTCGCTGAGCTATGTCGGTGACTTTGGTTCTGCTACGGATCTCCTCGTTTCTTCTCTTACGAGGTTAAATCTCTCCTCTTATGAGGTTCATGGTTTAGCGACCATATCTCGGATCCGTTAGTTATCACCATCAGTCCTATCTCATTAAGTGGTTAAAATGCATTCATTCTACAAAATCGCCATAAATTCAGCCACTAACACCATTTTTTTAGGTTGTGTTTTGCCCACGAAAAGGAAAATTAGGTACTTAATTAGGACAATTATCTTCTGAGTAAGATAACTGTTAGATAAAGTTGACAGAAACCTTAAATTACAAATTAAGCTGCCCTGAATTGTGTCGCATACAAGTGCTTACACTGTAGGGTTCGTTAGTTCAGGACCGAGGGATAAAGGGCAATCCAATTACGGATGGAATCACATTTATCAAAGGATATTTAGATACCTATCATACGAAACTTGATAGAAACTGATATAGAGATATATATAAGGATATTATAGTGCACAAGTTTAAAGTTTACTCAAGCATAGATAATTCCGAAAACTTGTGTTAGGAGTGGGTTTTTGAGTATTAAATAATACTCAAAGGAGTGGGTACAACAATAGAGCGAGCGGTGGGGACCAAACCGTCGACCTTTCAGTTTTCTGTCCGCACTTTAACCTTTGGGCTATTGAGGCTTAAACAGAAAATAGAGCGCCTACATTAGACCGCATTACAAACGCCTGCAGCCGTGTGATAGGGCTTCTATGGCACATTATTCCGTTGCTCTACAAGATTACTCAAGTAATACACTTCATTAGGGCGGTCACATAGTCATCTATTTGTGTTTTACTCGTTCCCATCCCACCTTATTATTATTACGACTACATCGTCGTCTCTTGGAAACTTTCGAGAACATTCGATGAGAGATTACCTAACAGGGCTATATTTGGACACCTCTCAGAGGTGCGAGTACCTATCCTCGTATTACAAGCAAAAATAATACCTGTGAGAGAATACACAGAATAAATGAAATCTCGTCTAAAATTTAACTGCAGCTCGAAAAATCAAGCAGCAAGTAGGTAGTAAAAATAGTGCAATAAGTACATAATTTTGGGCATGGTTCCGTATTATTTTGAAATATAATTTTGACTAAGGTGTAGAGTTTGTGAAGTTAGGGCTTGTAGAGTTAGGGCGTGTTCAGTTATTATCTTGGCTCTACATGAGATCTGAATTCTGATAACTTTTTTACAGTGCGAGGCAATGGTCTCATGATAGCGACATTTTACATGAAAATGTTTTTGGTGCGATTTCACTTCTTTTTATAAGTTGCTTATAATTATATTTTTTATTTTGTTATCAATTTTCAGACCTCTAGCATCAAAATTTGCGGAAGTCTCGTACAAATTTCCATCCCTTGGTTTAAGCGGTTGGGGGGTAAAAGTTCCAAGTTTTAGGATTTTTTTGTTGTTTGTGTACTAATACTAGCGTACATACCAAATTTCAGCTTTCTATAACTTCGAAGTACCCTAAGAATTTTGTTGATCATCAGTGAGTCATCAGTCAGTGACAAAATCGGGATTATTTAGATATCAATAAAATCTAAAATAAAAGACCTACGCAATTGAAACTTTACATGTTTAATACCATTGACATCATATCCCGAGAATTTTGTTTATCTGGTATAATCCAAACCCAAGTTATGAGGTTTCAAAAAAACGACGAAGCGCTTCAAGAAAAGGCAGGTAGTGCCCTTGCGCTTCACTTGGATCGTCGTGGCGGGGACACTACCGTGTCTCCAGATAACATCTATAACATGTAACTCGACTACGGAAGATTGAATGAAACATCTGTCATATTATTAATTTTGTTCGTATAAAATGTATTAATCCTTATAGATTTACACCTCATTCAATCGGCTCAGCAATTTAGGCGCTGCCGCGGTGGTACATACGTAAGTACAAAGCCAAATTTTTACGATAACCAAGCATCACTTTAATGTAATAATGCAACTTTCTAGAGACTTTCACGCTTTTAGGTTCAGATGGTGAATCGACGCTTTATTTTAGTAAATGTTCGTTAAAAAGTTACATCACGATTAAAAGTTAGGACGATCAAATAATAATAATAATATTATTAATATTATCAACGGTTGGAACCTATGAGTATTAAACCAACTTTTGATCGGGTCAGTTAGGACCTGCACTTTTAAGAAAAGTAAGTAGGTATCTTAAAGTTTTTTCGCCTTGATAACGTAAGTGTTGAGACCCGCCTATGAAAAAATCTACAATATAGGTTTAAGCTTTTGTTCTTAAACATATAGATTTTTCTGACGGTTTATTTCTTTCTATACTGGGCCCATACCATACCAAAGTGAGCAATTGGTGCTTTTATTGTATTCAACCTCTAAACTAACTAATTGAGAGAATGAAGAATGTATGGACCACTTTAGTTTAGCTTAGAGATTAGGCACAATAGCTAAGTATACCATCGTACCCATAAACTGTTGCTGCGCTCGAGCCCGGTTCGGCTTAATTTGCAGGAGATATTATAAGTCATGTTTAACGTGGCAAATATTCTTTAAATATTACATCTTGTGCGTAAAAGTGACTCCACTGACTGTCTAAAGCACTTCACCCTGAAAACAAATTTAGTTAATGAACATACCTTGCCATTATCAATAAAGTAAAACATTTCAAATCGTAAATGTCATCGTGTAACTGCCTCGGTGCTATGAAATTGAATTTTAACACACTATTAAGTTACGTTTATACCGCGTAGGCTTAGCCCATATAAAGTTACCGCTATAATTAAACTTAACGGCTTAAGTAGTGTTCATTGAATGTATTGTGAATGGGGTGAATAAATTGCTGTAAGTATTCAATTGTTAGTTTAGGTTATTTCAGCTGCAAAGCCTTTTACGGCAAGCGTTATATTTCCATACGTTATTTAAATATCAGTAATTACCAACTAGTCCCAGCGCCCTAATGAAATGAAGAGATCCATAGAAGAACCAATTCAATAGCCTAAGGGTTAAAGGTGCGGGCTGAAAATTAAAAGGTCGTGGGTTGAATCCTCACTGCACTACACTACTTCTACCAGAAGCTTTTCGCTTATATGGAGGTTCGGTAGAAGAGAATATTACTCAAGTTCGGCATGGCAAATATTCTTTAAAAAAAATTGCGTGCGTCGTGAAACACTCGGTTGGTGCCTTTTAATAAGAAATTAATAATAAAAATAGATAAAATAAAAAAAATATAATCTAAAGTCAGGGTTCGAACCTCCGAACCGATAGTTTCACTCCTTCGTTTAGCCGTTACCACCAAAGCTATGACGGAACGTGTGTAATAAACGAAGGCAACACACAAAGGTCGTGACGGAAAAATTCTTACACTTTTTTTCACTTAGCCCCCATCTGCCGAGTCCTTACCGTCCGATAAGGAACTTCGTTCCAAAAACGTAAACGTAACGGAGCTGTTGGATACAGGCGTAGAAGTTTTTGACGACCTCCCTGGCTCAGTGGTGAGCGCTGTTATCTTATAACTGGGAGGTCTCGGGTTCGATTCCCGGCGGGGTCGATTTGGGAATTTATAATTTCTGAATTGTCTCTGGTCTGGTCTGGTGGGAGGCTTTGGCCGTGGCTAGTTACCACCCCACCGTTAAAGACGTGCCGCCAAGCGATTTAGCGTTCCAGCACGATGGCGTGTAGAAACCAATTAGGGGTATGGGTTGAATGTTCACTGCCATACCCCTTGCAAGTTAGCCCGCTACCATCTTAGACTGCATCGTCACTTACCATCAGGTGAGATCGCAGTCAAGGACTAGCTTGTCATCGAATATAAAAAAAAAGTCACTGCAGTAACCATACCCATGTCCATCGGTGGGCGATTGGATTAATTTTTGACGATCGTGGAAATCTCTATTTGAAATCCACTGTCGAGAAGTGTAACTAGCCGATTGCTTGTGAAGATTGCGAAACGACAGGAAAAGAGGTTTTCCCCTCAATCACCATTAAAAGCACAGAGGTACATGAAAAAAAGGCACCGGTAACACCATTAGCAGGGGTCGTTACGTCATCGATATGCAGATCGCTGGCTCGTTAGTCTCGTTTCACTAGCACCTGCGTCTCTGTACAAAAAACTTTGTAGTTTATTGTTTGTAGTAGGTATTTGTTATAGAATGACAGTTTTCAATAATTATTTATTGTTTACTAGCCGATGCCCGCGACTCAGTCCGTGTGGATTGTTAGTTGTTTTTAAAATCCTGTGGGAACTCTTTCGAATTTACGCGATAAAAATTAGACAATGTCACTCTCCTGGTCCTCAACTATATGCAAAATCACGACGATAGCTCTGTTGCAGCGTGATTAAAGGACAAATCAAATAACAAACGTACTTTCGTATATTAATAATATTAATTAGATGTACAAACATGAGTGAAACATTTTTTTTCTATGCTAAGCTAAAGAATGAATTAAAAATATAAAACATAGGTAAATGCTAAGGTAAATGCATATTCTCTATTCGGGGAACTTGGCAAGTAGGCATCGTGTACGGTGTATCTTTGAGTATCGCATGGTTACAAGGATGGAATACAGATCGCCAGCTCGTTAGCGAGTAACACCTGTGCAACTATCTGACAAAGGGGTTTGAATAAATACTTCTACTTTTATTTTTTTGCCTGGCTTACCTACTGCCCGATTTTTTTCCAAATTCCTCTACTGCTTAAAAATATTACTAATATTGAAAGTTTATCTAGACAAATAATCTTAAAAAAATGTTTAAGAGCCAATATTAATGTACGTTTAATTTTTTTTTAATCTATTCATGGATATCCCAACCAGTATAACTGATAGCTACCTGCTATAGGCAATGAAAATCTCCCGTAATACCTTCTACCAAGTACCAGTAGGACCACCGCGGCACCGGTAGTAGGTGCCACGGGTAAGTAACGGCTTATATCTCCAAATCATGATGGTTTACAAGATTTCTCTTAAAATTGTTCGTATTGATGCCAGCTTATTGATTATAATCAGGTTTCATGCGATGCTGCTATTTTGAAATTAAAAACTAAGAAAATGGCGGACATGGAGAATGGCCAAAATCTTCAAACATTACCTTTCTCTACATTTTTGTTAATGTATTTTACGATTTTTTTTCGGATTTTTTATGGATTGATTTTAAACTAATACTTTAAACAATTTGCACAAAACATTTTCAAACACATACACACAGTACACACACAGTACATAACATACATACCTACATAAGCTAAATTTCTATTCATTATCTCATTTTTACAAGCTTTTATTTAACTTGCAATGTATGTTTTCTAGAACCATTCCCAGTTTCCGATTGAGCTGAAAATGTGCATGTACATATAAATCGGATTACAATGCACTATTATTGTAACATGGAGCTGTTCTGTTGATAGAGGCGGAAGATGGCTATGGGAATTCTGTAGTAAAACGTAGAGTGATTCGTCTAAAGAAGTACTCTGGTCCTAGATAACATCCAGGGTCTGATGATGAAGCTGAACGGTTGTTATGAGCACTCTGTAATGGAACTACGTAACCATATTTAGTTAGGGCGCGTTTCATTCGTATTGATAAGTAGTCTTAAATGATATCCATGGAATGGCTCTGATGATGGAGCTGAACCTGCAGCTAGGATATCCAGCACACTAATACACTCTTGAAAAATAATAGCAGATATGTCGTGTTTGGATTCGTTTTGATCAGTATTTGATTCTACATAGAATGCAATGGTGCCACCATTGAGCTGCTGAGCTGATGCTGCAAATTTGGTGATGATCTGATGAATATCTTCGTTGATAGAGGACGGAACTCCTCAATGAATAGAAACAAATCAATCGAGATCAGAGAATGTGTAGATTTATCCTATGAAGCTACACCAAATCCTATGAAGCTACACCAAAAAGCTTAAAATAATAATATATAAAAATTCTTAAAAAGAAAAACCGACGTCAACACCGTACAAACTGAAATTCTTTTATACTTTACAGTGGAGTTCCACTGAAAAGTATAAAATAATTTCAGTTTGTACACGTATGTTGAAGTCGGGCGGACCTCAATAGAACTATGAAACTGTAACGCTAGCCCGACTTCAACATACCTGTACCAAGTACTATTAAGTATATTCTGTGCCTGGACTTACAAACTAAAATTTTGGCGAGCGTGGCGCATTCGTTTCATCGTTTCTATTTAGGCCCGCCCGACTTCAACATACGTGTACAAACGGAAATAATTTTATACTTTTCAGTGGCGTTTGAAGTCGGTTTTTTTAAAAAAAAATGTATGTACCTATTATTGACCGAGCGAAGCGAGGTCTCTGAGTTAACTAGAGCGATTTGCACTTGTCCGTCCGTCCGTCCGTCCGTCTGTCAGAGCCTTATAACTTTTGAATTACTGAACGTAATTACTTCAAATTTAGATATAATATGTAAACCGATGGCCTCCAGCCGAAAATGGCTTAAAAAGTTATAAAAATCTTTATTTCAGGGGGGCTCTCATAGAAGCGAATGCGAAGTAAAAAAAAAATATCGCGTTACATAAAATTGTTAAGTATCATTTTAAAGATAATTTTGAACTGAGTACAAAAATATATTTTTTTTAATTTTTCCCTTAAAATTGACGAAATGGGGGGCTTTCAAAGTGGCGATTTTATACGCTCGCTTGAAGACGCTCTCTAGGAAAATCCGCTATGGATTTTCAAACTGATTTTATTTTTTTAGGTCACTTATATCCTGTACTTGAACAATGTTTACGCGTTTATAATTTGCGTATCAAATTCGAAACAACCTTTACGTACTTTTATTTCGGTTTAATTTTCTTAACGTTTTCAATGCAATGTACAATTCCGAATCAATATGAATATGACATGAAAGACCGTTTGACGTTTTTTTTGTGTGTCGAAGACCGCGCGCGCAGACGTGGACCAATGGGCTTCTTGTTCGTGGCTTTCATGTTGGTGCGTTTAATTACTGCTTGAACATGCCCCCGGCCTTGGAACCCTTGGCTTCCAAGATGGTTTCCTCAGGGTCAACCAATGGACAAATTTTCGTGTAAGCTCGCCGCAGAAGTCCAGTTGCTGCTTGTATTTCAGCCACTCTTGCAATGCCATCCTTCCCGGGAATGATCTTGACGACCCGGCCAAGATGCCACCGTAGTGGAGGTGAGTTGTCCTCTTTGATTATGACCATGGTGTTGGGTTTGAGGTCTTGCGTGTTCTTCCTCCACTTCGTCCTCGTTTGCAGCTCAGAGATATACTCTTTCGACCAGCGGCTCCAAAAGTGCTGTCGTATTTGTTCCACCCGCTGGTACCGATCGAGTCTGTGCGTAGGCGTATCCTCCAGGTTTTCGTAGACAGGCGATGTGAGCGTACGGCCAACCAGGAAGTGAGCAGGACTAAGAGGTAAAAGGTCGTTAGGATCGGATGACATTGGGGTGAGAGGTCGCGAGTTTAGGACGGCTTCGATTTGTGCTAATACCGTGCTGAACTCTTCGTAGGTGAGATGCGCGTTACCCACCACACGACGAAGGTGGTACTTGCAAGAGCGTACTCCTGCCTCCCACAGTCCTCCAAAATGAGCAGCGTATGGTACAATGAATTTAAATTTAATGTTTTGTTGATTTGCGTAATCTATAATTTCCGAACTACAGCGTTCTAGAAATTGAGCGAATTCGTTCTTAAGTCCGACGAGATTCCGGCCATTATCGGACCAAATTTCTGAGGGTCGCGATCTGCGTGACACAAAGCGATTAATCGTGAGACAGTATGCTTTGGTAGTAAGGTCGGTGACAAGTTCCAAATGAACAGCGCGCGTAACGAAACAGATAAATATGCAGATGTATGCTTTAGTAGTTGTAGCACCCCTACCTTTCCTGTTGAGAATGAGCACTGGGCCCGCATAGTCAACACCGCATCGACCAAATGGAAAAGTAGGTGTTATTCTCTCACTGGGAAGATTTCCCATAAGAGGCGTAAGCCTTTGACCTCGCACGCGCTTGCACATAACGCATTCGTGAACTATTTTTCTAGCTAGATTCCTACCTGCAAGCGTCCACCAAGTTTCGCGAAGGTGAAAGAGAAGCGCCTGCGGTGCTGCATGTAGCAACGTTTTGTGTTCGTGGCGGAAAAGAAGATGCGTGAAATAATGTTTGCCTGAAAGTAGTATCGGATGTTTTTTATTGTAGTCGAACTCTGAAGAATAGTCTAGCCTGCCACCGACTCGCAATAGTTTATCCTCGTCAAGAAACAAATTTAATTTGCTCAAATTATGTTTTTGTTTGAGCGCGCGATTGTTGGCTATTGACTTGTATTCGACTGGAAAGGATTCCAATTGAGACAGCCTAGTCAACAATTTGTCGGCCTCTCTCAGTTCATGTACGGTAAGACCACCTGAACGCTTATTTGATTTATTGCGCGCATTATGTAAAAATCGTAAAACATATGCAGTTGAGCGTCTAAGCCGGTTGAACTGAGAGAATCGCTCGAAATTAATAACAGGATCTTCTTCAAAGTTCGAACTATCGTGGGCTACAAGCGCGGTTACGTCACTACCTTTCGTTTCAGGCAAATCATTTGACTGACCCTCTGACGCATAAAAAGGAGGTACGTTTTCACAGTCAAATGTACTATCGCGAAGAAAGGCTGGCCCCTGCCACCATAAGTTAGCAGAAGTGAGCTCTTCGAGATTCACAACTCCTCGCGATACTAGATCAGCTGGATTTTCCTTTCCGCTTACGTGACGCCACGGAAGGTCCTTAGTCAAATCGTGAATTTCTATCGTCCTATTTTGAACGAAGGTTTTTAATAATCTAGGCGGCATGCGCAGCCAACCTAAGACTATCGTGGAGTCTGTCCAAAACATTACGCGGTCAAAGGTGCAACGCAGCGAACTTCGAACTTTATCATACAGCCGCGCACCTGTAAGGGCACCTAACAATTCTAAACGGGGAATACTAATAGTTTTTAGTGGCGCGACCTTCCCTTTAGAACAAAGCAAACGAACTTTGACCGTATGATTTTTTGCGTTTAACGTTCGAATATAAACACACGCGCCGTAAGCGTTTTGCGAGGCATCGGTAAAAATATGCATCTCCGTATACATAGAATTACTATCCATGACGTAGCGCGGCACGCGTATAGTTTTCAGGATTGAAAGTGACGCGAGAAACCGGTTCCACTGCCGAGCGATCTCGACAGGGACGGACTCATCCCAATCCAATTTTAACAACCACAGCTGTTGTAATAACATTTTTGCGGTTATAATGAATGGACTTAAAATGCCCAACGGATCGAAAATTTGAGATGCGTATGATAGAATTATGCGCTTAGTTATTAGTTGATTGCTATCACTCTCAAACTCCGTATTAAAGTAAAATTCGTCACTGTCATTAAGCCAACCAATGCCTAATGTTTTGTGATTAGTGTTCTCAGCGCTTATTTGTTTGTGTTCACACGGCGACGATGTGATCACAGGTTCCGACGATGTAAAATTGAATATCCACTTGCGCAGTGGGAAACAGCCCGATTGCAGCGTCGAGGCTGTTTCTTCGCATAATTTAACTAGATCGTTTTTATCATTAGAACCTGTAATCATGTCGTCGACGTAGAAATCTTCGTTGATTATCCGAGACACCTCTGCGTTAGTAGTTTCGAGTGCTAGCTGTTTTAAACAACGTACACTTAAAAATGGTGCGGACGCGGTTCCGTAAGTGACCGTGTTGAGACGATAGATGCCTAAAGGCTGCGTGGGTTCATCGCGCCAGAGAATCAGTTGAAGATCACGTTGGTTTTCGTTGACAAGACACTGCCGATACATCTTTTCTATATCTGCGCATGCGACGTACCGATGTTGTCTAAAGCGTAATATGATTGACATTAGGTCGCCTTGGATAGGCGGGCCTACCAACTGCAGATCATTATAGCTGACACCCGTGCTCGTGACCGCCCCAGCATCGTAAACTACTCTCAGCTTGGTACTTGTGGCGTGTTCACGGAACACACCGTGATGCGGCATGAAATAATGAGGTGTTCCGTAGGTCGTAATGCGAGTCATATGACCAAGACTTTCGTATTCGTGAAGGAAATCTGCATATAATTTTTTGTAAGCGGGTGCGCGTTGTAATCGCTTTTCTAATGCTAGAAAGCGTCGTTCCGCCTGTGAGAATGATTCGCCTAAATGATCGGCAGATGTCTTTAGTGGAATGCTAACGATAAACCGTCCCTCGTCATTGCGCGTCGTAGTACGAGTGAACAGGTCTTCGCAAGCACGTTCCGCATCTGTGCGCGTATCCCGATCCCTAGGTAGCTCTTCGATTTCCCAAAATTTACGTATTTTGCGTTTCTATTGATTGCGAAAAATTACACTGAATAATGCTATCGCTGCGCGTATTTAATGCGATAGGTCCTGATACTATCCAGTCTAAATATGTATTCTGTAAATAAGGTCCGTTAGGTAACCTTATATTACCTTCGTTTATTAATTCCCAAAATGTATCTGCGCCGATCAACATATCGATTTGTCGGGAATCAAGAAAATGCGGATCTGCCAGCTGTACACTTTTAGGTATACGAAACCTAGGGCGTTCATAATGTACAGCGGGCAACGTAGAAGAAATTTGCGGTAAAACGAAACATTTGAGTTTAGTGGTGTAAGTAGATATGCGCGATTTTATCTCAATGTCGCACGATTTAGTACATTGCGTCACCGAGTTACCTACACCTCTAATCTCGTGAGTGGACTGTAATAAATTTAACCCCAACTTTTTACAAAAGGGTTCGCTTACGAAACTGCGTTCACTACCGTTATCCAAAAGTGCAGTTGCGAGTATATAAACATTGCGTTGAGTCCGTACCTGGATGAGCGCAGTTGATAACAAAACCGGTCCTAATGAGCGATGTGCGCGACTATCGTTTAAGTTCGCATTATTTGCATAGGTAATTATTGAATCTGCTGGGGACTGGAGCGCGACGGGGGTTGACTGCAGGCCTGCGCTCGCGCCGCTGCTCATTAGTTGTCGATTATTGTCGAATGACGAGTGCATCGCTAGGGAACCGCTAGTGTTGTCTTTTGTTTTTGTGCAATCTGGGGGATGATTTGACTGGTTCAAAGGGTGTATTACCGAATTATGCTTTAACGAGCAAATACGGCAACCCCCAAATCTGCAAAAATCAGCCTTGTGGTTACTAGTTCTCATGCAATTTTCACATAAATTGTTATCGCGAAGAAATTTCAATTTCGTTTCTAAATCAGAGTTGATGAACTTTGAACACGCGTACAGTTGATGAAAACCTTCGTTGCACATGTAACATTTCCTAGGAGTGACGCGACATTCGTGCGGTTTATTAGTGGTAGAAACATTGCATTTCGAGTGAGAACTTGTGGATGACTTACCGTGATTTTTCATTATTTTTGCATCCCTTGTATTTTGTGAGTTCTGTGAACCTTGCAATGTTTCTAGCATGTCCGCCCGATTTTTAAGGAAGTTAATTAGATCATCAACCTTCAACTTTGATTTAGAATCGTTATTGTTCGTTACCAAAGTGCCTTTATATTGTTCCCATTCGCGTTCAGTGATTTTATCGAGTTTAGACACAATGATAAAGATAATTAATGTATCCCAGGAGTCTACAGGCTCACCTAAGATTTTTAAAGCTCGTAAATTCTTAAGAATAGTGTCACTGAGGTTCCTAAGCGATGTGAAGGACTCTTTACTCAACGCTTGAATGTTAAATATCGTTTTGACGTGGTTATGCACTAATAATCTGCTATTATTAAAGCGATTGAGTAAAAGTTCCCAAGCTACACTATAATTGTCGGATGTGAATTCCAACGCGTCGATGACTAGCTCGGCACTACCTTTTAATGAAGATTTCAGGTAGTGGAATTTCTGGATACTTGTTATTTCGTCTGAATTGTGCACCAAGGATTGGAAAGTATCCCGAAATTCCAACCAGTGCTCGTATGACCCATCAAACGATGGCAACGTTATCGTAGGTAATTTAACTGATCGCAACTGACTATTATTTGCGCATGTTTTGGAACAAGTTGCGACGTCACCACCACTGCTACCACTCCTTCTCAACAACAATTCAGCCTGAGACAGTGTTGTATAGTAGAAGTCCTCGAACTGTTCTCTTTGTGTCAGCTGATCCTCGATATCAGATTCGCTGACACATTCTTCTATTCGAGACTGAATGGCGTTGTATTCACGATAAAGATTCGTGACACCCTCAATGCGTAGCTTCAAATCAATTTTATTTTGCGCTGTTGCGTATTCTATACTGAAATTATTTAGATATGTACTAAATTTTGTTAATCTGCCTTTGAGAGTGCCACGTTTCTTTGTTAGTTCACGCAGAAGAACGTCTAGTTTTTCCTCTGGAAGGCATAATTGAGGCGATTTGTCACGACTAGTCATTTTGGAGGAAAATAAGAATTAGGAGTAGGTACTTACGTGTCAGCTGGTAGTACTTACCTGCTATGTTTGCGGGATGCGTTTACGATTTTATTCGCGGTATTCAGCACAATATTGCACAAACGAAGTACGTAAAGGATGGATGGATGTCGGATAGGTTGACCGTTACGACTGCGCGTCTTGATTGCCGTAATCTCGTCAACTTTAGCTGCTCAGATGCGTTTCTTGAGTCTTCATCGAATCCATAAGTCGCTGTGTCTTATTTAGATTTGGTGAGAAGGACCACTTATGTTTACGCGTTTATAATTTGCGTATCAAATTCGAAACAACCTTTACGTACTTTTATTTCGGTTTAATTTTCTTAACGTTTTCAATGCAATGTACAATTCCAAATCAATATGAATATGACATGAAAGACCGTTTGACGTTTTTTTTGTGTGTCGAAGACCGCGCGCGCAGACGTGGACCAATTGGCTTCTTGTTCGTGGCTTTCATGTTGGTGCGTTTAATTACTGCTTGAACAACAACAAATACTAAAATTATATGAATATTATAAAGAAACGAGATTATTTAATTTTTAATGGGAATCAGTAATTCATATAGCATCAACATAGCTTCACAATAATGCTAATAGATGGCGCAGTCAGTAACTATTCCCATGGAACTACGAGTTACGACTACGACCTATCCCAAAAACAGTTTTGCGTCGACCATTATTATTTAGTTACTTATTATAATACAATAATTGTATTGTAATTTTTTTTGTACCATAATATTCAATTAAAATTATTTTTTAGTTAAATTTTAGTTAAATATTGTATATTTTCTATTCGCGTCGATAGATGACGATTTGTACAGATGCCCGTAACCCGGTTTCACTCGTTAGTACCTACATAATAATTCAATGTTTTCACTAACGTTCCCTAACCTTTACGGGCTACCTATAAGTTAGGTGATTGATGTTTTCTGTCAAATTATTTATCACGATCCTGTACGGGACACCTAAAAGGATATTGGGACGGATGTTAGGACTTAGGATTGTATTTAGGAGCTACCTACGTTAAGAGACTCCTACTTAGGGGATGATTTAGGTATGTTTGGTGAAAACGGGCATAATAATAATGTCAGTTTTGGTTATCATGTATCGATTGAATGAATAATCATGGGATACCGTTACCGCGAGGTCTCAGTTCGGGGCGAACCACTAGTTATTTAAGTTATGTTACTTTTTTCCCCGTTGGAGGCTGCGCATAATGGAATTATTCAGAACACTTCACTTTGTCTGTGTTACTACCTACCTCTTTTATCCGATTTGACTGGCGTCTTCGGCTTCGTCCGCGGAATTTCTTTTCTCCTATCTTGCCATTCAAATGATATTCTTCCGAATTCAAACAGACCAACATTTTTTCTTAAAGTTCTTATACGTTCATACTTTCGGAAATTTCGGTTTTAAATAAGTAATAGAAAGCTGCGTCACCGCTAAAAAGATTTAGACGTAGTCGCAATTCCTAGTTCCATTGTCCTATTAACGCGTGTTTTTAGGGTTCCATACCAAAATGGTAAAAATGGAACCCTTATGGTGAGACTTTCTCCGTCCGTCTGTCCGTCCGTCTGTCACAGTCAATTATTTCAGTAACTATTAAAGCTATCGACATGAAATTTGGCATAGTTGTGTATAATAGTGGCCCAAAATCATTGAAATAAAGAAAAATCGAAAATTATTTTTAGTTTTATTAAAAAAAGGGGGAAAATCGGGGGTTTGAAATTTCAAAGTAAAATAAGTATATCGAGTGGGGTATCATATGAAAGGCCTTTACTTGTGCATTCTAAAACAGTTTTTTTATTTATTTCTAGATATAATAGTTTTTGATTAATCGGCCAAAATGTCGAAAAAAATACCGTTCCCCCCCTTATCTCCGAAGTTTACCAATCGAAAAATCTGAAATAATTATGGTCAATAGAGGTTTATGTATATTTTACAGGAAAAATAAAATCAACGCGAAAATTATTTTAGTGTAATGAAAAAAGGGGGAAAATCAGGGGTTTGAAATTTCAAAGTAAGATAATTATACCGAGTGGGGTATCATATGAAAGGCCTTTACTTGTGCATTCTAAAACAGTTTTTTATTTATTTCTATATATAATAGTTTTTGAGTAATCGGCCAAAATGTCGAAAAAAATACCGTTCCCCCCCCATTATCTCCGAAGTTTACCAATCGAAAAATCTGAAATAATTATGTTCAATAGAGGTTTATGTATATTTTACAGGAAAAATAAAACCAACGCTCTAACTAGCATAGTTTTTTTTATATTAACAATAAACCTCTACAAACAAAGTTGACGATAAATAAGCAAATTAATATAATATTATCGTTTTACTTTTACTTTTGGAGTATGGAACCCTCGGTACACGAGTCCGACTCGCACTTGGCCGGCTTTTTATTTAAAGAATAAACGTTGTTCATTGTATGGAACTTAGATTTATGTTTCTGGATATATTGTAAGATTATTTTATTTTTTCACTGGTTTGGCATGCATGCATACACATCTGGATTTATGGTGTATAAAAATCCCGTAGGAATAAATTTTTCTCAAAAATAAAAGTCAAATCTCTTCTCTTCAAAAATCTAACATGTATCAACTACTTGATAGATTTTTTTCAGAGATTCGGCCCTGATAAGGATGCAGACTTACACACATTCGCATTTACACAATTTATGACTAGGTAGGTACTTATTGGTCATGACTCTGAGTTCATGACTCACTGAAAAAAAGTCCAATTTTGTGTTTGCCAAGGTCTTTGAAAAATGTAGTTCATGGTATTACCTATTCATATCCTTCTTGGAAACCCTGGCTATCGCTAAAAAATCTAGTAAGTATAGACCTTATTTTTCGTTACATTTCCCTAGGATTCTCATATCATTTCGTTTCAATATCATCCAAAAGGCTACATGCGTGACTAAATTAATGCGTCGAGGCATGAACGTCTCTTTGGGTTGCCCAGGGGACTGCGATACGCAAATAAAATTTGTCCCTAAGCAAATTATTAGCTTTTTATCTGTCTTTGATCATTTTACGTGATGAAAAACAACCTATATTTAAATAGGTCGCCGAGTAACATATAAATGACGAAAAGTTAGAATTTGGAGGATCACGTTTAATTTAATTTCATATCGTCGACGACCGAAAATTGTCTGTTCGGTAAAAGTCAGCGAAAATATTTCACTGGATATTCTGGTCTTATAAAAGTTGGAATTAAGATAAGAGACCATAAAAATTTAAAAGCTTTAAAATTAAGAGACCTGCACTTACGCGTTGAAATGAAAATCTGCTTTTTTTCAATTCGTTAAAAATGGCTCAATGCTCAGGCTATTGAAGAGAAGAGACATTAATTATTATATATTATTGAGGAATACGACCAAGTAGGCTGACTGGACATTCGATAGTTGGACATTCAGAGAATTGGAGGTTCGAGCAATTGGTCAAAGCTGCCTGCATGGACTTTTTCCTCTACCCTATATATAATACATAGCACATTGCGAGTATTCGACTAGACATTTCGAGCATTGGACGTAAGAGACGCGAAATTGGACTCAACTCACTCCAATTTCAAACGAAAAAAACATTAATTATTATATATTATTGAGGAATACGACCAAGTAGGCTGACTGGACATTCGATAGTTGGACATTCAGAGAATTGGAGGTTCGAGCAATTGGTCAAAGCTGCCTGCATGGACTTTTTCCTCTACCCTATATATAATACATAGCACATTGCGAGTATTCGACTAGACATTTCGAGCATTGGACGTAAGAGACGCGAAATTGGACTCAACTCACTCCAATTTCAAACGAAAAAAAAGACAACATAATATGACTGCACTCCCTCAAACAACGAGTGACAATAGTGAATGTGCGTTGAGTAAGCACACCGGCCACTGCTCCTCAGTTATCATCATCGTAGACATTAATTATTATATATTATTGAGGAATACGACCAAGTAGGCTGACTGGACATTCGATAGTTGGACATTCAGAGAATTGGAGGTTCGAGCAATTGGTCAAAGCTGCCTGCATGGACTTTTTCCTCTACCCTATATATAATACATAGCACATTGCGAGTATTCGACTAGACATTTCGAGCATTGGACGTAAGAGACGCGAAATTGGACTCAACTCACTCCAATTTCAAACGAAAAAAACATTAATTATTATATATTATTGAGGAATACGACCAAGTAGGCTGACTGGACATTCGATAGTTGGACATTCAGAGAATTGGAGGTTCGAGCAATTGGTCAAAGCTGCCTGCATGGACTTTTTCCTCTACCCTATATATAATACATAGCACATTGCGAGTATTCGACTAGACATTTCGAGCATTGGACGTAAGAGACGCGAAATTGGACTCAACTCACTCCAATTTCAAACGAAAAAAAAGACAACATAATATGACTGCACTCCCTCAAACAACGAGTGACAATAGTGAATGTGCGTTGAGTAAGCACACCGGCCACTGCTCCTCAGTTATCATCATCGTAGACCCCGTACTCACCGAGCGGTTTTCACCCGCGCCCGCAACGGTTGCAGACACGGGCCTCGGTATTTCTGCTGATTCGTATGGAAAATGAAGTAGCAAATGACTATGCAAATTTGCCTCCCCACCCACCAACAGATTTCAAACCTATCTCGGTTAATACATCATGGCAGTCTGATGATTTTTTACTACGACGCGACGATATCCGCCGTAGGATTGGGGTTTTCATGCAAATCGAGTTAGTATTATTTATTTATTTATTTTTTAGTGAATTGTTTTGGATACTAGTTTAGTAGTTTACAATTATAAAACGAACATACAGGAGCATTAACCAACCAAAAAAAGCTATTGTAAAACGCAGATGCGTTTCTGAGACGCAGAGAAAAAACCACGCCGCGCGCTGCCTGCGCTCCTTCTGAACACCTGCCGCCCGTTCATCACCTGTACATGCGCGCGCGTACTTCAGCGTGCGTAGATTCTTTTGTATTTTTTTTTAAACCCAAATCATTTTTGGATAGAAAATGGTTATTAGTCTCTTTATGGGACTTCCCAATAATATTGAAAATAGTGCCACGTCTGTTGCTGGGTGGGGACAGTGCCCATACAATTTTTTGCATAGTCCTTTCACGGCGCGGTTTGTGCTCGAGACGCCCCGCACGTCGCCCGCGGTCTCTGCGATCGGTCTCGCAGACGCGGGGCGAACGTCATTTTTGCGGTCCTTTCCCGCAACCGCAGCGGCTACGAGACCGCATATAAACCTGCGGTGCCGTGAGTATTGAAATAAAACAGCTGAGAACCGCGCCATAAGTAAGTACTATAAGGGCTGTAAAAAGCCAGCTGTTCTCAGATAAAACTTGGTCGTCTGCGTTAGATCTTAAAGTTATTTGCGTCATTTCGCTTACTAGACGACCTTATTTTTATAGCAGTGTCAAGTTTTCCAATACCTGTTTCGATAAGAAAATTATTGCCTGGAGACCTTTGAGTATTAAATTAATACTCAAAGCTTGAGACTGATATTTTATCTATCTGTTAAAAAAATATATTAAACTGTACCGATATTGTATCTACATAAAGTAAAAAAAAATGCTTTCTCAGTGCAGTTTCAAAATCAAGAACTATCTCATGAGGTGCATAGACCGTGTCCCTGCATAATAAAAGATAAATTTAATTAGCCACAAGAAAATTAAAAACAAACATAAGTATTTCTATGCATTTGCACTGTTCGTACAATTCTTTATTACTTACTAAGGCTTGATATTTATTTTAGTTTTGTTGTGATGAAAAAATAATTCCACCAAAAAAAATATTTTATGTAAAATGTTGCCACGACGCACAAGACCAATGGCTCGTACTGTCAAAAAGTTATCAGATCTCATGTAGAGCCAAGCTTCTAAATCTACACGCCCTAACTCTACAAGCCCTTACTTCACAAACTCTACACGTTAGTCAAAATACGTGGCTTGGCCATTGCGCTACATTCACCTGGGCGTAAGGTGAAAAATTTATTCACTGTTCATTACTTTTCTGTTATACACGAGTTCTTGTAGTAATGAAACGGTCAAGTTAACCGTGCCAACTTGACATCTGCCTACACTAGCGGCACGCTATGATGGCCGGTTTGACACATTACAATAGTGATGTGGAATGTCAATTTATTCTCGAACAAAAAACAATTAAGTTTTGTTTTTGTACCTGATTAAATAGGTTTAATAAAACAAAAATGTATATGTTTATTTAATTTATTTGAACGAACTGAATATTTGAATGAAAATGAATATACATACTTTATATGCACACAAGAAACATATGAATACAAAAGATACCAAAAAAGGTGCCACAAAAGGCCATAATTAATCAGATTCGTCCATACTACTATTTTCACTGTCGTCACTGCTATCACGAGCAAGGGTCAACAGTAATGCAGTATCAATATTTGAAATCCAAAGCCAGGTCAAAACTATATCACAATCGCATTGCACTGACAGTTTATACTTTTCGAAGCAACGTCAATTCGAAACTGCTTTGTTTTGCATTGAGCATTGACGCGAGTTTGCCGGAGGTAGTAGTTGTGCTAGCCAGCGATCCTATGTGACGATCGTATTAGATTCCATTTTTAAAAATTTTCAATTTAGAAAACCAAATGCCGAGTTGTGGTATATATCATATAAAAATAAAAATTTTACCTTTTGTATGAAACAGCTGATATTTTTTTGCGATTTCAGAGGTTTGTCCACATAGTGAAAATTGTTCATATTCACAAGTACATTCACCCCTTAAATGGTGCAAACTGATTTTTCTACACTTGTATACATTTTAGAAATCAATTTAATAAATAAATTTTGAGTCCTAAACCTAAAACTACATTCGATAAAATTTATGAATCTCTGCACATCACTATCGTCAATAAAGTAATACAATTATTTCCTTCAAAGTCGTTATCAATTAATACGGAACATGAGCGGACAAACGTCAAACCGGCCATCATAGCGTGCCGCTAGTGTAATCTAGTTTACTATAGGTACTAGTATTTCCAAGGGAGAGGGCAAACTGGCTATTTTTAGCGGCAGCGATCGGCGTTTTTATTGCATTATGCAACTGCATCGCGATTTCGCAGTTAAAACGTGTTTGATCGTAATCGCGAAAAGCTATAAAATCGCTAAAAGCCATAAAATCGCCGTTCGCTGCCGCTTAAAGTAGCCAGTGTGCCCTCTTACTAATGTGACCTAATCTAACCTGATATAGCTCAATGCGACTTAGTTTTAGATAAATTTGATTCAAGGTCCTGAATCAAATTAAACTAACCATTAACGGCGGGATCTTCGACATCGACCTATTTTTGATTGAATCGTAAACAATGAAATATTCTTTGTTTTGATCGGTTAAAAATATATGTTGTAGTTTATTGTATGTTCTTAATTCTTTTGTGATTCAAAACTCTATATTTTCAACTTCACCCGATCAAAAATAATTTCGAAAACAGTGTAATTTTTATCGTTTTTCAGGTCGTGTTCATAGAATATTAAAGTTAGACTAAAAAAACAAATTTCATAAAATAGGCAAACACTTTTAGAAGATTCTTTTGTGATTACTTTTTCTCTAAAAAATTTGTATTTTTTTAATCACGACGTTTTTACTTTTTATATAACAAAGTGGCTCGTGCGCTTCACTTCAGTAGCCCGCAAAGTATCATCGAGGTAGGACGTATCGCTTTCGCTGGCTCGCTGCGATCCCCCGCTGATCAAGCGATCTATTGCATAGATACCTATTATTTTCATTCCGTATTCATTTATCATAGATTAAATCAAATCAGAGGGTTAATATTTTTGTAATTTTTAGTATTTATTAATAAATCTGTAAATATTAGTATTATAGGTTTTAGGTTTAGAGTCTTATTGTATAGATAGTTATACTATAATATAAGAATAATATAATAAAGTAAATATGGGGAATAAAAATGGAAGAAAGAACAAAATATCTTGATTTAAATTACGAAAACTTTCGAAATTGATATCTGGGGTTCCAGTGCTAATAAAAGAGGTAACCATCGTCTAAATAAGAAAAAAATGCGGCCATTTTCTTTTTTTTTGTTATTGGACCGATTTCTTTCAAAATTGATATCTGGGGTTCCCAGTGCTAATAAAAGAGGAAACCATCATCAAAATAAGAAAAAAAGGCGGCCATTTTCTTTTTCTTTGTTATTGGATCGATTTCTTTCAAAATTGATATCTGGGATTCCCAGCGCTAATAAAAGAGGTATCCATCGTCAAATTAAGAAAAAGTGGCGGCCATTTTTATTTTTGTTATTGGACCAATTTCATTCAGAATTGATATCTGGGGTTCCCAGTGCTAATAAAAGAGGTATCCATCGTCAAAATAAGAAAAAGTGGCGGCCATTTTTATTTTTGTTATTGGACCAATTTCATTCAGAATTGATATCTGGGGTTCCCAGTGCTAATAAAAGAGGTATCCATCGTCAAATTAAGAAAAAGTGGCGGCCATTTTTATTTTTGTTATTGGACCGATTTCTTTCAAAATTGATATCTGGGGTTCCCAGTGCTAATAAAAGAGGAAAGCATCATCAAAATAAGAAAAAAAGGCGGCCATTTTCTTTTTCTTTGTTATTGGATCGATTTCTTTCAAAATTGATATCTGGGATTCCCAGCGCTAATAAAAGAGGTATCCATCGTCAAATTAAGAAAAAGTGGCGGCCATTTTTATTTTTGTTATTGGACCGATTTCTTTCAAAATTGATATCTGGGGTTCCCAGTGCTAATAAAAGAGGTATCCATCGTCAAAATAAGAAAAAGTGGCGGCCATTTTTATTTTTGTTATTGGACCAATTTCATTCAGAATTGATATCTGGGGTTCCCAGTGCTAATAAAAGAGGTATCCATCGTCAAAATAAGAAAAAGTGGCGGCCAACATTAAACATTATATTCAAGGGGTACCCCGCCCTTATAAAAATTGAAATTGTAATGAAGTAGTGTTTAATTTTAAGTTTTGATGATGAATAAATTAATCTTATTCTTATTCTTATTTCTTTCAAAATTGATATCTGGGATTCCCAGCGCTAATAAAAGAGGTATCCATCGTCAAATTAAGAAAAAGTGGCGGCCATTTTTATTTTTGTTATTGGACCAATTTCATTCAGAATTGATATCTGGGGTTCCCAGTGCTAATAAAAGAGGTATCCATCGTCAAAATAAGAAAAAGTGGCGGCCATTTTTATTTTTGTTATTGGACCAATTTCATTCAGAATTGATATCTGGGGTTCCCAGTGCTAATAAAAGAGGTATCCATCGTCAAAATAAGAAAAAGTGGCGGCCATTTTTATTTTTGTTATTGGACCGATTTCTTTCAAAATTGATATCTGGGGTTCCCAGTGCTAATAAAAGAGGAAAGCATCATCAAAATAAGAAAAAAAGGCGGCCATTTTCTTTTTCTTTGTTATTGGATCGATTTCTTTCAAAATTGATATCTGGGATTCCCAGCGCTAATAAAAGAGGTATCCATCGTCAAATTAAGAAAAAGTGGCGGCCATTTTTATTTTTGTTATTGGACCGATTTCTTTCAAAATTGATATCTGGGGTTCCCAGTGCTAATAAAAGAGGTATCCATCGTCAAAATAAGAAAAAAGGCGGCCATTTTCTTCTTCTTTGTTATAGTACCGATTTCTTTCAAAATTGATATTCGGGGTTCGTTCCCAGTGCTAATAAAATAGGTATCCATCGTCAAAATAAGAAAAAGTGGCGGCCATTTTATTTATTTTTGTTATTGGACCGATTTCTTTCAAAATCAATATCAGAGATTCATCATACTCATGAAAGAGGTCGCCGTCGTCAAAATTAGAAAAAGTGTCGGCAATTTTTTTTTATACTATAAACATTTGTCAAATATTAAATAGGTGTTTTTATTATTCTTTGCTATTCCGATAAGGAATTTCATCCCAAATAGGTTGGGGGAAAAACTTTTCCATTTTTTTGTTCGGGCAACGGTTACCACTGTGTCATAACAGTTAAATGTTGCCAAAACTTGCCCAGGGATCTTCAGATATTGATTTTGAAAGAAATCAGTCCCATAACAAGAAAAAATAAAATGGCCGCCACTTTTTCTAGTTTTGACAATGGTTACCACTGTTATGAGCACAGAGATCCTCAGATATCGATTTAGAAAGAAATCGGCCCCATATTAAGAACAAAAATGGCCGCCACTTTTTCTTGGACAATTGTTACCGCTTTTATGAGAACAAGGATCCCCAGATACGGATTTTGAAAGAAATCGGTCCAATAACAAAAAAAAAGAAAATGGCTGACATTTTGGCAACGGTTACTATTTTATAAGCACAGGGAACCCCAGATATCGAGTTTGAAAAAAATCGGTCCAATAACAAAAAAAATGGCCAAGGAACTTCGTCCCAAACAGATTAAGGAAAAACTATTCTATTTTTCTAATTTTGACATCGGTTACCACTGCTATGAGCACGGGGATCCTCAGATATCAATTTTGAAAGAAATCGGTCCCATAACAAGAAAAAAAATGGCCACCACTTTTTATTATTTTGACGATGGTTAACTATTTAATAAGCACAGGGAACCCCAGATATAGAGGTAGAAATAAATCGGTCCAATAACAAAAAAATGGCTAAGGAACTTTGTTCCAAATAGGTTGGGGAAAAACTTTTCCATTTTTCCAATTTTGACATCGGTTACCACTGCTATGAGCACAGGGATCCTCAGATATCGATTTTGAATGAAATCGGTCCCATAACAAGAAAAAGAATATGGCCACCACTTTTTCAAATTTTGACGATGGTTACCGCTTTTATGAGTACAAGGATCCCCAGATATGGATTTTGAAAGAAATCGGTCCGATAACAAAAAAAGAGAAAATGGCCGACATTTTGGCAACGGTTAACTATTTTATGAGTACAGGGAACCCCAGATATCGAGTTTGAAAGAAATCGGTCCAATAACAAAAAAATGGCTAAGGAACTTTGTCCAAAAAGGCTGGGGAAAAAATTTCCATTTTTCTTATTTTGACATCGGTTACCATTACTATGAGCACGGAGATCCTCAGATATCAATTTTGAAAGAAATCGGTCCCATAACAAGAAAAAAAATGGCTACCACTTTTTCTTATTTTGACGATGGTTACCTTTTTTATTAGCACTGGGAATCCCAGATATCAATTTTGAAAGAAATCGGTCCAATGACAAAAAAAGAAAATGGCCCACATTTTGGCAACGGTTATCTATTTTATAAGTACAGGGAACCCCAGATATCGAGTTTGAAAGAAATCGGTCCAATAACAAAAAAATGTCTAAGGAACTTCGTCCCAAATAGGTTAGGGAAAAACTTTTCCATTTTTCTAATTTTGATATTGGTTACCACTGCTATGAGCACGGGGATCCTCAGATATCGATTTTGAAAGAAATCGGTCCTATAACAAGAAAAAAGAATATGGCCACCACTTTTTCTAATTTTGACGTTGGTTACCGCTTTTATTAGTACAAGGATCCCCAGATATGGATTTTGAAAGAAATCGGCCCAATAATAAAAAAAGAGAAAATGGCCGACATTTTGGCAACGGTTACGTATTTTATAAGTACAGGGAACCCCAGATATCGAGTTCGAAAGAAATAACAAAAAAAAAAACAAAAAAAAAAATAAGTAGGTAAATGTACCTATGTACGTAATATGCAAAATAACAATCACACTTATATAATATAAATGTATGAATAAAAAATAAAATAAATGTTTCTAAAACTTACAAGTGTCCCTGTACTGTTAGGTACAATAAAGTTATTTAATCTATGATGTAAAATTTGGGGTGAGTGAGTTCATTTGAAAAGCGCCTACGCGCACCTCACCGCGCGGGGACTGAGGTTGCTCTAAATGCCTACTGCGCCCGGAGATCCTGCCCTTAACTATTAGATCTGGTTCCTAAATCCGGTGTACAGTGATCTGGTGGTGATCTCGAAAAGTTTATAGCGTATTTTATAAGTACGTATGAAAATTAAATAGCGTATATTATACGAGATGTAAAATTAACGTGCAAACCGCATTTAATTAAAACATGTAGGTAACGTGTACAGTCAGCATCAGATAAAATTCCTAACTTAAAATAAAATAGCCATTATTATTTTCTTCTATCGCAAATGAATACTATAGAAAAGTAACTTCATTTTTTGTAAACTAGGTATATTTTTTATCGGTAAATCTGGCCCCCGATTGTCTAAAAGTTGCCGATCAAAATCTTATTCTTTTCATGGCATTAGCGTTAAAGTAAAATAAACCATAACAGCATTAAATTAGAGCTCAATTTCGTGTATGCATTCTCATACGTTTAGGTATGTACGATACGCTCCATAACGCTCCATGTAAGAATCGGTTGTACTGAATTTGTGACTAAATCAATACAATCAAGGAACATTTTACTTTGACGCTAATGCCATGAAATGAATAAGATTTTGATAGGAATTTTTAGACAATCGCACCTCTGAGGCGATTGCAATCGTCACACTCTAGTCTCTAGCAATCATAATAGCTATTTATGCAACTGCATCGTAATGAGGGTCATTTTAATTCGAGTGCTGTTTTTTGATACGAGGCTTGCCGAGTATCAAAATAGGATAGTACGAGAATTAAAATGACTAATTACGTTCAGTTGCATACAAGATTTTATCTACGACAAGGAAAATAATATCATTAACAAAATACGCCATAGGCTCAATAAAGTAACAAAAAGTAACTCCGTAAGCTGCCACCAGCCGCCTGTGGCGCCTCTGTCAACAAAAAGTAACTCCGTAAGCCGCCACCAGCCGCCTGTGGCGCCTCTGTTGTATGAACGGTACAAAAATGCCAGAACTCAGAGCCTTAGCTTTAGGTATCCTATTTTAAGAAGATAACCATTTCGATTCAGCTCCCATACAACGAGCTGCATCGAAATGAGAAGCAAAACCGAAAGAGGGTTCATTTCGATTCAGCTGTCAAATTCGAAATTGGAACTTTTCGATGTTGGAGTAGATAAATATAATTATTATTTGAAAAATCGCACAGTTGGCCTGCGATTAGCTGGCCGTTATGGTAGGTAAATGAGATGGTGAATCAGCCTCAATAGCCCAACGGTTAAAGGTGCGGACTGAAACTGAAAGGTCGCAGGTTCGAATCCCACCCGTTGCACTATTGTCGTACCCACTCCTAGCACAAGCTTTTCGCTTAGTTGGAGGGGATAGGAGGATATTAGTCAACTTCAATTTGACTAATATTCTTTAAAAAAAAAAACAAGAAACAAAACAAAAAACAAAAAACAATCAGAGACAAGATTTATAAAAATCCGATTCTTGTCATGTCTTCCTATCTTCTTTATTTTTGTCTCAGATTTCTCTCTTATTCTTTCCTTGCTCCAGGTAATTGAATGGTAATTGAATGGTCCAGGTATTTAGTATATGGTAAAAAGGTACATAGGTAAGTTTATATGCAAAAGGTATTTTGGCGGAAAACGGTGAACTGCGGATGACGTCAGCGTAAGTATCCGTAAGTATAAATATTATACCTACATGTGCTAGGTAGGTAGACAAGCCCATGACATTTATTTGATGTCGCCTGTACATACATGTGCCAATAATTAATGACAACATTAATTACATCGGCCGGGTATCATCAATCGTATTGACATGACGCAACATATTGGCTTATCTCTTCTATAGAGTGCGGGTATAAACGCGTTATAATGTTGCATCTTGCTGTAAATCTTGCTGCGTATTAGGGTGCTTATCCACTGAAGCAGAGCGGAGTGGAGAGTTTGGCAAACCAATGACATTATGAGAGATGGCATGATAAAATTATAGCATAATCCACGATTAATCCCTATGGAATGGATGGAAATCCCTGTGGATTAATCGTGGATTACGCTATAATTTTATCATGCCATCTCTCAATAATGTTATTGGTTTGCCAAACTCTCCACTCAGTCTATACTTAGGCGCGCTTGCAGAAACGTCGATTTATCCTTTTAACCCAGAGTTATCAGCTAACTGTGGGTTAAAAAGGACAAATTTGACAGATTTCGTATGAAGCTTCTGTCAAAATTACAAATTTATTCCTGGGTTAACTAACTCGGCGTCTCTGCAAGCGGGCCCTAATATATTTACCTACTATAAGTAGACCCCCTGACAGCCGCAAAACGAATAACCAACTTTAATTTATCGATAAGTGCAACTTCTTGTGACATTTCTTATTTTGGCGTCATCAAAGTGACGAATTGTCTTTTGAAATTTGGTCATAGCAATATCAGATTCGCTTTCCTTTTCTATCTTTAGGTATTGCCGTAAGAGATTTTTTCGCTTCTCACCCCTTGGTATGTCTTCTTACAGTATTAAATATTTTAAGTCTATGAATTGATCTGATTAGTTTGCCAAGCAAGATTTCAGTTTTCTGTCCGCACATGTACCTATCTAAGAAGTGAGCTATTGACGCGTTACACCGTTATACGGCCGGAAACAGAACCCTTCTCTAAAAATAAGCATTCATGAGTTAACAAAGCGAGGCACTTAACATATTGCATTCCCCTCGTACACAGACGAGGTCGTAGGCCTCAGCTAGTTGTAAACAGAGTAAGTATTTGTGCGGTTTCCCGGAGCCCCTCGCGGTCAGGATTGTATAGCCCCAACTTTAACGAAATGGTTAAACTATTATATCGATACCAATGCTATAAAGTTACTAGAAGTATCTACTGAAGATGTCCACTTACGTAGAATTTGTATTTAGACTTGTTTTTATGAAGGTACAGTTCAAACTCTAGACCCTATTTATGAAAAAGTAATATGAGTATACATATAATTTATTTATGCACAAAAATATAAATTAAAAAACAAATGTAAAAAAATGCGTGAGCGTCGTGGAACACTCGATTGGAACGAAGTTCCTTTTAAAAACATTACCTTTTAGAATCAACGCCATCTCTCGCCACATGTTAGAACCCTCTCGTAATAAATAAGCGCGCACCTATGACTGGGCACAGCCAACCACTATTCGTGGCGGAAAATTCCTCGATCATCATCTTTCTAATACCTTCATATTAAGAACGTTCTAATGTGCCCAAAAACGCCATATCTGCTGTAAGTTACTGAGGGATTGGGTGTCTCGCAGATTACTTGATGCTGCAGCATCAGCTCGACGTTACCATCACGTCTTGAAAATGATCCGAAGTAACAGTAATCGAATCTGTGAAAATCCGTAAGACCCTTTAATCAAATAGGAAAGAGGAGCTGATAATTTTTAAAAGCCTGAACCATGTCGATCACATCAGCTTTCAAAAAGAAAAAACCGCATCAAAACCGGTTCATTCGTTGGGGAGCTCTAATGGAGCAGACAGACACACAGATATACAGATAACACCTCTCTTTTTGCGTGGGGTTAAAAATGGTGTAAAACTTTAAAGTTTGGCTCTTCCATTGAACTACGGCAGATCATCGTTGCAAGTTACGAGAAACTATTTGTTTACGTCATTGAAGGCAGCACTATGAAACTTATTGGCAAACGATTTCACTAATTATAAGTTGATAAGTTGAGTTTCGAGCGATCGATGACCGGGAATCCAAATGAAATTATTATAGCAAGGAGTGGCGAAAAAACAGAGCTGAAAAAATATCTTTAGGTTCTTTCAATAAAAATAACCGTAAAGCTGTTGACATAGTTTGCTGGATTCGCTAGAGAGAATTCTCCTCAGAAACTACAAGTTTGTTCGCACTAGGCCATGATAAATTCTTTTGATATTCGTTCAAAATGAAATGATAAAAAATACCTCTACTTATATAGTCTTTTGTGTCCTAAATCACAAGCATCGTCTGTTTTCTTTTAACATATTTGTTTATTTTATTTTGATGGGCTTCAAGATTTCGCGAAACACTTTGTGAGTAACTAGTTAAAATTCTAAAAATTAAAAACGTTAACGATATCATTAAAGATATTGGAAAAATTTACAAGCATTCGATCGAATAAAAAAAACTTGAGAGGTGTCAAGGGACACCCGGATGGAACGTAGTTCCTTTCGATTATAAAATTATGAGATTATGATATGAGCGAGATGTTAGAGATGTTAAAACTTAAAAATAAATACTTAATTCTTTACCAACAATGTCTATCTCGAGATAAATCTTTGGATTATTGACTCCGTGTGTAGCGTTACCCGCTCCCGCTCCCTTCTTACCGCGCAGGCGATACGCGAGTTAAACGGTCGACCTATAATTAATTTGGCATTCGAGTGTTCGGTATTTTCGCGGTACAATAATGGGTCTCCGTAGCCTTGTGGCTTAACTTATAAGTTATAAAAAAATTGGGAAAAATTCCATATGTAGAAATTATTTAAAATAAAATAGAAAATAGAAAATTCAGTCTGTCGAGCTGGGATTCGAACCATCGACTTTTAACTGTTAGGCGACTGCAGAAGCCACAAGGCTACGGAGACCCAATATTGTACCGCGAAAATACCGAACACTCGAATGCCAAATTCACATTCAAAAAAGTGTCGGTTTCAAAAAAGTGTCGTTCAGTGTCGAGTGTCGGTTCAATTTTGTCTTAATTTTTTTCCGTCTAGCCCCCTTCCGCACCCCGCGATAAGGAACTACGTTCCAAAAATTAATGGGTAAAGCCAAGCTTTCGATGAAAAGAAACGAATAAAGCCGCTAAAGACTAGCCCATGCCCGCGATTTAATCATGGTGTTATAAAACACTGTGAGAAGTATGCGATTTACCTGGAAAAAATATATAACCGTTGCCTGTCTTCAAGATGAGCCAAAGTCCATCAAGATCACTTCACTTGTTCGGCCGCGAAAAAGTAAAAAACAGAGAGACTTACAGACACTTCGTATTTTTGATATTAGCATGGATTTATAAATTCTTCATTTTTTATTTAGGTTTATTGGTTGGTCTTCCAATCACACATCACCAAACTAATGGATCGACGTCATGCTTGAGTATTAAGGACCAGGAGAGTGGCAGGCTACCTTAATGCCGGAAAAAAGAACACCCTTGTTTGTGGTTAAGAAAAACCTAACTCTAAACGAATTAATTCGCGTGTAAAATAATAATAACAAAATAAAAAGTTTTTATCTATACATCCTTATGTAATAATATGTACCTTTACAATATGTCAACCAGCTTTAGAAATTTTCTGTCTCCTTTTAAAAGTTCTTTATGTAGAGCAACTTCTAAAGCAGTCTTGCTTTTAAAGTTTTCTATAGCAGTGAAAAGGCTAGACCTCATTAAGATCTAAGTTATGAATGTTAAGTTTTGTAAGAAGACACATAGAAACTACATTTAATTTTATTTATACTTTTCGTTACATACCTACACTTTTTAAAAATTGTTTTCATAGAATTGAAAGTAGGTTAGTACATTTTTTACACAAAAATACTTCTTTAATATACATAAATATACCTAAATACTAATAGGTGTATAAACATACAGGACCAACCGAAAGTAGGTCCTGTATGCATATGTAGGTAGTAGGAAAGGCGTAGAAAAGATTAAAGATTTATTTTTAATCCTATATTTTAAGGCAGGAATCTTTTCTAAATACAGTAAAAGTGCTAAATCGAAAATATTTATCGTCGTACTATGTCACACATTCTGTTCGGCCGTTCATACAATATTTAAAGTTCCTAACCACACGTTTACTTAGGACAAGTAGGTACATAGTTCTTATGTCAGCCGTTTCCGAAACTTCCATTAACAACCCAGCCTACGACCGTACCCAATAAAGGTCCTACCACACCTACCTACCCTACCATCTGCTTTTTGTGTGAGTATTGACACTTAGTATGAGGTTGCTCATGAAGATTTCAAACATAGAAATTAAATAAAGTCAGACTTAAATGGATGTAAAAGTTCTAGTTTTTAATTCATGGATTCAGTGATTCCGGTTTTTAATACAGAAAGTTTTAGTTTGTAGCTCTGTATAAGTATGGCCAAACTTGAGTAGATATGTAGATCCATTTCATTGTTACGTGATAGAGTTTCGATACTCGAAATATCTTAAGATTGAGTTGTATAAAATGGTATTGCATATCCAATGGAGATAGGTAGGAACCTACATTACCGACTGTGTGACACAAGCTCAGCTAAACTCGAACTATTACCGTTCTTAATTTTTATGATCGCTCTGAATATAGCCGCCTTTCGATGAGATTGCAATTTTCAAGTAACTAGCAGAGCGTGGGGACTACACCAAAAGCGATTAAATCCGCCGGTTGCTGATGCTAGAAATTTGAAATCTGCTAGAGTTCTTACCAATAATGTTTTATAGGATACCAAAAGATATATGCCAATATAAAACATATGACACATTACAATAGGATAAAATTGGCATGTCTTGGTGGTCACTTAGACGTCAAAGCGTGAGTTTGGATTGTACAGTGCTTTTACGTTGCAAAATACCTATGACTACGTGAGAGCCTAAAGTATTTTATTAGCCAAAATTAACACCGAGAGAGACAATAATTACATCCTATCCTACTTCCTACTAATCCTACTAATATTATCGACCGAGCGAAGCGAAGGTCTTTGAGTTAACTAGAGCGATTTGCACTTGTCCGTCCGTCCGTCCGTCCGTCCGTCCGTCCGTCTGTCAGAGCCTTATAACTTTTGAATTACTGAACGTAATTACTTCAAATTTAGATATAATATGTAAACCGATGGCCTCCAGCCGAAAATGGCTTAAAAAGTTATAAAAATCTTTATTTCAGGGGGGCTCTCATAGAAGCGAATGCGAAGTAAAAAAAAAAATATCGCGTTACATAAAATTGTTACGTATCATTTTAAAGATAATTTTGAACTGAGTACAAAAATATTTTTTTTTTAATTTTTCCCTTAAAATTGACGAAATGGGGGGCTTTCAAAGTGGCGATTTTATACGCTCGCTTGAAGACGCTCCCTAAGAAAATCCGCTATGGATTTTCAAACTGATTTTATGTTTTTAGGTCACTTATATCCTGTACTTGAACAACAAATACTAAAATTATATGAATATTATAAAGAAACGAGATTATTTAATTTTTAATGTACATCAGTAATTCATATAGCATCAACATAGCTTCACAATAATGCTAATAGATGGCGCAGTCAGTAACTATTCCCATGGAACTACGAGTTACGACTAACGACCTATCCCAAAAACAGTTTTGCGTCGACCATTATTATTTAGTTACTTATTATAATACAATAATTGTATTGTAATTTTTTTTGTACCATATTATTCAATTAAAATTATTTTTTAGTTAAATTTTAGTTAAATATTGTATATTTTCTATTCGCGTCGATAGATGACGATTTGTACAGATGCCCGTAACCCGGTTTCACTCGTTAGTACCTACATAATAATTCAATGTTTTCACTAACGTTCCCTAACCTTTACGGGCTACCTATAAGTTAGGTGATTGATGTTTTCTGTCAACTTATTTATCACGATCCTGTACGGGACACCTAAAAGGATATTGGGACGGATGTTAGGACTTAGGATTGTATTTAGGAGCTACCTACGTTAAGAGACTCCTACTTAGGGGATGATTTAGGTATGTTTGGTGAAAACGGGCATAATAATAATGTCAGTTTTGGTTATCATGTATCGATTGAATGAATAATCATGGGATACCGTTACCGCGAGGTCTCAGTTCGGGGCGAACAACTAGTAAATGCTAAAGTTTGTGAGGATAGATGTATGGATGGATGGATGGATGTTTGATTGTTACTCTTTCACGCCATAACGAATGAACCGATTTGGCTTAAATTTGAAATCGAGATAGCTCATACCCAGGATTAAAACATAGGCTTATTTTTATCCCGGAAAATTAACGAGTTCCCGCGGGAATTAAAAAACCTCAATCCACGCGGACGAAGTCGCGGGCATCATCTAGATAAATAGGTAATAGTTTTGATCATTGTTATAATGCTTTTAAAAGCATAGTTTCAAACTTTTACATTTAATATCAGTCGAAATGATGACATAAGCAAAGATTTATTTAGTTAAATGGGTTACTTGTTAAGTATCTAGCCCGAAGACTGGCAACTTTGTTTTATGTTCCGATTATTTTATTAGAGACTAGCTGATGCTCGCGACTTCGTCCGCGTTGATTAAGTTTTAAAATCCCTCGGAAACTCTGATTTTCCGGGATAAAAAGTAGCCTATGTCACTCTCCAGGTCCTCAACTATACCCATGCAAAAAATCACGTCGATCCGTAGCCCTGTTGCGGCGTGATGGAAAGACAAACCAACAAACCAACAAACAAACACACTTTCGCATTTATAATATTATTAAGGATGTACCTAGCATAGGTGGTACCTTTACATTAGGCAAAGTACACCAAACTAAACCCCATACGAGCAATTATATCCAACCTAGGACGTTTATAATACAAACATCCAACCAGTCATAGTTTTGTTTACCTCTCTCCACGAACTGCCCCTAAGATTTAAACCATCTTGTTTACAAAATCATATCATAAAGCACGAGTAATTTAGATGGAGCAATTTCTCAGTAGCAATAAATTTGGCCTGCGGGAACTAGTTCGAGGAATTATGTACCAACTTCGTTCTTACATTATTCAAGCACAGCCTGAAATTATAACTAGCGTATTTAGGCACAACCTGTAAAAGTTAATTATTCTTGTTATAATTGTGTGTCGAGTTATGAATTTTCTTTTTATAGGTAAAAGGAAAAATACTCTTTTTCTTTTTCCGTGACTTTAAAAGTGAGAAAGATTTCCAATTTATTCGTATTATATTTCGTATTGGTATGGGCGCAGCTTTTTCGACTCTCAACCGATTTTTTCTTTTTAATTCGATTGGTTTTTCGTTAGCGTGGTTCCATTTTAATTTGTTGATTATCAGGGTACCAATCGTACCGATTGTACCCGTATTCGTATTCGTATTCGATGACATTAGCGTCAAAGTAAAATAATCCTTGATTGTATTGATTTAAATCAGTCACAAATTCAGCACAATCGATTTTAACATGGAGCGTATCGTACATACCTAAACGTATAAGAATGCATCCACGAAATTGAGCTCTAATTTAATGCTGTTATGGTTTATTTTACTTTGACGTTAATATCATCGAATACTATTACGATCAATGGAATAACTTTATAGACAATCGCACCTCCGCTTGTGTAAGCAAATCGTATATCATTTGACATCTTAAAGTATGGTTTTAATCCGTGATTTCATTTTTCATCGATCTTCTCATGACTTCGACAGTTTCATTTTATGTTTTTAATTACAACATGGAATCTTATATGTTATCTATCTCAACTTGAATTTAAATAAAACTTAACAAAATAACTATATTCCATCTAAAAAATAATAATATACGCGCGTGGTCAGATGTTCAAAGTAAAAAAGCAAAAAGCGTAGGTGTTATATAATTATCTTCAGCTTTAAAAAATATATTTTCGAACCCAATATTACACTAAACTTTTCAAAACAGTCCTTACTTAAGTGATTTTTTTTCCTTTCAGTATAAGTAATATAATTTTCTTATGTACCCAAGTTAACAGAGAAAACTGTTATCAGAATAGTCAGCGACTTGGAAAGGGTCAATTCAACTATGCCTCGGGTCAGCATAACTGCAGACTCTTATTGATATACTTTCCGAAGTCTCGAGTCGACACCATTAAGTAGTTCTACTTCAAGTAGCTACATTGCTACAAAACTTTGTTAAGCTTTATTAGTTTTGTGCGACGTTGTAGAAAACGCGATTAAATAAATAATAAAGTTACAGGTTTCATGCCGCAGTGTGAGGGTAAGTCTAGATTAAATTATACCTTACCTACTATTACTCTTAGTTTTCGTTCGATCCCAGGCACGCATTCTGAATTTTCGGAGTAATTTTCGTTTATTTTCGGTTTAATAAGCTATTAAAATATTATAGAAGCCAACAGCAAAATTTTAAACGAATTCATAATTCTAGATTTTAATCACCGAAAACCATAGACGAATGATATTTACTAGTGGTTCATTTGTCAAAGCCGAAAACCGTGGTTGACAACTTGACACTCAAGATTGGATACAAAATTGTGCACAAATAATAATAAAAGTACAAAACATAAAAATGTTGCCATAGAAAATTAAATGTTCTTTCTCGTGTATTGAACTAAGTAATATCACTTGCTTCAACGGTGATGGAAAAGATAATGAGGAAACCTGCATACCGGAGAGTTCTTCATAATGTTCTCAAAGGTGTGTACTGTGTAAAGTCTGCCAACCCGCGCCAGCGTGGTGGACTACGGCCGAAACCCTTCTGTTTGAGAGGAGAACTATACCTAAGTCGTCTTTTTGCATGGTGGGTTGATTAAAGAAACATTTCACCGTCCTTGTTTCTCAAGTTAAAGTTTATAGTTTTAATTATTAAAACTGTCATTAGAAAAAATAGCTTTCTCTCCAGAAAATTATTGTTGTAAGTTTTTCCAACCATTACTTTTGCTTGCGGGTCAGTGAGATTTTCAATTAAGAGTAAGTGCTGTAGTGATATTTTTTAGGGTTCCGTACCAAAATGGTAAAAATGGAACCCTTATGGTGAGACTTTCTCCGTCCGTCCGTCCGTCCGTCTGTCACAGTCGATTATTTCAGTAACTATTAAAGCTATCGACATGAAATTTGGCATAGTTGTGTATAATAGTGGCCCAACATCATTGGAATAAAGAAAAATCGAAAATTATTTTTAGTTTTATTAAAAAAGGGGGAAAATCGGGGGTTTGAAATTTCAAAGTAAAATAACTATACCGAGTGGGGTATCATATGAAAGGCCTTTACTTGTGCATTCTAAAACAGTTTTTTATTTATTTCTATATATAACAGTTTTTGAGTAATCGGCCAAAATGTCGAAAAAAATACCGTTCCCCCCCCCCCCCCCTTATCTCCGAAGTTTACCAAACGAAAAATCTGAAATAATTATGGTCAATAGAGGTTTATGTATATTTTACAGGAAAAATAAAATCAACGCGAAAATTATTTTAGTTTAATTAAAAAAAGGGGAAAATCAGGGGTTTGAAATTTCAAAGTAAGATAATTATACCGAGTGGTGTATCATATGAAAGGCCTTTACTTGTGCATTCTAAAACAGTTTTTTATTTATTTCTATATATAATAGTTTTTGAGTAATCGGCCAAAATGTCGAAAAAAATACCGTTCCCCCCCCCTTATCTCCGAAGTTTACCAATCGAAAAATCTGAAATAATTATGGTCAATAGAAGTTTATGTATATTTTACAGGAAAAATAAAACCAACGCTCCAACTAGCATAGTTTTTTTATATTAACAATAAACCTCTACAAACAAAGTTAACGATAAATAAGCTAATATTTACATAATATATATGTACCTAATACTACATTAAAATTAAATTTATTCTAAAATTAAAACTAAAATAAAAATTAAATAAAATCTAAAACCCCATCGAAGTCACTGCAGTGTGGCATGGTACCCAAGATGCTGGCAGCATTACCCCTTTGGATGGCCAAGCTAATCCTTTGGCCAAGGTAGCTGCCAGCTCTTGGATCCCCGGTAGACTCGATCACCTTTTTAGATAGCTCTACAAAAATAAGCAAATTAATATAATATTATTGTTTTACTTTTACTTTTGGAGTACGGAACCCTCGGTGCGCGAGTCCGACTCGCACTTGGCCGGCTTTTTTTTTTAAATGTATTTCCATTATCCAACCAAGATAAAGAAACAGAGATTTCAATAATAATAAACTCTTATTTTCAACCGACTTCAAAAAAGGAGGAGGTTATCAATTCGTCGGAATCTTACCGATTACTCGAAGACGCCTGAGCCGATTTGGGAAATTCTTTTTTGTTTGGAAGGGTGGAAAGGTGGTGGAAAGGGTGGAAACGTGGGTGTGAAAGGTGGGTGTGAAAGGTGGTCCCATATAAATTTTATCTAAATCGGTCGGGCGGTTTTTAAAATATCAACAATAAATTATATTCTTTGTATATTGTGTGTGTAATGTAGTAAAGCGAGAGTTTGAAGTCGGTTGTTTTAAAAAAAATATATTAATTATATCCTCTCAGTTGGCTAGCTTAAGACTACTTTTTGCTCTTGACTACGTCCGCGTGAAGTTAAATAGGTACTCGTATCTTCACGATGTTTTCTTTTACCGTTAAAACGCACATAATTCCGAAAAGTCCGAGATGCGTGCCTGTTATCGAAAATCTGGGATTATGGAGCCATATATTTTTCTAGAGACTTTGTTTGTTGTTGTTCGTCTTGAGGAAATGATAGTGATACCTATTGAAAATATGAGTAAGGTAACCTTAAAAGTGCAAGCTGTAAAAAAGTAAGCAGACGTGTAGCATAGTAGGTACTAGGTACCTTCGTCATTTTATTGTTTCGGTAGTTGTTTATCAGTTTTTTTGATTTCGGATGTTGACGGTCTAGGTTCGATTTCCGGTACTAGCTGAATTACCTTTTTGGCCTCTTCCTTCTCTCTCAGTTCGTGTCTGATTTCCTATCCATCAGACTATAAGCGTGAGGGAATAGAGGCTGCACTTGTGCACACTACTCGTATAATTTTTCTCGCGTAGATTGCGTATCTCTGTGGAGATTGGCTACTGCAGCCGTATTCAATCGAGAGGGATCATTCAATATTTTTTGAATAATAGCTGTTATTCAACTGCTCTAGGAAAGGTTTACGATAACGCAGTGTTGAGCGAAGCGGTCGTGAGGGAAATATTCGCGGAGATTTTCGCCGGCGAATCCTGCCCGTAATCCCTGTAGGGAAACATTGAATGTGTATCAGGGACGTGTGGAAAATATAGAAAACGATTTGTCTACGTCGTGACGACCGAGTCAACTTTTTGTTTCAACATAAGGTTACCAAGAACTTCATGAGAAAAGTGGGACGTGAGCAGAACCTGGCGTGTGTTCTGCCTTGTATTGTTGTAATTGTAAGTGTGTGAGTGGCGTAGTGAAGTCCCTTTCTTTTTCTTTGTTTATCAAACGATAGACGTCCACTGCTGGACAAAGGTCTCTTGCATGGACTTCCACAGGCCTCGGTCTTGCGCCGCCTGGATCCAGCGGCTACCTGTGACTCGTTTGATGTCACCGGTCCACCTGGTGGGGGGTCTGCCAACACTGCGCTTCCCGATGCGGAGTCGCCACTCCAGCACCTTGGGACCCCAAGTTGGAAGTCCCTACATGAGATTAATTACTTCGAGGAGTGGACGTACTGACCTCTGTAATCCATATATGATTAACATTGTACAGTTTATCTATTCCGTGGGACAGACTGTCCCTAAAATAACAGCTTAAATTAGTCATTAAGAAGCTCCACATTTGACATACGAGTGTTACTGGAATTAAAATCAAAGGGATTGCCAAAAAGTATCTACTATCGTCAACTCACTGATTTTAGTTCCTTGGACACTCGCAACTTTTTACAGCGCCAAAATGGGTTCAATCAAATAAGTCCAAAAAATATGATAGCAACCTTTCCAGTGTCAATCATAGATTAATTATAGCAGTCAGTAAGTGGACGCATATTAAATAATGTTCAAAAAGAAAAAGGATATGAAAAATTGCAACACTACCATTAGAGGATATGTAGGAGGGTAACTGGACGTATGGTTTAGCCTAATTTACTTTGATGATTGAAAAATAAAATGATTTTCTTGAACGATGAACTTAAAGAGTTGTGAGATCTTTTTTAGGTATGTTTCCTGTCACCATCACAGAAAATTTTGTGGGTTATGCACCTTATAATAGAGCTAGCTAGAATTGGTAGAAAGCTAATTGAAATTCAATGGACAAATTCGAATTCACTTTTTGTATTTCATGTAGACGAACTTGTAGCTCTCATGACAGGTAAGACCAAAGTTAAACCATAGGTTCGAAAAGCAGATTTTGCTAAAAAAAAAGCCGGTACACAATACATCTTGTAGGCATCTGAAACTGAAACTACGATGTATTTAATGCTAGCTTTTGCCTGCTACTTCGCCCCCATGGAGATAGGTTTTTAAATACCCAGCAGAAACTTCTTTTTTCCGGGACAAATAGTAGCTTAAATCTCATTCTCCAGGTCTACTTCTATAAAAAATTTACGTCAATCCGTTGCTCCGTGATGGAAGGACAAACCAACCGTATTATTATATAATAATGTAAGTACGTGATTTGTGCTATTTTGGATTTTTTTTAGATACACAATATGGTTGCTCTAGTTGAGGATTTTACCGGAACGAGGGATGCAGCGGCTTATGTCAGGCCCCTGTTTGTGTCTACTGTAGCAAAACTCACTCGTACTAAGAACTAAATGTATTTCTAGATCTTGGCACGTATATTTTAAAACAGTACATTTCTATTTCTATACAACTGACTGCAATAGATAGATGCAACAATGCGTGCATCTTTGTTATATTTTATTAATTAATTAATCTGTTCTGTTCAATCTTTTTTTTTTATTTGGGTATGCTAAAAATTTAGTTTAAACGGCTAGAAAATTTTCAAGAAAATTATAAAAACGTTTTGTTAAAACTTAAAACGTAACGTGTACTAAGAGATGTAAGAGATTACTGATATAAATATAATTCCTTATAAATGCGAAGTTTGTGACTTTCGAGCATTAATTAACCTTATATTTGTTCGCGACTTCCACTTTTGTTTCGAGGTTTTCTTTGAATCTAGGTCGCAACATGAGAGATTCCCTAATTAGAGGAGTTGGCTCCGGTCAGAAATTTTCTCAGCCAATTCTTGTGCAAGTTGGACACAAAATAGATTAAAAACTACTTAGTATCGCACGGAGGTTGAATAGCGATGTGTTGGCGATGTAGCATCTATTAACTTTTTGTAACTATCTTAATTAGACTTTTCTCAAATTTAACGTGGCTTATTTTAGAAACCAAGCTAGTTTAGCCATCGACAGAATTATCACTTACCATCACATGACATCGCAGTCAAGGGTTATCTTGTCAAGAATAACGAAAATCACACGTTTTTTTTGACTATTACAAAAGATCGAATTTTGTCTACTTGTATTTAAAAACACGTAACATGTAATTTATAGGATATACTAGCGACCTGCCCCGGCTTCGCACGGGTAGTAGAGCATAATATTAAGCTTGCATATTATTGTTTGTTCTGTCGCTTGTTACGTCGAATACGTAGATTTATTTTCGCGCGCGTTTGTTTTTATCTTTGCGAACTTTGCGAAAACTAAGATACTAGTGGTTCGCCCCGAACTGAGACCTCGCGGTAACGGTATCCCATGATTATTCATTCAATCGATACATGATAACCAAAACTGACATTATTATTATGCCCGTTTTCACCAAACATACCTAAATCATCCCCTAAGTAGGAGTCTCTTAACGTAGGTAGCTCCTAAATACAATCCTAAGTCCTAACATCCGTCCCAATATCCTTTTAGGTGTCCCGTACAGGATCGTGATAAATAAGTTGACAGAAAACATCAATCACCTAACTTATAGGTAGCCCGTAAAGGTTAGGGAACGTTAGTGAAAACATTGAATTATTTATCAAACATTGAATTTAACTCGTAGTTCCATGGGAATAGTTACTGACTGCGCCATCTATTAGCATTATTGTGAAGCTATGTTGATGCTATATGAATTACTGACGCCCATTAAAAATTAAATAATCTCGTTTCTTTATAATATTCATATAATTTTAGTATTTGTTGTTCAAGTACAGGATATAAGTGACCTAAAAACATAAAATCAGTTTGAAAATCCATAGCGGATTTTTCTAGAGAGCGTCTTCAAGCGAGCGTATAAAATCGCCACTTTGAAAGCCCCCCATTTCGTCAATTTTAAGGGAAAAATTAAAAAAAAAATATTTTTGTACTCAGTTCAAAATTATCTTTAAAATGATATGTAACAATTTTATGTAACGCGATTTTTTTTTTTTTACTTCGCATTCGCTTCTATGAGAGCCCCCCTGAAATAAAGATTTTTATAACTTTTTAAGCCATTTTCGGCTGGAGGCCATCGGTTTACATATTATATCTAAATTTGAAGTAATTACGTTCAGTAATTCAAAAGTTATAAGGCTCTGACAGACGGACGGACGGACGGACGGACGGACGGACAAGTGCAAATCGCCCTAGTTAACTCAAAGACCTTCGCTTCGCTCGGTCGATTATATTCTATATGGTGTAAACATGGATTTAATATTTCCTTACTAAATCCATGGGTGTAAAGCATGGTCATAATGTGCATGAAATGCTTATGGTAACTAACGCATTTAAGTTGATAAAGATTAATACTGTATCCGTCTAAATAGATTTCCAATTACCGCATTGTATGTACGTGACCATTTTTTTAGAAGATATAATGGGTGATATCCTTAAAAGATAGATAATACTATATTATGCCATCACGTACTTTTCTGTATAGACCTATACCAACACCATAAATTATATGTTTTGTTATATCTCAAAGGGATTAGGCAGCGTTTTCGATAAAAGCTCCCAGGCGGCTTGACTTTCTCCGACATTTTCAACAATTATTGACGTTATATTTAACCAATTACCATACCCCCTTAATAAATTAAATACCCAAACCTTCCTCGTGAATCACCCTGTCTATTGGTGAATACCGCATGAAAATCCGTTCATTAGTTTTGAATTTATCGCGAACAGACAGACAGACAGACGCGGCGCGGGATTTTGTTTTATAATATGTAGTGAATAGTTAATAATAATTTTAAGATAATAATGATTTTGTTTTATAATATAATATAAACGTTTCGGAAAAATTCTCAATATGTTATTGGAAACCGTATCAAAATCCGTTGTGTAGGTAGATAAGAAGAAAAAACCGGCCAAGTGCGAGTCGGACTCGCGCACCGAGGGTTCCGTACTCCAAAAGT
Source organism: Oeneis ivallda (assembly GCA_029955525.1). NCBI lineage: Eukaryota > Metazoa > Arthropoda > Insecta > Lepidoptera > Nymphalidae > Oeneis > Oeneis ivallda. The sequence continues at coordinate 19,839,480 of JARPMR010000013.1, read as the reverse complement.
AAAAGTAAAACGATAATATTATATTAATTTGCTTATTTATCGTTAACTTTGTTTGTAGAGGTTTATTGTTAATATAAAAAAAACTATGCTAGTTAGAGCGTCGGTTTTATTTTTCCTGTAAAACATACATAAACCTCTATTGACCATAATTATTTCAGATTTTTCGATTGGTAAACTTCGGAGATAAGGGGGGGGGGGGAACGGTATTTTTTTCGACATTTTGGCCGATTACTCAAAAACTATTATATATAGAAATAAATAAAAAACTGTTTATCTACTCCAACATCGAAAAGTTCCAATTTCGAATTTGAAAGCTGAATCGAAATGAACCCCTCTTTCGGTTGTGCTTCTCATTTCGATGCAGCTCGTTGTATGGGAGCTGAATCGAAATGGTTATCTTCTTAAAATAGGATACCTAAAGTTAAGGCTCTGAGTTCTGGCACTTTTGTACCGTTCATACGACAGAGGCGCCACAGGCGGCTGGTGGCGGCCTACGGAGTTACTTTTTGTTGACAGAGGCGCCACAGGCGGCTGGTGGCGGCTTACGGAGTTACTTTTTGTTACTTTATTGAGCCTACGGCGTATTTTGTTAATGATTTTATTTTCCTTGTCGTAGATAAAATCTTATATGCAACTGAACGTAATTAGTCATTTTAATTCTCGTACTATCCTATTTTGATACTCGGCAAGCCTCGTATCAAAAAACAGCACTCGAATTAAAATGACCCTCATTACGATGCAGTTGCATAAATAGCTATTTAGAATGCACAAGTAAAGGCCTTTCATACGATACCCCACTCGGTATAGTTATCTTACTTTGAAATTTCAAACCCCCGATTTTCACCCCTTTTTTAATCAAACTAAAATAATTTTCGCGTTGCTTTTATTTTTCCTGTAAAATATACATAAACCTCTATAGACCATAATTATTTCAGATTTTTGGATTGGTAAACTTCGGAGATAAGGGGGGGAACGGTATTTTTTTCGACATTTTGGCCGATTACTCAAAAACTATTATATATAGAAATAAATTAAAAACTGTTTTAGAATGCACAAGTAAAGGCCTTTCATATGATACCCCACTCGGTAAAGTTATTTTACTTTGAAATTTCAAACCCCCGATTTTCCCCCTTTTTTAATAAAACTAAAAACAATTTTCGATTTTTCTTTATTCCAATGATGTTGGGCCACTATTATACACAACTATGCCAAATTTCATGTCGACAGCTTTAATAGATACTGAAATAATCGACTGTGACAGACGGACGGACGGACGGAGAAAGTCTCACCATAAGGGTTCCATTTTTACCATTTTGGTACGGAACTCTAAAAAGCACACAATCAATTTTTTTTATGCTATTTTGCTACGAAGAAGATACCTATTTTCAGAGAGATTCATTTCCAGATTCCTCTGATATTTGACATTAATAAGCTGAATATCAGAATAATCTTATATCTGAGAAAATATTATTTTGTCGGCTTATGGCAAACATTAATTGGGTCTGATGTTATAAGTATTACGAATACATCTAAGCCGTATTTACCTAGGAAATACATAATATATTACTGTAAACTGCCGACGCGGTCTAACCCCGAAATTATTAGGTTTTACGGAAAAAAATCTTTACTATAATGCGAAACCTTATTTGTTTGTTAGTTTGTCAAGTAAAGGACCAACGAATTCAAATAATTTTTGCATGAGTTTAAGGGACCCGAGAGTGAACAACAGGGGGTTCCCACGGGAATTTTAAAAACCTACCAACACGCGGACTATGTTGCGGGAAAAGGCTAGTAATTGTAGTGACCGCCGTACAAAATCGTGTACCCGTAGAAACTTGCTAGACATCTATGATCCTACTAACCCTACTAATATTATAAATTCGAAAGTTTGTGAGGATGGATGAATCATTTCTTACCCACTGCTCAACTAGATTGAGCAGTTGAGAGGTAGGACATAGTTTGTATTACCGAACTTTTTATGCTCTATAGCTCAACTATTTATTGCTCAACTTAATTGATCAGTAAGTCATCCTGTATTTTATCAGTCTTAGGGCCGATTTCACCGACGTAAAATAAGTCTTATCCGAGTGTAAATTTGATATTTTGATAGTATTTTCAAAACAAAACGTCACTCGACGTTGGTGAAATCGGCACGTCATCTATTTTCAAAAATTTTTAGTTATTTGGGTATATTAACCATATAAAACCTAGTAATCTATATATCTATATTGATAAAGCTTATAGGTACTTATAGCTTATAGTGGCGCGCGACCAGATTTGGGATTCGATAAATTAGCACACGATTGCGTGCATCCCAAATCTGGCTATTAGACTAGATAAGATGAGATGAGATATCATGAGATCTTGCTATCTATTTCAATAATTATGTATGGACAAGTATATTAAATTAAAGCCTAATTTAACACGATTCCAACAATATCAGTCTTATACATATGTTCTATACAAAATTTTAGAGAAATTCATTTTTAATTAGCGCGCGCCGGATTTCCCACGCGTTGAACAGATGACGCGCCGCAATTTAAGCATAGAGTCCCAATTCTGGCCGCGCCAATCCAAGGGATAGGTGTGATCTAAAAACTGCAAAGTCGATGGTTCGATCCCCATTCACTACTGTCATACCCACTCTTAACACAAGCTTTCCGTCTATTTAGAGGGGGCAGGATAATAGAGTCAAATTGGGCTTGGCTAATCTTGAATTATTTTCAAATAAATTATTTATTTTCAATTAAAGTGTAAATTGAAAATTTAAAACAACTTCGAGATGTGAGTCTATGGCACGACGTTCGATATACCTGATATCCTGTTACCCAGATTTCTGCTACATCATCAGATCTTTCAAACAGAAAAAACCGCATGAAAATCGGTTACTTCCTTAGGGAGCTACGAAGGAACAGACAGACACACAGATACACACGTCAAACAGCAGCAGCAAAAGCCATAGAAACCCCACAAAGTGTACTTAACTGCGTCAGTGGCCTCAGGGGACAGAAACACCCCTCTTTTTAGTCGGGGTTTAAAAAATTGTTTTTGAGATTATACCACTTTTACCAACCGCATTAACGCTTAGCTCTGTAATATTTATCGTGCGACAGAAGTAAATAAAAAATAAATTGTGTAAAGCCCTCAGAGATGAGGATTCTCGTTAACTTTATGACTGTCGAAACGTGTACGTTTCAAATTATTTATTTCGAAAATAATGTAATGCAACGATGTCCCCGAGGTCGTGGCGTGATTAATTAACACTACGGTTCATGCTAGCGGCAGATTAAAAAAATAAAATTGCATCTTTTTGATAGAGGGAAAATATTTTCCATTAAAAATGTTCATCACGCAAAAATTGCTGCACGTAACCTTGGCGAATAAAATTCGCCTTAAGGTTATACGGGATACCTTTTGTGAGTAATAGAATAGAATAGAATAGAATAGAATAGAATGGAATAGAAATATTTTTTATTCAAATAAACTTTTACAAGTGCTTTTGAATAGTCAATGAATCTACCACTGGTTCGGAATGCCTTTCCTGCCGAGAAGAACCAGCAAGAAACTCGGCGGTTGCTCTTTTCAAAACAGATTTACAATACAGTAAATACTATGCTATATATGCAGTGTTTCTACAATGAGGAAAGTTCCAAAAATGCATACAGACTAACTTCTATCTTAAGATGGGCAGACATAAAGTAGCCCCATTCCCGCCGGTGGAACCCGTTCACGAGCATGACGCATGACCCAGCCATTGCTTCGCTCAACCATATGTAATGTATGAGGAACTTTATCAAAATAATACTCCGTATCGCAGTGGTAAGCGCTGTGTGTCTTGTGAGTGGGAGGGCTCGGGATCGATTCCAGGCCGGGGCATTTAGGAAATTTATAATAATTCCGAATTATCCCTGGTCTGATGGAGGTTTTGGCCGTGGCTACCACCTTGCCGTCAAATAGGTGCCGCTCTAGTTTTTGTCTGCCCGTCTTAACATGAATTGAATTGTAGTAGGGTTATTTTTAGAATTTCCACTCATTGTGGAAATATTATATTTTATTCTAACAAAGTTGCATGGGTTAAATCGGCTTGGCATCCAGCTGGCCACACGATAGTATAAAAAACTTATTACAATGATTATTTTGAACAGAGGAACTGCTGAGTTTCTTGCCGGCTCTTCTCAGCAGAATCCGCTTTCCGAACCGTTGGTAGAGTCATGACGTGTCACAAGAGCCACAGGTTGGCCTACGTGAAATAAATAAATTTGAATTTTGAATTTTATTTCCACAACTTACTACTGCAGTAGTAAGTAGCAAAGGCATCAAATTACCCGTATTGCTAATGGTGGTAGGATTGGTAGTAGCACGGACAATAAACCTCCGATTTGATGGCGAATAGAAACTGATAAGGCATAGGTTTAATTCAAGAAGTCCTTGGCAACCTGGGCGGCCTGCTAGGCTTCTGGAGAGATCTGGGATGGCTGGAGTAACAACAATGGAAGGATTGGTCACACACAACAGACCATCACGGTTTACGTGTGGAAACCAGCCCAGAAGAAAGAAGAAGAAGAAGAAGGTTTAATTTACACTGCCACACCCCTTCAAGTCTACATCGTCACTTCCCATCAAGTGAGATCCCAGTTAAATGCTAGAACGTGTTATCATAACAGCTAGCTAGCTGGCTAAAGTCTTAGATATTCCTCAGGTATGTGAAACATGAAGTAGGTGAGGTAACTGTTACCTACCCTGAACCTATACAGTGCACATTGCATAAAAATAGATGGACGTTGGGGTTCCAAGCTTCCAAGAGTGGTGTTCCTACAACGACAATGCATCGTTGGAAGACCCTCTATAAGCACGGACGATCTTATATGTGAGTCACTGGTAGCCACTGGATAAAAGCGGTAAGTACTAGATCGTGTTCTGTGATTGATGATTCGTGTTCGTGATCGATGATAACCACACACAGGCAAATGAAATGAATGAACTGGCAACCTAATACTCAAGCTATGCATATAATGTTAATGGGTAAAAAGAGAACGGTCGTCAGCGGCCAGTACCCGAAGAGTCAACTACATACATACTTAGTATGACTCCAACAGCCATCCAGGTTTTATGAACGCCATGAAACCGAAAACAATAGGACGACTCGCATTTTAACCCAATCACCATAAATATGGAGTCTTAAAAACTTTATGAAAAGCACTAGTTTTGAAGGTTTCGCGGTGTCTTAAGTTTTTGAATTGCAAAAATAGTAAAATACGCTTCTTTTACGACAGAACAAACTTCGCATTATTACGGTATTAAAACTAGTTCCACGGGATAATATTCTCAAAATACTTAAAAATCTTCAGGGAATTTAAAATTTTAAGCAGTTGTGGACTAGTTTTATGACTAGCTCCCAATGTTTTGTATGTTTATTTCGCTGGAGTGAGCTAACGATTTTGCCATAAAAGTTTTATGTTTGAGTATGCTCTTTCTTTTAATTTATTTCCTATATTACTGTTCTTTTAATAACATGTGTATGTATGGGTAAAATTGTCTGAAATTGAATAATGATTTCTTACAAATTTTACGGAGATTAGTGAAAAAACATTTCGTAAGTTTCTTCTAAAAATCTTAATACCCACCCACCAAATACGAAGCTAAATAATTTTACTTTCGATATCTACTTTATATGAGGGTGGTTATCAAAGATATTTAGTAAATTAATGTGAGTTATAGCGGCTTCACACGGTTCGATTTTACTTGATCAAATGCTAAATCGCATGCTATTAGAAGAAGATTAGAACCATCTATCTGAAGAGACGTTCAATCAAATAAGTATTGATCAACTAAAATTTGACCTCATTCTCATCATCAGCCTGTTTGACCTCATCCTCATCATCAGCCCATCAACGGCGGCTATAATATATCGATGCTCACTACTGAGCGCAGGTCTCCTCTCAGAGAAGGGTTGTTTAAACTTGCTATAATATTATTTTTCAGTTTATTTTAGTACTACTATGCAAAGCAGGAAAAACCATAGAACCCCCACAAAGTGTACTTAGAACTGCGTCAGTAGTCTCAGGGGCCAGAAATATTTTTTCTCTGTGATCCAATAATCCAATAAAATGGACAGAACCAAGAAATCATTATGATGACTGTAGAGCTTTTGCTACTCTTATACAAAAGGCTTCATCAGCAAAACATAAATTTAGTAGGTATACTTTAGAAAGAAAATACGTTTAAGTAAATAAGGGTATTTTCTTTGTTTATTTCTTTCTTAGTCTAAATATGGCCCACACCTCAATATCCTCCTTATAATAGTGATACATCGTCTGAAGAAAGGAAAAATGAAGATTTTGTTCCTATCTACAATAATACTGAGTCACAGTTATTTACACAAACCGAATTGAATGACTTGTGGGAGAATTAGATCTCTCAGAAAATCTTCGGGATTTCAGTTCAGAACAAGAGGAAAAATTCCATCAAGATACTATTATAAAGGTAATGAAAAGACATGACCGAGAAATATAGAATTGACATTAATTGCAAACGATTGGATGCTGAAAAGGGACAGTGAGACAAATGAACACTGGCGAAAATCTTTAAAACGGAGCTTCAGTGATATGTAAAAGTTTGGTACTACAAGGATTTCTAGCCGTTTATTTTCTTAAATAGTTTAGTCTTAAGGTCATAATAATCTATATACGTGTAAAAACCTACGAAGGTTTTGCATTTTTTTTAACTTGAATAAAAACAACCTCATTCAGGAATAAAAAAAATTAAACTCTATTTCTCTGTTGAGCATTCTTAGCTATCCTACTTTAAGCTAGCTATCTAACTTATTAGTATGGAATGAATGCAATGCTTCCTTAACAAAAGCAATCAATCTTTATTCTAAGAGGTTTATTGTGGAACTCGTGTGATTTACTCTATATCCGAGCGCCAGGGTTTAAAATTCATTCTGCAGCAGACAGTCGACAGTAAAACTCTATTAGAAATTACGGCGAACGAACGTTACTTGTTCAATTACCTAATGGATTCGCAAAACACACCTTTTACGGCTGGAATTTAATAGAGTCCGTAGTCTAGGAGATGCTCGCTCAATTGGAAAGAAAAGTACCTAATTATGTAAAATTCGTTTATCATTTTTTTTGATGAAGGATACGGACGTGAGATTAATTTTTGATTGATATCTCAACTATCTATCAAAAGGTACAAAATATCTGTTTTTTCTAAGTAAATGAGTTGTACTTATAATAGTATCATATGTACTAGTAGCTCGTTATCTTTAGTAAATTAGACTCAGTGCCGTGCCCGCCGAATTATAGGTAATAGGTCACTAACACAGGCAAAAATGCTCAGTCTACAGCACCGTCGCAATGTTGCCTGTCTATCGGTCTTCTATCGGATATACTTTGGAGAGTGCGCTCAAGAACTTCACAACCTTGTGCCACCTTCACCGTTTTACCAAATAACCTCAAGAAATCGTGAGCGTTGGCACCCTTACGTGGTTGAAATCCAATCTACTCGCACAAAACACTTCAGTTCAACGTTTCTGAATCGAAAGGTGTGTAACGCACTTCCAACATCTGTGTTTTCGGCCACGTATAACCTTCAAGGCAAGAGTGAATAGGCATTTTCTAGCCAAACTAGACCTCATCAGTGCTTTCCAGTATTGATTGTCGTCAAGCGCAAGCCTATCCCGAAAAAAAAAAATAACTGGCGTGAAACAGTACCTACCTAAAGTACTTGGGTTATCATGAATCTGTCACTTTTATATGAAGGTTCAAACCTTGTCCTGACATTGCCAACTTTGACAGATTGCAACTCTGGCGTCATTTTCAAACATGAAAATTATCCCGTTTCTTAAAGTTGTGGCTTATGAACAAATTGTGTAAATATCTTAATTAAACGTATCTCTTAGACTATAAAGACTGTTGCCACCGCACCTAGGTACAAATACCCCGTGACTAGACTATATTGAAGGTGCACTGAACTCACGTATTATTATTTTACAGACGGCTTTGAGATATACCCTTAGAGCAGCAATAACGAATCGTCTATTAACAGCACAGTGACTCTTGAGTGACCTCACTGTCACATCGCTATTATTTCAGATTACTTTGGCTCGTACAATCAATAACTAGCGGAGTTTGGGGCATTATTGCCAGTACTATATGGACGTAATGTAAAACGATGGGGGCAGCAGAGCATAATTTAGGTACTAATTGATTAAAAAACTGCACCATTTAAGATAATTATGACAAAGGCAGTTGGGAAGTATCAATAAAGCTCTAATACTTATTGATTTAACTTTTGACTGCGCCAAATATCATATGATGTGGGCAGTTGGCAGGTAAAATGATGTGCTATATTATTGAATTAACTTTTGACTGCCTCAAATATAATTTAACTATGACAAATATGGGAATTATCCATGAAACTCTACTACTAGATTTAACTTCTGCCTGCGCCAAATAGGTATAATATGACAGGCAGATGAGTGGTGAGGTACAACCATAACTATTTTAACTAACTTGTATGAATTTCCGGTACGGTAATGTTGGGCAGATGATTGGCCATAATATTATTATGAGATAATTCTATACGAAGATGTCAGGTGTCTTTTTGTTCTGGGTATTCCCAGTACGAATCTGTGGTATACTCGTTTGGATGCTCTAGAATTTTGCTTGCTCAATGACTCACGTATTATATTTTAAGGACGTCTAAACGATGTTAAGACATCGCCGCAGACTTTGACGTTCATTTAATATTTAATTACATGCCACTCTTTGAATAATAGATATTATACAAATACTTTACTAATATTAGTAATATTATAGAAAATATAATATTAAATTACGATATAAAGCTTGTTATTGTTTGAACATGGTTTTTATGGTCCAGCAATAAGCTCAGTTGTAAATTCCACTAAAATTTATTTTCTTATAATTTTAATGAACACGATAAGGAGCAGTACTTATAAATAAGGCTTTTTGGTTACTGCACGGTATCATTAAACTGAAAATTTGTGGTACTTAAGTGACATACAAATTACGGTCCTTTTCTAAATTTAAGCGGGAACCAACATTTACCGTTACACGAAAGTGGTCTAGAAGACCCCAAAAATAAGGATCTATCACATAGAAAACTTATTAGAGGCGTTTTTGGTTTAAAAATTTGTCATCAGCAACCCATCAACGGCTCACTACTGCGCACTCTATACTACCAACTAACGCTTTTATAGTAGTATTATTTCAATATTCTTTTGAGAAGCTGTTCCGGCTTTAACCAAAAGTCCATCACCACGGAACCGGCGGCGTGGGCGCGTGACACGGCCGGGCACTGGTCAGCGACACATCTCATTCCGCTTTCGTTCGTGGACAATAAACACATCAAGATCGAACCACATTTACGATGTCTTATTAAAACCATACCAACACCTAACAGTACAGTAAAGTACCCCTTAAAGTAATAATTGCTATAAGGTTGTCATTAAATGACATCTCAAAACAAAATTGACATAATACTGCTTTAAGCATTGGTACTTTAAGAGTAGCCTGCCCAGGTTTCAGGGTCAAGTTTACCACCGCGATGCATATCACGGCGTCAGTGAAATTGATAATTACACGCCTCTTTTTTGACGTGATCATATTATAAAATATAGTAAGTAGTATCTTAAATATTGAAGCAGTGATAGCCTAGTGGTTAGTAGGTACTGCGGTCTCCTATTCGGAGGGTCACAGGTTCGATCCCGGGCATGCTTCTCACACCTCTGGCTTTTCTAAGTTAAGTGCGTTTAAGAAATTAGAATAGAATAGAATAGAATATTATTTATTCATTGACATGAAAACAAAATATAAGAAACAAAATGGAAATAAACATGAAAATGGAAAAACAGAAAGTAATTACAATCTAACTTAACTAGTGTCTACTATGTGTCATGCCAATGAAAGGGCTCTAGCTCAGCTAAATGCTGTGGATACATATGTAACCACAGCGCTGATATTCTGCTAGGGCCCGAATAAGAGGGTAGTCATTTAAAATAAATAAATATTATACATATGAAAATAACATATTAGGTAAAATATAAATTGTATTATAAAATTGAATCGATAATGTCCTTTACTTTTTTTTTTTTAATTTATTATTTGTAAATGTACTACCACGGCTATCTTACTATGTATTTTAATATGATTATTCGTTTTTTTGTGTTATTAATAACTGTTCTCTGAAAAGTTTTTTGAAAACAAATTTAGAGCTTGCATTGCGAAAAGGTGGAGGGATGTCATTCCAGCATTTCGTGGCAAGATATTTAAAGCTGCCACGAAATGCTGCCGACCGGTGGCGTGGCATTGATAAAAGTGGCACCATCGCCCTAAGCCCAAAGCTTGGCTCGCGCCATTTCAATTTCGAATACAGATATTCAGGTTTTTGGGATTTAACAACACCGAACAATAGAGTGCATAAAAGTAAATTATATCTGTTTTTCATTTTTAGCATATTATGTTCATTTAAAAAAGGAGTAACGTGTGATCTTGGCGGAATAGGAAAACAAAAACGAGCGCAAGCATTTTGTACGCGCTGAAGTAATCGCCACGATTTACTTAGCAAGCATGGTCCATAAACAATAATTTAATTTTGACAAAATTAGTGTGTCACAAAGTTTAATTCTGAGGTTAATACTAATGTAAGGCCTAATCTTATACAGAACTTTAAGTCTATAAAAACAGTTCCGGGCAAGATCAATTACGTGTTCTTCGAAGCGTAAGTTTTCATCCATTCGCAGTCCAAGATTACGTGCTTCATGTACATGTTCAATGTTTACTCCGTCAATGCAGAGTTTTGGTTGCTGGACTAGTATTTTACTGACTTGCTTCTTAGTACCCATGACCATAAATTTAGACTTAACGGGATTAAGGATAAGAGCATTTTGTTGACACCATCGTGAGATGTTGTTTAGAACCTTGTTCATCTGGTTAATTGCAGAACTAACGTCTTCGTGATCAGCAGGTACATATACTTGAAGGTCGTCAGCATATAAATGATACTGACAGTTTTCTATGCAGTTGATTATGTCGGCAGAATATAATATAAATAATAGTGGTCCCAAAATGGAACCCTGTGGGACCCCTCTATTGACAGCTTTAAGTGAAGATACCAAGTCATTTCCATCATTTTTCCAGATAACCACTTGTTGCGTTCTGTCCATAAGGTAGCTAGCGAACCATTTAACAGTACTTGAGGAAAATCCGTAGTACGATAGTTTGGCTAGCATTAGTTTTATATTAATTGAGTCAAACGCTCGTGAAAAGTCCAACAACGCAAGAAAACTACCCTTACCGGAATCTTGAAAAGTGAGTATGTTATCAATAACGTCAGAAAGAGCAGAAGATGTGCTACGATGTTTCCTGAAACCCGATTGAAAATACGGTAAAATATTATTGTCCTCGCAATACTTAATAACTTGATTGTAGATAACTTTTTCAAGTACCTTAGAAATATATAGAAGAATACTTATTGGGCGTAAGTCTTTTATATCTTCAGGGTTGTTAATTTTAGGCAAAGGTAAGACTAGAGCTGTTTTCCAAAGTGAAGGAAATTTCGAAGACAGAATAGATTTGTTAACTATAGCTGTAATGACGTTAAGGGTAGTGGGTAATGTGAGAACAATCATATCCATATTAACCTGATCTATCCCTTGCGCATTTGATTTGATCCCTAATATAATTTTTGCAACAACATTTTCATGAACTGTTTTGATTTGAAAGCCACTATCCGCGGAAAATTTCTGTGACACAAAGTGTGCCAACAAGGACTCGTCAATACTATCATTGCCAGGTATGTTTAAGAAATGGTCATTTATTGCATTCGGGTTATCAAATTGTTCTGGAAGATCAGAAGTATTTTTGAAATTAGGTAAGACATGTTTTTTCAGATTTTTCCATAAGTAACTCGAATTGCGCAGGTGTAGGTTTATATGATGATCATAATAAGCTTTTTTTTCACTGAGAGCGCTAAAATGAGAAAGATATTTTAGCTCTTTGTATTCGCGTTTTTTGTTATCTGTCTTACACGCTTTGTATTTTGTATGAGCTTCATCACGCAGTTTCATTATGAGACGAACATTGCTGGTCAACCAAGGGCTGTATTGATCTTTTGTTTGGAATGTTGTTATAGGTGCGTGTTTATTGAAAATGTTTAAAATTATTTTGTTAAATGACTCCACCATATGGTCAACACTGACATCGTTGATAATAGCATGCCAGTTTACGTTCTCGAGGTCTTTATTAAATTCTACCATGTTGATTCTCTTTATCGGGCGATAGGTTACGCGTTTTGATGGTATCTTAGGCTTTTTTATTTTAACTTCTGCTATAATCATAGCATGGCCACCAAGTTCAGGGTTATGATGAATTTTAAGATTAATAATTGGAATGTTTGCACAAAAAATATCTATGAGAGTATTACTATGGGTATTGAAGTGTGTGGGTCCTGTAACATAGTTTTGTAGACTTGTACAGGTTAGAAAATTATTTAGTCGTTGAGAACTGCAGCTGCCACTATTTAATAAGTTGACGTTAAAGTCTCCTAGTAAGATAATTTCATCGAAGTTGTTGAAGAACAAAACTGATTCCGTAAGTGTATCAAGAAATGTGTCCAAGTCAAGCCAAGGCGGCCTGTAAGCAGTACCTACTAAGATATGGTGTAGATTTATACTAAGCGATATCCACATCTGTTCAACCTCAGCAGGTCCTGGCGGGTGTACACACTTGCGAATCTTAAGGCCTTGTCTAACGTAAAATCCCACACCACCCCCTCGTGACCTAACTTTCGGTGATCGTGGTAAGTGAATGAGTTTGTAACCCTGAACAACAGGTGCCCGCGCATCTTCGCCTATTTTGATCCATGTTTCATTTATAGCCAAAATGTCAGGTTTATGGGAATGTAATGCAACTGTGAACTCGTCGTGTTTAGTAGCAAGTGAACCTGCGTTGAACAAACCCAATTTAAGAAATTTAGACTTATTAACTTTTAAAATTATACAAAACTAAATAATAATACCTTCCATATAATGCTTTCCATTGGCATGCAACATAGTAACAATTAATATAAAAATTATGTTTCTTAAGTATAATTATATATAAATACAATAAAATTACAATGTTACAAGTTATAATATTATACACTAAATGTTTGCTAAATACAAAGACAAAAGAAGTCAGCGTATTGTTAAAAGCCAATGGACCCATCTCCACATTATGTGTTATATAAGACATATCCAAGGAATGTGGCAATGTTGATTTTATTTTAGAAAAAGAACAAATGTGAAATGCAACCTTATTATACACTTTACTTATCAAATTAGCAAGTAGAAACAGAAACAAATATAGACGTAACATAGTACAAAGTAATAATAAAAAAATTATGTTTGTTAAATAAAAATACAAATACAAAAAAGTTACAATGTTGTTACAAGTTACAATATTATACATTGAATGTTTGCTAAATACAAAGACAAAAGTAGTTTGCATATTGTTACAAGTCAAAGGCTTTATCTCCACATTATGTGTTTTGGAAAAAACACAAGCGTGAAATACAAACTTTTTATACACCAATTTATTCATCAAATTAGCAAATAGAAACAGAGGCAAACAAAGAAATATTATATCCATGCGTACAACCCAAAAAAAACAATTAACCAATATAATTAACAGGACTTTGCAAGTAGGTATTATTCGAAAAGCTGTGAGTATATTAAGTATATATATAAAGTGCATACAGAAAGTTACCTTAACAATGTCTAAATATCTGTCAACAAGAAGAGGCCCATTGTTTAAACAAGATAAATCAATTAATGTTAGTAAAATAATTAAAACATAATAATTATACGACGAAGCAATCGTTTCATTCCTATTGTAATCAGAATAAAGAAAATAAGAACTAGTGCAATTATACAACAATCTGAGGAGTATCATGACCGCATAATATTTTATCGACGTCACTTTCCGTTTGCAATAGAAGTACGTCAGAGGACTCAGAGCGTCTGGCGTACACTCTGCCCTGTTTTGTCCACACAAATCTCCATTTTGCCGTACGAGCAGCGTCTCGCGCCTTGACAAAGATCTGCCTGTTAGTTTTTGTAAGCCTTTCGTTAATATAGAATCGCTTGGGCTCGTGCGACGGCAGGCCGAGGTCACTCGTAGTTGTGCCGCGACGGACACGCGCGTTTTTAAGCAGTTCATCACGAGTGGTGCGACGCATAAGTCGCACGACAATAGGTCGCGAACGAAAGGAATGTGCTGCACTTGATGGGTCAGCAGCTCGCTTAGGACCGACTCTGCTCGAACTGACAATATCTTGTGCCTCAACCTTAAGGCCTATCTTAGCTGAAACTGTGGTAACGATGTGGGTCAGAGACTCATTTTCAAATTCTGGGATTCCCGTGATTTGAATGTCGTTGGCCAAGTTTGATTGCTCCCTGGCGTTTAGCTCAATATGAAGTTGATTAATTGACTTCTTTAAAGTAGAGTTTTCATTTTCTAAGTCCTTAAATTTATTTTTACAACTATTTACTTCCTGATTGAGATCACTAATTTGATTAAATTAAATATCACAATCTTCAACGGTGAAGGAAAACATCGTGAGGACACCTGCGCACCTGCGAGAGGTCTTTCTTTATAATGTTCTCAAAGGTGTGTTAAGTATGCCAATTCACATTGGGTCAGCGTGGTGGACTATGGCCTATAACCCTTGTCTGAGAGGAGAGCTGCGTTCAGTAGTGAGCTGTTGATGGGTTGCTGATGATGATTATGATGATCGTAATATAAAATATGCAGAATATGACATGTGATAACTAGACGCGTGTCACGGTGACAGTGTGAAGACGCCTTCTCATGTCAGTGACGATAGCGCGGCCCAAAGTAATACTATTTTCTGCGACCCTATTAAGTGCTGGAACGAGAAAGGGTCATAATTTAGCACCGTGACGCTTGTCACGGCGTTAATAATATTGTTACTTACACACCCCCCTACTTGTACGCAGTGACAAATTTGTTTTACTTTTCCATAAATTTCTACTTTGCCAGGCTTGTGGGGGAATGCAGGGTATGAAATAAATGTTTCTTAGATTTCATTTTTACAAATAAAAAAAAGAATTAAGGGTTTAGGAAGGAGGAATGGTTTTCAACCGGAAGTAAGTTGACGTTATCTTGTCAAGTCTGATCCTAAATCTGGAAAGTTTCAAATTATGTCTTCCGAATTACGCATAGTTTAGAGCATTAATCGATGAATCTAGACTGTTTCTAAATTTTTTGGACCCCAGCACCCATGAATAAGTAATTCATAAAGGACAATCATACCAAACTGTAGGAATTTTTGTATTCAAATAATTTGAAGGATACAGTTTTGATAACATTAATTGTTTGTTTCCTATTACTAAAACACTAAAAAGCTGTTTTCGAAATTTGGTTTAAACTTAAACTAACTCTCAAGCGTAGTTAAGTCAATGGTTGAGAGTTAGTTACCTTAGTTACCTACCCTACACAGTCTCTAATAAGAATAAGTCCTCTTTATGAGTAAACATACAATATACATAGTTTACGAGGCACAGCTGTTGTAAGCACATTATCGTCCCATGAATAATACATACAGACTATGAACATTCAACAAAAGGTGCCGTAGATGAAGTATTGGAATTTAGATTAATAAATAATTAATTAATGCGAGAACCATTTGTTTTGAACGAGCGCTTCTTTAAGCGTAGATTAGGGCTGCCAGCATTTCTTCGGCTGATTATTATTAATTATTAATTATTATAGTACTAGCTGATGCCCCCGATTTCGTCCGCGTGGATTTAGTTTTTGAAGTCCCGCGGGAACTCTTTGATTTTTCAAGATAAAAAGGAGCCTATGTCATTCTCAACTACACCCATGTAAAAAATCACGTCGATCCGTTGCTTTTTGCTTGCTTGCTGCGTTGCTTATTGCGTTGCTGCGTAATTGAAGGACAAACCAACAAACAAACCCAAGTTTGCATTTATAAATCAGTAGAATACCAGCGCTGAATCGGTGACAAAAAAAATAATTTTTGTTAGCAAAACTAACTAGCAAAGTTATGGAAAATATAAACATTATGATTTATCTCGGAAATCCCGTAGCTATTTTCTGCTTGAGATCTGTTCCACCGAAGTCATACAAATAGACTGCAGTTCCTTTCACTGAGCTTTTTTAATCATTATTAAAGAGCTTCGTGGTTGATGCAACGACGTCGCTCCCTTAAACCCACTTAGATTGAACTACTTGATAGCTTTCTTTTAAATGTGTAGTTTTCAGTAGGAATAATCTTTCAACTTAGTGGTCAATTTGTCACGGGAAACTTGATTAACCGGGCAGTATTAACATGGCAAAAATTCTATTTCAAAAGGAATTTAGATATATTTAAGAGCCAAAATAAATATTAAAGGAAAGTCAAATCTCCATAAAGACAATGTTAGGTACTTACGTACCAAAAATTTCATGCCCCGTAAAATATAAAATTCAATATGTTATGATGTTATGAATGATTCGTGAACCAAATGGAACCCCCTAAGCTTCCAACAATAAGTAAGTTTAACTACGCTTTAAACCGTGTAACGACGCGTTTAAAACTTCTTCAAGTTTATAGCGGTCATAATTCTTCGTACGCCATTAGGCATTAACATCTCTGGGTGATAGCTTTGAAATTCTCAGAAGCATTGTTGTCTAAATTATACTAATTTATTTTTGGGCGAAGATTTATTATCCTTTTTAGATTTCCGCAATTTGACCATTGTGATAATAAAAATGGTTTGGCCAAGTTGTGACACTGTTTTCATCATTTCAATTAATAGACTTCCACTGCTGAATGTTCTGAATGTGTCTGTCCATAGGTACTTCCTCTTTAATACCTATGACCACAATCGTTAAAAATGACCACTCAGAAATAAGTTTTTTCCTTAAGATAATATATAGTTTTTTTTCTCAATTTTCGTAATTTTTCAATAGCTTTTCACAAACAAAACGATCACAAAAAAAATTTGGGTAAATCTTAACTTTCAACAAATGAAGTATCTAATGCGAAGTGAAGCGTTTTTCTTAAAACTTTACACGGCAAAAAAATAAGGGAAAATAGGGGGAATGGAACAACCAAAGCCTTTGGTTTCTCTATACCCTTATTTTTTGCAATTCAAATTATATCATTCAATCGTAACAAAGCTAAATTAACGTAATTACGTAAAATAAAACCGTATCGTTACGTAGTAGCGGGAGTTAATTTGTATTGTATAAAGCAAGGAATTAACATTTATTCCAGCAAATTGAGTCATTCTATTGTCGACCATTTAAATAAAATGTACAGAGCGAGCGTTGCCGCCGCGTTTTGTTTTATGAGGGACAATAAAATTGTTGACGGCGTCATTTTTCTTATTGCGCGACAAATCGGATTTTTATGATACTGCTTGGAGACTCATTGTTTTGAAATTAAGGAATTATTTTAAGCCATAATATTACATTTTCTCTGGGGCAACAGCGGTCTTGGATCACCAGTTTTTGGATGGAAATTACCTTTTCTATTTTAGGTCGGCATAATTAGTCACATCTTAATTTCACGTAATTACAACATGGGATTATTCAAGGGGCGGACCAACAAATTCCTGAAAAGTCGGCAACGCATTGGTGGTGCCTCTGGTGCTACAAATGTTCATGTTCACTTAACATCTTAAAAATCTACGGTAATCGATGCATTTAAAAAGTGGCATTTTACAGGGAAGCGTTTTGAAAATATTGAAAAAACTAAATCAAAAGGGAAAGAAAATTGTTTTATGTTTCTAAGACCTTATAGTGACGACATATTATACGAGTAGCAAATATGAGGAGTATGTACTTCGTTTCCCGGACCAATTTATGATACGATGTTTTCTAAATTGGCTGAGGCCTAAGTTTCCTCTGGTGACAGGGTAGAATGAAACGGCCAAAAGTGCCTGGTTTGTATCCGAACCAGAAGCAATCTATAAAACAATGTTTGGTAAATTGCCTCACTTCTGTTTTTACTGGTGACAGGATTCCACCGCGACAAGGTAGAACTGGCCTTGTTGGTAAAGCCGAAAAGCCTAGAGTTTCGGTATGACCACAAGGTATGACACAGTAGGTAAAGAGTGAAATAAACAAAGTTTTCGTAGTCTATGATCATTTTCGAATTTCGTATTGATAAAAGTATTAGAAAGCAGTTAGAAAGCAAACCGTAAGTAGGTGCTTTCTTTTTCGTAAAAAACTTTGGTACTTATTCAGTCGTACACAATAGCGTGACAGGTCGTAAGTATTGTCGCCAGCGCAAGTTCTTGCACCTCGATTCCATTTCCCATTTCACTTCGTAAGCAGGCGTTACTTTTTTACAGTGAAACGTTAGGTTAGGTTACATTTCAAGTAAGGCGGTGGTCTGTAACAAACGCCGTAGGTCGCGTCCGACGTGACGCTGTACGCGGCCTAGGAATGCTTACTATGGAAATGCACTATAGTGGTCTCTTACACGCCTGACGCGGCGCACGAGCGCCGTGCGCCGCGTCCATAGGTCGTACGACGCCTTCGCAGTCATTTCGGAGCATTCTGGCGTACGGACGTCGCGTTTTTTCATAGAAGATGGTGAAATTTACAAAGGAACAAGACGAACTTGACATCGTTAGTATATAAATGTTTTTTATCAACGTATTAAAACAACCCTCGACCTCTCTCTTCACGAATAGATCGCGACGCCTTTTTCTTCTCTCCTGATTCAATAACATTTGTATAACGAGATCATCATCCTCCTCCTCTTCGAGAAGAACTCTTAAAATTGTCTGTTAATCCATATTTTAATCACTCACATCCATTCACATTGAGCGCATGCGAGATGCGAGAAACTAAAATACTTCCGAGTGACCATCACAAACAACGCAGGAAGCCGCGTCCAGAGTCAGCAGACGCTGGACGCTACCTACGGCGTTTGTTACACTTTGTTACAGACCACCGCCTTATGATTGAATGAATAATTTCAATGAACGGTGAGTGTCAGTGAACGGAAAAGAGATGGAAATTTTTTTCATCCCCTTTCCGCCTGCCGGAAATACTTAATGACAGATTATGCACATAATTTTACGTACTAAACTTGAAAAGTTTCACTAGAGCCGTGAATCGTGATGTTAAGTCATGACATTTCTCAAAAGTTAATTTCCATACTAAATGACAGATTTATGCACAGCTGACGTGAAAAGTTACACTCCGGGCTCAGATCATTGAAGATAGTTCGGAAAACGGCTGACTTTGGAAACTAGTCATCCTAAGCAAACATGTGGTTCGGAAGCGCAAATATTTTACCAGTAAACTGGATACGAGGACGTGGCAACGAGGGTCATCGTGGCTACGTGATAGCGCTGTTGTTTTCGACTCAGCGAACGCTGAGTAACATAATGGTCTTGCATTTTCATTATGTGATTATTAAATTAAAGGAATATTTGTTTGTTGGATAGAAGCAGGCGTTACCTACTTTGCGGAATTCCATGTTACACAAGGAAAAAAAATTGGCAGTCATAGGGACTGCCGATAGAAGTGAAAACTAGATTTGCTAATAATTAAAAACAAATACTTATACAAACAAATACTCGTTTCGTGAGTGAGATTCGAACCTGCGACATCATACATTAAACGTTAAGACCATAGTTACATTAAACGTTAAGGTACATCATACCTTGTACAGCGCAATGTAATGGATATTTTTTAATTTAATTTTTATTGTTTGTTGTTATAGCGGCAATAGAAATACACACTCTGAAAATTTCAACAGTCTTCCTATTACCACAGTATAAGGAAGAGAAGAGATCAGTATGTCGACGCCTTTGATCTCGTCGTAAATGCTGCTAGCGTCTAGACATGCGTCGCGACAGTGTATTTATGCTAGGGTTGTCACAAGGAAACAATTTCTATTAATATTTATAATTTGTACTATATTTCACATCAACATAACAATAAACAATAATAATTAATCAATAACCAAAAATTTAAAATTAAATTTGTAATTAAAATATTATTAGGTAGTTGAATCAATAATAAAACCAGTTTCTTTGCTGGCCGCTTCAGCGGTCGCATGCAAATCAACTCCGCCACATGCAAATATAAGCTTTCAAAAATCTGATCACGTGGTCACATAGACAACACGAAAACAAGAAGTTTGGGTACCATCAACATGGGGCCGTGCCCCATAGTGTCGGAGATATAAGCTTTCAAAAATCTGATCAAGTGGTCACATAGACAACACGAAAACAAGATGTTTGAGTACCATCAACATGGGGCCGCGCCCCATAGTGTCGGAGATATAAGCTTTCAAAAATCTGATCACGTGGTCACATAGACAACACGAAACAAAGAAGTTTGAGTACCATCAACATGACGTGTCGAAGTGTGTCGTTTGTCGTCGTCGTAGTGTCGGAGATAATTATAAGCTTTCTAAAATATGATCACTTGGTCAGCTAGTAATTACTATCTGTGCACAGCACGAACACATTAATAATGATTGCTGATTCGTGTTGCGGCTTTATGCATAAACAGCGACGTGAAATATATAAATATAATAAATAATAGAATAGTAATAATAAGTATCACTTGATAGACAAAAATGTTGATGTAAAACGGTTTTTACGATAGTACAAGACAGCGCCATCTATTAACATTATTGTGAAGTTAAGTTAAAAATACTGATGCCCATTAAAAATTAAATTATTTCGTTGGAATATTTCATTTCCTTTATAATATTTTTCTAATTTTAGTATTTGTTGTTCATGTACATAGTTGTTCAAGTTCAGGATATAACTGAAATTATACACTACTTTGAAAGTCCCTCATTTCGTCAATTTTAAAGGACGAAAAGACGTGACTTAACTATGATAGTTAGCTATATGCCCTCGCGGACTTTATTGTAGGTAGGTAATAATAAGTATTTTAATCATGTAGTACATAATTTTTATGTATCATTAATAGTTTTCTCGGCGCACGCCGAATAATGAATTTTATAGGCAAAATTTTGCTATTTTGGGATTACATTACTGCAATTTTCATAAGGATCTCTAACTTTTTAAAAATAAATTATAATTTATAACCTATGTGTTATTTCCTGATAATTTAGCTTTCTATTAGTAAAAAAAGGTTAAAATCAGTCGAGTAGTTTTAGAGCCTATTCGGTACAAACAAACAAACCTTTCCTCTTTATAATATTAGGTATAGAGTATATATAGATAGGAATGATTGTAAATAAAAACCATAGCACACCTTTCTTCGTCATGTGGAATCAGATGATAACGTAATTCTTTATTTATGTATGAAGATGAAGTACAATTTGCAACAGCACACGTTGTATGTACTGTAGTGAGTTCGTTTCATAAGTAATAATAATATAATTATAATACATAATAATGTGCATTTCAATTAATTAACTATAATATTATGGCAGAGTAAGGAAGGATTACTAAAAATTTTACGCAATCGTAATATGTCAATCCGCTGACAGACGGACGGTCATACGGACAGCGGAGGCTTAGTAATAGGGTCC
The DNA here is from genome assembly GCA_029955525.1 of Oeneis ivallda. Taxonomy (NCBI): domain Eukaryota; kingdom Metazoa; phylum Arthropoda; class Insecta; order Lepidoptera; family Nymphalidae; genus Oeneis; species Oeneis ivallda. The sequence goes on along the minus strand of JARPMR010000013.1, from coordinate 19,817,907 downwards.
CGTTGGCACCCTTTGGGGATGGAACCCTAAAAATCAATAAATAAAATTCGAATGACGAAAACAATATTTTGTAGAAAGACGGGAGATAAGCCGCACTGCCTCGTTAGGTGTGAAACTCTCGATCAAAGCTGCCACCAGCCACGTAAAAGAAAATCCGTACTTTTCATTTTAATTGACGTACTGGATTTCTACGGCAGTATTTTAAATCTTCCTTTTTTTATTAATCTGGCTTTTAATTGATAATTGCTTAAGTAAATAAGGCCAGTTAATAGTTAATACCTTGTCCTGCGCCGAGTTTAGTGGGCCCGTGATGCGATACCTAGTATATTATCAAAATTAACTGGCTTACAGGAAATATTTTTGCTTATCCTGTTGGGCAAGTTTTTAAAGCTTTACATTTTTACACAATTCTATTCTATTTCTACTCCAATCTCTATTCTATTTCTACTCCAATTCAAAAATAATATTTTATTCAATTAATAAAATATGATCATGACTGTTTTAGAAGACTGTTTCATTTAGGATATTCATCATCATCATCATCATTATTAACAACCCATCAACGGCTCACTACTGAGCGCAGGTCTCCTTTCAGAGAAGGGTTATAGGCCATAGTCCACCACCCTGGCCCAATCCGAATTGGCGGACTTCACACATCTTCGAGAACATTATAAAGAACTCTCAGATGTGCAGGTTTCACGATGTTTTCATTCACCGTTGAAGTAAGTGATATTTAATTGCTTAAACGCACTTGACTCCAAAAAGTCAGAGGTGCGTACCCGGGATCGAACCTGCGACCCCCGAATAGGAGACCACAGTCCTAACCACTAGGCTATCACTGCTTCTTTATGATATTAGGACCGAATAAATGAATAAATGAGTTCGTAGTAGGTAGTTGATAATTAATCTTTGCTTATTCTTCTTTGAAGTCTGTGGCTAAGATCTCATTTACGTGCTCTCCGAGGCACGGGGGTGACACACTGCCAACGTCCTAACTCCAGACTGGTATCTAATTAGAATTTCTTGACAGAAAAAACCCAATAAATTTTTTGGCTCGACCCGGGAGTTGAACGCGGGACCTCGGCATCCGCAGTCGAAGCTAACCACTAGACCATTGCCATGGTGTGAAGATTTAAGAAGGTTTGTTTGAGATTTAGTTACCACCCTACCGTAAAAGACGTGCCACCAAGCGATTTAGCGTTCCGGCACGATGGCGTGTAGAAACCGATTAGGGGTATGGGTTGAAATTTCACTGCCATACCCCTTCCAAGTTAGCCCGCTACCATCTAAGACTGCATCGTCACTTACCATCAGGTGAGATCGCAGTCAAGGACTAGCTTGTCATCGAATAAAAAAAAAGATGAAACACACGTTAGACTAAAAGATAGAGATATGCTGGAGGTGGTACCTGCTGTTTGAAATATTTGAACAATCCAAAACAGTCTTATTACACGTCTCAAGGTTTTGAATGCATTTCCACGGGAATAAATCTCCGGCGAACAGACGCTGGGCTGAGATTAATTCAAGGCAATACAAGAGGCTGAGTTGATCCCAAGTTGTATAAATCTTGCGGCGGTTTGTTGTAACTAAGGATGAAATATCGCCAGCGAATGGAACGATTTGTTAGTTTTTGGATAGGTAAAACAAGGTAAGGCATCTATCCGTCTTTGTCACTGGCTGGATCTAGAACGCAAAGGTGCTTTGGCATCTTATCTTCTTGGTTCCAAACTTTGACGACCTCCATGGCTCAGTGGTGAGCGCTGTTGCCTTATAGCTGGGAGGTCTCGGGTTCGATTCCCGGCGGGATCAATTTGGGAATTTATAATTTCTGAATTGTATCTGGTCTGGTCTGGTGGGAGGCTTTGGCCGTGGCTAGTTACCACCCTACCGTCAAAGACGTTCCGTCAAGCGATTTAGCGTTCCGGCACGATGGCGTGTAGAAACCAATTAAGGGTATGGGTTGAATGTTCACTGCCATACCCCTACCAAGTTAGCCCGCTACCATCTTAGACTGCATCGTCACTTATCATCAGGTGAGATCGCATTCAAGGACTAGCTTGTCATCGAATAAAAAAAATACTCATTGCTGAAGGTCTTGTCCGTACAGTAGTGCCTTCGTGGCGTTGGTGTATTTTATAGGTACTTATGGGATAAGTTGAACAGAAAGTAAGATTTATTTTAGAACTAGTTTTTGCCCCCGACTTAATCCGCGTGGTATTAGGTTTTCCCGCCGGAACTCCTGGTGTCCAGGGATAAAAAGTATCCTATGTCACCCTCCAAGTCCTCAACTATATCCATGCAAAAAATCAAGTCGATCCGTAGCTCTATTGCGACGTGATTGAAGGACTGACCAACCAACAAACAAACACACTTTCACATTTATAATACTAGCTGGTGCCCGCGGCTTCGTCCTCGTGGATTTAGTTTTTAAAAACCCTCGAGAACTCTTTGATTTTTGATTCCGAGATCAAAAGTAGCCTATGTCACTCTCCGGGTCCTCAACCATACCCATGCAAATCACGTCGATCCGGAGCTCAGTTGCGGCGTGATTGAAGGACAAACCAACAAACAAACACACTTTCTCATTTATAATTATTAGTATGATTGTAAGGCTTTACCATTGTCGTTTGGAACCCAAAAAATAAAAGAAGATGTTTTTATAGGATTTATTTAGAGTGCTCTAGCAGGTTTCTGATTTCGCAAACCGCATTCAGTTTGTGCATGGAGTTGTAAAATTCGGCGTCTTATCTACGAAGCCAATACATTAGATTGGATGGATTCCAAATGAAAAATTACTAAATCTTTGGCAGTGTACTTAAATGTAGTTAGGTGCTTATACAGATCACAAAAGAGAATTAACTAAAAAGACATGGAGTAAATATTTTTTCTAGGTAAAAATTCTTTTCAAAAAATTCACCATCTAAATTTTCCTTATGGACTAGAATTTTGTTGATGAATTAGGTGAACCGATAAAAAAGGTTTGACAATACACAATAAAAGTCTTCCATCTCGATTGAGCTTTTTTAGATGCATTACCAACCCAGCAAGCAAGTAGGAATAAATCTATCTTATCTTATCTTATATCTTATCTTATCTTATATATATATATATATATATATATATATTGAAAATTGGTGGAGAGGTAGCTTAGAACCGGAGACGGACATAGGATACTTTTTATCCCGTTCGACCGCGTTTCCGTCAAGTCACTATAAAACGTGGTATAACAAAAACGCATCTGACATGGAATAACAAAACGCAAATGACAGTGGAATAACAAAACGTAAATGACAGCTAAACGTAATTTTGTCTTTGGTTAAGTATGGTAAAAAATTTGACAATTATAAAAAGTGTTATAATAAAGCATTACTGATATTATAAATGCGAAAGTGTGTTTGTTTGTTGGTTTGTCCTTCAATCACGTCGCAACAGAACAGCGGATTGATGCGATTTTTTGCATGGGTATAGTAATGGATGTAGTAGTGGTTCCTCAGACCGGGAGAGCTACTTTTTATCTCGGATAATGAAAGAGTTCCCGCAGGATTTTTAAAAACTAAATCCATGCGGACGAAGTCGCGGGCATCAGCTAGTAACATATAAGTAGCAATAAATTATTATAAGTTACAAAAAGCCACTCAGCGAGCGATGGAGAGAGCTATGCTTGGGGTATCCCTGCGAGATCAAATCAGAAATGAAGAAATCCGCAGGAGAACCGCACCGACGTAGCTCAGCGAGTCGCGAAACTAAAGTGGAAATGGGCGGGGAACATAGTTCGAAGAGCTGATGGGGTCCCAAGGTGTTGGAGTGGAGACCCCGCACCGGGAAGCGCAGTGTAAGCAGACCCTCCTCTAGGTGGCCCGACGACATCAAACGAGTCGCAGGGAACCGCTGGATTCAGGTGGTGCAAGAAGCCTGTGGAGGTCATGCAGGAGACCTTTGTCCAGCAGTGGACGTCTAAAGGTTGATAAAGAAGAAGAAGCAAAAGGTGTTTGACCTTAATATCCAATAATATACAACCTTCTATTAATATAGATGATAGATTAACATAATGCCCACTGGCCACTCTTGTGACTGGAGTAACCATGTAAATAAAGGTTTCTTTTTATCCGACAAAAAAGGAGGAGTTTCTCAATTCATCAGAATCTTTTTTTTTAATGTATGTTGTACTCGAAGACGCCTGAACCGATTTGGAAAATTATTTTTTGTTTGAAAGGGTGTACTTCCCAGGTGGTCCCATTTAAATTTTATCGAAATTGGTCGAGCGGTTTTTATTCGAATTGCATTTTATTCGTTTGAGCAGGTTTTCACCAGCAAATCCTTTCCCATAGTCCCTGTTCCTACACGGAACACGTGTACGTTTTCCTAAACGGTTATATCAGGGATGTGCAGAAAATACAGAAATCAATTTGTCTACGTTGCGACGCGCACGAACCGAAGTTTTTTTCGCATAAAATAAGCTTACCATGAATTTTTTTCAACTTAAGGACAATATCAATAAAATACCTACCTTCATTTGTAGTGAACACATCCGCGCCCGCAGTAGATCGTCCCTGATATCGTAGATAATTTTTTATTTTATTTTTAAATTAGGCCGCGCACGATGTCGTCCGCGTGGATATAGTTTTTAAAATCCCGCGGGAACTCTTTGATTTTCCGGGATAATTAGGAGAATATGTCGCTCTCCAGGTCCGATACTATACCGATGCAAAAAAATCACAAAAAATCACTTCGATCCGTAGATCTGTTGCAGCGTGATTGAAGGACAAAACAACAAACCAACAAGCAAACGAACTTTCGCATTTATGATATTAGTAAGGATAAGTAGCTAGATACGTTATCTCACCTGATGCAAAGTTAACAGGTAGCCTAAGATGAAGCGTGCTTGCCTAGACGAGCCTATTTGCTTTATTTGCTTACCAAGCATATTTTATTAGTATAATTTGTAATTATCAATTCACATAGAAAATCGATTAAGCATGACAGGGCTTTCAATGTTACCGGCTCTTGGGCCATAAGCTTAGCTAGCATAACCCGAGATAAATCTGTCATTCATTTTCCGTAATTTGGCACCTCCAAGATTTTTTTGGAGGAGTCAAATTACGACTAAATATGAATGACAGGAAAAGCTCTTCTTCTTCTTTATCAACCTATAAACGTCAACTGCTGTACAAAGGTCTTCTGCATAGCCTTCCACAGGCTTCGGTCTTGCGTCGTCGCCTGAATCCAGCGACTCCGTGCGACTTGTTTAATGTCATCGGTCCACGTAGTGGGGGTCTGCCAACACTATGTTGTTGGGGTTGCTGTACGTACTGACTACTGTACGGGGCTGGCAGACCCCCCACTAGAAAAAGCTCATTTGACAATAATTCTTCAATCAGGACTTTTGTTTCCCTTGTCAAACATGGTAGCCCTAGTCAGAGATTTCGCTTGGAACGAACCTTGCAGCGGCTTAATGTCAAGCTTCTGCGTGTTACTGTAACTACACTCACTCGCAAAATATTGCATTCAATTCATTTCAAAATAACGAAATACTATGACGCTTGCATTTATTACCGCGTGTTATCAAACACAAAGGTATCTAGCTGAACTACTTTAAAACGTGTAATAAAAACTCTCTGTGGTGCATTTCATTATGCTGTCTCTAAATTTTCATTTAAGAGTTTATTTTACATGTTGTGTATTGTGTTTAATTTACATCTTTTATGGGAGACATCTTTTATGGCGATAAACTGGCTTGGGCAGGAAACAAGGTATTATATCAACTCTCCTACGATAAAACTTATAGCTAAATAATCTAATTACTATACAAATCATGCCTAATGGTGCCAATAATACTGGCTGCATTTCCACGTTGGCCAGCCAGGCTGATCCTTTGCACAAAAAATGAGTCAACCCTTCTGACACCATATGAGGCAATTAACCGCGATGAAATGTCTCGTAAAAAAATTTTGGCACTTAGACTCCATGGCCTCAGGGTCTCCACAGCAAACGGAACAAATATGTAACTCTTGATCATAGAGGCATACTTGTGTCGTTTACAGGATTCAGCCATTTCAGTTGCCGCTCTCCTACCTATATTAGGTCGTTTACAACTTCTTCTTTTTTTATACTGACCCTTTATTGCATCCATCTTCGGACATAGGCCTCTTCATGTGCGCACCTTTCCTTACCATATGCCTTCCTTACTACATGTTGTGTCAGTCTCATCTAGTCTTCCCCAACAGCTTGATGATATCTTCCGACCAATGGGATAGATTTACATGTATCTATCTTACCCTAAAATTATTGTCCAAACTATCTCTTGTTAGGCAGAGGGAGAAAGAGATACTGTATGCTGCTCTAACACGGTAATGGCGGCTCGCTCGTATAATTCCTCCCTAGATATCTAGGTTTCCTTGAAATCTTAACTACCAAAGTGTTTCATAATGTATGTAAGCATTTCGCTCAGTACCTTATATCTTAAACTGCAAGTAATTTAGGCGTCGGATATCCCGACCTGATTTACACGTATATTATAATAAATTTGTCCGTCGGGAGCGCTGTAAACTAGTTCCTGAAACGATATAGCAACTTTGTACTTTAATTATTCAACCGTTTCTAAAATGCGAACATTGTTGAGATGAAATTGTGCTTCAGTATGGAAATGCTAAACTAATATTATTTTGTAGATGGAAAATTTGAAGTAGGGTGCGAGGATTTTACTTTCTTTTATCTACTCCAGCATCGAAAAGTTCCAATTTCGAGTTTGATAGCTGAATCGAAATGAACCCTCTTTCGGTTCTGCTTCTCATTTCGATGCAGCTCGTTGTATGGGAGCTGAATCGAAATGGTTATCTTCTTAAAATAGGATACCTAAAGCTAAGGCTCTGAGTTCTGGCACTTTTGTACCGTTCATATGACAGAGGCGCCACAGGCGGCTGGTGGCGGCTTTCAGAGTTACTTTTTGTTGACAGAGGCGCCACAGGCGGCTGGTGGCGGCTTACGGAGTTACTTTTTGTTACTTTATTGAGCCTATGGCGTATTTTGTTAATGATTTTACTTCCTTGTCGTAGATAAAATCTTGTATGCAACTGAACGTAATTAGTCATTTTAATTCTCGTACTATCCTATTTTGATACTCGGCAAGCCTCGTATCAAAAAACAGCACTCGAATTAAAATGACCCTCATTACGATGCAGTTGCATAAATAGCTATTTTGATTTTTTTACTAGTTTAAGATAATATTATTATAATATCCTTATCTTGGTCTATCTCCCTAACTGTTTATTACGCTTTCACGTCTAAACCGCTGAACCAATTTAGATAAGTTTTGGTACAGAATTTGATTGGACCTGAGAAAAGGACATAATATGGTACCTTTTGTTGCAAAAATAAAACTTGAAGGGGTGTAATAGGGAATGATTTCATTCCACAACTTCGTCAAACCGTCAAGTAAGTTTTGTGTTTTGGTGAAGACCTAATAAATATTAGTGGAGATAGAGCACAGAACCTAAATTAACGTGAACATAGTCCCGGGCAACAGCTTGTGTGTACCATAACTATGAAATTCGCTTAAAGTTAACAATCCGAACTGCAGTTTGAATCAAAAAAAGAATATCCTATGGTTATGAAATTTGTGTGAAATTATTTCAGAATAGAGCAGTTGAAAAAGTTTAAAACGGTCCAGTAAAAGAGTTCCGAGATAAAGATATGACTTATAGTAGGCCTTGGCATCTTTAATAGCTTTAAAAATAGAAACAGCGCCAAGTCAGTAAGTCCATAAAAGATGAGATTTTTGAGAACAATTGTTTGCTTTGGTATAAAAGCGCACGAACGGGTCTTCACAAAGAGAATTCATCTGGCAAATGAATAAGATTTCTTAATCTTATTCATTTGCCAGATGAATTCTCTCGTGATAGATATATTTTTTTGACTTTTACAATAACCACTTTACTTAAAATGAAACTTTGGTACAAAGATTCTGAAGGAATTGAATTAGTGTACCTGGTTTAAAGTTAGTCTTTAGAGATCTATATTGGTATCCGTTATAAAATTGCAAAGGACCAAGGGATTGTCGTGATTTTCTACATGAATATAATAAAAAAATTTCAATTGCACAATATGAAATTTAAGAAAATAATTAAAGGGTGCAAAGGCGGCCTTATTATGCCAAAAGCAATCTCTTCAGGCAACCCTTGTCTGGAGAGGAAAACGTTTAAGTAGTGCAAGTTGAGATCATGAACCTAGAAAGTGACATAGGCTTTTATCTTGGAACAACAAAGGCATCCTACGGGATTTTAAAATAATGTTATGTTACTGTAATAATAAAATTGAAACTGACCATGCAAAAAACCGTCTCCACCCACCAACTGCAGATTTCAAACGTATCTCAGTTAATACATCATAGCAGCCTGATGATAATTTACTATGACGACATCCGCCGTAGATTTGGGGTTTTCATGCAAATTGAATTTTAATTATTTACTTTTCAGTTAATTGTTTTAGATACCAATTTAGTAGTTTAAGAATTATAGAACGAACATACAGGAGCATTATTACCAATTAGAAAAAAAGCTATCGTGGACGCAGACGCGTTTTTGGGACGCAGAGAAAAACCACGCCGCACGCTGCACGCGTTCCCACTGACCTCCTCCCGCCCTTTCGTCGCCTGTGCATTCGCGCGCGTACTTCAGCGTGCGTACATCCTTTTGTATTTTTTTTTTAAAACCCTATTTATTTTCAGATTGAAAATGGTTATAAGTCTTTTTAAGAGACGTCACAATAATATTAATAATTTAATATAAAAAATATTTTTAAAAAACCGACTTCAAACACCCGTGCCACTACAAAGTATATAATTTATTGTAGATATTTTAAAAACCGCTCGACCGATTTGGATAAAATTTAAATGGGACCACGTGGGAAGTAAAAAAAAGCATTTGAAACAAAAAAAGAATTTTCTGAACCGGTTCAGGCCCCTTCAAAAAATGAAATGAAAATAAAACAGATTTCGACAAATTGAGAACCTCCTCTTTTTTTGAAGTCGGTTAAAAATAGAGCCACGTATTTTGGGGGGTGGGGACAGTGCCCATACAATTTTTTGCACGGTCCTTTATTATTTGATTCTACTGACTGCGCCAGGTTTTGAAATCCCATTTTACCGCAACCTTTTTCCTTCCGTGACATATGGGTGCAAAAATCAATTTTCACGTTGTTGATAGTTTTTTTATGCTTCATGTTAAATTAAGTTTTTGTAACGACAGCAAATAAAAATATTTTCTTGAAATATTTCTACCTTGCGTTGCGGCGTCGCAAGCCACCGTGTGTGGTATCTTCAAAAAAAATCCATAACGTCCACATTGACATATATCATAGCCATAGCTGAGGAAAATCCCATATCGATTAATAACATTCATTTATAACGAGAACAAAAGACTTGCTCCCATATTTTTCTAGTTCAGTGAAAGACTTCGGCTGACCTCACAGTGATGGATGGATCCAATAATAGACCTGCAGCAACACATTTTCCTACGACATCACCTGAAATTGTCGAATTATTAAACGAAAGCTCTAGGAGTTATATTGTTGTTTCAAAATTTTGCACTTAAGTGTCGCCGTTTTCACCAACTATACTAAACTCATCTCCTTAGTAGGAATCTCTATACGCAGTGTAACGACCCTAGTCCTTCGTACAAAGGAATTTTACATGTTTGATAGTACTAAAAATTGTTGATTAAATTTTATCAAAATCGGTACAGTAGTTAAGTTACGAGATGTACTTTTACATGAGATCATAAAAATAATAATTTTAGGAACTTCAATTTTCATGTCATATAATATCAATTTGACGTTGACGCTATTCTGTAGAACGGTATACTGTAAGGGAAGGCAGCGACGACCGCAGCGTCGTGACGCGCGGATCGTCTATAAGAAAGAACATTGTCCGTGTTTGGGGCATATGTTCAGTGACTTAAACATGCACATACTGTATTATGAGAAATGTGAAGTGGTATGTAGTGACATACTTTATATCAATTATTATTGATAAAATACAAGGGGCGATACACGAAATCTATTATGAGTGATACCTAATCTGACGTTGGAAGCTGCTTAATGGATGGGGAGCTCTAGCGCCTTGGTGCTTTATGAACCTGTCTTTGGGCTAGCGACCGACGATTTCAGATGAAGATTGATCTATATTGCGATGCTCTATGTTGAGTGTTGTTTCAACCTGTAGGTTGGATGCCGAGATAGGATAAGCTTAGGATGGGCTAATAAACTTGCCAGTCCGTGCTGTCTGATCCAGGTGTCTGATACTACTTTCGAACTTGCTCTGACGTTAAGTTGGAGCCTATCACCACTTCGTGGTGACAACCAACTGTTGGGTGCTGAGATAGGATGAAGCTAATGATGGTAATTGCTATTATGGTTTTGTCTGGTCCAGGCGTCTGACACCAACCTCGAACTAGACTCTAACGTTGTTAGAGTCCTTCACCACTCCGTGGTGACTTCACGCAGTATAACTATTAACATCACGCAGTATAACTATTATAATAATAATAATAATGATTTATTTGCCACAAAACTACATACACATTTATTAACCTACAACCAACTATACATGAGAGGAGCTCACCTCTATAAAAAGTCTCAGTGGATCACACCACTATAAAAATTCTTGTGGAAACACACCACGGTTAAAAAAGTGTCTTCAGTGGATCACACCACTTTAAAAAAGTCTTGTGGAGCAAACCACGGTTAAAAAAGCCTCGCACATTCGTGTGTGAGTGAATGATGACAGTGTGGGGGGGGGGGGGGGTGGCTCATGGTTTGATGGTATTTCAGATGGAGCTCACCATCGTTTGGCGTGCAGGGAGCCAACGATCATCATTTCATTTTTTTACAATGAAATGATGCCATCTTAATTTCGAACGTTGCCTATGGACTCAAAGGAACTTGAAACAACGATGTGTAGTGTAGACGTTCAATGTGATGTTGAATGTCGAGGTGCATAAGTTGCGATGTAGGTTCTTTTGATGTTTACCCATAGAAATAATTGTGTCTCTCAACATTAGTGTTGGGTCTCGTGATAATGGAGCAAACCGGTATCATACATACTGGATTTTAAACATTCTTTAATATAAACCAATTCGGGAACCGACCACAAGCTAATACTCGAACTCTCGCATATATCGCCTAGGTCTTATGAACTCATTACTTCTGACGCTCTAAAAGTTCTTGGGTTAATACGATCACAACATTATAAACGGTTCTACCACTAGCGATTCACGTGCCACTCTAAAGACATAATTTAAAAATAGAAAGATTAATAGGAATTATAGGGTAGAGATTTTCGTAGGGTACTTAGTTCAGTTACAGCAGGTACCCCCTAAACACAACCCCTTACTCAATGTACCTTTAGGTATTCCCTAAAGGTTCGTGACAACGAAATTTACAAAAAGCGTCACCTAACTTAGGTAGCCTAAAAAAAAGTTAGGGAACGTTGGTGAAAACGGACTTGTGTTTCATTCATCATTTTATTAATTATTCATACTAACCCATCTCCGGTCCAATAGGTACAGGGCAGGGTCTCCTTTCGATAAAAAAGGGTTTAGGCCAAAGTCCATCAAGCTGCTGGCCCAATGCAAATTGGCAGACTTCACACACCTTTGAAAACTTTAATATGGAGAACTCTCAGGCGTGCAGGTTTCCACGCGTTGTTTCCCTTCATCCTTTTACTGTAAAAAATAAATTTTAAAATATAACAAGAATACTAACTAGTGGTTCTCCCCGAACTGAGACCTCGCGGTAACGGTATCCCATGATTATTCATTAAATCGATACATGACGACCAAAACTGACATTATTATTTATGCCCGTTTTCAACAAACATACCTAAACCATCCCCTAAGTAGGAGTCTCTTTACGTAGGTAGCTCCTAAATACAATCCTAAGTCCTTACATCCGTCCCAATGTCCTTTTAGGTGTCCCGTACAGGATCGTGATAAAGAAGTTGACAGAAATAATCACCTAACTTATCATAGGTAGCCCGTAAAGGTTAGGGAACGTAAGTGAAAACATTGAATTATTATGTACTAACGAGTGAAAACGGGTTAGGGGCATCTGTACAAATCGTCATATCTATCGACGCGAATAGAAAATATACAAAATGTAGTAATTAATAGTTTATTGAAGTTTGATATTTAACTAAACAATAATTTTAATTGAATAATATGTTATTATATTATGTACCTAAATAATAATGGTCGACGCAAAACTGTTTTTTGGATAGATCGTAGTCGTAACGCCTAGTTCCATGGAATATTTAATGACTGGGCCATCTATTAGCATTATTGTTAAGCTATGTTGAAAATTACTGATGCCCATTAAAAATTAAACTAGTGGTTCGCCCCGAACCGAGACCTCGCGGTAACGGTACCTATCCCATGATTATTCATTCAATCGATACATGACGACCAAAACTGACATTATTATTATTATGCCCGTTTTCACCAAACATACCTAAATCATCCCCTTATGTAGGAGTCTCTTTACGTAGGTAGCTCCAAAACACAATCCTAAGTCCTAACATCCGTCCCAATGTCCTTTTAGGTGTCCCGTACAGGATCGTGATAAAGAAGTTGACAGTAATCATCACATAACTTATCATAGGTAGCCCGTAAAGGTCAGTGAAAACATTGAATTATTATGTAGGTACTAACGAGTGAAAACGGGTTAGGGGCATCTGTACAAATCGTCATCTATCGACGCGAATAGAAAATATACAAAATGATATTTAACTAAAGAATAATTTTAATTGAATAATATGTTATTATATTATGTACCTAAATAATAATGGTCGACGCAAAACTGTTTTTGGGATAAATCGTAGTCGTAACTCCTAGTTCAATGGAATAGTTAATGACTGCGCCATCTATTAGCATTATTGTGAAGCTATGTGAAATTTACTGATGCTCATTAAAAATTAAATAATCTCGTTTCTTTATAATATTCATATAATTTTAGTATTTGTTGTTCAAGTACAGGATACAAGTGAAGTAAGAAAATAAGTACAACTTGAAAATATATAGAAAATTTTCCCAGAGAGCGTCTTCAAGCGAGCGTATTAAATCGCCACTTTGAAAGCCCCCCATTTCGTCAATTTTAGGAAAAAAATTAAAAAAAAATACGGTTGTACTCTGTTCCAAATTGCCTTTAAAATGATACACAGAAAACCTATGAATCGCAAATAAAAAAAAATTTCTTCGCATTCGCTTCTATGAGAGCCCCCCTGAAATAAAGATTTTTATAACTTTTTAAGCCATTTTCGGCTGGAGGCCATCGGTTTACATATTATATCTAAATTTGAAGTAATTACGTTCAGTAATTCAAAAGTTATAAGGCTCTGACAGACGGACGGACGGACGGACGGACGGACGGACGGACGGACGGACAAGTGCAAATCGCTCTAGTAAACTCAGAGACCTCGCTTCGCTCGGTCAATAATCTCGTTTGTTTATAATATTCATCTTTTTAGTATTTGTTGTTCAAGTACAGGATATAAGTGAAATAAAAAAATAAAATCAGCTTGAAAATACATAGCTACCGATACCGATTTTGCTAGAGAGCGTCTTCAAGCAAGCGTATCTCTACTTTGAAAGCCCCCCCATTTCGTCAATTTTAAGGGAAAAATTAAAAAAAAAATATTTTTGTACTCTGTTCAAAGTTGTCTTTATAAAGATATATTGCAAGCCTATGAAAGGCAACAAAAAATATTTTCCTTCGCATTCACTGCTATGAGAGCCCCCCTGAAATAAAGATTTTTATATTTTTTTATGCAATATCCGGCTGAAGTTTACATATTATATCTAAATTTGAAGTAATTACGTTCAGTACTTCAAAAGTTATAAGGCTCTGACAGACGGACGGACGGACGGACGGATGGACGGACGGACGGACGGACGGACGGACAGACGGACGGACGGACAAGTGCAAATTCATTCTAGTAGACTCAGAGACCTCGCTTCGCTCGGTCAATAAATACTAAATATTTAAAATAACTCTTGTAAGGCAGCGTTAAAATAAACATGATTGAAGTTGTAAGGGATGTTGAGTCAAGATGTTAATTTAGAAAAACAAAGAAAGCCAATTAAAATAGGTGTTAAGAAAAAGGGGTTTTATTGAGCGAGTTCAGAGGAAAATCGCTCTGATAGTGACGTTGAAACATACTTTGAATTAATAACAAGTTCATTGTACTTACTAAAATCTTTCGCGGGAATTAAAACGTCTAAAAATATGTAAAGTAGGTAAGAACTCATATTTCTTTGGTCTAATATGAATTTGATCTTGTACGCTTATATACCGTGTGTAAAATAAGTCTTTGAAGCCTCAGAGTATTTACTGAGGGGTATATATTAATTATAATATGCATCTGATATAGAATCCTTAACACTCTCACCGCCATACGTATATAAGGTTTTTACAGTGCAGCAGGCCATGTGGGCGGCCGGCGGGACACGTCGTTAACTTTACCGGCAGGCCATGAGGTCCGCTGTGATCCCACAAATTCATATAATTTTATAGAGCTTGACTTGCTAGTTAAAGATTCGAAAATTATTGCTTCGATTAGTTTAGTCAAAACGCTACCCATAAAAAAAAGTTTGATGAAAATTGGACTATATTTAAAGAACTATAGGGGTGAAAACTGAGTAAGTAAAACTAGTACCAAAAAGCATAATATTTATTTTTATTTCTTTAAAAACCAATTAAAATAAAAAATCTTAATGTTAATATTTATTAGAAAAAATAAGGTTTAATTTGAACATGGATTTCTGCGTAACATTCGCCACAAACACTAGATTGAGTTGGGCATTTCAGGCTTACAGTGTTTACTTTTTTGTTCGATTCCTGGCTTGTTTTAGCTGACAGTCCACCATTTTTATTGTTTTCATAACAATGTATACATTTTTGGCTAATAAGTCTTCCTCTATGATCAAACTGTGATGATTTTTTGAAAAATTTATGAAAAAATTCTTTCCCAGCAGGCCACGTGGGCGGCGCGCGGCCAACCGACCTAATTATACTGATGACCTGCCAGTTAAAATTCAAAACACCGATAGTGGCCTGCTAGGATAGAATTTTTGTGGGCCGCCGGCAGCCCACGTGGCGGTGAGAGTGTTAAGTATAGGTGTGGCAACCAAAGCTCTCACAGTTTCTGCGTAAGCCAACCTATACTTTTCACCAAAAACAATCAAACACGACCCTAAAAATCTTAATACCCATTTCGCTGACGCCTGGACTGTGTAGTGTACTCGGTAGCGTGTGTAGCGGTACCTATCTACCACGCTCGCTTGGATTCCTTGACATCTATATAGTCTGTTCTAATCATAAACATAGTACCTATTCCTCATTAATCGTCATGGTTCTAAAATATACGCATAGTATTCCTTACTAACCCTTCTCTGAGAGGAGACCTACGCTCAGTAGTGAGCCGTTGATGGGTTGCTAATGATGAATGATGATTCCTTACTACCGTAAGTAGACGGACGTTCTTACATGCCCATAAGGTATGGCCCATTATAAAGATATTGTCGTGACAAGGACTTTAATAGGTTCATTACATGTCCACGCGACGTTACGTGTACGTATTTTTAAAAACCCAAGGGATTAAAACTCGTTTTCCAGTTCAAAAGTAGCCTATGTCACACTCCGCGTCCTGAACTTTATACCACAGAGAAACAACACTGTCCTTATACTGTGACTGCACCCATGCAAAAATTACGTCAGTCCGTAGCTTTGTTGTGGTTTGATTGAAGGACCAACCAACAAACACTATTTCGCATAATATAAGATATTAATAAGATATAAAGTCTATTAAAAAAATATTGATAAGGATATTAAAAATCCAAAACAAGTTTATGTTGTCATAAATGATTTGCTTGTACCGTCGGTACCTATTTAGTTTAAATTTTTCAGAATGTCCGAATATTGATAGAAAGGCTAACTGTCGGTTTTTAGGGTGCAGTTTACTGACACTTAAAAGCTTATTGTAATCAGCTTGTAAACTTAAGTTTACTCGTGTAGAATAAAAAAAAAACTTGAAAGGTGTCAAAGGACACCCGGATGGAACGTAGCTCCTTCCGATTAATTTTAGTGAAGGAATTGTAATAAGCTAGTGGTGTCATCTAGTATTAAATTGATTAACTACGATGAATTATATTATTTTGTTTATTTCTATTGCACTGTTACAAAACCAAAGAGTTACTCTGTTGGAGTTACTGTTTTTTCACAGATGGCGTTAGCATTTTATTCAATTTATACAATAAAAAATTAGGGAAAAATTCCACATTTAGAAATTATTTAAAATAAAATTGAAAATAGAAAATTCAGTCTGTCGTGCTGGGATTCGAACCATCGACGTTGAAATTATAGGCGACTGCCCTAACAACTAGGCCATGCAGACGCCGTGTTCTAAGGCGAAAATACCGAATACAATGCAAAATTCACATTCAACAAAAAAGTGTTCCTTAATTTTTTCCATCTAGCCCCCTTCCGTACCGCGCGATAAGGAACTACGTTCCAAAAATTGCTCTAAAATTGAGTGTCCCAGATTTGCAGCTTCAGCAGTGAATACAAAATTCATACTCGCAAAGGAGTTTACTCAGTACTTAAGCAAGCATAACGAATGCAATTAACGTTCGCATAAACGATAGCGACGGCAAAAACGAAACTAATTATTTAAACTCACGTTAAGTTATGAAGCTGAAAAATTTTTGCCATTGAAAGCAGCTGTGTATAATTTGTAGAAAAAATACTTTAACTCAACTCTATAAATACTAGTGGTTCGCCCCGAACTGAGACCTCGCGGTAACGGTATCCCATGATTATTCATTCAATCGATACATGATAACCAAAACTGACATTATTATTATGCCCGTTTTCACCAAACATACCTAAATCATCCCCTAAGTAGGAGTCTCTTAACGTAGGTAGCTCCTAAATACAATCCTAAGTCCTAACATCCGTCCCAATATCCTTTTAGGTGTCCCGTACAGGATCGTGATAAATAAGTTGACAGAAAACATCAATCACCTAACTTATAGGTAGCCCGTAAAGGTTAGGGAACGTTAGTGAAAACATTGAATTATTTATCAAACATTGAATTTAACTCGTAGTTCCATGGGAATAGTTACTGACTGCGCCATCTATTAGCATTATTGTGAAGCTATGTTGATGCTATATGAATTACTGACGCCCATTAAAAATTAAATAATCTCGTTTCTTTATAATATTCATATAATTTTAGTATTTGTTGTTCAAGTACAGGATATAAGTGACCTAAAAACATAAAATCAGTTTGAAAATCCATAGCGGATTTTTCTAGAGAGCGTCTTCAAGCGAGCGTATAAAATCGCCACTTTGAAAGCCCCCCATTTCGTCAATTTTAAGGGAAAAATTAAAAAAAAATTATTTTTGTACTCAGTTCAAAATTATCTTTAAAATGATACGTAACAATTTTATGTAACGCGATATTTTTTTTTTTACTTCGCATTCGCTTCTATGAGAGCCCCCCTGAAATAAAGATTTTTATAACTTTTTAAGCCATTTTCGGCTGGAGGCCATCGGTTTACATATTATATCTAAATTTGAAGTAATTACGTTCAGTAATTCAAAAGTTATAAGGCTCTGACAGACGGACGGACGGACGGACGGACGGACGGACAAGTGCAAATCGCCCTAGTTAACTCAAAGACCTTCGCTTCGCTCGGTCGATAAATAAATAATTTAAATTTTAAAACATTTAACACACTTGAAATTTTAAGATCAAAAACTGATTTAAGACCAAATTAAAATAATATTTCTTTTTTATAATATATTAATAATAATCTACACAATATTTCCTCTGCCTCGCTTTAACGCAGCTGTGTTTTTTTCTTATAAAAAACTTTTGTGTCTGCATAAAAATACAGGTACACGTAGTGTGCACGAGTATTCGGTATATGTGAAGTGTGAACGGATATTTTTCCAAAACTTCACGGATCACTCTGGTTAGCAATACTACTTAAACGATGATGAATGATGACAAAAGTTAAACTGATGATTTTTTTACTAAATTTAAAACTCTTCCTTGTTGCTACACTTTGTAGGCTATGCGGCATGGACGAATACTGGTTTACTCGTCAAAGCTATGTGGCTATTTTGCTACAAACTACAAATCCTTCCTCTGTGCTACATTATATGCTACGCTTCTAACAAGCTACACTTTGGGCTACGTTTATTTTGCTACAGTGTAGACTATGCGAGTATTTAGCTCCTTATAATTATGAAGCTATTTCGCTTCACCAAACGATAAATGACATCGTCTTGTATCTTGTCAGAGAAATTCTTTACAGTTTTTGCAATTCACGAAGGCGAGTGAGCTTTACTCGTGGTTACTTCGTGTACATGCACATTGCCTAAGTGTGCGTGTCTGTCGAAGCCTAGGTGGGAGCGGGCAGGCGCGAGCATTGCGCTCGCTCTCACTTATACAGATACGACACACACAACTATAAGTCAGTCGCCCTCGTAAATTGCAAGAACTATAACACCAAAAGTAAAGAAGTAAATATTGGCTAGTAAGCAGGCGTCACTTTGCTGAATTCTATGATATAGGTATTAGGTACAACGCTTTTGCCTTTTTTTGCCTTTTGAGTGTTTGTGTGACGTTTTGTGGTGTGTCAGTGTTTTGTTGTTTCTGTATTACTGATACTAGAAGAACAGAACGTTGTACCATACAAGATTTTATTTTGGTTTTGGCAAAAGAAGCTTGTTATTTCTTGTGTTAGTGGTAGACGCAGTCATGAAGGGTCCATCATATTTGAAATGGAGTCACTGGTGCGTCCAAGCAATGGGGCCAACATAATTATTAAAGTTATGAATATTTATTAATGTTAGATGTTCTATATTTTAACTGCAAGCTGGACAGGTGCAAATCATTTTGAATTCTGCTCGGTTCCATTGCAATAAGACTGCATAAGTCAATTCAATAGTGGTCAAACGCGATTGCCAATAATTTCTCTACATTACCTCGTTTGGTATAGCCAAACGATCTAATATGGGTCATAACGAGTAATGGGTGGTGTGAATAAGATAAATCCTTCTCATCCATATTTCTATATAATTCCGTGCCCAGCTGCAATTCTCTAATGGCCAATTTAGGATTTCTAGTCAGCTAAATAGCCTCATATTTGGTTTAATTTATACGTCTTCTTAATCCCAAGCACCTAATTCAGCTAGATAGCTGAAGCTCTATAGTGACTAGTGCAGCTCTTATAATGTTATAATAATTCTAGCCCCCTTGACTTCGGTCATGTGGATTTAGGTTTTCTAAAAGCCCCGTGGGAATTCTTCAAATTTCCGCAAGAAAATCGTGTCTCCAGCAAATTCAGTTAAAACATTAAAGAGACAAACAGATAGACAGATACAGTTAGGTACTTTCACATTTAAAATAATGTATCACCATTCACCATCATCATTCATCCAATGAAACTCAACGCATCGACCTATGTCTTCTTCTTCTTCTTTATCAACCTATAGACGTCCACTGCTGGACAAAGGTCTCCTGCATGGACTTCCACAGGCTTCGGTCTTGCGCCGCTTGAATCCAGCGGCTCCCTGCGACTCGTTTGATGTCGTCGGTCCACCTGGTGGGGGGTCTGCTAACACTGCGTTTCCCGGTGCGGGGTCGCCACTCCAACACCTTGGCACCCCAACGACCATCAGTTCTTCGAACTATGTCGACGCATGTATGATCGACCTATGTAGGACGCAGGTATTATTGTAGATGCAGACCTATGTCTGAACCTTTTTTTTCTGTGATCGAAGGCCTGCACCTACAATCTTTCTGTACCAGAGATAATAGAAGGAGAGTATGTATACCTAAGTCTGTATAGTCTGTAGAGTCTGTATAGTTATACCTAATATGTCAACCTGTCTGGTATCTGACATCCCACGGGTGCGCACAGCGCTATGCGTTCTCGTTCCTGTCGCTATTTGGAATGCCCTTCTTGGCTTTCGTTTTTTTTCAACTAATTCCAACAGCTTGGGTACTTTCAAATCAAGAGTGTATAGACATTTTCTAGTCAAGCGCCCTCCATCTTAGGCTCCATCAAGAGTGATCGTAGACGTGTGTTAAACTTTAAAACAAAGTAGATATACAAGGAACAACTTTATCCTTACTAATATTATAAATGCAAGTGTGTTTGTTTGTTGATTTGTCCTTCAATCATGTCACAACAGAGCAATGGATTGACGTGATTTTTTGTATAGGTATAGTTGAAGACTTGGAGAGTGACATAGACTAGATAAAAGTATTTATCCCGAATACTTAACCAAAGCGTTTCCGCGGGATTTTGAAAACAAAATCCACGCAGACGAAGTCGCGGGCATCAGCTAGTTTTTAGTAAGCTATAACTTGTTTGTCTTTTTTATAAAAATAAAATAACGTTAGTGTAAACAAAAAATGTCCGGAAAATATTTGTCATACCTTGTTGCCGTTACTCTGTTTACCAATCACGTTAAGCTTACGCACTGTTTTCGAGTATATTTCCCTTTTCCTCAAAAATAAGTTTATGAACTGTGACGAAAAGGTCCCCAAATAAATATCCCCGAGACGTCGACAGAATTCGTATTAAGTTCGGCCCGAAAGGGATTCGCCCAGAAAAAAAATCATTGACTCTTTTCATTTATAGGTACGCGAAAACGATGCGAAAGGTTTTTGCTTATTTAACGTTTTTCTTACCCAGCACACAATGGAGATAGTGTATGCTTTTATGTCAAAGGTTTGATTATGCGTTCTTTTGTTACCATTTTTCGGAAAAAGCTACTAGGCTGATTTCAATGTGGTATTTAGAAGATAGAAACGTATGGGCCCCTTAAGGAGAAAAACCTCTTCTTGAGACCTTTATCTAGGTGGGCATGGATGACGATTGAGATGACTACTAACCTTTTGGAAGACTCTCTATCCTTAATATTATTATTATCATACTAATATTATAAATGCGAAAGTGTTTTTGTTGGTTTGTTGGTTTGTCCTTCAATCACGCCGCAACAAAGCTACGGATCGACGTGATTTTTTGCATGGGTATAGATGAGGATCTAGAGAGTGACACAGGCTACTTTTTCTCCCGGAAAATCAAAGATTTCCCGATTTTAAAAACTAAATCTACGTGGACGAAGTTGCGGGCATCAGCTAGTATATTATAAATGCGAAAGTGTGTTTGTTGGTTTGTCCTTCAATCGCGCAGTAACGGAGCTACTGATCGACACGTGATTTTTCGCATGAGTATTTTTGAAGAATAGGAGAGTGACATAGGTTACATTTTATCCCCGAAAATCAAAGAGTTCCCGTGGGAAGCTAAATCTACGTGAACGAAGTCACGGGCATTATCTAGTATTCAATAATTAGAAATAAATAAATTGTGTTTGTGTTTGTGCGTGACAGCGGCAAATCCAAAAGGGAGGATTGTTATTTTAGCAGTCTAGGTATGTATGTATGTATGTATGTATGTATGTATGTATGTATGTATGTATGTGTGTGTGTATGTATGTATGTATGTATGTATGTATGTATGTATGTATGTATGTATGTATGTATGTATGTATGTATGTATGTATGTATGTATGTATGTATGTATGTATGTATGTATGTATGTATGTATGTATGTATGTATGTATGTATGTATGTATGTATGTATGTATGTATGTATGTATGTATGTATGTATGTATGTATGTATGTATGTTTAACCCTAGCGCCTAAACTGCTTAACCGATTTAGACGAATGAGGTCTCAATCGATTCATTATCATGGTCCGTGTGAAATAGGTTATATTTTATACGAGCAAAATTAATATGACGGATGTTACGCCCAATTTTCTTGGTCACCAACGTCGAGTTACACTTAACCGAGGAATAAATTGGGCGTTCTGACGGTTTTTGTACTGAAAATCTGTCAAAATATCAAATTTATGCTCGGATAAGACTTATTTTACGATGATGAAATCGGCCCTAAATGGCTACAGTTTTTGAACTTTTTGTTCTGACATAAGTAACATCTATATTTAAACCGATTACCTATTTACACCAATCGGTTTCTTCGTAAGGTAAATCGCAACAGAAAACTAAATCACTTGGCTTCGATACCCAAAACAATACGGATAGAAACACAGCCGCAGAGAACAATTCAAGATTCCTTCATATCAATAAAAAGTTACGCTCGCTCAAATGAATCAGCAACATTGTCGATGAAATGTTTTCGACGAGCGTTCGTCGTAACTTTTTCGTAATTTTCTCGACGTGATCAAGCAATATTGCGACGGTTACAAAGAAAGCGTTCTTCAAATACTATACTAACTTGTTCTCGTTAAAGAGAAACTGCTAACAGCCAAGCTACCTTAGTACTTAGAGAATGAACAGACTTTTGGTAGGTAGGTCTATACAAGTTGGACCGACGCGACGCGACGTGATAATCGCTTTATGCTGAAAAAAAGAATTGAAATAAAAATAATGACTATTTTCACGTTATCATATTATATTATTATGTATTTGCTGCAGCTCATAGACACCAAAGGAAATAGCTATTTATGCAACTGCATCGTAATGAGGGTCATTTTAATTCGAGTGCTGTTTTTTGATACGAGGCTTGCCGAGTATCAAAATAGTACGAGAGTACGAGAATTAAAATGACTAAACGTTCAGTTGCATACAAGATTTTATCTACGACAAGGACAAGAAAATCATTAACAAAATACGCCGTAGGCTCAATAAAGTAACAAAAAGTAACTCCGTAAGCCGCCACCAGCCGCCTGTGGCGCCTCTGTCGTATGAACGGTACAAAAGTGCCAGAACTCAGAGCCTTAGCTTTAGGTATCCTATTTTAAGAAGATAACCATTTCGATTCAGCTCCCATAGAACGAGGTGCATCGAAATGAGAAGCAAAACCGAAAGAGGGTTCATTTCGATTCAGCTGTCAAATTCGAAATTGGAATTTTTCGATGCTGGAGTAGATAAATAAATTTTTAAGTCGACCCTGATTATGTTTAAGCAAATTCACTCATGATGGTCGTTGTTGTCCCAAGGTGCTGGATTGGCGATCCCGCACCGGGAAGCGCTTAGGGTATAGTACATACCTAAACATATGAGAATGGTTACATGAAATTGAGCTCTAATTCAATGCAGTTATGGTTTATTTTACTTTGACACTAACTTTGACGATTTGATCGGCAACTTTTAGTCAATCGGGGTGCTGATGTGATAGCGATCGTCACACTGATGCAATCATTTTTAGGCAATCTCAAATTATTGCCTACTGATACTAATGCCATCTATCGGAATCATTGGAATAAACGAAAGTATTAACATGATACGTTTACATTACTTTCTTCACAGATGTTTCGAAATAGGCGGCGTTAATGACATTTTAATAATGGTAATTTTATTATTATTACCCATTGAACTTTAAGGATCTATTATTATTAATTTTTTAATAAAGTGTTATCTTAAGGATTTTTTTTAAAGTTTTGCAGCCACAATGCTCTATCAGTTTTGAACTTTGCCCAAGCTTTTTGTGCAAGTAACTTGGATTTTTCTTAAGTTCTCCTTTTAAACAAGTATTGTCTCAGTAGTTTCAAAGTTTCAATTAATTTTATTTCAGAGGTGCGGGCAGGAAATGCCCGGGGCACTTCCCCAGTTATTAATGGTGAATGGTCGGAGCTGGAGTGAAATACAGCTGTACCAGGAGAAAGCAGTTATTGCGTGCTTTATTATTCACGGGCATACTTGTAAAGTGAGATTGGATTTTTGTTTAATTCATTCTTTCTTCTTGTAGTTCTTTGGTAATCCTTGGGGCTATCAGCTCTTTTGATGCTGATGGTCGGAGCTACGATCAGCCGTTTGATTTTGTAGGGCATTGTGTAAAGGTTAAAGGTTATTTAAGCTTCTTGGGTAAATAGTATTTATTTGACAGCTGAAAACCTATGGTTTAAATTCGATTTCCCAAACCCCTATTTTGCCCCATTAGGGTTTAAATTTTCAAAGATCCTTTCTTAACGGATGCTTACTTCATATTAGCTATCTGTATGCAAAATTTCAGCCCGATCCAACCAGTGGTGGTTTGAGCTGTGCGTTGATAGATCAGTCAGGCTCACTTGCAGAGACGCCGAGTTAGTTAACCCAGGAATAAATTTGTAATTTTGACAGAAGCTTTATACGAAATCGGTCAAATCTGTCTTTTTAACCCAGAGCTAGCTACTAACTCTGGGTTACGACGTTTCTGCAAGCGCGCCTCAGTCAGTCAGTCACTTTTATATATTTAAATTCGCACAGCAACAGATTTATTATTATTATTTTTATTATTATATATTTAGAAGATTTCTATATCAAACATACGTTGTTGTCAAATTATGACGATTTTCTCACACAATCGCATTGCACTATCTCTAGATGTTCTTCTGCCGATTATACTTTGGGTTTTAAACTGAGGAAATAGCCCATTTAATTTATTGATAGCAATGTCTTCGAACAGCAAATGTAGATTCACAAAGCACGAGATTGTCTAAAAACAGTCTTTGTGGAACTGGTAATCAGTTTGCAGTTGGATGTCCAAAAATTTAAATAGGT
The DNA here is from genome assembly GCA_029955525.1 of Oeneis ivallda. Classification (NCBI taxonomy): domain Eukaryota; kingdom Metazoa; phylum Arthropoda; class Insecta; order Lepidoptera; family Nymphalidae; genus Oeneis; species Oeneis ivallda. The sequence continues at coordinate 19,793,273 of JARPMR010000013.1, read as the reverse complement.
AGGTTAAGTTAGGTTAGTTACTTATAAAAGTTACTATTACATCCTACTGTAAAAGTCACAAGTAGATATGTTCCTACTGGATCGTTACTGATTTTTTTTGTGGTTTCAAGTATATTCCGTTTTGGTGATATTATTTCTGTTCGATTTATTTAAGTAAGGAATTGTTATGCAAAATTATTTCAAAATCGTAGTCGTAAATCCGCATATTATATTAACCGGTATAAGTGTCAACAAGTTTACTCTAGGGGTAAGGTGGAACAAGACAAGACAAGACTGCGTGGAATTGTATGGGGTGATCAGATGTTCTTCTGAGTGCGCTTTTGTTGTACCATAATTCCATTAGCTAACTTAAAAGTTTAACACGCGTTACGGCTGAAAACTTAGAAATATATGATCAAAACGTATTGTGAGAGTCTAGATTTAACTTTTGCGCTCAATGAGCTACTTACGTCTTCGATTCTTAAATAACCATAAAGCTTATTTGCTTATTTAAATATTACATTCAACTTTCTGTAAAGAAAGGTATAAATAATAAATATCAAACTAACACAAAATTTCACATGAATAAGTAAACGTAAATAATAGTCTTTACATATTTTCCAGCCTTTTGTAACTTCCGCGAAATAGCGCTGCATAGCTTTTGATTTTGCCTCCTATATTTGCGAACGAGTGATTTGGAAATAATTGAATATTTATTAGGTACACTCTTTTTACAAGCTTGTATTTAACAATGCATAACTTGCAATGTTTGTTTGGGTCAAATCTTGCAAGATGAATTAGACCCACTTCCCGGTTTCTGATCGAGCTGAAATTTTGCATGTACCTATGTGTAAATCTGATGACAATGCAATATTATTGTGACATGGAGCTGATCTGATGATGGAGATGGAAGATGGCTATCGGAACTCTGTAATAAAACGACGTAACCCCATCGAGTTTGGGCTCGTTTGATCCGTCATAACAAGTACTCTGATCCTAGATGATATCCAGAGTCTAATGACGTAGCTACTAAAAGCTTGCATTTAAAAATAAAATTTTTAATTTACACTTGTCTCTTTTCAAATAAATATGAATATTTGCCTCAATGTTATACGAAATATAATTATGCTAAATTATATGAGACAGTCTTGAAGACAACTTTGTTTTTGAGTTGAAAAATATTATGTCATCAAATTGGAGCAGTGGAATAATAATATGCCAAAAACTGGAGTGTACCAATTTTGGTTATTTTGTTTTATAAATATCTTAAGTCTTATCCGTGCGTTTTCATATTTGCGATTTTGCATTTTGCGATTTTCAATACAAATCCGTCAGAACGCCCAATTTATTCCTTGGTTAAACGTCACTCGACGTTACGTGGTGAATAAATAAATAAAATAAAATCGACACATAATGGTTAAAAATGAAAATTACCATTTTATCTCCTAGGAACCTAAGGGAATCTTCTTCCTTTAACCGCGGAACAAGTGAAAATCTGCCAAAATATCAAAATGCTCGGTGTAAAACTGTTGTGTACCAATTTTGTTTGTTTTGTTTTAAAAATATCTTTAGCGCCGATTTCACACGCGTAAATTAAGTCTTACCCGAGCGTAAATTTGATATTTTGGCAGAATTTCAATACAACAATTGACAGACCGCCCAATAAGATTCTTCGGTTAAACGTCACTCAACGTTGGTAGAATTGGCACTGAGTTAAAGAAAATTATCTCTCTCTCTCTCTGCATCGTTATCCTCATTACTGAGGGTCGCGATCCTTAGCATGGATCACCTTCTCCCGTACTTCTTTCTCTAGGTGGTTCTATTCTCGGCATTGTGTAGAGCGGCATGGAATAATGTATTACCGCGTGCAGTGCTGATCTGATCGGACCGACGCATGGGGCTCCGTCCTCTTGGCCTTTTCCCTTCCATGTTGCCCGTGACCAGTAATTTTTCTAAGTTTCCAGTAAGTATTCCAAGGTGCACCTGATACATAATTATGGTCGAAAGCCTGGTTGTTATTTTTAGCCCTTTTAAGATAGATGCATTGTTCCTGAAACCAACCATAAAAAAACCATATTAAAACCTACAAATTGGCAGACTAAACAACTCTCTGAAACTTTTTAATTTTAACTGTTATTTTTCAAGTGAATGATGTTGAAAAACTGTAATGAAATTAATTATCTATGTACCTACTTAGTTTATTTTTATTGCAACACTGTTTTATCCCTAAAATCTTGACTTCCAAAATACCTCTCATGGTGTAAAAATTTTCAAAATCTTCAAAGTCAAGTCTACTTTTCAAATAATATAAGGTTTCACAGAGCATTAAATGACGATTTTTTTTTTAAATTATTAGTTAAATTACTTTTTCGAGATAAAAGTAAAACATTGTTGCAGAAAATGAGCGATTTACCTGTTTAAAACAGAAATGAAATTATTTCCAATAACATGGCGATATTAATTATTTTAATTTGCATACAGGAGGATACATCTGCCATTTCATTACGCAAGCTATATTCTTTCAAAGTAAAAGCTTATAACAATGAAGGTCACTTCAATGGCAAAGTACATAATTCGTACTCCTAGAAATAACAAACCTATTTGAAACATGAAATAATACCTCCAATTTGTTTAAGCGGTCATCGGAGAGACCGAATTGCTTCTGAATTTTGAGCCGACCTTCGTATTTATTTCGTAGCGTAGCAGTTTAAGTTGATCGCATCTCTATCATGTTAATATTATTTCATCATCATCATCATCATCATTAGCAACCCATCAACGGCTCACTACTGAGCGCAGGTCTCCTCTCAGAGAAGGGTTATAGGACTTATAGGCTATAGTCCACCAGGCTGGCCCAACGCGAATTGGTGGACTTCACACACCTTCAAGAACATTATGAAGAACTCTCAGGTGTGCAGGTTTCCTCACGATGTTTTCCTTCACCGTTGAAGCAAGTGATATTTGGTTGCTTAAACGCACTTGACTCCGAAAAGTCAGAGGTGCGTACCCGGGATCGAACCTGCGACCCCCCGAATAGGAGACCACAGTCCTAACCACTAGGCTATCACTGCTTAATATTATTTAAGGATTGCATAATACGACACGACCGACGTGCAAAAGGTGAAGAGATGTAGGTATTACATATTCCATGCTCTCTTTTATACAAACTGCGGCACCGCACGCCACTGAAAGCAATTTCACTCTCACCACGTAGGTGCTTGGTGTACTTCGACCACCCGTTGATCTTTATCCACACACAGTTGAACCAACTTTGGTTGAATCCCACTATACTTTAACGTGGTGTTTATTCAAGGAGCGGACCAACAAATTCCTGCCATTGCCAAAAGGGGCAATGCGACGGTGAAGGAAAACATCGTGAGGAAACCTGCACATCTGAGAGTTCTTCATAATGTTCTCGAAGGTGTGTGAAGTCCGCCAATTCGCATTGGGCCAGCGTGTTGGACTATAGCCTATAACCCTTTTCTGAGAGGAGACCTGCGCTCAGTAGTGAGCCGTTGATGGGTTGCTAATGATGAATGATGATGATGATATACATAATTACATATAGTTTCGCTCACGTTAAGTTCGATTTTTCAAACCCCTATTTTACCCACTTATAGGGGTAGAATTTTCAAAAATTATTTCCTAGCGGATGCATACATCATATTAGTATTAGGTATCTATATGCCTTTCAGCCCGATCCGTCCAGTGGTTTGAGCTGTCCGTTGATAGATCAGTCAGTCAGTCAGACACCTTTTACTTTTATTATTTCCAAAATTTGCTGTAAAAAATTCTTCCTTTAATATCTTCTAATTTTGTCCCAATTCAGTTAGGCTTTGGGGTAAAGGGGGGATGCGAAGCAGCTGTTCACGCTGCTCGCACATTCCTCCTTAACTCCCGGGAGGAGGTACTCCTTAAAATTGATGTGAAGAATGCCTTCAATTCAGTGGATCGGGGGGTCCTCCTCTCAGAAGTAAAAAATAAATTTCCACAGTTTTTCCCATACTTGGCGCAGTGCTACCGGGAACCTTCAAAGCTCGTACACAAAAAGAATGTTCTGAGCTCCGCTGTCGGCTGTCAGCAGGGGGATCCGCTTGGACCAGTTATTTTTAGTTTAGCCATACACCCTATAATTTCGGTTCTAAATTCCAAATTCAATGTTTGGTATTTGGATGATGGAACCTTGGGCGGCGAAGTGAGTTCGGTTTTGAAGGATTTAGAAATAATTATATCAAAATTTAAAACTATTGGCTTGGAACTTAATTTTGATAAATGTGAAATTTATATTCCAAATTCTTTTTCGGCCGAATCCAAACTGCACATATTAAATAAAATCAATATTTTAGCTCCGGGTATTAAAATTTTAAACGAGAGTCACTTCGCCTCTTAGGAGCACCTGTTTTAGAGGCCTCAGTTCCTCAATTTTTAACTGACTTAATTTCTAAATTCAAAAACACTTCCCATCATCTGTTAGATATTAATCCTCATATGGCAATGACCATCATTCGATTCTGCTTATTTGTTCCAAAATTTACTTATTTCGTTAGATGTTCACCTCTTTGGAAATTTAATAATTTATTGGAAAATTTGGATAATTTTATACAAAATATTCTATCTGAAATCTTAAATTGTCCGATAGATGATCAAGTATGGGCCCAGGCTTCTCTTCCGATCAGGTATGGAGGTCTGGGAATCCGCAAAATTTCTAGTGTCTCTCTGCCAGCTTTTCTTTCCTCTGCTTATAGTACACACACTCTCTTTGAAAAAATTATATCCCAGTCTTTGGGATCAATTGAGGTGTCGTACTTGGCAGAGGCAAGAAATGGTTGGTCAGCGATTAGCCCAAATCAATTGCCGGTTTCTCTTCCTTCCCAGAGACAGTGGGATGACATTATTTGTAAAAAAACTTTTGACGCAATGTTAATGCAAGCAAATTCCAAAGACCGTGCTCGTCTTCTCGCTGTCTCTGCGAAAGAATCCGGACACTGGCTCCATGCTATCCCTTCTGCTAATCTGGGCACTCTTTTAAACCACGCCACTCTTGCAGTGGTAGTTGGTCTTAGGCTTGGCGCCAAAATAACCCAGCCTCACCGTTGCCACTGCGGTGACCACGTCGACGCTTACGGTCATCACGGGCTCTCCTGTTCGAAGAGCGCTGGTCGTTTCTCCCGCCACAATGCCCTCAACGACATCATCCGCAGGTCTCTTGCTACTGCTCACGTGCCAGCTGTATTAGAACCTATTGGTTTGGCACGTAGTGATGGCAAGAGACCTGATGGTATGACGCTTGTTCCTTGGAGGACAGGGAGGTCGCTTGTGTGGGATGCCACCTGTGTAGATACTCTAGCTGCTTCCCACATCCATGCGACCTCCTCTGTGGCGGGTGCAGCGGCTACTAGCGCCGAACAGGCTAAGAGGCGCAAATATGAGAAACTTGACAGTGGTTTCATATTTGCGCCTTTTGGTGTAGAGACGTGGGCCCGGAGGCTCGCGCACTTTTTTTAGAGATATCAAAAAAGGTGATCGAGTCTACCGGGGATCCAAGAGCTGGCAGCTACCTTGGCCAAAGGATTAGCCTGGCCATCCAAAGAGGTAATGCTGCCAGCATCTTGGGTACTATGCCACACTGCGGTGGCTTGGATGGGGTTTTAGATTTTAATTAGTTTTTATTTTAGTTTTAATTTTAGAATTAAATTTAGGTTTATAGTATTGTATATATGAAATTTTCTATCTATAATATAATAAAAATAGAAGTTTTACTTTTATACATTTAAGAAAAAAGAAAAGAAAATATCTCACCCTAGGGCACTCCCAAGAGCACCCGATACAAAATGAGTTTGATTTTTCCAGCCTCCAAGAAAAGGATCGTAAGTTGTAACCCAAGAAGCATCACGTACAGTTGGCTGTTATCAGAGATCCGTAGGAGAAGCAACGTTATATCATAGCTCAGCGGATCTCGAAGCTGATGTGGAAATGGGACACATAGTTAGTGCCTATAGTTGAGGACCTGGAGAGTAACATAGACTTTTATCCCGTGAAAACCAAGGGTTCCCGAGGAATTTTAAGAACGTAACTCCACGCAAAGTCGCGGGCAAAAGTTAGTAAATAAATAGATAAAGTCGTCGAACCTTTAAGGTTAGATTTGTCATGCCGTGGTTGAAGCAGAGTTCAGTTCGCAAATTTCCGCAAAATTTAGCCTCGAGTCTGATATAATAAGAGTCGAATAAAAATGATAATACCCTGGCAACATTGTTGTAACAAAGTGAAGAAATACTCTTTTTATTTGCCGGTTTTTCTCAGTAATTTGTCATAATTTATCAAGGAAGTTTTTTATGCAAGAGGAATCCAACTTTTTGTGCGATATAACACCGTTTTTTCTCTGGAATTGTTTGTTATTGAATCTATTAAAAGTTTTTGGAAGGAAGTTTGTTGGGAAAAGCTTTTTATATTTTTTCGCGCGTTTCACTTTTTCACAACATGGATGTTATAATAATCGTCCGAATCGACGTCTCAACGGATAGACTTTCGGTAGGTACTGGATATAGGTCTCTTGTAAGGATCTCCACAGAAAACGATCTTGTGCCGCTCGTGTCCAGCGGCGACCATTGAAATAATAATAAATTTATTGTAAAACCAATTCGAGCATAAAGTTGAAAGGCATAATAAAATAAAGTTTAATACCTATATAAAATGTCGGATTAATTTCCTCGTATTTCAGAATAAATAATAAAATTATTATGTATTCATTATTCAATGACGATTTGAAGGGACAGCAGTTACTGAAATAACTAAAATTATGACTATTATCCGCCGAGCGTGGGCGATAAATACGAACAGAGGATAAATTATACAATTCCAAATGATAATGGATTGGAAGCAATCCAGTAACAAAGCTAAATACTATTTTATTTGCTTGTGTATTCGCGTAATTTGTCAAACGAGTTTTTTATGCAAAGGAAATTATTTATAGATGTCGCTCTCGTAGCCTGTAGGTCTACACTCTACAGTTCGTAGGCCTCTTATTACCGACATTATTAGAAAAAACGAGATGGTCAAATAAGTTACTGAGTGTGTTTTAAGAGGGAGAAAAAGAAAGAGATGATGCCAGAGAAAGAGGTGGCGAGAGATTTTTCAGAAAGATGTGGACTAATATGGATTCAACAGGCCCGAGATACGAAGAGTTGGAAAGATTTGGGGGAGGCCTACGCCGTAGAAGCGACTTTTAAGTGAATACTTTTATTTGACAGACTTAATTAAGTACCAATTTGAATAATGTATTAATTATCAAAATTATTTAATGTAATTCCAATTAAACTAGTGGTTCGCCCCGAACTGAGACCTCGCGGTATCCCATAATTCCCATAAGGTAGTTTTAACTATATTATATTGTAATTAAAACGCGCCGAATCTGATGACGTCAATCGTCATCTGCTTTCGTGGATGGGATGCGTATTTACAATATTAAAGACAGCGCCATCTAGTAACAGTATAGTGAAGTTTTGTTAAAAACATTGATGCCCATTAAAACTCAAATAATTTCGTTTCTTTATAATATTTATCTAATCTTAGTATTTGTTGTTCAAGTGCAGAATATAACTCAAATTATGTGTAAGTTTCAAGTTTTAAAACAAAGTGGTTTTAGAGATCTAGCCTCGAATACAATCTCCACTTTGAAAGCCCCCCATTTCGTATGGGAGCCCCCCTGAAATAAAGATTTTTATAACTTTTTAAGCCATTTTCGGCTGGAGGCCATCGGTTTACATATTATATCTAAAATTGAAGTAATTACGTTCAGTAATTCAGAAGTTATAAGGCTCTGACAGACGGACGGACGGACGGACAAGTGCAAATCGCTCTAGTATACTCAGAGACCTTCGTTTCGCTCGGTCGATTATTATTATTTAACGATAAAATTACAAGTAAAACTATTTTAAGTAACGTATTAGAAAGAAAGACTTTTTACTAAGCTATTGCATAGCTTTTATCGCGGGCTTTGAGCGCGGCGACCGAATCAAGAAATTCCGTAACGAAAATAAACCTAACACCCCGTCGTTTCAGTTCGGCAGACTTCGGCACGGTGTTTGTGTGCGTGCGACTAGAAAATGCTATGCAATAGCTTTACCGCGGCAGTCCCCGAGTGCCACACGTATTTTTTTATTTATTTATTTCGACATTCCCTAAATAGTAATTACCAAATTCCAATAGTTCGACATGAACGGAGAGAGATGTGCAATCGGCTATAAACTATTAGACAATGAGAGTGAGGAAATAGATAATGCCGTTTTGTTTTCACGCACAGTTGTGCACTATAATATCTCTTGTGTAATTATATTTAATTCCCTTTGAAATTGGAGAAGGGGACTTGAGTGTTTTGTGACAGAAAGTCAAGTCAGGAGAACGTTAATTACAGAGATTGAAATGGAGGTGCGTTTACGTACACGTATTTTTTTATTTATTTATTTCGACATTCCCTAAATAGTAATTACCAAATTCCAATAGTTCGACATGAACGGAGAGAGATGTGCAATCGGCTATAAACTATTAGACAATGAGAGTGAGGAAATAGATAATGCCGTTTTGTTTTCACGCACAGTTGTGCACTATAATATCTCTTGTGTAATTATATTTAATTCCCTTTGAAATTGGAGAAGGGGACTTGAGTGTTTTGTGACAGAAAGTCAAGTCAGGAGAACGTTAATTACAGAGATTGAAATGGAGGTGCGTTTACCTTCAAGGCTAGGACCTAGGTATGGCAGTTTATTAAACTCCTAACTCCTAATTAGTGTCTATGCGGCGTCGTTAGTGAACCCTAAATTACTTTGGTAGTTGGCTTTTGTAGATTAATCCGGGAATTGAACCTTAGACTTCGAAAGGAAGTTTTAGGTTCTTAGCCTTGTTATTTTGAGTACAGAAAAAACTTCTCTATTGGAATAACTTTGAATTCAAATTAGGAAATTAAACGTTACGTAACGTTAAAATAAATAAAAAAAATATATTTTAAATGTAAACTATAAATGTCGCGTGACACAAAAAATATAATATAAAATATGGGACATAATATTTCTATAAGTTATTTAGGTATGAAGTTTTTTTTGCTAACACGGCACAGGTCAATTAGCTTAATCCAAATCGATGATATGAATGTCAAAAGGTGTTCGAATTACGCGGGAATTTTATTTGAAATCTTTATAATGTGTACCTACTCCTTAGCAAAATACATATTTCCCTGTAGGAAAATTTTAATTTAACGAACATCCGAAAGCAATTTTCGTAACGAACGATCCCTCAAAAATATTTCCCGTAAGAAAAAAATAGGCACCTAACATCTTTAGTAATCCTTTAAAACTTCAAGCATTCATTAATTACAGCTCCTTAATTGCCCACCAGGGAAAAGAAAGGTTTCATTCAAACGTCAGGCAGAATTGATGGGCTGACCATTGAATGGGCTTCGCGTCAGTTGGACGTCTGTAGTCATAGTGGACACACGTTCGCAGTCCAAATATAAATAAAACCACGTGACGGACGCCTGTCGCGTGCGCACTAGCCCTAATAAACGGCTGGAAATGCGCGAAAAGCTTTTTAAAGGCGATTGATAGGTTTCGGAATGTAGAGTCCGGATACGCGTACCGACAACGATCTTTTTTTTTGGACGCTCGGATATTGTTGCAGTTGATTTTTGTTTTTAATTTAATTTGAAGTGTTCGTTTAGCTGGCGCGTATTAGTTTTTTTCTATTGTTTTTTTTAACAATTTTGATATGACGTTTAATAATTATTTTTGTGTTTATTTGATTTTTTAAATTTTGAATTAAAGTGATAATGTGACGGAATAGTGGTTTTGATTACGTAATGGACTTTTTGGGACTATGAATACGGCGGTTTTGCTTGCTTTTGGCATCCTGGTGTTGCCCGGGCCTTGTATCAACTCTGACAATCTAGGTCAGTTAATTTATTGCGTACATTATTGCTAGTTAAGTTAATGGCTGTATTGTATTCAGTTAGTTATTATGGAAGGCTGACTTTTTAAATATTCACCAATATCAAAATGATAGAAAGGTACCTTTTGTCCGGAAAGATGTTATCTACAAACAACATATTTTTTTTAAATTGTATTTTATTAATTTTTGATGTGTCGAATTTTGACGTGATAACAGCTTATAAATCGATGAAAACCAGCTGCACGCACGAAAAAGTGTCACGTTTCGCCTGAGCCTGAGCGTGCAAGCGAGAGCGCGGAACAAGCGATAGAGAGGTACGATCGGCCCAAGCGTTGGCTTGTGACACATTTATTCATTAATGTTTCTTTATGACATTATCACGTAAAACTATCGTCCGTTAACCGACTTTACAGACAACCAATTTTTTTAAATGAAGATTGCCGTTTGCCAGGTTTGTTCTGATACTGACATTTGCGGTTTTATGTCAAGAAAGTATCTGTAATAGGGAAGTTGAGAGCGGGACCCCCGTGCTTCAGAGAGCAAAGCGGTCGGTCCTGTGCCTGATCCTTTAGGTACCGGCCGCGTGAGATGGCCATCCTACCGGAATATGAGAGTGAGGGAATGGAGAGTGCACTTGTGTTCTAGCGCTACGGGTGCGCTATTTATTATGGTATCTGGTAGTCTGTCTACGTTGAGATTGGCCCGCGTTAAATATGGTCAGTTAGCATATTATGAGCAACGCATTTTCAGTAGGTAAGTCGCTTATGTTTCAGAACTTTATCACACACTAGAAACAATGAATGTTGGATCACACTTTGGAATTTGGCATGAAAACTTCATCGCGTGCGGCTTGTAGGTTAGGTGGGTAGTACGTAGACCTTAAATAAACGAGCATTTTTTTTATACGCTTTTTATTAGCTTCACTTGTATGTTTGTAACAATGTTTGTAACAATGTTTGTAACAATGTTTGTAACCGACTTCTTTGGGCGCGATTTTGACCCACTTTAAACGGCCAGATTTCGTTCAAACTTTGTAGATTTATCGAGGACCGATGAGAATACACTAATTTGATAAAAAAACAAAAAAAAAACTTGTATGTTTGTAACCGACTTCTTTGGGCGCGATTTCACTTGTATGTTTGTAACTTGTAACCGACTTCTTTGGGCGCGATTTTGACCCACTTTAAACGGCCAGATTTCGTTCAAACTTTGTAGATTTATCGAGGACCGATGACAATACACTAATTTGAAAAAAAAAAATAGTTTAAAAAACTAAAAACACGCTTTTTATAGAAAACCAAACTAAAAAATAGAAAATAAATTTTAATAAATTTAAATTAAGAATAGGGTCCAAAAATTTCAATAAATATAAATTAATAATAGTGTAAATAAAAAAAATGTATTTTATTTTAAAAAAAGCGTGGGGTGCTTTTTAAGATATTATCAAAATGATAATCACTCTACTCATATCTGTCAATAAAATATTTATAACTATTGACACCATGCACCCCACGCTTTTTTTAAAATAAAATACATTTTTTTTATTTACACTTTTATTAATTTATATTTATTGAAATTTTTGGACCCTATTCTTAATTTAAATTTATTAAAATTTATTTTCTATTTTTTAGTTTGGTTTTCTATAAAAAGCGTGTTTTTAGTTTTTTTAAACTATTATTAAATTTCTGTATGCAATGCATTTTTATTTAATATGCTTTAGACGTCCACTGCTGGATGTCGGTCTCCTGCATGGACCTCCACGCTAAAATGTAACTTTAAATCTATTTTTATATGCGACAAATGCACCGATGTTCGTTATTAGGGTTCCATACCCAAAGGGTGCCAACGGGACCCTATTACTAAGCCTCCGCTGTCCGTCCGTCCGTCCGTCTGTCAGCGGGCTGTATCTCGTAAACCGTAATAGATAGACAGTTGAAATTTTCACATATTTTGTATTTCTATTGCCGCTATAACAACAAATAATAAAAATTAAATTAAATTAAAAAAATTAAATTAAAATATTTCCATGGGTACATGGAAATATTTTAATTTAATTTTTTTAACGGAACCCTAAAAGAGCGAGGCCCGACTCGCACTTGGCCGTTTTTTTGAAATCGACTACTGTCTACTGCAAAGCCAATATGTATGTATGTAAGTATGAATGTGTGTATGTGTGTATGCGTGTATGTATGTATGTATGTATGTATGTATGTCTGTATGTATGTATGTATGTATGTATGTATATATGTATGTATGTATGTATGTATGTATGTATGTATGTATGTATGTATGTATGTATGTATGTATGTATGTATGTATGTATGTATGTATGTATGTATGTATGTATGTATGTAGGTATGAATGCATGTATGTATTTATATATGTATATACTACATTTTATACGAATTTTAATTTTTATACGAACTTTGAAGACGACGAATGTTGCCTACATCCAATTTCCCGTAGGCGGGTTACAGTTTTAACTTTTAACTTTGTTTTAAAATTTTGTGAATGCATTGATTTGTTTGAAATAAAAATATGTACCTAACTGGAATAGTATTTTTTGATAGGATGAATGCACCGATGTTCGTCGTTTTTGCTATGTGGTGTCATTTAGGTCAGTTTATTTTATTACCTACATTATTGGTAATGAAAGTAATTATGCGAGTCGTGTTGACCCTAATGGTAGTCTGTTAGTGTTACTGTAATTGGATTGGTTTGTATTTGAAGCTTGAGCGATGTGGCCTGCCTTCGACAGCGAAAATCTATAGGTTGTCTTGGTTAAGCAACGTTAACCCAAGTCTGTAACTGAATGGGTGTTCGATTTTGGTATTTCCTCTTTATTTAATTTATTAAATACTGTTAAAACGCCTCTATCGTAAGCCATCAGCCCCGCTGTTTTCAGGGTCTAGTTTCATTAAAATCGGTTCAGCATTTTTATAAATTTTGAAGTCCGAGGTCTCAGGTTCAGTTCTACGTTGGGTAAATTAAAATTTTTGTTTTTAATTCAAGTCTGACTCAATTCGATGACTTGATCATTATTAATTTTTGAAAAACAAACAGAAATTACACATAATGAATTTTGAATATTAAACAGGACCAGTCGCAATCGCGATCGTTTTCAATTATTATTGTTATGTATAGAATGCGATAGCAATCACGTTGCATAATGACCCTACAGTTCCTGTTCACAAATTCAAATCCGATTGTGATTGAATTGCATGGTGCCATAGCTCCTCAGCTTTTGTTAAACCTTTTGAACCCGATTGCGACTGTACCTAGCTAAAATTTGTCTTCGCAGTGGTGTGATTGTGATTGCGACTGGTTTATGTAATAACCCCAGGGTCCAGTTAGTACGTGAGTGAACAACAGAGTAGCGTGTAATGGCTCCTGTATATCTTATTCCGGACACGGGCCCGTGTTAAGGGGAAAGACTCGTTAATGGCGACCATGTTTACAGGTAAATATACCTTTTTCGAAAAGGAAACTCCTTTTTTAGTGAAATTCTCTGGCAAGGAAAAAAGAAATAAAGCGTATATAAAAACTCACATTCACAATTTATGTGCTATAAATTCAGTTAATAACATGGAACTAGGAAGACAGCGTAGTCGTAATTCCTAGTTCCATGGTTAATAATAATATATCATTCGGTCTATTTATTCATTACACTAGTCACTTTACCATTCATCATCCTACTCCTACTAATATATGGATGTACGGATGTATGGATGTTTGTTAGTTACTCTTTAAAGCGACAACGAATGAACCAATTTGGCTGAAATTTGGTATGGAGATAGCTCATACCCAGGATTAGTACATAGGCTACATTTTATCCCGGAAAATTAAAGAGTTCCCGTGGGAATCAAAAGCCTTAATCCACGCGGATGAAGTCGCGGGCATCATCTAGTAATCCATATTTTTGTTTACTCATTTATTAAATAGAATAGAATAGAATAGAATAGAATAGATATGTTTTTTATTCAAATAAACTTTTACAAGTACTTTTGAATCGTCAATGAGTCTACCACTGGTTCGGAATGCCGTTCCTGCCGAGAAGAACCAGCAAGAAACTCGGCAGTTGCTCTTTTCAAAATACTTTTACAATAAGTATAGGTACTTAATGGATATTATTCTATGTATGCAGAGTTTCCACAATGAGGGGAAGTTCCACAAAAGCATACGTAATTATTTCTAATTATAATTCAACCCATGTCAAGACGGGTAGACAGAAAGTAGCCCCATTGCCGCTGGTGGAACCCGTTCACGAGCATGACGCATGACCCAGCCATTGCTTCGCTCAACCATATTTGAGGGAACGTAACAACCCGCATCACACGACACCACCGCAGAAATGTTAAAGAGAGTGTGACATACTTAGGCTACCCATCTTAAGGCATCGAATTGAAACTAATATTCAAATCAAATACTCATTTAAAGAATTATGACTTGTACACAAATAAAGTGGAAACTCTGAATAGAATAGAATTATTTTGATATACAGGTTAATCGTTACCTACTGTCTCATGAATCGCCGGAACGAATTATATCCACGCTTTTTTGTCATTTATATAGTCTTCAATCGTATAATATGCTTTTTTCATGAGCGTAGTTTTAATCGATTTCTTAAACTTGTGTAAAGGCAAGTCCAAGATCGACTGTGGAATTTTATTATAGAACGTCACGCCCATTCCCACAAATGTCTTTCGGACCCTCTTGAGGCGCAGTCGAGGAATCACGAGCCTATTTGGATCTCTAAACTGCCTATCGTGTAATTCACCCTTTTTTTTGTAATTCACAATGTTTTGTCTGACAAATATTCATCATCATCATCATTATCAACCTATAGATGTCCACTGCTGGACATAGGTCTCCTGCATGGACCTCCACAGGCTTCGGTCTTGCGCCGCCTGAATCCAGCGGCTCACTGCGACTCGTTTGATGTCGTCGGTCCACCTAGTGGGGGGTCCGCCAACACTGCGCTTACCGGTGCGGGGTCGCCACTCCAACACCTTGGGACCCCAACGACCATCAGCTCTTCGAACTATGTGCCCCGCCCATTTCCACTTCAGTTTCGCGACTCGCTGAGCTATGTCGGTGACTTTAGTTCTCCTGCGGATCTCTTCATTTCTGATTTGATCTCGCAGGGATGCCCCAAGCATAGCTCTCTCCATCGGTCGCTGAGTGACCCTGAGCCTTCTTATGAGGCCCACATTTAGCGACCATGTCTCGGATCCATAAGTCATCACTGGCAACACGCACTGTTCGAAGACTTTAGTCTTCAGGCACTGAGGAATTTTGGACGAGAAGACATCTCGGAGCTTCCCGAACGCTGCCCAGCCGAGTTGGATTCGGCGGTTGATCTCTTTCTCGAAATTGGACCTACCTAGCTGGACTGTGTGTCCCAGGTATATATACTCGTCCACAATTTCGAGTGCAGAGTTCTCAACGATTACTGGGTGGAGCGGAGCATGAGCATTGGACATGATTTCAACATAAACGGCGAGTACATCACTCACCTGCGATTTGCCGATGACATAGTAGTCATGGCAGAGACTCTAAGAGACCTCAATACAATGCTCAACGATCTCAGCAGGGTTTCTCAACAGGTGGGCCTGAAAATGAACATGAGCAAGACGAAAATCATGACAAATATTATATTGTTATAAATATATTGTGAAGTTACTGTAAGAATGCCAATTTCTTTAAATTTTTCTTGAAGGGAATCCCGCGGCTTTAAATTATAGATTGCGCGAATCGCCCTCTTCTGCAATACAAAAATTTTTCCAGTATCGGCCGCTTTACCCCATACTAAGATTCCGTATGACATAATACTATGGAAATATGCAAAATAAACAATTTTTGCAGTTTCTATGTCAGTTATCTGTCGAATCTTCCTAACAGCCTAGGCAGCAGAGCTGAGCTTGCCAGCAAGTGCTGCTATATGGGTGCCCCATTGCAGCTTTGAGTCCAGGGTTAATCCCAAGAACACCGTGGAGTCCTCTGTTTTCAAGGATTCATTACTTATCTTTAAATTTTTACTGACAGTTCTGGTGTTGGGCAACAAAAACTCAACACACTTTGTTTTTTTAGCATTTAAAAGTAGATTATTTGCCGTAAACCATTCAGAAACTTGAGATAATGCATTATTTACATCGTCAAAATTGTCTTTTTTCCTATCGACTTTGAAAATCAAAGACGTATCATTAGCAAATAGTACAATATCGCAAGTATTTTGGACAAAATGTGGTAAATCGTTAATGTAAATCAGAATCATGAATGGACCTAGAATAGAACCCTGGGGTACACCCATTACTGAGGCTGATCCGGATGATTTTACATCATTGACACATACTCTTTGAACACGATCCCTAAGATAAGACGCAATGAGGCTAAGTGCAATATCTTTAATACCATAGTGACTCAGTTTAAGTAAGAGGATCTCGTGATCAACGCAGTCGAATGCTTTTGATAAATCACAAAAAATACCAATGGCATTCTGTGAGTTATTCTATGCATCGAATATGTGTTGTAACAGCGTTGCGGCTGCATCGGTTGTTGATCGACCCTTAGTAAAACCGTACTGCTCAGGGTGAAGAAGTTTATTTAAGTTAAAGTGTAGAAGCAGTTAGTTGAATATTATTTTTTCGAAAATCTTGCTGAGAGTTGGCAAAATTGAAATTGGTCTGTAGTTATTCGGGTCAAATTTGCTTCCCGATTTATAAAGAGGTATTAATTTGCTACATTTCATTAGGTCTGGAAAAGATCCAGTATCTACAGACTTATTAAAAATTAAAGCAAGATAAGGCGCAATAATATCAATAATATTGTGAATTAATTTAACTGATTATTCCCCATAGATCTCCTGTTTTTTTATTTTGCAATGATTTAAATGTTTTGATAATATCATATGGGGTAACGTGTTCAAACCTAAATAGTTTATTGCACTCAGAGACATTGCTTCTTAGAAGATTACAGGCTTCTATTGGCGAGGAATTTAAAGTACTAGAGTTTACTGGTATATTTTTGAAAAAGTTCTCAAATGTATTTGCAATTTCTATATCGGAGTCAATTACAAGGTTATTAAGTTTAAGCTCCAGTTTATTATAATGCATCTTGTTCTTACCCATTTCATCACCAATAATGTCCCATACTGCTTTTATTTTATTATCTGAATTGACAAATTTTTGTTTTATGTGAAGTGACTTTGCTTGTATGCACACGTTTCTAAACAATTTGGAGTAATTTCTTACATATTCTATAAATAGTTCGTTCAAATTTTAAAATTTTAAAAAATTTTGAATAAATTTTACAATACTTGGTGAGAGCAATTATATTATAATTTAAATTAATGTTTGTTTAAGGTTAAACTAGAACTATATAAAGTTTGATGTACTTTTAATGAAGTCACATTTTCAGTAACACGGTGAGTGAACAACAGAGTGGCGTGTAAATGTAATGGCTCCTGTATATCTTATTCCGGACACGGGCCACATTTAGGGGAAAACTCGTTAATGGCAACCATGTACGCAGGTAAATTATAAAGACTTTTTGCTCGAAGGAACTTCTTTCTGGTCTTATTAAAAATCTTTTTCAATAAAATAAATAAGCAGATAATACTTACGAAGTAAAATATTAAAATTATTTACGGTTAAAGGTATATAGGTACGATTCGTTAATTGATCCTTTTTTAAATAACTGATAAGTTTTATTAATTTGTTATATTGTTCAACAATAATAAAATTCATACATTTAATCATTCATTTTATTATTTCCGGTGACATATTATTCATTAGACACAAGACCCATCGCAGGAAAAGAACCGAAAAGTTCTGTGACCATACTCTCAAGCTCATGGAGGAGAGACAAGAGATGAGGCTGCAGTCATCGGTAGACGCGGCTGCCTACCGGCGGATTAATAGGCAGATCTCTAAGGCACAAACTCGCGACCTTCGGGTCTTTAATACCAAGTGTATTAAAGATACCATCGAGCGGAACAAAGGCTCAAAAGTGTTCGCGAGAGATCTGTCTATCGGACAGAGCCAGCTGACGCGGCTTAAAACTGATGACGGTCGTCTCGTCTCTTCTCGACCTGAGATTTTGGGAGAGGTCGAGAAGTTCTATGGGCAGTTATATACCACGACACAAAAACCTGTTGAGGATTTGGCCAAAGATCCCAGAGCCAAACTGACCCGACACTATACCGAAGATATCCCGGACGTTAGCCTATACGAGATTAGAATGGCTCTCAAACAGCTCAAGAACAACAAGGCGCCAGGTGATGACGGAATCACTGCGGAACTCCTGAAAGCGGGTGGAAAACCGGTACTTAAGATCTTTCAGCGATTGTTCAATTCCGTCATTCACGAGGGTATAACGCCGGAAGCATGGCACAGGAGCGTGGTGGTCCTGTTCTTCAAAAAGGGTGATAATACCTTGCTGAAGAATTATAGACCCATCTCGCTGCTGAGTCATGTTTACAAGTTGTTCTCGAGAGTCATTACGAATCGTCTCGCTCGTAGGTTTGACGACTTCCAGCCTCCCGAACAAGCCGGATTCCGAAAAGGCTTTGGTACCATAGATCACATTCATACGCTGCGGCAGGTTATACAAAAGACGGAAGAGTATAACCGGCCACTTTGCTTAGCGTTTGTGGACTATGAGAAAGCCTTTGATTCGGTGGAAACTTGGGCTGTATTGAGGTCGCTGCAGAGATGCCGGATTGACTACCGGTATATCCAAGTGTTGAAGTGCTTGTACGAAAACGCCACCATGTCAGTACGTATACAGGACCAGACTACGAGACCAATCCACTTGCAGCGTGGAGTGCGACAGGGAGATGTAATCTCCCCGAAGCTATTTACCGCTGCGTTGGAGGACGTCTTTAAGCTTCTGGATTGGAACGGACTTGGCATCAACATAAACGGCGAGTACATCACTCACCTGCGATTTGCCGATGACATAGTAGTCATGGCAGAGACTCTAAGAGATCTCAATACAATGCTCAATGATCTCAGCAGGGTTTCTCAACAGGTGGGCCTGAAAATGAACATGAGCAAGAGGAAAATCATGTCTAATGCTCATGCTCCGCTCCACCCAGTAATCGTTAAGAACTCTGCGCTCGAAATTGTAGACGAGTATATATACCTGGGACATACAGTCCAGCTAGGTAGGTCCAATTTCGAGAAAGAGATTAACCGCCGAATCCAACTCGGCTGGGCAGCGTTCGGGAAGCTCCGAGATGTCTTCTCGTCCAAAATCCCTCAGTGCCTGAAGACTAAAGTCTTCGAACAGTGCGTGTTGCCAGTGATGACTTACGGATCCGAGACATGGCCGCTAACTATGGGCCTCATAAGAAGGCTCAGGGTCACCCAGCGAGCGATGGAGAGAGCTATGCTCGGAGTATCCCTGCGAGATCAAATCAGAAATGAGGAGATTCGTAGGAGAACCAAAGTCACCGACATAGCTCAGCGTGTCGCGAAACTGAAGTGGAAATGGGCGGGGCACATAGTTCGAAGAGCTGATGGTCGTTGGGGTCCCAAGGTGTTGGAGTGGCGACCCCGCACCGGAAAACGCAGTGTTGGCAGGTCCCCCACCAGGTGGACCGACGACATCAAACGAGTCGCAGGGAGCCGCTGGATTTAAGCGGCGCAAGACCGAAGCCTGTGGAAGTCCATGCAGGAGACTTTTGTCCAGCAGTGGACGTCTATAGGTTGATAAAGAAGAAAAAGAAGATTATTCATTAGATCACGTTAACCTTATAAAACTGTAATATGTAATAGGTACCTAGTTATCAAATCTGTCGTTGTCTCGTTCATTGATTTTCGTCAGAATCAGAATTTCCTACTTATATTGACTGTGACTACTTAGTTACCTACTTATATTGACTGAATGTCAGTTAGTAAATTATTCAAGTAAGTTCAATGATGGGTGATAGCCGGCGTGCAAGATGCATGTGTTATAATTACCTTTTGTATAAAATAAATAAAAATTTTACATGAATATGTTCACTTTTAATATTTTTGTAGGACCATTTTATGAAAGCGAGTAGTAAAAAAATACATAAAAAACATTCGTTCATTTATTCATTCAGGTAAGTTGCTGTAATGTACCAATGTTGCAAACTAAATCTTTAGTAGGGCTATAAAAGCAACGTCACGTCAAACGGGAGTTTTAAAAGTTTTAAATTTCTCATAAAAGTTATATTGTTTGTAAAATTACGGCCATTAACTTAAATATAAATGAAGTTCAGATAGCACGGGCTTTTGGGTAGCAGTGACGTATAAGGGCCAGTACACACACGAGACTAATATCATCAAAGTTTGGTGGACTAATCCCATTTCCCCTCCAAAGCGTACTGCTGCTTGTGCGTACGAGTGAGTACAACAAATAATGTTACTGGTAGGGATTTAACTGTCGATCTTCCGGTTTTCATTACCTAAATACCTACTATTTCAATATTGTTTCGACATATCATACAATATCAACCTGTTACATACCTACTTCCATGTCACATTCGTGATACGGCATACCTCTATTTTCGAGTTTCCCAAATTTTGTCGTTTATGTTTAACTTCTCTCTTCGTGTGATCGTCTATCGGCTATTACGTGTCAATATAATAAAATTTTATACTAAAATTATAATACATATCACTTGAGTTTTAATCCAAATCACATGTCGGAAGTGGGATTAATAAAGTAAATTATGGACGCCATTGTATGACATCTCAAAACAATACTGCTTCTAACGTAGGTGGTACAGTTTTTGCAATTCACGAAGGCGAGTGAGTTTTACTTGTGGTTACTTCGTGTACATGCACATTGCATAAGTGTGCGTGCCTGTCAAAGCCCAGGTGGGAGCGAGCATTGCGCTCGCTCACACTTATACAGATACGACACACACACAACCATAAATCAGTCGCCCTCGTAAATTGCAAGAACTATACCTTGGTAGGTCCCCTAATTATTGCACTATAATTGAGGCTCTTAAATTTCAAAATTCAATTACCCACCATTTCTTTTTAACCGACTTCAAAAAAGGGAGGAGGTTATCAATTCGTCGGAATCTTTTTTTTTATGTATGTTCACTGATTACTCGAAGACGCCTGAACCGATTTTGAAAATTCGTTTTTTGTTTGAAAGGGCATACTTCCCAGGTGGTCTCATTTAAGTTTTATCGAAATTGATTGAGCGGTTTTTAAAAATTCAACAATAAATTATATATAACTAGCTGATGCCCGCGACTTCGTCTGCATGGATTTACTTTTTAAAAATCCCGCGGGAACTCTTTGATTATCCGAGATAAAAGGTAGCTCTCCCGGTCTGAGGACCCACTTTACCCATTACTATACCCATGCAAAACATCGCATCAATCCGTTGCTCTGTTGTGACGTGATTAAAGGACAAACCAACAAACAAACACACTTTCGTATTTATAATATCAGTAATGCAAAATTATAACACAATCTAGACAATCGCAATCTAACATCGTTCGAGATTTAGGCTCGAACTGTATATATATGACTGTCGTGTAATTAACATATTTTAATTTGCAGTAACAAATATTGATGTCAATAATTAAGATAAATACTATCTTTAAAGTTGGACCAAATTACAGATAGTTACGAAGTTTGATCCAAATCGTTTCAGTAGTTTTTGAGTTTATCCCGAACACACATCGTGACCCGAGATTTTTATATATATAGATTTGTAGTGGCGTGGATGTTGGAAGTCGGTTTATTAAAAATAATTTTGTATATTAAATTATTTAGAGTAATTATTGCAGCAGTATTATTTAGTTTTGCTGTTATTTGGGTGGGATCTAGAGGTTTCCTTTTGCGTTCTTAAGTCTATAATGGCGTCTCTTACTTAAGTAACTTTCTTAGAAGAGCCGCAATAAGTAATAACTAATTTGTGTTGGGTATCTAAAGTTACATTATTTCGTTTAGAGGGTCAAATGACGATCGCTTTATTTTGCAGTTTCTAAAACTTCCAGGAAATTTTGATTTTCCGGGATGAAAAGTAGCCTACGTCTCTTTCCACGTCCTCAACTATAACTTATAGATATGACTATAAAATCACGTCAATCAGTAGCTGTGTTGCAGCGTGCTTAAAGGAAAAACCAACAAACCGAAAAACAAACAATTTCGCATTTAATCACGCAGCAGTGTCACAACGGATCGACGTAATTTTTTGCATGGGCATAGTTGAAGACCTGGAAAGTGACATAGGTTACTTTTTATCCCAGAAAAAGGGTTCTTCTTTCGAGATTTTCTCTAAACAAACTTAAAAATAAATAAATAAATGCATAAACAATTATGGATTTTGTTAAAGTGTAACATAGCTAATAATAACCGACGGGCTCATACACGATACAAGCAGGCGCGGGGCCGCGCCCACTCGTAAATTAATTAAAATCGTGACAACCGCGAATTTAGCCCTTTATGTCACGACTGAGTTGAAAGAATGCATGAAAACACGTACTACGGAGGGCGTGTTAAGGGTTGAACGGTGTTTTCCCTTCAAACGAGCTTTTCTGAGTTCTTTTACAAGAGTAGGTAATTTGTTATTGTTCAGAGATGGCCGAATGTGAACGGTTTTTTTAGAATAGAACAGAATAGAAAAGAAATGTTTTTTATTCAAATAAACTTTCTGACGTAATAACGTCTTATAAATCGACTAGCTTTTGCCCGCGGCTTCGCTCACGTTAAGTTCGATTTTTCAAACCCCTACCCCCTTAGAGGTTGAATTTTCAAAAATGGTTAGCGGTTGGTAAGCTCACGTTAAGTTAGATTTTTATTGGTAATTAAAATCCAACTTAACGCGATTCGTATCTCCGTAAAAAGCCATGTTTATGCCATACCAAGTTTCATGGTTATACCTAAGTTGAAAAACGACAGACTTAATAACAATCATTCACCCTCTATTTAACTCCACTGGGAGTTGAACATTTAAAAACTGTCAAACGCGTACTCCTTTATTTTCAATTGAAAGCCAAAATACCAAGTTTGATGGATATTACTTGAAAATTAACTTAAAAATCTGGACTTTTATACAAATTTTCATCCCCTATTTGAATTTTTTGGGGGTGGAATTTTCAAAATTTGCGAAACACGTATTTCTTATTCTTTTATCGAAAGCCCAAAAATCAAAGTTTCATGGATATTACATGAAAAATAATTTGATAAATGACGGACTTTTAAACAAAATTTCAACCCCCACTTAACCCTATTGGAGTTGGAATTTTCAAAAATCCTTTCTTAGCGGACGTTTACGTCATAATAGCTATCTGCGTGCAAAATTTCAGCCCGATCCGTCCAGTGGTTAGAGCTGTGCGTTGATAGACCAGTCAGTCAGTCAGTCAGTCAGTCACCTTTGCCTTTTAAATATTTAGAAGAAGATGAAAGCTAAAGTACCAAGTTTGATGGATATTACTTGAAAATTAACTTAAAAGCTGGACTTTTATACTAATTTTCATCCCCTATTTGAAGTCTTTGGGGGTGGAATTTCAAAAATTTGCGAAACACGTATTTCTTAAGTTTTAATCGAAAGCCCAAAAATCAAAGTTTTCATGAATATTACTTGAAAAATAACTTGATACATGACGGACTTTTATACAAACTTTCAACCCCCATTTAACCATCTTGGGGTTGGAATTTTCAAAAATCCTTTCTTAGCGGACATCTACGTCATAATAACTATCTGTGTGCAAAATTTCAGCCCGATCCGTCCAGTGGTTAGAGCTGTGCGTTGATAGACCAGTCAGTCAGTCAGTCAGTCAGTCACCTTTGCCTTTTATATATTTAGATGAACACCGGCTGCACGCACGAAAGTGTCACGTTCCGACTGAGCCTGCGTGCGCAAGCGTGAGCGTGAAAAGAGCGATAGAGAGGCATGATCGGCCCGAGTGTTGGCTTGTGACTAGAGAAAATTGTAATTTTAAATTAACTCCATCTTTGTGTTATACAAAATAATGATAATTCAGTGATAATAATTCAATTCAATTCATAAAATTATGCAATTTTTGACGTGATAACGTCTTATAAATCTTATAAAATACAATAGATACTATGCTATGTATGCAGTGTTTCCACGATGAGGGGAAGTTTCACAAAAGCATACCTAATTATAATTCAACACATGTAAAGACGGGCAGACAGAAAGTAGCCCCATTCCCGCCGCGCCGCCGGTTCATTCGAATATAATTGAATTAAAGCCTCAATAGCGTAACAGTTAAGAGTGCGGGCTGGAGACTGAAAGGTCGACGGGAAGATCCCCACCCGTTGCACTATTATCGTGCCCAGTCTTTGCACGTGGTCTCCGCTTATTTGGAGGGGAGAGGAGAATATTAGTCAAGTTCTGCATGGCTAATAATATTCTAGTTATTTAAAAATAAAACTTGAGAGGTGTCAAGGGACACCCAGATGGAACGAAGTTCCTTTCGATTAATTAATCTGGCATTGTGTTCAATATTTTCACACTACAATATTAGATCTCCGTAGCCTTGTGGTTTCTACAGTCGCTAAACAGTTAAAGGTCGATGGTTCGAATCCCAGCTCGACAGACAGAATTTTCTATTTTCTATTTTATTTTAAATAATTTCTACATGTGGAATTTTTCCCTAATTTTTTTATTTTTAATTTATTAAATTAATAAATTAATAATAAAAATAAAAAAAATCAGTCTGTCGAGCTGGGATTCGAACCATCGACCCTTATCGACCTTTATGCGACTGTAGAAACCACAAGGCTACGGAGATCTAATATAGTAGTGTGAAAATATTGAACACAATGCCAAATTCACATTAAAAAAAGTGTCGGTTTCCGCACCGCGCGATAAGGAACTACGTTCCAAAAATTTGGGGAACGTCGGTGTTGCGAGTTAGCTCGAAATAATCTGAAACATTGACGGGCTATCATGGGGATGCAGGACAAACATTTCTTAGGCGGGCTTAGGAGTTCCTCAAAAATTCAAGAATTTTCAATGAAAATTGGCATAAACGAATTTAGAAAAATAATTTCGCCTTATTTTGTGTAGGTAAATCTTTTGTTTAGTAGAGGAGTACACTTGCATCGCTGCTCTATAAAAGCCTTTAAATTCAAGTTGTATTCGTACGTGGAAATATATTATATTATACAGAATCCCGTGTAAGCAAACTAACATTAAGCTAAAAACAACTTTCTTTTCGCCGACTCGAATTATGCCTGTACGCTCCGCCGCGTCTTGTCAATAATTTGTGAGCGCCTTTAACTGGAGTCAACATGGTGCGCTTAGGGCTGAAGCAGACTTGCTACATTTCAAGTTCTAGCTACTTAGGGCTAAATATAAGTTTGGCTATTCAAAGGTAATGAAGAAAATCACAATTAAAGCTGGTTAGCTTTCTGTGCACATTTCGTTGTGTTTTCATTGTTGTGGTTGTAAAAGTAAAATTAAATAGATTTTATCCTATGTGCATTCAACGCGCGTTAGCTGGGCGTCTAGAGATTATTGCCTTGAACGCGGCAGCGCCGCGTATTGACGCGTGTTATCACGCGTTCATATTTTGAACGATAGCAAGTTTATGTAAGAATGTTAAATGTTTAGACACCAGATTTGAAAACGCGCGTCAGGTTTTTGTCATCTGAACATGCCTTTAAAGATATAAAATAAAATTTTGAAGTTTCT
Organism: Oeneis ivallda; assembly: GCA_029955525.1. Lineage (NCBI taxonomy): Eukaryota > Metazoa > Arthropoda > Insecta > Lepidoptera > Nymphalidae > Oeneis > Oeneis ivallda. Next base: position 19,767,698 of record JARPMR010000013.1, on the reverse strand, counting down.
TTGGTCATTGAATAGAGCAATCTAGAAACGTAGGAAAACATGTGTTTTTCAGTACTTCTTCTTTCGTATTTTATTTTAAGAGTCTGATCTTTTCTTGATACTTTCTTGACTTATAGAATTCCATTATGAGTTTAATTCTTAAGAGATCTACACAATAAATACAATAAGTACAATAATAAATCGTAATATGTTTTGTAAAAAAAGTGCTAAGTCCATATGACAAGCGCCTGTGTAAAAACAACAAAGTTGCCCTTAATGGATGCAACAAAGTTACAGATTCCAAAAAATTGTCGTTTACCTGTTTAGAGCTTTAGATTCTGTCAACATAGAGTAGTATTAAGTTCAGTATGAAGCATTGAAAGCGCCGCGTAAACAAGTTTAGTGCCCTCTGAAGTGTAGTGTACCTACGTATAGATTCGCATCGCTGAACGGTATAGCATAAGTGTATGTTGAAGGGATTTTGGATGGCTTACTTCGTGCCTATTGCATTTTGTGTACCAATTTATTTTATTTATGGCCGATTTCACCAACGTCGAGTGAGTGAGTTTATCCTCGGAATAAAATTGGTGTTCTGACAGTTTTTGTATTGAAACTCCTGTCAAAATATCAAATTTATGCTCGAATAAGACTTTTTATTTAAATAAGGCGCTGAATTTGTGAGAGACACGATTAAATATTCGTATGTCAGATTTGAACTTTAGTTTCCGTTGACGTAGGCGGTAGGGCTTTCTGTATTTGAGTAGGGTCCTCACGCACTACCCGGTCATGACCGATGTTTGGTAGGTGGAGGAATGCTGAGGTATATATAGATCGCACCCTCACTTAGTTCAGACTTAAGACAGAGTTAACTTATGCTGTTGCTGCTACTAATGCTGCGGCGACTGTTATTCCTGCTACTGCTGCACCTGCTACTTCTACACTTCATTGCTAAAGGTCGTGGGTTGTATGAAAGTGCCTTCGCGGCGTTGGTAACTAAAGCCTTCCAGTCTGTCCGGTCCTCGGCTTTTCTACTTTATATTAGACGCGCTTCATTCACTGCGGTGGACCCATGAACAGTTTTCCTTACTACCGCATGGACCAAGTTTATTTTTCAATAGCGTCACTCAACGCTTAAACTTCCGAACTTTTATAATTTGGCTTTAAAATAAAATATAGCTCGTCTACACAGACACAAAAAATGCATGATTATGTGCATTTCAAATTAAAAAATATGCTTACCTACTGTTTCCTCTCTGAAATATTAAAAGAAATTTCTTTAAGCCTTTTTCATTTGGTATGTAGCCTTGGCACAGCATTAGTTAGAGAAAAATCATACATATTTTAATGATGAAAATTACTTTTAAAATAAAATACAATTTAGTTTATGTAGATGTTCAACTGAAGCGCAAGTTAAATAAATTCGAGAGAAACAAAATGTTAAATAATGATTAATAGTAGGAAATTAATTTTATTTGTCAAAAAAAGGAAATCATTAGTGGGAAAGATACGGAAAAACTTAATAAAGAGATAATGACCGTAAAACTTGGCTTTGTAACGTCCGGAATCCGGATAGACGATTTTCCTGTTGAAAAAAAAAATACAAATCGGTTAAGCCGCAAACAGCAATTGATTTTTATATAATACTAGCTTATGCCCGCGACTTCGTCCGCATGGATTTAGTTTTTAAAAATCCCGCGGGAACTCTTTCATTATCCGAGATAAAAAGTAGCTCTCCCGGTCTGAGGAACCACTACTACATCCATTACTATACCCATGCAAACAATCGCATCAATCCGCTGTTCTGTTGCGACGTGATTGAAGGACAAACCAACAAACAAACACACTTTCGCATTTATAATATCAGTAATGCTTTATTATAACACTTTTTATAATTGTCAAATTTTTTACCATATTTAACCAAAGACAAAATTACGTTTAGCTGTCATTTACGTTTTGTTATTCCACTGTCATTTGCGTATTGTTATTCCATGTCAGATGCGTTTTTCTTATACCACGTTTTATAGTGACATGACGGAAACGCGGTCGAACGGGATAAAAAGTATCCTATGTCCGTCTCCTGGTTCTAAGCTACCTCTCCATCAATTTTCAGCCAAATCGGTTCATCCGTTCTTGAGTTATAAATAGTGTAACTAACACCACTTTCTTTTATATATATAGATGTATATACTAGAGTCCCGTCATCGCCATCGGGTTGAAACCCGCGTATTTATTTTCGCGCGCGTTCATTTTTATATTGCGATAACTCCTAAGATATTCATTTAAATTGTATGGTGTAAAGCATTATCATAATGTGCATGTAACTAACGTATTTAAGTTAATAATGATTAATACTTTATCCGTCTAAATAGATTTTTAGGGTATAGTAAGCTACCCTTAAAAGGTAGATATATGCCATTGCGGACTTCTCTGTAAACACGATAAGTCTTCACCATACCACCACCATAAATTATTTTGTTATATCTCAAAGGGATTAGGCAGCGTTTTCGATGAAAGCTCCCAAGCGGCTTGAATTTTTCCGACATTGTCAATTATCGTCATATTTCAACTAATTTACACAAAACCTTAACAAATTATACACTAAAACCTTCCTCATGAATCACCCTATCTACTGAAGAAAACCGCATGAAAATCCGTTCGGTACTTTTTGAGTTTATCGCAGACAGACAGACAGACGCGGCGGGGGACTTTGTTTTATAATATGTAGTGATAGTGATAGTGAAGTGATGAGTTTAAGTCCTACAAATAGATTTAACTTTGTGAATATGCCTTCAGCTTTAGAAAGACGTGAAAACACTAACTATTACGCATATGTCAACTGTATTTTGTATAATATAGCAAGTGTTTAAAGACTTTATGTCGTTCACTTTCATTTCATGTTTCAGGAGTTACTCTCAGAACAAAGTTTCTCGTATTTTCAGAATACACGTCTTTATGAACAAGTTCCTCAAACTTTGCTGAATTTGAGCTTTTAGTTATACAGTTTCTGAATATGGCTATGACGTATCGACAGAAAGATAGACATACACACACACACACAAGTAAATAACAGTTTTACTTTACATACACACATAGATAGACTTGACAAAAATGTTTTACTACGATGATGTGATATGATGGTAATTGGTGACCTCTAACTTTTACTGACGCATTTATACGAGTAGCATTTATACAATAACTAGCTGATGCCCGCGACTTCGTCTGCGTGAATTTAGTTTTTAAAATGCCTCGGGATCTCTTTGATTTTGCGGGATAAAAAGTAGCCTGTCACTCTCCAGGTCAACTATAGGTATCCTTGCAAAAAATCACGTCGATGCGTAGCTCTGTTTGGGCGTGATTGAAGGAGAAACCATCACACTTCCGCATTTATAATATTTCACATATAAGGTGCAAGTGCATATAGTTGACGTGGTTTTTTACACAGGCAATGTTTAGGACCTGGAAAATAACACAGGCTACTTTTTGTCCCGGGAACATACATTTAAACGACCGCGTCACTACAAAGTATATAATTTATTGTTGATTTTTCGATAAAATTTAAATGGGACCACCTGGGACCCTTTGAAACAAAAAAGAATTTTCCAAATCGATTCAGGTGTGGTCGAGTAATCGGTGAACATACATAAAAAAGATTCCGTTAAATTGAGATCCTGCTCCTTTTTTGAAGTCGGTTAAAATAATAATAAAAATTAGTTTAAATTCAACGAAGTTATGTAGTAAAACAGTCAAAATAGTTCAACCCCTATCTCAGGGAACATACATCCATCCATCCATACATCCCTATACTACATCTACACAAACATACATCCGTATACAATATACATCCATCCTCACAAACTTAACACTAACTTAACAACATTAATAATATTAGTGGGATAAGTAGGATCGAATATAGTTAATGTAGTTATTGGAGGGGGAGGATACAAACATACATACATACATGCATACACACATAGATACGTACATACATGCATGCGTACATACATACATACATACATACATACATACATATATACAAACATACATACATACATACACACACACATACATACATACATGCATGCATACATATATACATACACGCATACATACATGTATGCATACATGCATGCGTACATACATACATACATACATACATACATACATGCATGCATACATACATGCATACATACAAGCATACATACATACATGTATGCATGCATATTACCGCATAATTTAAGGATAAATATGTGAAAAGTAGGGAGCGGGTATCCCGCGGGAACTGTTTGTTTTCCCGGGATAAAAGTAGCCGTTGTTACTTTTCAGTTCCTCAACTATGTCTATCCCAAAAATCACGTCAATATGTAACTCCCTTGGCACATAATTGAAGGATAAAAATGTGAAAGTACCATACGAATATCCCGCGGGAACTGTTTCTTTTCCCGGGATAAAAAGTAGCCTTTTCTCTTTTCAGGTCCTCAACTATGCCTTTAAAAAAAAACATGTCAATCTGTAACTCCGTTGGCGCATAATTGAAGGATAAATAAGTGAAAAGTAACAAACGAATAAGCTGCGGGAACTGTTTGTTTTCCCGGAATAAAAAGTAGCCTTTTCACTTTTCAGGTCCTCAACTATGCCTATTCAAAAAACCACGTCAATCTGTAAGTCCGTTGGCGCATATTGAAGGATTAATATGTGAAAAGTAGCATACGAATATCCCGCGGGAATGGTTTGTTTTCCCGGGATAAAAGTAGCCTTTTCTCTTTTCAGGTCCTCAAATATACCCATACAAAAAACCACGTCAATCTTTAACTCCGTTGGCGCAAAATTGAAGGATAAATATGTGAAAAGTAGCATACTAATATCCCGCGGGAACTGTTTGTTTTCCCGGGTTTAAAAGTAGCCTTTGTCACTATTCAAGTCCTCAACTATGCCTATCCAATAAAACACGTCAATCTGTAACTCCGTTGGCGCATAATTGAAGGATAAATATGTGAAAAGTAGACTACTAATATCCTGCAGGAACTGTTTGTTTTCCCGGGATAAAAAGTAGCTTTTGCCACTTTTCAGGCCCTTAACTTTACCTATACAAAAAAACACGTTAATATAAAACTCCATTGCGCGAATTTTGAAGGACAAATGCGTAAAAAATAGCGATGCTATCCCGCAGGAACTGTTTGCTTTTCCAGGATAAAAAGTAGCCTATGTGCTATTCCAGACTGTAATCTATGTCTGTGCCAAATTTCAGCTAAATCGGTTCATTAGTTGTCGCGTTAAAGAGTAACAAACATCCATCCATCCATCCATCCATCCATCCATCCAAACATCCATACATCCATCCTCACAAACTTTCGCATTTATAATATTAATAGGAAGTAACACTTGCTTTAACGCTGAAGAAAAGTATCGTGTGAAGTCTGTCCTTCTCATCTTTCTTTCTCATTCTGGAGACCTGTGCGCAGGAGTGAGCTAGTGATCGATTAATCGATCGGTGTTTAAATAAGGAATCTAAAAATACCCAACTCTTCTTTACATTCAGAAAAAAGGGCATTCGCAAAGTCATTAGTAGTCCGGATAGGGGATGAAGGATATGCGTACCTATAAATAGCGGGCTTGGAAAACTTCGGAAAGTAAAGTAGGTATGTAGGTACGTGACGCGAGGTCCACTCAACTTTTAAATAGGATCTATTTCCATTAACCTAACTCGGAAAACTACTTACCTATTTCACATACTTTCTCTTCCAATGTTTCTTAATGTCGTCTTGGATATTCTATATATTTTACTGCTTCGGAGATTTTATTTAACGTTTGCTCGTACACTATGAAACAAATAATAAAAATCGGCCAAGTGCGAGTCGGGCCTCGCTCTTTTAGGGTTCCGTTAAAAAAAATTAAATAAAAAGATTTCCATGTACCCATGGAAATATTTAAATTTAATTTTTTTAATTTAATTTAATTTTTATTATTTGTTGTTATAGCGGCAATAGAAATACATAATATGTGAAAATTTCATCTGTCTATCTATTACGGTTTACGAGATACAGGCCGCTGACAGACGGACGGACGGACGGACGGACAGCGTAGGCTTAGTAATAGGGTCCCGTTGGTACCCTTTGGGTACGGAACCCTAAAAAGGTGTTACATTGGATACAGTATATTGGTAGAAAACTTAGGACTTAGGCCTGTTTGTCTGAAAACCAACGCGACAACGTTGTTACGTGGAAATCAAAATAATGTTTTTTATATTTGATTGCAATCTCACCTATTTTTAGGGTTCCGTACCAAAATTTAAAAATGGAACCCTAATGGTGAGAATTTCTCCGTCCGTCCGTCCGTCTGTCACAGTCGATTATTTTAGTAACTATTAAAGCTATCGAAATGAAATTTGGAATAGTTGTGTATAATTAATAATGGCCCACCATCATTGGAATTAAAAAAAATCAAAAAATATTTTTAGTTTAATTAAAAAAGGGGGAAAATCGTGAGTTTGAAATTTCAAAGTAACTATACCCAGTAGGGTATCATGTGAAAGGGCTTTGCCTCTACGTTCTAAAACATGTTTTTATTTATTTTTAAATATAATAGATTGACTCCGATTCGCACTGGGCCGGTTTTTTATAATAATTATAATATACATTAGACCAATGAAGGTTATTATCAAAATTAAATTATACGTAGGCACTGTCAAAGTCGGTCTATTTTTTAGGGTTCCGTAGTAAACAAGGAACCCTTATAGTTTCGCCATGTCCGTCCGTCTGTCTGTCTGTCTGTCTGTCCGCGGTTTAGCTCAGAGACTATTGCTACTAGAAATCTGTAATTTGACAAGGGTATAAATATCAATCACGCCGACAAAGTGGTGAAATAAAATTTTGAAAAATAATTTTTTTTAGGGTGCCTTCCCTACATGTAAAGTGGGGATGAATTTTTTTTTCTCGACTATCCCATAGTGTGGAGTGTCGTTGAATAGGTTTTTCAAAAATATTGTGGGTGTGGGAACACCATTTTTCAATTCAGGGATCCGTTTGTGAAATATGATATTTTAAAGTGCTAAATTTTATTAGAGTCAAGTGTCCCCCCCTCTGCCAACTAAATGGTTGTATATAGGATACAAGAAAAGATTCACAGCAGTAGTATATATAATGAATTTTAAAGGAAAACTATCACGGCTAAGTAGGGTTCATTAGTTAAGGAGCTATATCTGTTTTTCCTAAGTTAGGTATTACACGTAGTGTAAGTTGCATATTTTGCAGTATATTATAAGTATTTAAACCATGGAACTCAAAATGTATTCAATATTCATAAATAAAATAAAAGCACTATCCTAGGTCAGCAATAATATTTGAGACTTTCAACTACGGAACCCTACACTGCGCGTGGCCCGACACGCCCTTGGCCGGTTTATAACCATAATATCAATGTATTGTATCCAAGATAACTAATTAATATTAAATCACAGGTGCTTTTAATTTTGCATCCGTTTTTAAATGTCAGTTGCTAATACACAAGATTAGGAGACACCCGCATTTTAGTCTGTCACCGAAAACTGAACCTTAATGTAGAGAAGAGGCACTTTATCTCCAATGTATTGTATTTTCAAATAAAAACCGGCCAAGTGCGTGTCGGGCCACGCGCAGTGTAGGGTTCCGTAGTTGCTAGTCACAAATATTATTGCTGACCTAGGATAATGCTTTTATTTTATTAAATATTGAATATATTTTGATTTCTATGGTTTAAATACTATAATATACTACAAAATATGCAACTTACACTACCTGTTATACTTAACTTAGAAAAAAACAGATATAACTAAGGAGTTACTAAACTTGACCCTACTTAGCCGTGATAGTTTTCCTTTAAAATTCATTATATTATGTACTACTGCTGTGAATTTTTTCATGTATCCTTTATACAACCATTTAGCTGGCAGAGGGGGGGGGGGGACACTTGACTCTAATACTAGACACCCCACACTACAGGATAGACGAGAAAAAAAAATCATCCCCACTTTACATGTAGGGGAGGTACCCTATAAAAATATTTTTCACAATTTTATTTCACCACTTTGTTGGCGTGATTAATATTTATACCCTTGTCAAATAACAGATTTCTATTACCAATAGTCTCTGAGCTAAACCGCGGACGGACAGACAGACAGACGGACGGACATGGCGAAACTATAAGGGTTCCTTGTTTACTACGGAACCCTAAAAATGCGCATTACGCAATGAGCAACGGATCGACGTGATTTTTTTCTGAGTATATTTGTGAATTTGTACAGTGATATAGACATAATACCTTTTAGCCCAGAAAACAAAGGATTTTCACGGAATTTTTAGAAACTCCAGGCGGATAAAGTCGCGGGCAAAAGCTAGTGAAAGTATATTTATAACTAAAAAATTGTGCTAACCTTAATTAAACCTGATAAATTGTATATATAACTTTTATGCACTTTTAAACGATTTTAACTCGAATTAGTTATATTAAAATTAGAGGCATATTTATCATAATATCATGAAACGTTTTTCACGCAGTTGCGAGTAAACTCGTTAGTTAAATGGATATTTCAAAGAAAATATAGCGTTAATAAAAGTGTTGGTACATTTCGCCGTAGGGGTTATGCTTATGATTAATAAGCGAGCGACTTACCGTAATTACTAAAATGTACGTGACCTACATAACACGCCCATTAGCACCGCTAAATAAAATGTGGGAGCGGTCTTGGGTCTAGCTAGTCATGGTGACAAAACGTGTTCGTGGAACAATAAGGCATAGAACAAGAAAAAGTTTAAAAACTGCCCGAAACACGTATAAAATATAAGAACCTCAGGCGTAAAATTTTTCAAAAATAAAATATGATAGTCGATAAAGTTATAAATAAGCTAGTTTACGAGAATGGAAACGTGCTAGTAACTTTTCAAAACATTCCTAATATGGATTCCCACGTCTTTTTCCGTGTTATTTAAGGTGTTCTAAATACCTCATGGGAATTATATGGCTTATCGGGATAAAAAGGATATTATCGGGATAAAAAGGATATTATGTCTGTCTTCAGGATGGGTATTACTACATTCTTACTTTACTATTTCTTTTACTGTACTACTTATGTTTTTTCACTCAGTCCACATTAACACAGGTTAACTAGAAGAGTGTGCATGTACAAACAAAGTATGTACAAAGACGAACTTGATACTTTTAGGTATTAAGTTTATCATTACGCTAAGCGTAAAGCTTGTTTAATTAATAGGATAAAGTTTTAAAGACCTTTCGGTTTTCAGTCTATCGCCCGGGGCGTTGCACTATTGAGGCTTCAGTCTCAATATCTTTAAGTCACGAGCATTTTTCCTCGAATACGTTGTACTCTTTAGTCGAATTTGTGTTACGAAACTGCTGCGATGTACTTCTCATAAAATCAAATTGATGCCTAACTTAGATAGTGAAAATAGATAGACGCCTGTATAGCTAACAGCGCTGCAAACCACGCTCGCCCCGGGCTAGTTCCCTCGAAATTACCTCCGTGGAGCAGGACTCATATTTTAGAGAGAAATTATATTTTATTGCGATATACCTTCCTATGCGAGTTATATTTTATGTCATTTGAATATAAACTGGCAAACTGTAATAACAAAAATCGGCCAAGTGCGAGTCGGGCCTCGCTCTTTTAGGGTTCCGTACATATGACCAAATCACTTTTTTAAAACTAGATACATCCCTATTTAGGTATCTTAGTTCTTAGATAGTACTAAATTAGCTTAATATTATGCGGAAAAAATGCTCGTTTGTTTTGGTCACAATCCTTATACTGTTGTAATAGGGTCCCGTTGGCATCCTTTGGGTACGGAACCCTAACGAGCTATTCCTTTACTAATCCGTCTGCGTTTTTCGCGTGGTGTAAGGTGTTCTAAATATCTCGTGAGAATTCTATGGCTTATCTGGATAGATAGCTTAATATTTTGTTTGCCTCCAGTAGAACTAACCATGCGCACCACGAGTAAATTTTGTATGCCTGTTTTCTCGTGATATCCTTTAGATATTTATGAGTAACTGAGTAGACAAAATTTTCTCGTAGTGCGCGCATGTTAGCCCTACAGGACGCGATACAAGTAAGCTAGATATATTTTTTTTTTTTGGAAAAATAATAATATTCTTATAGCTTGCGTTGTTTTATTTCCGCAGGAGACGGTACGACTTGGAGACTAATGAACACTGACTTCACATAATCCCAGCAGCCAAGACCACTCTGTCATTTGACCGATTGAGAATAATCTTTAGCCCACAATTTCTTCCACGTGGAGTTGGGCTTTTAAAAATCTCTTTAGAATTATTGGTTTTCCCGGAATAAATAGTAGCCTAAGTCACTCTCCAGGTGCTATGCCCATGCAAAAAAATCACAAGAAACCGTAGCTCTATTACGTAGCTATATTAGGACTATACGATCATTTTCATAAAACAGTTCGTTGAGCAGATTGTAAGGAAATGCTTTCGTACAACAATAACTGAAGTATCATGTCGTAAAGTAAGCTCAACATAATAAAATCAAGTTGGTATTCCGTGATATTATGTTCCGAGTGTCAATAAAGAACAAACCATATGCTTATCCCACGTCCCCATCATTAGGGAGACAAAAGAACACCGCGTTCGATAAAACAAATGGCGTCATAAGAGGAGTCGTGTGAAACAATAGTCGGTGATAATGTGAATAAAAGGTGTTTGCGGAATACGCCAAGATTTACGAGATGAGGATAATAAAACGAAGTGTTTCATAGGAATAACAGCCTTATGTTAGTGTAAGGGCTCATAAACGTTGTCGGTGCTAATGCTCTATGATGATGTGTTGCGGTTTTAATGAATGAATTAATGAATTCATTAATATGTGTTTAGATAGGAATGAATGAATTAATGAATTTATTTCTGAACAATAGGCACTAATTTAAGATTTTTAGAAAATCTGCGCTGTGAAATCGTAGCAGCGAAAAAGGAAAAATGCATATTCAAATTTCAAATGTCTGCGTAGAGCCTAACCGGCCTAACCTAGAGGCCGGCGGGTTTCGAACCCACATCTCTTGGGAATCGCGCCCGAGTGTGTTGGCTTTACACCACAGCCACGAACGAACTACACGTCAGCATCGAATTAGTGATATGGATCTATTTTTTCAATCAGTTTAAAAATTTATTTTTTTAAATAGAATCAATACGACGATAATACTAGCAGCTGTGGGATTATCCTCAAAATGATTGCAACAGTGCGACGAATGCAATCAGCTCTGATTGGATGGTACTCTCTCGCTAATGGTTAAAATGCATTGATGCAGCCAGATCGCCATTTTAAACTATTTTAGGTGATTACCATCATCACACAAATGCAATAATTTCAAGCTGCTCTTTATAATCAAAAAATCAAAATGATCTTTTGATGTAACGGAGCTATATTGTAGTAACAACGCCAAAAAAATATTTTTTTGATGTCGTTTAAAAGTCGACGAGCTGTTGGCCATTTTTTAATAAACAAATCAAAATCTGTTTCGATGTGATGGAGCTACAATCACAGAGTAAGGACTCCTTATACTGTGCTACTATGTAGTACGCCCACTTTGTTTCATGCTGTTTAAAATATATCCCTTGTTACAGAGTTGTTGGCCGGTACACTAAGAACGAGACAGCGCGCTGCGTGCGATGACGAGATAGTCTCACTATCCTGTCCAGGGGGCACCTATATCAGTATTCAAGTGGCCAAATATGGGAACATGCCCGAGGGTCATGGCTGTATCGCTGGGGCCAATCCACCTGTTAATATAGACCTTGAGGGAGGGAAGGAGTGTTTGAGGCCTAATACTATGCAGGTTAGTACTAGTAGGGATGAACGTGGTTCCATACAGCCTTGGGCCCATGCTTATATATGGGTTCAACAGTGTTGAACTAGCGTAAATTTATAATTTAAAACACCCCCTGTGAATCTATGGCCGGACTATGTATGATTTTGATTGCAGCATCAGGTCGAAGTTATCAATTAATTGTCATTTAACGATTATATTGCCACACGTGAAGCACTTAATCGAGTAATCATACGCCATAAATGCCTTACATCATTTTGGAAAAGAGCTGATACTCTTACACTGCTGGACCGATATTAACCAAACATAGCTAAGAACCACCGCAAGGAAACTGGCTTTCAAATGAAAAAAAAACTGCATCGAAATCGGTCCATCCGTTTGAGAGCTACGATGCCACAGACACACACACACACACACACACACACACACACACACACACACACACACACACACACACACACACACACACACACACACACACACACACACACACACACACATACACACACACACACATAGACAGACCTCGAGGTCAAACTTATAACACTCCTCTTTTTGCGTCGGGGGTTAAAAATACCTTATTTCGTAGAGTTCCATGCCTAATATTTAAATATAAAAGGTAAAAATAAATGTTTTTGTTGAACTTGGTGTTTTGTTTTATTTAAATTGTGTTCAAGTAAGTTGTAGATAAGTATATTCATAGTTTATTTAAGGAAGGAAAGTTATATCAAAACGGTTAGTTTAGATTTACTATTATTTTTTTTCTTTATTCCAATTTTTTGCTAAGGCCTATTTCACAATCTCCGATTAATGTTTAACCGCGACGTAGGTATAACGTTGATGTTATGACAGTTTGTCCAAATATAAAAAAATATCTATATTTTGAGCAACTTATTTATTAATTTACTTACATGTTGGGCCAAATTCCATACATGGCTTTTAGTCTTAGATGAAGATACAAAGGAATATTTTGTTAGAATAATGATATCTTTTCGCAGTATTCACTTCTACAAACTGTGGTGGAAGCCTGTCAAAAGAAGCCCCAGTGTGAATTCAGCACGAAAACCAAACCGGGCATAATCGATCCCTGTCCTCAAGTTGGAAAGATAGTCGAAGTGGCTTACAAATGTCGACCACGTGAGTACTCGTATCTACGGGTAACAGGCAAATCTAACGGAAAAACCGCCAACGGAAACCGATAAAGGAATTTCGCTCACGGAATTCCGGTTGATTTGTCCTTAGCCAAAACTGATAATGAAATTCAGTAGGTATGCTGATGGCACAACTTCGTTCGCGAGGATTTAATTCTTATCAAATGATTTTTCATACAACCACTCAATCTTTTAGGGAAGGAAATTTCAAGAAGGCATTAAATGCACCTCTATGGTACTTAAACAACATTTTTGCTCCAAATTCAATTTTATTTAAAAATTTAGAAATTCTCAGATTTTGTTATGTAGTTAGAATTCTTTTATATTATTGATTACCTATTTATTGACGCATATTAGAAATTGGTAATTAATTCCAATGTGAGGAAACCTGGACACCTGAGAGTTCTTCATAACGTCCTCAAAGGTGTGTGAAGTCTGCCAATTTGCATTGGGTCAGCATGGTGGACTATGGCCTATAACCCTTCTCTGAGAGGAAAGGTTGCTGATGATGATGATTAGTTAATTCTTGTTGAAGTAGAGGATAATTATGACTCTAATTATACTTAACTTACATCTATTAATGTTAAGACGTTCTTAAAATATACACTGGTACAAAAGAGGTCCACAAACAGCCACTTTGAGACCCCTAAATACCTATAGCTTGTGATTCACGCATCTGCGTTCCTCGTGGGGGCCTACCAACGCTTATAGCAGTCATCATCATCATCATTAACAACCCGTCAACGGCTCACTACTGAGCGCAGGTCTCCTTTCAGAGAAGGGTTATAGGCCATAGTCCACCACTCTGGCCCAATGCGAATGGGCGGACTTCACACATCTTCGATAAAATTATGAAGAGCTCGCAGATTTGCAGATTTCCTCACGATGTTTTCCTTCACCGTTGAAGCAAGTGATATTGAATTGCTTAAACGCACTTGACTCCGAAAGTCAGAGGTGCGTTACCCGGTTATAGCAGTATTCTTTCAATATTGGCACAGAATATATAATAGTACTACGTATATTGATTTGAGATGACGCGATGACGTCATACAATTTCACCTCTAAAGTAATAGAGCAAGATCCCAGTGCCGCCAGACCTAAGTTATTTTCTCAGCAATTATTTGTGTACGATAGAGTATTGTTCGAATTTTCTTTCAGTATATGCGTACCAGCTAGATTGTGCCGACGGCCAATTTCCAGATACCAGGTGCTAAAGGTAGGTAAAAACTAGAATAACTTATCTTAAATTCTCAGGGCTGATTTTCATATATGTTTTAAAGAATATTGTAAAAATTAATAAATTAATACTGCCAGACTTTTACCGCCGGCGGTTACTTTAGCCAGACGCTTTGAAGGTCCCAAAAAAATATATAATTTAAGTTAACTTATATTCTCAGTTCTGATTTTTATACATGATACTCAGGGAACTATTGCGATATTATCTGTAAGCTGCCAGACCTATTGGAAGGGTCAAACATCCCCCCAGACACACATTATGCGTCCCCATATGTATGAGCGCTAGAACATGATTCACTTGTTTAAGTGTGTGAGAGATAATATCATCATACTATAATATTATAAATGCGAAAGTGTGTTTGTTGGTTTGTCCTTCAATCACTCTGCAACAGAGCTATGGATCGACGTGATTTTTTGCCTGGGTATAGCTTAGGATCTAGAGAGAGAGAACTATTGCAATATCTTCTGCAAGCTATACCCAGGCAAAAAATGACGTCGATCCGTAGCTCTGTTGCAGAGTAATTGAAGGACAAACCAACAAACACACTTTCGCATTTATAATATTATAGTATGATGATATTATCTCTCACACACTTAAACAAGTGAATCATGTTCTAGCGCTCATACATATAGGGACGCATAATAGTGCAAGTTTTACAAAACAATAAAACTTGTATTATTTAGCAGAGATGATGCACAGCATCTGTGAGATCACGTGCTACTTCCCTTTTAATCCTGTTAAGCTATCAGCCAATCATTAGACACTTCCGGTTGTTGTTTGTAACGTGGTCACAGGTATGGCAGCGCTCGCCGCGCTTTGCTCATAGAAGTCTCACACCAGGAGGCCTTATTTGGATGCTGTGCATCATCTCTGCTAAATAATACAAGTTTTATTGTTTTGTAAAACTTGCACTATTATTCGGCATGTGATGATGCACAGCATCTGTGAGAGACGTGTTTATTATCTCCTGGTGACCACAAACGACGCTATGTGAAGAAATTATAATTCTAAGGAAATTATAATATCATAGAATAGGATGTGATCTATATTTCAAAATAAATTAATAAGTAACAGCATATCTGAAATATAAAAATCATAAGGATTTTTCCAAAACAAAATAGAAAGTACTCATCAAATAAGTAGCAATCTAATTGTAGCTTCCAGACAGCATTCAATATGTTACTTTATATACCAAACCAGATCTTTTGTTACCCAGTTAAAAGGTTGGCTAAAATTTGATTGGCCAATAAATAATTTGTTATTATTAACATCAACACATCAAAACAAGTCTATTATTAACATTAGTAGGTATTTAAGTAATTACTTGGCTTAGAGAAGCCAATTTTTTGGGAAAAAACCATCTTCAATAGGTGATTTCAGACCAACTTTCAGACATTCCGTGAATCATTTTTATATAAATATCATCATTAAATCTCAAAGAAATGTCATTTATTATAACTAACTGACTTAGAATGAACTCTTCTAACCTGAAGAGGTCATTATATAAGGTTAGAGAGTAGCAGAAAGACTAACGGGCTGAGCGTAGACACGCTTTCGGACGAAGCCCATACGTCAATCTAATTCTCAAATGCTGCGTGTTTCCGCTTTTATTTCGATAAACAAATAACAATTGTGACTCTGGGTTAGCCTCTGTAAGGCATTTTGCCTATTTATCAATTTTCGAACCGGACTTAGTATTACATTGTCATCACCCTGAATGGGCTTTTAACACGACGAGATCAAAAGTGTAAAGTGAGAGGCCAGTTTATGTATCACATCAAACAAAGTCACTCTATTTGAAAGAATATTTGGCAAATATGTCACTGGGGTCCCAAGTCGAAGATTTCTCTGCTTTTGGACTCCGAAGAGAGATTGCTTTGAGCACTTGTTTTACTTGGAAATGTGAACTCAAGTTAAATTAACCTGACTAAAAGTTGGCAACACAGACAAGTGTCATAAGGTAGTGAGACAAACTATTTCTCTATATTAAAAAATAATTAATTATTTATATTAAAAATTAAATTAATGCAATGCCATTCGATAACATTATACCCGTTAGAAGGTATTCACTTAAGCTGGAACAGAATTTTTAGAGTTAATCAAACTTCAGCCTTGGTCGAAGGTTGATTGTGACGATAGCCGATTGGCTTCGGCCCGAAATCGACCTTCGGTCGGATACTGTAATTAATAATTGTAAAACTGTCGAAGGAATCACCGTTAAGACTCCATGACGCCCAGATTAAAATATATTCATGACATGACCAACTTTACCGTTCAGTGGTTTTCAGAAGGCAAGTGTGTTCAATGGTCTTGTCTTGAGACACTCTAGGTTGGAAATAGGTATGTTCCGGCCATGGTCCTTCCTTGGTGAGACATATTGTCGGAAAGAACCTGCACTCTCGTGTTCCGATCTTAGATCACCAGATTCAAAAATTTCTCTTTTGGTCTATCATCTGCAGTAAATGCATTTATTATCCGGGGTTTCAAACCCGCGAAAAGATTAGACAAGATTAGACAAGAGTAGGTTAGGAGGTAAATGGCAGTCGCATTCTCATCATCACATTGAGAAAGGGCCTTCGGAGCCCTAAGCAGCTGCCACTGCCTCCGATACGCTCAGAGGCAGCCCCAGTGAAACTCGGGTTGAAATGACCGCGAGGCACCTGTTGTGCTGTCCTTTCTTTAACATTTTCAAAAGATTCGTTGCTTTTTATGAGTCATGTTTTTGAGGTACTCGTGGCATTGATTTGCCGCCTTCCAGTGTGAAAGGACTGGTTAGATCGTTCGATTGTGAAACTTGTTCTTACCATTTTCTTTCCAACCCTATCCAGCGCAAATACCAAAGTTGGACCAACATATTCATACCACCTGTTGCAAGAGCAACTGACCCTCATGAATTTGGTGGTTTCAAAGCTAGGCAGGATATGCGAGCAAACTGGACAAGAATAATTATAAGTTAGGAGGTAAATGGTAGTCGCATTCCCTTATATAGAGAAGGGCCTTCGGAGCCCAAAGCAACTACCACTGCCTCCGATACGCTCAGAGGCAGCCTCCGAAAAACTCGAGCTGCGATGGCTGCGAGTCATTGGCCGAAAACGGACCCACCTGTCCACACCACCCATTTCTTATATATACAACCGCAACTTTAACCATAATCACTAACTGATCATCATCAAACTCAAAAAGATATTTGTAACTCGGCGGTATCTTACGCAGATCCCCACAAAAGTTTTTACTAGTATTCATGTAACTTATTTAGGACTTACAACCACAACTGTAATCATGATCACCTGATCATCATCGAATTCAAAAAGATATTTGAACTTAAGGTATCTTACGCAGATCCCCAAGAAGTTTTTATCTTATTTAGGTAACTTAATCATGACTTACAATGAAATCATCATCGAATTCAAAAAGATATTCGTAACTACGAGGTATCTTACGCAGATCCCCACAAAAGTTTTTATTTTTATTTATGTAACTTATTCGTGACATACAACCGCAACTGTAACCATGATCACTTGATTTGTCATCGAATTCAAAAAGATATTTGTAACTCGGAGGTATCTTACGCAGATCCCCACAAAAGTTTTTATTTTTATTTATGTTACTTATTCATGACTTACAATTAAATCATCATCGAATTCAAAAAGATATTCGTAACTCGGAGGTATCTTACGCAGATCCCCAGAAAAGCTTTTATTTTTATTTATGTAACTTATTCGTGACTTACAACCGCAACTGTAACCATGATCACTTGATTTGTCATCGAATTCAAAAAGATATTTGTAACTCGGAGGTATCTTACGCAGATCCCCACAAAAGTTTTTATTTTTATTTATGTTACTTATTCATGACTTACAATTAAATCATCATCGAATTCAAAAAGATATTCGTAACTCGGAGGTATCTTACGCAGATCCCCAGAAAAGCTTTTATTTTTATTTATGTAACTTATTCGTGACTTACAACCGCAACTGTAACCATGATCACTTGATTTGTCATCGAATTCAAAAAGATATTTGTAACTAGGAGGTATCTTACGCAGATCCCCACAAAAGATTTTATTTTTATTTATGTAACTTATTCATGACTTATATTCGCAACTGTAACCATGATCACTTGATCGTCATCGAATTTAAAAAGATATTTGTAACTCGGAGGTATCTTACGCAGATCCCCACAAAAGTTTTTATTTTTATTTATGTAACTTATTCGTGACTTACAACCGCAACTGTAACCATGATCACTTGATTGTCATCGAAATTCAAAAGATATTTGTAACTCGGAGGTATCTTACGCAGATCCCCACAAATGTTACTTATACATGACTTATAACCGCAACTGTAACTCTGATCACTTCATCATAATCAAATTCAAAAAGATATTTGTAACTCGGAGGTATCTTACGCAGATCCCCGAATGCCATGACAGCTAATGGCAAGTGAGGATGCACCCCGTGAAGAAGCGCGCTTGCCTAGAAGATGCCTATTCACTTTTGTTTTAAAGGCATCCCAATTATAGTTTAGTGGTTATAGGGAAAATGGAAACCGAAAGGGCATTCCAAATTTTGGCGTTGCGTATTAGGATCGAAAAGCAACCACTCAACAAATAGTTACAGATTTGATCCACATTGAACATAGATACGTTCGGCTAGCAAAGCATTACAAATGGCAGCGATGGCCTATTAGAACCAACAAAGCAGTCTCCAACATTCTAGGTTTGATTCATTCATAAACTGCTTAACCTCTTATCGAGATCTTTCAACAAGAAGTCATTCTCTGAGGTGCTAGCACTTAGTAGAAATAGAATATACCTACATTCCAGCTAGAACACATTTATATCCTCAATAGGTTAGGTAGGTAGGTAGGTAAGAGGTTGCAACACTGTTACATATTATTCAGTTGCTCCCCCCCCCCGTAATGCTTAAACTAAGCATCTATCCAGGGAAACGTATCGTATTCTATCGTATCACAAATATTGTCGAGGGAGGTTAAGATAGTAGCAAGTACAATTTACATCATCATCATCAATTTTTGTAAAATTACAAGCAGATTCTTAAAATCGCAAGAAAAGCTCTGAGTACGCACGAGGTATTTTTGTATCTTTCTATTGCAAGTGTTAATATAAACTACGCCTAACTAAGCCTTCTTTAAATTTCATTTAGTTAATCGATATTACCAGGATGAGGCAAAAAGTTATTCAATCGTATATTCGTACAAGTCATAGCGTAGCATCTGCGCTGGCATAGCAACAGACGAAATAGATAATGGCGGCGGCACAGAGCGCGCGACATAAAGATAGTATACACAGGGGTATAGCTACGCTCGTTGCGAACGAAAGTGACGGTAGCGTGCACGGACAAAACTGTGTGTATTATCACTAAACAATATCGCCGGAACCGGTTGCACAATACTAGAAAAACATTGCTTCTCAAAAATGTCGGTCATTACACTCAAATTCACTATTTTAGAATTTATTTATTTACAGCAATTACACTAAAATAATTTCACTGATTCTAAAATTATTTTCGGTGAAAACGTGTGTTCAAACCGGGAAGTAACGACGCTATGAGCAAAGCGCGGCGAGCGCCGCCATACCTGTGACCACGTGACAAACAACAACCGGAAGTGTCTAATGATTGGCTGATAGCTTAACAGGATTAAAAGGGAAGTAGCACGTGATCTCACAGATGCTGTGCATCATCACATGCCGAATAATGTGTGTCTGGGGGGATGATTGGCCCTTCAAATAGGTCTGGCAGCTTACAGATAATATCACAATAGTTCCCTGAGTATCATGTATAAAAATCAGAACTGAGAATATAAGTTAACTTAAATTATCGACCGAGCGAAGCGAAGGTCTTTGAGTTAACTAGGGCGATTTGCACTTGTCCGTCCGTCCGTCCGTCCGTCCGTCCGTCTGTCAGAGCCTTATAACTTTTGAATTACTGAACGTAATTACTTCAAATTTAGATATAATATGTAAACCGATGGCCTCCAGCCGAAAATGGCTTAAAAAGTTATAAAAATCTTTATTTCAGGGGGGCTCTCATAGAAGCGAATGCGAAGTAAAAAAAAAAATATCGCGTTACATAAAATTGTTACGTATCATTTTAAAGATAATTTTGAACTGAGTACAAAAATAATTTTTTTTTAATTTTTCCCTTAAAATTGACGAAATGGGGGGCTTTCAAAGTGGCGATTTTATACGCTCGCTTGAAGACGCTCTCTAGAAAAATCCGCTATGGATTTTCAAACTGATTTTATGTTTTTAGGTCACTTATATCCTGTACTTGAACAACAAATACTAAAATTATATGAATATTATAAAGAAACGAGATTATTTAATTTTTAATGGGCGTCAGTAATTCATATAGCATCAACATAGCTTCACAATAATGCTAATAGATGGCGCAGTCAGTAACTATTCCCATGGAACTACGAGTTAAATTCAATGTTTGATAAATAATTCAATGTTTTCACTAACGTTCCCTAACCTTTACGGGCTACCTATAAGTTAGGTGATTGATGTTTTCTGTCAACTTATTTATCACGATCCTGTACGGGACACCTAAAAGGATATTGGGACGGATGTTAGGACTTAGGATTGTATTTAGGAGCTACCTACGTTAAGAGACTCCTACTTAGGGGATGATTTAGGTATGTTTGGTGAAAACGGGCATAATAATAATGTCAGTTTTGGTTATCATGTATCGATTGAATGAATAATCATGGGATACCGTTACCGCGAGGTCTCAGTTCGGGGCGAACCACTAGTATATTTTTTTGGGAGCTTCAAAGCGTCTGGCTAAAGTAACCGCCGGCGGTAAGCGTCTGGCAGTATTAATTTATTAATTTTTACAATATTCTTTAAAACATATATGAAAATCAGCCCTGAGAATTTAAGATAAGTTATTCTAGTTTTTACCTACCTTTAGCACCTGGTATCTGGAAATTGGCCGTCGGCACAATCTAGCTGGTACGCATATACTGAAAGGACATTAGAACAGTACTCTATCGTACACAAATAATTGCTGAGAAAATAACTTAGGTCTGGCGGCACTGGGATCTTGGACCATAAGTTAAATAACGACGTCATTGTATGACATCTCTAAACAATATTGGAATAATACTAGTTTTACCGTTGTTAGCTACCCAGTACTTTCTCAAAAGTTGCAAAGTCTGCCTTACTAGTACTATTATATTGTATTCTGTGGTTGCGTGAACTTGCGTCACCTGCGTCTCAACATAATATGTATGTTGAAGTGTAACTCATTTATATCCTTTACAAATTGTCCGTTTCGACAAACCGTGGCAAAAGCTTGTCAAAAGAAACCCCAAACTGAGTTCCAAAGGAATATCAAAGCAGGGATAGTAGATCAGACCGCAAGCCGGAAAGTTTATCGAATTATTCAAATGTCGACCCTTCAGCCCACATTAAACGACTTTTGTCCATATGAATGTCCAATTGATCCCAGTATAATATAATAAATATTTAAATTCTTTTCAGTGATGATTATTGCTCCAGTATTCAATGTATTTTTACACCATTTGGTCAAATGGAAATGTTTGCAGATATCTTACGCAAATTGAAAATGGAATAAAGCACAAAGGAATAGATTCAATCGAACGTGCCAAAGTATCCGCTGATTCAGCTGCAACTTTTGGGTTTATATTGGGGTTATTCATTCAGTCTGTATGTTGGTTTGCCCGCCTGTCTTTCTAACGTTCACTTATAAAAAAAGTTTATTTGAATAGAAAAACATTATCTACTATTCTATTCCTAATTCTATAGTTTCAGATTGTATTTATTGACGTAGGTAATTTGTATTTTTTTAGTACCTCTTTGTAAACCCATTTCGGTCGGTAGGCACTAGCGGGCGATGAAGAGAGCTATGCTCGGATTATACCTGCGTGATCAAATCAGGAATGACGAAATCCTCAGAAAAACCAGAGCTACCTTCATAGATCAACAAGTCGCAAAACTGAAGTAGCGCATAGCTCCAAAAGATCAAATAGGTAGATAGCAAGTCACAGGTGGATACGATACGAAGGGCACAAGACCGTATTCTGTGGCAATCTTTGCAAAAACCAAGTCTATCGGTTGAGACTATGACAACATTTAAAACTAATAAATGTTCCTTCTATCTCATTGTATGACGTCCTATATTTCTTACGCAGTATTAAATAACACCGCAATTTCTCTTCCAAAGAAAACTTAACGTTGAGTGAGTGCGAGGATATTTTCCTTTTATGTGAATGAATCCTACGCGCCTACATCGTGGCCATTATCAAAAAATATTGAGGATCTTTATTACCCTCTCAATGAACTGACGTTGACTATACTTAATACAGACTATCGTATCATACTCTTTTTGGAACGTAGTTCCTTATCGCGCGGTGCGGAAAAGGGCTAGACGGAAAAAATTAAGACAAAATTGAACCGACACTCGACACTGATCGACACTTTTTTTAAACCGACACTTTTTTGAATGTGAATCATTGTAAGCATTGTGTTCGGTATTTTCGCGGTACAATATTGGGTCTCCGTAGCCTTGTAGCTTCTGCAGTCGCCTAACAGTTAAAAGTCGATGGTTCGAATCCCAGCTCGACAGACTGAATTTTCTATTTTCAATTTTATTTTAAATAACTACATGTGGAACCTTTGGAAAGGTTCCACATGTAGCAATACTAAATACTATGCCAAATTAATTAATCGAAAGGAACTACGTTCCATCCGGGTGTCCCTTGACACCTCTCAAGTTTTTTTTATTTATTTGAGGGGCTTTTATACCTTGGCACGGGTCATTTCGAAACATTTTTTTTAAACTAAAACTAAATGATACGTGGAAGATGGAGGCTCGAACTCTTTCTGAAGAATTTTCAATAAGGGTCATCGAATCTACCGGGGATTTAAGAGCTGGCAGCTAACTTGGCCAAATGATTAGTTTGGCCATTCAAAGGAGCAATGTTGCTAGCATTTTGGGACATTAATGAGTTATCTAATGCCTATTCTTGTATATCTGAATCTCGGAAACGGCTCCAACGATTTTCATAAAATTTAGTATGCAGGGGGTTTCGGGGGCGATAAATCGATCTAGCTACGTTTCATTATTAGAAAAGGTCGTTTTATCCGTGTTTTCAGGCAATGAAAAACTCCTTACAATATCATTAGAATACGAAGGTAAGGTAAATTTCGCCATCATTTATAAAGTCCGAATAGCTCGGGAAATCGGGCGGTCCCGAAACCAGAAGACCGCGGTTCGAGTCCAGACGATTATATGTTCCCCTATGAATTTTATTATTATTATATTTTTTATTTTTTTTTATACATGTATATATTTTCCCAAAAAAAACACGATTTACCAAAAAAAAAATCAAAGCAACGCTCGGTCACCCAGATATTTAGATTTATATTAGTTTTATCTTTGGCAGCAATAACTTAATATTAATTTCCGAATAAAACGGCTGTGACACACAAACGGACAAGCAGGTGGACTGGCCAAAAGTAAAATTTTTATTCTTATTTCAATAAGGTTGTTTTTGTTCCTTTTTTCACAGTACTGGTGATACACTTTAATCTACGCTAGCTACCGTATGATTTATTTGAAGTTTATTTATTCATGAACTTTGCCGTCTTTAGGTGCTAAGTTCCCTCATAAAAATTCGATTATAGGAACTTTGAAAGCACTGTATAATTTGGCAAAGTTCGAAAATGCGCTGTAAACTGAAGTTTGTTGTTGATGGATGTTTGAACCTTCTTATAAATTCAGCAGGTTCAAAAGCAAATTATGTTTCAAATTATGAAGACGATAAATAAGTCATTGGTGGCTTAGCTTTAGCTAAGTACTAAAAGTCTGTTTAAAGTTTCTAGAATAGAAAAGAATATCATCATCATCAGCAACCCATTAACGTCTTACTACTGAGCGCAGGTCTCCTCTCAGAGAAGGGTTATAGGCCATAGTCCAGCATGCTGGCCCAATGCGAATTGGGAAACTTCACACACCTTCAAGAACATTATGAAGAACTCTCAGGCGTGCAGGTTTCCTCAAGATGTTTTCCATCAACGTTGAAGCATGTGATATTTAATTGCTAAAACGCCCATAATTCCGAAAAGTACGAGGTGCGCGCAGTCCTAACCACTAGGTTGTCACTGAAAAGAATATAAAAGTTTTTTATTCATAAAAACTTTTACAAAGTGCTTTTGAATCGTCAATTTACTTCAACTCAGGGAACAGTAAAGGTTTCATCCAAATCGGTTCAGTATTTTCAAGATTTGCATAATTTTCCCTTTTTAGGGTTCCGTACCCAAAGGGTACCAACGGGACCCTATTACTAAGCCTACGCTGTCCGTCCGTCCGTCCGTCCGTCCGTCCGTCCGTCCGTCCGTCTGTCAGCGGGCTGTATCTCATAAACGGTAATAGGTAGACAGATGAAATTTTCACATATTATGTATATCTATTGCCGCTATAACAACAAATAATAAAAATTGAATTAAATTAAAAAAATTAAATTTAAATATTTCCATGGGTACATGAAAATATATATTTTTTTTTTTAACGGAACCCTAAAAGAGCGAGGCCCGACTCGCACTTGGTCGATTTTTAGTTATTCTTTATTTCGGTTTATTGAAGTCGGTTTAATTTTTCCTAAACTTAGCTTGTTCTAACTTTTTTAGCTATGTAAGTTAAGCAATGTTGGTCCTCGTCCAGTCCTCGTGGTTAGGACTGTGGCCTCCCATTCGGGGAGTCGCAGGTTCAATCTCAGGCCTCGTCCACTGACTTTTTGGAGTTATTTGCGTTTAAACAATTAAATATCACATGCTTCAACGGTGGAGGAAAACACATAATAAGTATACAATAAATACAACAAATAAAATACTATTAATAGATTCAAAATAATAAGTACCTAAAAACTACCTAAACTAGTACACTTTTACTAGTAACCTGTAAAGTACATAAAAAAACTTAAACTTGAAATTCTATGAAATTGGTATTTGCAAACCACAGACAAAAGACAAAAATATTATTTTACTTAATAAATCAAAGTGCGTAGACTTGCGCTATTTAGAAATTGTTTTGTGTAATTACTAAATATTGGTTTAGAAATGAGACGGTTATTTCCGAGTAAATTAGTAATATTAATTTCTACATAAACGGTCTCAACCCTTTCGTTCCATTAGTAATTTTACACCGCTATTATACCGAATACATTGAAAACAACTCAATTCGATTCTCGATTACTAGACGTTTGAATTTGTAGTTTTATTTAACAGGGATCATACACAGATTTATTTTTATTCGATGGAATGATAGCTCTAGATTGCTATCTCACTGGTTCGTAAATTACGATGCAGTCTAAGACGATAGCGGGCTAACTTGGAAGGGGTACGGCAGTATATCTACCTCCATTAAACCCATACCCTTCCTCAGTTTCGTGTATCTACCGAGAAGGGAGTTAAGGGCTATTCCCGGCAGGGACAATTTAGGAATTCATAATTTCAGTACAGTAAAAACCGTGCTTACAGGCGTTTTAGTATTTCAGTACGATGGCGTATAGTAACCTATTAGGGCTATGGGTTTAGTTTACATACCCCTTTCAAGTTATTCCACTACCATCTTAAACTGCATCGTCACTTATCATCAGTTGAGATTGCAGTCAAGGGCTGTATGGTCATCCTTACTAATCGACTGAGCGAAGCGAAGGTCTCTGAGTTTACTAGAGCGATTTGCACTTGTCCGTCCGTCCGTCTGTCAGAGCCTTATAACTTCTGAATTACTGAACGTAATTACTTCAATTTTAGATATGATATGTAAACCGATGGCCTCCAGCCGAAAATGGCTTAAAAAGTTATAAAAATCTTTATTTCAGGGGGGCTCACATACGAAATGGGGGGCTTTCAAAGTGGAGATTGTATTCGAGGCTAGATCTCTAAAACCACTTTGTTTTAAAACTTGAAACTTACACATAATTTGAGTTATATTCTGTACTTGAATAACAAATACTAAGATTAGATAAATATTAAAAAGAAACGAAATTATTTGAGTTTTAATGGGCATCAATGTTTTTAACAAAACTTCACTATACTGTTACAAGATGGCGCTGTCTTTAATATTGTAAATACGCATCCCATCCACGAAAGCAGATGACGATTGACGTCATCAGATTCGGCGCGTTTTAATTACAATATAATATAGTTAAAACTACCTTATGGGAATTATGGGATACCGCGAGGTCTCAGTTCAGGGCGAACCACTAGTATTATAAATGCGAAAGTGTGTTTGTTTGTTGGTTTGTCCTTCAATCACGCCGCAACAGGGCTACGGATTGACGTGATTTTTTGGGTATAGTTGAGGACCTGGAGAGTGACATATAATACTTTTTGTCCCGCAAAATCAACGAGCTCCCGAGGGATTTAAAAACTAAATCCACGCGGACGAAGTCGCGGGCATCAGCTAGTCGAATAATATTTTAGTTTTTATTATTTTTGCTTATAGAACCAATTCAATGTCAACAAAACAGCAGCTGAATAGATATTAGTTTACAAGCCAGTATTAATTTCAGTTTACTAGCCAGTATTTACCCGTTGCAAGTAAATTAGCGATATCAATTGCGGTGCAGACGACCTCAACCCTTCCGTTCCATTAGGAACACTACACCGCCAATACGTTAAAAGCAACCGGCATTCGTTTATCAATTACTAGACGTCTGACCGCTTTATATTTGTGGATACCTATCTCTATTGTAATATCGAACCGAATAAACTGCAGACGAGCGACTCAAAGAGTTTATTTTACCGCTGACAATCCTACTTCTTATACAAATATTATAAACGCGAAAGTTTGTGAGAATAGATGTTTGTTACTCTTTCATGCAAAAACTACTGGATGGATTTTGATGAAACGTACAATACAATGCAATAGATTATAGATTCATTAATTTTTAAAAATTATTTAATTATTTTTTTAAAAATTAATTAACATCCGAATAGTACGTAGGTTTTATTTTATCCCGGAAAATTAAAAAATGCTCGCGAGAATCATAAACCCTTAATCCGCATGGGCGAAGTCGCGGGCATCAGCTAGTTTTTCTTAAGGTCATAATAGGTCCTTAAAAATCATCATTCTTAAAAATTGATTGTATGCCATTCATGTCAAAATGTTGCTGTTCAAAAAGGTTACTTCTAATTTTAAAAATAGATGTAACGATTTCTAACGGCAACTTCTAACTAAAGATCTTCTACATCTATTATAATTAGAAGAATAAGGGCCTGTTTTATCACTTGCTGATAAAGGTTTGATAGCCTATCCACAACTTATCTGACGGATAGCGTTTAAATTTCTGTTTCATAAGTATCTGATAAGTCAATCAACTCAAAAAGATATCACACCGATTTATCCAGCAGATATTTTATCTGTTAGATATATATCAGGTACTTTATCAGCAAGTGGTGAAACAGGGCATAAAAGACCTTAATTAATATACTTAATTAATATTACATGCAGTGAAAAGCAGTGATAGCCTGGTGGTTAGGACTGTGGTCTCCTATTCGGGGGGTCGCAGGTTCGATCCCGGGTACGCACCTCTGACTTTTCGGAGTCAAGTGCGTTTAAGCAATTAAATATCACTTGCTTCAACGGTGAAGGAAAACATCGTGAGGAAACCTGCACATCTGAGAGTTCTTCATAATGTTCTCGAAGGTGTGTGAAGTCCGCCAATTCGCAGTGGGCCAGCGTGGTGGACTATGGCCTATAACACTTCTCTGAGGGGAGACCTGCGCTCAGTAGTGAGCCGTTGATGGGTTGCTAATGAAATATTATATACCTTAATTAATAAATCCACAGCGATTTAAAAAACGCAGCATCTAACCGCCCGTTTGATCCACAGCACATAATGAGGGCCGCACCTAGCCTCACCTACGACTGGCCTACACCGCACCCGGGGCGGCAACCCCTAGCCAGAATTTAATAACCCCGCATAAATCACATCCCTACGCTCTAGTCTAACTACCCCTAACTACTGACCATCATAGACCGATGTTTAGTGAATCTTCCCCCATTTTTATTATGAAACATGTTGCTGATGTTTCCGTTTTTATGGGAATTAAGGAAAAACATCAATTCACCCTTGGGTACTTATCCCTACTTACCCTAACATTATAAATGCGAAAGTGTTTTGTTTGGGTTGTCCTTCGATTAAGAAGTAACGGAGCAACGGATCGACGTAATTTTTTTGTATGAATTTAGAGTGATACGTTTTGTCTCAGAAAAAAAAACAGTTCCCGCAGGATAGCATGCTAACTTTCTCGCATTAGTCCCTTATTCACTCCGCAATACCGTGGCTAATAAATAGTAGGTTCTATCATAAAAACATGTAATGTTGACGTGCCATCTTCTTCTTCATATTCTCCAATCACCGGTATCTAATCTAAATATTCTAAACCAATAATAAGTACTCAAAATTCCAATTCAACTTTGATACGTTTAATCAACTTCAATAGTGAAGCTTCATTCAATACACGGCATTTTTTTTTAAATCAAAACTAAAAAAAAAACATTTAAAAAATTCTTTGAGCTTAGATTATTTCTAAGATTTTTTTTAATATAAATAACGAGCAAATGTGCAGGCGGGTCATCTGATGTTAAGTGATTACCGTCGTTGAACACTTGGTTGGTGATTTAATGGCATTCGTTTTTAAAACTGCCAAGCAAGAAACTGATCCCATTCCGAAGATCGCATCGTCATTTGCCCTTAGTTGAGGTCGTGGTCAAACGCAAAACTGTCATCAATAGAAAAACTTGATTAATGAGATTACTGTTGTGATAAAGTGGATGACGTAACAAATTTTTCATCAATGATACGAAAAAGGGAAGTAAATGAACTCTAGAAAAGGACATTTTTTTGTGTTTTTGTAATAGGTACATTGAAAGGATTGAATTATATCTAAGTACCTAATCTACCCTTGAAGGTTCAAAAGAAATGATAAAAGATTTTATTATTATGTGGTTAATGATTGGTTTTGCAACTATAGTGTATAGAATAGAATATTTTTTATTAAAATAAACTTTACGAAGTGCTTTCGAATCGTCAAGTGAATTTACCACTGGTTCGGAATGCCGTTCCAACCGAGAAGAATCAGCAAGAAACTCTAAAGAATGCGCTATAGAAAAAGGAAACACTAATCCGTTTATAATATCATAGATTATTTAATTTATTCTATATGAATTTGATTTGGATGCACTAAAGATAATTTAAAACACTATATATACTAATATACACGCAAATAATAATTGAAAATGTCCTTTTAAATATTTGTGTCTTATGAAGACAAAATTAAACCGTAGTGCATAGATTTAGGATTGGTCTCGGCTTTAATTTTGTACGTTCACTTACTCGACTCAAAAACTAGCTTATTAGTGAGTCTGGTACTCTTAAAAATCCATAATTAGCCGTTATATATATATAGTTCGCAGCCGACTATATACAGCAGCAGCTGGCTACGTATCGCTGCGACACTCTGATTTCTATGTACATTGTATTCTACGACGTGTTGCTAGCTAAGGAAGGTATTTCATATAAATACATAGAAACCAGTAGTGTCGCGGCGACACGTCGCTTCCTGCTGTAGGTATGTATTCGGCTACAACTCGTACCTTTAGTAGCAAATCCTCATAAAGGACTATGCAAAAAATTGTATGGGCACTCTCCCCACCCCCCAACAGACGTGGCACTATTTTTAATATTATTGTGACGTCCCATAAAAAGACTTATAACCATTTTCAATCCAAAAATGATTGGGGGTATTTTTTTAAATACGAAAGAAGTACGCGCGCTGAAGTACCCGTGCGCGACGCAGGCGACAGGCGACGCAAGGGTCCGCCCGGAGGTAGTCAGAGGGAGCGCGGGCAGCGCGCGGCGCGGTGTTTTCTCTGCGTCTCAGCAACGCATAGCTACATCTTACAATAGCATTTTTCTAGTTGGCTAATGCTCCTGTATGTTCTGTTTATAGTTTGTAAGCCTCAATAGCCCAACGGTTAAAGGTGCGGACTGAAAACTGAAAGGTCATAGGTTCGAATCCCACCCGTTGCACTATTGTCGTACCCACTCCTAACACAAGCTTTCCGCTTATTTGGAGGGGAGAGGAAGATATAAGTCGACTTGACTAATATTCTTTTTAAAAAAAAAAGTTTTTATTTACAAAACTGGTATCCAAAACACTTCACTGAAAAATGAATTAATAAATAATTCTAACTCGATTTGCATGAAAACCCGGATCCTACGGCGGATGTCGTCATAATAAAAAATCATCAGGCTACCGTGATGTATTAACTGATATACGTTCGAAATCTCTTGGTGGGCGGGAACGATTTTTTGCATAGTCATTTGCCATTTCAGATGAGTTCCACAGTCGGACGGTGTGCGAGGGTGACGTCATCGAGCTATTCTGCAACCCCAACTCGAGGCTGGTGATCTACGACGCGCAGTACGGTCGCACTGCACACGAGTCGCCACTCACCTGCCAGCAGCCTCCGGGGGTGGATGATAGTAAGTTTGGTCTAACCACTTCACTTAACTTGTTTGCTTCCGTCAGGAAATGACAGACATCCTTAATAATACCTAAATATATAAAAAGTCGTGTGGTGTCGTGGGGCAACAGATAGGAACGAAGTTCCTTATTATAAAAATACTAGCTTTTGCCCGCGGCTTCGCTCACGTTAAGTTCGATTTTTCAAACCCCTATTTACCCCCTTAGAGGTTGAATTTTCAAAAATGGTTTCTTAGCGGTTGGTTAGCTCACGTTATTTGAAGTCTTTGGGGAATTTTCAAAATTTGCGAAACACGTATTTCTTATTTTTTTATCGAAAGCCCAAAAATTAAAGTTTCATGAATATTACATGAAAAATAATTTGATAAATGACGGACTTTTATACAAAGTTTCAACCCCCATTTAACCCTCTTGGGGTTGGAATTTTCAAAAATCCTTTCTTAGCGAACGTTTACGTCATAATAACTATCTGTGTGCAAAATTTCAGCCCGATCCGTCCAGTGGTTAGAGCTGTGCGTTGATAGACCAGTCAGTCAGTCAGTCAATCAGTCACCTTTGCCTTTTAAATATTTAGAAGAAGATGAAAGCTAAAGTACCAAGTTTGATGGATATTACTTGAAAATTAACTTAAAAATCTGGACTTTTATACAACTTTTCATCCCCTATTTGAAGTCTTTGGGGGTGGAATTTTCAAAATTTGCGAAACACGTATTTCTTATTTTTCTATCGAAAGCCCAAAAATTAGTTTCATGGATATTACATGAAAAATAATTTGATAAATGACGGACTTTTATACAAACTTTCAACCCCAATTTAACCATCTTAGGGTTGGAATTTTCAAAAATCCTTTCTTAGCGGACGTCTACGTCATAATAACTATCTGTGTGCAAAATTTCAGCCCGATCCGTCCAGTGGTTAGAGCTGTGCGTTGATAGACCAGTCAGTCAGTCAGTCAGTCAGTCACCTTTGCCTTTTATATATTTAGAAGATGAAAGCTAAAGCACCAAGTTTGATGGATATTACTTGAAAATTAACTTAAAAATCTGGAATTTTATACAAATTTTCATCCACTATTTGAAGTCTTTGGGGGTGGAATTTTCAAAATTTGCGAAACACATATTTCTTATTTTTTTATCGAAAGCCCAAAAATTAAAGTTTCATGGATATTACATGAAAAATAATTTGATAAATGACGGACTTTTATACAAACTTTCAACCCCCATTTAACCGTCTTAGGGTTGGAATTTTCAAAAATCCTTTCTTAGCGGACGTCTACGTCATAATGACTATCTGTGTGCAAAATTTCAGCCCGATCCGTCCAGTGGTTAGAGCTGTGCGTTGATAGACCAGTCAGTCAGTCAGTCAGTGAGTCACCTTTGCCTTTTATATATTTAGAAGATGAAAGCTAAAGCACCAAGTTTGATGGATATTACTTGAAAATTAACTTAAAAATCTGGAATTTTATACAAATTTTCATCCACTATTTGAAGTCTTTGGGGGTGGAATTTTCAAAATTTGCGAAACACGTATTTCTTATTTTTTTATCGAAAGCCTAAAAATTAAAGTTTCATGGATATTACATGAAAAATAATTTGATAAATGACGGACTTTTATACAAACTTTCAACCCCTCATTTAACCGTCTTGGGGTTGGAATTTTCAAAAATCCTTTCTTAGCGGACGTCTACGTCATAATAACTATCTGTGTGCAAAATTTCAGCCCGATCCGTCCAGTGGTTAGAGCTGTGCGTTGATAGACCAGTCAGTCAGTCAGTCAGTCACCTTTGCCTTTTATATATTTAGATTATGTTTAAGTTCTATTCGAGGTATAAAGAAAATAATTATTCGGGTAAGTATACATTTTTTATCATGATTTTTTTATCGGTAAAAATCAAAATGACCCCAGGGAAGCCTCAATATCGATTTTATAAAATATTAAAATAAAAATAATTTTATAAAATAAAAAATGAAAATAAACTTGCGCGCCTCCGGGTGGGATCGAACCACTAACCTTTCGGTTAACAGCCGCATGCAAGCCGATCGCGCTACGGGAGCGATGCACAACACGTTGAAATTATTATATAAGATTTTTAGGTCATCAAAAAAGTGTCTTTTCAACTTTTGGTCTTAATTTTTTCCGTCTAGCCCCCTTTCGCAACGCGCGATAAGGAACTTCGTTCCAAAAGAAAAAGTTGACTGACTGACCTATCAACGCACAGCTCAAACCAATGCATGGACGGATCGGGCTGTTTGGCATACAGATAGTTAATTATTATGATGTAGGCATCCGCTAAGAAAGGATTATTCAAAGTTCAAAACCTAAGAGGGTATAAATAGGGGTTTGTCAAATTAACGTAACTGAAGCCGCGGGCAATATTAGCTAGTTAAATAAATACAAAAGTGTTTGTTTGTCTTTCAATGACGTAGCATCGGAGCAAAGAATTGACGTAATTTTTATGCGTGGGTATAGTAGAGGACTTGGAGAGTGATATAAGCTACCTATAATCCGGAAAAAAAGGGTTCCCACGAGATTTTTGAAAACTTAACCCAAGAAAAAGTCGTGGGCAAAAGTTATTCCTTATGAAAGATAATATGGAGAATACCAAAATAAGAGAAATTATAATATGTTCCTTCTACATTTTTTTCGTCTCATATTCAGGGTAGCTGTTTAATATTGATCTTGTTTTTGTTTGTACTGGGGTCAAATCCTTGACTGTCAACTAATTACTGACCGTTACACCAATCGGCTTAGCTTCCGATACGATGCCTTATATTGGAAGCCAATTAGGGCTACACTGCGTGAACGTTATTAGATACGTTATGTTTATAAATGTCTGAAATAGGCTAACAGCGGTTTTGGGAAAGCCTTTATAGTGGGTATTTCGCAGAATGCCCTTAAGACCTATGCTTTAGACAAATAGCTGAAGGTATTTTGCTATTTTATTATGATTTTATAGCATTTGGGTAAATTTTAGTGATAGAGGATCATTATTGGACATGATAGGTCCCATGTAAGGACTTCCACATGACGGTGTGTCGCTTGTATCCAGCGAGTCTCGAGTCCAATCTTGAGACTTCGACTGCTTACATTTTATGGTGGAAGGACGCCGATACTAACGTTTCAGCAAAGATTCACCCTCACTATTCTGCGTCCATGTGTCTGGATCTCCAGTTTTCAAGCAATTTGCAGTAATGCAACAAGGATGAAAGTTTAAAAACTGTAACCCGGCTAAGGGAACTTGAATGTGAAAAATTTAATTGATTTGGTTCGTATAAAATGTACCTACCTAGCCTACGTCACCCGGACCATCATAACGAATCGATTGACACCACATACATCAAAATCGGCTCAGTAGTTTATTCGCTACGGATAACAATCGTAAATAGTCACATTCATACATAGACTGCTAAAACCATAACTCTTTCTTTTGGCTTTGCCGTAATCGGTTAAAAAATTGTGAATTGGGAATGTATTGCATTAAAGCAAAACGCGTTATTAAAAATATTATATAGTAATGTAATGTATCTAGATCTACTAAATAAAAACGCTGTAATTAAACTCAGATTACAGCATTTACATGGAGCTGTATAAAATATCATAGTTTTAAGCAAGCACTTAATCGTTTCGACTAACGCCGTGTCTGAAGTACGTGATAAATTGCTGAAACTCCCTTAATGACGTTTTAAAAAGAACCCAAAGACACTGCGGTTTTAATAAGTTTTCTCAGTGAACATTACTGAATAGAGCTTTAAAACTCTAAAGGACAAAGTGCAAATGCTAGAGACTGTATATTTAAATCACAATAATTTAATATAAAAAATTATTTTTAAACAACAGACTTCAGACTCCCGCTTTACTACATTACACAAACAACTAATACAAAGTATTTAATTTATTGTTGATATTTTAAAAACCACTCGACCGATTTCGATAAAATTTATAAGGGACCACCTGGGAAGTATGTCCTTTGAAACAAAAAAAAAGAATTTTTCAGATCGGTTCACACGTCTTCGAGTAATCGGTGAACATACATAAAAAAAAAGATTCCGACGAATTGAGAACCTCCTCCTTTTTTGAAGTCGGTTAAAAATATAGCAAGACTTGATGTTGCCCGCGACTTCATTCGCGTGGATTAAGTTTCAATGATTCCCGCGGGAACTCTTTCATTTTCCAGGATAAAATTTAGCCTTTGTGTTAATTCTGGGTATGAGCTATCTCTATTCCAAACTGCCAAATCGGTCATTCATTATGGCGTGAAGAAGTAACAAACATCCATCCATCCACACCAACTTTCGCATTTATAATAGTAGAAGGATGGGACGGAAAACTGTGCAAAACAATTAGCAATCCTAATAATAGTTTTCAAATTAATTAAAATCCCATGAAATGCTATATATTCCACTATTCCTAAATATCACAAGAAATAAAAGATTCGAAGTGCAACTCAAAAAAGTCAGAGTCAGTCATTAAATACATTATGTGACTTTTCCTTCTTCTATTTATCTTAAATTTTACACTGAGCAAGACAGATGAAGAAAATGGCCATGCAATTAGTAGTAACGCGGGCCACTGGTAGTAAGACTGCAACTGCCAGTAACACGGGTAACGATCTTATACGAGATTATTAGGGCTAAAACTGTAGCCTGATAAAATATCATTTTCTAGCATGTTCAGCGCCATACGCGTTGAAGACGACTATGCAGATTTGCCACGGCAAGCAGCAGTGCCAAGTTGTAGCGGACAGCAAGACTTTTGGCTCTCCTTGCAGACCAGACACTAGGGCGTTCCTAAGAGTTCTGCACACTTGCGGTATGTATTAACGCTGTTGGCAGCTTTTTTGGCTGCTAATAAGGAAGACCCTAATCCATATCCTTACTTCCTTCCATGCGTTTCCTTTCCCCAAATACTTTCTTTTCCTTCCATTCACTCCCCTTCTGGGAAAAAAAGCTCTACGAATGTGTTCAACTTCCTTGGACTAAAATGATCTCCCCATGTTATGTTTTCTAGTTCTCCTCCACCAATGCCCCTCCTTTTCTTATTATTATAGCTTCAAGCATTTGGCCGCATCAATGACCTGACTTATTATTAGGATCTCATTGGTGAATAATAACACAGTCTCAGCATAGAATTTGGCCCATTACATTTTGTTGTGGTTGTTTGTCTGATCTTGATCAGCTGAAGTGGCAGTAGGCAGGTCATATCTGTCGCAGAACCGATTGCCGATGGGGCAGACGTGTTCTGGAGTGGAGACCGCGTATCGGCAAGCGCAGTGTAGAACGCCCTCCAGCTCGCTGGACCGATGACCTTAAGAAGGTGGGGGGAAGCGGTTAGATGAGGAAAGCGGAGGACCGTGTTTGGTGGCGCGCTCTCGGAAAGGCCTATGTCCAGCAGTGGATGAATACAGGCTGATGTATAGATGGACTGATCTTAGTCAGTTATATAGGCCTCGTTACGATGAATTTGGGTGGGTGGAATACGAGTTTGGGTGAATTTGTATTATGATTCTAATTTTAAATCTGATTGCTTGATTCCTAGAGAGTCAGTGAAAACGCAGACTTTTTCGGACTCGGACTGGTCCAAAAACATGGTCGTTTATTTTCATGACTTCTTTTTCCTACAGTACCTCTTGGGGTCCTCACAGAAAGGTACGAGAACGCTTCTGAAGGGGACAAAGTGACGAACCGTTATGACATAAACACGGCTGGAGATACTCCAGGTAACATGAAGTAACATAACTAAATGCATGTGTATTTGTATTGGAATTTATACACGGCTTTGCCCTTAATAGGTTTGGATTAAAATTACTATTTCACTCAAATAATCTTCACATGGCTGTCATTAGGATAGCAAGCTGACTGAAAAATTTTAGTTAAAATGTGGTTTCTTCTGGTGTGTCTAACTTCATGGAAAAATTCTCAATTTCGAGCCTTCGACAGAACTGCAGCTTAATTGTATAGACACTTGGAGTGCTCCAAAAGGATACAAATGAGAAAAATTGCTGTATAAACTTAATATTGAGCGTTACTTATTTTTATACAATTATTCAAATATCTATTAGTATGGATGAAAATAAATTTTATTTCAGATATTGTCGTAAAATGGAGCAAGCCTACGAAAACTGATATAATCCCACTAAATACAATACATTCCAGCAGTAATCTGAATGGGCTTAAGTATAAAGGTAAGATTAAGTAAGTTCAAAGTCTCGCCCTCAATCTAAACGTAAAGCTTTTGCTAGACTTGGACTAGCAAAGTATAATATCAATAATATATACGCACAATTATACGAAAACGCTTTCTCGAAAAAACATTTGCAATAGCGAAGTGTGAGATCTTCTTTTCTTTTTATCAATTGATAGATGTCCATAGGATACAGGTCTCTTGATTAGATTTCCACATGCATGTCTGGTTCTTGTGCCGCTTGTATCCAGTGGCTTATTATTACTACCAGGGAAAATAAATTATTTATAATTATGCATACCTTGAATTTGGGCTAAGTCTATCGCTTTTGGCATTGGAATGGATCAGCCATAATTGGTTTCATATAGTTAGTGTGTGTGGTGCACACATTATGATATTCTAGGTAAATTATTCTAGGCCCTTTCTATTCAGGTGTGATGCGGTTAACCACACGTAATATTCAAATTTAATTGTTGTATTCCGATGATTGAAATCTAATTTGATTTGAATGTAAATAGAGCTTATTATATTCATACAAATAATTCATACTTCATTTCAATGTTTTGGAATTTCAATGGTCATTTTGAACTTCTATATCATAACAATTATTATTAGTTATTGTATTATTAGTTTATTGAAAAATAAATTAAAGATAATAATTGTGATAGACTTATTCGTCTTTGTTAAAAAAGGCAAATAATAAAATGCAAGCAAAATTAGTTATTTTCAATCAAAGGGCAATGTTAATTCTTTACAGTGTGTTAATCTTTCTACCTATCTAATAAGATCGTAATAAGGTTGTTATAAGAAGGACACATTATTCTATTCTCACGGCCAATTACCTAAAGAAACGTCTCTTTATTAGTAAGAGTATGCTTACTTATAAATAACAGATTTTTGCAATTTTTGTTGGAACACTGTTAAGTTTTATGCTTTATTCAGCCGTTAGTGTCTTTTTGAAAATATTATTATGCTTTACGTATAAGCATCCAATCAAAATGTTGCATTCGGTGAAACGATTTTACCGATAAAGGGATAGCACAAATAACGGATGTTTTTGTTACAGATCCGTCGACAAAGTCATCGAATCTAAAATTTCTTATCTACATAAGCATAGCAACCATAATTGTTATCATATTAGCAGCAATCTTCATCGGGATTCGGTACTATAAAAACAAAAAGAGAGCAAGCAGCTCCAAAAACGGTGACATGTTCACCACTGAAGCGCCAAACGTTTTTAACGATGCCGCATCGGATCTAGATAATGACGTAGACGTCAGTCATATATCTGGCACTTTCTATGATCCAGTGCATCCAGATATGATTCTTTATAGAGATGGGGCGAACAAAGCTACTCTCAGGGCTATGAGGCCTTTGAATACAGTTTACCCTTTCGCTGGTGCCAGTATGTATGGTAACGTAGATTGCGTCCCAACTCATTCAAGAGATACAAGTACCCGCTTTGGTAATAAAGAAGTTGATTCAGACTTGATGATGAGTCCTAAAAGTTTGAGTGGTTACACAAACTCGCAATTCTATTACGGGTGACAGCAAGAACCGAGAGGTGGTGATGCCTCTAGGAGCTATTGCTTCTAATTTGTATACTGACCGTCAATAGTCACATATTATAATGAGGAATTCGATGCTTGCAAAGCCAAAGAAATGTTACTGTTTGTATGCATAGTATTAAAATTGCCATACTCGTAAAAACACGGGTATATAAGTTTGTTACAATATTGCTTCCAGTGAACTCTGCGCTTCATATTGATGTTAAATTTCTGCTCTACGAAGACTCTTTGAAAGCTACGAAGAATTAAAGCTTCGTGAAGTATAAAGTGGTAATAAAATGTTTTTTTTAATTATCTGGAGAACATTACCATTTAAGTATTTTTAACTGAATGCACTACAATTTAGGACTTAGTCCAGAAAGCTAGACATATAGTGTATAAAAGATTTATGAAGGAATCAAGAAGAAATGAGATAGTCAAAGATAAATTATAGCTGCACCAAAGTGAAATTCATGTTTTATTATGTACTTAGGTTAAAGCAAGTACACGCTTACATTTTAATTGTTGTGCAATAGTTGTCGAGATCCAAAGAAAGTATATGATGTAGGTGCGCGCACACTTGCAATAGTTTTAAAGCGATTTGTCAACATGTTTACAATTTACATGGGCATGCAACATAGACGAATCATATTAACTACCGTAATGAGGTTGAATTATCAAAGGCATGCAATTTTAGTGCAACGCGATAGAAAAGTGACAACTACTAAGTATAATGAAATCAATGTTGTAATAAACAATGGCAATCGCCAAATGTTGCAATAGTTGCACTAATATTGCGATTATTATTATTTGCAAGTGTGTTCAACCTCTTTTATAGATATTTTATGCTTTATTTAATAAACTAAGTATCCTGTATATAGGCACAGTACCAACGGACCGTTCACAGTATGATTATTTATCATTGCAATGCAAAAAAATAAATAGGGCTTCAAACCTATTTATTTTTTTATTCCTATCCAAGGCGTATGCCTATTTAAGTTTAATTATAATTTGTTATTTGTAATTATTTATTAATATTGAAAATATTAAGATGTCTTGTTTCAAAATAAAACTCTATAATGATATCATAATATTATTGTATGAATATTCATATTTTTATAAATATCTAGTCCAATGCATATTTTGTAGATTCTATATGGAACATTGTGTAGAAATAGATAAATTAAGATTCTCAAATGTTTGAATGTTTATTCAATCAATGCGCTTTGAATTGCTTCACACAAAACTTACACAACGAATTTAATTTTTTTTTTAATTTTAAGAACCTAGCTACTTTTTCATCTTTAATAACAAAAATCTTTTTCAAATAAAGTGCACCACGTACTATAACTAAAAGCAGAAATCAAAAATATTCAGGCACTTATTTGTAAGAGGATATTGGGCATTGGGTTTAAACACTAAAGCCCAATTTAGACGGTGCCTCGTTAATCGTTCATTTGTGCGATTATTTTTTGCGAAAATGCACCTAGGCCTTTTGCCCAAAGGGTGAATTTAGACGGTTCATTTTTGATGACTCATCGATGAAGCCTCGAAGATGAAAGCAAAAATCTCGAAAAATGAACCGTCTAAATTCACCCTTAGGGCTATTTAAGACGGTTCATTTTCGCAAAAATGTCCGCAAAAATGAACGATGAACGAGGCACCGTCTAAATTGGGCTTAAGCACTTATATGCTGTGCACTAGCACAGCATATAAGTGCTTAAGCAACAACAAGTGCTTAAGTAGCAACTATGCTACGCCAATTAAATGCCAAGGCTTGAGTTTTATTATTCTTTCTGGCAAAAGGGAAACAGTATCGTAATCTGAATAGCAACTACTGAAGTGTCCCAATGTGAATCTCATCTACGCACGGACGGTATTATTAATAACCTAATCCAAAATCAACAGAGAAGTCTTTTGGTTGAGAGAACGTTATCAGTCTGCTCAGAGAACCTGCTATAGGTAGGCACTAGGTAACAACATAGATCAGTGATATCAGTGATCATCACAATTGCATTCCTCAGAATGAGACTCAATTACTGCACTACCTGTATCGTACTTTATATTTCTAATCTAAGCCCACATTCGTAGAATGATATCGAAGATGTAACAATTTTTTTATAAATTTTTTGAAATAAAATATTTTACAAATTGTGTTTCATTTAAATAATGTAGAATTAGAACCTATTGGTAGTGATGGCAAGAGACCTGACTATTGTGCCATGGAAGAAAAATTAAACAAAAAACCGGCCAACAGTCGGATTCTGTACCATCGTACAAGATTTAACACCAGCTATTATTAGGATCGAGCAAAATTAAGTTTATTGTATGGACACAATCGTTAATTTTTAACTTTTTGTTATCATGGCGGAAATACAAATATTATATATTCCGTGAAAATTTCAAGGCTACTAAATACGGTTTATGAGATACAGCCCGTTGACAGACAGACGGAAGGACAGCGAAGCCTTAGTGGCAGGGTCCCGTTGGCAACATGGCACTCTTTGGGTACCTACGGAACCCTAAAACGCTCTTAGGCGGTGGTCTGTAACAAACGCCGTAGGTCGCGTCCGACGTGACGCTGTACGCGGCCTAGGAATGCTTACTATGGAAATGCACTATAGTGGTCTCTCACACGCCTGACGCGGCGCACGAGCGCCGTGCGCCGCGTCCATAGGTCGTACGACGCCTACGCAGTCATTTCGGAGCATTCTGGCGTACGGACGTCGCGTTTTTTCATAGAAGATGGTGAAATTTACAAAGGAACAAGACGAACTTGACATCGTTAGTATATAAATGTTTTTTATCAACGTATTAAAACAACCCTCGACCTCTCTCTTCACGAATAGATCGCGACGCCTTTTTCTTCTCTCCTGATTCAATAACATTTGTATAACGAGATCATCATCCTCCTCCTCTCCGAGAAGAACTCTTAAAATTGTCTGTTCATCCATATTTTAATCACTCACATCCATTCACATTGAGCGCATGCGAGATGCGAGAAACTAAAATACTTCCGAGTGACCATCGCAAACAACGCAGGAAGCCGCGTCCAGAGTCAGCAGACGCTGGACGCGACCTACGGCGTTTGTTACACTTTGTTACAGACCACCGCCTTAGTCTTACAGCTGTAGTGGACAAGAGTATTTTAGAGAGGTATAGAGTAACAAGTTCATTTTTTCAACAATAATAAATTTATAAAATGAAAATTTGAACGGTCCATTATGTTCAACTGGTTCAAGAACTAATATTTGAACTTATTGGAATAGGTTCCGCTATATTGACATACCATTTCCGTTCCAACCTGAGGAAAAATGGTCGGTATATTGCCTATTAGATTGGCAAGATTTAGTACTTGCTCATATATTCATATGAAGTGTGGGGCAAGTATTGGTTGGCAAAATGTTAACGCCATTCAGCTTTGCATACGTTCCACAGGCAATCGCTGAAATAAATATTTAAGTAACAAGGAATGATTGCGTGAGCAAAAATCATTATTTAAATCGGCTAGGGGTATCAAAATAACACTCGAGGGAATTATAATGGACAGCCAATACGGTAAAACATTAGGTTGTTTGTAAATTAATAACGGCTGATCCTGTTTTGTGTTTATCCTCAGACGCGTGTTTGGAACCATAGTGTTTAAGCTTTAATTAAATGAATTTACTATTTAGTTAGAATGTACGATAAAGGGCAGCGTTTGAGAGACCATTTAAGTAGATAAACGATCTCAAGCAAGGCGCTGGGAGTCCCTGGATACAAGCGGACGTAGAGCTTTGGACATTTGTCGGTTGAGACAACGATGATTGACGATAATATAATTAGCAATCACCTTACAACATCTAGTATTATACGTAAAGTTGTTCATGTACGAATCAAAAAACCGGCCAAGTGCGTGTCGGGCCACGCGCAGTGTAGGGTTCCGTAGTTGCTTTCAACTACGGAACCCTACACTAAAAATTACTATAATCTCAAATATTATTTATTAATATTGAATACATTTTGAGTTCCATGGTTATATTACAAAATATGCAACTTACACTACGTCTAATACCTAACTTAGAAAAAAACAGATATAACTCTTTAACTAATGAACCCTACTTAGCCGTGATAGTTTTCCTTTAAAATTCACTATATATACTACTGCTGTGAATTTTTTCTTGTATTCTTTATACAACCATTTAGCTGGCAGAGGGGGGGGACACTTGGCTCTAATAAAATTTAGCACTTTAAAATATCATATTTCACAAACGGATCCCTGAATCGAAAAATGGTGTTCCCACACCCACAATATTTTTGAAAGACCTATTCAACGACACCCCACACTATGGGATAGACGGGAAAAAAAATTCATCCCCAATTTACATGTAGGGGAGGTACCCTAAAAAAAATTGTTTTTCACAATTTTATTTCACCACTTTGTCGGCGTGATTGATATTTATACACTTGCCAAATTACAGATTTCTAGTACCAATAGTCTCTGAGCTAAACCGCGCACAGACAGACAGACAGACAGACAGACAGACAGACAGACGGACGGACATGGCGAAACTATAAGGGTTCCTTGTTTACTACGGAACCCTAAAAACAGCTCGTAAAAGTTGCCTTCGGGTGTACCATGTAGAAGTCGCGGGCAGAAGCTAGTTTTTTATAAAAGTAGGGATATAAGTAGGGATTTATCGAAGAATGAAATCCCCATACGATTGTGCAGTTACCTAGATTTATATCCGACTTGTGTAATAATTTCAAAGCTAAAGACAGTCGTGGAAGGAAGAGCGCGGCGTCGACTGCGTTACCCAAACAATCGATTCAAAATCCAGACCATTTGGACTGTTTCCATGTCGTTAGAGGAAGTATTTATAGTTATGGCCCCATTTGAGATCCTTTTTTTCAGTTTACATCCCGCAAGAGTTAGCTTTTCTAAATGTGGAACTTTTAGCAAAAGTGATTGGGAAGGTATTTAAGGTAGATGTAAAGGCGCAGTGTTTTCGACTAAATGGCGTTGAAAAACAG
This sequence comes from Oeneis ivallda, assembly GCA_029955525.1. Classification (NCBI taxonomy): domain Eukaryota; kingdom Metazoa; phylum Arthropoda; class Insecta; order Lepidoptera; family Nymphalidae; genus Oeneis; species Oeneis ivallda. The sequence continues at coordinate 19,724,221 of JARPMR010000013.1, read as the reverse complement.
CTCTGAAAATTTAGGTGTGATAACGTCGCCATTTGCATTGCTTGTGATTTTGATAACGAAGAGCGCCTTGCAACAAATTGTAAGTAAATTCTAGTGAACAAAAAGATTTTTTTTTTCGAAAATTGTTTTTATCACCCTATAAAAAGGGGAGAGTGAATATTATTTTGACGTATGTATCTGTGTAGCTTTCACTGGTGCAATTGATTTAAAATTAATTGATTTACTGTTACTTCCGATTAATTTTAAAGCATGGTAACCTTGAGCTGATGCTGCAGCGTATAATGGTCTCAATAAGTAGGTGTTACATAGATGATGATTGAGGATCGAGAAGGAAAATCCGATGATGGAGCAGAAAACTGGGTAACAGGATGTCAGGTATATTGTACATAGTCCGGCCATTTTAAGTAGTCTGAGAGATAACGAAGTCATCTGTAACTTATAGCAGATATTATAGTGTGCTGTGGTTTATAGAATAGAATAGAATAGAAATATTTTTATGATGCCGATGATGATGATGATGATGATGATGATGTATATTTTGATGAATGCCGAGAAGAACCAGCAAGAAACTCGGCGGTTGCTCTTTTCAAAACAAATTTACAATACAGTAAATACTCGTACTATGCTATATGAATCCTAAGATGGGCAGACATAAAGTAGCCCTATTCCCGCCGGTGGAACCCGTTCACGAGCATGACGCATGACCCAGCCGTTGCTTCGCTCAACCATGTTTGACGTAACAACAACGTATGAATAGTCTCAATGAGTACGTGTTAGATATAATATTTTCATCATCTATCTAACACAGACCTACTCATTGAGATCTCGATGAATCGAGGATCGAGGAGGAGGATCTGATGATGGAGCAGAAAACTGGGTAAAACTTGTCAGGTGTCATAGTCCGGTCATAGATTCACATGTCGGGGGTGTTTTAAATTTTTAATTTACACTTGTGTTTTTTGTTTCCAAAATTCAGAGCAGTTACATTTCTACATTTACTGTACTGATCATTAGTACAAATTTTTAATTATATTTCGTATATTATCGTGAATCAACGGCTGCACACGGTAGGTAATGTCGAGCAATAAATACTAACGGCGTTGAATGCAACCTTAGATAATACATTACCATTGGACAACTGCCATCCGTAAACACAACAGCTAAGTGAAAAAAGTTACTTTTCGAGAAAGTACTTTGGAATGGTAAATGTAAGTTAAAGGTTGGTGTGACTGTGAAAACTGAAATAAATATATCTTTGGTTGTTCCTAGAAATTAAATTATTTTCGCTTCAAATATTGCAGTTTTTTTTCCTAGAATATTTTTTAGAACATAAATCGTGAAGCTCATTAAAAGATTCGAACTATTTTGTTCAAAATTATCTTCCAATGGTTTTTATTTAGAAATCCCTCTTCAAGTCCTCTGCAATCATACCTATGCAGAATATCAAGAAGATCCGCAGCTCTGTTGCAGCGTGATTGAAGAACTAACCACAAACAAACACGCGCTTAACTTTCGCATTTATTATTTATGTATCGAAAACCATCTCTCCTAATATTATACTGTGTCCTACTCATACTCTACTCCTAATATTATACTGTGTCATACTCCTAATATTATACGAAAGTGTGTATGTTGGTCTATCGGTTTGTTGATTTGTCCTTCAATCACACAGTAATGGAGCAACGGATCGACGTGATTTTTTGCACGGGTATAGCTGTCTATAATTATAACAATTTTCCGTCAAAGACCCTTGTTGCTAGGCGTAAGAATTTTCCGACGGCCCTTTTTACCTTCGTTTATTATACACGTGCCATCAATGCTTTGATATGGTGCAGCGGTAAAATGAGGAAGTCAAACTATCGGTTCGGGGGTCGAATCCTGACTTCAGATTATTATTGTTTTATTTATTTATTTTTATTATTATTTATAATTTTATAGTAATATTTAGTTTAAAAATCGAAAATAATTTACACTTGTTCACGCACACTTTAGGCCGACTAATGTCTTAAGGAGTCAAACTATCGGTTCGGGGGTTCGAATCCTGAATTCAGATTATAATTTTTTTTTTTTTAATTTTTTTTTTTTTCATTTTAATTATTAATTTATTATTAGAAGGAACTTCGTTCCGACCGAGTGATCCACGACACTCAACTTTTTTAATATAAAAACATCAGAAACACATAATCGAACAAGTATGGCTTACCCGCATTGTAGTTGACCGCTACTTTACAAATACCTACACAATACATATCTCTAGACATCCGATAATGGCCACTTAGGTGATACAAAGCACTTAACTGAGAATCCTGTTCGGTAATCTCTTTGGTGTTCTCGAATGATGCATTATCCTGTGACAATTTAATAATTAGGTGTAGTATGCGAAACTAATATGCGGTTTTAGGTTACATTATTTTGCTTATCTATATATCTATATATCTATATCTATATATATATATATAAAAGAAAGTGGTGTTAGTTACACTATTTATAACTCAAGAACGGATGAACCGATTTGGCTGAAAATTGGTGGAGAGGTAGCTTAGAACCAGGAGACGGACATAGGATACTTTTTATCCCGTTCGACCGCGTTTCCGTCAAGTCACTATAAAACGTGGTATAATAAAAACGCATCTGACATGGAATAACAAAACGCAAATGACAGTGGAATAACAAAACGTAAATGACAGCTAAACGTAATTTTGTCTTTGGTTAAGTATGGTAAAAAATTTGACAATTATAAAAAGTGTTATAATAAAGCATTACTGATATTATAAATGCGAAAGTGTGTTTGTTTGTTGGTTTGTCCTTCTATCACGTCGCAACAGAACAGCGGATTGATGCGATTTTTTTCATGGGTATAGTAATGGATGTAGTAGTGGTTCCTCAGACCGGGAGAGCTACTATTTATCTGGGATAATGAAAGAGTTCCCGCGGGATTTTTAAAAACTAAATCCATGCGGACGAAGTCGCGGGCATCAGCTAGTTAATGATAAATCTTTACACGACTTGAACAGATCCGATTAAAAAACAGGTTTACAATTTGATTAAAAGATTCGAACTTTAAAATTATTCATTACTAGATGATGCCCACGACTTCGTCCGCGTGGATTAAGGTTATTAATTCCCGCGAGAAAAAGTTACTCTTTGATTTTCCGGGATATAAAGTAGCCTATGTCACTCTCCACGTCCTCAACTATACACATGCAAAAAATCACGTCGATCCATCTTTCAGTGACGCCGCAACAGAGCTACCTCTGTTGCAGCGTGATTGAAAGACAAACCAACAAATAAACACACTTTCGCATTTATAATATTAGTATGATCATGTACGTAAGCCACCCTGTGTTTCTTATGACAAGTTAAGACTCTACCCACCCGGTTTGGAAAACAGTTTCAACTGAGAAGAGCGGGCATGAAACTTAGTAGTTGCTCTTTTCAAAACAATATAATATTACAATATTATTTATTATAATTATACTGCGAAGCTACCGTAAGTGTGCCGTAAGTATACCTCTTTAAACTTTTCAGTTATCACGGAAAATTAGTGGCGGAGGCTTTTATTCAAAATTGGTAAAAAATTTAAAGTATTATAATATGTCATAATATTAGAGTCAAGCATAATGCGTGCGACGGCAAAAAAATTAACTGCACAATAATTATATTTATGTGCCTAATTAACGTAATTGTTATTAATATTTTTTTTAATAGCAGTCTGTCGTTGAGTTTCATGCTGATTCTTTCAGTTGGACTGGTATTCTGAAACAGTGGTAGATTCACTGGACAATTCAAAAGCACACTGAAAAATTGATTTGAAAAAAAAGGGTCTAGCCGGATAGGTATGGCGAGTTGGCCCCCAAATGGGAACCTATATCGAAACTTATGTTATATCATCGACTTGATGTACCAACACGATATATGTAGGTTTCGCGCCCGGCTTCCGCTTTGACCTTGAGATATGGGGCAAAATAGGCCACACGCATAACTATCATTCAAAAAAATATATCTCAAAAACTAATTCAGCTAGAGAAGTAAAACCAACGCGAGGCTTTAGGTTACTTTACAGAGTACATTATATATTTTTTTGGATTTTTTAGAATAATTATAAATATATATATAAATAAATAAATAATAATTTTTTTTTCAGTCTTCTCAGTGATTCACAATTACGGAAATAATATAACAGTATGCTCCTTTACGTGCACTATTACTCATAAAAATTTCGTGAGAAAAAAGTTGGGGATACACTTCGAAAAAAAATAATTATGATGTGGTCCTCGTAGTGTTTAGGTATAAACAGGACTTTACCTATATCTTCCTCTTCTTTATCAACCTATAGACGTCCACTGCTGGACAATGGTCTCCTGCATGGACTTCCACACGTCTCGGTCTTGCACCGCTTAGATCCAGCGGCTCCCTGCGACTCGTTTGATGTCGTCGGTCCACCTAGTGGCGGGGTCTGCAAACACTGCGTTTCCCGGTGCGGGGTCGCCACTCCAGCACCTTGGAACCCCAACGACCATCAGCTCTTCGAACTATGTGTCCCGCCCATTTCCACTTCAGTTTCGCAACTCTGACTCTGACTTGCTGAGCTATGTCGGTGACTTTGGTTCTCCTACGGATCTCCTCATTTCTGATTTGATCTCGCAGGGATACTCCGAGCATAGCTCTCTCCATCGCTCGCTGAGTGACGCTGAGTGAGCCCATTGTTAGCGACCATGTCTAGAATCCGTAAGTCATCACTGGCAACACGCACTGTTCGAAGACTTTAGTCTTCAGGCACTGAGGGATTTTGGATGAGAAACAGTCTGGCTTACGGATCCGAGACATGGTCGCTAACTATGGGCCTGATAAGAAGGCTCAGGGTCACTCAGCGAGCGATGGAGAGAGCTATGCTTGGAATATCCCTGCGAGATCAAATCAGAAATGAGGAGATCCGTAGGAAAACCAAAGTCACCGACATAGCTCAGCGAGTCCCGAAACTGAAGCGGAAATGGGCGGGGCACATAGTTCGAAGAGCTGATGGTCGTTGGGGTCCCAAGGTGCTGGAGTGGCGACCCCGGACCGGAAAACGCAGTGTTGGTAGACCCCACCACTAGGTGGACCAACGACATCAAACGAGTCGCAGGGAGCCGCTGGATGCAAACGGCGCAAGACCAAGACCTGTGGGAGTCCATGCAGGAGACCATTGTCCAGCAGTGGACGTCTATAGGTTGATAAAGAAGAAGAAGATATAGGTAAAGTCCTGTTTATACCTAAACACTACGAGGACCACATCATATTTTTTTTTTTTCGAAGTGTATCCCCAACTTTTTTCTCACGAAATTTTTATGAGTAATAGTGCACATAAAGGAGCATAATATTATATTATTTCCGTAATTGTGAATCACTTGAGAAGACTGAAAAAAAATTATTATTTATTTATTTATTTATTTATATATATTTATAATTATTCTAAAAAATCCAAAAAATTATATAATATACTCTGTAAAGTAACCTAAAGCCTCGCGTTGGTTTTACTTCTCTAGCTGAATTAGTTTTTGAGATATATTTTTTTGAATGATAGTTATGCGTGTGGCCTATTTTGCCCCATATCTCAAGGTCAAAGCGGAAGCCGGGCGCGAAACCTACTTATATCGTGTTGGTACATCAAGTCGATGATATAACATAAGTTTCGATATAGGTTCCCATTTGGGGGCCAACTCGCCATACCTATCCGGCTAGACCCTCCATTTTCAGCCGAAATTAATATGGATTTATGCCGCTTGTCACGAATATAGTTAAAAAAGGCAAGTAAGGCTTGATGAAAGTTCGTAACTAGTTTTCCCGACAAGGTTGCCGATCTTTTGTACAACTTTGGACAAAAAAGGGACAAAACATCGACAGGCGTCAGCGGTTTTGTAGCAACTTTTGGACGTTGAAATTTTTCCAATTACAACTTTCATTCGATTTAAGACCTTTTCATCGACATCTAGTCGTAGATAATAATTATAAAGTGAATTTGATTTCAAGAGCAATCTATTACGCCTTGTTAACCGACTTTAAAAAAGGAGGAGGTTCTCAATTCGTCGGAATCATTTTTTTATATTTATGTATGTTCACCGATTAGTCGAAGACGCCTGAACGGATTTAAAAAATTATTTTTTTGTTTCGTAGGGTATACTTCCCAGGTGGTCCCATATAAATTTCAACGAAATTGGTCGAATAGCTTTTAAAAAATCAACAATAAATTATATACCTACTTTGTAGTGGCGCGGGCATATGAAGTCGATTTATTAAAAATATTTTTTTATATTAAACTAGCTGACCCGGCGAACTTCGTACCGCCAACTTATCTACATAAATAAAACAAATAAACTATCCTATTAAAAAAAAACTATCCTATCTTTCAAGTTGGATCAAACCGCACACGGTGTGCAAATTTGATTAAAATCGGATAAGTAGTTTAGGAGCCCATCGCGGACAAACAACGTGACACGTAATTTATATATATTAAGATTATTGATGTTCGAATTTTATAGACTTTCGTCTGAAAAATTTTTGTTATACCAACCTATTATATTTTATTTATATTTGTATTTAGTACATTGGGATTTTACCTTTCAATAAAGATTTATTATCTATTATCTATTTATCTTCTATATAAATAAAAATGAATGTTGGTAAGCGCATAACTCAAGAATGGATGGACCAATTCGGTTAATTTATTTTTTTGTATGTTCCTTGAGGTCCACGGAAGGTTTTAATACTTTATAATAAAAAAAAAAAACAAAAAAAAATCATAATAGATAAGTTGGCGATACGAAGTTCGCCGTGTCAGCTAGTATTATTATACTTTTGGAATTCGACCTCAAAAATTTGGAATCCCATTCTGAAGTCGGAGACGAAATATTGTCAAACCAAAATGTTGTGCGTTTGATGTTATGTCAGTACCTAGAGTAAATAACTGACTGGAGGCCTCTAGGACAGTGCTAAATATAGTTTACTAGGTGATGCCCGTGACTTCGTCCGAGTGGATTTAGTTTTTAAAATACCGCGGAAACTTTTTGATTTTCCGGGATAAAAAGTATCCTATAAGTCACTCTCCAAGACCTCAACTATACACATGGAAAAAATCACATCGATCCGTAGCTCTGTCGCAGCGTGATTGAAGGAAAAACCAGCAAACAAACACACTTTCTTATTTATAATATTAGTAAGGATATACCTACCTCTATTCGAATTTCGTACTATTCGTAATTTTAGGCAAGCCACAGAAGGATAATAGATATGAAGCCATATTATATAGCATTTAGTTTATTTGTTTTTTACGAAAAGAAAATTACCTGAAACTTAGCACTTACTTGAATTTCCAAAAAGTATTTTCAAAAACCTGTATTCAATTCAAAAAGTGGACTTAAAGCGAGCCAATTGGGTACAGATTGTTACGATAGTGTCGCGTTGATATTTCGTCGTCGTTGTAAAATAGTCAGTCACTTGTCAGCATGAAAACTTCTACATAGTGAAACTTTTCCATATTAATGTAGTCCATAAATGTACGTCGCGTCGCGTCGTGCGTACCAGCTGTAAAACATATGGTGTGTTTTGCATTACGTTGCAAGTGTGTTTAAATGGGTTGGCATTATTCACTGGGGGCGAAGAATATACGAACTCGACAAGTCCATTAGTAAAGCACCTAATTGGCCACATACATATTTTATATAATATACCTTTTAACTTACTTTAACATAAGGGATGTTTTAACACGTGATGCTGCATTTGTTTCATTAGGAAAAGAGCTACTGCTAGGTTTCCTGCCGACTTGTACAAAAATAAACAAAATAAATAAATTACATGTTTGTTAATATTATGGATCACTTAATAAAGCACACAGTTAGAAACATCTATGCTCGGGGTATTCATGCGTGATCTAATCGGAAATGAGGAAATCCGTAGGAGAACTTGAGTCAACGACATACCTAATTGGGAATTTGATTGTATTCAAAATGTTGATATTCATTATTTATAATCGAAAATGTAACACGTAACAATAATATTTGTAAAAACAGAAAATAAATTGGTCCAAAAACGGTAAAGTTATAGAGCTTTAAAGTTTCCTGTTAGACAGAGAGAGCGCTACTGAAGTGTGATGTGACAATTCAGCAGCTCCATACACGCTCCATAGAAAACTTCGCTTTAGACAGCTCATAATTCCGTGACTAGTAAAGATATTTGAAAAAGAGAAATGGCATTGTGTTACAATATTTAAAAACGTTATTTTAAATAAATAAAAAAATATCAGTCACATACCCGAATTCTTCGAGTCACGATTTAAAGTGGCAATCAGAGGGGCGCATTGGAACTGACAATCTTTTCAGAAAACGCAGCTAGCTGAAACCGTTGGAAAGTTGCGCAAGATCGAGGCAAGTGAAAGTTCAGTATAATATAAACAACTGATAAACAGCATTGAACGACTATATCAGTTGAAATAGATGAAGAAATTTGGTGCGCCAAATTCTTCTTATCAATTAATTATACGTCATAAAAAGACAAAAGGGCAGATTACAAAAAGTTAAGTAAATAGGAATTATAGTAGGTTGGTACAGAGGAAGTCATTATCGCAAGAGAGCGATCTTTTTCAGGCAACTTTACGGCCAGGGAGAAATTGAAAACTTTAAGCAAACAGCTGTGACAAGGCAAATTCTAAGCGACATGATTTTGAGTAGCCTAATGGCAAGTTACGAGACCCAACTGACCCACTTTAGGGATGAAAACTCCAGTTTTATCACTAACATCAGTTGTATATACCTAGGTAAAATCTAAGGGTCTCATAATCTCTTGTACTTGAAGCGTATCGTATGCGAGAAAAGCCGCGAGTGCACTGCAATATAATCAAGAAAACTGCTACGAGCTACGAGTCATGACCCACAGTAATGAGGAATATGGTTTAAAAAATATAATATACACTATATAACTATCTAATAGGTCAAGTAAGCCAAGTTATGCCAAGCGTTAACGAATTCCTTTGGTAGTCACTCAAAAAGTTCCATAAACTTGGCACATGGCATAATTAGTTTCCAAAAGCATTAACAAGACAGGAAAACGTGCTTAACGGAGCACGTAATATTCACATGCAGTTACCAAAACTATATCTTCCACTTTGATTGTCTGGCTGAAGGCCAAACTTAGTTCTGAACCTAATAATAATTTCAAATTGCTTCAAATCTTTGGCAAACCGTTGGAATGCTATAATTAGTAGTAATTCTTGGTAGTTCTACAAAATATGACAGTAGTTTCATTTAAGCAGTAATAATATAAGTTTTTATTTAAAACGATTAGAAAACTCGGATCATTTATATTTTGTTAAAAATATTATTTTTTAAACAATAATATTGTCAGGTTGGTCACATTTAAATTTAGTGAAGATCTGATGAATATTTTCGATGATGGAGGACGGAATTCCTCAATTTTTGTTGATATTACTCCATAACTCCGTCAAATCTGAACCGTTTTCAATATTTTTTTTTTATTTAAAAGGACATACTGTCAGGTTGGTCCCATTTAATTCAGGTGAATACCTTCAGTGATAGAAGACGGAACTCCTATATGAATAGAAACAAATCGCTCGTGATCAGAAAATGTGTAGATTTATCCTATGAAGCTACATTAATAAGCTTAAAATAATATAATAATCTATATATAAATAAAAATGAATGTTGGTAAGCGCATAACTCAAGAATGGATGGACCAATTCGGTTAATTTATTTTTTTGTATGTTCCTTAAGGTCCACGGAAGGTTTTAGTAAAAAAAAAAACAAAAAAAAAATTCACGCGGACGAAGTCGCGGGCATCAGCTAGTATAATATATAAATTACGTGTCACGTTGTTTGTCCGCGATGGACTCCTAAACTACTGAACCGATTTTAATCAAACTTCGTAACTATCTGGAATTTGGTCCAACTTGAAAGATAGGATAGTTTTTTTGCATTAGGATAGTTTATTTGTTTTTTATTTATATAGATAAGTTGGCGGTACGAAGTTCGCCGAGTCAGCTAGTAATATATAAAAATACTTTAAAAAAGCCGACTTCAAACGCCACTGAAAAGTTTTTTAAAAGAATTTTTATATATTACTAGCGATGCCCGCGACTTCGTCCGCATGGATTTAGTTTTTGAAAATCCCGCGGGAACTCGTTCATCATCCGAGATAAAAAGTAGCTCTCCCGGTCTGAGGAACCACTACTACTTCCATTACTATACCCATGCAAAAAAATCGCATCAATCCGCTGTTCTGTTGCGACGTAATTGAAGGACAAACCAACAAACAAACACACTTTCGCATTTATAATATCAGTAATGCTTTATTATTTTTACCAAAGACAAAATTACGTTTAGCTGTCATTTACGTTTTTTTATTCCACTGTCATTTGCGTTTTGTTATTCCATGTCAGATGCGTTTTTCTTATACCACGTTTTATAGTGACATGACGGAAACGCGGTCGAACGGGATAAAAAGTATCCTATGTCCGTCTCCTGGTTCTAAGCCACCTCTCCACCAATTTTCAGCCAAATCGGTTCATCCATTCTTGAGTTATAAATAGTGTAACTAACACCACTTTCTTTTATATATATAGATTATTAAGTTTGCTTTTGAAAACTTCTTTTCAAATTTTATCATCTTAACTGGTAGATACTACTATCTACTAGTTAAGATGATAAAATTTGAAAAGATTAGGTAGTGGATTTTTACTTTTTTCCTTATTATGTTGTATCTATTCCTGGAGATCAACAAAATCCTCTCCATTTGAACCTGTTCCAAATACGATACTTTCAGTCTTTTTGGCTCTACTTTGATAGATCGGTCAGTCACGGAAGCCTTTCACGTAATCACATAAAAAGATGCAATAAATTTTGGCAAGTTCAAGAAACGTCGGATGCGGGATCGTATTATTTATTTTTTCTGTATGGAAATGAGTGAAGCAAGAAAATATATTTCTTACAAGAGAAATTGTTTGGATCCACGAAGTTTGCATAAATCTTTGTTTTGTTTGTGTAATGATATCCTGTTATATTGACTGACGATGTTGGCGTCGGTAAGAGGAAAAGTTTACCAGTTTACCTACTGTGTAAAATTTCAAAATTTAGATATTAAGGAAATCTTTGCTTTTATTGACAGAGAAAATAAATACTAGCCTAGATGTATTGTACTAATATAGCAGCCTGGAGTCATACAATTGCTTAAAGGCTATATCTCTGAAAAGTAAGAGGTGCCTGGGATTTCACCCTCGACCCCCCGAATAGGGGGGCAATCACAGCCGTATCCAAGAAATAGTCGACAAAAAACTTTAAAAAATTAAACAATTTCATTTGGATTAATTTCATCACAACATCGGATAATTCGTGGCAGAATTAAAAAAAATTACATAAAGTGCATATTTTCATATTTTGTATTACAGATATATTATACCTATTGGTAACTATATTTGATTCTACTTATAAGCAGTGATAGCCTAGTGGTTAGTGGTGGACTGTGGTCTCCTATTCGGGGGGGTCAGAGGTTCGATCCCGGGTACGAACCTCTAACTTTTCGGAGTCAAGTGCGTTTAAGCAATTAAATATCACTTGCTTCAACGGTGAAGGAAAACATCGTGAGGAAACCTGCACACCTGAGTTCTTCATAATGTTCTTGAAGGTGTGTGAAGTCCGCCAATTCGCATTCTATGGCCTATAACCCTTCTCTGAGAGGACACCTGCGCTCAATAGTGAGCCGTTGATTGGTTGCTAATGATGATGATGATGATGATAAGGTATCAATTGTAACTTTAGGTATTATTGTTTCTTTTCTCTTTTCTAAATTAATTTTAAGTTTACTACTTCACAGAATAACTCCCGCACCATTAATCATTAAATTTAACGTTTTCAGTGAATACTTTAAAGGCTATTTACTAATACTAGATTTAAGTAGTAATGTTATGTTTTTATTTAAATGCTGTATTCCAATAAAGAGAAAAAGAATATCATATTATTTCCATTCTGCCACTACAAGAGTACGTTGAAAATTCTCTGAAGGCTTCGGTACAGTACAACAACTGAAAATCGACAAATGCAATACAACAGACATAATAGGACCTGACATGTACGAATGGAATGTAAGTTATTCGATAATGGGCACTTAGATGGCGCAAAGCATTCTATTCTGTCTGAACAAAGGGTGTTTGGGCTGGAATATTCTTCATCGAGAGGATCGTTCTATCATATGAAACAGAATTTGGTGTTTGGAAAATTACTAGGTGTTTATAGTATACATATAGTGGCAATTGTTTTTAGACTTATTTCGTAGTTTATTAGATAATGACGTTAATATGATTTGATACGGGTACGTGCCAAGTTTTTTTTTTTAAATATATAGACTAGCGCTTGACTGCAATCTCACCTGGTGGTAAGTGAAGATGCAGCCTAAGATGGAGCGCGCTTGCCTAGAAGATGCCTATTCACTCTTGATTTAAAGGTACCCAAGTTATAGTCATTCGGAAAAACGGAAGCCGGAAGGGCATTCCAAATTTTAGAGGTGCGTATTAGGAACGAGGAAGCAAAGCGCTTAGTGCGGGATCGTGGAATTTCGACCACGTAGCGGTGCAGATTCGAGCGATGCCTTGCGGTTCGATGGTAGAAGGGTGATGGAGGAACTAATTCGAATAGTTCTTGAGCACACTCACCGAAATATATCCTGTAGAATACCGACAGACAGGCAACCTAGCGCCGATGTTCCAGACTTTGAAGTTTGGAGTTAATTAGCGATTCGTCGCCAATTAGTCTTCTGGCGCGTCTATCCACCGAATCCAATGCAGCAAGCTGGGACTTGGCAGAGCCGTCCCATAAATGGCTGCAGTACTCCATGCACGATCGAACTTGTGCTTGATACAAGGTAACAAGCTGTTCCGGCATGAAGTAGCGCTTGACCTAATTGAGGATACCAAGTTTCTTGCCAGCAGTTTTTTCTTTGGATTCGATGCATCGTCCGAAGTTAAGGTTTGACGAGACATTTATACCAAGAAGATCAATACCTACTGTTAGTGACCGGTAAGGATACATTTCGGAAAGTCGATTAATGTTTAAGTTTGAACTATATTATAGCCACGCGATTACGGTCCATGCAACTGGATTGAAAAATCGATAGTCCCAACCCCCAACTAAAATATCGATCTATTGTGGTGCGTATCTATTTATACGGGTATTTAACTGCCTCACTGGTCTTGTGGCATGGTCGATTTCGGATGACGAGGTCCCGTATTCGATTCCCAGGTTGGGCCAAATGGATTTGTGTTTTCTCATGAAATTCTCAGTAGGTACTAGCCTGGAGCTAAAAAGTTGGCGGTAAGTTACTCCCGTCCCACGGAGAGCATGTAAAGCCGTCGGTCCTGCGTCTGATCTCTCCGGTCGTGTCAGATTTCCGTCCCATCGGACTATGAGAGTGAGGGAATGAGAGTGCATCTGTAATTGTGCACATACTTGTGCTTTATAATATCTCCCGCGTAGGCTATAACAAAGAGGTTAAAGTTGTTGATGTTCCTGATGTGCGTTTTACTTTTAAGTAATTTAAGGAATATCACTTGCTTTAAAGGTGGAGGAAAACATTGTAAGTAAGCCTGTGTGTCTGAGGATTCTCCATAATGTTCTCAAGAAATGTGAAGTCTCCCAATCCGCGTTTAGTCAGCATGGTGCAATATGTATGTTTATGCCATAAATAGTCCACGTCACGCTGACTTGATTTCATTTTAGGCTTCTTTGACAGTTTTAATAGCAAATGTTTTGTTTCTTACAATATAATATTTATAAAATAATGAAAATTATCTTTTATTGGAAAAAATACTATGCTAGAATTATTTCGCCAGGGTGAGCTTTTTAAGTCCACGTGTATTTTTAAACATGTTTTGAAGTAATGTGTTGCGTAAATATTTGCCCACTTAACTTGCAAGCGGATTGAGGTCCTGCTTAGCATAATGTATTCAGGGATCCAATATGTGAACCAAACACGGCCAATAGCGCCGAAAATCTCTAGGGACGTGATACAGGTTTAGGGCGATGCCGTAGTTTTGGATTATTTTTATACGTTACTTTGCTTTGTTTTTATAAAGCATTTACCCTTTAACTTATTCATAACTTAATGTACGTACCTACGTTCCTTACTGAATTTAGGTTTTTCTAACAGGTCTTTAACTATTTTAGGACCAGACGTGTGTATTCTAGCGGTTAAGTGTTGTGTATCCCCTAGCTAAGGTTTCAGCTGCATGGGTATTGGGCATAGTTAGATAGTACAACTGTTACGGCGTGATTGAAGGACAAACCGACAAACAGACAAACTTTTTTAAAGTTTTTAATATTAATAGGATTTTATCGTATTCGAAATCATTAATTTTAAGAATTAAATGATATGACAGAATAACTTAATAGATACTATTCTAGCTTCTTCTTCTTCTTCTTCTTAATCAACCTATAGACGTCCACTGCTGGACAAAGGTCTCCTGCATGGACTTCCACTGGCTTCGGTCTTGCGCCGCCTGAATCCAGCGGCTCTCTGCGATTCGTTTGATGTCGTCTGTCCACCTGGTGGGGGGTCTGCCAACACTGCGTTTCCCGGTTCCGGGTCGCCACTCCAACACCTTGGGACCCCAACGACCATCAGCTCTTCGAACTATGTGCCCCGCCCATTTCCACTTCAGTTTCGCGACACGCTGAGCTATGTCGGTGACTTTGGTTCTCCTACGAATCTCCTAATTTCTGATTTGATCTCGCAGGGATATACCGAGCATAGCTCTCTCCATCGCTCGCTGAGTGACCCTGAGCCTATTCTAGCTAGAATAATATAATTTACATGAAGTCTATTCAAATCGAAATATACCATTTTCCGTAAACACAGAGCTAATTTGTTAAAATTAATACACGGCTATTTCCCGATGGACCACAGAATGTTTCGATGAGAGTCTCGTTGTAAACGGAATAATAAAATGCAACACATATTATTTGAACAAAAACGTATTTAATAAAAGCGAAATTAATTTACACGCAGCTTTATTTTGTTCTACGTAATTAATTCAAATAAATTTGCATACGAATTGGAATACGTGCAAACCGCTGGCAAAAGTTATCATATTATTGTCATATAATAACTATTTTATTCAAGTTTATATTAGTTTATTAAACTAAATATAATATTATTGTTTAAATATTCAAAATGGTTTCATTTATCAATTAAGTGAAATTGAGCTATTAGAGAACTGCCTGCTTATTTTGGAAAATATGAATTAAATAATCGGTATTGTAGTGAATAGACATCTTCTAGGCAAGCGCTCTCTATCTTAGGTTGCAACTTCAGTCTTCACTTACCATTCAGGTGTGATCACAGTCAAGCGCTATAGTCTATAGAATAAAAAAACCTAGCCAAGTGTGAGTCGGACCCGCACACGAAAGGTTCCGTGCCATCGTACAAGATTAATTAACAGCAGCTATATATAGGTAATTAAGATCGAGCTAAACAAAGGTTTATTTAATTTAATTTTTACCTCTTTATTTTTTTTTTATTTGTTATTAGCGGCAACAGATATACATACTCTGTGAAAATTTAAAGTATCAGCGACCTATTACGGTTCATGAGATACAACCCGCTGACAAACGGACGGACGGACAGCGGAGGCTTAGTAAGAGGGTCCCGTTGGCTTGCGAAGGTTGGTAGTCAGCAGAAAGAGTTCTTCTCGTCCAGTCTCAGACGTTACATTAGTAGGATGACGACAGATAAAATGCCTGGCTATTTAGCCAGGCATTTTATTTGCGGCCAACGCTTCTTCTAGAGCGATAGCCTTGTGCTTAGGTTTCTAGCTCAAGTATCAAGAGGTCCAAGGTTTAAATCCCAGGCAAGCAAATCCAACTTTTCGGAGTTATGCGCGTTGCAAATAAAATATCACTTGCTTTAACGATGAAGGGAAATATTAAACAAACCTGTATTCCACCTTATATGTGCATGACAATTGACATTATGTGCATATTCCTGCTGAGCACTCCATAATGTTCTCAAAGATGTATGAGGTCTGCCAATCAGCACTTGACCAGCGTGATGGACTATGACCAATCCATTACATTCTGATTCCGAGTGAGTTTATATTATACTTTTTTAGACAATTAATACTAAAATACGGCACAATAACAGTAAGTACGGTATACGATAAATTAACACGAGGAATGGTATTCGTATTACGCTTTGTATTTCGTTATACGATCGCTGAGCTCGTCTGAAAAGGGATCCGATTCCAGCTCATTTCACTTCGGAGATGGGTTGAGCTGAATCTATTTGATTTAGGTGCCTCAGAAATGTTGGCGTCCGCTTATATTGATAATAATCGATGTCGTAGTGATTCAACAGAATTAATTATGAGTTTATTGACAACACTCTATATAACATATTATAACATCTGGGGCCTAACTCCAACGCTCCAACGCAAAAGCAGTATTATTACAATTGATGCACGCGACTTCGTCCGCGTGGATTAAGGTTTTATCTAATCCAGCATCGAAAAGTTCCAATTTCGAATTTGACAGCTGAATCGAAATGAACCCTCTTTCGGTTTTGCTTCTCATTTCGATGCAGCTCGTTGTATGGGAGCTGAATCGAAATGGTTATCTTCTTAAAATAGGATACCTAAAGCTAAGGCTCTGAGTTCTGGCACTTTTGTACCGTTCATATAACAGAGGCGCCACAGGCGGCTGGTGGCGGCTTACGGAGTTACTTTTTGTTGACAGAGGCGCCACAGGCAGCTGGTGGCGGCTTACGGAGTTACTTTTTGTTACTTTATTGAGCCTACGGCGTATTTTGTTAATGATTTTATTTTCCTTGTCGTAGATAAAATCTTGTATGCAACTGAACGTAATTAGTCATTTTAATTCTCGTACTATCCTATTTTGATACTCGGCAAGCCTCGTATCAAAAAACAGCACTCGAATTAAAATGACCCTCATTACGATGCAGTTGCATAAATAGCTATTTCGATTCCCGTGGGAACTCTTTAATTTTCTGAGATAAAATGTAGCTTATTTGTTATCCTAGGTATGAGCTATCTTCATTCCAAACAGCCAAATCAGTTCATTCATTGTGGCACATGAAGGAGTAACAAACATCCATCTATCCATCCATCCTCATAAACTTTCGCATTTATAACATTTTCGTTTTGACATGCCATACAATAAGTAAGTAACATAATTATGGACGTAATAGTATGACATCAGACATTTCAAAATAATATTCATAATATCAATATTACTTACCTACTTTTAACTTTGGTGGTATAGTTATTGAAATAATACTACCTACTTTTAACGTTGGTGGTAGATCAACATTAAAAGTATTATTAAATTTAATATATTATTAATATTATTTCAATACACCGTCAACCCAGTTACTACTGGGTTCGTATTACTGAACGAATGCAGGACCTTTCCTTTAATAACTCTTCTAGATCATCCCTGTTTTTCACTAATACTTTCACAGTTTAAGAGGTACCAGCTATTTTAGGCCAGAAGGTCCGTTTGCTTTGGTCAGAACTCGTAAAAAAACGTGTCGCGTCTACTTAATAGCGAACTGTAGGCGGAAGGACCACACCTGTGACTCTTGCTGCTATAGTAATAAGGGTTATTAGCTAAGTGATAAAAGCCTAATGTGTAGGAATTTATGATCATCTACACACGTGACCAACTTTACAACTGATGTTCAGGTCACAATGGAGAACTTTCAAGGTATAAACTAAATTAAAGATCGAACTAATACATAAATGTAAATTTTCGAGAAGCCTGGAGATCAAAGTTTAAAATTTTAGCGAGGTATGATGAAATAAAATACAAAAGTACAGTTACAACATGAGGTAGGTACGTTATTAGAATGTCGGCAACATCACTTGTCGTGTTAGAAAAATCCAAATTCATCTGACCGCAATACCTTGAAAATGTTCAGTCTTCAGGAACGCTAAGTTGGTGATCAACAAAAGACAAGCTTAAAGTTTGTAAGCGCTTTGTGCGCCTCAAGTCTGGGCACGTAAGCGGGGGAGCCAACTTACTAACGAGGTTGGAACGTAAGTTGGTCGAAGAAATCTGTCACGTCTGTACAGGCTTTATGAGTTTGTAGATATTTTGGGGCTCGGAGAGGGCAAAGGCCGACGGGCGCTCTATTAGAGTGTAAGGTATAACATATAGTTATAGTATGCGACAACCCAGGTGTGCGGGCAAGGAATGACCCACGCGGGCCACCCTTTTTCCTCGCACGCGTCGAGACCCAGACTGGGATAAATCGACGTATGCGGGGAACGCGATCCGCCTCACGCGATACGTTACCAGTAACTTCTTTACTTTCTTCACCCGTCTAAGTCATAGCCACTATGGTATCCTCGTTTTTAAACTTACAAATATTCATAATTACAAAGGAATAAAAGAAAAACATAGCAAATCACCAAAAAAGCAGTGAACATTCCTCATTCTGGGAATTGTTTTCATAAGAAGGCGATGACCGCCCGTTTTAGGTACGCCAGTTTACCAAAACACGTTTTGGAAATACAATTACAGTGCAACCTCGATATAACAAATCGGAAGGGAACAAGTAAATATTCGTTAGATCAAGTAATTCGCTAAACTGAGGTTTGTTAAGTTGAGGTTAGGTTGGTCTAAAATTTGTTATAGAGGTAAAAAAATAGTTTTATTCACCTACATATGCAGCAGTGTTTACATTACTTTCCATCAAACAACAATGATTGTTTTACGAAAAAAAGCGTGTCGAAACCTGTCGCGACATGAATCACATACTATGGGATTAAGGGTCATACATTGGTGGGAATGTTATATAAAGGTTTTGGGTTGTCAAAATTCGTCAATTAGAGGTATTTAAACTTTTCTTGATTGTTGAAAATTCGTTATAAAGAGGCTTTCGCAAAAAATGTTCGCAATGTAAAGGTATATTTTACATTCACTCTTATGGACAATTCAAGGGGATTACGAAGAATTTGTTAAAGCGAGGAAGTAGTTATATTGAGGTAGGTACGTTATATTAAGGTTGCATTGTATTATGAACTATGATGTAA
Source organism: Oeneis ivallda (assembly GCA_029955525.1). Classification (NCBI taxonomy): domain Eukaryota; kingdom Metazoa; phylum Arthropoda; class Insecta; order Lepidoptera; family Nymphalidae; genus Oeneis; species Oeneis ivallda. The sequence goes on along the minus strand of JARPMR010000013.1, from coordinate 19,705,134 downwards.
GGGTTTTCTTTTATTTTATTTTTGGTATGTTTCCATTTCCTAATTTTATTATACTTTAATACAAATGTATGTTTTCGATGTGATTTTTGCATCCGTATAATTGAGGACCGTACAGACTACTTCTTATCCCAGAAAACGTGTAGCTTCTCATGAGCGATTTTTGAAAACTTAGCATAACGTAGAAGAAGTTGTGGTCAAAAGCATATCAGATATTTTATTACTTTAGGTATATGGAATTATTAAGATAAATAAATCGGATTAAAAATGGATATTATTTTAAGGGAAGCAATAAATTCTCTTGTATTTTTCTCCAAATAAAACGTTCCTTCTTAACATATGAACGTACTCTACTACTCTATATCACTGTAGAGCAAAATAAACGTCGGCCGGTGTTACCGATCTGTTTCTTCATCAATATTTATTGTTACTGTAAACATTCCGACTGCTGTTACCAGTTTATCCGTCCTGTTCATGGCCGCCTTATTTTCGTTAAGGCGTTGGTGTTTGACATTTATTTGGAAGCTAGAGGTTCTTTTTACTGGCGGCAATAGTAAAAGGAGATTTGCACACTATCGCAAGAAAGAGGTTAAAACCTATGTAGGTACAATGTACATGGTGTATTTTCTTTATAGACTGAAAACACGAAAATGCGCTGTTGGAAGATATTCAAAATCATTTTATTTCTGTATGCCCGTCTTCTAGGCAACTTACCATCAACTGTGATCCCAGTCAAGCGCTTATCTATGATTAGATATATTTAAAAAAGGATAAAAAAAATCCAGACGTATAAAGATTTTATTTCCCCTTTTCAAACCTACAAGGGCATAAAAACATAAATTCTGTACACTCGTATATACAACGAGATTTACAGTCAGCGTAAATGGGGGGCGGGTTACGGCTACCTTTGTCTGAATTCATACAAAAACGTGACTCTTTTACTGATATAAAGGAGAAATCAGGTAGACAGGTAAGATAAGTGATTCTTATTGTGAATGTAATAAAGCGTATTTATTTTTGGAACGAAGTTCATTATTTGTCGATACGGACTAGGCGGATGGGGGCTAGGCGAAAAAAAAGTGTAAGAAGTTTCCTTCAATATTACGAGATGGTTCTAACATATGGCGAGAGATGGCGTTGAGTCTAATAAGAATTTTCTCGAGTAGTAGTAGTATATAGAGTAATAGTAGTGTAGACGGTTACCCATAGGGCATAGGCCCATAGCGCATAAGCTATTGGCTATGCCCAGTCATAGGTGCGCGCTTTTTTGTTACGAGATGGATATAACATGTGGCGAGATATGGCGTAGATTCTTAAAGGTAATGTTTTCATTATTAGAAGTTAATATTTTCAAAATATTGTTTAAATAGGTACCATAATTATAATTGATTAAAAGGAACTTTTTTCCAACCGAGTGTTCCACGAGACTCACGCATTGTTTGCTTATTGTACTCTATACGCCAAATTAGCCCGCTACTATCTAAGACTGAATCGTCACTTACCATCAGGTGAGATCGCAGTCAGGGGCTATCTTTCTTCAATTAATTAAAAATTAAATTGTTGCCTTAGAGATGTGGTAGGAAGCGCCTATTAAAGACCCTTTGGACGGCCTTCTGGACCAACAATTCCATCTTGAAAGAACTGAAAATAAGAGATAGGCTTGATTGTGAATTCTGAAGTTCTTCGGCCACATCTCCAGAAATGAAGAAATTTCGGTAGTGCAGGATTAGGTGTAGTGGGAGCTACTTTTTCCGTAAAACAAAGGTTCTCGGCGGGATTTGCAAATAATTACGTGGAGGAAGTCGCAGGCTAAAGCTAGTAATACAATCATTTATTATTTTCATGTACGTACATAATATTATGTAGGGGCGGAATGCGTACTTGGCGTACATTTCGCGTGGAGTTTTCCGTTGGCGAAATTCCATGCGCAGCATTCCACCAGTTTTGTCCCAGGCCTGACAGGCAACTGGCAAGACTATTAGCATTGGTGCTGGTTTAAGCCTCTGCTAAACTAGAATGAATTAAATTAACTTACTCGTAGGTATTTCGTAATAATTAAGCTTCTAAGATAATATACGAGGAGTGTCAGAAAATATTCTAGATTAAAAACTTATGTGGATGCGATAAAATCCAATTCTGGCATTCCTCTTACAATTATTTATTTTTCGAAAAGCGTTTAGATTTCTGAATCTACTGAGCAAACCAGTCCGATAACGGCTATGAATGACTGAAATAATGTGAACGACGTCGTCCATTGCAATCCAATGCTAGACTGAACTCCCTGGATTTCTGGGAAATAATGTGAACTGGACATTGTGGAGTAAATTCGAAATCCACGTTTAAACGAGTAGGAATATCTTCGTCACCCTAGATGTAACGATCGCATGTAAAACAACGACCGAATACGAAATTTTGGCAAAATGAGTAAATTACTTCAATTTAATTCAAGAGCAAGCTTCTAAAACAAAACACCTCTTTTCCTTAGCAATTAGGTATTAAATATTTTTTAGGTTAGATTTTTTGGCAGCTTAAAAATGTTTCATCTACCTACTTAGTTTAAATAGTTTTCGTCATTTCCCGAGAGTCCCGGATTCGGTCGTTTTTAGCGATGTTTCTCATGCCGAAAGATAAGATGAAATGAAATTAATCTTACTAATATTATAAAATATTATGCGAAAGTGTGTTTTGTTTCTTAGTTTGTTTGTTACTTATAGCTATATGGAGCTATATGGCTCGACATGATTTTCTGTATAGTTGTGGATCTGGAGAGTGACATACGCTATTATTTATCCCGGAAAATCAAAGATTTTCGACGAGATTTCAATCCACATAATTACTGTACTTCCGCAAAGATCGCGCCCGTCTGAAAAGGAATGCTTTTCCAGCTCATTTCACTACGGAAGCGGGTCGGGCACATCTACTTGATAATATAGACTACACTTGCTTCTATTATCGTAGATATTTTGAGATCAATGTAACAAACAAAACAGTGCTCCATGACAAGTGACGAGAATATTCCAAGGGAATTGACTGACTAAAGAAACTCTTTACTTTTGATTTCTACCTAGGTTTTCTTGGACGAGTAGATACTTTTCAGTTTTACAGCCTTAGCATGAGTTTGCACATTTCGCGATAGATTTTAAGTTACTAGCGTTAACGAAAAATGAACTTTAAGGCCCTTCTTTTGAAGTCGTGCATTCAGTGGTACTGATTTTTATTTGGAATTTTACGTTTTGCTGGCTGTAGATATTATGGAAAACCTTGAACATTGAAACTAAGCAGTTATCTTAGTATATCTATTATACTTTGACTTACTCAAGTATAAACTTGCTCGAATATATTTAATATCAATGTTGTTAGGCTGTTGTTGTAAGCTACAATTTATATGTTTTCATCTGAATTAAATCATTCATGAACCGATTTATTTAAATTCACTAGCCTTAAGCGATGGACTGCCGAGCGCACATTAAACAATGATCATGAATATAAACTAACTTTAAATGTCAGTACGTATACAGGACCAGACTACGAGACCAATCCACTTGCAGCGTGGAGTGCGACAGGGAGATGTAATCTCCCCGAAGCTATTTACCGCTGCGTTGGAGGACGTCTTTAAGCTTCTGGATTGGAACGGACTTGGCATCAACATAAACAGCGAGTACATCACTCACCTGCGATTTGCCGATAACATAGTAGTCATGGCAGAGACTCTGAGAGATCTCAATACAATGCTCAATGATCTCAGCAGGGTTTCTCAACAGGTGGGCCTGAAAATGAACATGAGCAAGACGAAAATCATGTCCAATGCTCATGCTCCGCTCCACCCAGTAATCGTTGAGAACTCTGCGCTCGAAATTGTAGACGAGTATATATACCTGGGACATACAGTCCAGCTAGGTAGGTCCAATTTCGAGAAAGAGATTAACCGCCGAATCCAACTCGGCTGGGCAGCGTTCGGGAAGCTCCGAGATGTCTTCTCGTCCAAAATCCCTCAGTGCCTGAAGACTCAAGTCTTCCAACAGTGCGAGTTGCCAGTGATGACTTACGGATCCGAGACATGGTCGCTAACTATGGGCCTCATAAGAAGGCTCAGGGTCACCCAGCGAGTGATGGCGAGAGCTATGCTCGGTATATCCCTGCGAGATCAAATCAGAAATGAGGAGATTCGTAGGAGAACCAAAGTCACCGACATAACTCAGCGTGTCGCGAAACTGAAGTGGAAATGGGCTGGGCACATAGTTCGAAGAGCTGATGGTCGTTGGGGTCCCAAGGTGTTGGGGTCCCAAGGCGACCCCGCACCGGGAAACGCAGTGTTGGCAGGCCCCCCACCAGGTGGACCGACGACATCAAACGAGTCGCAGGGAGCCGCTGGATTCAGGCGGCGCAAGACCGAAGCCTGTGGAAGTCCATGCAGGAGACCTTTGTCCAGCAGTGGACGTCTATAGGTTGATAAAGAAGAAGAAGAAGAAGAAATGTTTTTTCGGTCAATGTACTTAAATAATTATTTAATTATAATATTATGTCAGAAAATATTTTTCATCCATCCATACCTCTAACGCTGAATTGCGACTCTATTTGCCCAATCAAATTCATTGGAGTAACGTGTAAAGTGTCGTTTTTTTATATTATGATTATAATAACTCAATATTATTTCGATACTACGGAAACTATATCCCCCATACATTTATTTACCCGCTCAATTTCACAGTAGAACAGAATAATGATCGCCCAGCGCTGCTGATCCGGTCCTCTATCATTATTTATGGTTATTGTATCCATTCTGTCGTTCGATCCCGTTCTTTCGTTCAATTCATCGTATCCTTGTAATATATTTTTTTTTTTTCATTTGAATTGAAAGCTGAGGTTCAGACTATGATGCGTTTTCAACCACTGTAGCCTTATTTTGCGTTTTATTCATTCAAACTTTTAACGGACTTACATAACTGATTTGTAACTGATGGTTTTTAGGGTTCCGTACCAAAATGGTAAAAATGGAACCTTTATGGTGCGACTTTACCTGGACATTCTAAATCAATTTTTTATTTATTTTTATACATAATAGTTTTAGAGTTATCGTGCAAAATGTAAAAAAAAAAATACCGTCTTTATTTATTAATACCCTTATCTCAGGAGTGGTAAACTAATGTCATGATTTTATAAAAATGACGGTGTTAAATGAATTATTTAAGTGGCAATTCTTTCAGTGTGGCAACAACTTGTTTTATGTTGGTAGTTGTTAGTTGTTGGCAAACATGGTTGCGTTGGCCAATCAGGAATAAGCGCACGAAGCCCCAACAAAATGACGCAGAGTGGGAGAAATAGGGGGGTAGTTAAACCACGGCCGGACGGTCGAGAGCTCAGTTAGTGTTCGAATTTTGAATGGCTCGGTTATAAAGTGAAAAGTATCGATATTTGTGACAACTTCTATCTAAAAATCAGAAATAATTATGGTCATTAGAGTTTTATGTAAATATATTTAACAGGAAAAATAAAACCAACGCTCCAACTAGCATAGTTTTTTTGATATTAACAATAAACCTCTACGAACAAAGTTAACTATTAATAAGCAAATTAATAATATCTTTTTCATCATACCTATTCGAAAAACGAATATTGGCTTCAGAGGACAGCGGGAGCAAAATTTCATTTTAACCCCATGGGACTTTTCATTTCTCTCTTCTGATTGGTCCGCGTTATAGTGCTTTAGCATACTAAAGCACTAACGCGGACCAATCAGAAGAGAGCATTCAAAAATGTGTCGAAATTCAAAAATGTTTGAGGAGCTGTTGTCTGCGATAAGTCACGTGATCAAATTTGTCGATTAGACATATACGCATACGCCCATACTTCCAACATAAATATTAATGTTTAATTATTTCATAAAAATTTATTTGTGTTTTATTTAAACTTTCAATATTATACGTATTGGTAATTACTCTTTACATAGTAGGTTGATACTCCTAGCTTTTTCTCATAGGTAATGATGAAAAATAGTGTGTGTCATTCGGGGCCAAAATTTTTTGTTCTCGGGCGGTGTATATTGAATTCCTCGCTACGCTCAGGATTCTACTTTAGAATCCCTCCCTGCGCTCGGGAGTCTACTATAGAATCCTTCACTTCGCTCTGAATTCAAAATAACGCCCTCGGGGAGCAAAAAATTCCTTTGGCCCCATATAACACAAATAACTATTTACTTTTACTTCTGGAGTGGGTTTAAGCCTCGGTGCGTGAGTCCGATTAGCACTTGGCCGGTTTTTGAATTTCTAATAAATTTTTATTTTTCTAATGGCACATGCAGCGTATGGTAATGGATACCAACGTTGAAAGCAGTAAGTATTAGTTAAATTTTGTTTCTGTTTTGAGATGTGAATTTAAGCTTCTTGCTGTACATTGAAACCAATAACATCTGTGAAAAATGTTATCACAAGATGAAAATTTTCTTTTGCCATTTTCAAATAATCTTGTCTCCATAGAGTTAGTTATGTTTGAGACAAAAAAAAACATTACTAATAATATTGTAAAAATACGAAAGTGTTCAACTTTCACCTTTCAACAACCTTCATTCATGCCCCAACAGAGCGAATTGATATTTTAGATAGTTTTAGTTGAGGAGTTAGAGTACGTTAGCTACTTTTTATCCTCGAAAACAAATCCCGAGGGATTTTTAACAACTAACTTTGGTAACTCCACACTTTGCTGTTAAAATTGCTCCCTGGTGATTGGTGGTGACTTCTTTGCTTCCAAGGATAACAATAAAAATTAATTGAATAACTTTAAAAAATATAATTCTTGATGAGTAATCATTTCTTGTTGCAAGTCGATGCGGTATTCATTATTTAGTAAAATTAAAAATCTTGCTGGTGGATTTAACTGTGAAAGCAATTATCGTGAGATAATCTGCGTGCGTAGAAGCAGTGATAGCCTAGTGGTTAGGACTGTGGTCTCCTATTCGGGGGGTCGCAGGTTCGATCCCGGGTACGCACCTCTGACTTTTCAGAGTCAAGTGCGTTTAAGCAATTAAATATCACTTGCTTCAATGGTGAAGGAAAACATCGTGAGGAGTGAAAGTGAGTGAAACACCTGCACACCTGAGAGTTCTTCATAGTTCTTGAAGGTGTGTGAAGTCCGTCAATTCGCATTGGGCCAGCGTGGTGGACTATGGCCTATAACCCTTCTCTGAGAGGAGACCTGCGCTCAGTAGTGAGCCGTTGATGGGTTGCTAATGATGATGATGAACTTGCGTACCTACTGCGTGATAGTTCTCCTTATGGTTCTGAAAGATGAGTGAAACCTGCCACTCCGCACTTGGTAGCGAGGTGGACCCTATAACCCTTCTTATTCTGACACGGGAGGATCCGTGTAAGGTCGGCATAAGTATGAGATGCTGATTATGAAAAGGAACTTTTGTATGTTCATGCATATAGTATAGTACATAATTCAATATGTATATTAGGTACAATTCAATAAGTTAATCTAAAGAATAAGTAAGCCCACCCGTGCGAAACCGAAGCGATGCAGTCAACAGCTTACTCTGATATTTTCTTATTTAATCTCATAAATCCTGCGCGTAATAAATGTCTGGCTCAAATATGGTGTCACGTAGACTCCAATCGTGAACTGATAATAAAGTGTCCGTCGCACGAACCACTCTATAACGTGATCCGAGTGACCCCTTGTATCCGAGACGTGGACGTAGGCCTGCGGGAACTGTTACTTGTGATCAACTGATCAAGATTATCGGACATGCCGAAGATACGAGACTATTCATAGATAGATTCAATATAGCTAGAGAGTTGGTGGCACTTTCAATAGGTATATGAAATAAAGCCGGCAACTCTTTGGTAGTACCTCTGGTGCTCCAAATGTTCATGAGCGGCGGTTACATGAGGTGCTGAACGTCACCTGCTCTTTTACTCGCTATAAATAGCGAGTAAACGAGGAGGGTTTTATATAAATATATAAAAAAGAAGCATTTAAGTATTTCAAAGTTATGCCACACATCATTATACCTACTACCCCACGCGCTTCCACCTCCTGAGCATTTGGCTGAAAATTCCAAGCAATAGAAACGTCATGTGTAATATAACTCGAAAAAGGCTCATAAGGCATAAAGCTAGATAATATAATTACTACCGCAGAGGTATGAAAGTCACTGCGGAGAGATTTATGTAGAAGTCTTTTTAAGAAGTAGGTATTTTTAGGTGAGTTATTTTTTATTTTATTACGTAAAACATAGCGACAATGTTGTGCGATTTTAGTAAACTTTTTTAATCAAACCTAAACTAATATCAACATGTCACACGCAAATTAAATATTTATTTACCTAATTTATTTCTGTCATCAACTCCCTATCTACAATAGTATTGAAGGTTATATGGCGCGGTTGAACAGAAACTTTGATAAAGGACGAAGAATGTTCCTGAAATATTTCTTATTCTGAAAATATTTTCGAAACAAAAATATATTATTGCGTTTATATTCGCCTTTGGAAATATTCAAATACTTATACATAAACACTTGAACGCTTTTTCAACGTCTGTGAATTACCATGTATTTACAAGTTAAATAAAAATGTCTGTTACCTCCTATACTGCCTACTGTTTTTGTGTATGTATTTTATTGAGTTCATGACCTTTTGATATTATTATTATCTACGCATGTATCTTTTTTAGGGTTCCGTAGTAAACAAGGAACCCTTATAGTTTCGCCATGTCCGTCCGTCTGTCCGTCTGTCCGTCTGTCCGTCTGTCCGTCTGTCCGTCCGCGGTTTAGCTCAGAGACTATTGGTACTAGAAATCTGTAATTTGACAAGGGTATAAATATCAATCACGCCGACAAAGTCGTGAAATAAAATTGTGAAAAATATTTTTTTTAGGGTACCTCCCCTACATGTAAAGTGGGGATGAATTTTTTTTTCTGGTCTATTCCATAGTGTGGGGTGTCGTTGAATAGGTCTTGCAAAAATATTGTGGGTGTGGGAACACCATTTTTCAATTTAGGGATCCGTTTGTGAAATATGATATTTTAAGTGCTAAATTTTATTAGAGTCAAGTGTCCCCCCCCTCTGCCAGCTAAATGGTTATATGTATATAGGATACAAAAAAAAATTCACAGCAGTAGTATATATAATGAATTTTAAAGGAAAACTATCACGGCTAAGTAGCCGGGTTCATTAGTTAAGGAGTTATATCTGTTTTTTCTAAGTTAGGTATTACACGTAGTGTAAGTTGCATATTTTGTAGAATATTATAGTATTTAAACCATGGAACTCAAAATTTATTCAATATTCATAAATAAAACAAAAGCACTATCCTAGGTCAGCAATAATATTTGAGACTTTCAGCTACGGAACCCTACACTGCGCGTGGCCCGACACGCACTTGGCCGGTTTTTTTAAATATTTAATCCTGATCAATTTCCTTTCCTTTGTTTTCTTATCAGTAACTTAGATTTATAAAAGAACCAATTCTCATTAAATTTGATTGCAATACCGTAAAGTTAAAGTAGGAAATATCCAAATGTTTTCTGAATATCAATTCCGTCTACTAATCAGAACGACGATGGGGACAGAGGCAATATAACTTTCCTTATTGGATAGCTGCGACTCTACGAGTACATAAGAACAATCGGAATCGGTCAGACGTATAATTAGGGACGAACTTTAACTCGATTTGGGATTATGCGTTTTATGATGCGGCAGACGACACGTTTTATATCAAAGTTCAAAGCATTATTTTTATCTACAAGTTTTTTCCTCTTTATCATCTGACTGCCGAAGGAGTGTAATATTTTGGGAGCAATGTGGGAGCAAAATATATCATCATAATCATCATCAGCAACCCATCATTGGCTCACTACTAAGCGCAGGTCTCCTCTCAGAGAAGGCTTACAGGCCATACTCCACCATGCTGGTCCTATGCGAATTGGAGGACTTCACACAACTTTGAGAACATTATGAAGAACTCTCAGATGTGCAGGTTTCCTTATTAAGTAATTTCTTACACGCACTTAACTTAGAAAAGCCAGAGGCGCGTGCCCGGGATCGAACCTGGACCCCCCGAATAGGAGACCGCAGTACTAACCACTAGGCTATCACTGCTTAATACTTGTGCACACACCTTTGAGCACATTATGGAGAACTTTCAGGCATTCACGTTTCCCCTTTACCATCAAATCAAATGATATTTCCTAGGATAGTAACATTTGCCTAGGATTCGAACCCTTCACCGAAAAGAGGGCTGAAGATTGTACCACTAGGCTATGATACTTACTGCTGTTACATACGTATTAACCTCCGTGCAATGCTCGCATACATTTTTCTGTCCCCTAATGCCGTTAAAGAAGGTTCAATAAAATTTCAATAGACTGAATTTTATAGCAGAGCAAGGAATGACATTATTTTACAACAGCTGGAATTATTTCGTATCCCAAACGGATAGAGTCACAATAAGTCACTTTGTAATTTATACTGCCTTAATATTCTGCAGTGCAGGTGCTGCATCATATTTATTGCATGCTCTGAATGTCCGCATTACTTCACTTGATGACTTTATGTAAATACGCAACCTGGCTGGAAAAGGAGAGTGATTACATGTCAATATTGTATTGGGCAGAAATGAGGAGATCTAAGGAAGAATCGTCACTTTGCGTAAATGTGTGATTTAGTATGGTCTGGAAACGGACAGAGCATTTTTTATCCATTTTGCGTTTTTCGTAGCGTCTAGAGCAGTGGTACTCAACCTTTTTTCATAGCACAAACACGTGTTAGTTGTGGTGTCGCGGGCCACAAAAAACAATAGGTAAAGATTTCTTAGGTTTTCGCGATTTAAACAACTATAACAAGTTTTTAAATCTTGGTTATATGGTTATCCATATCAAAGTAGATATTCTTTTCTACACTTAAATTTCTTCTTATTCTTAACGTGCCGTCTCTTTGCGAAGGTTGGCAATCATTAGGGCGATTTCAACTTTTGAGACCATGTGTCAGTGATCTTGTGCTCTTCCCAACCCTTGGCCCAAGTTTTTAGGCCACGATATCCGTCTGCGGCCAGGCCTCCTTCTGCCTGCCACTTTCCCCGGCATGATAAGTTGAAGGAGTTCATATTTCTTGGTGTTACGCATCACGTGCCTAAAATATTCCAATTTCCTCCTCTTAATGGTTGAAAGTATCTCTTTGACCTTCCCCATTTTTTGCAGCACAGTGCTGTTTCGTACACGGTCTCTCCAAGAAATTCTTAGCATACGTCTATATACACACATTTCGAACGCTTCCAGTTTTCTAGACATGGCTTCTGTCAGCTTCTAGATCAGAGGCTGCTATAGTCTAGAGCCTTACACTATACCCGTAAGAGAATGTGGTTCTGGATGTGGTTGAGAATGTGGTGGAATGTGGGAAATGTTCTCGTGGTTTCATCATTCAGGATTATAGTTACAACGTAGACCAACCAACTCAAAGACGTTCATCGTTAAAAGATGACTTGCGCGAGGTTTTGTATAGAAAATCGACGACGGGATAAAACTTTGACACTTGGAAAATTTTGCTTTTACGAAGGTTTTTAAGTTAAAAACTTCCGATAAATTTGCATTTAATACGAAAATCTTCTTCTTCTTCTTCATCAACCTATAGACGTCCACTGCTGGACAAAGGTCTCTTGCATGGACTTCCACAGGCCTCGGTCTTGCGCCGCCTGAATCCAGCGGCTCCCTGCGACTCGTTTGATGTCGTCGGTCCACCTGGTGGGGGGTCTGCCAACACTGCGCTTCCCGGTGCGGGGTCGCCACTCCAGCACCTTGGGACCCCAACGACCATCAGCTCTTCGAACTATGTGCCCCGCCCATTTCCACTTCAGTATCGCGACTCGCTTAGCTATGTCGGTGACTCTGGTTCTCCTACGGATCTCCTCATTTCTGATTCGATCCCGCAGGGACACTCCGAGCATAGCTCTCTCCATCGCCCGCTGAGCGGTCCTGAGCCTACTTATGAGGCCCTTAGTTAGCGACCATGTCTCGGATCCGTAAGTCATCACTGGCAACACGCACTGTTCGAAGACTTGAGTCTTCAGGCACTGAGGAATTTTGGACGAGAAGACATCTCGGAGCTTCCCGAACGCTGCCCAGCCGAGTTGGATTCGGCGGCTGATCTCTTTCTCGAAATTGGACCTACCTAGCTGGACTGTGTGTCCCAGGTAAATATACTCGTCTACAATTTCGAGTGCAGAGTTCTCAACAATTACTGGGTGGAGCGGTGCATGAGCATTGGACATGATTTTCGTCTTGCTCATGTTCATTTTCAGGCCCACCTGTTGAGAAACCCTGCTGAGATCGTTGAGCATTGTATTGAGGTCTCTCAGAGTCTCTGCCATGACTACTATGTCATCGGCAAATCGCAGGTGAGTGATATACTCGCCGTTTATGTTGATGCCAAGCCCGTTCCAATCCAGAAGCTTAAAGACGTCCTCCAACGCAGCGGTAAAGAGCTTCGGGGATATAACGTCTCCCTGTCGCACTCCACGCTGCAAGTGGATTGGCCTCGTAGTCTGGTCCTGTATACGTACTGACATTGTGGCGTTTTCATACAAGCACTTCAACACTTGGATATACCGGTAGTCAATCCGGCATCTCTGCAGCGACCTCAACACAGCCCAAGTTTCCACCGAATCGAAGGCTTTCTCATAGTCCACAAACGCCAAGCAAAGTGGCTGGTTATACTCTTCCGTCTTTTGTACAACCTGCCGCAGCGTATGAATGTGATCTATGGTACCAAAGCCTTTTCGGAATCCGGCTTGTTCGGGAGGCTGGAAGTCGTCGAACCTACGAGCGAGACGATTCGTAATGACTCTCGAGAACAACTTATAAACATGACTCAACAACGAGATGGGTCTATAATTCTTCAACAAGGTATTATCTCCCTTTTTGAAGAACAGAACCACCACGCTCCTGTGCCATGCTTCCGGCGTTGTGCCCTCGTGGATGACGGAATTGAACAATCGCTGAAAGATCTTAAGTACCGGTTTTCCACCCGCTTTCAGGAGTTCCGCAGTGATTCCGTCATCACCTGGCGCCTTGTTGTCCTTGAGCTGTTTGAGAGCCATTCTAATCTCGTATAGGCTGACGTCCGGGATATCTTCGGTATAGTGTCGGGTCAGTTTGGCTCTGGGATCTTTCGCTAAATCTTCAACAGGTTTTTGTGTCGTGGTATATAACTGTCCATAGAACTTCTCAACCTCTCCCAAAACCTCAGGTCGAGAAGAGACGAGACGGCCGTCATCAGTTTTCAGCCGCGTCAGCTGGCTCTGTCCGATAGACAGATCTCTCGCGAACACTTTTGAGCCTTTGTTCCGCTCAATGGTATCTTTAATACACTTGGTATTAAAGACACGGAGGTCGCGAGTTTGTGCCTTAGAGATCTGCCTATTAATCCGCCGGTAGGCAGCCGCGTCTGCCGATGACTGCAGCCTCATCTCTTGTCTCTCCTTCATTAGCTTGAGAGTATGGTCAGAGAACTTTTCGGTTCTTTTCCTGCGATGGGTCTTAAAGAATTTAGACCCCACAGTATGGACAGTTTCCACGAACCTGTTGTTTAGATCGTCCACAGAAACGCAGTCTGCTAGGCACTCGAATCGGTTCTGCAGTTCGAGTTGGAAGTTTTCGGGATTTTGGATATGAGCACGAGAAGGTCGGAGAGTGGACTTCACCAGTCTGGCCCTTTCCAGCTTTACATTAATATTCAACGTGCCTCTTACCATCCGGTGATCGCTACCGGTTTTCACCCTATTGATCACAGAGACATCATTGAATATATGCCGCTTGGTCGACATAATGAAGTCGATCTCATTTCTCGTGGAACCATCGGGACTCAACCATGTCCATTTTCTGTGTGGCCGCTTCCTGAAGAAGGAGTTCATCATAAAGAGGCCCTCCTTCTCCATGAAGTCGGCCAACATTTGTCCCCTTTGGTTCCTTCGCCCATACCCAAAATGCCCCACTCTCGTCTCTGCACCGCTTCGTTCGCCCAGCCTTGCATTGAAATCCCCCATCACAACACTGTAATGAGTGGTAGAGGCGTGTATGGCTTTTGATATATCCTCATACAGCGCCTCTACCTCCTCGTCAGAATGTGTCGATGTCGGTGCGTAGACCTGTATAACCTTCAGCGAATACCGTTTGGTGATTCTGAGTATAAGGTACGCTACCCTACTCGACACACTCTTGACTTGTACAATGTTGTTGACGAGGGACTTGTGGACGATGAACCCGACACCACCCTGGGACTGTTGATCGCCCTCCCGGTAGTAAAACAAGTTGCCGGAATTGAGGATTATCGAGTCCTCCCCCTCTCTACGGACTTCAGACAATCCTATAATATTCCAGCGCAACTTGCTCACTGCTTCTTCCAGCTCGATGATCTTTTCGTCGGTCCTCAAAGTGCGTGCGTTATATGTCACCAGGTCCAGTCGTCGGGGTTGGCAGCGGAATCTCGTCCGGAGATTCTTAGCACCCCCTGCCCCGCCATTACCGTGACCGCTGCCAGGGTCAGGAATAGCGAGGCCGCCGGGAACTAGGGGCCATGGTCTTGTGCAAGTATCCATTACGAGGTTTTGCCCATAATGACCACGCTGGGCAGGCGTGTTGGTCATCGCAGGGCTAAACTGATCGCACCCGTGTCGCTGCTGCCCAACACAAGCCTGTGCCATTTGCTCAGTTTAGCCAGTATGAAATGGTTATACCGCCATTTGTCGGTCGTCATAACCTCGTCAGTAGACTAGCAGGGGGCACCGCGGGCAGGTGAGGTTGACGTTTGGAGCGCTAGGTGGCGGTGCGCTCCCTTACCCCCCCTAATACGAAAATATATTATAATAATGTTCGGCGAAAATTATTTATGCATTAATTTGAAGAAGGTATCTGAAAATTTGATACAAGAAACTGAAAACCAGGAAACGCTTGCATTTTTGTTTTCAAAAGCGGGAAAAAGATTTTAAAGTTTGAACCCATCTTGTACTTACGAATATAAAAATTAAGGTATCTAATTATACTGTTATGACCGCCTCTCTGATCTACTGGCTAGCTTATTCGGCTTTGTTTCATGAGAAACCGAGTTCGAAGTTCCGGAAGAAAAAAAACCTTTTTCAAAAAATTTCAATTCTATTTTTTAAATTATATATGAGCCAAATGAAGATGTAATTAACTAACATGTGGCTATTTTGATAAATCAAGAATACCAATTTTTTCCCGAAGAAATTATAAAAAAATAAAAACAAGTTTTAATTTCTGTTTAAATTCCAATTTCACTTCTCTTCTCTTTCTTTAAATATGAAAGCAATGCTTTAGTGAGGTTTTAGATTTAATTTAGTAGTTATTATTTAGGTATAAATACTGGTTTCAATAATATTATGCTTAATTAGTTATAAAGTACTTTTCTCAAAGAAAACAGTGTTTTTCTGCCTTTAAGAAATGTGCACGCCACTGAAATCAACCCTAATGAGTGTTTTTCTTCAGTCACGTTAATTAATATAATCTGGCGTCTCTTATCTCTACAACTTGTATCTTCCGAGATTTCTATCTATTAGGCAATCCAACGCTTAAGGCGGTCTTAAATAGATCCCTTCATTCCGACCGAGTCATGTTTCTGTATTTGTTAACGAAAACAGATTGCTCGGCAAACGTATCGCGGGAACTTACAACCAAATCCCATAGGCCTGGTGAATTCAAAGAAGTCTCACCCATTTATTCCATTGTTATATGGAACGGGAGGGGAAAGTGGTGTCTTCTTAGAATGGTCATGCAATTCACTCTAGCATACTAATCCTGGGTAAATTGAAATCTAACTTCAAAGCCTGATGTGAACTGGAATACGCTGGTTAATAATTTGTTGCGCAAATCGTCGCCTTTTTATTATTTACATAAATATTTCTTCCTAATTTCCGTTCCATTTTTTCGTTTTTGTTTATGACCCGTTGAAAATAATTTTTGGTCTACGACTTATTCGCATGGATTGGTATTTAGCTTTTATTTAAACTTTAACTTTTATGCACGCGTTTTGACGTTTGATAAAGGGTTGGTGGTTTTATTAGTTGGCAACATCCCTACTAAAGCACATCTAGCTACGGGCAGCTCTGTCCCAGTGATTAATGGCGTGGTGTATCGAGACAAGTGACGCCGGATCATCGCAGTGTTGATTGATCGCTAGCGTCGGCTTCTCGACGGCTCCTTGTGTTTCAGTTAAGGTTGATTATATGGGTCTGCCCGCGGAATTCAAATTGAATTTGGTTTTTCGCAATTTGTAAACTAATAGGACAAACTAGGCTTATTGCAGTCTAATTGCGCCAGTAGAATTATCATCTTCACAGGTTTACATAAAAATCTTTACTTGAAAGTGACCAGTTTTAAGAAATTAATCAAAATACTGACTAATTTGTGAGTAACTCACGTCGAACTCGGTATATTGATTAATTTCATAAACTGGTCACTTTCAAGTAAAAATTTTTACTGGCGCAATTAGAATGCCATAAGCCTACTTTGTCGTATTCGTTTACAAAATGGGAAAAACCAAATTAAATTTGAATTTAGCGGGCACCTTAAATGCGCTTCCCCAGACGGTGGACTTCTAGTAAGTGTGGCGCTAGTGTGCTCTCTGAGACATGCTGTTGTTTTGAGAATCAAGAGTTTTTCTATGTATTCCACCTTTTCACTATAAGTGCATAGTTTATTTTTAATTAGAATCAGATTTATTGACGTGATAACGTCTTATAAATCGATGAGCACCGGCTGCAAGCAAGAAAAAGTGTCACGTTCCGCCTGCGCCTGAGCGTGCAAGCGAGAGCGCGGAACAAGCGATAGAGAGGCACGATCGGCCCAAGCGTTGGCTTGTGACTTGGCGCCCGCCACAGTCATCGCGTGCGCGCTGTGGTAATGCGGATGTGTCGCGAGCTAGTTCTGGCAGCACGCTGTTCATCTTTATGACGTTATCACGTAAACTATCGTCCGTAAACCGACTTTACAGACAACCAATTTTTTTTAAGTAAATTATCAAACTATTTGATTCATCGATGACTCATTCACAACCTATTTTTCCATTTACACAATATGTTAACTGACTTATAAAATAGACTCTACGTACTTATTAATTTTTCTTTCAGCATTTTTCAGGCGAAAAAGTGATGAAAAATTATCTACCTAATATTACCTATATCATGCAACAGTTCGACGTTCGATTAATTTTCGCATGCAGAACATACGAGTATTATTATCTACTCGTTTGGTAAGGTTGAACACCTTAGATTTAGGATTGGATACTATAAGCTAAGTAATGTGCGAATGTGTTCAACCTTAGGTTCAACCCAGTTCTTCATACAAATATTTTTACAAATAATGTATTACAACAAAGTGTTGTTTTCGTAAATCGTTGTTCAGTATGGTTTATGGACGAGAAAAGGACGGAGAAATTTCGCATCTCTTTTTCATCCATACTAATTGACAGATAAGTGATGGCACAGGAGTAAGTTGGAAAAGTTACACTAGGGCCCGTAATTTCCTTCCGTGTCCATAATTCGTTCGGATCCAAATATCAAAGATAAACTCCCCAAAGTCGTTCACTTAGCTTAATTAAATCTAAAATCGCCGCCCAATTTAATAGCGATCCTTATGAAATTTGGGTCACGAAGATAAGGGTCCCTCTCAACTCACCACTAGGGAAATGCGAGGTGACACCATGACCCCCAAATATAAGACCGCAGTGCTAACCACTAGGCTGTCACTACTCCTGAGTTACCTATCTAAGGGAAGGGGGTTTTTCTCAATATTTTAGATGAACTTAAATATAAAAAAGCCGGCCAATAGCGAGTCGGACTCGCGCACCGAGGGTTCCATACTCCAAAAGTAAAAGTAAAACGATAATATTATATTAATTTGCTTATTTATCGTTAACTTTGTTTGTAGAGGTTTATTGTTAATATAAAAAAAAACTATGCTAATTAGAGCGTTGGTTTTATTTTTCCTGTAAAAAATACATAAACCTCTATTGACCATAATTATTTCAGATTTTTCGATTGGTAAACATCGGAGATAAGGGGGGGGGGGGAAAGGTATTTTGTTCGACATTTTGGCCAATTACTCAAAAAGTATTATATATATAAATAAATAAAAAACTGTTTTAGAATGCGCAAGTAAAGGCCTTTCATATGATACCCCACTCGGTATAATTATCTTACTTTGAAATTTCAAACCCCTGATTTTCCCCCTTTTTTAATTAAACTAAAATAATTTTCGCGTTGATTTTATTTTTCCTGTAAAATATACATAAACCTCTATTGACCATAATTATTTCAGATTTTTCGATTGGTAAACTTCGGAGATAAGGGGGGGGGGGGAAAGGTATTTTTTTCGACATTTTGGCTGATTACTCAAAAACTATTATATATAGAAATAAATAAAAAACTGTTTTAGAATGCGCATGTAAAGGCCTTTCATATGATACCCCATTCAATATAATTATCTTACTTTGAAATTTCAAACCCCCGATTTTCCCCCTTTTTTAATCAAACTAAAATAATTTTCGCGTTGCTTTTATTTTTCCTGTGAAATATACATAAACCTCTATTGACCATAATTATTTCAGATTTTTCGATTGGTAAACTTCGGAGATAAGGGGGGGGGGGGGGGAACGGTATTTTTTTCGACATTTTGGCCGATTACTCAAAAACTATTATATATAGAAATAAATAAAAAATGTTTTAGAATGCACAAGTAAAGGCCTTTCATATGATACCCCACTCAGTATAGTTATTTTACTTTGAAATTTCAAACCCCCGATTTTCCCCCATTTTAATTAAACTAAAAATAATTTTCGATTTTTCTTTATTCCAATGATGTTGGGCCACTATTATACACAACTATGCCAAATTTCATGTCCATAGCTTTAATAGTTACTGAAATAATCGACTGTGACAGACGGACAGACGGACGGAGAAAGTCTCACCATAAGGGTTCCATTTTTACCATTTTGGTACGGAACCCTAAAAATGAGTTTAGTTACTCGTATAAATCCAGTGGGAAGGCGGCCTTATTGCGGGGCGCACCTCACAATTTTTTCCAATATCATTGAAATAATGGCTGCTCATTATATTCCTTTTGTTTCACGCCTCAAGATATTATTTCCGGTCACGTCATATTGAAATATTATTATCACTTTAGCGCTTTATAGCGCTGAGAACGAAATTAATTAAAGTATAATCTGAAAAGAAGCATTACTAAAGAAAGATACACATAATATAATGTATAAAAACCTGCTTCTGCCCGCCACTTCGTCCACGTGGAATTGGTATTTAGTCTATGTTTTTCTAGGATAAAAATAATAGCCTATTCATTCTCCAGATAATAACTAAGTATACCCATATAAAAATCACGTCGATTCGTTACTTCGTCGCTGCGTGATTGAACGACAAACCAACAAGCAAACAAACTTTCGCATTTACGTAACAAGGGATATTTTGATTTAAATCCCAATAGAAGTATTATGGAAGCTCTCTATTGTGTTCGAAAACATAACGGGCCGATCAGTTCTTAATTCTAAGTTAGGACGGGCTAAATTCTCAAGCCCTACTCAAATCTCAGTGGCTAGAGGTGGCTATCGAATGTAGCTAAGAACTGTCAAACCGGCATTTTGTATGACGAAATGCGTGTGTTCTTAGCAACTTTCCATTGTTTTCCATACCCACTGTATGTCAAAAATCTATCTATGCTAATATAATAAAGCCGAAGAGATTGTTAGTTTGTTTGAACGCGTTAATCTCTGGAACTACTACTCGGATTTGAAAAAAATATTTTTGCATTTGATAGCCAATTTCTTGATGAAGGTTATAGGCAATATCATGGTACGACCCTTAGAAGCCGAGTGAAAAGAAAAAAGTAATAGCGCGGGCTGGCAATGCAATTCGATGAGTCAGTAGCCAAGAGTGGTCACCCGACGAAACCCAAACAAGAGCCGAACCGAAAGCTACTTTTATTCCGGAGTTCCCACGGGATTTTTAAAAACTAAATCCACGCTGACGAAATCCCGGGCATCGTCTACGCGAATATGGCAGCTGAAAAGAAGGTGACTTTGAAAGAAAGAAATGACGTCGAATCAAAAGTACTACTTCTTCTTTGTCAACTCTTGCATGGACTTCCACAGGTCTCGGTCTTGCACCGCCTGAATCCAGCGGTTCCGTGCGACTCGTTTGATGTCAACCACCTCGTGGGGGGTCTGCCAATACTGCGCTTCCCGGTGCGGGGTTGCCACTCAAGCACCTTGGAACTCCAACTACCATCAGCTCTTCGAGCTATGTGCCCCGCCCTTTCCACTTCAGTTTCGCGACTCGCTGAGCACTACTTACTAATAAATAATTAAACTGCAACGCCATATTCAGTATTTAATGTTTCAATTACACCGTGACATCGGGCCCGGCGTGTTCAGAGCATGTCCTGTCAAAGGTAACACCGGCATCCTGGCCATCACAAAACTATGTCGAGATAGAACGATTATTACTATTATTTTACTAGATGATCCTCGCAACTGGGTTTTAAATTCCCACGGCAATCCTTAGATTTTCCGGGATAAAAAGTAGCCTTTGTGCTAATCCTGGATCGCTACCTCCATTCCTTTCAGCCATTCATCTTTCGCATTTATAACATTGGTAAGACAAACTTTTTCATTGACGATGTCGCTAGTAGAAAGTTTAGTAATAGTGTGACAACAGTAAAAACCACACTTGAACAGTGGCATTAGATAGGTATTTTAAAATGGCGGCCTTAGTTCTAATTTTGCTCATCTGAACAGATAAGTTGGTGGACTGTAAGGATCCATGCGTTCCTACATCTAAAAAAAATCACGACGTCCGGAGTCCGTCACGCAAATTACACCATTCACTTCAGAATCTCGTCGTTCATGTTCATTCAAAATATTGTTCGTGTTGATAATGAACACTTCCATAAGAAAGAAAGTGAAGACTACCTTCTTTTTTGAGATTAACTTCCATGCTTTATTTCCATAATCGAATAGTGAAATATAACCCTTATAGTTTCGCCATGTCTGTCCGTCTGTCTGCCTGTCTGTCTGTCTGTCTGTCCGTCCGCGCTTTAGCTCAGAGACTATTAGTACTAGAAATCTGTAATTTGACAACCGTATAAATATCAATCACGCCGACAAAGTGGTGAAATAAAATTGTGAAAAATATTTTTTTAGGGTACCTCCCCTACATGAAAAGTGGGGATGATTTTTTTTTCTCGTCTATCCCATAGTGCGGGGTGTCGTTGAATAGGTCTTTCAAAAATATTGTGGGTGTGGGAACACTATCTTTTGATTCAGGGATTTTAAAGTGCTAAATTTTAGTAGAGTCAAGTGTCCCCCCCTCTGCCAGCTAAATCTATACTTATAAAAAGACTTGTCCTGACTGACTGACTGACTGATCTATCAACGCACAGCCTAAACTACTGAAGCTAGAAACTTGAAATTTTGACAGTAGGTTCCTTTTATTATGTAGGTGAGCACTAAGAAAGGATTTTTTGAAATTCCACCCCCAAGGGGGTGAAATGAGGGTTTAAAGTTTGTATGAAAGTCTGTCATTTTTAAAGTTATTCCCATGAAACTCGGTATTTGGGCTTTAAATTAAAAATAAAGGATTACGTGTTTCATACTTTTTGAAAATAATACCCTGAAAGGGGTTAAATAGGGGTTGAATATTTGTATAATTGTCCTTCATTTTTCAAGTTATTTTTCAAGATATGTTTATGAAACTTAGTATTTTGGCTCTTAATTAAAAATAAAGAAGTACGTATTTTATATTTTCTGAAAATTCTACCCCCGAAGGGGTAAAATAGGGGTTCATAGTTTGTATGAAAGTCCGTCATTTTTCAAGTTATATCCATGAAATTCGGTATTTGGACTTTCAATTAAAAATAAAGAATTACGTGTTTCACACTTTTTGAAAATTTTACCCGCAAAGGGGTTAAATAGGGGTTGAATGTTTGTATGATCGTCCTTCATTTTTCATGTTATTTTTCAAATTATGTTTATGAAACTTAGCATTTTGGCTCTAAATTAAAAATAAAGAAGTACGTATTTTATATTTTTTGAAAATTCTACCCCCGAAGGGGTAAAATAGGGGTTCATAGTTTGTATGAAAGTCCGTCATTTTTCAAGTTATACCCATGAAATTCGGTATTTGGGCTTTCAATTAAAAATAAAGAATTACGTGTTTCACACTTTTTGAAAATTCTGCCCGCAAAGGGGTTAAATAGGGGTTGAATGTTTGTATGATCGTCCTTCATATTTCAAGTTATGTTTATGAAACTTAGTATTTTGGCTCTTAATCTATACTTATAATAAAACTGTAACAGGTCCAATTCTGTACATTGAAGATATTTTGAAAAAATTTTTTTGAGGGCACTCTATAATCGATACTGAAGCCAAAACAATTTTTTTTTATTTTTAGTCTGTCTGTCTGTATCTTGGCCGCGCATCACGCCGAAACTACTGGACGGATTTAAATGAAACTTGGCATGATTTAAGTTCATACTACGAGGTATAATATAGGATACATTTTATCCCGAAATTCAGCACGGTCTCCTTGGGAGAGGGGATGAAAGTCAAAATGAGTATTTAGTTGTAATTCATTAAGGCGTTGTCCGATTTCATTCATTCATTTCCTTCATTCATTTTTTTGTTAGAAAGCAGGTACTTTAGAGATTGTCCTGCAAATATTTCAACGTCGTCGGTTTAGTAGTTCAGAAATTATAGGCATCACAATCTTCAGTATGGTGTCTTGAACCCCGGAATGTACAGGATACTTTGAAGTTTGAATGTACGGCTCATCTTAAGCTGGCACGTACACTTTATTGTATAGCCATCATGGATAGCCCTATTTTGTCAAAGTCAAACTACTCCAAAGGCGTCAGATATTGTCAAACGATCATTAGGTACATCCAACCATCATGTAATATCTACATCGTAATACTACAGTGTGGAAGTAATATTACAGTGTTTTCCTATGCGATTCGATGTTCTAATCATCAGGTTAATCAATCAAAAATCAATATCTATACTTATAATAAAACTGTAACTGGAAGATTTCTGTACATTTAAAATATTTTGATAATTTTAATTATGGGATGTTTTATTATCGATACTGAGCCCAAAACAGATTTTTATTTAATTTTTTTCTGTCTGTCTGTTCGCGCATCACGCGAAAACTACTGAACGGATTTAAATGAAATTAGGTATAGCGAGCGGTAGTTGATACTCCGGGTCAACTTAAAGGATAGTTTTTGTCGATTTCACTCCATAACTCAGTCAAATATGAACCGATTTTAATATTTTTTTCTTTATAAGAAAGTGTGTACCATTACGTAAACTTCGCTAAATTTTAATAAAGATCTGATAAATATTATCGGAGATAGAGGACAAAGCTACTCAACGGATAACAGCAATTCATTCAATTAGTACTTAATGATTCTTAATATAATGATAACTTATCGTTTAAATAAACCACGCATGCTTCACTCGCGAAAATGTTGCTCTCGCTTCGCTTCGCTCACGAAAATTTTTTCTTAATCGTTGTTGTGTGAACCAAGCATGGAGTTATGTAGTGCAGTTCTAAAAAAAATTCACGCTCGCTTCGCTCGCGTTATAGGTGCTAAGTATGGTATACATAGTGGCGTAGTGCAATCGTAAAAATTTCCGCGCTCGCTTCGCTCGCGTAAATTTTTCCTTCATTGTTGTTGTATGAACCAAGTAGGAATGCGAAACAGTTAAGTAGTGCAGTTCTAAAAAATTTCATGCTCGCTTCGCTCGCAAAAATGTTACTTTTGCTTTGCTATTGTAGGTGCTAAGTATGAACTACATAGTGGCGTAGTGCAAACGTCAAAATTTTCGCGCTCGCTTTGCTCGCGAAAATGTTATTTCTTCGTTGGTATTGTACGAACCAAGTATGGAGTGCTACACAGTTAAGTAGTGCAGTTCTTGAAAATTTCACGCTCGCTTCGCTCGCGTTGAAGGTGCTAAGTATGACCTACATAGTGTCGTACTGCAATCGTAAAAATTTTCGCGCTCGCTTCGCTCGCGAAAATGTTTTTTCTTCATTGGTATTGTATGTACCAAGAATGGAGTGCAACACAGTTAAGAAATGCAGTTCTAAAAAATTTCACGCTCGCTTCGCTCGCGAAAATGTTTTCTCTTCATTGGTATTGTATGAACCAAGTATGGAGTGCTACACAGTTAGGTTGTGCAGTTCTACAAAATTTCACGCTCGCTTCGCTCGCAAAAATGTTGGGTTTACTTTGCTATTGTAGGTGCTAAGTATGAACTACATAGTGGCGTCGCGTAGTGCAATCGTAAAAATTTTCGCGCTCGCTTCGCTCGCGAAAATGTTTTTCTTCATTGGTATTGTATGTACCAAGAATGGAGTGCAACACAGTTAAGAAAAGCAGTTCTAAAAAATTTCACGCTCCGTTCGCTCGCGAAAATCTTCGGTTTGCTTTGCTTTTGTAGGTGCTAAATATTAACTACATAGTAGCGTAGTGCAATCTTAATAATTTTCGCGCTCGCTTTGCTCGCGAAAATATTTTTTTCTTCTTTGTTATTGTATGAACCAAGTATGATTTGATAATATGTTGTAGATACCAAGTACAGAATACATAGCGGCGTAGTGTAATCGTAAAAACATCGCGATTAACACAAAGTAATTTTTTAAACTATTACCACGCGGACGAAGTCGCGGGCATCAGCTAGTGGTTGTATAAAGGATACAAGAAAAAATTCACAGCAGTAGTATATATAATGAATTTTAAAGGAAAACTATCACGGCTAATTATTATACTAGTGGTTCGCCCCTAACTGAGACCTCGCGGTAATGGTATCCCGGTATTTAAACCATGGAACTCAAAAGGTATTCAACATTCATAAATAAAATAAAAGCACTATCCTAGGTCAGCAATAATATTTGAGACTTTCAACTACGGTACCCTACACTGCGCGAGGCCCGACACGCACTTGGCCGGTTTTTTATTTTATTTCTAAACTGTTGCACTGAGGTTGCACTGTATCGCCAACTGATGGCACGCGTGCCTCGCCGACTTTACCGTTCTATCTTGAAATATTTCTGTGTTGGGCGTATATGAGCAAACCACAATATCAGATTTACAGCACCCATGTCAGAGACAGCGTGTTAACTGATGTGCGGATATAGTAATGTGTCCGCACTGTTATTGCGTACATGAAACCAGATACGTATGAAATTGCTAATTTATATATAAATGTAAACCATTCCAGTAATTTTTGTGTCATACCCTACATGGTATAGCAGTGGTGTGAGATGTGCAGTAAGAAGTTTCCCAGGTTCGAATTTTCAAGCTGGGTTAAAACTTATTGACAGTAGTACACTTACCACCAAATCGTTAAATCTGCAACTAAGCTCAATGTTCAGCTATTAAACTGAGTAGAAAAAATGATCAAAAAGTGATATGGTTTTAATAACCTACCATAATATACTTAGGTAACATTTTCAAGTCCCTTAGCGCAAACTTCCCAATTCCGCAACGAAACTGAGTTTTTTTTTTTTAAAGAATATCAACCAAGTTGAACTTGACTAATATTCTCATATCCCCTCCAAATAAGCGGAAAGTTTGTGCCAGGAGTGGGTACGACAATAGAGCAACGGGTGGGATTCGAACATGCGACCTTTCAGTTTTCAGTCCGCACCTTTAACCGTTGGGCTATTGAGGCTTAAAGTGAGTTTCTTGACTGAAAATGTCTCTGACTAAATCTGGCAGAATCTGCTTTCCGAACTGAATTTGCGTAGGAATTGTTATAGACTCTGTACCCTCAATAGTGAAAAAAAAACGCCAATCCGCTGTGTAGCGGTCATACCTCAAACTGCCTGCCAGCAGAAGCATCGCTGGGTATGCTTTACAAACATCTCGATGACGTCTCCTATTTAAAACGTCTTCAAATGTTATACCACAACCACTAGAAGTTCTGTACAACTTTTCATACAAATATTAAACTTGTCTGCTAAAAATATTTACAAAATAAACTTTTGTTGGACTCATACTTCGCGTCTACGACTGCTGTTGAGGAACTGCCAATGCTTTGTAAATTTTAAAATGAATATCCTTATCCGTCCTTTGAATATAATTTACATAATATATTTTATCACAGCTTTCGTGGGCTCACCGCAGAAGGAAGTTGATTCTATATTTTTCACATACGCGGAATAAATGATCGGGCAAACGTGAAGTGGAAGAATGCCAAGCATCTACGGTTGATGTAAGATAGTATATAGGTGGCACAAATACAAACGGTTTGAAGTTGAACCCGCAGAGCCGGAAACTGTGTATTTATTTATGCAACATTATTTCTCCTCTATCTATATATGTATTTCAATTACTGTTCGTTCTTCTGGCTAAAACGCTAAAAATTTTGAGTGAACTTGATCGATTTGAATTTTTTTTGTTTCGTCCGCTCTAATTTAATTGTTATAAAATAATTGTTTTTAAACCACCCCTATGGTGGTTTAAAAACAAAATAAAACTAACCTAAAAGAAGCAGCTCAAAAATTGAAAAAATCAAATTTGGTAAATGTATGGCATCGGATTCCCTATTTTTTTAAGATGGCGGTAGCGAAGCCGCGGGTAAAAGCTAGTCTCTGGTATAAAACGATTGACTTCGATATAATCTGGATCACCTGTCATCAAAATCCACTGCTGTTTGTCATTAAAATTCATTGTTGTTTGTCATTACAATTCACTGCTGTTTGTCATTAAAATTCACTGCTGTTCGTCATTACAGTTCACTGTTGTTTGTCATTACAGTTCACTGTTGTTTGTCATTAAAATTCACGCAAACCTCCGGTAGATGCCCATGGAATTTAAGGACGCAGTAAAAGAAAAAGAGTCGAAGTTTTATTGAAAAATTCCACGCAGCGTGGGCAGTAATAATCCACTCCCAATAAAACACGAATAAAACACCAGGGGAGAATATAGAAGGCTCAAATCAAACTATCTTATCCGTTTCCAACAGCGATATTATCTTGTTTTTAACAATTTTTTTTTCATAAAGAAACATTGAAAACTAGCTGATGCCCGCGACTTAGTCCACGTGGATTTAGTTTTTAAACTCCTTCGAGAATTCTTTGATTTTCCGGGATAAAAAGAAGCTTATGTCACTCTCCAGGTCCTCAATTATACCATCTACCCATGCAAAAATCACGTCAATCCGTTGCTCTGTTGGGGTGTGACTGAAGGACAAAGAAACAAACCAACACACTAGCAAACAAACACACTTTCGCATTTATAATATTAGTATGATTCACACCACATAATTTGCTCGCCCTGTGGATTTTACTAGTACATTTCATATCGAAGGATGTCAAGATAATAATATTATGAGGTCGAGATCCAGGTTAATTACCTACCTGTACTGTACCTATTGATGTCTTTAAATGCTAAGTTGTGTTCGTTTGTTAGCTTGTCCTTCAATCATGCAGCAACGGAGCAATGGATCCATTTGTAATATATTGCATAATGAAAATCCTGGAAATTGGGATGGGATTTTTAAAATCCACGCGGACAATGTCCCGGACAAAATTAGTGAATAGTAAATATGCACGCTGATAATAATATATATTATAGTAAGTATATTATTTTATTATTGATATTGTGTTAGGTATAGTATAGTAGATCAAAATGATTCTTTTTATAATTAAAAAAAAAATGAAAAACATTTTTATATTAATTAAAAAGTGACATCTACAACCACCTGGGAACCTTATGTTAAATAATTTGTATTGAATTGAGAACATTAATTGCAGCACCAGAGTTTAAAGTGTGTCTCACCCTTACCACGGTCGAGGTTAAACTGCTCTGTAAATTTTGTCCAAAGTTTAACGGGCAAAGTTAAATGACTGGTAATGGACGCACTTTGACAATAAAATTTTCACAGCTTCCAGCACTTAGCCCGTGAATAAAGTTGAGCAAGGTGAACATTGCAAAGTTTTGTTGGCTGATAGAGTTGCACTAATCACTGAAAATAAACGGAGATTGCTTATTTATGGGGAAGAGGTTAACTACTATAACATGGCTCGCCCCCATTTTAAGTGATCGAAGCTCGCCCCTGCAAATTATTACATTTTTTTATTCCTTACGAAAGAGTTTGTATGTAGTTGTAAGTATTCGTCTTCAGTAGCAGGCCGGCAAGCACACATGCGTTGTGAGTCTTGATGGCGCTTTGTAAATAGAATCGAATAGAATATACTAGAGTAGAGTAAGCAAGAAACTCGGCGATTGCTCTTTTCAAAACAAGTTTACAACACAATAAATACTATGCTATGTATACAGTGTTTCCACAATGAGGGAAGTTCCAAAAATGCATACCTACTAACAATGCAATATACCCCAAGATGGGCAGATATAAAGTAGCCCCAATCCCGCCGGTAAGCAATACCGTGAGAATACTTTCACAAATACTTTCGAACGTTTTGAATTTTGGACGTGAGCCATATTATCGTAGTTAATCTCTACCTGGTGCGAGCATTCCACGCAGGTCCTGTAAGACCAACGCTCGTAATCTCAAGTTATCGGGAACGAGAAGTACGTTCATGGCTTCAGTACCGATTTGCATTCCGTCGAAGTGGGTATCGAAAAATATAGTTTCTTCTTTTAATATAAATAGCGAGCAGAAGAGCATGCGGGTCACTTGATGTTCAGTGATTACCGCCGCCTAATGTTTACGACATTTGGAGCTTCAGACGCACCGCCAATGAGTTGCCGACTTTTCAGGAATTTGTTGATCCGTCCGTCCCTTGAGTAACCCTTGAAAATGGTAGGTTTTTCAAAACCTTACTCCACCCGGGCGAAATCGTGGGCAAAAGTTAATAGTTATCAACACATTTTCAGACGTGATAGTGCTTTCCAGAAATTCGTCGAAATTTTATTTAACTTAGGGTTGATTTCACCATCGATTCAACGTTGGTGAAAGCGCCACTTAACACAGCAATAATAATCTTACTAATATTATAAGTGCAGTTTAATAAAGTGAGTTTGTTGTTGTTAAACATGGGCATAGTTAAAGACGGAAAGTGACAGAAGCGTCTTTTTATCCTAGAAAATTAAATACTTCCCGCGGGAAATTTGAAAACTAAATCCACGCGGACTACATAATATGTAGTTGATGCCCGCGACTATTATAGTCAAGCATAATATTAAGCCTTTCTTACACAAAAAATTGACATCCGATACAAACCCGTAACACAAAAGGTGTTTACTAGTTTTCGTCGTACATATCCATAATAACTTTGTGAGGAAAAATCTCGAAACACAATGGCCTGATTAGGTCACAACAAAGAATGCTGTGGCGCCCTTGAAAATACAATTCACGTAATAGTATCTTCGGTTGAGATACCAATATCGGCTTTCTTATACAGGGTAAATACTGCGACGTCGAAGTGTAGACAATATAAGCAGAAAGTATTTCGATACCTCCCACGTAAGTTGTTGCATCCCCAAAAACACAATTTTACAGGAGAGCATTTCAAAGATTCAAATTGGCCTAAAAACTGCATTTATTATTGTATCTTTGTGAAATTTGGTATAAAAATGTAATTTATAGTATTCTTGACTATGTTTAAAAATAATTTAAAAAAAATGTATATTTTCTGAGATATTGTTCATACAACTTTTTACTGCGGAGTACAAGCTGCGCCAGTTGTTGTATCTCATGCTTACAACATTATACAGCTGATTTAGATTTCATCAGTTGTTGTATATGATAGTTACAACAATATACACGGCAAAATATAAGTCTCATTGCATTGTATGTGGCAATACCTATATACATCAGTTAAAAATTATGTATGTATGTGTGTATATGAACAAATTCTAGGTTAAGAAATAAAAATTGAAATATCCAGGAAAAATTTCTTGAATTTTATAATAGGAACAACAGGTACTAGTCATTTTAGGAACGTTTTTATGAACATAGCAAGAAAAGT
This sequence comes from Oeneis ivallda, assembly GCA_029955525.1. Taxonomy (NCBI): domain Eukaryota; kingdom Metazoa; phylum Arthropoda; class Insecta; order Lepidoptera; family Nymphalidae; genus Oeneis; species Oeneis ivallda. Next base: position 19,675,120 of record JARPMR010000013.1, on the reverse strand, counting down.
AACGTCTTTAAAAAACAAAAAAAAATGAACATTTACCTATAAAAACATATAGATAATGTCTTCCATTACTAGGTAATCAAAAAATAATAAAAGGGACAAAAATCTAAACATAGCTCATCCTCTACGATATTTTAGTATCATAACAAATTATTCTTAAGAACTAATTAAAATAAAATCATAAAAATCAACTTTATAGAAAATAAAAAAAAATATGACTTACTTAATAATTTCTGAGATGAACTTAAAATCAAGACTACTAGAAATTAGGTAAGTAACCATATTATTGGCAGTGTCCTTGGTTTTATTCGAAGTTTAAAAAATAAATAAATTTCAAAATTATAATTAAACATAAAACAATCAATCAAAAAAAACAACAAAACAGTTACTTTGAATTAATTAAAACTAATTTTTAGTTTCATTGGAGCCTTAAATCAGTAAAAAACTAATATTATTATTTTAATGAGATTCAATAATAATAATAAAATAGATTTAAGACATTTCGTAGTTTAACGACATTATAATAACGTAAAACAGGTACATACCACAATAAAATGACGCTTTTAAGTGTCAATAAAGAATCAATAATTAAAAAGAATCAATATTTCGACCCAGTTGCATAGATCATAGTCACTATGTATATTATATTTATTCTTTGGTGGTCATGACGGGACTGCTGTGCTGCGAGGTGTGAAGCTGGAGCTGTCTTGGGCAGTGTCAAAGTACCCTCCTTGTCTTTCTTTTCGCAGAGAGTTCAGGAGTAGAGTTATGCAAACCAGAACAGCGTTGTATGAGGTCTGAAGCTTAAAGAGACTGTTGTGATTGTATTTTGCCGAAATTTTCGTGAAGTCCCTGCGAAAAAAACTAGAAGGAGGGTAGTTTAATACTGCCCGTGAAAGCTCCAGCTTTATACCTTGCAAGTTACAGCCTAGCAGTCCTGGCGTGTTTTTGAAAGTAGTAATTACTTTTCTCGATCGCCTAAACTCCAATAGCTCTCAAAAATCTTCTTTCTTTTTCTTCGCCCAATTTAGCAAAACACTTCTTGCGCCAGCAACATGGCGGGCCCATCTTTCTATTTGCTTGCCTCTTAATTTTTCTTGAACACCCAGCAAAAGGTTTGCACACGCAATAACCTAATGAGAAAGTTGACAGCAACTTCTTGGAGAGCTAAAATCAACCGTTTTACGCACAACAACTCTTGCGCTCTCCTATTCCGTGGCCAAATATGCCTCCCCTGCATGGGAACGGTCGGCACACTCAAAGCTGATCGACGTAGCTCTGAATGAGTCTTGTCGCCTAATAACTAGGTGTTTGAAGCCAACAGCAACGGGCAAGCTGTACCAGCTGGCAGGAATAGCCACCCCGGAGGAGCGTAGAGTAGGTAGTCTCTAGCTCGGTAGAAAGAACAAAGCAGACAGAGGACAGACGTCACCCACTATTCAACCACAAACCGCCCCGACCTAGGTTACGCTCCTGGAATAGCTTACATTCAGTACAGCCTCTCAACCAACTCGCCGAAACTACGCGTCTTGCTATGTGGAGGTCGCGTCTAAGCACCTCAAACCTGAACATCAGCACGAAGGAGAGGATAGCTGAGGGATACGACCTCAGCTGGCCTATCTGGAAGTCGCTCAACCGCCTCAGGGAAGGCATGGGGAGGTCTAGGGTAAATCTTGTGAAGTGGGGTTTCATCTCTGGGCACGATACGGAGTGCATCTGCAGTCATCCGAGACAGACCATTGTGCACATGACTGGGTTCCCTGCGAGCCCGACAACCTGCACGAAAGAGGAGCTAACGCGGTTGCGTACGGTATACGTCGAACAGCTAGATAGACAACTAAATATCAAAAATAAATATCAAATGTTGATAAATTTTCTTTTTGGATAATATTGTTGGCGGAAATGATTATCACAGTCGTAGTCCAAGTGATTGATACTACAAGAAGGGGAAGGGTGCGGTGTTAATTTCTTCGCACTAGCGACACCCAGCGGTTTTACCCACGCAAGTCCCGATCCCATGGTAATTTTGGGAAATTCTTTTTTTATAGGATGCCTACAATATCCACACATCCACCAAATTTCACGTCTCAAGGACCAGCGGTTTAGGCTCTGCATTCATAGATTAGTCACTAAGTTAGTCATTCAGGACAAAAAAAATTATATTATTTATAAGACCCAATTTTAAAACAGACTTTTGACATACAAACACTGAATTTAAGTAAAAAAAGCAACGTAAAATATAGTAAGTGACCATACAACAAAGCAACTTCCGAAGTAAAATGTTGTATTTACTACATATAACAATATTTTCCTTTTTAATGTAAACGTAAAATGTTATATGTATTACATACAACATTTTTAATGAACGCTCAACAACGTATACTGTTGTAAGTAATCTATACAACATTTTAGATTGGTATCACAACAAAAAAGTAACATCAACCTAATAAATGCTAATAAAATAATACAAAAAGAAACATACCTGTGATATTTTGGAGGTTTGAGTCAGGAAAACTGTTAAGTTCTATTTTCATCTAATGTAACTTTGTTATTTTCAATGGAGTTTCGGAGTTGCTATTTTGTGTACTCGTATTAATGATCAAATCACGTCGAGGCCATTTTCTTATTATATCTGCACGTTTAATTTTTATATATTTAAAGTAATTCAATTACGTAAGTTAATTATGCGAGAATATAAAAGCTTTCTTCCTGCCGGGTGCGGCCGGTTGAAAGTCCGGCGTAGTCTGTTGTATGTGACCAATACGAGTGATTCTCCCCGCCCCGTACACCGCGTAAACAATTGCAAAGGCATATACAATGTTTTAGTCCGTTCTCGTTTAAAAGTTACAACATTATACGTCTGGAAAAGCCTTGAAAAAATCGTATTTTTGTTATTTTTTCACTTGGAATGCATTAAGTAGTATAAATTAGGACAGTTTTCAGTAAAAACGCAAAATGGCATTTTTGTGGGATACAACAACTTACGTGGGAGGTATCGATTTATTTTATTCACCTAACAATATATTTATATTATTTTTCCATGACTACATTCCACCCTTAAAACTTTTCAACTTCTCACGCCTGGAAAGTCTTGGGCTAAAGCTAAAGCTAATATCAGAATAATATTTTTCTAATAATATTTTTTTAAATATCTATAATAATTGAACATAACTTAAAATAAATGTTCAAATAGCTTTTTCAGTAGTTATTAAAATAATTTATGGCAAGTAGAAGGTATTTCCAAATATTCAAATCACATTGATAACAATAATCCTAGGTATGCTTAGTTCAGATTGCATACCGACGGGCGATATTCGATTTGATCATGAGCTGATTTATGCGTTTACCTTAAACGCAGAGTTCAGTCCAGACACGTCGGTTACAAAAGCTGCTAAGAACTTTAAAATTTTGAAACGGGAACGGTTCCTTTGTTATACTTAGTAAATAGAGAAATCACCCCCCTCCAATTCAGTATTACTAAATTTATCGAAATTACTTAACGGTTTTACCAAACTTTATTTTCAGCTGTTTTTCCGCGTGATTAATACAAGATAGAATTGAATCAGCGCCGATTATTATTATGCAAAAGCAATGGTATACCCATTACGTGTAATATTGCGTATGCATCGCAGCTGATCGCATAAACCGGTTAGTCAAGGTACATTCAACCGGTAATATGTTTTCGATTAAATTATTAACCGGTAAATAGAAGAAACATTTTTAACCGGTTATTTATTAACCAAAAATTTTAATTTAATTGAAACTGGTTTCAAACCCCGGTGGCACATTGCACATACAATTTAAAACGAAAATAGATACACCGCCGCCCGTGACGATTCACTGTGTAATTTAGTTTGTACCATCAATAATCATACTTAATATTATAAATGCGAAAGTGTGTTTGTTGGTTTGTCCTTCAATCACGCCGCAACAGAGCTACGGATCGACGTGATTTTTGCATGGGTATAGTTGAGGACCTGGAGAGACATGGGCTACTTTTTATCCCGGAAAATCGAAGAGTTCCCGAGGTACTTTAATAAAATCGGCCAAGTGCAAGTCGGGCCTCGCACTTTTAGGGTTCCGTTAAAAAAAATTAAATAAAAATATTTCCATGTACCCATGGAAAAATTTTAATTTAATTTTTTTAATTTAATTTAATTTTTATTATTTGAAATACATAATATGTGAAAATTTCATCTGTCTATCTATTACGGCTTACGAGATACAGCCCGCTGACAGACGGACGGACGGACGGACGGACGGACGGACAGCGTAGGCTTAGTAATAGGGTCCCGTTGGTACCCTTTGGGTACGGAACCCTAAAAACTAAATCCACGCGGATGAAGTAGCGGGCATCAGCTAGTCTCATATACTTAAAAGTTTTAATTTAGTTAGCAGATACTAGCATGGGCATCTATCTGCTGAAGTGGGTCTGCCAAAGCGAGTTTAAAGATGCGAAACGATTAAATTGACTAGAGTCTGCGATCCTCTTCGGTTCTGTAATGTATTCAGGGACAATCTAATATCGAAATTTGGATGAATAGTACAATAACTCGTTATTAATAACACAATGTTATCGCTCTTTAATAATAAATTTTGAGAGATGGTGTCTAGAGGTCGTTTTTAAAGATCGTATTATAAAAATGAAAAAAAAAATATATTGAAATTAATCTGATTAATTTTAAAACCTTAAAAATTTTGTGAGTAGATTCGGTAGCATCATCAGCAACCCATCAACGGCTCACTACTGAGCACAGGTCTCCTCTCCGAGAAGGGTTATAAGCCATAGTCCACCACGCTGGCCCAATGCGAATTGGTGGACTTCACACACCTTCGAGAACATTATGAAGAACTCTCAGATGTGCAGGTTTCTTCACGATGTTTTCCTTCACCGTTGAAGCAAGTGATAGTTAATTGCTTAAACGCACTTGACTCCGAAAAATCAGAGGTGCGTACCCGGGATCGAACCTGCGACCCCCCGAATAGGAGACCACAGTCCTAACCACTAGGCTATCACTGCTTCGATTCGGTAGCATATTAGTATTATTATGATGCGGAGAAATTACATCACGACTGTTGACTGTTGTTATTTTTTGCAAGAAAACCTACATGTTAACAAGTTAGGAATAAGTCTGTAACTCATAATAAAATTTTTAACTTATGTTTCTTTATACAATTTAATATTGTGTAATACTTACGTATTTCCTCTTCTAAGTACCTATGTTTGATTGCGGAGCTATAATGAAGTGGGGCCGTCACTAAGATTAATTAAGGGCCTACAATCAATCATTGACCCCAAAATCCAAGCGGACATTGCACGATCTCATTCTACTTTAGATAGATAGACTTCGCAGCTAATATCTAATTAATATTGTATATCGATTACAGTACATTAGCTATAAGTTTAAAATATGTGTCGAAACATTGTCTTATTGGAACGAAGTTCCTTATCGCGCGATGCGAAAGGGGGCTAGACGGAAAAAATTAAGACTAAATTGAACCGACACTTTTTTGAATGTGAATTTGGCATTGTGTTCAATATTTTCACACTATAATATTAGATCTCCGTAGCCTTGTGGTTTCTACAGTCGCATAAAGGTCGATGGTTCGAATCCCAGCTCGACAGACTGAATTTTCTATTTCTACATGTGGAATTTTTCCCAAATTTTTTACTGCTACAATTTATTTGCTATAATATTTTAAAAAATTATATCAGTTTATGCACATTAAGAACTTCGTTCCATCCGGGTGTCCCTTGACACCTCTCAAGTTTTTTTAATTCTTTTGTCTCATTGTAAAATCTAATTTAAAATTCTGCTTTTGCAGAAATATTTATTTAATTTTATTTTCAATTAAACTAATGATGTACTTATCCAGAAGTTAAAAGTGTGTTTAAAATATTTTTACAATAATAATAATTATTTATTATGTTGTTCGGTTATATGTTACTTTTTACAAATAAGGGTAGAGTAAATTTTCAAGTTAACATTAAATGCGCGTAAATCAGTCAGTCAGATAAGTAGCATGGTTGGTTGGACAAATTATCTGTCCCTTTCCCTTATGTTATTCAAAAGGTCCCAGTCTTGAGTCTTGAGTAGATTTCAAAAGGATCTTACCATTTCAGGGCGTTTAAGCTTATCTTATAGCTCTATAAAACAAAATTTTATCTTATAAAACAAAATCTTATCTTATAGAGTCGTCGTAGCTAGCAAAAATGTATTTAGTTAACTAAAATGATATTGTAAATAATATCATGGTGTAGTAATCGCAAATGGTTTTACCATTTACTATTTTCCAGTAAAAGTAAAAACGAAATATATTCTTCATCAGTAATCACACACATACTCGTATCAATTTTCCTTGCAACTATTGAGGCGTGTTTGCCGTTCCCAATAAATTCACGCCACTCAAGATTTATCCCGGGATAAGAACTTCAGCATACAAGTCTCGATCGAAATGAAAGCGAGATAAAACCAAGTAGGTCTTTTTTGTATTCGCGAACGATTGATTTGGGTATCTTGGTAAATTAGCCTCATTAGTGTTGCAGGCAAGGAGTAGATAGGTATATCTTCGAAATATTGAAGGTTCAAACTCATCCGTTACACTATTTTTGTAACTCATACCCATTCCGTAATAGGTTTACACGAAGCGCGTAGGTACCGTTGTATTTACGCACTATTTGACACGTGCTGGATGAATTCATCCGACGCCGGGCCAATTGTTGGGAGCTGGATAAACCAGATACCGGGGTGTGTGGCATGAGGTATAGAATTGTACCTTCTGTCAAATTCACATGAGCCGTGCAGTTTTTATTGGTTTATCAACGGACCCTGAAATAGAAACCTGAAAGAATAGATTTTCCATGCAATTGGAAAGCTATTTTATCTAAATAAATTGATACTTATTCTTTTAGGTATCTACTTAAATAATTACGCTAATATTATAAAGACGAAAGTTTGTGTGTATGGTTGTGTGTGTGTGTGTGTGTGTGTGTGTGTGTGTGTGTGTGTGTGTGTGTGTGTGTGTGGGTGGGCGTGCGTGTGTGTGTGTGTGTGTGTGTGTGTGTGTGTGTGTGTGTGTGTGGGTGGGCGTGCGTGTGTGTGTGTGTGTGCGTGTGTGTGTGTGGGTGTGTATTTGTTACTCTTTCACGCAAAAAGTACTCGACGGTTTTGGCTGAAATTTGGAATGGAGATAGATTATACACTGGATTATTACATAGGCTACATTTTATCCCGGATAATTAAAGGGTTCCCGCGGGAATTGAAAAAATATTAATCCACGCGAATGAAGTCACGGTCATCATCTAGTTTTAGTATAAATGAAAAAAAAACACAAGAATGGTACTTCAGAGTTAGAAAGTCTGAATTCCTAACTCAGAAATTAAATCTAGTTCTTTCATTTGAATTTTAAAATTATTTTGTTATTCGAATAAGCTTCTGTGAAATTGAACGGTGTCGCGTTAACGCTGCTGGACTGACGGTTATTAATTCTATTAACCTGACACTTTTTATTATATTACAACAGCCGAACTCCTCTTTACACTCTGCGACATCTCGTTACGATATACAAGGGCGTACGCTAGATCGCGCGAGTGTACGGAGCGGGTGTTCGATGCGGACGTCCGCCCATGTCATGCGTGCGAAAAGCTGCTCATATTAGTTTTTGATACATATACACGAGCGAGCACGCAGGCGTTTTAGCGTACATCCCAAGGGCGTGATATTTTGACAAAAATCTCGGTTAGGTGACAGTCAGTGGTCCATTAAATATATTATAATTTTACTTTATACTTTCAAGAACACTCCTACCATGACATGATTAGGTATAATACCCGAAGATTAAAAATAAAGTAATCGAGATCGTTTAGATAAGTGCTTGAAGAGAAGTGCACGTTTTTAGAGGATTACTGATCTACAAGAAAGATCTATCTATCTATCTATTACTAAAATGCCTGTCCAAGTAGGTACCCTTAACTAACATCACTAAGGTACTAGTACTTTCGGCATTTTTTGAAGTTGTGTACAAAAAATATCGTGTCGGAATCAAGTCGTAAGTTCAAACAGGATCGTCCAAAAGGGGAGAATGATTGATAAGTCCAATAGCCTCCGAAAAGCTATTGTTTTTGTTACCATAGCGTAACACCGAATTATTGCATTCAGCCAATTAACCGGCATTGTTTTGTTTTACTCGAGCAAAATTTCATTAAATAACATAATAATTTTCACTGCGTTTATTTGTTTCATGAATTCACTTTTAATTTCTAACATCATTGTTCTGCTAACCCTTTATTTATATACAGGTTGCTTTTTTTTGAGAGTGGTTTGGAGGCAAAAATATTTGAGATAAAGAAAAAATTGTGTCTAAGATACCGGCATCAAGTTTTGAGGATAGAAAAATATAAAAGTCAAATAATTTTGAAATTCTTAAAAAAATACATCTTAACCCCAACGTAGGTACCTAGCATTTCATATCCCGGACCCCGTGTAAAGAATGGCGAATTCATGACCGCAATCATCGGATTTCATGTGGGAGTTATGTGTGAGTAATCAAAAAAAAAAGTGTGCATGCCTGAATCATGTTCTCAAAGGTGTGTGAAGTCTGCAGATCCGCACTTGGCCAGTGTGGTGGACTATGGGGTGAAACCTTCTCGTTTAAGACCAATTGTCTAAAAGTTATTCCATTGATCGTATTCGTATTCGATGGAATTAGCATCAAAGTAAAATAATCCTTGATTGTATTGATTTAAAGTCACAAATTCAGATTTTAACATGGAGCGTTATGGAGCGTATCGTACATACCGAAACATAGAAGATTGCGTACACGAAATTGAGCTCTAATACAATGCAGTTATGGTTTATTTTCCTTTGACGTTGATATCATCGAATACGATTAGATACGATCAATGGAATAACCTTAAACAATCGCACCTCTTGTTCGCCAATGTGCCAATCGGCCCGCGATTGGATGAGACGAATAATGAATGATATACATAACCCAATATACACTTTTATCTACAATTCTACAGAGTACAAGATGATGGATGTTAGAAAATGTTAAAAATATCAGTAGCGTTTCAAAGTTCTCCCATAATTCCGGTAGTCGTTAGTTTAAATTCCGAGGTAACCAATTTCAAACTTCACCGCTTGCAAAGCGCAGAGTTTTGCTACTTGGCTAACTTATGTAAAAATATTATGTCATTTATCTGGTGGAGGCACTTAAGTGTATGTGGATGAATAATGGTTCTATTTTGTAACGACCGATGGTTGATTTTGTCCAAGGTGCAGTAGTGGCTATGATGTACTTATCACACACACACACACACACACACACGCGCGCGCACACGCACACGTACACGCACGTCTGTGCGTTAACGAATTCGTAAATTGAATTCCTTAAAATGTGTATGGAACTACCTGGAAAGTATAACCTTTCAAAAAAAAAAGAATTTTCCAAATCGGTTTAGGGGTCTTCGAGCAATCGGTGAACATACATAAAAAAAAAGATTCCGACGAATTGATAACATCCTTCTTTTTTGAAATCGATTAAAAACAAATTGAAGATGTAGAAGTAGGTACCTACCCGCTTATTATTATTATTTCACCGCACTACTTAGTTGGTAATGAGAAGTGGTAAAAAATGTCGAAACATTTCCGGTGTAAAAAACAAAAAAAATGACAGACGTAGGCACCTTCTATGACGGGAATTTTGAAAATTCGACCCCTAAGGGGGTAAAATAGGGCTTTGATTGTATTAAAATCGCCAAAAGCTAGTTAGGTTGTTTTCGCATGTCGGAATTGAAACCAAGGACCTCGTAATTTAAATCGTGCGTGTGTGTGTACACACACAAGCACGATTTGGAGAGTGACTTACCCATACTCCCCGCTGATGAAGTCGGGCAGGAGCTAGTATATAATAATTATTTACTTAGTAATAATCGCGAAATTAATTTCGTCTGAACCTTGCCTTATTCATACTATCTCATTTTCAGCGAATGTTAGCGTACCTAATTATTGTACTAAATTAGTAACCACTAACGAATTAAGATGACATATTTAGTTGAATATTACACGGAAACGTTGATTTGTTACGAGACTGATGTTAATAAAATTAGTATTTACAAATAATATCAATATTTCTATCAAGGAACTGAACTGAGATAGAGCTGGCAGCTAACTTGGCCGAGGAATTAGTTTGGTCATTCAAAGATTATGGCCAGAATTTTGGATAACCTACTACCGACTATGCCTCGGAATTACTTACGTCGGAATCTATGAGGTTTTGAGAGTCCAAAAATTATAAAATATAAAATTATTTTATATTATAATCACCCTTCGTAAAGTGTCGTCACTGTCGCACAAAGGGACAGAACTTCACATAACTATGAATGACAGAGACGACGCGATGCGAAGCCGAGGTTGGTGTAATATTGTAGTTATTTTATTTATTAAATACAAAATTTATGTACTACTTTTTAGGGTTCCGTACCCAAAGGGTGCCAACGGGATCTTATTACTAAGCCTCCGCCGTCCGTCCGTCCGTCCGTCTGTCAGCGGGTAGACAGTTGAAACTTTTACATAGTGTGTATTTTTATTGCCACTATAACAACAAGTAATTAAATAAAATTAAAAATAAAGGGGGCTCCCAACCATACATGAAAAAGGAGTCGAAATAAAATTTTATTTTTTTACCCTGGCATGTGGGATGTCATTGTCTAGAGCTCCGTAAGTGGAGTTCAAATATATTTTATCTACACTAATGTTATAACATTCTACTTATGTTTCCAATACTTGACTTATAATTACTACTGTTATAGCGCAGATAACAAAACACTCAATTTAAGCAATTTCACATGATGGTATAATATCCACATCGATATCGTAAAATCTCATTATAACATCAATAAAACGCGACCAATTAACCTGGCGAGCCTTATGTCAAAATCCTCATACAAGTTGTATGAAATTTTGATATTAGGCTGGCTTTTGAAAACAGTTGGGTTATACGTGAAAACTTCGTCGAAACTACTAAACTTACATACACAAAACTCTTTGGTAAGATCTTGTGCCAATTAAATAAAAAACGAGCAGCGCGCGCTCGCTCCTGATTGGCCCTGCGCGCGCAGCTGCGCTCTCATTGGTTAGATTTTAATGGCGGCAAGTTCACTGTGACAATACACGTACGCGTGAATTTAATGTTTCGCAATGTGTTTTGTTTTTAAAATACAAATTAAAAGTTAAAAATGGATAGCGACGATGATATTTGTACGCCTCCGGATATTCTAGAATTGGCAACAAAAGTAACTCACAATCTTTTGCCAGAAAAATCTAGAAAATTATATGAAAAAGAATATAATAACTTTTTGGCATGGAAGATCGAAAAGAAAACTACATCATTTTCTGAAAATGTCATTCTTGCGTATCTCAAAGACCTCTCCGACAAATTCAAGCCATCTTCTATGTGGGCTAAATATTCTATGCTCAAGTCCACACTGAGTATCTACAACAATATTGATATCACGAAGTATTCAAAAGTCATAGCGTTCCTGAAACGCAGTTCAGAAGGACACAAGGAAAAAAAGTCCTTGACGTTTACATCAGGTCAAATAAAGATGTTCCTGGAAGATTCACCAGATATTTTGTATCTTTTTGAAAAGGTAAGTGTATTTTAGTTCTGTTATTTAATCTACCTAGTACTTACGTACTACACACGCAAGTTATCTAGACACTCCGTTTAAGCTCTTTGTGTATAAATTTGGTAGTAGGTACCTACACTTTACTACTTCATAAATCATAGTTTTTGCCTTAGCTATGTACCTCAAGCTTATTATATCGTTTATTGTTACAGGTTGCACTAATATTCGGCATAATGGGGGCATGCCGAAGGCAAGAGCTATACAACATCCAGTTCGATGAAGTCTCTAACTAGACGACAGTACAATCATGGTGAAAGTTTCGAAAACAAAAACGAAAATAGATCGTTCTTTCGTTGTGACGGGCAACTGCTATGCCGTATGTAAAAAATACATGGAACTTCGACCCACCCCCTGTCGAAACCCTGCCTTTTTCTTGAGCTATAGATCGGGGAAGTGCGTCGATCAAAGAACTGGTATTAATAAATTTGATGCTCTGGGAAAAACTATCGCAAGTTTTTTGAATCTGCCTAACCCAGCGTTGTACACGGGGCATTGCTTCCGGCGCACCTCGGCGACCCTTCTCATAGATAGCGGTGGTGATTTGACCGCACTGAAACGACACGGGGGGTGGAAGTCTTCTACTGTGGCTGAAAGCTACATTGATGAGTCTTTAATGAATAAAATTCAAGTCTCAAATACGATCTTGAACAGTATAGAAAACAAGACGAATGAAGTAATTATAAATATTCCGACTCCGTCTACGAGCTCTACTGCTTGCCCCGCGGCCGCTACAGCTGCTGGATCAATAATTAACATTAACTTTCAAAATTGTACCATCCAAAATTTGAACAATTATTATAAATAAACTATTGTCAGCTTTTACTCTTGTTGTTTGATAAATTGCATTAGTGAAGATAAAGTAGTGTATGCAACTGCATATAACACGGGTATTAAAACACTCGTTACTATTATGAAACTCGCTGCGCTCGTTTCATAAACTCACACTCGTGTTTTAATACCCTTCATTATATGACAGTTGCATAAACTACTATTTTATAATTTTTTAGCTTCAAAAATGAAGAAAGGCCCAAATACGGCCCTTCAAAGTTGTGACCAAAACAAACGAGCATTTTTTCCCCATATGCTAATTTAGTACTATCTAAGAACTAAGATACCTAAATGTGTATCTAGTTTTAAAAAAAGTGATTTACCTTTTATGTACGAAACCCTAAAAGAGCGAGGCCCGTCTCGTACTACGTTTATATTCCATATTTTACACTCTACAACGTCATTTTGTACTGCTATATCTCTATTTTCTTTTTATAAGATATGAAAGCAATCAGTTTTTAAAGTGCAAGTCTCTAAAGTTTGCAAAGCGCTTCAAAAGATATCAGACAGGGTCCGAGTCATAGGTTACTTTATGCAAGAAAATATTGTTTTAAAATTATTATGAACAGGCAGATACGAGTAGAGCAAAGTGAACAAGTAGTAGAAAAGCCGCCAAGCATTGCCAGTTCCTCTAGTTTTTTGTCGGGTTGTGTTAGCTGCATAGGCCTTAATGGCCGCTACAGCGTCACCGAGTGAGTGGGCGAACGCGAAGCGTCGCCTTGGGGTTGAGCCCTAGGGCTCAAAGACATCGGGGGACAACTTCTTCGTAAGGGCGCCTCCTGTGAGGCTCGAACCTCGGCTTAGGATGACGTTGTGACAAAGGGGTGGGGCTGGATCTGGACTATACTAGGTAATATTAGTTCGTACGTCCCCGTGATCGTGGTAAGGATCTACGGCAGGGTGACTTTAAAAATCAGAGTTCCTCTAATGCCTACTGGGAATGTTCATTGGCAGTAATCACAATATACCTAATAGCTGTGATAGCGAAGTGGTTTAAGAATAGGTACGGTCTCCTTTTCGGAGGGTCCGGTGTCGAGTCCCAGGCACCTCTAACTTCTCGGAGTTATACATTGAATTATTATGTACTAAAGGAGTTAAATGCATTTTTATGCGTCAAATTAATAGCACCTTGCTTTAACGTGAAGGAAAATTGCATGCCAAACTGCCAAGCATTATGTCATACTTAATGTTTTTTCTCTGGTGTGTGGTGTGTAAAGGTGTGTAAAGTTTGTCAATGCGCACTCGGTTAGCGTGATGGACTATGGCCTAGGCTTCTCACAAACATTATCTGTGTGTTTTGATAAATAAATAAAGGTTTGGTTATATGTTATTTATTAGTAGGTACCTATGAGTAGACGCGACATTAAAAATGAACGTGGAACTATCAGAACCACAAATGGCCTAACATCTCATAATTGTTTCACACTAGCACAATGGATCATTTAACTTTTAAAAGCTAAAGTTCTTAAACGTTTAACATTTCGTAAGTACATTGGCAAGCTTCGCAGAAAAGAGCAAAAATGTCAGACCACTAGTCGGGGTCACAAGCCACAACTTTTAACAGTGTATAACTTGTGCTCGATTCAATATCGAGAGACGTAAGTATAAACTTTTAATCCTATGGAATAATGCTGACTACTAAAATAATTTCAAATAAGCTTATCCACGGTTACAGAGAAAAAAAATAAGGGTTGATGATGTAGATAAAAACAAGGATCTAAGTTTACTGATCCGTCATAATATTATATTGATTTTATCATAATATACATAAATCTTAATATATATAAATTACGTGTCACGTTGTTTGTCCGCGATGGACTCCTAAACTACTGAACCAATTTTGATCAAACTTCGTAACTATCTGTAATTTGGTCCAACTTGAGAGATAGGATAGTTTTTTTTTTTATTAGGATAGTTTATTTGTTTTATTTATATAGATCAGTTGGCGGTACGAAGTTCGCCGGGTTAGCTAGTTTCTCGTATAAAATGTAGCCTGTATCACCGGATCATCATAACGAATCGATTGACACTTCATTCATCAAAATCGGCTAAGTAATTAGGGCGAACGGAGCGAGACCTATCACTATCCCACAACCTGAGCATATTGTGGTACACTTTACTCAAAAACTATGACGCTTATAGATTTGTGATTTAACATAGTAATTTAACTTCATATCGAGATGTGTTATCTGTTAAAAAAATATAATTTTATAAAACCATTAACTTAAAAATTATTACCCGTTAGAAAAACTACGCGAGCCCTCACAAAGCTCAGCTTTTTGCTCGTTTATTCGTTATAGTGGAACACTAATAGTAGTCATAGTAACATAAATAGTACATAGTCTTCTAATTAATCTATACAATAAAAATGATTATTGGTTGCATCATAATTTTTACCCGACTACGACAAAGCAAAAGTTATGTTATGTACGGTTATGATTTTAGCAGTCTATGAATGTATGTGACTATTTACGAATGTTCCACTGCAACGTAGCGAATAAACTACTGAGCCGTTTTTGATAAGCCGTTTTCAATCGATTATTTATGATGGTCCGGGTGATATAAGCTACACTTTATACCAACAAAATCATTATGGCATGCAGTATTCTGTAGTCAGATTACAGATTAGCCTTTTATCCTTGTTGTAATTTATGACTAGACTAGAACCCCCTATTTAACCCCTTTGGGGGTAGAATTTACAAAACTTGTGAAAGACATAATTCTTTTTATTTAATTAAGAGCCCAAATACTAAGTTTGATATAAATAACTTGAAAAATAACTCTAATAATAAGGGACTGTCACAAAAACTTTCATCCCCCATTTTGTGCTTTTGGGGGTACAATTTTCAAAAACTGTGAAACTCTTCGTATACTTCTTTGTTTTCATTCGAAAGCATAAATTCAAAGTTTCATATGTATAACATAAAAATTGACGGACTTTCATACAATCTATCAAACCCTATGTTACTCCTTCGGGGGTAGAATTAAAAAAAAATTTAAAATATTTACTTCTTTATTTTTAATCAAGAGCCAAAATACCAAGTTTCATAAAAAAAATCTTGAAAAATAACGTGAAAAATGAAGGACTACCATAAAAACATTCAACCCTTATTTAGCCCCTTTGGGGGTAGAATTTTCAGACTCTGTGAGAGATGTACTGTTTTGTTTTTAATATAAAGTCCAAATACCGTGTTTTATGAATAAAACTTGAAAAATGACGGACTTTCATACAAACTTTAACCCCCATTTAACCCCCTTGTGGGTTAAATTTTGAAAAGTCCTTTCTTGGTGCTTGCCTACGTCATAAAACGAACCTACTCTCAAAATTTCAAGTTTCTAACTTCACAGTGGTTCAGGCTGTGCGTTGATAGATCAGTCAGTCAGTCAGGACAAGTCTTTTTATAGGTATAGATTAGGCAGTAGCTATTATGAAGCTATAATTATATAGTTAGTATTTTTTGCCTGCCTATTCAGATATTCCTGATTAACGATGAATTCAGTACAAAAACAAAGCATTGTAAATATCGAAAAGAAGTCACGTTTGGGTCTAAATGAAACGCCACTGATTTATTCAAGCGAAGCAGTTCTGTGCTCCGCTTTTGTGAAAGCAAAACTTTTTGCAGGTGATTTGGAAATTTTTCCTGTTTTACATAGGTGGAAAGTGGAGTGGGTGTAATTTGTGAAAGTACAGTTCTGTCATGCAAACGTACCTATATTGGATTTATATGAATTCGCAAATGAAACCATACGTTTTGAGCTGTCAAATGAATGAGGCACCTATGATAATTCACACAATCGTCAGTACGGCTGTTTAGTAACATCATAATTTAATTTTGTTAATAAACGTCGTCATCAACAATAATTATGTTCACATCTGGAAACTCTCATAATAAGTTCTTCTCGCCCTTAGTAGTTATTATTTAATTTTATAATATAGGTAAACGGAAATCCATGCTTAAAAAATTAGAGGCATTCAAAGTTTTCCATAGACGTATAACTTCTGTGGTCCCTTGTTAACATTCCAGGTAAAGGACGAGCTTAATCAAACTTCGTCTTGAAAAGCAAGGAGTTTCACCAAACTGTTTGTTAACTTATGCAAAAACGTACCTAGGTATCTGAAGTTATCGTTGTAGGTCTGCGAATAAATTACACACGTTGTCACGTTCTTTATCGTTTAAAGCTTACAGATAAGAATACTCGCACGAAAACTAATTTATTAATTAATCACTAATAATAATTAATTTGCTATTTAATACAAAAAGTAACTCTGTTGCCTTTTCTTTATCTTTATAAAAACAGCGACATGAGCGACATTGATAGCCAAATCGACCGAATCGAATCGAAAAAATCCAAAAATTAAAAAAAAAATATAGCATAGAGCACTCTGTTAAAAAATTCTTTTCAACGATATTCCCACAAGTAATTTAATGTGATAAAAAAAAATTAATTGACCTTCTTAATTCCCTCCTCGAAGTTTTTTAAATATTAAGTATTTTTTGTTATTTCGGTTTCCCAACGATTTCTTAAATATTTAAGGACCGATTTCACCAACGCAAAATAAGTCTTATCGGAGCGTAAATTTAATATTTTAACAGTATTTTCAATACAATAATTGAAACTTGAAAGCAGCTTAAATACATTGCATTGTTATAGGCTGGGAAGTGGAACAGGAAACTAGGAAATAGGAATTATAGTATTAATACTATAACTAATGCAACTTGCAAGGTAACGTAATATTATTATGTCGAGTCACGCTACACGAATCAAGATTACTTCTTTGTTTCAATTCATTATCATCTATTAACAAGCGTATTATATACACGCTGAAATAGATTCCAAAAATACTTCAAAACTACTGAACCGATTTGCCCGTTTAAGTTGGAGTGGCATCTTATACTTGCAATAGCGATGAGTGACAGCGCGGTGAAAAACCGTTCAGCGCCATCTTGTGGAGATTTAGAACAACTTGCTGATTAAATTTTGTTGGAGATTAAATTAGTGCTAGTTATTACTGAAATGTCATAAAATAAATACCTACTTAGAAATACCGTATAGTATTTTTTTTAATCTTGAGGGTTTCTTAATTTAATAGAATTAACAGATTCACAATTCAATGAAAGATGAAAGTTATTCATTTAAAATTGTGGTCAATGACTAAATGGGATTTTCTTGGAAAAATTCTTGATTTGAATAGATTAATTTATAATAATATTAAATTATAAATCATATTTCCATCCCCCCTCCAACTAAGCGTAATGCTTGGGAGTGTGGTTGGTCGAGTCGATATTCAGTCCGCGTCATTACCGCTGCATTCCGTCCTGATGATGCATTGCAATAGTAATTAATTGTAAGTAGATAATAACTAATAAGTTAATGCAGTTTATGAAATGCATTAAATTAAATTGTTGCATTGTTGCATTTAACCATCAATAAATACTAACAACGAATCGCAAGCTAAAATTGAAGCTTGAATAATTAACTGATAATGATATCATCATCATCATCATTATCAACCTTTAGATGTCCACTGCTGGACATAGGTCTCCTGCATGGACCTCCACAGGCTTTTGTCACGTATCACGTCAGGTATCACGGATAATGATATAAATAAATTAAATAAGTACTTAGTAATTATAACAAATTTGATACGTGTACATTCGATTAATTTTAGCAACATCGCTTGCATTTATTTTATTATACTTGCTACATTCAAGTTTAGTATTGAAAGTAGTTTTGTTTTTACTGACTTTATGCATCTTTATGATAGTAATATAAAATATAATGTCATTGAACGCGCTCTATACTCAACGGAATCCATTCAATGACAAAATGAATTGAGGTAGGTACTCTGAGAATATTGAGTAACCCAGTTATATTATGTTCTTAGAACTTCATTGGTATTTAATTTCACAATTACAATAATATTGTTTAATGTTTTGTATCTTTTCTTTTTGTATTTGTAGTAATTCGTTAATATTAAATTACCATCTAAGTAGAAGTGGCACCGCCGTTTTAATTACATAGATGTAAAGAAATAAATAAAATAATAGGTTACGTTAGGCCTCTGAATTCTCAGTACCTACCTTGTAATTTGTGTTCCAGCTTCATTCAAAATCATCTACATTAGATGTAGATGCTAAGATAGAGGGAAATAAAAAATATCTTTATGATTCCAAAATAGAACGGAGAAAATATTATGCTGTTTGAATAGGTACCTACGTCAAGACAATTCAAGTGAAATTACCTATATGCAACTACCGTACATTCTTGAATGCGGAATCGCCATTATTCAAATTTATTCAAAGGCATCAGAGAAATAGGTATGTATATTTGGGCACACATTCATTCAAATTTTATAGATCTTAGTATCAGAGACATAAAACCTGTTATTCAATGGCATAATGTGCTATTGTGCTCTGCGAATATACACACGATTGACTAATATAAGAGGAAATGGAACAAAAGATCTCAGCTTTTGTAAAACTAACAAATGCGTATGACTTCCTCCGAATACCTACGAGAAGATTTTTTGAAGTTTTGCAAAGTATTATACCTACACACAGTACGATATTGACGTAGCTCATCGAGTTGTGAAGGGCTGGGCACTTAGGGTAGTTGGCAAGCCGTTAGAATCTAGATGGACTGCTGATTTCAAGCGCAGGTGTGATTGAGTTGAAATTTTGTGTACCTACTGTTACTACGGATAATTCCTAAGACATGGTAACCTTGAGCTGATGCTGCAGCATCAAGTAGATAATGAGTAGGTGTTAGATAGATGATGATTGAGGATTGAAAAGTAGGATCTAAAGATGGAGCAGAAACTGCGTAACAGTATGTTGGGTATACTATATCATACATAGCCGTATATATATATCATATCCAGCCATAGTCCATAGATTTATTAACTTTATTAAATTTTTTATTTACACTTGTTCAGAAATTGAAGCATTAGAAGTAAACACGGATATTTGGGGTGATTGTATTTCATCCCCTCTTCCAAGGGAACCGTGCTGGTTGTCGGAATAAAAAGTATCCTTTGTACTACCTTGTAGTATGTACTTAAATCATGCCAAGTTTCATTTAAATCCGTCAAATTCCGTAAAATTTAAACAAACAAACTAATCTTTCCTCTTTATAGTATTAGCACATTAGTGTAGATTGGGCCAGCCTCGCTACGCAAACCGAAGCGGAAAGCACTCGTGTTTTCCCGTGAGTGCAAAAATCATCCACGGGAAAACAGTGGTAAGCGTCGAAATTTTGGTATAAAAATTCAAGGTCCTGGAGTGTAGGGCGGATGACATGTGGAAAGAGGCAGGCATCGATTGAATGCGAAAGGCCGAGAATATGCAACGTTGGTGCTACTTGAATGAGGCCTATGTCTATCAGTGGATGCATCTGGGCTGATGACGATAATGATAAAAAAAATCACTGTCACTAGAACCCTAGTATGAAGTTTGAACATTTCCTGAAGAGTGACAGGCCGGAATTTATTTGACCCGAAAAAACAAATCACGCAGGATTTTTGAAACCTCTAGCTAGCTAAGTATAATATAGCTAGAAAATAAAGTAGCACAGTCTAGTACTATTATTATGCATCGCATTTAATCAACGATCATGCTCCCTCTCATGTTTAACTTGAAACGAAAATCTCCATGCAATTGCTAGATAATATAATTAATGATTTCAAAACAGCTATTAATCTTGGCGCTACCAACTTCATTCAAATAATCCTGAACGCTTTATTCATAAATCGAAAGACGCCACTTTGTAGAATTACAACAGATGAAATTATGACGTCATCTAAATTCTCCGAGTATTTATGCAAATAAATAAAATTGAATAGACCATCTGTGATTTAGAATTAACTGCTTCTTATTTATCAGATTATTTTATTACGATAGAATAACGTGAACATTCGCTTTAATTTTTTTTTAGGAGCTAGTCTGTCTTTAAAAGGTCTGCTTCACCACCTTCAAGTAAATTTTAACTGACGAATTAAGATGTTTTGGCACTTTTGTATAGGCAAGCTATCAAAACGTCAAATATTCGTCGGTTAAAGTTTAATTGAATGTGGTGAAAGTTCGTAAATCTATTTTTTTCTATTTGTCAGGGCTAATCTTTGAAATGCTGACCAGTTTTGCCGGAGATTAGTAGAGAGATATGTAAGTAGGCAGGTAGGCTGCATCTAGTACTATTTTATATCTATATATATAAAAGAAAGTGGTGTTAGTTAAACTATTTATAACTCAAGAACGGATGAACTGATTTGGCTGAAAATTGGTGGAGAGGTAGCTTAGAACCAGGAGACGGACATAGGATACTTTTTATCCCGTTCGACCGCGTTTCCGTCAAGTCACTATAAAACGTGGTATAACAAAAACGCATCTGACATGGAATAACAAAACGCAAATGACAGTGGAATAACAAAACGTAAATGACAGCTAAACGTAATTTTGTCTTTGGTTAAGTATGGTAAAAAATTTGACAATAATTATAAAAAGTGTTATAATAAAGCATTACTGATATTATAAATGCGAAAGTGTGTTTGTTTATTGGTTTGTCCTTCAATCACGTCGCAACAGAACAGCGGATTGATGCGATTTTTTGCATGGGTATAGTAATGGATGTAGTTGTGGTTCCTCAGACCGGGAGAGCTACTTTTTATCTCAGATAATGAAAAGAGTTCCCGCGGGATTTTTAAAAACTAAATCCATGCGGTCGAAGTCGAAGGCATCAGCTAGTACTGGATAATTTAGGTTCCCTCTTAAGAATATTTATTAAGTACTAGCTGATGCCTGCGACTTCGTCCGCATGGATTTAGTTTTTAAAAATCCCGCGGGAACTCTTTCATTATCCGAGATAAAAAGTAGCTCTCCCGGTCTGAGGAACCACTACTACATCCATTACTATACCCATGCAAAAAATCGCATCAATCCGCTGTTCTGTTGCGACGTGATTGAAGGACAAACCAACAAACAAACACACTTTCGCATTTATAATATCAGTAATGCTTTATTATAACACTTTTTATAATTGTCAAATTTTTTACCATACTTAACCAAAGACAAAATTACGTTTAGCTGTCATTTACGTTTTGTTATTCCACTGTCATTTGTGTTTTGTTATTCCATGTCAGATGGGTTTTTCTTATACCACGTTTTATAGTGACATGACGGAAACGCGGTCGAACGGGATAAAAAGTATCCTATGTCCGTCTCCTGGTTCTAAGCTACCTCTACACCAATTTTCAGCCAAATCGGTTCATCCGTTCTTGAGTTATAAATAGTGTAACTAACACCACTTTCTTTTATATATATAGATTATTATATTCTTCGACGATATTCAAATGTTCGAAATCTATCAATGTTGTCGAAATATGGAAACTCGTACTCGAGGAAGCTACTGCTATTGATTTCGCGGTAAGTTCTCTGACAGATTGCCATTTCCCGTCTTTTGACGATGCCGCAGGTGACGACGGTGGTAATAAGAGCTTTGGATTTGGGAATACGTCACAAATAGATTCGAATAGAAAAAGATGTCTTTTAGAAAGAAATTCTAGTGATGAATGTGGATAATAGGTAATATATTTTTTACTTATAAAAACTATGAGTGCGTACTACCACAGTAGAATAATGTATGTACTACTAAGCAAGTACGTAAGTACTTGTCTACTTATAGACAAGTTCAACTAAGAGTCGAGACGCTTTTACTCGTAATACCCGAGCCTAGGTGAGGTTTTAAAAAAGCGCTGAGAGTTATATTTGAAACTAGCTGATGCCTGCGACTTCGTCCGCGCGGAGTTTTTAAAATTCTAAACTCTTTGATTTTCCGGGATAAAAAGTAGCCTATGATATGGTCCAGCTACTCAAATATATCCAGGCAAAAAATTTAAGTCGATCCGTAGCTCTGCTGCAGCGTGATTGAAGGACAAACCGACAAAAAGCACACCTTCGCATTTATAATACCTATTAGTAAGGTTGCGCAGGTTTATTAAATATTTTAAACTTTTTAAGTAATTTTCACGACGATAGGTTTTTAACCGACTTCCAAAAAGGAGGAGGTTCTCAATTCGGCCGGTATCTTTTTTTTTCTATGTATGTCCACCGATTTCTCCGGGACTAATGGACCGATTCGCGTGATTTTTTTTTAATCGACAGAGGATGTTTGCGAAATGGTCCCATAAAAATTTTCACCTTCATCTCCTCAAGCCTGATGCTGCAGGGATATTGCTCACCTAAAATAAAGAGATTTAGGAAATGTCGATTACGAATTATTATTGCAGGTAACAAGTATGGACAACATCATGGAGCTCCAGGTCCTAGCTCCTCAATCCTGATGCTGCAGGGTACTGCCTACCTAAAACTATGGGGATTTAGGAAATTTCGATTACGAAGTGATATTGTAGGTAACAAGTATGGACTACATCATGGAGCTCCAGGACCTAGCTCCTCAATCATAGGATACTACACTTAAAAGCTTAAAATAAAAATTCTTTTCAAAAAACCGACTTCTAACGCCACTACAAAGTATAAAAATAATTTTAGTTTGTCCACTTTGTTGAAGTCGGGTGGGCCTAAAATACAATTTATGAAACCGACTCGCGATGCTCGCTCGACTTCAACAAACGAGTCTCTCATATTGTGTAACGTCGCGCATCGGTTTCATAGTTTGTATTTAGGCCCGCCCGACTTCAACAAACGTGGACAAACTAAAATTATTTTTATACTTTGTAGTGGCGTTAGAAGTCGGTTTTTTGAAAAGAATTTTTATTCAACCATGGTGAGATAATTAATATATCAACAAAATTTACTTTATGACTAAATGCTCAGGAGAGTATACTCACTATTTGTATAATATTTTATAAACTTTTTTATGAGCCGTTTTTATAAGCCGAGCGGCTGAAAGTGCTTCAAAATTGAGGAATTTAAACGTACTTTTGCGAGCCACAAAAATATGCACTCGATGTACCTATGGCAAATTGAATCCACCGTAAAGGTGGAATGCGGTCGGCGACCGCTCGCAGTGGGTGTTGATACCTGTGTATGAAATATTTTGAGCGAATACCATTATGAATAGGTACCTATACTTAATATGTTGGGGTACGTAACGGTACACTATAAGCTAATAACAATAGTCTAACAGTAGAAGCTGTGATAGCCTAGTGGTTAGGACTGTGGTCTCCTATTCGGGGGGTCGTGGGTTTGACCCGGGCATTCTTCGCCTTTATGCATTTAAACAATTAAATATCACATGCTTCAAAGTTGAAGGAAACATCGTGAGCAAATCTGAAAGATTTCCATTGTGTTCTCAAAGGTGTGTGAAGACTGCCAATAGATTACAATAGAAATGTTTTTTATTCAAAAAAACTTTTTTACAAGTGCTTTTGAATTGTCGATGAGTCTACTACTGGTTCGGAATGCCCTTCTTGCCGAGAAGAACCAGCAAGAAACTCGGCGGTTGCTCTTTTCAAAACATTTTTACAATACAATAGATACTATGCTATGTATGCAGTGTTTCCACAATAAGGGGTAAGTAATAAGTTCCACAAAAGCATACCTAATTATAATTCAATACTACTACTACTACTACTACTACTATAATGATATAATGTTAAGACGGGCAGACAGAAAGTAGCCCCATTCCCGCCGGTGGAACCCCTTAACGAGCATGACCCAGCCATTGCTTCACTCATACCTTATTTGAGGGAACGTAACAATCCGCATCACACGACACCATCAATTTGCATTGGGACACCGTGGTGGTGTATGGCCTAGATTATGCCTTCCCTGAGAGGAGACCTGTTAAGTTAAGTACAGGTACTATCATTGATGTTATTGTAAGTATTTTTAGTACGATGAATTGAAATATGAAATATGATTTTTGCTCTGTTCGGATCCAGTAACTGCGTTATCTTTTTACCGGTACCCGATAGTGACTAGGCCTACCTATCTTTTTCAAATCTATATCTAATACCTTTAAACGAGCAATTCTTATATACTTATATACTATATACTATAGAATACGAATTCTTATATACTTATATACTATGGAATACGAAGGTAAATTTCGCGATAATCTAATAGTTCACAATAGCTCGGGAAATCGGGCGGTCCCGAAACCAGATTAAGACCCCGATTCGAGTCCAGACGATTATCGACCGAGCGAAGCGAAGGTCTTTGAGTTAACTAGGGCGATTTGCACTTGTCCGTCCGTCCGTCCGTCCGTCCGTCCGTCTGTCAGAGCCTTATAACTTTTGAATTACTGAACGTAATTACTTCAAATTTAGTTATAATATGTAAACCGATGGCCTCCAGCCGAAAATGGCTTAAAAAGTTATAAAAATCTTTATTTCAGGGGGGCTCTCATAGAAGCGAACGCGAAGTAAAAAAAAAAAAATCGCGTTACATAAAATTGTTACGTATCATTTTAAAGATAATTTTGAACTGAGTACAAAAATATTTTTTTTTTAATTTTTCCCTTAAAATTGACGAAATGGGGGGCTTTCAAAGTGGCGATTTTATACGCTCGCTTGAAGACGCTCTCTAGAAAAATCCGCTATGGATTTTCAAACTGATTTTATGTTTTTAGGTCACTTATATCCTGTACTTGAACAACAAATACTAAAATTATATGAATATTATAAAGAAACGAGATTATTTAATTTTTAATGGGCGTCAGTAATTCATATAGCATCAACATAGCTTCACAATAATGCTAATAGATGGCGCAGTCAGTAACTATTCCCATGGAACTACGAGTTAAATTCAATGTTTGATAAATAATTCAATGTTTTCACTAACGTTCCCTAACCTTTACGGGCTACCTATAAGTTAGGTGATTGATGTTTTCTGTCAACTTATTTATCACGATCCTGTACGGGACACCTAAAAGGATATTGGGACGGATGTTAGGACTTAGGATTGTATTTAGGAGCTACCTACGTTAAGAGACTCCTACTTAGGGGATGATTTAGGTATGTTTGGTGAAAACGGGCATAATAATAATGTCAGTTTTGGTTATCATGTATCGATTGAATGAATAATCATGGGATACCGTTACCGCGAGGTCTCAGTTCGGGGCGAACCACTAGTATTTTCCCCTATGAATTTTATTATTATTATTTCTCTATATATTATGACTCTCACACCCGCATACAAAATAAATAGATAAAGGGCCAAAAAGTATTATAAACATAAATATATACACACAGATAAATAAACTTACACATAGTTTACATAAATAAATACTTGTAGCGGGCGGAGGATTACGCCCCGGCAGGGGAGACCAGACGGCCGGGGGTCAGGGCGACAGGCTGAGAAACCGACGGACTATCCTAGCCGAGTCTAGCAACACCGCTTTCTGCATCTTGGCTGCGAGCGAGTGAGCGAGGCTGACTGGGATCAACCCATTCGCAGAAATAACGATTGGGATGGTTTCAGTGGACTCCACATGCCACATGCCAGTAACCTCGTGAGCCAAATCTAGATACTTTCGTTTTTTCTCTGTCTCCGCTCTCACGAGGTTCTCGTCATGTGGGATGGTGATGTCCACTAAAAACACCCTCGACTGTGCCCGGTCCATCAGCACGATGTCAGGCTTATTCGCCAGAATCGTCCTGTCCGTGATGATGGACCGGTCCCAATAGAGCCGTACTCCATCACGCTCAAGCACCGGCACCGGTGTGTACCTATAGTACGGCATTCTCTCATCCAGGAGACCGTACTTCAGAGCAAGCTCTTGGTGAAGGATTTTGGCCGCTTGGTTGTGTCTGTGCAGATACCTACTCAGTGTTAGCAAGAGCGGAACATCCCGAGAGCACATGCCTGAGTGACTCACCGGGATGGCGACACGCTCGACAGATGTCGTGAGTGCCATCCTTCAGGATGTACTTTCGGTAGTTCCGCGTCTTAACCACCTGATCTTGTATTGCACACACAAAACCTTCGGTTTCCCCAAAGAGGTCACCGAATCGCAGCAATTGCACGGACGCTTTTTTATCTACGTGCGGCTCATTAAGAGCTTTAAAAAAGCGTCCATGCAACTCCCTCTCCTTCCATACGGTCTCCCGGTCAGAGGTGCTTAGTACCACCGGTTTCTGCCACTCGAGTTTGGCCAAAGATAGGGGAGTGAGTCCTTTATCACATTCTATGACGTCTCTATGCATTGGACACTCCCTCTTCGTCTCAAAGTAGGTTCTGAGGCTGGATATCTCCCGATTATGCATGGTCTTGACGCTTAATACGCCTCGACCACCACATTTTCGGGGGATATACAACCTCATAACAGACGATTTGGGGTGGTGCATGCGGTAGAGAGTCATAGTCGTGCGGACTTTTCTATCCAGTGCGTCTAGTTCGGTCTGAGTCCATCTGAGTACGCCAAAGGTGTACATGAGAACGGGCATGACCCAGCCGTTATATGCTCGGACCTTATTGGCGCCCGAAAAATAGCTTTTACAAACTTTTGTCAGGCGGCCAATAAAGACCTCGCAAACAGACTGAAGTCTCGAACTGTACTATCGACTTTGTACAGCTCAAGGACCCTCAAGAGCCATGAATGGGGCACCGAGTCGAATGCCTTCTTATAGTCAATCCAAGCGGCAGAGAAATTCCGGCGATTGCGTTTGACCAGTTGGCCCGCGACGGAGTCGATGAGAAGGAGCTCCTTAGTACCACGACCACCGCCCCGACATCCGTTCTGAGCCCGAGACATGATGTTGTTCTCGTCTACGTGACGGGAAATCTTAAGGCTCAGAACGGATGTCAATGTCTTATAGATGGTAGTAAGACATGTGATGGGGCGGTACTTAGCTGGGTCAGAGGTATCGGTTGACTTAGGAGCTAAATGAGTGATCCCGGTGGTGAAAAGGCTCGGGAGTGCCCTTTGCTCGAGAGCATCTTGGAATTGTTGAGCCAAAGTAGCATGGCAGAGCGAAAAACCCTTCAACCAGTAGTGATGCAGCCCATCGGGTCCCGGACTTTTCCAGTTCGGGGCCCGGCGCACCGCACCAGCTACATCCTCCGAAGAGATGGCGACGGGGTTCATCGGCTCTATTGAGGCACATGCTTCCTCAAACGCCGCAATCCAAGGGCCCTCCTCATGCTCCAACTCTCTTGACCATACATTTCGCCAAAAGGCGACGAGGTCAGCCGGGCTCGGCCGCTGAGAGGTAGAACAGACTGCTGGGCACTCCAGTTTTTTATAGAACCTTTTCTGATCACTCGAGAACAGGCGATTTTGCTGAAAGCGCTCGACTCTTTCCGAGTATCGTCGGATGCGGTTCCCCCATGCAGCGATTTTCTGCTTCAGGTCGTCGATGCGCTCCGTTAGTTTTTGGGCTATATCGGGCTGATCTAGCCGCACCCCAAGCCCATTAAAGGCTATTCTAACGGAGCGCACAATCCTTGGCCTAGTGTTGCCCGACCTGAAACTCTGCAGTCTGCCAATGAGAGCTCTGGCCAGGGTGATACGGTGTTCTATTCTCCTTTTCCAGGCTGGCTCCGTGCTGCGCCTTAGAGTAGTGCGTCCACGTTCTTGGGTCTTGACACCCATGAAACGATGAACAGCTAAGGCCGCACCAAAGAGAATAGAAGCCGTATCACCCAGGCCAGTGCTGCGCTCAAGGTATTGAGGCAGCATTTGGTTTATGGCCTCAATGACATCCCGCGTCGCTACATTTAATGTGAGTCGGGATAGCCGCGGACGATTCTCTAGAGGAGCACTCCGGATCTCCGAAATCGCCTCTTCTAAAATCCTTCCCATCCGCTCTATATCAAGGGAAACTGTTTCATCCGTGCCTTCCTCCACAGGCAAATCTTGCGCGTTAGCGTCGGTCTCTTCGCGGACGGGTTCCGCCAGAGAGACAATTTGCTCTGTGGTTGGGGTTGTCACCTCGGGAACAACCTCACGTCGTAACCGTTCGAGCTCGGTAGCGCTAAAGATGTTCGAGCGCTGAATATACCGAGCCCGGTCTGCCAGGTTTTGCTCCGTGACAGTTAAATTCGGCTCAAGCAGCAAGAACTCGCGGTACATTGCCGCTCGGTAGCCAGTCCGTCCGGTTTCCCCTCCCGTCGCCCTGTAGTACGCACGCATGACATTCTCGTTCATTTGAGATGTCCATCTCATGCGGCGTACTCCACCAGCGGCGGGCTCCGAAGATTGGGTCCTTGAGGACCCTGTCGGTGCCAAGCCCTCTGGTGGGGATGATGGATTGGCCGGCCGCCGGGATGGTAGTGGCGGCCGGCTGGTGTGACTGGCGGTCCGCATGCTGTCACGTCCAGCGCCAGTCCCAGACGCGCCCTGGCGCCCCCCAGGCAGCGGCCCTGTTCGCGCATTATCTTTAACTTTGTCCATCATCATAAAGGGGGGTGGGGGGTCAGTGGCAGTTACGTCACTCGGGGTCCACTCAGGTCCCCAAGGAGGCTGTTTTAGAGCCAGCTCGCTCGGTTAAGGGGAACCTAGATGTTATTTGGTTCCCCAATTCCCTTAGTCGCCTCTTACGACACCCACGGGATAGGAAGGGGTGGCAACATTCTGTTCTGCCGGTGCCACACGGCGTTTATATTATTATTATTTCTCTATATATTATGACTCTCACACCCGCATACAAAATAAATAGATATAGGGCCAAAAAGTATTATAAACATAAATATATACACACAGATAAATAAACTTACACATAGATTACATAAATAAATACTTATAGCGGGAGGAGGATTACGCCCCGGCAGGGGAGACCAGACGGCCGGGGGTCAGGGCGACAGGCTGAGAAACCGACGGACTATCCTAGCCGAGTCTAGCAACACCGCTTTCTGCATCTTGGCCGCGAGCGAACCGCCACGGAACCCCAGTCGCCTCAGATGGTGAGCGAGGCTGACTGGGATCAACCCATTCGCAGAAATAACGATTGGGATGGTTTCAGTGGACTCCACATGCCACATGCCAGTAACCTCGTGAGCCAGATCTAGATACTATCGTTTTTTCTCTGTCTCCGCTCTCACGAGGTTCTCGTCATGTGGGATGGTGATGTCCACTAAAAACACCCTCGACTGTGCCCGGTCCATCAGCACGATGTCAGGCTTATTCGCCAGAATCGTCCTGTCCGTGATGATGGACCGGTCCCAATAGAGCCGGACACCGTCACGCTCAAGCACCGGCACCGGTGTGTACCTATAGTACGGCACTCTCTCATCCAGGAGACCGTACTTCAGAGCAAGCTCTTGGTGAAGGATTTTGGCCGCTTGGTTGTGTCTGTGCAGATACTCAGTGTTAGCAAGAGCGGAACATCCCGAGAGCACATGCCTGAGTGACTCACCGGGATGGCGACACGCTCGACAGATGTCGTGAGTGCCATCCTTCAGGATGTACTTTCGGTAGTTCCGCGTCTTAACCACCTGATCTTGTATTGCACACACAAAACCTTCGGTTTCCCCAAAGAGGTCACCGAATCGCAGCCATTGCACGGACGCTTTTTTATCTACGTGCGGCTCATTAAGAGCTTTAAAAAAGCGTCCTTGCAACTCCCTCTCCTTCCATACGGTCTCCCGGTCAGAGGTGCTTAGTACCACCGGTTTCTGCCACTCGAGTTTGGCCAAAGATAGGGGAGTGAGTCCTTTGTCACATTCTATAACGTCTCTATGCATTGAACACTCCCTCTTGGTCTCAAAGTAGGTTCTGAGGCTGGATATCTCCCGATTATGCATGGTCTTGACGCTTAATACGCCTCGACCACCACATTTTCGGGGGATATACAACCTCATAACAGACGATTTGGGGTGGTGCATGCGGTAGAGAGTCATAGTCGTGCGGACTTTTCTATCCAGTGCGTCTAGTTCGGTCTGAGTCCATCTGAGTACGCCAAAGGTGTACATGAGAACGGGCATGACCCAGCCGTTATATGCTCGGACCTTATTGGCGCCCGACAAATAGCTTTTACAAACTTTTGTCAGGCGGCCAATAAAGACCTCGCAAACTGACTGTTTCACGTCCGCCTCCTTTACCCCCACGGATTGTGACATACCCAGATACCGGTATGACTCAGCTTCAGAGAGGGTCCTGATGTTGGATGGCTCAAGATTGATCTCGGCCGAATGAGTAACCTGTTCCCTCTCCACATGTAAGACCGCACACTTGTCTAGTCCAAGCTCCATCCTGATGGAGTTACTGAACTCAGTGGTGATATTCAGCAATTCCCTCAGGCGGGTGGCATTGGGTGCTAGTAGCTTGAGGTCATCCATGTAGAGAAGGTGAGGCACTTTTGTCCCTCCTCTCCGAAACTGAAAGCCTGTCCCTGATCTCTCCAGCAAAGAGATGAGAGGGTTCAGCGACAGACAAAACCATAATGGACTCAGACAATCGCCCTGGAAGATACCCCGCCGTATCTTGATCCGGTCACCCGCAGCCACCAACCGCTCGCCATGGAGACAAAGAATCGTACTCCATTGCCCCAAACACTCTCCGAGGAAGTCTCGAACTGTACTATCGACTTTGTACAGCTCAAGGACCCTCAAGAGCCATGAATGGGGCACAGAGTCGAATGCCTTCTTATAGTCAATCCAGGCGGCAGAGAAATTCCGGCGATTGCGCTTGACCAGTTGGCCCGCGACGGAGTCGATGAGAAGGAGCTCCTTAGTACCACGACCACCGCCCCGACATCCGTTCTGAGCCTCAGACATGATGTTGTTCTCGTCTACGTGACGGGAGATCTTAAGACTCAGAACGGATGTCAATGTCTTATAGATGGTAGTAAGACATGTGATGGGGTGGTACTTAGCTGGGTCAGCGGTATCGGTTGACTTAGGAGCTAAATGAGTGATCCCGGTGGTGAAAAGGCTCGGGAGTGCCCTTTGCTCGAGAGCATCTTGGAATTGTCGAGCCAAAGTAGCATGGCAGAGCGAAAAACCCTTCAACCAGTAGTGATGCAGCCCATCGGGTCCCGGACTTTTCCAGTTCGGGGCCCGGCGCACCGCACCAGCTACATCCTCCGAAGAGATGGTGACGGGGTTCATCGGCTCTATTGAGGCACATGCTTCCTCTACCGCCGCAATCCAAGGGCCCTCCTCATGCTCCACCTATCTTGACCATACACTTCGTCAAAAGGCGACGAGGTCAGCCGGGCTCGGCTGCTGAGAGGTAGAACAGACTGCTGGGCACTCCAGTTTTTTATAGAACCTTTTCTGATCACTCGAGAACAGGCGATTTTGCTGAAAGCGCTCGACTCTTTCCGAGTATCGTCGGATGCGGTTCCCCCATGCAGCGATTTTCTGCTTCAGGTCGTCGATGCGCTCCGTTAGTTTTTGGGCTATATCGGGCTGATCTAGCCGCACCCCGAGCCCATTAAAGGCTATTCTAACGGAGCGCACAATCCTTGGCCTAGTGTTGCCCGACCTGAAACTCTGCAGTCTGCCAATGAGAGCTCTGGCCAGGGTGATACGGTGTTATATTCTCCTTTTCCAGGCTGGTTCCGTGCTGCGCCTTTTGTAGCGCGTCCACGTTCCTGGGTCTTGACACCCATGAAACGGTGAACAGCTAAGGCCGCACCAAAGGGAATAGAAGCCGTATCACCCAGGCCATTGCTGCGCTCAAGGTATTGAGGCAGCATTTGGTTTATGGCCTCAATGACATCCCGCGTCGCTACATTTAATGTGAGCCGGGAGAGCCGCGGACGGATCTCTAGAGGAGCACTCCGGATCTCCGAAATCGCCTCTTCTAAAATCCTTCCCATCCGCTCTATGTCAAGGGAGACTGTTTCCTCCGTGTCCTCCTCCACAGGCAAATCTTGCGCGATAGCGTCGGTCTCTTCGCGGACAGGTTCCGCCAGAGAGACAACTTGCTCTGTGGTTGGGGTTGTCACCTCGGGAACAGCCTCACGTCGTAACCGTTCGAGCTCGGTAGCGCTAAAGATGTTCGAGCGCTGAATATACCGAGCCCGGTCTGCCAGGTTTTGTTCCGTGACAGTCAGATTCGGCTCGAGCAGCAAGAACTCGCGGTACATTGCCGCTCGGTAGCCAGTCCGTCCGGTTTCCCCTCCCGTCGCCCTGTAGTACGCACGCATGACATTCTTGTTCATTTGAGATGTCCATCTCATGCGGCGCACTCCACCAGCGGCGGGCTCCGAAGATTGGGTCCTTGAGGACCCTGTCGGTGCCAAGCCCTCTGGTGGGGATGATGGATTGGCCGGCCGCCGAGATGGTAGTGGCGGCCGGCTGGTGTGACTGGCGGTCCGCATGCTGTCACGTCCAGCGCCAGTCCCAGACGCGCCCTGGCGCCCCCCAGGTAGCGGCCCTGTTCGCGCATTCTTATTCGTTTGGTCCATCATCATAAAGGGGGTGGGGGGGTGAGTGGCAGTTACGTCACTCGGGGTCCACTCAGGTCCCCAAGGAGGCTGTTTTAGAGCCAGCTCGCTCGGTTTAGGGGAACCTAGATGTTATTTGGTTCCCCAATTCCCTTAGTCGCCTCTTACGACACCCACGGGATAGGAAGGGGTGGCAACATTCTGTTCTGCCGGTGCCACACGGCGTTTATTATTATTATTATTTTGCTATTTATTTCGACTCTCACACCCGCGTACAAAATAAATATATATTAAGCCAAAGTAGAAATATAATAAACATAAATATAATATATATATATAATAAACTTACATATAGATTACATAAATAAATACTTGTAGCGGGCGGAGGATTACGCCCCGGCAGGGGAGACCAGACGGCCGGGGGTCAGGGCGACAGGCTGAGAAACCGACGGACTATCCTAGCCGAGTCTAGCAACACCGCTTTCTGCATCTTGGCCGCGAGCGAACTGCCACGGAACCCCAGTCGCCTCAGATGGTGAGCGAGGCTGACTGGGATCAACCCATTCGCAGAAATGACGATTGGGATGGTTTCAGTGGACTCCACATGCCACATGCCAGTAACCTCGTGAGCCAGATCTAGATACTTTCGTTTTTTCTCTGTCTCCGCTCTCACGAGGTTCTCGTCATGTGGGATGGTGATGTCCACTAAAAACACCCTCGACTGTGCCCGGTCCATCAGCACGATGTCAGGCTTATTCGCCAGAATCGTCCTGTCCGTGATGATGGACCGGTCCCAATAGAGCCGGACTCCGTCACGCTCAAGTACCGGCACCGGTGTGTACCTATAGTACGGCACTCTCTCATCCAGGAGACCGTACTTCAGAGCAAGCTCTTGGTGAAGGATTTTGGCCGCTTGGTTGTGTCTGTGCAGATACTCAGTGTTAGCAAGAGCGGAACATCCCGAGAGCACATGCCTGAGTGACTCACCGGGATGGCGACACGCTCGACAGATGTCGTGAGTGCCATCCTTCAGGATGTACTTTCGATAGTTCCGCGTCTTAACCACCTGATCTTGTATTGCACACACAAAACCTTCGGTTTCCCCAAAGAGGTCACCGAAGCGCAGCCATTGCACGGACGCTTTTTTATCTACGTGAGGCTCATTAAGAGCTTTAAAAAAGCGTCCATGCAACTCCCTCTCCTTCCATACGGTCTCCCGGTCAGAGGTGCTTAGTACCACCGGTTTCTGCCACTCGAGTTTGGCCAAAGATAGGGGAGTGAGTCCTTTATCACATTCTATGACATCTCTATGCATTGGACACTCCCTCTTCGTCTCAAAGTAGGTTCTGAGGCTGGATATCTCCCGATTATGCATGGTCTTGACGCTTAATACGCCTCGACCACCACATTTCCGGGGTATATACAACCTCATAACAGACGATTTGGGGTGGTGCATGCGGTAGAGAGTCATAGTCGTGCGGACTTTTCTATCCAGTGCGTCTAGTTCGGTCTGAGTCCATCTGAGTACGCCAAAGGTGTACATGAGAACGGGCATGACCCAGCCGTTATATGCTCGGACCTTATTGGCGCCCGACAAATAGCTTTTACAAACTTTTGTCAGGCGGCCAAAAAAGACCTCGCAAACTGACTGTTTCACGTCCGCCTCCTTCACCCCCACGGATTGTGACATACCCAGATACCGGTATGACTCAGTTTCAGAGAGGGTCCTGATGTTGGATGGCTCGAGATTGATCTCGGCCGAATGAGTAACCTGTCCCCTCTCCACATGTAAGACCGCACACTTGTCTAGTCCAAGCTCCATCCTGATGGAGTTGCTAAACTCAGTGGTGATATTCAGCAACTCCCTCAGGCGGGTGGCATTGGGTGCTAGCAGCTTGAGGTCATCCATGTAGAGAAGGTGAGGCACTTTTGTTCCTCCTCTCCGAAACTGAAAGCCTGTCCCTGAACTCTCCAGCAAAGAGCTGAGAGGGTTCAGCGACAGACAAAACCATAATGGACTCAGACAATCGCCCTGGAAGATACCCCGCCGTATCTTGATCCGGTCACCCGCAGCCGCCAACCGCTCGCCATGGAGACAAAGGATCGTACTCCATTGCCCCATACACTCTCCGAGGAAGTCTCGAACTGTACTATCGACTTTGTACAGCTCAAGGACCCTCAAGAGCCATGAATGGGGCACCGAGTCAAATGCCTTTTTATAGTCAATCCAGGCGGCAGAGAAATTCCGGCGATTGCGTTTGACCAGTTGGCCCGCGACGGAGTCGATGAGAAGGAGCTCCTTAGTACCACGACCACCGCCCCGACATCCGTTCTGAGCCCCAGACATGATGTTGTTCTCGTCTACGTGACGGGAAATCTTAAGGCTCAGAACGGATGTCAATGTCTTATAGATGGTAGTAAGACATGTGATGGGGCGGTACTTAGCTGGGTCGGCAGTATCGGTTGACTTAGGAGCTAAATGAGTGATCCCGGTGGTGAAAAGGCTCGGGAGTGCCCTTTGCTCGAGAGCATCTTGGAATTGTCGAGCCAAAGTAGCATGGCAGAGCGAAAAACCCTTCAACCAGTAGTGATGCAGCCCATCGGGTCCCGGACTTTTCCAGTTCGGGGCCCGGCGCACCGCACCAGCTACATCCTCCGAAGAGATGGCAACGGGGTTCATCGGCTCTATTGAGGCACATGCTTCCTCAACCGCCGCAATCCAAGGGCCCTCCTCATGCTCCACCTCTCTTGACCATACATTTCGCCAAAAGGCGACGAGGTCAGCCGGGCTCGGCCGCTGAGAGGTAGAACAGACTGCTGGGCACTCCAGTTTTTTATAGAACCTTTTCTGATCACTCGAGAAGAGGCGATTTTGCTGAAAGCGCTCGACTCTTTCCGAGTATCGTCGAATGCGGTTCCCCCATGCAGCGATTTTCTGCTTCAGATCGTCGATGCGCTCCGTTAGTTTTTGGGCTATATCGGGCTGATCTAGCCGCACCCCGAGCCCATTAAAGGCTATTCTAACGGAGCGCACAATCCTTGGCCTAGTGTTGCCCGATCTGAAACTCTGCAGTCTGCCAATGAGAGCTCTGGCCAGGGTGATACGGTGTTCTATTCTCCTTTTCCAGGCTGGTTCCGTGCTGCGCCTTAGAGTAGCGCGTCCACGTTCCTGGGTCTTGACACCCATGAAACGGTGAACAGCTAAGGCCGCACCAAAGAGAATAGAAGCCGTATCATCCAGGCCAGTGCTGCGCTCAAGGTATTGAGGCAGCATTTGGTTTATGGCCTCAATGACATCCCGCGTCGCTACATTTAATGTGAGTCGGGAGAGCCGCGGACGGTTCTCTAGAGGAGCACTGCGGATCTCAGAAATCGCCTTTTCTAAAATCCTTCCCATCCGCTCTATGTCAAGGGAAACTGTTTCCTCCGTGTCCTCCCCAACCACAGGCAAATCTTGCGCGTTAGCGTCGGTCTCTTCGCGGACAGGTTCCGCCAGAGAGACAATTTGCTCTGTGGTTGGGGTTGTCACCTCGGGAACAGCCTCACGTCGTAACCGTTCGAGCTCGGTAGCGCTAAAGATGTTCGAGCGCTGAATATACCGAGCCCGGTCTGCCAGGTTTTGTTCCGTGACAGTGAGATTCGGCTCTAGCAGCAAGAACTCGCGGTACATTGCCGCTCGGTAGCCAGTCCGTCCGGCTTCCCCTCCCGTCGACCTGTAGTACGCACGCATGACATTTTCGTTCATTTGAGATGTCCATCTCATGCGGCGCACTCCACCAGCGGCGGGCCCCGAAGATTGGGTCCTTGAGGACCCTGTCGGTGCCAAGCCCTCTGGTGGGGATGATGGATTGGCCGGCCGCCGAGATGGTAGTGGCGGCCGGCTGGTGTGACTGGCGGTCCGCATGCTGTCACGTCCAGCGCCAGTCCCAGACGCGCCCTGGCGCCCCCCAGGCAGCGGCCCTGTTCGCGCATTCTTATTCGTTTGGTCCATCATCATAAAGGGGGTGGGGGGGTGAGTGGCAGTTACGTCACTCGGGGTCCACTCAGGTCCCCAAGGAGGCTGTTTTAGAGCCAGCTCGCTCGGTTTAGGGGAACCTAGATGTTATTTGGTTCCCCAGTTCCCTTAGTCGCCTCTTACGACACCCATGGGAAAGGAAGGGGTGGCAACATTCTATTCTGCCGGTGCCACACGGAAACTATTAATTATTATTATTATTATTATTTTTATTATTTTTATTCTTTTACCCTAAATATATAATTTCCAAAAAACACGATTTACCAAAAAAAAAAAACCGAGAAAAGCTCGGTCACCCAGATATTTTTTGTTAAAATCAGGATCGTTGTGATCCCTTAACATAAAACTCAACTTATACACTGCAAATAAAGGACATTGTACGAACAGAACCGACACAGAAGTCCACCGGGTGTTCGTGTTGGAAGTTGGAACAAGATTAATTAGCTCAGTGAATGGCATCCATCAAGTGTTTAGGTGCGAACAGCGGGCTCGCTCGCAGCCATTACAGTTTCAGTTAGTTTCAGGGTTCAGCGCTTATAACAATGGCTTCGTATTGAATAAAAAACGTAATGGCTGATATTCCTTTCCTATTTTGATATATCAAGTTTGGTTTAACTTTTAATTTGCAAATTAAAATAAGACATTAATCTGGATTGAGTCTAGCGTAGATGACAAGGTAGGTACATACCTGTAACTTATTCATTTGCTTGCTGTTATAAAATGCGTACTTTTCCAGTAACTTAAATTGAGCCAATCTATCAAATCTTTGAAAAAAAAAAAAGTGTGTGTGTCAGCTCCGACGCACGACTGGAGTTTACTCCTTAAAACGTCGTAATGCATTCGCGGCGCTCGCTGCGTCTTGGCGCCGCTCGGACCCGATCGGTACGCGCTCGGCTTCCCGAAGCGAAAGCTCTTTCGCATTCGACAACTCAGGCGAAAACCAACCTTATTTACTCAACGTTAGGGTAGAAATATGCATCGTTGTGAAAAAAGTAACGCCGGCATTCGACAACTCAAGCGAAAACCAACCTTATTTACTCAACGTTAGGGTAGAAATTTGCATCGTTGTGAAAAACGTAACGAGGTCATTCATAAGTAGATTTTACTCCTCGAATTTTTCTCATACCGGGCGCCTAAAATCGATTCTTAAGGAGTAAACTCCAATAAACTCCAAAAATAGAGATTTGTCCATAATAAGAATTAACGTCGTACGTAATAATAAGAGCTAAGAATTGTTTTCGTAGTAGTAGAAGTAGTATCACAATTGGGAATTTGCATACGAGTAAGCTGCTTCGAAGTAATTTTTCGCTAATTGGTAGAAAATTGATAGCTAACCTAAAAAAAATCGGAAAATGAGTAGTTTATAGGTATATAGGTAGTTATATAGTTAGGTACTCATTCTTCTCTTCTTTTCCCACTGACACATCAAAATATTATACATATTATGCTATTATTTAAGTCCAAGGGTCGATTTCACCAACATAAAATAAGTCTTATCCGAGCGTAAAGATATTTTGACAGTATTTTCAATACAAGAACTATCAGAACGTTGTTGGTGAAATCAGGGCTTAGTAACATACAAGTTTCTAGCTTCTAGCCATTTTCTAGGATGTAAAATTTCTTCAACTCGTCCATACTAAATGGAAGATTTACGTACAGTTAATATTAACTTGCCATTTTACTCAAGACCCAAAGTGTCAAGTAATCGAGCACGGATAGTAATTATGTGTTCTTATTTAATACTCAAAGGTTCTTATCGATGTAACACAGATGCATAGCTGCATGGTAGGGGCGGCGATGAAAACCATTTATCTAGCACACCTGCAGCCGCGCGAGTTCATTACTGAACATTTGTAATTATTACAGGAGCTCAGCTTAGCCATTATAGCTCACGGTTCAATGGATTTATATGAAAAGTTTATTTCACATTTTATCTTTAACGACTAGCTGATTCTCACGACTTCTTACGAGTGGAATAAGGTTCAGAAAAATTTCTTACTAGAAACTTTACCAATGGAGATTTCTCGATTAAGTAAAGGGCCGATATTGATATCTATTTTATATGCGAAAGTGTGCACGGAGCAACGGATCGAAGTAATTTTTTGCTATGTAGGTATAGTTAGGGACTTGAAGAGTCAAAAAACAGAAGATGTTTCCTGAAACCAGCCTTAAAATCTAAAAGTTAAATAAAAATGCTAACTACCCAGCCCCTCTAGCCAAGTTGACTATCTATCATCGTCAACGCTATAGAAAACTCTTGAAATGTATGGGAATTGTAGAACGCTATCGACAAGTCACGTGGCTATAGAATAATCGTAGCCAAGTTTACAAGTCAGCTGTTCGCTCGACGAAATACAGGGTGGGCCAGACCAGGTGGATATAAAATTTTTTTTAGATTGTTGACTTAGGGGCCTACCAGGACCCGCAAGGAAAAAAATCGGTTCCCAGCCGATTACGAGAAAAAAATTTTTATTTGAAATTTTGGAATATCATTACCTTGACGAACTTTTAATTTTCCCTGTGACAATTTCCGCAATTTTTTTATGGAATATCTTTATCTAATAACTGTGCTCTCTTAAGAAAAAATTCCAGTCTGATTAGCTGGTTTTAAGAGCATTAAATTTTAAATTATTTCTCTCCGGTCGTGTCGAATTTTCCGTCCCATCGGGCTATGAGGGTAATGAAACAGAGAGTGCACCTGTGTTCGCGCACACACTTGTGCACTTTAATATCTCCCGCACAGATGGCTAATCTTTCTGGAGATAAGCTTCTGCTGTGGCCGAAATTCGGAATAATAAAACATTGTTATGATTATGTGATACCGTCATTCATCATTAAAGGATTAATGTCCTCCCTTCCAAATTTCGGCCACGGTGGCAGCCTATCTCCAGAAAGATTAGCCATCTGTGTGGGAGATATTAAATTGCACAAGTGTGTGCGCGAACACAGGTGCACTCTCTGTTTCATTACTCTCATAGCCCGATGGGACGGAAAATTCGACACGACCGGAGAGAAATTAGGCACAGGACCAACGGCTTTACGTGCTCTCCAAGGCACGGGTGAAACAACGCCAACTTCCGAACTCCGGGCTAGTACTGAGAATTTCTTATCGGAAAACCCCAATACTTGGTTTGGTCTGACCCGAGACTCAAACCCGGGACCTCGTCGGCTGCAGTCGAACACGCTTATCACTAGACCTACGAGGCAGTTAAAATTAAAGGACATACTGCAGTCTCCACAAACAATTAACATTTTTTTCAATAAGGTCGATATTTAGACGAATGAGGAACGAAGACTTTTGAAAAATCATAACTTTTTATCTGGCACATTGACATACAATTTTTCTTTTGGCAATCGAAAGAACATAAGTTGCTACAGTTTTTAAAAAATCACCAGTGTTATGAACCTCTTCTTTTTTTTAAATGGAATTTTAAAGTTTTCTGTAGATTTTGTATGAACTTAATTTTCTTGAAATAATTTAAAATTTAATGCTCTTAAAACCAGCTAATCAGACTGGAATTTTTTGTTAAGAGAGCACAGTTATTAGATAAAGATATTCCATAAAAAAATTGCGGAAATTGTCACTGGAAAAATTTAAAAAAAATTAAAAGTTCGTCAAGGTAATGATATTCCAAAATTTCAAATAAAAATTTTTTTCTCGTAATCGGCTGGGAACCGATTTTTTCCTTGCGGGTCCTGGTAGGCCCTTAAGTCAACAATCTAAAAAAAATTTTATATCCACCTGGTCAGGCCCACCCTGTATAATAAATTTTAGCGTTTCTATAATGTTGATAGCTACATCTCATACAATTGGAAGCCAAGTTGCAATTTTGACAAGCGCTTACGATTTGAAGTTGAAGTTTTCGAACGCTATCGAAGCGATCGTCAAGCCCCTATAGAAAACGCTACAAAATGGCGAATTTTGAATCAGCTGATCCAAAACAAAATTATAGGCTAGGTTTGTTTGTTGAATAGGTTGCAATAAGAGCTGCTGCTGAACTGCTGGGTTGCTGTCGTTGCTGATGATGATATCCCTTAGTCTTGGTGACTTGCTGAAGTTATGTTATCGAGATTTAACTATTAATGTCCCCTTATCTAATATTATTCATTATTTGGTAACTCATGCCATTATAATCTTGGATGGAAATACCACTACATCTTACAGTTAAATGTTTCATTATCAACCTTTAGAATATGTCCACTGCTGGACATAGGTCTCCTGCATGGACCTCCACAGGCTTCGGTCTTGCGCCGCCTGAATCCAGCGGCTCCCTGCGACTCGCTTGATGTCGTCGGTCCACCTAGTGGGGGTCTGCCAACACTGCGCTTACCGGTTCGGGGTCGCCAATTCAGCACCTTGGGACCCCAACGACCATCAGCTCTTCAAACTATGTACTCCGCCCATTTCCACTTCAGTTTCGCGACTCGTTGAGCTATGTCGGTGACTTTGGTTCTCCTGCAGATCTCCTCATTTCTGATTTGATCTCGCAGTTAAATGTTTACTAATTAAAAAATTAAACTCATATTTTGTTGTTTTAATACTGTACTTTATTAATAGTAAAAACCTTTATCATTTTAAAGACACTGCCTGTGAGGAAGATGTTGTATTTATTTAAATCTTAAACACAATGTTGTACTATAATCTATATAATATACATACTATTACATAACATATAAAAATCAATTAATTGAACAGCAAGTTCATTCAAAAATCTTTTCCTAGATCAACCTATTTAGACGTCCGTGCTGGACAAAGGTGGGCAGGTGCACAAAGTTTTCGTATTGTAGAAAACCTTTACAACTTAATTTATTATTTATAATGTTAATAGTGTAATCTTAAGCTTAATATATTTCTAAGATTTCTAAAAGGTCTCCTGCATGGACTTCCACAGGCTTCGGTCTTGCGCCGCCTGAATCTAGCGGCTCCCCACGACTCGTTTGATGTCAGAGGTCCACCTAGTAGGGGGTCTGCCATCACTGCGCTTCCCGGTGCGGGCGGGGTGGCCACTCTAGCACCTTGGGACTCCTACCACCATCAGCTCTTCAAACTATGTGCTCCGCACATTTCCACTTCAGTTTCGCGACTCGCTGAGCTATGTCAGTGACTTTGGTTCTCCTACGGATCTCTCAAAAATGGGTAGACCGATTGACAGATACTGAGACAACCACTTATGAAAATGCTGGTCTCAAATATTCTGTCAAATTGTCTAGAACCCTATTTAATCGTGCAAAAACTTCGTTTCGGTTTTCCTCCATTTCAATTCTTCGCGATTCTAATCTGAGCCTTTCCATATCCCTCTGATGGTGATTTCGTTCCCGGACTTCCTCCAGTTGCAGCCGGCAATTCTCGACGCCTGCGAACTCGCTTGTGGCTTGTTCGAAAGGCGTCTGTGCCCTCCGTGTGCGCGCTCGAAGCAGCCTCTCCCGTCGCGGCGTAGACCCGGTGGGCGAAGGGTTTGCCGGATGCCGCTGTCTTCGTGGAGCCCCTGAAGTTGTGGCGATGGGAGAAATTGTCGACTACGTCGGTGTAGCGACTGTACTATATATACATTACCCATTTCACTCTCTTTTTGATTATATTTAAAAAATTGAGACGTATTATGTTTATTAA
This sequence comes from Oeneis ivallda, assembly GCA_029955525.1. Taxonomy (NCBI): domain Eukaryota; kingdom Metazoa; phylum Arthropoda; class Insecta; order Lepidoptera; family Nymphalidae; genus Oeneis; species Oeneis ivallda. The sequence continues at coordinate 19,632,684 of JARPMR010000013.1, read as the reverse complement.
TATTTGACGTTACTTTTGTGACTGACGTTTAAAAACGCTAAGCATAGACAATGACATATATTTTTTCTCTCCACGGGATAGACTGAGCGCTCCAATTAATCGTTTTCCATGGTGGCTTTCGTCAAAACGTTTACGATCAGAGAAAGTGAATAGACAATAAACCTATGTAACTTGGCTAGAGTTGCTGCTGCTTAGGTATCCGGCATCTAAAAAATAGGCTTCGAAAACATCGTGTCCAAAAACCTAGGGAGAAGTTTTGAGGATTATCCCTCTTTACCTCTGGCGTCACACATAATTTAATACGCCTTTTTACTGTCTACCCTTATCTGTATATTTTACGCCTCGGAGTAGGTAGTATATTATGAATTATTACAGAATCAGTTTTTCCGGTAAAAAAATTTATGAGATACTAGGTGTTTTGTGAATTACAACTTAAGCACCTAACCTATAATTGAGGTTAAGCCTCAAAGGAGTAGGTAGTATATGAATTATTACAGAATCAGTTTTTCCGGTAAAAAAAATTATGAGATACTAGGTGTTTTGTGAGCTACAACTTAAGCACCTAACCTAATTATAAATTATTGAGGTTTTTCTAATATTGTATAAGGAAATTTTACTTTATCCTAAAAAATTTTTATACTAATATTGTACCTGTAAGTAATAATTTTGTTGAAATAAAACCTTAAAAACAAATGATTTATTATAATAGCATTCTTTTCAATCTACTAAAAACAGAACAATTTTGTAAATCCAACCATTTGATTACTCAAGTTCAGTCGCGGCGTGCCATTGAAGATTTTTTTTAAGCTTAACAGACTTGACAGTAGTCCAAACATGGTCCAAACACAATCATACGACATTACTTACTCGTGCCACTTAGCAACGCTTTAGCGATGAGGAGACCTCGGAAAATCTTAAATGTGGCAAGAAAGCTCTGATTCATCGATGTTGTAGGTTGTTTATCTTTGTGCCAATAGAGTTAGTTACGAATCAAATGGGATATGCCAGAAGATTCGTTCAGTCATCCCTACATTCAGCTTTGTACCTACTCGAACTTTACTTCGGGAGCTTCTGGCTTGCGTGTTAAAACACTAGGGGTAGGGCAGGCAAGACTACGTGGTATCGGGGTGCCTGCATTTCATTTTTACGTTATACTAAACCTATGTACTTGAAATTCATTTCAATAGTAATATTAAGCTCATGGAAAGATGCAGAAGGTGGAGCGGGGAACAAATATTTTTATCCTCGCAACTCCTTAGCAACATATTATAGTGTTTGGGTACATTAGAATGGTCCTTGATTAGTTGTTAGATAGATGAAGATCGAGGATAGAATAGGAGGATAGAAATGATGGAGCAGAAAATTGGGTATTGGCGCCAATATGCAAAAAGGCCGAGAGCGGCCGAAGACGCTTGCCGAGGGCCGGCGAAAGGAGTGTGACGCGACCGGTGATTAATCAGACGTTATTAGAAAATTACATCAAGCATCATTGTCTTCAATTGTTAATCATTTTTTTGGTGTAATTCAAGTACAAGAAATTAAACACATTCAACATCTTCAATCCATCATTTAAATCTACCAACCTCTAAGATCAATTAGTGTAATAATCACAAACAAAGTTTATGGTGACCTCACGACGTAATTCCGGACTTCGCTCATCGGCGTAATACATCTTTTGGAAGGCGATTATCCCGCAGGAAGAGGTGGAAAACTTAACCGAGGGAAGTAACGCTCATTCCTTTATTACATCTTTAATCCTTCTTTGTCGATTTTGCTTCTATTTGTGCTAATAAACGCCGACTTTGTTCTCGAACACGTCATTCATACGAAACTTACCTTCAACTTTTTACATATTTATATTTTACGATCTTAATGTTAAAAAATAGATTTTGCATTACAATATATTGATAATTTTCATTAAAGTACATCATATTTCAGTGTCATTAGTGTATTTTTAAAAGATTTTCGGTAAAACTTACAAAATAAGCAATTATAAAAAGTGATTAGGTAGGTACCTATTTAACATTTTTCAAACTTCATTCTAACAAGTTTATTTCTGAGTTTCCTTTCGAAATACTTTGCAAGAAGCTAACTACTTAGTTAAATTATAATAATATCAGTCAATAAACACATATTTGCCGACTTTTTTCAGGATCTCCGAGAGTTAAGCGGTGAGAATTTTGTTGGTGCCGGGTGCCGCGCCGGCCGGCCGCCGTGTTTACCTACCTACCTGCCTGCCGATCGCGATCGCGATTGCCGCGCGCGCCGTACATCGGGATCGGTGCCGCGTTTACACATTCCGCCCGGTTTGTACCGGGGTTCGAGGTTGGTTGATGCATAGTTTTTATTATACTTTTTAATTTCTTTGGATCGTGTAGGTACGTATTGTTGTTTGCGCTTGCACAATGACCGAACTAAAGGAACTTATTGCACAAAGAGGACGTGTAAAAACACGTATCACTCTATTTGAAAAATACTTAACGCCTCTTTTAGAAAGTAAATTAAATAAAACTCAAAGTAATGAATTAAGCTTAAGACTAAGTAAACTTCAAGATCTTTCTTATAGTTTCGATGAATTACAATCAAAAATTGAATCGTTAGATAGTGATGAAGATTACCAATTATGTGAAAGGGAGCAAATAGAAAATCGGTTCTTCAGTTTGATCGCTCAATCGCAGGAGCTTTTGCAACTGTATGAAAGTACAACAAAAAATGAATCTGCTTCTGTCAGTGGCTCCGACCGAGCGAAACATCACGCGCTAAAATGACCACCGCTCAAAATTCCTCCTTTTAACGGCAATCCTAGCAAATGGATCGAGTTTAGAGATATGTATTTGGCATTCATCCACAACAATGATACAATCGAAGATGTTAATAAATTTCACTATTTAAAATCATATTTAGAAGGTCCTGCAAGCGCCACCATAAATTCTGTCACAATCTCTTCGATCAATTATCCCATTGCATGGTCCCTCCTCTGCGACAGATTCAACAATAAGCGGCTGCTCATTAACGAGCACATCAAAGGCTTGTTTTCCATTAAATCTATAATATCTGAATCGGAAAAAGATTTGCGTGATTTAGTAGATACAATTACAAAAAATTTAAGTGCATTAAATTCACTCGGTGAACCGACCGATCATTGGGACACTATGATAATATACATGGCGTCTACAAAACTCGATCCTTTGACAGCAAGAAAATGGGAGGAAGTTAGGAGTACGATTGACGACGTAAAGTTATCCGACTTTTTTGATTTTTTGCGGCAACGAGCAACCATAATAGAAACAGTTCACATTAACAACCCCATCAAATCGGATAAACGCAGTCAATTTGTAAAATCCAAATCTTTCATAGCGTGATCGCCATCGTCACCTTCATCACCGTCTTCTTCTTTATATAACAACACTTCTTGTCTAGCTTGTAAGCTAGACCACAAATTATACAATTGCCCTAAATTCAAATCGATGTCAGTGGACGATAGAAGTGCGAAAGTCTATGAATGGCAAATTTGCACCAACTGCCTCCGCCAAGGTCATAGGTCATTTCAGTGTCGCCTAGGTGGGTGCCGTATTTGTAAAAGAAAACATAATTCGATTTTACATAAACAATCTTCTCTTCATTATATTCAACCACAACCACAAGCATCGACGTCATCTACATCATTAAAAGGTCATGAAGGAACTTCTACATCTCTCGCAAAATCTAATATAATTGTTCCTAGACACAACAGCTTACCTTCTTCATCTTCTGAACCTACTAATGTTAGGGATCCTTCTTGCGTCGTAAGTATGTCTTCTGTATCCTCGAACCAAGCTCTTCTGTCTACGGCTTTAGTAGAGGTATTATATAATAGCAAATCATATACATTAAGGGCTTTATTAGATAGCGGAAGCCAATCTTCTTTTTTGACCGAAGCTGCACGTGCTAGAATCGGTTCACCAAAACAAAAACATCATCTTCGTTCTGTACATGGTTTAAACAACTCCATCATTAACATCACTGAACATTGCGATGTCATCATACGGTCTTCATGCAATTCATTTAGCATGCCTGTCAAATGCTACATCATTCCTCTTATTACGGACAGGCTGCCTCAAGTAAACATCAACATCTCTAATCTACAAATACCTAGCCACATTCAATTAGCGGACCCTAACTTCTATATATCTTCAGAAATTGACATGCTTCTAGGGGCTGACGTCTTCTGGGACTTGCTTTGTTCTTCCAGAATCAAATTGGGTCTTCATATGCCCATACTACAAGAAACACAACTGGGTTGGATAGTTGCTGGCCCCATGGGGGGGAAATATTTTAATAAATCAAACAAAATTTATTGTAATTTTACCAAAGAAATACAACAACAACTCTCCAAATTCTGGGAGCTCGAAGAGGTGCCCGAAGAAAATTCTTCTTTCGATGAACATTATTGTGAAAAACTATTCAACGATACTACTTACCGAGACGAACATGGTAGATTTCACGTACAAATTCCTCTTCGTCATTCTACTGACGTTTTAGGCGATTCCTATAATATTGCAAAAAAGAGACTAATTCAAATAGAGAAAAAATTAAGTAATAACCCCAATTTGCGCATAGAATATAAGTTTATGAATGAATATGAAAAACTTGGGCATATGACTAAAGTTACTGGTCTTGATGATCATGGTTGTTTCTTGCCGCATCATGCAGTAATTAGAGAGGGTAGCGAAACAACCAAGGTCAGGGTAGTTTTCAATGCATCGTCAAAAACTTCAAACAATATTTCATTCAACGATATCCAGTATGTAGGGCCAGTAGTTCAAGATGATCTGTTCTCAATATTATTAAGGTTCAGGCAACACAAATATGTTGTATCAGCAGACGTTGAAAAAATGTATCGGCAGATACAAATACAACCTGAACAGCGTCAACTTCAAATGATTTTGTGGCGAGAAAGTGAAAATGTTCCCATAAAATCATACCAACTTAATACAGTGACGTATGGAACAGCCTCTGCCCCCTTTCTGAGTACCCGATGTTTGCTCCAGCTGGCAAAAGAATGTAAAGATGAAAAAATATCTCAACTAATAAAACACGACTTTTATGTTGACGACTTTCTATCGGGCAGTAATTCTAAAGAGGAACTTATTCATATTATAAATAAAGTAACGGAAACTCTTAACTCTGCATGCTTACCATTGCGTAAATTTCGCACTAATATTCCTTCGATCTTTGAAAGCGATACAAATGGTCATGTAGTTACCGACCTTAATTTAAGTTCACAATCCAGTGCATTGGGCCTTAAATGGGATCCAGTCGCTGACGTCTTGAAATTTCCTACTAAAATTGAATCAACGTCTATAGTTACCAAACGATCAATCTTATCAAACTCTTCTAAGCTTTTCGATCCTCTTGGTTTACTAAGTGCATGTACGATCATACCAAAAATAATTTTACAAAAATTATGGTTATCTAAATTAGACTGGGACGAACCTATTCCATCCGATATTGCCCAATTATGGACTAATTTTATTAGCAGTTTAGAATTCTTGTCTACACTTCAAATTCCCAGATACACACTCAGTGATGAACCAGACACAATAGAGATTCACGTATTTTGTGATGCGTCTCTCGAAGCATATGCAGCATGTGTATATCTGAAATCAATAGATAAATCAGAAAATGTGACGGTTAACCTTCTTTGTGCTAAAACTAAAGTGTCGCCTGTTAAATCACAGACAATACCCAGACTAGAGCTTTGTGGAGCCTTACTCGCATCTCGTTTATCTTCAGCTGTTTTAAAAGCTCTGCGTCTTCCAAGAACTCCAAAAACATATTATTGGACTGATTCTTCTGTCGTTCTTGGATGGTTGTCATCACAATCTCGTGATCTTAATACTTTTGTTATTTTTATTTTAATAAAGTGTTTACCTACACTTAAGGAAATATCAGAATAAATTTTATAAACACATATCAAAAATTCCGAAGCCAGCGGGATTCGAACCCACATCTCTTGGGAAACGCGCCCGAGTGTGTTAGCCACTTACACTATAGCCACGGTCGAACTACCCTTCAGCATCGAAATTAGTGATATGTATCTACTTTCTCAGTTTAAGAAACTGCTAGCGACATCTAGTAGCAACACGTTACAGTTATTGATCTACTTTCCAAGACCCCATATTACAATGGAGCTCGTTAGGAACTAGAGATGCCACATTGCTTTTTTACTATTTTTATTTTAATAAAGTGTTTACCTACACTTAAGGAAATATCAGAATAAATTTTATAAACACATATCAAAAATTCCGAAGCCAGCGGGATTCGAACCCACATCTCTTGGGAAACGCGCCCGAGTGTGTTAGCCACTTACACTATAGCCACGGTCGAACTACCCTTCAGCATCGAAATTAGTGATATGTATCTACTTTCTCAGTTTAAGCAACTGCTAGCGACATCTAGTAGCAACACGTTACAGTTATTGATATACTTTCCAAGACCCCATATTACAATGGAGCTCGTTAGGAACTAGAGATGCCACATTGCTTTTTTACTATTTTTATTTTAATAAAGTGTTTACCTACACTTAAGGAAATATCAGAATAAATTTTATAAACACATATCAAAAATTCCGAAGCCAGCGGGATTCGAACCCACATCTCTTGGGAAACGCGCCCGAGTGTGTTAGCCACTTACACTATAGCCACGGTCGAACTACCCTTCAGCATCGAAATTAGTGATATGTATCTACTTTCTCAGTTTAAGCAACTGCTAGCGACATCTAGTAGCAACACGTTACAGTTATTGATCTACTTTCCAAGACCCCATATTACAATGGAGCTCGTTAGGAACTAGAGATGCCACATTGCTTTTTTACTATTTTTATTTTAATAAAGTGTTTACCTACACTTAAGGAAATATCAGAATAAATTTTATAAACACATATCAAAAATTCCGAAGCCAGCGGGATTCGAACCCACATCTCTTGGGAAACGCGCCCGAGTGTGTTAGCCACTTACACTATAGCCACGGTCGAACTACCCTTCAGCATCGAAATTAGTGATATGTATCTACTTTCTCAGTTTAAGCAACTGCTAGCGACATCTAGTAGCAACACGTTACAGTTATTGATCTACTTTCCAAGACCCCATATTACAATGGAGCTCGTTAGGAACTAGAGATGCCACATTGCTTTTTTACTATTTTTATTTTAATAAAGTGTTTACCTACACTTAAGGAAATATCAGAATAAATTTTATAAACACATATCAAAAATTCCGAAGCCAGCGGGATTCGAACCCACATCTCTTGGGAAACGCGCCCGAGTGTGTTAGCCACTTACACTATAGCCACGGTCGAACTACCCTTCAGCATCGAAATTAGTGATATGTATCTACTTTCTCAGTTTAAGCAACTGCTAGCGACATCTAGTAGCAACACGTTACAGTTATTGATCTACTTTCCAAGACCCCATATTACAATGGATCTCGTTAGGAACTAGAGATGCCACATTGCTTTTTTACTATTTTTATTTTAATAAAGTGTTTACCTACACTTAAGGAAATATCAGAATAAATTTTATAAACACATATCAAAAATTCCGAAGCCAGCGGGATTCGAACCCACATCTCTTGGGAAACGCGCCCGAGTGTGTTAGCCACTTACACTATAGCCACGGTCGAACTACCCTTCAGCATCGAAATTAGTGATATGTATCTACTTTCTCAGTTTAAGCAACTGCTAGCGACATCTAGTAGCAACACGTTACAGTTATTGATCTACTTTCCAAGACCCCATATTACAATGGAGCTCGTTAGGAACTAGAGATGCCACATTGCTTTTTTACTATTTTTATTTTAATAAAGTGTTTACCTACACTTAAGGAAATATCAGAATAAATTTTATAAACACATATCAAAAATTCCGAAGCCAGCGGGATTCGAACCCACATCTCTTGGGAAACGCGCCCGAGTGTGTTAGCCACTTACACTATAGCCACGGTCGAACTACCCTTCAGCATCGAAATTAGTGATATGTATCTACTTTCTCAGTTTAAGCAACTGCTAGCGACATCTAGTAGCAACACGTTACAGTTATTGATCTACTTTCCAAGACCCCATATTACAATGGAGCTCGTTAGGAACTAGAGATGCCACATTGCTTTTTTACTATTTTTATTTTAATAAAGTGTTTACCTACACTTAAGGAAATATCAGAATAAATTTTATAAACACATATCAAAAATTCCGAAGCCAGCGGGATTCGAACCCACATCTCTTGGGAAACGCGCCCGAGTGTGTTAGCCACTTACACTATAGCCACGGTCGAACTACCCTTCAGCATCGAAATTAGTGATATGTATCTACTTTCTCAGTTTAAGCAACTGCTAGCGACATCTAGTAGCAACACGTTACAGTTATTGATCTACTTTCCAAGACCCCATATTACAATGGAGCTCGTTAGGAACTAGAGATGCCACATTGCTTTTTTACTATTTTTATTTTAATAAAGTGTTTACCTACACTTAAGGAAATATCAGAATAAATTTTATAAACACATATCAAAAATTCCGAAGCCAGCGGGATTCGAACCCACATCTCTTGGGAAACGCGCCCGAGTGTGTTAGCCACTTACACTATAGCCACGGTCGAACTACCCTTCAGCATCGAAATTAGTGATATGTATCTACTTTCTCAGTTTAAGCAACTGCTAGCGACATCTAGTAGCAACACGTTACAGTTATTGATCTACTTTCCAAGACCCCATATTACAATGGAGCTCGTTAGGAACTAGAGATGCCACATTGCTTTTTTACTATTTTTATTTTAATAAAGTGTTTTTTACCTACACTTAAGGAAATATCAGAATAAATTTTATAAACACATATCAAAAATTCCGAAGCCAGCGGGATTCGAACCCACATCTCTTGGGAAACGCGCCCGAGTGTGTTAGCCACTTACACTATAGCCACGGTCGAACTACCCTTCAGCATCGAAATTAGTGATATGTATCTACTTTCTCAGTTTAAGCAACTGCTAGCGACATCTAGTAGCAACACGTTACAGTTATTGATCTACTTTCCAAGACCCCATATTACAATGGAGCTCGTTAGGAACTAGAGATGCCACATTGCTTTTTTACTATTTTTATTTTAATAAAGTGTTTACCTACACTTAAGGAAATATCAGAATAAATTTTATAAACACATATCAAAAATTCCGAAGCCAGCGGGATTCGAACCCACATCTCTTGGGAAACGCGCCCGAGTGTGTTAGCCACTTACACTATAGCCACGGTCGAACTACCCTTCAGCATCGAAATTAGTGATATGTATCTACTTTCTCAGTTTAAGCAACTGCTAGCGACATCTAGTAGCAACACGTTACAGTTATTGATCTACTTTCCAAGACCCCATATTACAATGGAGCTCGTTAGGAACTAGAGATGCCACATTGCTTTTTTACTATTTTTATTTTAATAAAGTGTTTACCTACACTTAAGGAAATATCAGAATAAATTTTATAAACACATATCAAAAATTCCGAAGCCAGCGGGATTCGAACCCACATCTCTTGGGAAATGCGCCCGAGTGTGTTAGCCACTTACACTATAGCCACGGTCGAACTACCCTTCAGCATCGAAATTAGTGATATGTATCTACTTTCTCAGTTTAAGCAACTGCTAGCGACATCTAGTAGCAACACGTTACAGTTATTGATCTACTTTCCAAGACCCCATATTACAATGGAGCTCGTTAGGAACTAGAGATGCCACATTGCTTTTTTACTATTTTTATTTTAATAAAGTGTTTACCTACAGTTAAGGAAATATCAGAATAAATTTTATAAACACATATCAAAAATTCCGAAGCCAGCGGGATTCGAACCCACATCTCTTGGGAAACGCGCCCGAGTGTGTTAGCCACTTACACTATAGCCACGGTCGAACTACCCTTCAGCATCGAAATTAGTGATATGTATCTACTTTCTCAGTTTAAGCAACTGCTAGCGACATCTAGTAGCAACACGTTACAGTTATTGATCTACTTTCCAAGACCCCATATTACAATGGAGCTCGTTAGGAACTAGAGATGCCACATTGCTTTTTTACTATTTTTATTTTAATAAAGTGTTTACCTACACTTAAGGAAATATCAGAATAAATTTTATAAACACATATCAAAAATTCCGAAGCCAGCGGGATTCGAACCCACATCTCTTGGGAAACGCGCCCGAGTGTGTTAGCCACTTACACTATAGCCACGGTCGAACTACCCTTCAGCATCGAAATTAGTGATATGTATCTACTTTCTCAGTTTAAGCAACTGCTAGCGACATCTAGTAGCAACACGTTACAGTTATTGATCTACTTTCCAAGACCCCATATTACAATGGAGCTCGTTAGGAACTAGAGATGCCACATTGCTTTTTTACTATTTTTATTTTAATAAAGTGTTTACCTACACTTAAGGAAATATCAGAATAAATTTTATAAACACATATCAAAAAATTCCGAAGCCAGCGGGATTCGAACCCACATCTCTTGGGAAACGCGCCCGAGTGTGTTAGCCACTTACACTATAGCCACGGTCGAACTACCCTTCAGCATCGAAATTAGTGATATGTATCTACTTTCTCAGTTTAAGCAACTGCTAGCGACATCTAGTAGCAACACGTTACAGTTATTGATCTACTTTCCAAGACCCCATATTACAATGGAGCTCGTTAGGAACTAGAGATGCCACATTGCTTTTTTACTATTTTTATTTTAATAAAGTGTTTACCTACACTTAAGGAAATATCAGAATAAATTTTATAAACACATATCAAAAATTCCGAAGCCAGCGGGATTCGAACCCACATCTCTTGGGAAACGCGCCCGAGTGTGTTAGCCACTTACACTATAGCCACGGTCGAACTACCCTTCAGCATCGAAATTAGTGATATGTATCTACTTTCTCAGTTTAAGCAACTGCTAGCGACATCTAGTAGCAACACGTTACAGTTATTGATCTACTTTCCAAGACCCCATATTACAATGGAGCTCGTTAGGAACTAGAGATGCCACATTGCTTTTTTACTATTTTTATTTTAATAAAGTGTTTACCTACACTTAAGGAAATATCAGAATAAATTTTATAAACACATATCAAAAATTCCGAAGCCAGCGGGATTCGAACCCACATCTCTTGGGAAACGCGCCCGAGTGTGTTAGCCACTTACACTATAGCCACGGTCGAACTACCCTTCAGCATCGAAATTAGTGATATGTATCTACTTTCTCAGTTTAAGCAACTGCTAGCGACATCTAGTAGCAACACGTTACAGTTATTGATCTACTTTCCAAGACCCCATATTACAATGGAGCTCGTTAGGAACTAGAGATGCCACATTGCTTTTTTACTATTTTTATTTTAATAAAGTGTTTACCTACACTTAAGGAAATATCAGAATAAATTTTATAAACACATATCAAAAAATTCCGAAGCCAGCGGGATTCGAACCCACATCTCTTGGGAAACGCGCCCGAGTGTGTTAGCCACTTACACTATAGCCACGGTCGAACTACCCTTCAGCATCGAAATTAGTGATATGTATCTACTTTCTCAGTTTAAGCAACTGCTAGCGACATCTAGTAGCAACACGTTACAGTTATTGATCTACTTTCCAAGACCCCATATTACAATGGAGCTCGTTAGGAACTAGAGATGCCACATTGCTTTTTTACTATTTTTATTTTAATAAAGTGTTTACCTACACTTAAGGAAATATCAGAATAAATTTTATAAACACATATCAAAAATTCCGAAGCCAGCGGGATTCGAACCCACATCTCTTGGGAAACGCGCCCGAGTGTGTTAGCCACTTACACTATAGCCACGGTCGAACTACCCTTCAGCATCGAAATTAGTGATATGTATCTACTTTCTCAGTTTAAGCAACTGCTAGCGACATCTAGTAGCAACACGTTACAGTTATTGATCTACTTTCCAAGACCCCATATTACAATGGAGCTCGTTAGGAACTAGAGATGCCACATTGCTTTTTTACTATTTTTATTTTAATAAAGTGTTTACCTACACTTAAGGAAATATCAGAATAAATTTTATAAACACATATCAAAAATTCCGAAGCCAGCGGGATTCGAACCCACATCTCTTGGGAAACGCGCCCGAGTGTGTTAGCCACTTACACTATAGCCACGGTCGAACTACCCTTCAGCATCGAAATTAGTGATATGTATCTACTTTCTCAGTTTAAGCAACTGCTAGCGACATCTAGTAGCAACACGTTACAGTTATTGATCTACTTTCCAAGACCCCATATTACAATGGAGCTCGTTAGGAACTAGAGATGCCACATTGCTTTTTTACTATTTTTATTTTAATAAAGTGTTTACCTACACTTAAGGAAATATCAGAATAAATTTTATAAACACATATCAAAAATTCCGAAGCCAGCGGGATTCGAACCCACATCTCTTGGGAAACGCGCCCGAGTGTGTTAGCCACTTACACTATAGCCACGGTCGAACTACCCTTCAGCATCGAAATTAGTGATATGTATCTACTTTCTCAGTTTAAGCAACTGCTAGCGACATCTAGTAGCAACACGTTACAGTTATTGATCTACTTTCCAAGACCCCATATTACAATGGAGCTCGTTAGGAACTAGAGATGCCACATTGCTTTTTTACTATTTTTATTTTAATAAAGTGTTTACCTACACTTAAGGAAATATCAGAATAAATTTTATAAACACATATCAAAAATTCCGAAGCCAGCGGGATTCGAACCCACATCTCTTGGGAAACGCGCCCGAGTGTGTTAGCCACTTACACTATAGCCACGGTCGAACTACCCTTCAGCATCGAAATTAGTGATATGTATCTACTTTCTCAGTTTAAGCAACTGCTAGCGACATCTAGTAGCAACACGTTACAGTTATTGATCTACTTTCCAAGACCCCATATTACAATGGAGCTCGTTAGGAACTAGAGATGCCACATTGCTTTTTTACTATTTTTATTTTAATAAAGTGTTTACCTACACTTAAGGAAATATCAGAATAAATTTTATAAACACATATCAAAAATTCCGAAGCCAGCGGGATTCGAACCCACATCTCTTGGGAAACGCGCCCGAGTGTGTTAGCCACTTACACTATAGCCACGGTCGAACTACCCTTCAGCATCGAAATTAGTGATATGTATCCACTTTCTCAGTTTAAGCAACTGCTAGCGACATCTAGTAGCAACACGTTACAGTTATTGATCTACTTTCCAAGACCCCATATTACAATGGAGCTCGTTAGGAACTAGAGATGCCACATTGCTTTTTTACTATTTTTATTTTAATAAAGTGTTTACCTACACTTAAGGAAATATCAGAATAAATTTTATAAACACATATCAAAAATTCCGAAGCCAGCGGGATTCGAACCCACATCTCTTGGGAAACGCGCCCGAGTGTGTTAGCCACTTACACTATAGCCACGGTCGAACTACCCTTCAGCATCGAAATTAGTGATATGTATCTACTTTCTCAGTTTAAGCAACTGCTAGCGACATCTAGTAGCAACACGTTACAGTTATTGATCTACTTTCCAAGACCCCATATTACAATGGAGCTCGTTAGGAACTAGAGATGCCACATTGCTTTTTTACTATTTTTATTTTAATAAAGTGTTTACCTACACTTAAGGAAATATCAGAATAAATTTTATAAACACATATCAAAAATTCCGAAGCCAGCGGGATTCGAACCCACATCTCTTGGGAAACGCGCCCGAGTGTGTTAGCCACTTACACTATAGCCACGGTCGAACTACCCTTCAGCATCGAAATTAGTGATATGTATCTACTTTCTCAGTTTAAGCAACTGCTAGCGACATCTAGTAGCAACACGTTACAGTTATTGATCTACTTTCCAAGACCCCATATTACAATGGAGCTCGTTAGGAACTAGAGATGCCACATTGCTTTTTTACTATTTTTATTTTAATAAAGTGTTTACCTACACTTAAGGAAATATCAGAATAAATTTTATAAACACATATCAAAAATTCCGAAGCCAGCGGGATTCGAACCCACATCTCTTGGGAAACGCGCCCGAGTGTGTTAGCCACTTACACTATAGCCACGGTCGAACTACCCTTCAGCATACTCCCGACCCCTTACTCCACTTTCTTCAGATCGGACAGATTTACTTCCTTTGATTCCTCGGCACTTCCTTATCGGTAGACCACTTACCTCTTTACCATCGCCAGCATTATTGGATGTCAAGACAAACCACCTGAATCGATACCAGCAAATTGAACAATTCAAACAGCACTTCTGGGAAAGGTGGCGACATGAATTCTTAAGTGAGCTTCAACAAAGAGTCAAATGGCGAATCAATCAAGGGAACCTAAGTCAAAGCGATATGGTGGTCGTCAAGGAACCCAATTTGCCTCCACTCAAATGGCGGATGGGGCGCATTGTATACAACTTCATCCTGGAAGAGATAGCGTCGCTCGTGTAGCTGATGTATTAACTGTAAGAGGCATCATACGACGTGCCATTCACAACCTGTGCCCCCTACCTTCAGCATCCAAGGAAGAATCTCAACATCCCAAGGTCGTTGAGGGGGGGGAAGATGTTGGCGCCAATATGCAAAAAGGCCGAGAGCGGCCGAAGACGCTTGCCGAGGGCCGGCGAAAGGAGTGTGACGCGACCGGTGACAAGTGACAGTTATTAATCAGACGTTATTAGAAAATTACATCAAGCATCATTGTCTTCAATTGTTAATCATTTTTTTGGTGTAATTCAAGTACAAGAAATTAAACACATTCAACATCTTCAATCCATCATTTAAATCTACCAACCTCTAAGATCAAGTGTAATAATCACAAACATTGGGTAACATGATGTCTGGTATATCGTAATTCGTACATAGTCGGGCCATAGATTCACATATCAGGGTGTTTTAAATTTTCAGTATACACTTGTTGGTGTCGAACGTCTTTCTATTTTAAGTCTTACAGAAAAAACATCACGTTTAATAGCTTTATAACTATAGCTGATTAAATAAATCTGCGAAGCGCCAAGGTACATATTTGAATCTAACGAAGCAAATAAACAACTTTACTCAAACTTCAATAGGAGAAGATCACGCTTTGATCTGCCGTACCTTACTTCTTCTTTAAGTAGTGGACAGATGTCTCCGATCGATGTCTTTGATGTATTAACCTACCTATAGGATGAATTGGAATAGGTTCAATTTAATGTTGAAGCTCTATTCGCTATTAATAAATTAAACTTTATTTCAATACCGTTTTTTTGCTAGGAAATAATATATCAATTGATTGTTTATTTATAATATTACAGCTGATCGCCTTGACTTCGTCCGCATGTACATAGGCTTTTTGTCTTAAAGTAATTCTTTGAAATTCCGGGATAAAAAGTATCCTGTGTCTCCCATTAGGGTCTGTCCAGAGCCGTGATAAGGTAATAATCAGACAGATTGACAAATTAACTTCGCATTTATAATATTAGCCTGGAACTAGGAATTACGACTACGTCTAATATTAGTGATTTTTTTAGGGTTACGTAGTAAACAAGGTACCCTTATAGTTTCGCCATGTCCGTCCGCGTCTGTCCGTCCGTCCGTCCGCGGTTTAGCTCAGAGACTATTGGTACTAGAAATCTCTAATTTAACAAGGGTATAAATATTAATCACGCCAACAAAGTGGTGAAATAAAATTGTATATTTTTTTTTACTTTACATGTAGGCGAGGTACCCTACATGTAAAGTGGGGATGAATTGATGAAATTTTCGTCTATCCCATAGTATGGGGTGTCGTTGAATAGGTCTTTCAAAATATTGTGGGTGTGGGAACACCATTTTTCGATTCAGGGAACTTATGTATTTACATACAAACAACCATAGACTGCTCTAAAGTTATAGCCCTTCCTTTTGGCTTTTCAGCAGTCTGATAAAAAAACACTAGGTATAGTAAAAGCGTTTCTGTAATCTGCGGAGTTGTCTTATAAATGCATTTTTACACGAACAGTGAGCAAATTTTTCATCTTGAAATGAACTAAAACAGAAACTGGAAACTGGGATGGGACAGTAATCTTATATCCGCTCTATCCGTAGCCGGCTCAGATTCATTTTATACCCGCTTAAATCGTTGCATAACTTTTTGCTCAATGGATTAAGCAGTTTTTCCTGAGAAATGTTTGCAAATATCATCAAGAATTTATACTCTTTGCTTGATACGAGATTTTGAAATGTATTAAATAGTTTTTGGTAACGAATCCATAGGGATTCGTACTAATACGAATATTATAATAACAAAAGTGCCTTTGTTTGGTGGTTTGTTCTTTAATCACGCAGCAACAAAGCAATGGATCACGTGATTTTGTGCATGGGATTAGTTGAGGACCTTGAGAGAGGCATAGGCAACTTTTTATTCGCGGGATTTTCAAAAAACCTTTCACGTTTTCCTTTACATGACTTTGGACGAAATCGAGGCCAAAAGATAGTAAAGAAATTAATCTTATATCTATAAGCAATAGGTATCGGTAGGTAAAGGACAATTAAATGTCATATCTTTAGAAACGCAACATCGAAATCCATTAAGGATTTCGTAAATCTATACGGCGGTTTATTTAAGCGCAATTTTTCTTTTTGACCCGCTTTAACGGGCACGGAAACGTTTTATTGGCTTGTAAATATGAAAAGATATGTCACATAAAACGATGAAAAATGCTGCTTCAAAGGAGGTTCTGTGACGCGTTATTTATTTTCTACTCGTATGGAATAGCGGTAAATAAAAATTTGACGAGTTGATATTTTCATAACTAAAGCCTTA
Source organism: Oeneis ivallda (assembly GCA_029955525.1). NCBI lineage: Eukaryota > Metazoa > Arthropoda > Insecta > Lepidoptera > Nymphalidae > Oeneis > Oeneis ivallda. Next base: position 19,615,849 of record JARPMR010000013.1, on the reverse strand, counting down.
CACTACAAGCTAATCTAGTACATGAATCTATCAGTCTGCGTGCCCTATGTTAGACATAATACCTTTTTAAGAGCATACCACTAATTCTGGAGTTTTCTCATACCACAATGCTTCGTACCACGTTTTTAAGTGGTCTTAAAAAACCTTAATCCACGCGGACGAAATCGCGGGTATCATCTAGTATTCAAATAATAATAAAATCGTATAAACTCTTCTTACAATTTTTTTATTATGTAAAGGAATGGTATGGAAGGAAGGAATCGTACACATACATATTTTGAAAAAAAGTTATTTAAAGTGGGCACCGTTGTTAAACTAATAGAAAGAGATTTTTCACCTTTAAAAAAATGTTTATTGAATGGTTGAGACAGGCGTTAATTATAGAGATACAGCTAAAAAGAGGGGGCGCTAAATTTATCACAAAATCTGATGCTTAAACGAGCAAGGTTTTTTTTACTGACAGAGCGGACAGAAATAATTAAGACACGAGACGAAGCGAAGCTGCTTTGAGTGTAATAAAACACTCGAGGGTGACTGATGACACTCACTAAGTCGCCCATACATCACTCGAAGACATGAAATATTCAAGTCTTTCTCGTGTTTATTTGTTCCTAGTTCGTTAGTGCCGTGATTTTTGTGACTTCATTTACGTCAGACACCCAACTTGTATATATATGTATACAAGCTGTTGGTGTGGTGTTGGAAAAGGATGCTTCGAATACCATGGACTGTGATGGAACTATGGTTACTCATTCAAACAAGGTCACAAGGATGAAACTAGATGGCGCTGTACGATACAAAACATTTTCCATAGCACAAACGCACTACAACAGGTGATTCTACGTCGCGATAGCGAAATAATGAGCTGGTATAATTAAATTATTACCGAAGATCATATTACCAGATGATGACCCCGATTTCGTCCGCGTGGACTATGGTTTATGATTTCCGCGGGAATTCCTCAATTTTATTGGATAAAATGTATGCCTATGTTTTAATCCTGGGTATGAGCTATCTCTTTTCAAAATATCAGCCAAATCGGTTCATTCGTTGTGGCGTGAAAGAGTAACAAACACCCATTCATCTATCCATCCTCACAAACTTCCGCATTTATAATATTAAGTAGGATAGTAGGATATATACATTATACATGTTCCAGTTATTGTAAAGCAGACGAACTGGTCCCATACATGAGCCAATAGATCAATCCTGGAAGTTAGAACAGCTTTGTTTTGACGTCAGACGTTTAACCATACTTTAGGTAGGTACCAAAAAATTCTGAGCTACATTGGTCATATTGCCCAACGCTTGCCCAGTAATCTCTAAAAACTTACAGTTAATAGGCAAGATGGAGGGAAAAAAACAACGTGGCCGATCATTACCTAGTCGCTAGTCTGACCAGGTCAAGTTACAGCCACCCACTTTGTATGTGTTTCATAATAATATGATGCAGGGCAGTACCTACGTTGAGCTATACAACCGTTATGAGTGATTAATAATATTATGCTAGAACACATTTGTTTATCCGTGATACTATTACGCATACAAATCTACATCTACTGTATAATGTGTTTTCTTTCTTTTTCTCTCTTTCTTCCAATTAAATAAAATTTTGACAATATTCTTGCCTTGTTCTTGTGCCACATTAGTCGAAGAGACAACCAGCTCTTGGCATATAACGGAAATACTCATAGTAATTCAGGTTATCTGACTTCCGCAGTCATGTTTGAATATTTATACCACTAACTAACCGGGCTGATTCACCTTAAACTAACCATTTGCATAATTATGTGTGGCAGGTCGAGCGGTACATATTACCTATAACCCACTTAATACTTATATACCTTTGAGTAAATAGAGCTACCATTTCGCGCTAGATAGATGCGCGAGAAATGTTATCTGCCATAGATTGAGGTCCCTCTGTAGACTGTCCTCCACTTGCACAATTACACTAGCGGCACGCTATGATGGCCGGTTTGACGTTTGTCCGCTCATGAAGTTCCGTATTAATTGATAACGACTTTGAAGGAAATAATTGTATTACTTTATTGACGATAGTGATGTGCAGAGATTCATAAATTTTATCGAATGTAGTTTTAGGTTTAGGACTCAAAATTTATTTATTAAATTGATTTCTAAAATGTATACAAGTGTAGAAAAATCAGTTTGCACCATTTAAGGGGTGAATGTACTTGTGAATATGAACAATTTTCACTATGTGGACAAACCTCTGAAATCGCAAAAAAATATCAGCTGTTTCATACAAAAGGTAAAATTTTTATTTTTATATGATATATACCACAACTCGGCATTTGGTTTTCTAAATTGAAAATTTTTAAAAATGGAATCTAATACGATCGTCACATAGGATCGCTGGCTAGCACAACTACTACCTCCGGCAAACTCGCGTCAATGCTCAATGCAAAACAAAGCAGTTTCGAATTGACGTTGCTTCGAAAAGTATAAACTGTCAGTGCAATGCGATTGTGATATAGTTTTGACCTGGCTTTGGATTTCAAATATTGATACTGCATTACTGTTGACCCTTGCTCGTTAATTTGGACTCTGTTCAAGCCCTTTGTTGTGGATTTCGTCGATATGACCGAACGTACGCAGAGAACTGTTCTAAATAGTCAGACACGTGAGTTCGTAATACGCCTTCGTAACTATTTATCATTCAAATATTCAGTTCGTTCAAATAAATTAAATAAACATATACATTTTTGTTTTATTAAACCTATTTAATCAGGTACAAAAACAAAACTTAATTGTTTTTTGTTCGAGAATAAATTGACATTCCACATCACTATTGTAATGTGTCAAACCGGCCATCATAGCGTGCCGCTAGTATAATATAAACACTGACAGAAAATAAGTGTCAAACGAAATATACAGAGAATAAGTACACTCAAAGAATTCGTACACACTTAAATAAGTTCATGATCATTAATCTTAAAATAATATGCATTTTATGCAGAAAAACTTATAAGAAGAAGAAGAAAAATATGAAGAAGATAAGTTGAGGATCTGACGAGCGACATAGACTACTTTGTATCAGAGAGTTCCCGCGTGAAACAACTAAGTAAAACCACGAGAACGAAGTCGCCGGCATCAACTTGTAGATTATGTGTTATATCTTACAATATGTGCTGTCAAACTGTTCTGCTTTTTAAGGCTTTATTTTAGTCACTGTCATCATACACCCCAGAGTGTTTCATTATATACCCAGCAGCTCGGCTTAGTCTGAAGTCTTAATTATTTCTATCAATTTAGAACAAAAAGCCCCGCTCTCGGTTAAGCGTCAGATTTTGTAATAAATTTAGCTCCCCTCTTTTGGGAAGCCTGTCTATAATTAACGCCTGTACACAGTCTACAGTTTTAGAAGTGAAAAATCTATTTCGGTTACTGTTGGGTGCCTTTTGTTAATGTAATTTCACTTACGTAACTACTGAAGCAGTGATAGCGTCGTGGTTAGGACTGTGGTCTCCTATTTGGGGGGTCGCAGGTTCGATCCCAGGTACTTCTGACTTTTCGGAGTCAAGTGCGCTTAATCAATTAAATATCACTTGCTTCAACGGTGAAGGAAAACATCGCGAGCAAACATGCACACCTGAGAGTTCTTCATAATGTTCTTGAAGGTGCGTGAAGTCCGCGAATTCGCATTGGGCCAGCGTGGTGGACCATGGCCTAGAACCCTTCTCTGAGAGGAGAACTGCGCTCAGTAGTGAGCCGTTGATGGGTTGTTAATGATGATGATGATGATGAACTACGTAGAATTTTCAATTGGAGTTTATTGGAGTTTACTCCTTAAGAATCGATTTTCATATATAAGGCGCCGGGTATGAGAAAAATTCGAGGAGTAAAATCTACTTATGAATGACCTCGTTACGTTTATCACAACAATGCAAATTTCTACCCTAACATTGAGTAAATAAGGTTGGTTTTCGCTTGAGTTGTGTCTACGGTCCGAATGCGAAAGAGCTTTCGCTTCGGGAAGCCGAGCGCGTACCGATCGGGTCCGAGCGGCGCCGAGACGCAGCGAGCGCCGCGAATGCATTACGACCGATGTTTAGACAATCGTATTTTATATTCACAAATGACTTTTTTCGTGAGATATTAAATCCGCTTTATATCGCGTTCAATTTGTATCAAAGCACAGATTTATTTTCCGCGCGAAATGCGATTTACCATTTGTGTGCCTACGTATAAATAATACCTACTTAATAAATTTTAAATATAATATTATATTGTAGGCCTGTGGGATAACGCTTAGTCGAAGAAGAAGGAGTTTTTCGACGTGTTCATCATTGCAACATTGCTTTAAAAATATCCAACTCGACTCTTTTAGTCCTTAGTCTGATGATAATGCAATACCTATTTATTTTTATTCCTCTGCTATAATTATGGGATCTATTATATTAATTTTTCCTGCGATTTTATTCGCGTGAAGTAAGTTTTTTAAAAATCCTGGAGAACTCTCTATTTTCCGGGATTTTCCGGGATCCAAGGTAGTCTATGTCAATTGTCCAACTATACCCATGTTTTGTATCATGACGATCCGTTGCAAAAATCCGTTGCTCCATTGCAGCGTGATTAAAGGACAAACGAATAACATAATTGCGTTTATTTTTTATATCATACCAATATTATAAATGCGAAAGTTGTTGAGAGTGTTTGTTGGTTTGATAGTTTGTTAGTTTGTCCTTCAATAACGCCGCAACAAGGCTACGGATCAACGTCATTTTTTGCATGGGTACCTATAGTTGAGGACCCGGAGAGTGACATATAGATTACTTTTTATCCCGGAAAATCAAAGATTTCCCGAGGGACTTTAAAAACTAAATCCACGCGAAGAAGCGGGCATCAGCTAGTTTTATTATATTTTATTTATTTTGGGAATTTGAACTTACGTACTACAGTGGAGTATTGCCGTATTTAAGACAGTAAGTAGTTAAAGGGTCGTAGTAAACGGTTCTCTGTTCCCTTTAGGCATACATACATACCAAATATACCTATATAAAGCTTTCCGACACCTGAGCACATGACCTGAGCTCGCAATAACACGCTTTAGGTGACCCCAAATTCGGTTATTGGTTGTTATAGGGACTAGGTAGTGAATTATGACTATGGGAGGATATCTAGTTACAATTTCACATTAGCGAAATGCCGGAACGAATGTGGTATGTATTTCACACAGAATATCGACCTATGATAGCGGTCATTTTCGTCATTTAGCGCGATTTCTCCAACGTCGAGTGACGTTTAACCGAGGAATAAATTAGGCGTTCTGACAGTTTTTGTATTGAAAAACTGTTAAAATATCAAATTTATGCCACGGTCAAATGTTACTCTACCGTTGGTGAAATCGGCACTTAGTGCAAAAAAGTTATCTACCGGGAAGTTTTTCAAATGGTGCCAATCTCACCGCCATCTTGAAAAGTAGGTAAATATACCTACTACATAATTTTATCAGATTTTAGTATTTTTTCAAAACTAATCAAAGAAATAACAACCTTAGACCAATGAAGGCTGGTATCGAAATTAAAGTTGGTAGGTACATTAAATTTTACACCTGAAGTTACTCAAAAGTTTACTAAACATAAAGACAGCCTCCCACCAGAACAGACTATTCAGAAATTGCCACATTGCCTCCGTCGGGAATCGAACCCGAGACTTCACACTATTACATGAGTATAGTGCTCACCACAGCGCCTATAACTTTTTGATATCTTTTCCCTTCTTCATAATAAAATATCCCTACTACTAAAGATATAGGCTAGATCTAGATTCATATAGCAAAGGAATTTTGTCCTACTTACTTAATCCTATGTAATAATAAAATTATAACCCGCAAAGTAACGTCGGTTCCTATCAATCATTTGTCACCCTCCACGCTTCAATTCCCACTATATACATAATATATTGTTAATAGAAAGAATAATATTGCGGTCATGCCATATTGAAATATTAAGTGTTTTATCGTGCTAATAAAATTAATGTTAAGAACCTTTCTCACTGCATTAGCTTCAGTAGGATTGATGGCGTTTGTGTGGCAGCGATATTTATTCCGCTATTCCATATTTTCTTCGTACTTCGGTCGAAGACTTTTCAAACCTTTGCTTTAACTATGTACAAACTATTTTTGCCCCTGACTTCGTCCGCTTGGTGTAGGTATCTCAAATCGCGCAGGAACGTCTTTTCTAGAATAAAAAATCGGCCAAGTGAGAGTCGGGCCTCGCTCTTTTAGGGTTCCGTCCATATGACCAAATCACTTTTCTAGTCTAACTAGATAGTACTAAATTACCTTATGGGGAAAAAGGCTCGTTTGTTTTGGCCACAATTACTTATAAACATATAATAATTTGTTATTTAAATACACAGACAGAAATTTCAAATTCCTAAGTAGTGTAGTTTATGAGATAGACCCCGTAACAAAAGTGGTCTAAAACCGAACTTTGGCGGCCCCCCATTTTTTCATTTTTGTAGCTAAAAATAGTAAAAAATATATTTGAACTCTAATTAATGAGTTCTAGCACCCCACATGCCAGGGTAAAAAAAAATAAAAATTTATTTCGACTCCTTTTCCATGTATGGGAGCCCCCTTCATTTTTTAATTCAATTTTATTTTTTATTATTTGTTGAAGCGTTAATACAAATACATTTTTTGTGACAATTTGAAAATTTTGACATTGTGAAAATTTCAACTGTCTACCTATTACGGTTTACGAATACACCGCGCTGACAGACGGACGGACGGACGGACGGACGGACGGACGGACAGCGGAGGTTTAGTAATAAGGTCCCGTTGGCACCCTTTGGGAACGGAACCCTAAAAACAGCTTTATGTTACTCTCAAGTCCCTCAACTATATCCATGCAAAGAAAACGTCGATCAGTGTCTGTTGCGTTGTGATTAGTTTACTAACAACGAATAACGCTTCCATTTACAAGTATGGATAAATAAAAATAAATTGACTCTCTCTGTCGCTCTCTCTCTCTCTGTCTACCTCTAAATTAGGTATTATTTGGTATGAAAGCAGAATTTCGTCTTCAAACCTAAACTACACATCCTTTAAGAGAAAATCACTGTATAAATAAATACCTGAACTTCATTTGAGATTATAAAAAATGTGCCAATTTTAACACATTAAACTTTTACAGGCTCGTGGATAGGTACAGCAAAAAAATGTATTGGCTGACATTTATTTGAAACAAAGTTGAGTGTTGAATATTTTATATATACGTGGTTTGATGCATGAATCCACAAATTTACATCGCCTGAAATAATATTTGTCAACTGTTATTATAAATCCTAGCTTGATTCTGCGACTACTTTGGCCCTAAATCGATCGATCGATGAGACGTCAGATTATAATGGACTAGCGACCCGCCCCGGCTTCGCACGGGTTGTAGAGCATATTAAGCCTATGCTTTTCAAACTACATACTTGGAATTTTCCATAAGCTATATCTTGAACAGCATATTGAGCAGGACGTAGTAGGTATAAAAGAAGTATTAAAGCAACAACGTGGCGCGGTTGAAACCCGCGTATTTATTTTGGCGCGCGTTCTCTACTCCTAACTTCCTAAGATATTCATTTAAATTATAGTATGGCAGAAAGGATTATCATAATAAGCATGAAATGCTTTTGGTAACTAACGTATTTAAGTTGATAAGGATTAATACTGTGTCTGTCTAAATATATTTCCAATTACAGCATAGTACGTGACCATTTTTTTAGAAATTAAAATAGGTATATTATGCTATCCTTAAAAGATAATCCAATCTTAATAATTTGCCATCACGGACTTTATAAAGCACACCAGCACCATACATTGTTTTGTTATATCTCATAGGGATTAGGCAGCCTTTTCGATGAAAGCTCCTAGGCCGGCTTGAATTTTTCCGACATTGCCAAAATTATCGTTATATTTCAACCAATTTACACAAAACCTTAACAAATTATACACTACATACATTACCCTATCTATTGGTGAAAACCGCATGAAAATCCGTTCGGCAGTTTTTGAATTTATCGCGAACAGACAGACTTTGTTTTATAATATGTAGTGACTGAGGGCAGGTTGAAGGCCGAACACAGCGTCTTCGAAAATCAGACGACTGAAAGGAGTTATGCAAACCGAAGGTATGTTGATAATTATATGCCGCGAATTGAAGTGAAAATATTAAAGGCTTGGATAGATACAATGCTTGACGCATAGCGGTGACCAACGGAAATGTGTTAAAAGTGAAATCGGCTACTATAAATTATAAAGTGTGACTGAACTATAATATGAAGACGTTGCTGCTCGCTGCATTGCCAGTTTTGCTAACAAAAACGAAACCTGTAAAACACTTTTCTAAAACCTGTAAAAAATATGTCAGGTACCTGAAATATTTATCTTTTAAAATAAATTAGCTATGATTTACCAGGTAAAACTGCATCAAGTGAAAGTAATTGATGAACAAATTTTTACGTAAGTACTTTGCTTTTTTTATAGGTAATCTGTCAAATAATGGTATGGTTTAAATTACAGACACATTCAATACAGTTCATAGTTCAAATCTGTTATAAAATCATTTGTAATTTTGGAAAAATAAACGAATATTATTATAATTATGTTAGCAGCATTATACATAACACATTTTGTTCATTAGCAGTAGCTATAAAGACACGATTGTTAGCATTTTTTTTTGTTAATACTTGTCAAATTTTCTTGTAGAGTAATATCAGATAGATGGGGCACTGAACTCAGTACACAAAGGCCTGGTTGCCGAGAAACCAGCGATACAAAGGACCAATATTAGCGGATAGCTAGATTTGTTTGCCAAATTGGTATTTTTAGCTAAGTACAATTTTTGTGTTATATTTAGCTAATGTCACAACTTGTTTTTGATTTACATATTAGATCCAAGCCTACATAAATGTTATTTGTAGGATACAACAGACCTTGAATGTGAACGCTGTTATTCCCGTGTATAATCGTACACGCGTTCAATATGTACACGTGGTATGCTTCAGTCGTCACGCTTCTTGTGTGTCCAGGCCTTAAGGTAATATCAGATAGATGGGGTGCTGAACTCCGTACACAAAGGTCTGGTTGCCGAGAAACCAGCGATACAAAGAACCATTGTGCTGCGATGTTTGTAAAGTAATTATTACAGGTGTTGCTTTTGTTAATTTTCTGTTTCTTCGCCCGGGTACATTTCGAGTAAAGTACGAACAATAATTCCACGGGATTTCGTTAGAAAATGTTTTTCGGTGAATATACGAAATGATTACAAAATTTTGTCTACAATACAAATAGGTACCTACTTGATTTTGATAAGGTTGAAAATTCAAATGTCTACTAGTATTTTTCAATATAGAATTATATGCGAAACCATTAATTGAATTATTTTCATAACAAAACTTCCTGTGATTAATTATTACATAGAGATGCACAATTTTCGACAGTAAACATGCTCATGCTGCATACAATATTTGAAAAACATAATAATTAATAAAGTCTTCATTAAAATAGTTAACGGACAAGGCAATATTTAATTATGCTAAAAGATAAAATAATACGACAATACACAATATTATACTTCCACCGGCAAATCGTAAGTTCGTACTAAAACTAGTACAATTTAGCTAACATGACAAGAGCGTTTAAGTAAATCTGTCTTTTGGTATGGATTGGCAAACTTCATGACTCTAAACTAGCGGCACGCTATGATGGCCGGTTTGACACATTACAATAGTGATGTGGAATGTCAATTTATTCTCGAACAAAAAACAATTAAGTTTTGTTTTTGTACCTGATTAAATAGGTTTAATAAAACAAAAATGTATATGTTTATTTAATTTATTTGAACGAACTGAATATTTGAATGAAAATGAATATACATACTTTATATGCACACAAGAAACATATGAATACAAAAGATACCAAAAAAGGTGCCACAAAAGGCCATAATTAATCAGATTCGTCCATACTACTATTTTCACTGTCGTCACTGCTATCATCACCTACATTAATAATTATATGTTCGTTTTCTATAATATTATCTATTTTCACATCTCTTTCATAATCTTCCCTTATTAATTTAACAGTTCTATTCACAACCTTTTCCCAGTCTCCTTTAGTCACATGTTCACAAGCTTCTTCTAATAATTTTAGCATTTTTTTTGTGGTAAATGGGGGTTCTGTATTGTGTCTTGCAGCATATCCCTTAATTTGAGCCCACACCAACTCAATCGCATTATACTCACAATGGTAAGGCGGTAACCGTATAACTCTGTGCCCATGTTCTAATGCTATTTCGTCAATGACGTATCGGATCTTGGTTGGTTTGTTTTCTTTTAAAAGACGTACTAATTCCGCTTTTAACATATTCATGTTTGCATCTACGCCATTTTTACGAAGCCATGCGACGATATCAGCTTTCTTTTGGGATTGGGCAGGTGGCTTGTCAATTTGCATCGAGTGGTATGGGGCGTTGTCCATAATTATAATAGATGGTTCAGGGAGGCTACACAACATTGAGGTAAACCATTCAGTAAACTTTTCTCCATTCATGTCTTCATGATAGTCTCCAGTGGTTTTTGACGCAAAAGCCATGAGAGAACCTTCGACAAACCCGTTGATGGTTCCGGCGTGACAAATTATAAGTCGCGATCCTTTTCCTACAGGAACTTTGGAAGTAGATGCTGCTGTGTCATCGTTCCAAGAACGGCCTACAGTATGGTTAGCATTAAGCCATGTTTCATCCAAGAACACAACATTTTGCCAATTTTTGATTTCTTTCACTTGCCGTAAAAAAGTATACCTTGCCATCGCTATATCAAATCTTTCCATCAATATTTTGCGTTTGTTACATTTTTTGTATCGAAATCCAATGGTCTTCAAAATCTTCGTTAAAGAACTTTCCCCACCGAAGAATAATCCAGCTTCCTTCAGTGAATGCACCAACTTTTTTCTTGTTGGATACTCCTTCTGTAAATAGTAGCCGTAGACATGTCTTCGGATAGCATCGGCATCAAAGCTATCGATGCCTACGACTGGTTTTGCTCGTTTTCTCTTTTTTGGTGTGTGAAGTTTATTTTCTTCTGTGCCAGTCTCGCCATATTTTTTTTTAGTTATCCGTCTAACAGTTCGTTGTCCAATATTAAGCGCATCAGCTACGCGTTCAACCACTGACGTTATAGGTAAAATTGGCCCTCCATTTTGAGCTTCACGATCGAAATAGTTACGAAGGCGTATTACGAACTCACGTGTCTGACTATTTAGAACAGTTCTCTGCGTACGTTCGGTCATATCGACGAAATCCACAACAAAGGGCTTGAACAGAGTCCAAATTAACGAGCAAGGGTCAACAGTAATGCAGTATCAATATTTGAAATCCAAAGCCAGGTCAAAACTATATCACAATCGCATTGCACTGACAGTTTATACTTTTCGAAGCAACGTCAATTCGAAACTGCTTTGTTTTGCATTGAGCATTGACGCGAGTTTGCCGGAGGTAGTAGTTGTGCTAGCCAGCGATCCTATGTGACGATCGTATTAGATTCCATTTTTAAAAATTTTCAATTTAGAAAACCAAATGCCGAGTTGTGGTATATATCATATAAAAATAAAAATTTTACCTTTTGTATGAAACAGCTGATATTTTTTTGCGATTTCAGAGGTTTGTCCACATAGTGAAAATTGTTCATATTCACAAGTACATTCACCCCTTAAATGGTGCAAACTGATTTTTCTACACTTGTATACATTTTAGAAATCAATTTAATAAATAAATTTTGAGTCCTAAACCTAAAACTACATTCGATAAAATTTATGAATCTCTGCACATCACTATCGTCAATAAAGTAATACAATTATTTCCTTCAAAGTCGTTATCAATTAATACGGAACTTCATGAGCGGACAAACGTCAAACCGGCCATCATAGCGTGCCGCTAGTGTAGTGTCACGTTTTCTAACATTAAAAATAAAACTTCTGTAAATCTTTATTTTTATTTTTAACCGACTAAAAAAAAAGGAGGAGGTTCTCAATTCGTCGGAATCTTTTTTTTTATGTATGTTCACCGATTACTCGAAGACGCCTGAACCGATTTGAAAAATTCTTTTTTTTTCAAAGGGTATACTTTGCAGGTGGCCCCATATAAATTTTATCGAAATCGGTCGAGCGGATTTTAAAATATTAACAGTGAATTATATACTTTGTATAGTGGCGCGGGAGTTTGAAGTCAGTTTTTTTTTAAAGAATTTTTTATATTATTAATTATATCTTCTCTTATTCTTTAGTCACTAGGATATGTAAGCTGATCCGCGCAAAGCCGTGGAGAATCATCTAGTTCTTCATTAAATTAGGCTGCCAAAATTGTTACGAGTACAAGATAAAATAAACAGCTAATGTATCCGCACAAAGTTTATCTGTGAAGCTCATACATCATCCATTATCCGCACTTGATAGCGGCTGTGTGAAGGTTCTGTGCCAGAATATTACGTCAGATAAAATATATCTTTCGTAAAGGTAAAATTACATAAAAAGTGCTATTAACTACCGCACTCATAGTCGCTAATCTTTTTATTTATTTATTTATTCAAAAACATACAAAATTATAGTTAGGTACTTAAATTAATTATGTCTCGCCACTGTGGTTACTCACATAACTAAACGCTAATAATACCAATTGACAGAATTATTGGAACGAAGTTCCTTAAGACTTAATTGAACCGACACTTTTTTGAATGTGAATTTGGGATTGTGTTCAATATTTTCACACTACAATATTAGATCTCCGTAGTCTTGTGGTTTGTACAGTCGCATAAAGGTCAATGGTTTGAATCCCAGCTCGACAGACTGAATTTTCTATTTTTATTTTATAAAATTATTTTAATTTTAATATTTTATAAAATCGATATTTAGGCTGGGGTCATTTTGATTTTTATCGATAAAAAAATCATGATAAAAAATGTATACCCGAATAATTATTTTCTTTACACCTCGAATAGAACTTGAAATTAATATATTTTTATAATAATAACTTCGTTCCTATCTGGTGTCCCACGACACCACACGACTTTTTTTTAACAAAGATGTCTCCCATAAAAAAAAAACAACATAAAAATTTAAAAATAAGAAGTATTTAGTCAAATCATTACTTTAGACCTCCTTAGCATAGATTTAATAAATTTTACCCTTAGAGTTAGTTAATTACTTTGTTAGAATCACATAAGAGAATTAATGATGATTAATAAATGTGAATGATTAAGACTCATTAAATATTATAGTTTATTGAGTCTCTGATTATGGCAATAATTATTATTGAGTTCACAACAAGTGATTTTCAGTTCACACTTTAACAGTCATTCTTATAAACAACTTAACATTTTCTGTAGTTTGTCAATAAATAATTTTTAGGTATAAAAATAATGAAAGCTCATCAAGAAATTTAACGATAATTAGTTTAACTGTAATTTAATGATAGTCTCTAATATGTAAGTAACGAAAAGTTAAGATGACTGACACTGAACTTTTTTCATTTATGTTAGGGTCCTTAAGTAACGCTTGGATACTTGAGTAAAGACTTTACTAAGAATAAGAACATAATATAGAGCTCATTTAGGTATTATTTTAAATGCAAGCAATATTGTCTGACGCGGACGTCGCTGCAGTATAAAAAGTACCTTGCAACTGATGTTTTTCTTTAACGCTTCTGACTACTTTAGTATCTAACAGTAATTTGTACCTCTCCAGAACAATCTTACTTAACGCTACGGACGTCATAAGATCCTGTGCGAATTCCCATTAGAGAAAAGCTGGTTCATCTTTATTATTAAGAAAATGTTGCATAAATTGTAACGAAAATGAAGCCTGGAAGGGGTTTCGCAGGTCCATGCGTCTAATCGGTTTCTGCACAGGATCGTAACGGAACGCTAAATCATTTGGCCGTACCACTTTGCCAGAAGGGTGGGTTGATAATCATGTCGAGTAAAATAATGTCGAAGGCTTGCTACAGCGGTAAAGCCAAAAGGGTTTTGATCTAATATTCCAAGTATGTATGTACGTATGTGTAGCAGCAATGATAGCCTAGTGGTTAGGACTGGATGTGTCCTATTCGGGGGTCGCAGGTTCGGTCCCGGGCACGCAACAGAGACTTTTCGGAGTTATGTGCGTTTCAGCAATTAAATACGACTACTGTGATACTGTGATAATTTCATTTAAGTATACATAAAAATTATATATTAATGTATACTTTGGTACGCATACCTCAACTCAATAACAGTGAATAGTTTTTCATTAAATTCTTCCAGATCTAATACAACAGACCAAACTTTGGGAAGCCGTCAAGTACATTAATTTTCCAGTTCAATGCACAACGAAAGGTTTCATATTAAAATAGACTCTTGAATTTCAATTTAGTTGAAGCAATAGTAATTTATAGATTTTTGATTAAAACAACTGAGACAGACAGCTTCATCTCGATATTGATCCTTGATATTTAACTTCTTTTTTTAATATTTACAAAAATATACAATACTTAAATTTAAATTTGAAGCAGTGATAGCCTAGTGGTTAGTACTGCGGTGTCCTATTTGGTTAGTCACAGGTTCGATCCCGGGCACGAACCTCTTACTTTTATAAGTTAAGTTCGTTAAATATCACAAGCTTCAACGGTGAAGGAAAACTTCGTGAGGAAACCTGCACACCTATGAGACTTCTTCATAATGTTTTCAAAGGTGGGCCAAGTAAGAGCCTCAATAGCCCAACGGTTAAAGGTGCGGACTGAAAACTGAATGGTCGCAGGTTCGAATCCCATCCGTTGCACTATTTTCGTACCCAATCCTAGCAGAAGCTTTCCGCTTAGTTGGAGGGGATAGGAGGATATTAGTCAACTTCAATATGACTAATATGTCCGCCAATTTGCATTGGGCCAGCATGGTGGACTATAGCCTATAACCATTCTCTGAGAGGAGACCTGCGGTCAGTAGTGAGCCGTTGATGGGTTGCTGATGACGATGACAATACTTAGTTTAAATAATAAAAGTAATGTGGCATCACTCGTTACAAAAGAGTTATATTGGGGCATTGAAAAGTGTATTGATAACTTCAATTTGTCACTATATAGGCTGGCGTGGTATGGGTAATGGGTGTAATGCGTAGGGAAGTAAACCATATTACTAGAAGAATATACATATGGAAAGACAAAAGAGTGGACGAAGACCCAAGAAACGATGGATGGATTGTGTGAAAGAGGATATGCGTGTAAGAGGAGTGAATGATGAGTTGACGAATGACAGAAGCGAGTGGAAGGAAAAATCATGTTGTGCTGACCCCACATAGCGTGGGACAAGGACAAGGAGACGATGATGAATTTGTCACTATAAGATGTCGCAGTTGCACGATCCATGACAGCCCTTAGATTTTTGATATGTTTGTATTTGTTCTACCTGGAAGAGCGGCTGTGTACAGCGCAAGCCACACAATAATATGCCATACAGATTTTTCCGATTTGCTTACTAGTAAAATAATTATCATCATACCTTGAGGCTGCTAGTCTAAAGAGGAAAAAAAATACTAAGTAGTTAACCGAAGATGTCGAACCCATAATGTATGAAGAAGCTACCTACCTGGCCGGTTATTTTGGTGGCAATGAGCGCTGAGAAATTTATTTGTGTTTTATTTAAACTTTCAATATAGGTACGTATACTCCTAGCTTTTTCTCATAGGTAATGATGAAAAATAGTGTGTGTCGGGGCCAAAATATTTTGTTCTCGGCCGGCGTATTTTCAATTCCTCGCTAAGCTCAGGATTTTTTTTTTTTTTTTTTTTTAATAATAATAATTTTATTTCTTTAAAAAATGTACACATCAGGTTTTTAGGGGCCGAGACCACCTTTTAAGTATATTGAAATACCTGTATCAGGTGGTCTCGCTCTTCTATAACTATGTTTACTTATTGGTACTTATCATAAAATATACATTGAAATTTCTAAATTATAAATAAAATTCGTAAAATTAAACAAGCAAGTAATGGTGAGTGCATATGTGTATACAAATGTGCACGTATATGCGTGAGTGTGTGTGGGGTGGTGTGCGTGTGTGTGTGTGAGTGAGTGTGTGTGTGAGTGTGTGTGAGTGTGTGTGTGTGTGTGTGTGTGTGTGTGTGTGTGTGTATTCTTTTTTTTTTTTATATACGATAATAACCTTAAAATATTTTTGATAATATTTCTAAAAGCGTTTCAGTTTCTTCATAGTTTTTCGTTTTTAACCATTCAGTCAGCCTTTTTTTGACTTCGCATAGTTTGTTGGGGTAAATATTGAGAATTTTGTTAATTTTATTATACAAGTGTGCAGATTTTTTGGTGTACTGATTGCGAGAAAATGATGTTTTTGATGGAGACACGTTGATGATATTAATTAGTTTCCGTCTTCTACGTATGATAGTAGGTTCAAATTTAGGTTCGAATTTAGTAGATTTGTGTACTTTTAAAATAGTTTGTAAAATATATAACTGTCTAACAGTTAAAATCTGGCTAGTTGAGTAAAGCAAGTGTGTAGGGAATCTGTAAGGTTTTTGATACATAACCTTTAGCAAAGATCTTTGAGCTCTCTCTACATCAATGAACTTTGTTTTAGCCGCACCGCCCCAAACTGGAATGCAGTAGCTTAGTATGGATTGTGCTAGAGCAAGGTAAATTTTATTTAATAGGGTTTTGGGAGCTATGTATCTGAGAGTTTTGAAAATCCAAATGAGTTTACGTATCCTACCACTTAATGCTTCTATTTGACCCTGCCATGAAAGTCTCTGATCTATAATAACGCCTAAATATTTAATCGAATTTACTCTGTTGATGCTGGAGCAATTATCACAAGTACCATTACATTCTGTAGCATGCAATGTAATGCAATAGTTACTTTTCGGCTGAGAGCTATTGTAAATAGAAAAGCAAATATAATTTGTTTTTTCCGTGTTAAGAGTTAGTAAATTAGTCCTCAGCCAAAGAGCGACCCTTGCAAGTCCTAGTTCAGCTGCTTTTTTAACTTTATCCCACGTAGAATCCGAAAAGACGATGGCAGTATCATCTGCATTAGAAAAGATTTTGGCATTTTTTATTTCTAAATTACAGAGCTCATTTATGTAAATTAAAAACAACGTAGGTCCTAAAACGCTACCTTGTGGTACACCATAAGAGATATTGAGGTCCTGGCTAGTGTAGTTCCCAATTTTCACTCTCTGCGTGCGACCACAGAGGTAGTCCTTAAACAGAGCCAAAGGGACATCTCTTATGCCAAGATTTTCTAACTTTTTCACAAGAATGGGGACAGAGACGGTATCAAATGCCTTTTTAAGGTCGAGAAATAAAGCTACAAATTTTTTTGCCACTGTCAAGTTGTTTATCAATAAACGAGGTTAGTGCTATGACTGCATCTTCTGTAGATTTTCCATGCCTGAAACCATACTGAGATTCAGACAGAAGCTGATACTTGTTCAAATAATCTAGCAACCGCATGTTCATTATCTTTTCCATTGTTTTTGAAATTGAAGGTAAAACAGAGATTGGTCGGTAATTATTTACATCTTCTCTGTCTCCACTCTTATGAACAGGAGTTATGTTGGATCTTTTAAGCGGAGAGGGAAAAATACCTTTATTAAAACAAAGGTTAATTAAATGACAGATAATAGGAACCACCTGCATCTTAGCTAGCTTAAGGAACTCAGAAGGAATATTATCCCAACCAGGGGCACTATTGGTCTTAAGATTCATAATCACATTATTCACTTCACTATAGACAGTATCCAGCAAGCCAAAGGAGTTTAACTGGGTCTTATGTATCACATCAGTATCCAACGAATTTCCCCTTTTAATGGTTTCTGCTAACGTTTTACCAATATTGACAAAATAATTGTTTATGTAATTAGCTGACTCAGTAGGAGAAGATTTTATATTTAGTAATTGTGTATTATCGGATTTTTTATTACTCATGTTAGTGAATGATTTTATATTATGCCATAGAATTTTTGAATTTTTAAGTGACGCTTCCAGCTGCTTTTTTTCATAGTTGCGTTTTAATTTTTTAATTGAATTATTACAAAAATTTCTATATCTTTTATAGCTTATTTTCAAAATTTCATTATGCGGATCTAATCGGACTTTTTTTGCATTTTATTTCTGTTTCTTATACACCTCAAAATACCATCAGTAATCCATGGTTTTATCACACGTTTACTTTTAGGAACTTTCAAAATATTGGTATTTTCAACTAACGATTCAGTTATACTGTTTATTAATTTATCTGTTACAAGGTGTGGGTCATAACAGAGTAATAATTGTGATAAATTTTTATGTGACAAGCTCTCAAGTGCTGCGTCAAAGTTTGTAATAGTTTTTACTTTATGATTTACTTTATATTTAGTTGGTGAAGTCAAACTAAGGAATACCATAAAGTGATCTGTAATAGTTGTATTTAGAACAGCTATTTGTGTAGTTAATTTATTTTTATCAAGTTTTATCATAAAATGGTCTAGACTCTAGACAATTACTTTCTCTAGTTGGTAGGGTATGACCTGGCATTAGACCATGTACCGATAACATATTAAGATAGTTTAGTCTATTGTTACGCTCATAAGCTTGTTCCATTTCCTTTGCTATTAGGTTTATATTAATATCCCCAGTTAATATGATAGTTTTACAGGTCTTTATAGTTTCTAGATGTAAATTCAGTGAATTAATAAATTGCTCAGCGTTAGTATTGGAAGGGGAACGATATACCCCTAGAATTACGCAGTCACATAAGTCTATTTGTATACATGATGCAAGTTGTAGATTAATTTCTTTAACAGACATAACAGCAATACCATATTTTACGTACACTACAACGCCATCATTTTGGTTTATATGTTTGGTTGTTGCATGTGTAGTGTAGTTCACAATATTTGGAATAACTTTACAAGGATTAAGTCTACATTCAGTTAGGATGATAATATCTGCATCAAATTTTAATAAACTAAGGTTTAAATATAAGTCTTGCATGTTACAATATATACTTCTTATATTTTGTGAGATAATAGTTAAGTCTTTATTTTTAACAGGTATGTGTTGCTCAATATTACAATTAATTGCCCGACCAACTTGTATATCATCTAATTCATTCATAGTAATAAGAGAGCTATCCATAATGATATATATTCGAAGAACTGCAAATATATCTCAAATAGTAAATATTCGATAAAATGAAAAAGTTTATTAGTTGGAAGTACGTGATCAACTTGTAAAAATAAGCTACGCTTAGAGTATTTTTACTTTTCAGGTTATTATCAAAACTTGTGTTAAATATTGTGTGTATGTGTCTGAATGAATGACGTTTTTTTACTATAGAATTTTACTATAGAATTACTTTTACTATAGAACTAAAAAAGGATTTTACTATAGAATTTTTCACATCGCTCTGAATTCAAAATAACGCCCTAGGGGAACAAAAAATTTCTTTGGCCCCATATAACACAAATAAGTATTTGTTTTCCTTGAATAAAATATTCCTATTTAATGGTTAAAATGATATCCGCGGATGCATCTCATTCGGGGCTTATCTCGGCAAGACTCTCGGATATCTTTATTCAATGGATGTTTTTGCGTCCCGGACAGCCTTAAGTAGTCAAATAGCTTTTTCATAATATTTTTCTTTCCTGTCCCTTTAATGAGCTCCATCATATTTTATGTGGTTTCATTCTGCTTTGTTTTGATGATCATATTCAAACGCTTTTGAAAAAGTCTTCTCTAGGTAATTGAGTCAGAGTCACGCACATAGGGTGCTCTCGTCATTATCATCATCATCATCATCAGCAATTCATCAACGGCTCACTACTGAGCGCAGGTCTCCTCTCAGAGAAGGGTTATAATATAGCTCCGTTTTTTTAAATCTGTTAATGGTTTTTTTAGCAAAGTTTTGGTGAAAAATATTCGGTAGTAAATTTAATTAAATAAGTTTAATATATTTAAATGATGGTCGTTGGGGTCCCAAGGTGCTGGAGTTACGACCCCGCACCGGGAAGTGCAGTGTTGGCAGACCCCCCACTAGGTAGACCGACGACATCAAACGAGTCGCAGGGAGCCGCTGGATTCAGGCAGCGCAACACTGAGGCCTGTGGAAGTCCGTGCAAGAGACCTTTGTCCAGCAGTAGACGTCTATCGGTTGACAAAGAAGAAGAACAAGAATATATTTAAAAACATTTTAACCCAACTTCTGAAAACACAGGTGTTCTAAATCATTGGGTGAAAGAATGTATGTCCACATAATATATCGCCACTAGATACGAAGTGTCATCACTCAACCCAAAGTAATTTATTACACCGTTAGGAGCTTTCGTTACGTTTCACGTCTCAATTATTCGTTGGAAAGAATCCGACCTGCTTGGGTATCACATTCTCATACATATTTAGCTCCCCTTTCTGATAAGTGGTAGTTCCTATTATAAAACCCATTGGAGATCGTATCCAGTCAACGCAGCCGCAAGACTTGGCGGAGATCCTCCGCAACTATAATATCCCAGTTTGAGATAAAAATTAGCTGATGGCCGCGACTTCGCCCGCGTGGATTTAGGTAGGTATTTAAAAATCTCTGGAACTATTTGATTTTCTGAAATAAAAGGTAGGCCTATTTCACTCTCCAAGTCCTCAACTATACCCATGCAAGTCAAGTTGATCCGTAGCTACGTTGCTGCGTGATTGAAGAACAAACCAAAAGCACTATTACTTCAATATAACAATCTAGAGATCTTCAATAAGATAATAATAAATAAATAATCAATATAATGTGACTGATAGAATGAAAATGTTGGCCAAGGACTTTTTTATTAGGGTTCCGTACCAAAATTGTAAAAATGGAACCCTTATGGTGAGACTTTCTCCGTCCTTCCGTCCGTCCGTCCGTCCGTCCGTCTGTCACAGTCGATTATTTCAGTAACTATTAAAGTTATCGACATGAAATTTGGCATAGTTGTGTATAATAGTGGCCCAACATCATTAGAATAAAGAAAAATCGAAAATTATTTTTATTAAAAAATATAATATATCATAAAATATATGGGATATGGGATATGGGATAATCGGGGGGTTTGAAATTTCAAAGTAAAATAACTATACCGAGTGGGGTATCATATGAAAGGCCTTTACTTGTGCATTCTAAAACAGTTTTTTATTTATTTCTAAATATAATAGATTTTGATTAATCGGCCAAAATGTCGAAAAAAATACCGTTCCCCCCCCCCCTTATCTCCGAAGTTTACCAATCGAAAAATCTGAAATAATTATGGTCAATAGAGGTTTATGTATATTTTACAGGAAAAATAAAAGCAACGCGAAAATTATTTTAGTTTGATTAAAAAAGGGGGAAAATCGGGGGTTTGAAATTTCAAAGTAAGATAATTATACCGAGTGGGGTATCATATGAAAGGCCTTAACTTGTGCATTCTAAAACAGTTTTTTATTTATTTCTATATATAATAGTTTTTGAGTAATCGGCCAAATTGTTGAAAAAAATACCGTTCCCCCTCCCTTATCTCCGAAGTTTACCAATCAAAAAATCTGAAATAATTATGGTCAATAGAGGTTTATGTATATTTTACAGGAAAAATAAAATCAACGCGAAAATTATTTTAGTTTAATTAAAAAAGGGGGGAAATCAGGGGTTTGAAATTTCAAAGTAAGACAATTATACCGAGTGGGGTATCATATGAAAGGCCTTTACTTGTGCATTCTAAAGTAGTTTTTATTTATTTCTATATATAATAGTTTTTGAGTAATCGGCCAAAATGTCGAAAAAAATACCGTTCCTCCGCCTTATCTCCGAAGTTTACCAATCGAAAAATCTGAAATAATTATGGTCAATAGAAGTTTATGTATATTTTACAGGAAAAATAAAACCAACGCTCTAACTAGCATAGTTTTTTTATATTAACAATAAACCTCTACAAACAAAGTTAACGATAAATAAGCAAATTAATATAATATTATCGTTTTACTTTTACCTTTGGAGTACGGAACCCTCGGTGCGCGAGTCCGACTCGCACTTGGCCGGCTTTATCATTTTTTTTTGCCTTACTCGGAATATATTACTTACTAAGGTGATACCAGATGATGCCCGCGACTTCGTCCGAATGGATTAAGGTTTTTTAATTCCCACGGGAACTCTGTAATTTTCCTATTTTTATGGGCTATCTCCGGTCCAAATTTCAGCCAAATCAATTCATTCGTTATGGCGTTAAAGGGTAACAAACATCCACCCATCCATACATCCGTCGCACAAACTTTCGCATTTGTAATATTACTTAGTAGGAAGCAGGATAATATTAGTAGCAATTAGGATACCAGGCAAAAAGTAAAAATTGGGTTTTCCGTCGAGAAATTCTCAGTAGTTTGGTTTTGGCGCAGTTCAACCATTGGACCTCAGAGAGCACGTAAAGTGGTCCAGTCGTCCGTACTGCGCCGGATATCTCCAGTGGATTGCCGTTCTAACGGACTTTGTGAGTGAGGGAATAGAGCATCTGTGTTTGTGCAGACACTAGTATTTTTTGCGTACTGGGCTACTTTCGATGAGATTGGCCTCCGCGCTTTTAATAATACACCACAGACGTGAAAGTCCCTTATTAATTATTATTTTAGGCTCAAACCTACTGGGTCGAGTCAAGTTAATTAAAGTATGAGATTAGTTTTGAGGCCTTTATTAATCTAGTTTTGTTTATTACGGTAGTTGCTATTGTACCTGTGTTATGGATATTTATGTATAAACTTTGTTATGATTTAATCATACCGTACTTATAGAAATAATAACAAAAATGTAAAGCTGATCGCACATCTAGATTGTATCTAAGCCATACATCAAGCGATTGGCATTTGGGAAAAATATAATTATTGTTATAATTTACTTTAATTTAATTTAATTGTCATTTATTAGGTATGTAAAACATCGAAAAAATCAAATTTGTTAATTTTGTATAGGAATCACCACTTCGGATTACTTTTATTAGATGGCGGGAGTGAAACCGCAGGTAATAGCTAGTCGAAAATAAAATTATTGCTTGGATATGTACACAATAATTTAATATAAAAAATTATTTAAAAAAAAAACCGACTTCAAACACCCGCGCCACTACAAAGTATATAACTTATTGTTGATTTTTTAAAATCGCTCGACCGATTTCGATAAAATTTAAATGGGACCACTTGGGAAGTATGCCCTTTCAAAAAAAAAAGAATTTTCCAAATCGGTGCAGGCGTCTTCGAGTAATACATTGAAAAAAAAAGATTCCGATGAATTGAGAACCTCCTCCTTTTTTGAAGTCGGTTGAAAACCAATTCTTGCTACAGCTAATTCTGTGGGAAAAGTTCGATAGTATTACCTAATACTATTAGCGCGATAAAATGATAATATTTCAGTGTGGCATGACCGGAAGTAATATCCCGGAGCGTGAAAGTAAGGAATATAATGACCCACCATTATCACTACAGCTGTTTAGCAATCGTACAGTTGAGTAAAATACATTAGATGTGGGGGCGACTTCCCTTTGATCACCACTTGCACATTGGTTACACTGTAGAACACGTCTTAAAGAAGTGGCGTGATTAATTTTGCACTCACTGAAAAATCCCACCCACCTTCTACTAACAAGGCATCGCATGGATCGTATGGACCGCTACCTAGTTGAAACCTACGCACACACTTTAAGCGCTTTTCCTAGTAGGTACCGCCAAATTACAACATTATTTTGGCGGTAACCTTTTTATATTTCGCCTTTCCAACTAACTATACCTTTAAATCCAAAGAAAATTAGGCATCTTCCTGTATGCAAGCGCGCTCCTCATAGGATTCATCTTCACTTAGCATTTAGTGTGAGATCGCAGTTTAGCTCTAGGCTATACATTAAAAATATAATATGTTTCATTACGACGACATAAACGAAGAAAATTCACGCTGGTTTAAGTATAATCATAAACCCATTTTTTCCTGGCCCAAAGACGAGTCCTTTTATAGTTAAAAGCAAACTGTCTAAGGGTTGCCCTACTGTTTGATTGCTGAACCGGTATTCTAACGATATTAGGAAATAGGTAAGGTGTGTTAAGTAATAAATCTCCGTGTCTCGAACTTTATGAGAGTAATAAATAAGCCACCTGTTTTAGATTTAATTAACCTAAGTAGCTCTTAAGATTTTATCAATGATATCTTTAACAAAAATTTAATATTCACAAAGGCAGCCCGCACACAGTCAATAATATTGACGAAAATATTGACGAAAATATTGACAATATTTTCGTCAATATTTAGACCCCGCACACTACGCAAATAATATTGTCAATATTTCTAACAAAAAGTGATTCAGTAAGACGTAGAAGCTTGATTTGCATGCACGTGTGCTAAAATGGATACAAAGAAAAAACCATTGCATTGGTTATTGCATTAACTTTATTGAATAAAAAAAGAAAGAAACGATGGCTTAAATACTGGATGACAAAAAAAATTTCGCATTTATTTTATTTTTCCTGTAAAATATACATAAACCTCTATTGACCATAATTATTTCAGATTTTTCGATTGGTAAACTTCGGAGATAAGGGGGGGAACGGTATTTTTTTCGACATTTTGGCCGATCTATCAAAAACTATTACATATAGAAATAAATAAAAAACTGTTTTAGAATGCACAAGTAAAGGCCTTTCATATGATACCTCACTCGGTATAGTTATCTTACTTTGAAATTTCAAACCCCCGATTTTCCCCCTTTTTAGGGTTCCGTACCCAAAGGGTACCAACGGGACCCTATTACTAAGCCTACGCTGTCCGTCCGTCCGTCCGTCCATCCGTCCGTCCGTCTGTCAGCGGGCTGTATCTCGTAAACCGTAATAGATAGACAGCTGAAATTTTCACATATTATGTATTTCTATTGCCGCTATAACAACAAATAATAAAAATTAAATTAAATTAAAATATTTCCATGGGTACATGGAAATATTTTTATTTAATTTTTTTTAACGGAACCCTAAAAGAGCGAGGCCCGACTCGCACTTGGCCGATTTTTTTTTAATAAAACCAACCAAACCAAAACAATAAAACCAAAATTGAAAATTTTTAATAAAACCAAAATTGGCCAAGTGCGAGTTGGGCCTCGCTCTTTTAGGGTTCCGTTAAAAAAAATTAAATTATTATATTTCCATGTACCCATGGAAATATTTTAATTTAATTTTTTTAATTTAATTTAATATTTATTATTTGTTGTTATAGCGGCAATAGAAATACATAATATGTGAAAATTTCATCTGTCTATCTATTACGGTTTACGAGATACAGCCCGCTGACAGACGGACGGACGGACGGACGGACGGACGGACAGCGTAGGCTTAGTAATAGGGTTCCGTTGGTACCCTTTGGGTACGGAACCCTAAAAATAATTTTCGATTTTTCTTTATTCCAATGATGTTGGGCGACTATTAGACATTATTTTAAATTATATATTATTATATACAATGCCCAATATATTATATATTTTATATTATATATTATTATATACAATGCCCAATTTCATGTCGATAGCTATAGTTACTGAAATAATCGACTGTGACAGACGGACGGACGGACGGACGGACGGAGAAAGTCTCACCATAAGGGTTCCATTTTTACCATTTTGGTACGGAACCCTAAAAAAGAAAGAAACGATGGCTTAAATACTGGATGACAAAGTGGAAAAGTGGAATTAAATCATTTAAATCTAATAAAAGAACTTCGAAATACAGAAAAAGATGATTTTAAAAATTACATGAGAATAAAAGGTAGTAGCTTTCAAAAAATACTATCTTTAGTAACCCCTTACTTAAAAAAACAAGATATACTGATGCGAAAATCGTTACGTCTCCCACATTCTAATAAATTCTATTAAATATTCTTTTTCATTGCTTGTTGCACTGGGGATGTCCTCCATTTTTGGTTGCGAGCGCACGTCCTCCTGCCTTGAAATCTTTTTTCAACTAAAATATTGACGCGCGCCCGCACACTGTCAATATTATTGTCAATATCCCTGCCTCCCCCCGATATTGACGAAATTTCCGGACTTCGACAATAATATTGATCAAACCCCGCACACAGTCAATAATATTGTCAATATTCGTAAATATTGACAATAATATTGACTGTGTGCGGGGTGCCAAAGGAATACAGAAATGCGGCATCAAAAGGTCTAATTTCAGTGTAAAAATATCGTAACGCATATAATTTCGAATGTTTATTTTTTATTCAACACAGCTTAATTGAAGTCATTGTTTCAAGATCTTCGAAAATTATCTAATATTTATTGTGACGACGTCCACATGTCACAGGGGTAAGTAAAAGGTATAATAAAACACTCTTGCCATTATGTAATGGTAGTGGCCGCACGACCGCTCTGCTCGGGAGACTACACACTTGTGCGTCGCTCTCGCCTCGCGCCACTATATATAATTTATTAAGATATCATTTTACCTTCATTTTACATTAATCGTCACATTTATTATTATAACTCTTCTGAATATTCATGAAGTAAATATTCATTGACACCGTATTTTAAGCAATATTTTCAAGACATCAAGACATTTTGTTAAACAAATGGATCTAATATCTAGGAATTATACTAACACTTAAAATAATTGTTGCAATATTTTTTTAAGCTATTGATATTTTTCAGTTTTAAAACTAAAGTGATTTTTTTTCGTAAAATATAAAAATCAGATAATTGGATAGAAGCAGGTGTTACTTTGCGAAAGTTCATGTTCACTTTCCCAAGTACGCAAGAAGATCAGGAGATCTCCTGAGGATGCTCCGGTGTCGGGGCGAAACGTGCGTCGAAATTAGTGTAAAAGTCTAGTGTGGTGGTGCATGTGAGTGGTGGTGGCATTGCTTGCTTGGGAACTTTGCTTTCTTGCTTGCTTGGGTAGGTGAGCGGTGTTTAGCTTGTTACTGCATGTTTGACCATACAGATTTTTCTGTTGGCGGATTATAGCAAAATAATTCTAACCTTTTCTTGCTAAAAATCAGATAAGTCAATTTGCTTTAAAGAATTAACTTTAACAAGTCAGTATTAATGGAGTGGAGATGACGAAAACAAAATAATATATTACATTTCAACTTCATAGCTTTTATCAGATTATTCATCAAATGAATATTCAATATTGACCTTCTAACGTAATTGAACGATCGGGGCGCGCTTAATTTAGGCGTGACGAATCGTCGATTAATTGTCGGAAAGGGTTTGTTTTTTATGTCGGTTGGTATCAAAATCATTAATATCAATCATATTTGGCTTTGGTATTTCATTAGAAGCAGTCTAAATCTTCAAAGAGATTCTCGGCAAAGTAAAAGGAAGGGTATTGATTTTAGCAGTCTATGTATGTATGTGACATGTGAAATGTTCCACCATAGCGAATACACTACTGAACCGATTTTGATGAATGAGGTGACAATCGATTCGTTATAATAGTCTGGGTGACATAGGCTACATTTTATACGAACAAAATCCGATTTGCGCTGAATTGTGCCAGCCAATACTATTGCCAGTGAAATGAGGCATGCGCACAGGCACACGTCTATTTAGGGCATGTTTCATGCCCATGTTCACTGGCAATAGCTCATGTTTTACTGACACAATTCAGCGCATGCGCTATTGCATGCATAGCTTTGGCAGCTTACATGAAATGAAGCATACATCTGCAGTCTGCGCAAGTTGAAACGAAAATTGAAAGCGCACCAATGTAGTAGGTACACCTAGCTATTGGATCATGGATTTTGGTCTAATCTAGCGATTGCTAATCTTGTTGTTGACCACATTAAGGTCCGCATGCAGAGACGACGGGTTAGGTTTAACCCAGAAATAAATTTGTAATTTAGACAGAAGCTTTATACGAAATCTGTCAAAGCAGCAGCTAACTCTGGGTTAAAAGGATAACCCGGCGTTTCTGCAAGCGGGCCTAAATGATTTACATAATTATGACAGACGGCTGACGTGTTGGTGGAAATAATAGGTAAGTACGTTTATTGTGGAAACATCTCAATTATGTTATGCATATATATGCATGATTATCTGGTGGGAGGCTTTGGCCGTGGCCCGTGGCTAGTTACCACCCGGTCGCGTCGTCGTGCCGCCAAGTGATTTAGCGTTTCAAGAACGATGAGTCGACACAAAAATCAGCTGCTATTTTAAATGGCAAAACCAGTCCAGAATACAATCCTTCCGAATATTATAAATGTGAAATTGTGTTCGTTTGTTTATTTGTTCTTCAATCAAGGTACAACAGAGCTATGGATCGAATAAATTTATTATTCGATCACAACGTCAGGCCAGGCACACTCCGCATCTTAGGTAAGCTACAAGTATCTTCCCGGTGGCGTCCCGGCCCGTCGCGACGGGCTTGCTAAATTGAATTAATTCAATGGGCTGACGCAGGTCGTAGTCTGAAGGGATAAGAGTTACGTGACAGAAAGAGAGGCATCTTCTAGGTGAATAAGATATGACTATTATAGGTAATTATTTCACTTTATTGTGTGGAAGCAGGAGTCGCTATTTATCGACCGAGCGAAGCGAAGGTCTTTGAGTTAACTAGGGCGATTTGCACTTGTCCGTCCGTCCGTCCGTCCGTCCGTCCGTCTGTCAGAGCCTTATAACTTTTGAATTACTGAACGTAATTACTTCAAATTTAGATATAATATGTAAACCGATGGCCTCCAGCCGAAAATGGCTTAAAAAGTTATAAAAATCTTTATTTCAGGGGGGCTCTCATAGAAGCGAATGCGAAGTAAAAAAAAAAAAATCGCGTTACATAAAATTGTTACGTATCATTTTAAAGATAATTTTGAACTGAGTACAAAAATATATTTTTTTTTAATTTTTCCCTTAAAATTGACGAAATGGGGGGCTTTCAAAGTGGCGATTTTATACGCTCGCTTGAAGACGCTCTCTAGAAAAATCCGCTATGGATTTTCAAACTGATTTTATGTTTTTAGGTCACTTATATCCTGTACTTGAACAACAAATACTAAAATTATATGAATATTATAAAGAAACGAGATTATTTAATTTTTAATGGGCGTCAGTAATTCATATAGCATCAACATAGCTTCACAATAATGCTAATAGATGGCGCAGTCAGTAACTATTCCCATGGAACTACGAGTTAAATTCAATGTTTGATAAATAATTCAATGTTTTCACTAACGTTCCCTAACCTTTACGGGCTACCTATAAGTTAGGTGATTGATGTTTTCTGTCAACTTATTTATCACGATCCTGTACGGGACACCTAAAAGGATATTGGGACGGATGTTAGGACTTAGGATTGTATTTAGGAGCTACCTACGTTAAGAGACTCCTACTTAGGGGATGATTTAGGTATGTTTGGTGAAAACGGGCATAATAATAATGTCAGTTTTGGTTATCATGTATCGATTGAATGAATAATCATGGGATACCGTTACCGCGAGGTCTCAGTTCGGGGCGAACCACTAGTTTAAATGATTTTGCAGAGTGAATCTTCTGTACCTACCTGTATACTACTATTTTTTATGTATTCTGTGATAACGTACACATTTAACAAATTGTGATTAAGGAATCGTTATTTAAATACAATAAATAAAATAAACTCAAATTATTCAAATAAAATAAACTCATTACGAATACTTTTTAAAATCCATTCATAATAAAATGATAGCACGCGCAATTTTCACGATACTATAGTATGAATTTAATGAACTTTCGCATCCCCATATGTGAGCTTAATGTACGAGGCAATATCGTTTTTGAAGTGCGCGAATGACCGAACGACATTCGCAGAGTCACAATACATTAAATTATAATTGTATGACCCGAAACAGACCAGCTTAATTATGTGCCGGTGCGAAGCGAAATATGTTTTCCATTAAAACTCTATTAATTAATGCGAAAGCAAAATGTTTTTGATAAGAGTTGGACAATAAGGTCCATACTAGTATTATAATTAATGAAAAGGTGTGTTTCTTTTTTTGTTTGTCCTTCAATCACGCAGCAACGGATCGACGTGCTTTTTACATGGTGTAGTTGAAGACCTGAAGAGTAAGTAGCATAGGATGATCCGAAACAGATACACTAAGTAATGCTACTGCGAAGTAGGTACAATATTGTGTAGTTCTATTACAACTCTTTTCACATTGTGTAGGGTGTTGTTAGACAATCCTAAAACAATTTTAATAATAATGATTTGAATTTATTACATTGAACTTGAAACAAAATACGCCAAAAATTATTATTTTTCCGTGTTTCTGAACATTTATAAACTCAATCAATATAGGTACTCAGCGCATCGAAAACCCGATAAAAGAATAATAAACGAGCAATGAAGCTGCAATGAAACTCCCCCAAGACACCATCGATTTTATAATATTCGCTTTGCTAATTGAATTATATTGAAAAGCCACTGGTCGGACACTAAGCAAAAGATAAATTGCCTCGTTTCACGCTTCACGCCAGTAATTTCTGTACATTTCCCTTAGTACGGATTTGCAGATCTCGAAAGCTTTGATGGTATTTTTGTGAGTTATGCTGTTATGACGTCCACGACAACTGTAACCTCTTTTTCTTTGGCTCCTTGCGACTCCTCTGATTTTGTCGGTCCATTCAATCTGTCAATTATTATTTGTTATATATTTCTCATATTTTCTCAACTTCCAATATTAATTTGACAAAGTTTTAACTACGTCGAGGCGGTTTGTTGTACAATGTATTACAGGTTAGCTGTATTTCATCATCTTTAGTTTGAACTACCAAACTTAAATCCTCTATAAATCCTCTTCGTAAAGTATTCATAATGCTGACGAAACTTTATGCGAGCTGTACCGGCACCTTATGAACTATGTACTTATGAAGATTTTCACTCAATTCACTCTGAATTATAGATGCATACGCCAGGAAAACTATCAAGCTATTTTCAGCAATTTTGATGACAATCATTTATTTTCAATCAGCCAATTTACACTTATATTTACAACTAGCTGATGCCCGCAACTTTGTCCGCGTGGATTTAGTTTTTAAAGTCCCTCGGGAACTCCTTGATTTTCCGGGATAAAAAGTAGCCTAGATGTTGACCCGAGTAATAAGCTTCCACGGTATAAAATTTTGTAGAAATCTGCGCGGTAGTTTTTACGTGAAAGAAGGACAAACAAACAGACAGACAAACAGACAAAAAAAATTTAGCTTCTGTTTTGATATCTGTATCTTGAACACAATTAGAAGCAAAAACTCTTTTTTGAATCTATTTCATGTACAGAATTGGTTTCGTTTCTGTTTTTTTATATGTATAGATTTACACGCCCAGTATCTCTCTCAAGGAGTTTTATTTTCACCAACCATGTGGACAATCACCATAGTCCATCAAATTATCGATTGGTTAAATTGGACAAAATCTATCTAGTTTTTGAGATTAGCGCGCAGACAAACTCGATGGAGGAACATTTGTTCATAATTTATGTAGTGATGAAAACTCTTACTAGAGACAAAAGCTACATTCGTAAATGGTGAGTTATTGGAGTTGTTCTTTTGAAAATTAAAGTTAACACTTCCTTTGTAAAGTCACGCCTTGGTTCTTTGAACTTGATATTTTGTACACTTAAAATGTTCAGGTACTTACGTGATGTTGCAACTTGCAATAAAATCAAATTCGTTTGTTATCTTAAAACGTATGTTTGATATTGATGAATAAATTATAATATATTTTAAGTTGTCAAATAAAATAATCTACTTAAAATAATAATGTATAAAAATTCTTTAAAAAAACCGACTTCAAAGGCCACTGAAAAGTATAAAATAATTTCAGTTTGTACACGTATGTTGTAGTCGGGCGGGCCTAAATAGAAACGATGAAATGAATGCGCCACGCTAGCTAAAATTTTAGTTTGTAGGTCAAGGAACAGAATATATAGTACTTGTTACAGGTATGTTGAATTTGGGCTAGTGTTGCAGTTTCATAGTTCTATTGAGGCCCGCCCGACTTCAACATACGTGTAAAAACTGAAATTATTTTATACTTTTTAGTGGCGTTTGAAGTCGGTTTTTTTTAAGATTTTTTCATCATCATCATTAGCAACCCATCAACGGCTCACTACTGAGCGCAGGTCTCCTCTCAGAGAAGGGTTATAGGCCATAGTCCACCACGCTGGCCCAATGCGAATTGGCGGACTTCACACACCTTCGAGAACATTATGAAGAACTCTCAGGTGTGCAGGTTTCCTCACGATGTTTTCCTTCACCGTTGAAGCAAGTGATATTTAATTGCTTAAACGCACTTGACTCCGTAAAGTCACAGGTGCGTACCCAGGATCGAACCTGCGACCCCCCCGAATAGGAGACCACAGTCCTAACCAATAGGCTATCACTGCATTTTTTATATAGGTATTATTATTTTAAGCTTGTTAGTGTAGCTTCATAGGATAAATCTACACATTCTCTGATCGCGAGTGATTTGTTTCTATTCATTGAGGGGTTCCATCCTCTATCACCGTAAAGTTCCAAGTTTTAGGATTTTTTTGTTACTTGTGTACTATATTAATAAAATCTAAAGTATAAGAGCTATGTAATTAAAACTTTATTATATTTAATAAATCTACTATTGGCATCATGTCCCGAGAATTTTGTTTATCTGCTATGATCCAAACCCAAGTTAAGAGGGTTCTAATAATACGACGAAGCGCTTCGGTATAGGTAGGTAGTGCCTTTGCGCTACCGACACTACCATGTCCCCAGATAGGGTGATGTCAAATGAATACGACTTTCTTACACTTTAAACTCTCGCTAGACCGCTGCTTGATTGTGCTTTAAGCTCCCGATTATGCTACCCCCAGGGAATTAGGGACAAACATTCTGAAAATTCTGAGCGATTAACGTCAAAGCAAACATCTGTAAGCACTTGGACACAAATCATGCCAGTAATAGAGAGAGAGAGAGAGAGAGTCAATTTTCCTGTACTGAAACTTTCATAATATAAACACTTTCAAAGCTATGAAATTCAGTATATTGGCTACTCAGGAATGAATCAAGCCGTGTATTGAAATAGCATAGTACCCATTCATACTTTAAGCAACACCTGTACAGTTGAATATGAAACTTCTGTTGGTAACAAAAAGTGTATCCAAAGGTAGTTTCATCCAGCTTTTATCATTCCCTATAGTAATATATTTGCGTAAGCTTTACTATTCGACCTGATATTGGGTTAGTGTACGTAATAGATATAAGTAGGTTTATTTGCTGATATTCTTAGTATATTCTATCATACCTAAGTGCAAAACTGTGTTTCTTTGTTTGTTTAATAATAATAGTAATAATAGCAATAAAATATAATAATAAATATTTTTTATTGCTTTCATTATTGTTACATATAGTAAAAAATAACAAGGTTGAACAAACATACAACAAACAGACAAACAAACACACAAGCAAACGAAAACTTATTAACTCACAAATAAAGCAAATGGCCGCAAACTCAGCTTTATGCTGGGCATTTTAAGTGCCCAGTGTTGATTTTCAGTTTGCTCCATTTCGATAATTAATTTAATTTATAATTTATTGGTTTGTCTTTCAACCACGCAACAATATAGTTTGTATAGTTGAGGTCGCTTTTATGTCACTTTTCACCTACGGAGCCTGTCCATTTGATCCTTCAGTAATACTCTGAGCCTAACTCTCTCCATCAACCGTTGAGTGACTGAGGCTTCTTAGGAGGCCCATAGTAAACGATCTTGTTTCGGATCCATAAGTAATCACTGGCAATACGCACTGTTCGAAGACTTTGGTATTCGTACCAATTTGGTTTCGTATTGTGCTTCGGCACAAATTGAAGGTCTTCAAGAAAATCTTAAAAAAAAGAAATACAGTATGTATATAGATATAGATTTACAAAGTATAACTGAATCAGCGATCTGCGTGTTACCGCTCGTATAGAGGATATGAAAGGTATTCTGTACGCAAATGCATTCCTGATAGTAACCCTACCCGTTGAATTGGAGCTTAGAATGTTAGTTTAGTATTCATGAATCTGCTGATAGTACATTGATGTAAAATTGAGTTGGCGTAATACACTTCTTGTAACCTTATTTGTCATACATGATTTATACATGGTTAGTATATAGTTACCAAATAATATGAATTCCCTAAATGATCTTAAGTAACTTAAAATGTCTATAGGCTACATTTTTGTTTTTTTTGAAATGCCTCTAGACGCGGGTGTGTTTGCATTTCTTTTTTGTCCAACTAGTAATATCCTACTAATATTATAAATGCGAAAGTTTGTGAGGATAGATGGATGCATGAATGGATGGATGTTTGTTACACCATAACGCCACAACCGAAATTTTGAATAGAAATAGCTAATAACCAGAATTAACGCACAGGATACATTTTATCCCGGAAAATTAAAGAGCTCCCGCGGGAATAAAAAAAACCTTAATCCGTGCGGATGAAGTCGGGACAGTATTTATCTAATCACTAGGATATCTATGTGTTATAATTGAATAAGTACAACTATTACTACTTAAACTCAGCTTTATTTACTTTGATTACCGTTGAAATAAAATAAATAATAATAATTCACCACCGCTGTACTCAAGTTAAAAAGCCGGCCAAGTGCGAGTCGGACTCGCGCACCGAGGGTTCCGTACTCCAAAAGTAAAAGTAAAACGATAATATTATATTGTTTTGCTTATTTATCGTTAACTTTGTTTGTAGAGGTTTATTGTTAATATAAAAAAAACTATGCTAGTTTGAGCGTTGGTTTTATTTTTCCTGTAAAATATACATAAACCTCTATTGACTATAATTATTTCAGATTTTTCGATTGGTAAACTTCGGGGAGATAAGGGGGGGGGGACGGTATTTTTTTCGACATTTTGGCCGATTACTCAAAAACTATTATATAAAGAAATAAATAAAAAACTGTTTTAGAATGCACAAATAAAGGCCTTTTATATGATACCCGACTCGGTATAATTATCTTACTTTGAAATTTCAAACCCCTGATTTTCCCCCTTTTTTAATTAAACTAAAATAATTTTCGCGTTGATTTTATGTTTCCTGTAAAATATACATTAACCTCTATTGACCATAATTATTTCAGATTTTTCGATTGGTAAACTTCGGAGATAAGGGGGGGGGGGGCGGTATTTTTTTCAACATTTTGGCCGATTAATCAAAAACTATTATATATAGAAATAAATAAAAACTCTTTTATTATGCACAAGTAAAGGCCTTTCATATGATACCCCACTCGGTATAGTTATTTTACTTTGAAATTTCAAACCCCCGATTTTCCCCCTTTTTTAATAAAACTAAAAATAATTTTCGATTTTTCTTTATTCCAATGATGTTGGGCCACTATTATACACAACTATGCCAAATTTCATGTCGATAGGTTAAATAGTTACCTACTGAAATAATCGACTGTGACAGACGGACGGACGGACGGACGGAGAAAGTCTCACCATAAGGGTTCCATTTTTACCATTTTGGTACGGAACCCTAAAAACTGAGTCGTCTTAGAGCCGATTTCACCAACGTAAAATAAGGCTTAAATCCGAGCGTAAATTTCATATTTTGACAGTATTTTCTATAAGTACAAAAACTGTCAGAGCGCCCAATTTATTCCTCGGATAAATGTCTTTCGACGTTGGTGAAATCCGGCATTAGAAAGATAAACGTCTCGTCTGGGCTCTACTCAGCTGCATTGGTGAGCATTGCGCTTCAAATGTTAAATACCACTAGAACCAGTGTTCATTTTTTTTCGCTTTTTTTGGGATATATGGAAAGTTTTAACCACCATTATCTTTTAAAATCTAATGTTATTTTTAGTTAGAAAGCCAGAGGCAAATAAAATATTAAGGTTAAGGGCCTGTTTCACAATCACCAAGTTATCTTTAAAGACGCTTTGACGTTAAACATAAGAATACCATTTAGTTTAAACCAATAAAAACGTTTTGACAATTATTCAATACAAAAACTGTTGGAACGTCTTTATTCCTTAGTCAAATGTTACTCGGCGATAATAAAACAGACTTTTAATTGCGAGATCTGGTAGTCAATTTTATTAATATCATAGGACTATAGTTCTTAATATGTTTGGTTTCTCAGCTATGAAACCGTTCTGTAAATTCACAGCCCTATCTATTTGCCATTCCCTCAACGTTTTCACCTCACTTCCTGGCACAACATTCTCATCAACAAACTTAGCTGTATATAGCTCCTCTCTATACTTTTTCAGCTGTTCTTTAATGTACTCCACGGGTACTTTAGATATCGCTAGTAATCTAGGTTTATAATTATCAGCATCTGCAACGTTTTTTGCTTCATATAATTCGTAAGAAAGAAATTTGTCATGCGGTTTAGGTTTTCGGAGAAAAACGGCGTATTCTTCACCGACGTGAAGAAATCCTTGTAAATCGTGCTCAGATTTGAATCCATCCAAAAGTTGAAACAGCTTATGTAATCTCACAGCATCACTCTTAACGAAGAGGAATATTAAAACTGGGAGGTAGGTTTCCTGTAATGAAAGTACATTTATCTGTAATACATTGTTTGCCGGAATCAATTTCTTTTCCACAGTATATTCAGTTTTCTCTTCGTTATAAAGCGTGTGAATATCCTTACTATCCTTATCAATATTATAAATACAAAAGTGTGTTTGTTTGTTGGTTTGTCCTTCAATCACGCTGCAACGGAGCTACGAATCGAAATAATTTCTTGCGCGGATATGCTTATGGACCTGGAGAGTGACATAGGCTATTTTTTATCCCGGAAGATCAAAGAGTTTCCGCAGGGTTTTAACAACAAAATCTACGCGAATAAGGTGGGGAATCAACTTACTATAAATATAAGACTAAAATGCGGAACAGTATAACTTCAAAAATTCAGGAATAATGGAAGGCTTCAGCCACGACTAGTTACTACTTACTAAACTACTACCAAAGTTATATTAGTTACTAAAATCTATTCGAAAATGGTTCCAAGGCGATGCGTAGGTCGTAAGGTATTTTAATATGTAAGCCATAGCCATAGCTAATATAATATTCTTTATTAAAATAAAACAGTATAAACCAAAATAAATTTTACCACAATATCACATACAACTAATTTATTGTTTATGGTTGGTATCACGGACTTTATAAAAATGTATTTTATTTCGATATGAAAAATTATGATTTTTTAAACATTTTTAAAATAAAATTTAGACCTGAAAGAAAAGACAAGCAAAGAAAATTAGCCAACGTTTCTTTTACCTATTTTTAAATCAACACTATCTCTTTCAGATCAAATATCTTGAGTGATGGTGCAACACCTAATTAACAAATTCCGATTTCGCTTAAACCGTGATAGAAGCTCATAGTAATTTTATATCGTCCGGGAACTTTGCCAAATGGAGGTAGATCATATACCTAACACCATAGCATTATGTGGTAATACGTAATTTTGAGAATAAATCATGCATAGTCGGCAAATAGGACTATTTGACGAGATTTACATCACGACACGATGTAAAAATGTTGTGGTTTCGTAATTACAACCGATACAAGTCTACTGCTTAACGGTAACGTTTGCTTTTGAAATAATTTAATATAAAAAAATATTTTTAAAAAGCCGACTTCAAACACCCGCGCCACTACAAAGTATATAATTTATTGTTTTCGTTTTCGTTAATTATTGCGTCTTCGATTAATCGGTGAATATACACAACCTCCTCCTTTTTTGAAGTCAGTTAAGAAGAATATATTATTATTTATTTATCTCATTTATTTATTTAATTTATTAAAACCATGACCTTAAGGTTGAAGACAAGGGTCTGCCCGCGAAATTCAAATTTAATTTGGTTTTTCGCAATTTGTAAACTAATACGACAAAGTAGGCTTATGGCATTCTAATTGCACCAGTGGAATTATCATCTTCACAGGTTTACATAAAAATCTTTACTTGAAAATGAGCAGTTTAAGAAATTAATCAAAATACTGAGTTGCACGTGAGTTACTCACAAATTAGTCGATATTTTGATTAATTTCTTAAACTGGACACTTTCAAGTAAAAATTTTTTTATAAACCTGTGAAGATGATACTGCCACTGTCGCAATTAGAATGCCATAAGCCTACTTGGTCGTATTAGTTTCCAAATTGCGAAAAACCAAATTAAATTTGAATTTCGCGGGCAGACCCTTGTCTTCAATCTTAACATAAGTAATTATCTGAAGCGGAGTATTTACATATGATATAATTTGGCCACCTACCTAGGGTACCTGTATTTAGGTTGACTTTCCTAATTTCCTAATTATGCTGAATATGTCACATATTCCCCTCTCCCCTCCAAATAAGCCTAAAGCTTGTGCTGGGAGTGGGTACGATCATAGTGCAACGTATTGAACCATTGACCTTGCAGTTTTCAGTCCACACCTTTGACTGATTGGGCTTTAGATATACAGGGTTAATTGGAAAGTGCCAACAACCTTCTACAGGCAACTTCTATGCATCGAAATAAATAACTTTTGTTCCACGACTTTTTAAAATTCCTAAAAATAAAAAGTTTTTTTAAAAATAAATAATATTTATTTTTCTGTTCTAAAACTTTAAAAACTCTACGCGACACGTATCAAAGGGGGATGGGTGGCGTATTTTACGCGCTGTCACTCGATATTCGGTACCACGGAAAGCCTTTTTGTTGTTCGCGATTAACGCAAAATCATGGACTTACGACTTACTTTACTTTTCTTTACTTAGACGATAGCTCAGCCTGATGTTAGTAATACACTTAACAAAGCATTTGTAATTAATACGGAGCGATAACTTCGATCGTTAATTGTTGCGCGGTAAGTAGTCAACGCTCCACGCAGGTGTGGAAGAAACATTACATAAAATGTCCAAAGATTTAAAAAATGACAGACTCTTCAACAAAAACTTAGTTTTTATTTATTGGTGAATTTATTGAGTTCTGTGAAATGTTTTCCAGTATTATGCACAGAAGTTACATGTGTGAGGTTGTTGGTAAATTAAAATTAACCCTATATATAGACCCCTTGCAAGTTTCTACATGTACCTACACACGATCGTGTATCACTTGTATCCAGACACTTCAAGGGACTTGCTAGAGAATCTCCAGTCAGAATATTATCCAATAATTTTTTACCGAAAATAACTCAAAATACGAACGCGGACATACCCAATGCATGATGTCACAATATTATATTAATTTTTGACAACTATTATTTCGGACAGCGGCAACCGTTGATCGGTGCATCAAACCACGTATGAATATTCAACATTCAACTTTACGCCAAATATAAAATCGGAAAATAACTTTTGTTGTTTTTTACGAGGCTCTAAAAATTTAATGCGTTCAACAATTTTCCAATTTTTATTGCTTCGAATGCTGCGCACGTTCTCTCGCTTGCCTTCGATTGTTTGTGCACAGCCTCTGTTGATTCTCTTCCAAATGTTTAATTTGTTTAATTTTAATTTAACTATTGCATTTGGTCAAAAGCTTCTAAAGAAATCATGCCAGAAAACACGAAGCAGTCTCTTCTCCGTATTTTAAGTAGGTTGAATAAACTAATAATCAAATAATTGCAAAATATATTAAGTATAAGTAAATATTTTTGTTTACACATTTATATTTAAGTTTAAGTCAATTGGACTAATAAAGGCAAATATTCATTTATTCATTCAACTACTGGCCACAGCTCTCTTCTCGAATGAGAAAGGACAGAAGGGTCATAGTCGATCACGTTTGGATTGGCAGACTTCGCACTCCTTTGAGAAAATTATGGAGAACGCTTCTAGACATAGTTACGGGTTTCCTCACGATGTTTTCTTTAACCGATAGAGCAATTAAGAATTAAAAATAACTCTGAAAAGAGATGTGTGTCTGGGATCGCATCCTGCGAAAACGAGGCCAAAATCTCAACAACTAAGCTATCAACGTAATAGTATGGTCAACTGTATAATATTATTTATCTACTCCAGCATCGAAAAGTTCCAATTTCGAGTTTGACAGCTGAAACGAAATGAACCCTCTTTCGGTTTTGCTTCTCATTTCGATGCAGCTCGTTGTATGGGAGCTGAATCGAAATGGTTATCTTCTTAAAATAGGATACCTAAAGCTAAGGCTCTGAGTTCTGGCACTTTTGTACCGTTCATATAACAGAGGCGCCACAGGCGGCTGGTGGCGGCTTACGGAGTAACTTTTTGTTGACAGAGGCGCCACAGGCGGCTGGTGGCGGCTTACGGAGTTACTTTTTGTTACTTTATTGAGCCTACGGCGTATTTTGTTAATGATTTTACTTCCTTGTCGTAGATAAAATCTTGTATGCAACTGAACGTAATTAGTCATTTTAATTCTCGTACTATCCTATTTTGATACTCGGCAAGCCTCGTATCAAAAACCAGCACTCGAATTAAAATGACCCTCATTACGATGCAGTTGCATAAATAGCCATATTATTAGACTCATTAAGCATCGAAATGACCTCAATAATTTAACGATTAAAGTTCGGCATGAATTCCAAATGAATTGAAGTCGATTGGCGATTCCAAAATGAAAGCAAATCGAACTGAAATTGCTCATTGCCGATCATTGGCTTTGTCTGGGGCCTAAATTAAGGTACTGCTGATTTAGAGTAGGTACATCCATACGAATAAATTAAACTGAAGTCTACCTGTGATTTCAAAATAACTGTCTCTATGGCTTTATTTGAACGATGCAGATGGCATAACCCTTAAGTACACCTTTTCTTGGGTAACACAGACAAACATTGTATTATATTTGTATCGATAATAATTGCATTAAAAAAAAAAGAATATTATAACCATGCTGAACAATAATAATATTATTCCTCTCATCTACCACTCCGACCCTCGACTATCAGATTTTGAGACTGATTTTACCGTTGCACTTTTGTGGCTGTACGTTCGTTAACAGTAAACAGATTTGATTTTTACAGTAGTAGATCAAGTTTCAACTATCCGAAAAAAAAACACGCAAAAATTACATCATACTGACAAGGGACGTGCTTGGGCAAAAACATAAAATGATGAAATTTGTTCGATGATAAAAAATCGCGAAGTTAGGTCTAATTTTTAACCAATATTCATTTATTTTCATTGTGTTGCATATTACAGAGCCATAATTTTTACATTAAATTCCGATTGATACTATCAAGAGAGTAGCCTAGTGAATTGAAAAGAAAATGAATATTACAATATTAATATATATGTTACGGTAAATGTGATTAATTGAAAATTATTAATAACTAGTGGTTCGCCCCGAACTGAGACCTCGCGGTAACGGTATCCCATGATTATTCATTCAATCGATACATGATAACCAAAACTGACATTATTATTATGCCCGTTTTCACCAAACATACCTAAATCATCCCCTAAGTAGGAGTCTCTTAACGTAGGTAGCTCCTAAATACAATCCTAAGTCCTAACATCCGTCCCAATATCCTTTTAGGTGTCCCGTACAGGATCGTGATAAATAAGTTGACAGAAAACATCAATCACCTAACTTATAGGTAGCCCGTAAAGGTTAGGGAACGTTAGTGAAAACATTGAATTATTTATCAAACATTGAATTTAACTCGTAGTTCCATGGGAATAGTTACTGACTGCGCCATCTATTAGCATTATTGTGAAGCTATGTTGATGCTATATGAATTACTGACGCCCATTAAAAATTAAATAATCTCGTTTCTTTATAATATTCATATAATTTTAGTATTTGTTGTTCAAGTACAGGATATAAGTGACCTAAAAACATAAAATCAGTTTGAAAATCCATAGCGGATTTTTCTAGAGAGCGTCTTCAAGCGAGCGTATAAAATCGCCACTTTGAAAGCCCCCCATTTCGTCAATTTTAAGGGAAAAATTAAAAAAAAATATTTTTGTACTCAGTTCAAAATTATCTTTAAAATGATACGTAACAATTTTATGTAACGCGATTTTTTTTTTTTACTTCGCATTCGCTTCTATGAGAGCCCCCCTGAAATAAAGATTTTTATAACTTTTTAAGCCATTTTCGGCTGGAGGCCATCGGTTTACATATTATATCTAAATTTGAAGTAATTACGTTCAGTAATTCAAAAGTTATAAGGCTCTGACAGACGGACGGACGGACGGACGGACGGACGGAC
Organism: Oeneis ivallda; assembly: GCA_029955525.1. NCBI lineage: Eukaryota > Metazoa > Arthropoda > Insecta > Lepidoptera > Nymphalidae > Oeneis > Oeneis ivallda. The sequence goes on along the minus strand of JARPMR010000013.1, from coordinate 19,573,654 downwards.
AAGTGCAAATCGCCCTAGTTAACTCAAAGACCTTCGCTTCGCTCGGTCGATTACCGATCATTATTAATAATTACCAAGATTGATGGTAAAAGTAATAAATTATTCACTTTTTTCGGTGATTATTAATAATTACACCTTACTCTTGGTAAATTTAATAAATTTTTAAAAATAACATCCAAATTAAGGTAAACCGTCGTAAACTTGGCCATCACGTTGGTCTAATAGGGCTTGGGGCGGGTGCTGTGTTCGGGTATACATGATGCGACGGAATTACCGACTTAAGATCGAATACATAGCTTGTAGCTATTGTAGCGTTTATTCTAAAACTGTTAGTATCACCCAGATTATAGGCTTGGATATACGTAATTATGTGTCAGGCATTTTGTTCCGTGCACTTTGTGTAATAAAGGTTATTTTCCGACAGGCAAAATATAAAACCGTAATTTCGGTCTCCATACAGACTCCAGCGTGTTCCTACAGGTCGATTAAGCTTTGGTAATGTAATAAATTACTTTCGCTATTGTAATTAATAACATGGCTATTAATATTTTTACTCATTAGAGCGAGCGTATGGAGCGAAATGGGGTTTTAAGGCATGGATAGACAGCGGAATAATTCTTCATAATCATAATTAAAAATTGAGAGTAATTTGTATCGTATCTTCGACCTAATATGTAGACACCAACTAAACATTCAGGCGTGGTATACATAGGACAGATGCTTGATGATGCTTGCAGGATGATTTATATAGATGACAAATTATTATGAGATCTTTTTTATTAACTTAACTCACTTATTCCTATGTTATATAGGTATCCATGACAACTGGTATTTAAAAGATTTAAAATAAAAAAGAAATGTCATAAAATAGAGTTTTTATTTTCATGTAATTAAATATTTAAGTATTTATTAATCACATGGTGCAGCCGGTAGGATATAATTTGAACCTTAAAAACCTTTAAGGATTTAACACTTAAAGTTTATAATTTAGCCATATTTAAGATATATCCTGGTGTTATAATATGAAGATGCAGTTTAAGATGGAAACGGGCTAACTTAAAAGAGAGCTTAGTTTTTATGCGCTTATCGGTCTCTAGAAGTTTTGACATGTAAGGTAGGAATTCTCCAGGGCCGAAGCAGATCCTAACAGAACAGACCAGAAATAATTTAAAAACTATTAGATAACTAGATGATGCCCGTGACTTCGTCCGAGTGGATTACGGTTTTTTTGAATTCTCGCGGGAACTCTATTATTTTCAGGGATAAAATGTAGCCTATGTGCCAATCCCGGGTATGAACTATCTCCATTCCAAATTTCAGGCAAATGGATTCATTCGTTTTGGCTTTAAAGAGTAACAAACATTCATTCATACATCCATGCTCATAATCTTTCACATTTATAATATTAGTAGGATTTCCCAAACTCTCCTGGCAGAGTATCGAATTCGAGACCTCCAACGAATCACGTTCACTATTTGTGCTATTACGCAGATGAGGTGGTAATGCGCAATTCAGTTTATTTACGTAAAAAATAAAATTTACTTTAAAATGATATAACATATTATAGCTTACGGCAATTCATAGAGCACGACTATATCACATAGCATTCATTTGTTTAAACACATCCACCCTAAAATATATCCGGCTGTAGTATATAATTCTGGCTTATGGCGCAGTATGCTATTACTAATAGTACCTAATACCTATACAATATTAAACTGTAATATCGTACTGAACTACTACGCCTTTAAAGTAAACGGATTTAGTAGAATCTCACCAGATGTCATAGTACTAATTATATTCAGAGCCAATAGTTAGCTTGCATTCAGTAAAGTTCGGTCGCTTAGGTATCTATTGAATTACTGATTTTGCAAGTTGCGTCATCAATGAATTAGTATTCAATGTCGTTATAATAAGCAAAAGAATCTTCAACATTATGTTAGGCAACAGAATCTTCAACATTAGTCTCTTGACTCATGATACCAATAATAATAATTTGTCTAAATGCGGAAGTAACTGTCTACTGTTCTGCAATTTACGGGCATTTAGCTACATAATATACTACTAATAATATTATACCTACTTCTTCTTCTTCTTCTTCATCAACCGATAGACGCCCACTGCTGGACAAAGGTCTCTTGCATGGACTTCCACAGGCCTCGGTCTTGCGCCGCCTGAATCCAGCGGCTCCCTGCGACTCGTTTGATGTCGTCGGTCCACCTGGTGGGGGGTCTGCCAACACTGCGCTTCCCGGTGCGGGGTCGCCACTCCAGCACCTTGGGACCCCAACGACCATCAGCTCTTCGAACTATGTGCCCCGCCCATTTCCACTTCAGTATCGCGACTCGCTTAGCTATGTCGGTGACTCTGGTTCTCCTCCGGATACCTACTTGCAATAATTTAATATAAAAAATTATTTTTAAAAACCGACTTCAAACTCCCGCGTCACTATACAAAGTATATAATTTATTGTTGATATTTTAAAAACCGCTCGACCGATTTCAATATAATATAATATATGGGACCACCTGGGGTACTCCCCAGGTGGTCCCATATATTATATACTCTTTCAAAAAAAAAGAATTTTCCAAATCGGTTCAGGCGTCTTCGAGTAATCGGTACATAAAAAAAAGATTCGGACGAATTGATAACCTTCCCCTTTTTTTGAGGTCGGTTAAAAATGGACCAACAGATTACCATACAATAGACCACGTGATACTTTGCATGGGTACTTTTTATGATGGAAAACAAATGGGGGTCCCGTGAGATTTTTAAAGATCTGACTCCAAAAACTCTACGTGGACGAAATTGCGGATAAAAGAGCTATAATAATAATATAAAGACAGAGGCAAATAAATTCCACTCTCATATATCTTGTAAAACAGAAAAAAACGACATAATCCAGCATAACTCCTGTGTGCACTGTCCCTTACGTTCGGGCGGGCTGGAGATAAGGGTCGACATCGCACCCCGCAAAATTTATACCCCGCGTTAAACAAAAAAGGTACAGTATCTTTAAAATGTGGCCTTTTTGGGGGAATCAGGGTAAATTTTACTGTAATTACCCCAAGGCGGCAGTCAAAATGAGGTAGATCGCGAGACGTGGGAAGCGATTCGCTAAGAGCGGCGAATGTGTTTTTATTGTTACTTTTGATTCGTAATATATGCGCTAATTCACTTATCAGATTCAGTTTGACCAATGCCTTAATTTGATCGCACTCCCTATACATATACACATACATAATCATTATCGTACTCCTGTGCTAATAATTTATAGCATTGAAAGTCTCCTTATGCGGATTCGAATGATATCTATCTATCTATATGATGATAGAGTTAAATATTATACGTTTATAATAAGCTCGGTATGCGTTAATTTGGAAAGCCTAAACAATGTAAAAAAAAAATTTTTTTTTTCAAAATTTTCAAAAATCCAAAAATTCAAAAATGTTTTATCGTCATCGAAGTCACGCATACCTACTTGAAGTATGTGATGGGAGGAGATTCTTATGGCCAAAAAGGTGGTTTACGTAATTTTCTTCTTGAAGAATAAGAAATTTTCTATCGAATACACTGCAAAAAATCAACATCCGGGTAAACGATGCCGGTAAAAATTTTTGAAATAAAAAAAAAATTTTTAAACATTGTTTCGGCTTTTCAAATAAACGCATACCCAGCTTATTACGAGTATTAGCATATAATGTTTAACTATCAATTGGAATACAAAATTTTCGAAACCGCCATGAGGGGACTTTCAATTTTACCGGCTACCGGACTAGGATATCACTGCTGGCTCTAACAGCTTCAGCCAAGGTAATTCGTTCGAGTGATAAATTAGCTATACCGTGCATTGATGGACTTTTAAAAAGATGTATTTAAAAAAAACATTCATTTGGCATTGTGTTCAACATTTTGTATTAGATCTCCGTAGCCTTGTGGTTTCGACAGATTTTTTATAACTTATAAGTTATAAAAAATTAGGGAAAAATTCCACATGTAGAAATTATTTGAAATAAAATTGAAAATAGAAAATTCAGTCTGTCGAGCTGGGATACGAACCATCGACTTTTAACTGTTAATCGACTGCCGAAACCACAAGGCTACGGAGACCCAATATTGTACCGCGAAAATACCAAACACAATGCCAAATTCACATTCAAAAAAGTGTCGATCCGTCTAGCCCCCTTCCACACCGCGGGATAAGGAACTACGTTCCAATTAAGGTATAGAATAATTGTTTTTTTTTCGTATTCGAAAATTTTCTCCCTTTACCCTACCCTACCTTTGCTCCCCTTGCTACCCCCATACCCCCTTGCCCGATTTTAGTCCACATGTTGACCGTTAACCTGTTCCATGCATTTCCATTTCTCGGAATTATTTAGATTATTATTATCATAGGTATACTTAGTATAATCGACCGAGCGAAGCGAAGGTCTCTGAGTTTACTAGAGCGATTTGCACTTGTCCGTCCGTCCGTCTGTCACAGCCTTATAACTTCTGAATTACTGAACGTAATTACTTCAATTTTAGATATGATATGTAAATCGATGGCCTCCAGCCGAAAATGGCTTAAAAAGTTATAAAAATCTTTATTTCAGGGGGGCTCCCATACGAAATGGGGGGCTTTCAAAGTGGAGATTGTATTCGAGGCTAGATTTCTAAAACCACTTTGTTTTAAAACTTGAAACTTACACATAATTTGAGTTATATTCTGTACTTGAACAACAAATACTAAGATTAGATAAATATTATAAAGAAACGAAATTATTTGAGTTTTAATGGGCATCAATGTTTTTAACAAAACTTCACTATACTGTTACTAGATGGCGCTGTCTTTAATATTGTAAATATGCATCCCATCCACGAAAGCAGATGACGATTGACGTCATCAGATTCGGCGCGTTTTAATTACAATATAATATAGTTAAAACTACCTTATGGGAATTATGGGATACCGCGAGGTCTCAGTTCGGGGCGAACCACTAGTATACTTATGAACGTTGTATAAGTAAAATTATTTTATTATAAAATGGTATTATACCATAAAAACAAATGGTTCTAGTTTATGACGTGTTCATAAAATATGCATGAGCCATGCACTTTGAAAATTCTAACACATGAATATAAAAGCTTTTATGCATACGCGCATGCATTTGACATTATGAACTAAATGTCGTGGATGAAAATAATCCTCGAAATCTAGATTTTAGCGTGAATAATAATAATGTTTGATAATGATAAATATTATTTTGTTTAAACTGGAAACCAAATGATAAAAATATAATACGTTGCATCTAACGAAGAAGCGATGTTTTTTTTATAGTATAGCTCTTGCTCGCGAATTCGACCGCGTAGGGTTTTTAAAATCATATCTTTTAAAATATTTTTGCGGTAGCCCATATCACACAACCAAGCCTAAGTCACCGACATACTTAGCTCAGCGAGTCGCGAAACTGAAGTGGAAATGGGCGGGTCACATAGTTCGAAGAGCTGATGGTCGAGCTCGAGTGGCGTCTCCGCCCCGGAAAGTTCAGTGTTGATAGACCCCCACTAGGTGGACCGACGACATAAAACGAGTCGCAGGGAGCCGTTAGATTCAGGCGGCGCGAGACCGAAGCCTGTGGATCTCCATGGAGGAGACCTTCGTCCAGCAGTGGACGTCTATAGGTTGATTAAGAAGAAGATGTCACACAAATAAAAAATACATCGGTTTGCAGCAACGGAGCGGACCAACGTAATTTTTTCGACGAATATATGGTTTTCCTTTGACAAACCAATAAACAAAGACAATTTTTCATTTTGTAATTATAATATTGGTAAGGATATTGTATGGCCCATAGAAATAGGAAGACAGTGGTAACTCTTAGTTCCATGGTATGGCCAGTAATAGATTGACAGTTTATCATGCAATGTAGGTGTCAAAAATAGTAAAAAAAATTGAGTGGCACTCGGGGACTGCCGCGGTAAAGCTATTGCATAGCATTTTTTATCAACTTATGCAATTATAATATTTATGCAATATTTGTTCAAAAAAATTAAAAAACAAACAAACAAGAAAAGCGAACTGTCACTACTTCGCGAGTGAGATTCGAACCTGCGACATCATACGGTAAAGAAAGCAGCCGCTCGCCTACTGCGCCAAATAGAGCTACTTGAGAACCTCTAAAATGTTGAACGATTACTGAACGACGGTGTTAGGTTTTTTTTCGTTACGGAATTTCTTGATTCGGTCGCCGCGCTCAAACTGTTTGTCCTAGTTCAAAGCCCGCGATAAAAGCTATGCAATAGCTTAATAATACTCAATATATATCAATTTGTTAGTTCTCCACATCGTAATTCCTAGTTCCATGGTTCTCCAAGTAAATAAAATAAATGAATCTGTTTAAGTAAATTGTTGAGATTATAAATTTTTTCGAAACATCATACCCTGCATCTGTTCCAACTTAATATACCCATAATACATCCTTATCGACCGAGCGAAGCGAAGGTCTTTGAGTTAACTAGAGCGATTTGCACTTGTCCGTCCGTCCGTCCGTCAATCTGTCAGAGCCTTATAACTTTTGAATTACTGAACGTAATTACTTCAAATTTAGATATAATATGTAAACCGATGGCCTCCAGCCGAAAATGGCTTAAAAAGTTATAAAAATCTTTATTTCAGGGGGGCTCTCATAGAAGCGAATGCGAAGTAAAAAAAAAAATATCGCGTTACATAAAATTGTTACGTATCATTTTAAAGATAATTTTGAACTGAGTACAAAAATATTTTTTTTTTAATTTTTCCCTTAAAATTGACGAAATGGGGGGCTTTCAAAGTGGCGATTTTATACGCTCGCTTGAAGACGCTCTCTAGGAAAATCCGCTATGGATTTTCAAACTGATTTTATGTTTTTAGGTCACTTATATCCTGTACTTGAACAACAAATACTAAAATTATATGAATATTATAAAGAAACGAGATTATTTAATTTTTAATGTACATCAGTAATTCATATAGCATCAACATAGCTTCACAATAATGCTAATAGATGGCGCAGTCAGTAACTATTCCCATGGAACTACGAGTTACGACTAACGACCTATCCCAAAAACAGTTTTGCGTCGACCATTATTATTTAGTTACTTATTATAATACAATAATTGTATTGTAATTTTTTTTGTACCATATTATTCAATTAAAATTATTTTTTAGTTAAATTTTAGTTAAATATTGTATATTTTATATTCGCGTCGATAGATGACGATTTGTACAGATGCCCGTAACCCGGTTTCACTCGTTAGTACCTACATAATAATTCAATGTTTTCACTAACGTTCCCTAACCTTTACGGGCTACCTATAAGTTAGGTGATTGATGTTTTCTGTCAACTTATTTATCACGATCCTGTACGGGACACCTAAAAGGATATTGGGACGGATGTTAGGACTTAGGATTGTATTTAGGAGCTACCTACGTTAAGAGACTCCTACTTAGGGGATGATTTAGGTATGTTTGGTGAAAACGGGCATAATAATAATGTCAGTTTTGGTTATCATGTATCGATTGAATGAATAATCATGGGATACCGTTACCGCGAGGTCTCAGTTCGGGGCGAACCACTAGTTTATATGAACTGAAAACAGGGCTCATTAAATGAGCTCATTTAAATCTCACTTTGGCGAGGGGTAACTTTAACAAAAGAAGTAAATATTACTCCCATTTTTGTAACTCTAGTGTTAATGCAGTGTACAGATATGATTTATATAGTTATACTCAGAAGAGACAGTTATTTTACATCTATACTAATATTATAAAGAGGAAAAATTTTTTTGTTTGTTTGTTTGTACTGAATAGGCTCTGTAACTACTGAACCGATTTTAAAAATATTTTCACCAATAGAAAGCTAAATTATCAGGAAGTAACATAGGCTATAATTTATTTTCAAAAAAATAGAGATCCTTAAGAAAATTGCAATAATGTAACCCAAAGTAGCAAAATTTTGCTATAAAATGCATTATTTGGCGTGTTTTGAGAAAACTATTGATTATACATAAAAATTATGTACTAGATTATTAAAGTACTCATTATTTTCTACAAAAATCCTCGAGGGAATGTATCTAACCATCATATTTAAGTCACAATAGTAGCTTTTGTGTTCTAAAATTTAATTAGATCGCCTTTATTATCGTAGTATGAATTCTTCCTTACTAATACTTATTATAAATGCTTAAGCGTGTTTGTTTATTGGTTTGTCCGTTAATCACGCTGCAACACAGCTATAGATTGACGTAATTTTTGCATCCCGGAAAATCAAAGAGTTCCGCGACATTTTAAAAACTAAATCCACGCGGACGAAGTCGCGGGCATCAGCTCGTATTATATAGGTACAATATTGTTCTTGAGCTAGTATTAAAACCTTACGTGGAGTTTAAAAACATAAAAAAAAATAAACCGAATTGGTCGATCCATTCTTGAGTTATGCGCTTACCAACATTTATTTTTATTTATATAGATTTATCTGATATTTTGATTTCGTCACAAGCTTATATAGATTGCAAGTTGCAACATGTAAAATGTGACGATAGTAATAATTTTAGGAAAAGATCAAAAATCATTTTCAGAGGCTCTTTTTTAAAATGTTCCTTTAAATACTAGCTGATCCCCGCGACTTGATCTGCGTATTTTGTTTTTAAAAATCCATAGCACTCTGATTTTCTGATTTCGGAACTCAAAATCCATGGAACTCTGATTTTCTGATTTCGGAACTCAAAATCCATGGAATTCTGATTTTCTGATTTCGAAACTCAAAATCCATGGAACTCTGATTTTCTGATTTCGAAACTCAAAATCCATGGAACTCTGATTTTCTGATTTCGAAACTCAAAATCCATGGAACTCTGAGTTTCTGATTTCGGAACTCAAAATCGCTTGCTGATCATTTATGTTCCGATTCACTGCGTATTACGTAACTCGTAAGCAATGCTGGTGTGTGTATACAGCTTAACTTTTGCAATGTAGGTGAAGTGTGTTCAAATATGCACACGCAGGTAATATCGCGATCCTCGACGCTTAGGGGTGCCTTTAGCAAGGACGTAATGATTTATAAATAACATGAGACTGTAATTTTAAACGACCTCTAACATAGAGGTCGCGCAGAAATGCATGACACAGGTGTTACAATATGTGAAAACTAGGTAAAAACTTTGTAATTTCTAGCTACTTTAGATACGTACGTCAATAGTTATGTACGTCAATATCCTTATCTTTGCTATTCTTTCCTTACTAATATAAATGCAAATATATTTTTTTAAAAGCAATCTCGCTTGCATGCTTAAAAAAAGCTCGTAACCGACTCAAAATTGGTTACTTACATTTATTTAGGAGCTTAACTGTCATTCATCATCATCATCATTAGCAACTCATCAACGGCTCACTAATGAGCGCAGGTCTTCCTCTCAGAGAAGAGTTATAGGCCATAGTTCACCACGCTGGCCCAATGCGGATTGGCGGACTTCACACACCTTCAAGAACATTATGTAGAACTCTCAGGTGTGCAGGTTTCCTCACGATGTTTTCCTTCACCGTTGAAGCAAGTGATATTTAATTGCTTAAACGCACTTGACTCCGAAAAGTCAGAGGTGCGTACCCGGGATCGAACCTGCGATCCCTCGAATAGGAGACCACAGTCCTAACCACTAGACTATCACTGCTTTAAGACTAGCTGTCATTAAGACTTAAAAAAGGTTTCTTTTATTTTCCCTTTCTAGTTGCTTCTATCGCCATTTTTTAAATTTTTTGTTAAAAAGTGATTATGCATGGGCAAGGGCATAATTGAGGATTTTAGATAACATCGTTGTGATATAAGCTACCTTATAGAAAAACCATCCAAGCGCGAGTCGGACTCGCACACAAAAGGTTCCGTACCATCGTACAAGATTTAACACCAGCTATTATTAAGATCGAGTAACAACAAAAGTTTATTTTATTGAGACCCTCCATAAAATAAACTTCATCTTTAACTTTATTTTTTTATATGAAAATTTCAAGTATCCACCTATTACGGTTCTTGAGATACATCCCGCTGACAGAGAGATGAACTGACGGACGGACGGACAGCGGAAGATTAGATATTAATAGGGTCCCGTTTGCACCCTTTGGGTATGGACTACGGAGTCTTAAAAACAAAAGCTATTACCTGGACTATAATTAAGTCGGTCTACATGGAAAATGAATGAATGAATCAACCTTTTATTTCTTCTTTACATTTTGTCAATCTCAATCTTTTTCCAACAGTTATTCACATTCACTAAACGAACGAATAACGATGAGTTTGGTACCGAAAGCCCGAAAAGCCGAAGGCAGATTGATTTTTTGGTATCAATTTGCAAAACTTCATACTTTTTACAAAAAGCATTTTTTAATAACTGAGTCAGTCCAGACATCACAGCTTTCATAAATTTGAATATGAAAGCACCAGAAATTTTCTACTATAAAACTGTTATTTCATAATAGTTTTAGTCCAGAAGTAGTTAGTTTGGTTTAGTAGTAGAATTACATCATTCGCGAGCATTAAAATAATTTTTCAATTATATCACTTTTGTCGGAAATAAATCCGTCCTCGTCTTCGTTTCTATGAAGCTAATTCATCTCATCAAGAATTCTTCAGCTTTTTAGTTGTGACTCATTTATAAAGTTATAGTTATCATCATCATATCATCATCATCGAACGAAAACGAACGATAAAGTTTTAAATATTTCGGTCTTAAATTGATTTCGTTAACAGCTTATTAGCATAATTACGAGTTTACTAATTAACTGTTTATTGCAAGAAAGTTTATACTGTCAACAGTATTTTATTTCAATGAAAATTATCACATTAAGCAGATTAAAATCTCCAGTAACAGCATCCAGTAAAACCACGATCCAATTGCACAACACAAAGAAGTGTCCTTAATTAAACAATGGAGTGGGACATCATTTCCCGAAATAAAGCCATTACATGATTGTGTGAACAGAATTAATATCCGGTTGTAATGTACGGATAAAAAGCGTTTTAATTTCCACCCGGTATTCAAGAGTTTCCTGTATTGATTAAAGGTAGTTATTCATATGTGACATCGATTGCCGCGCGAGGCAAAAATTAATACGGGGCGAGACAATCTATTGGCGACGCGACTCACAGACAAGCAAATTATTAAACAAATAAATAAAACCCGACTTTATTAAAAATATCACCTGAAAATTCATAAAATAAAGGCACCATGCAACCGCTATATTGAGTGGTTTCTTTCAAAAAATTTATAGCCGGGATAATGTAAAGATCCTAACGTGTTCTAACGGTTCCTTATACATCCAAATATGTTCAAGCATTGAGAAATTACGAGTATGTTGAAATAAAAAAATTCACTTGAACCCTGAAAATATTACACACCTATTTTTAGGCAGTCGCTCGTATAAAAAGGCGCTCCGTTGAATTCGCACGCACGTGAAGACGAATTTTTGTTTATTAGACCGGATTTGATTGGGTCCATAAACGATCGCTCATTTCTGATTGGTCGACACTCTCTCGCTGTTGGCTAAACTGCATTGTTGCAGTAAGAACGTCATAAATTCAGCCTATCAATACAATTGAGATTGTAGCAATTTATTAAAAAAAAAAAAATTAAGAACGTTTTTGTGTTGCTGTTTTTTTACTTTCTCTTTCTCTTCTTTTTCTCTCTTCTTTTTCTAATAAAGAACTACGGAGGTGGCTACAATAAATAATATTCTCTCATCATCTCCCATAATATTATTATGTGTACGTAGCTTAACGCACATGTCCATGTATTTGATTCTCTTTAATACGTTAACAAATTGGTAATCCATTGATGCTAATATGGAAATGGAAAACACGAGAAGCCATATTTTATTGACACCGCTGAAGCCCGTAACTCCTATGGCATAAACATTAATTAATTGGTAATCAAGCAAGCTGAATACATCGATTTACTATTTATTGCTTGATTTTGATTACAATGTTTTGTTAATTATTAATAAACTAGCAGCTTTACCAAGAATAAAGAAAATTAAAACAGGAGTTAAACGCATATTCACGTAAAATCTGACAGATTTCCAATACAGAAACTTTCAAAACATTAATTTAGAGATCATATTTATTACCTTTTTTACGGTTGTATTTTTCTTAAAACAATATACTCACAGTATTTACTCTATACTAGTATTAATTTAATTGCTTCTTCTTCTTCTTTATCAACCGATAGACGTCCAGTGCTGGACAAAGGTCTCTTGCATGGACTTCCACAGTCCTCGGTCTTGCGCCGCCTGAATCCAGCGGCTCCCTGCGACTCGTTTGATGTCGTCGGTCCACCTGGTGGGGGGTCTGCCAACACTGCGCTTCCCGGTGCGGGGTCGCCACTCCAGCACCTTGGGACCCCAACGACCATCAGCTCTTCGAACTATGTGCCCCGCCCATTTCCACTTCAGTATCGCGACTCGCTTAGCTATGTCGGTGACTCTGGTTCTCCTACGGATCTCCTCATTTCTGATTCGATCCCGCAGGGACACTCCGAGCATAGCTCTCTCCATCGCCCGCTGAGCGGTCCTGAGCCTACTTATGAGGCCCTTAGTTAGCGACCATGTCTCGGATCCGTAAGTCATCACTGGCAACACGCACTGTTCGAAGACTTTAGTCTTCAGGCACTGAGGAATTTTGGACGAGAAGACATCTCGGAGCTTCCCGAACGCTGCCCAGCCGAGTTGGATTCGGCGGTTGATCTCTTTCTCGAAATTGGACCTACCTAGCTGGACTGTGTGTCCCAGGTAAATATACTCGTCGACAATTTCGAGTGCAGAGTTCTCAACAATTACTGGGTGGAGCGGTGCATGAGCATTGGACATGATTTTCGTCTTGCTCATGTTCATTTTCAGGCCCACCTGTTGAGAAACCCTGCTGAGATCGTTGAGCATTGTATTGAGGTCTCTCAGAATCTCTGCCATGACTACTATGTCATCGGCAAATCGCAGGTGAGTGATGTACTCGCCGTTTATGTTGATGCCTAGCCCGTTCCAATCCAGAAGCTTAAAGACGTCCTCCAACGCCGCGGTAAAGAGCTTCGGGAGATAACGTCTCCCTGTCGCACTCCACGCTGCAAGTGGATTGGCCTCGTAGTCTGGTCCTGTATACGTACTGACATTGTGGCGTTTTCATACAAGCACTTCAACACTTGGATATACCGGTAGTCAATCCGGCATCTCTGCAGCGACCTCAACACAACCCAAGTTTCCACCGAATCGAAGGCTTTCTCATAGTCCACAAACGCTAAGCAAAGTGGCCGGTTATACTCTTCTGTCTTTTGTATAACCTGCCGCAGCGTATGAATGTGATCTATGGTACCAAAGCCTTTTCGGAATCCGGCTTGTTCGGGAGGCTGGAAGTCGTCAAACCTACGAGCGAGACGATTCGTAATGACTCTCGAGAACAACTTATAAACATGACTCAACAACGAGATGGGTCTATAATTCTTCAACAAGGTATTATCACCCTTTTTGAAGAACAGAACCACCACGCTCCTGTGCCAAGCTTCCGGCGTTGTGCCCTCGTGGATGACGGAATTGAACAATCGCTGAAAGATCTTAAGTACCGGTTTTCCACCCGCTTTCAGGAGTTCCGCAGTGATTCCGTCATCACCTGGCGCCTTGTTGTCCTTAAGCTGTTTGAGAGCCATTCTAATCTCGTACAGGCTGACGTCCGGGATATCTTCGGTATAGTGTCGGGTCAGTTTGGCTCTGGGATCTTTCGCCAGATCTTCAACAGGTTTTTGTGTCGTGGTATATAACTGTCCATAGAACTTCTCAACCTCTCCCAAAACCTCAGGTCGAGAAGAGACGAGACGGCCGTCATCAGTTTTCAGCCGCGTCAGCTGGCTCTGTCCGATAGACAGATAAATAAAAAAAAGATAAATTTAATTTATATAAGTTTAATTGCTAGCAAATATGTATATCAATATCGAATGAGTAAAGTGATTAAAAGTTTTGTAATCTGACTCTACCACCTACGTGTTTACTCTCATGATTGAGTCGTATGAGGTGTTGTCACACTTTTCTTCTTATTTAAAAAATTCTCGTGTCGCAGTGTTTGTAACCAAACTCTTCCGAAACGGCTTGACCGATGTTTATGAAATTTTGTGTGCATATTCGGTAGGTCTGAGAATAGGTCGTAAACTATTACCCCTAAGTGATAAGGGTATTCTGAGCACATAATTGTATTCTACACGCATAGTCTTATATTGTACTAATATAATAGGTAACGTGATAATTTTATCATGTCATAATATTGTAATGGTGCGGATACATTATCGGGATTCAACGAATGTTCGCATTATCGCGACAAGTGTAGCCAGGTAGTTTGTTGTGTCGCGACTGAGTTCTGTGAACTCTCACGATAATGTAGCCGCTCGAAACGAACGTTCGCACGATAATGTGGCCGCACCATAACAGTAATCTAATTGGACGAAGCTTAAAGGTGCTTAACTCGTATCCGCTTCAGTCGAAACACATT